>OU342687.1:17507500-20007500 GCA_910589285.2 Mythimna ferrago
ATAACTGTGCCCTCGACAATTAAAACGAGGGTCTCGTGTTATGTTAATTGTTTACGTGACAGCCCTAAGAATATAGTAAATACAAAACGTTTAGTTGACGTGGTAATTACGGAGAGATTTGTGATAATAGGGCTGTGATGATGACATTTATTGGTTTTGATGTGGTACGAATATGTATTTAAGTTTACCGTCTTTTTGTGGCTACAAAAGTAAAGTAAATAGACTCTCCATTTAATGTACTAAAAACCCAGAGACGTAGCGTAGACTAATTTAGGAGTGGGCGAGGGCACATCAGCGTGGCCTTTTTATTTCATAAATTCGAAAATGAGACAGCGACTGTTGCAACCCAGTGTTCGACGGTAATATCTTTGTTGGCATAACATATTTAGGCATAACGTTTCCACATATTTTTTTTTAGCATAATAATACTTATAGGTACATAATAATACTTTAGCATAATGCATAGTTTAGCATAATTGTCATTTAGTCTAATATGTTTTGGCTTAAATTGAAGTTGCATAAATTTTATAGGCATAATTACTTATTCGTCTAATAATCATGAGCCATAAATATAAAAAGTCATTATTGGGAGAATGTAGCCAATAATTTTAAATTGATCTTTAGGTGATGTTTTTGTGGCGAACGTATTGTCAGTTACTGGGTTAGGTTAGGTTAGGTTTTTTTTTTTGTTGCAGGAGTCTGAAGTCTCAATCAATAAGGTAAAATAGTGTCTACAACTTACCGTTTGGAGTTATTGATTAGGGTTTAGAACATTATGTGTTTTTATCATTATGCGTTTATAACATTATGCTTTATAAAACTATGCTTCTTTATTATTATGCTAGTAGTATTTATGGCAACAAGCATTATGACAAAAGTTTTATGCCTAACAATTTTATGCGTAATGATCATTATGCTGAATTTTGGTATGCCAATGTATATTATGCCAATATATTTTATGCCAATCATTAGTAAACCGTGTTCGACCACATCGTCTTTTACCATCAGGTGAAATAGTGGTCAAACGAAAGAAAAAGACTATGGTAGGCGTCAGATAAACGTGGAATAACGATAATTGACCCTCCCATATCACCGTAGGCGCGGGCTTGCGGACATTGAGCAATGGGTAACTCGCTGTCCGGCCGTCCGGTAACTGTCCGGACCAAGCCCAAGTCGTCGACGGCGCGCACTGTTCCCGCGCGCCTCAAGGAGTTGTCAGCAACAGCAGGGGCCCAGCCGGGTCGAAGCCTAATGGGGCCAGGATTATCCGAAAGGGCGCTCGAGCCCTGGTATGAAGGCTTGAAGGAACGGGATGGGTTTTTTAGTCAGTAAGAGTCTGACACTATCTCCCGTTCAGCCCAAGAGCGGGGGTTGACATTAGATGATTTTTACCATCGAAAAAAAAACCCTCCCACATTTGTTGACATTCTTAATTTCAAAAAGAAATAAAGACATAAAGTTGTCTTGAATAGACATGTCTCGTGATCTAGTAATGAAAAGCAATTCATTGTTTGTTTTTCAGGTACCTACGCAGAGATATTAGGAAAAGGTCAATGTACTTTTTTCCACGGTTATCTGGCGCCTTTTATAGTTTATTCTCGCGGCTTTATTCTAGTGGCCATTTCCAGAGCAACCGCGCAGTTTTCTTGAATAAACAGTAGCCTACGATCTTAGAAAGAATTTTCGTGATCGGTCTTAGTTGGTACTTCCTTTTAACAAACAAACAATTATAATATAATTAGTATTGAGGTTTGTTTATGTAGTTAGCGTTCATATAAATACACTTTTCATTCCCCCATCTCGGAAAGAGTATTTTGTTCTTTCAGCCGTTTTTATTATTTTAAATTGGTACACTAAGTTTGTGAATTCAAAATATTATTAAAAAAAATACTGAGGTGTCAAGGGACACTCGGATGGAACGAAGTTCCGTTCTGGCTTGCTTTCTATAAGAGAGAGAGAGAGAGAGACAGACAGAGAAACATGCGCACGCCGCACGGCTTACAATAGCTTACTATAGCAAAAAGTATCGTTACAACTTTTCGTGAGAATTTTTTCCGTCTAGCCAATACAAGATAACTAAAAAATACTATCCTATTTTATGTACATTTTGACAGCACTATTTCAACATCTTCGAAACCATGAAAACGACACTCATGACGAAAAAGTTGATAATTTCTGACAGCCGCCATCTTAGATTTACATTTTGACAATACTATCGGTTTCAACACCCTTGAAAACCATGAAAACGACACCCATGACGAAAAATTTAATAATTTTTTGCAGCCGCCATCTTGGATTTATATTTTGACAGTACTATCGGTTTCAACACCCTCGAAAACCATGAAAACGACACCCATGACGGAAAATTTGATAATTTCTTGCAGCCGCCATCTTGGATTTATATTTTGACAGTACTATCGGTTTCAACACCCTCGAAAACCATGAAAACGACACCCATGACGAAAACTTTTTTTTTGCAGCCGCCATCTTGGATTTATATTTTGACAGTACTATCGGTTTCAACACTCTCGAAAACCATGAAAACGACACCCATGACGGAAAAGTTAATAATTTCTTGCAGCCGCCATCCTGGATTTACATTTTGACAGTACTATCGGTTTCAACACCCTTGAAAACCATGAAAACGACACCCATGAAAAATTTGATAATTTCTTGCAGCCGCCATCTTGGATTTATATTTTGACAGTACTATCGGTTTCAATACCCTCGAAAACCATGAAAACGACACCCATGACGAAAAAGTTGATAATTTCTTGCAGCCGCCATCTTGGATTTACATTTTGACAGTACTATCGGTTTCCACGCCCTCAAAAACCATAAAAACGACACCCATGACGAAAAAGTTGATAATTTCTTGCAGCCGCCATCTTGGATTTACATTTTGACAATACTATCGGTTCCAACACCCTCGAAAACCATGAAAACGACACCCATGACGAAAAAGTTGATAATTTCTTGCAGCCGCCATCTTGGATTTACATTTTGACAGTACCATCGGTTTCAACACCCTCGAAAATCATGAAAACGACACTCATGACGAAAAATTTAATAATTTCTTGCAGCCGCCATCTTGGATTTATATTTTGACAGTACCATCGGTTCCAACACCCTCGAAAACCATGAAAACGACACCCATGACGAAAAAGTTGATAATTTCTTGCAGCCGCCACCTTGGATTTACATTTTGACAGTACTATCAGTTTCAACACCCTCGAAAACCATGAAAACGACACCCATGACGAAAAATTTTATAATTTCTTGCAGCCGCCATCTTGGATTTATATTTTGACAGTACCATCGGTTTCAACACCCTCGAAAACCATGAAAACGACACTTATGACGAAAAATTTGATAATTTCTTGCAGCCGCCATCTTGGATTTATATTTTGACAGTACCATCGGTTTCAACACCCTCGAAAACCATGAAAACGACACCCATGACGAAAAAGTTGATAAGTTCTTGCAGCCGCCATCTTGGATTTATATTTTGACAGTAAAAGTGTCGGTACAATTTTTCGTGAGAATTTTTTCCGTCTAGCCCCCTTTCACAACGCGCGATAAGGAACTTCGTTCCAAAATCTATTTACTTCTACCTCCATGGTACTAAATTTATCATACAGCTTTTTTTAACTTGTTAAAAACTCAGACTCGGAACCTCCTTGGTGTACTTTTTTGCATTTAGTCATTTCGCACAAATAACTATTTTCGTTATACACTTCTGTTATTCAAAAGGAGGTATTTGTCTGCATCCTGATATTGTAATGATGTCACGTTTAGCCTATTGACTACCGTGCTACGGATCGCCTTCGATGTCTGCACGGAGCAAATATTTGTATGTGCTATAGATGGATGGAGGTAGATATTCGGAGTCTTCCTTGTTTGTGCATGGTGAGGTCTATCATCTATAGAACATTATTTTGTTAAATATATAAAAACTTTCAGCTTTAGGGCAGGGCCTCAAGTCTGCTATTACAATAGTGTCAGAATGGTCTATCATTGATGTCATAATTGTCGATTTTGACAAATTTGGTAATCTACTAATATAATGGCGTCATCATGACTTTCCAATGGTCAACCACTAACACTCCATTGAAAGAAGTGGCATAAAATGGTAATCTCGTACATATTGACAAACGAATATTTGACGTTTGCGGTAATCTGCTAAAACTTTGACAGTTTATTTGATCAGTGTTTGACCATTAGAACGTTATTGTGCAGTTATTGGTTTTAATATGCTCGAAATTATCATTCTACCACGATTCTATTACAAGACCATTGACCGATCAATGATCGATCATTATGAATTAGCAGATTACAAACTTTTAGCAAAATGACAATGGGATCGTGTTGGAATGACGAATTTATAAAAATAGCAGTATTGGGGCCCTGTTTGACTACTCGTGGCACTGCGAGCGATCGAGTGCCCTTTTAAAACCTTTCAAGTAATACTGGTCTTTTAAGGATGAAGATTAAGATTAAAATTATTTCACTTTAAATATTCTCGCCGTGATATTCCCATTTTGTTATGAATCAGTCCTTAGAAATGTTATTAGAAAGTAATGTTATGACATTCAGTTGTTTCTCATAACACAAGCTCTGCTTAGCTTGGGACTAGACGACATAATTTGATAGTTGTGGAATACTCTTAGTATCTGGTCCGGGCTACTACCCGATAGTTGATTTTTTATCGCGTGGATAACTTTGATGCCAGAATGCAGTATTTTAAAGCTTAGTTCCTATGTAGGAGGCATGGATATTATTATAGAAATATTATTGTGTTCTTTCTAACATAACTTACTTTTTTCTTCAACTTATATCTACCTAATGTTGAGTGCAGTAGCCCGATTCACGTACTGAAAACCGTAACGATATAGCAGCGATTTAGTCGTTTAGTCGTTTAGTCGAAGAGTCGATTAAAAAAAAATCCTTATTTCATTATCCTGGTAGAATATTTCCGTAACGATATCGTAGCGATTTAGTCGTTCACACCATTTCCGTATTCACATCCATCAATCGAGTTTGAACGACACCGATTCTAAAGTCGTTTAATCGAAGAGTCGATTAAAAAAAAATCCTTATTTCATTATCCTGGTAGAATATTTATTAATGTAACTGGAAATAAGTCGTCCATAGATCGTTTAGTTTCGAGCCAGTTGAGTTGTCGTTCTATCCAATCCCGATTAAGGAACACGTGAATACCGCTTTTGGATAGGACTTCGATCGAACGACTATAAAACTTCAACGATATTTGGCTTGTTTGATTTTACGTGAATCAGGCTACTGGTCGTGATCCACCTTTGTTGTCAGTTATAAATCGTATATATCTCCTCCTGCTCAGGGTGAAATGAGAGGGAGCGTCAAACTTTTACTGACTAAAACCTATCCGTGTTACTTCAGCTGCCTTTTACGTTCCAGAGTATTGTAGCTCGTTAAGTTCAGGTAGGCATCAGCTCTAGTGTGCCCCAACTATTTTGCTGCCGTCTATTAGAGACGTGCCGGGAACACAACGCACTGTCGACCCTGGTTTGCTTCCTATCAGAGGGCGAACTATTTGTGACTAACCTGCTTTTCTATGGTCAGTTTTGCATCTCTTTTTACGCCTGGATACCTCATATACCTACTTACTTACATACTCCCGGAATAAAAGGCCGTGCTGTTCTAAGACTTACCTGTGTTCCAAGTTTAACTGAATTCCGTTTAACTGTCCGAGTGTGAAGAAGTAACAAACATGTGTATGTGATGTCACACTCACAAACTTTCGCCTTGTTTCGAATGCTCGAGAAAATAGAAAAGAAAAATAAATAAAGTACCTACCTGAGTTTCAGGTCCCACTAAAACACATTTCCATTCCAATAAATTAGCTCAACATATTTCAAGCACGAATCATTTTAACAATCTCAAAAGCTTTAATTATTTCAATTCGTACATTTTCTTCAAATGTATTAATTGTTATTTTATAAGACTTTGCCATTTTAATTGTTATTTTATAAGTTATAATTTTATTTATTTTTCATTTATTACCTAGTTATATGTGCATGATGTGGCTTCCTGTAACTGAAGGAGCGGACGCTAAAGGACAGGGTGTACAATTTGTGATATAGGTATGTTGTTACTGTGTCCTTTGTTGAAGATCTCATTTTAATCTACACTATCTATACTTCTATACTCATTATAAAGAGGTAAAGTTTGTTTGTAGGAGGTATCTTTGAAAGTACTAGTCTGATTGCTAAAATTTTTTCAACGATAGAAAGCTTTATTTCTGAGTGACATAGGCTATATTTTAAGTACGCAGGCGAAACTGCGGGCAAAAGCTAGTTAATAAATAATTACCTAATTTTATTTTATCTTAGTGAGTTTGACGGTGGCATCACCGCGGGCCCTAACAGAACACCAGCGCTGCGTTATTTATCGTTTTAAATATCGCAGCATATGCTGAGTTGGCGCCTTTTTGACCTAGCACAGATTTAAATGTAACTTTTTCATATCTGTTTTATTTCTACTGTATGTGTTAGGTACAAATAAACGCTTTTTCTTTCTTTCTTTCTAATTAAATAAAGGAATGTCGTTACAGTGATTAATGTATATGTAGGCGATTAATAATACCAACGAAGATCACTTTAACTGAATTTGTGTTTGGTAACTAACTAAAATAATAGAGATTTCGGGCAGCGTAATCCCATTTCCGAAGTGGTTGTATAGGAAGATTAGTGTGATAACTAAGTTTTAAACAGCTCACCTATTGTATTGAATAAAGGTCGCTTTAATTCAGCAATTGTTTGTTAAAAGTGATATTTATCAAAGTGATAAATATAACTTTTATAAAACAACACTTTATCACTGAGTTCGTTCCCGAGTGTTTTCATAAAAAAAAATATACATCTCAAATCGTATTTTGAAGATAGTTTTGAAAAATGAATAATCACAGTCTTACACTCATTTATGTTGTTAAGAATTTTTGTCAAGTTTCAAGTTTTTTAACCCAAGTAATAATGATCCTCCACACAATCTTTAAGCTCCCTAAAATTTAGGTTAACAATTTAGGGCCTAAATTGTTCTAAAGCATAGAAAAACAAGTACTCAAAATAATTTGTGCTAACTTTCAAGTGTAGGAACACGGGTTTTGGAAATTCAACTTTTTCCCCTTAAAGGTTGAATTTTCAAAACCACCTTACGTCTTAAAAGAAAGCGTTGTGCAAAATTTCACATTCCTAGACCCAGTTGTTTCGAATGTGCGTTGATATGTCATTAAGTCAGTTTCTCCTTTTATACACATAGATAAGTTGATGTGGATAAGAAATATAAAAAAAAATAACAGTCAAGATATTGGATATGTCAAATAAAACAAATAGCTAATCATAATGATACTGTAATGACATTTATCATTCTCACGTTACACGATTTCAGTAGGGACGTACACAATTACGTTTAAATGAATCCACAATGTCAGTAAATACGTATTCTTCTGGAACCACCGGTGCATCGAAGAATGGATCCTTTGGTACAGCGACAGCGCCTCCCGAAAGACCGCCTGAAGACGGGTAAGAGGGGGCAGGTGGAGTTGGGTGGACATAATTCTGTTCCGACGTCACTTCTCCTGCCGAATTCCACGTCAACCTCTGGATTTGACCGTTCCACCTTACCACTACAGAAGGGTAAGCATCACCAATTTTCAGCGTACGGAGCTTGCACTCAAAACTTAGAGGAGCCTTTTCTTTCACGTCGTTTCTCTCCGGTACCACGATCGTCTCTGTCTCACTCGGCGCCACCCTCCCCGCACATAACTCAACCGTGAATAATAAAAAGAGAGGAAGTAAATATTTCATCTTGTCAGTCCAAAACGACACCGGGGAATGAAGTAAATTTAATGTAGATCATTCCATTTCACCACGCGTAAACATCATTAGATAAAGAGGGTAAGAGTCAAGTTAATGTGTTTGTGTAAGATAAAACTATCGCTTTATATCGCTGCCAAATGTCGAGTTTAATGTTTTTTGTTTGTGATAATAAAACTGGTGACAACTAAACTTGCAACGTTTTTAGTGTAGGTACGAGAAAAGGGCAATGCTCTTTTTATGAGTGACCCCTAAATAAATTTAGTTACCGAATAAAGTTTCTTTTATTTATGTAAGGTTTTCTTTTAGTTTATATTTTTTGTTACGTTTTCATCTCTTGACCAGTCACTAAGAAAAGGATTGTTTAAATTTCACAGTTATAATGGTTGTAAAATCAAATAAATTAAGTTTAACATATATATATATATATATTGAATGCACAACCTGAAAGTATCGGCGACTAAATAGATTTAAACTATTTTTAAATATGTATTTTTTTATCCTAACATAATTTTCCTAACATTTCGGGGAGTGTGCGTCGGAATTACATCATGGACCATCAGACGTACGTCGGCTATGCGCCACCGTTACATGGTGGACATCCCTTCCATACGCACAAAACTTTTCGGGAACACATCGATTGTGCGAACCCGTTCCATTATAGGACCACCAGATGTACGGCGATGAAGATTCAGGGATAACGGAGAGAAACAGGATGACGAAAGTCAGATCTTGTGGGAAATCTACCATTGAAATGGATCTACAATCACTCCAGAGTGTATTTTTAAGAGTTCATACATGTAGATGGATGGAGAGGGAGAGGAAAACCAAAGAAAAGATGGATGGATTGTATGACGAGTGATATGAAAGGAAAGGGTGTTAGTGATAGTGTGACGGGTGACAGGACAGAATGGAAGAAAAAAACGTGTTGCGCCGACCCCATGTAACATGGGATAAGGGCAGGAACAAGAAGAAGTATCGGATGGAGTGCGAAATCGCTCTTAGACACTTTTCATGGTACGTGAGGATTATTATTATTACACCAATTCCATTAAATAATACAACTTCAATCCTACTCCGAATTTATATTATTAAAGTTTTATGAACCAGCGAACAGAATCTTCATCTACACTAGTGAGATTAACGAAGTGAGCCTGCGCCCATAGCGGGAGATATCTCAGGAAAGTTTGGATCGTGACTTATGTACTACAGTTCGGTCCATAAAGCATCGTGGTTCCGCGGGCAAGTTCAACGGGTGGGAGATCAAAAGGAAGCCCTGAATGTTCGGGGAATAGTTTCAATTAGCTGGGTTGTGGTCGGGTTAAAACGTAAGATTAGTTACTTACTGACTTTCGTGGGTAACTCTGCTTGACAGATGACTTAACTTTTCACAGTCAGTTAGGCGTCGCCAACTTGTTCTTTTTTTTTCTTTTGGCTTTGCACGGTTTGTGTGTTTGGTCAGTGTCAAGGTAGAGAATTGACAGTTGACCTAACTTTTGACAATCAGTAAGTTGTCGCCACAGGTTTTTTTTTTTGGGTTTCTTACGATTTGTGTTATTGGTCAGCGTCAAGTTAAGAAAGTATTTTTTTTTTTTTTGTACAGAATATAGTGCCTTTATTTACCATTACAATGTATCACATTCTACAGTTTTTTACAGTGTTCAGTAGTAAATGTTTCGAGTCAACTTTCGGGGTAACCTTTTATTGAAGTACTGACGTTGTCAATACTACTATAATATTCCTGAATTTTATAAAGTTCGCGTTAGTTTCAATGATTTTACATGCTGTCCAGTTGTGTAGACACTAGAAACCTGAGAAGTAAGACTACACCAATTTTATTCTATAAAAGGATCTATTTTCTGATAATTACAATAACCGCTGAACTTGATTCGTTACAATACTGCCAAAAACTATGTCTAGTTATTTTCTATCTCCAGGCCATTAGGCAAAGTGATATTCCATCAGCCATAGTGATTGTTTCAAAGTCAGAATGTTAGTAATTGACTATGTTTTGTTTTACTCACTTTGAGTGGGCCTATGTAGTAGGAACGTGTCAGACTTTTGTAGACTATAACCCACCTGTGTTCCTTTAATTGCCTTTTGCATTCCAGGACGGCAGTGATTCGAATTATTCTAGTAGTTCTGTATACATTTTTGTTAAGCCTAAATTTTGGAATACTTGACAGTCAAGTGTAACTTTTTTCTTAAAATTAACTGTACAATTAATTTTCAATCCATAGTGATTATCAACACACAGTGATAACATTATTTTATGTCAAAACCAAATTTGTGTTTTCTCCTAGCAAACATTTGATGGTGGATAGAGAAATCACAGTAGAGGGTAAGATCTAGTGCACAATTTTAAAATACTACTGTGCCTAGACCTGTGGCAAGGCTCTAGAGCCTTAGGGCTAATTTTATGTTCTACCATACTCTATAGCCAGATAAACTTTAAGAGGTTGATGTATATCAAAATTGCTGTGACTGCTTCTTCCCATACCATAATTCCTTACGTACACTCTTGCTTAAAGTCATAGTTGGTAAGGATGATGCGAATTCATCATCATCATCATCATATCAGCCGAAAGACGTCCACTGTTGGACATAGGCCTCCCCCAAGCGTCGCCACAACGACCGGTCCTCTGCGTCACGCATCCATCGGATTCCCACGACCCTGACCAGGTCATCGATCCACCTTGTTGGAGGCCGTCCAACGCTGCGTCTTCCAGTACATGATCGCCACTCCAGAACCTTTCGTCCCCATAGACCATCTGTTCTGCGTGCAATGTGCCCTGCCCATTGCCACTTAAGTTTGGCGATTCTTCGAGCTATGTCGGTAACCTTGGTTCTCCTGCGGATATCTTCATTTCTGATGTGATCACGCAAAAAAATGTGTGTGTGATGCGAATTATTTATATTGAATCGAAAAAGTGCGATTTTTTTACTTAGAGCCACAGAAAACCTGTATCAATAATACCATACCTCTATTCAATATTTGTATTAAAATCCAGAGTTGCCCAATAAAATAAACATCTGGCCAAGTGTAATGACATAACGTACTTATTTAGCTAACATACTGTGTCCGTAAAGTCAATTACTCTCACAGAGAGAGGAGACTTATAATGCTTAGGTATGCTATAAGCTTGATTACAGTATATTATCGAGTATTACGGCTTCTCAAGCCTTTACTACTATTCACTCGGTATCGACCAAGCAAATCTAGGCATCTAAGGTTACTGGCTCGAAAAGCCTGTTACGAATTATATTGTCTAGAACACGGGCGCAATGTGGATAACTTTGTAGCGAGAATGATTGTGTTTATGCTTCCCTAGATTAGATTGGTGCCGAAGGTTAGCTCCATACGATCACTGAAAACGCAGCATACAGACACGCTTCACATACTGCAAGGCAAGTGAAAGGGTATTGAGGCACTTGAGATTACAATAATACTGAGGGATGAATAATGGAGAAAAAAGCAGTTTTTAGAAATTTATAATTCTACTAAAAAAAAACAAAAATTGTAAATGGCTGATATGGACACTGCTAACAGTGTGCACTAATTCTATTATAATGCTAGTAGCACGTTAAATGCTTTTAATCAGCTGCTGTCTAGCCGTTGGCTACATATTATGCTACTAGCTGGTTAGGTTAGTAGTAAGTGGTGCTTAGCAGTGGCCGCTGAGGAATTTCAGTGTTCTACGTTTAAGATCACTGTAATCAATATGGCTGCGTGTGGATGCTGTTATCGCTAATTTAATGGAGTTAACCTTCCATTCCGTATCTGTTTTGTAATTTCACTGTCGCGTGTCACATACTTACGTGAACGTGATATAATTGTAGACAACTGAGAAATGTCTCCAGAAGGGTATAATGCTTTCAACTTAATTTTGTCTCTTACTTAGAAAATGTAACGTTATTTAACTTTGGAGTAAGGTGTCGCTTTACAATGCTGTCTATTTTTAAACTCACGTGGGTTAGTAATCAGTGGTATAATAATAATGATAAAATAAGGTTTTGTGTTACTAAGGCAAATTGGTAATAACCAACGGACCGTACCTAGACCATAAAAAAATTCGTTGACTAAGCTAATCTGCCTTCATAATGAAGTCTATAAAATATTTTATTTGAAATAAACCTTACCTCAATATACACAAACTGGGTTAGTCTACTCGTACAGATTTGTTATTATAAAAACAGTAATAAAACCCTGTAAGTGTACTACATAAAGGCGGTCGACCAACTGTTCTGGTCAAGGGACGATAAACATAAAGAAACCACCACGTCTCCAATTCGAATACGATAGGGCAATATATCCGAACCAAATCCGCAGGGACTAAGGATCCAGAGAGCAAATAATATTTTATCTTATTTTCTCATCATTTGCTCGCTTTATATGTCATTCATTTATCGGAAAACTTTTGTAGATAACGTTTCAGGTTGTATGGATCAGATTTTCGCTTGTTTGTCTCAAAGTCTTTGGTATTTAATTGGTACAACGTTCGATCTTGATTAAACACTCAACTTTGTTTGTAGTTGTAACCCTCAGCAGAATAATTGAAGACAAAGTAGCTGAGTAGTACTTCAAATTAGTAACTAGGTATTCCGTCACTCTCAGTAATTGTTTTTCACTTTGGAGACTGAAATATTCCAGTTTGATCAAAGTTAGCCAAAATTAGGTTTAAATTAATATCCTTGAATTAATGTTGATGGTTATTGAAATTTATTAGCGTTTGTTGAAATTATATTTTAATTAAGGTTGGCCTATTTTTGGCCTGGTTTTGAACCGTTGTCTTAACAAAATAGTAACTTTTATCTGTAACCTGATTATGAATATGAGTACAAAGGATACGAATATTTTATGATTCTTGCTGGATAAACTTATTAAACTAATTGCTACTGAGAAGCTATTAAACACGCTTGAGCGCTTTCAAAACTTAAGCAATATGTTTATTTTAGTTTTCCAAAATTTCAATGAAAAGTCGCAGTATTTCCGAGTAAGGGCTTTATCATAGGTACTAGCGGTTTGCGAGCGTCTTCAAAGCAAAGCGGGTGTGCAACGAATACGTTACGGGCGCGCAACGTACACGTCGCGCATTCGCAGCGAATTTGTTGTGGACGCACGTCGAGATTCGGCAATGAGATGCGGTTCTCCGACATCTTCGAAGTAACAAACCCAACAGCAGTGTCTCCTCGTCGGAATCCAGTTTGTTATTGAGTATCTTGTACATCGTTAACTTGCCATAAACATGCGTTGAAAACGTTGCTAATTTCCAGGCGTCCGCGACGTTTTCGCTTTGCAGCCGCGGCGTGTTCGCGACGCGTTGGCTGCGCGCCCGCCTCGCCCCGCAGCCGCTCGCAAATCGCTAGTGTAATAACGCTCTTAGTATTGTCGCGAAGTAAAATTCTGTAAAACTCGTCTGTTGAAGCTTTTATGCTACAGCAACTGTATAGCCAATATAACCCTCTATTTACCACACCAAATACCAGCTACAACTTTATCAATATCGATCTAGCAAACAGCTCATAATCAAGCTGCACAACAGACAAAACATATTAACTACATTCCCAATTCCACAGCAACTTGGGGTATCTCACTGTTCTGCACTTAGAGTTCCTAAAGGTGTGGTTACATGGAAACTTCGATTGCTCAATTCTGGGCAATATTCACTAAATACATATATAACAACCACTGCTACAAATGAAGTAGCCTAACGAAATAGAGTAGCCTAATCTAGGAAGGTATTGCCTTCATTGACCAAATCAGATTAATAAGAACAACCATTTTTTTTAAAAGAGTAATCATGAAGTTTCTTGCCAGTTCTTCTCCATTGCAAACGACCATAAATGCCCATGTAGGCCTATGTGAAATAAAAACTTTTGAATCTTGAAACTCTGAAAATTATAAAGACGAAGGTTTGTAGGTACCTATGTGTTTTTGTTACTCCTCCGTTTAGATGGCTAAAAATGTCATCCAAATCCAAGCTACTTTTAATTACAAGACTATGTTCCATTGGGATAATTTTAAACACAAACACGAAGCAATTAAAGGTAAAAATACTGGAATAATTTCAGCAGTATAAAAAAAAACCGGTTTTATGGTGCGGTTTTACAGGCATTATTGTCTGCTACAACTGCTTGTTTTAATAAGCAATGCTTAGACTCCGCTTTTTTTTTAAGCATTAAACAATAGTTCATAAATTTCAGTAACTGTTGCGTTCACTAGCTTGGCTTATAAAACTCCTATGTAAGCGAAGCTTAAGCCAGGTAAAGTACGAGTAAATGTTCGCTTGCGCACCGCAATCAGGCTGAGATAGGGTTATTGTTCGAGACAACCAAAACACCCCAGTGTAGAGACCTAAGAACGCTTAGGTGTAATTAAGGTACAAGATATCTCCATACATGTTTTGTACATTGTACAAAGACTTTGGGTTAAGCCAGTGTGCTCTTGGTCTTACAAATTCGTGAGACGGAGAAAATCTGAGGCAGAATTTTGACTACTTATTTCTGGATTATCTTTTTCATATTTAGTTTTAACTTTATTGCATAGATTTGAGAGACTATTTATGTAAGTACTAGATAATCAAATCAAATACTTTTGTTGACATATTTATTTATTCATTTATGTACATAATTAAACAGACACAAACACTTAAAAATTAAAAGAGCAAATACCGATAGCAGAGCATAAGATTTCAAATGAAAATTCTTCCAGCCGTGTGTATAAGTAATTTATATTTATTTTGCACAGCAAAGTTTGAAGCCCTGACTATATACTGGGTACAAACCTGTATTAGAGAATTCAGTAACTTCTCCACCAGTCTTCGCTATTATCAACCATGAGATCTTTCAGCCATAGAATACCATGCATTGTTCTGTTGCAATTTAGGGCCGACCTAAGTCTAAACTGTCTTGTCGATATCATATGGCACTAGATAAAGTACTTGCAATAATTCATTACTTGCATACGACGTCATCCACAGCTGGTACGTGTGACGGTGTCTTAATTAATATGTCAATTATTAAAGTTAAAAAAAAAATCATGAACAAAACTCACAAAAAAACTTTACCTTTTAAAAATTTCTTCCGTTCGTTCGTTGTAAAATTAATACTGAATTAATTAATTAAATCCTAATGAAAAACTTAGACGTTGTTGAATTTTTGACAACTTAACTCCTTATTTAGGAAATCGACGAAACGCAATAATATTTAAAAAAAAACTAATATTTCGGACAAACTCCATAGTTGGTTAGTACACACACAACTTAAAAACTAGTGTTAGTTAGGTACTAACAACTATTGGAAACCATTCTTTATATATTATACGCCTTAGAGGCATGCAGGCGTATCCAATGCTCCAGTATGGAACTGTCCTATCAGTCCGCTATTGTCTTCAGGATGATGTCGGGGCTGACGCGTACCCTGTGCATGATGAAGGAGCATCGCTTGCGCATAATAGCATGATAGCTATCAATTTCTGCCTTTGCAAAATGCGAACATACCGGATGCACTGCAGTAGCGCGGCAACCCTCTCAACACCCTAAAAGCATCGTTAAATCAAACAAATTACAAGCATTGCGCCATCGCGCGTCTCTTTCTTTTACTATGCAGTCCGATAGAGACAGCGCTCTAGATCATGTCACAGCCCTAACCACCAGGGTCCTGCAATAAATCAAGATGACAATATAGCGTAACAAAATAGGAAAACGCTAACTCCATACATTTATCTCACTAAAACCAGCTAGCAAGAAATTGCCGCAATTCGGTAGATGGATGGAAATTCTTAATTGAACCAGTTAACTAATTGAACTAATTATGACGAGACATTCGGATAAATAATGGATAAGGCTACTTCAATCTTCTGGAGGCTTCGCGTCTGTTATAGAATTATAGCGGAATGTTTTAAGTGATTATGCTTTTTTAATTGAATTAGAAGATTGACACTGTTCTGTTTGGTTACTTTTGAAGAAAATAGTTGTTATGGTTGAATAGAACGTCATAATAGATTTGAGGATGGCTTACTGCATAGATAAACAAGATTTCACGTCTCATCATCATCATTTCAGCCGATATACGTCTACTGTTGGACATAGGCGTCCCCCAAATATCGCCACAATGAACTATCCTGCGTGTCTCGCATCCATCGGTTTTCCGCAACCTTTACCAGGTCATCGGTCCACCTTGTAGGAGGCCTTCCAACGCCGTGTCTTCCAGTACGCGGTCGCCACTCCAGAACCTTTCGGCCCCAACGGCCATCTGTTCTGCGAGCAATGTGTTGTCCCCATTACCACTTAAGTTTGGCAATTTTTCGTGCTATGTCGGCAACCTTAGTTCTCCTGCAAATCTCTTCATTTTTGATTCAATCACGCAAGGAAACCCCGAGCACAGCCCTTTCCATTGCCCTTTGGGTTACTTTAAGCCTTCTGATGAGGCCCATTGTGAGTGACCACGTTTCGGAGCCATGTGTCATCACTGGCAATACGCACTGGGACACTGTGGTGTGTTGTGGTCGATTTCACGTCTATATTTCTCAGATGGTTGACATACATGGGTGTGCGCTAAAGTATTCCACATTTCGTGCACAAATTAAAGTTGATACTGAAAAATTCCAAATGGAATCCCACCAATACTTTGGCAGATCCTTTTTTGCTAGGAAATCATCAAATGTCTTCTTCCTGTCAGTGGAACAAGAAGTGTCAGACTTTTACTGATTAATATCCGCCTGTGTTCTTTCAGTTGCTTTTTGCGTTCCCGGGCCATAATAACTCTTTCAAATAATTTCGTAAGTCGAGTAGATTTCAGGATGTCTAATTACTAATGTATGGAGTATTGCTCTCATCTTTGGGACGAATCTGTCAGATACCAGCTTGATGCACTTGAGGCAATTGAGAGGCGAGCCAGAAAGATAATTGGCGATGATGTACTCGTTGAGTCGAGACTTCAAAGTCTTGAGCATCGGCGCAGTTACTAGCCGGTCGGTTTTCTACCGGTTGCATTTCGGGGAGTGTGCATCGGAATTGCATAACCTAATTCCGCCTAGCCCGTTCCATCATCGGACTACCAGACGTACGGCGATGCGCCACCGGTACATGGTGGATATCCCACCTACACACACAAAACGTTATGGGAACACATTCATTGTGCGTGCAGCTAGGAAGTGGAATTCCTTGCCGGAGTCCGTGTTTCCTGATAGCCACAACTCGGGAATCTTTAAGTCGAGAGTGAATAGGTTTCTTCTAGGTAAGCGCGTTCCATCGTCGACCACATCGTCGGTTCCATTAGGCGAGATAGTGGTCAAGGGCGAACCTATCAAAAATAAAAATTAAAAATACTAAGGCAAATATAATTTCACGTCTGTATTCCACGAACTTTAAAACATACAAACATTCCCCAGTTACGTTTTCCAGCAACCGGGCACAAATTAGAAATGATACCTGAGAAATTCGAAATTAAAAACTGGCAATACTTTGACAGGCTTCGAAATGGAACCCTGTGCCTCATTGCTACCACGAAGCAGTTTGATGACGAATAGGGTGCTGTATAAACTACTCGTATAAGCTAATATACCTCTTCAAGGGAACTTCATGTTTAAACGCCCCTGAGGTTGTCTTATTAAGTAGGTCGTAGTTTTTGGTTTTGAATAGATCTTTTTGGTAAAACGAAGATTACATTGCTACACTGATCTTAACACACTATACAGGGAGTAAGGGACAGCCCTCCACGAACTTTAAGAGCTTGCTCAGTAGACAAAACTGAACAACCTTCCACAAGTTTTTTTTCAAGGAAACGAAAAAAAAAATCGGCCTCTCCATACAGACTGTCCAATCAAGTTTTTAGTTTTGTATGGTAAGGCTGATGTTTTTTTCTTTTTCTGAAAAAAAGTTTTGTGGAAGGTTGTTCAATTAATTTCGTCTACTGAGCAAGCCCTTAAAGTTAGTGGAGGGCTGTCCCTTACACCCTGTATAATAAAATTAAAAAAAAATAGCGATCAATGATGACCATTATGTGGCTGTGAGTGTACAGCGACAATATGTCGCTTTGTTCTTATGTGTATACGGGTAAGGACTAGCGATCGACAAATAAATAAAAAATCCAATATACGAATATAAGAATGACATGAAACAGTGTTTGTTAACCAACTCCTTCAAAATAGTTCGACCGATTTTTATGATTTTTTGTGTAGGTCTGTGAATAGGTCGTAAGCTATTTTACTCTACTAACGTCACCCTAAGAGAACCCCGGAATCTTGGAATTCAAGGCAAAGAAGGAAAATAGGTGTGATTTTAGTCAGCAAAAGTCTGACACACCCTCTCGCTCCACCCTAGAGTGGGAGATGTCATTGGTTGATTTAACATCTTAAAAAAAAAACATAATCTAAACTAATATTACAAAGAGGTAAAGATTTTTGTTTTTTTTTTTGTTTGTAGGGGTTTATAGGAGGAATCTTTGAAAGTACTGGTCCGATTGCTAAAATTTTTTCACCGTTAGAAAGTTGCTTTATTCTTGAGTGACATAGATATTTTATGTACGCGGGCGAAGCTGTGGGCGAAGCTAATAATTTATGCGGGATTTTTCGAGTCTAATTGACTCGAAAAACGTAATAATTTATTTTTTAATGATCCTAATAATATCAGACATACCAGTGAACAATCTCTAATACCTTGATCACACGTACCGAGTAAACGGGTGAGACAGTGCTCTCAGCCGAATACTCGGTACGTATAAACAAAGCGCCGAATGCTCGGCCGAGCGCTTATCTCTACAACTCGCTTACATCACTGTCTCGGCCGAGCAACATTTTACTGTTTCGCCTTTTTACTCGGTTCTTGTGATCAAGGCTTTAGTTTCTTATATCAACAATAGATAGCCGGTTACACAATACTCGGACGAGTGCGTGCGAGAGAGAATTGCGATAAAGATGATTAATATCCACTGTCATTAGCCCGCCACGCTTCGAGTAGATTACTCACTCATCGACTGAAATCCGGATCGAATCATTTCTCTTAGTTGACATATGATATTAATTAATTGATCTTTGCTATCTATTCTGGATGTATATTAAGTTAGACGAAGGTCTTTTTCTAAGTTATGCTGATCAATACCTGTTTGATGGAAAAGTTTGATAGTACAGCTATATACTCGTACCTACATAGCATAGCGTAACTGGTATTCTCAACCTTAGAATTTTCTGTTGAGACTCAGGCATCCTCTCTAGAAGAGCGGTCATAGCGCGGGTTGGTAGAAGGTGCAAGTCTTCGAATTTTCGGTTCTAGAACATAAAGCGGTTTCCTCACGATCATTTTACATCGACATTGGAGTAGATTCTTCAGTTCTTGTTTTAAGATTTTCTAATATTTTCTTCAGTATATAACAAATAAAACAAAATATAAAACGGATAATAGCGGAGTAGTCTCAAAAATCCTTTCATTTTCCTTATAATTATATATAATATATATTTATATATATGTAGGTTTATATTATATTGAACATGTATGTATGTTTATTATATATGTATATTTCTCTTGTTTTCTTATTAATCTATTCTCTTTTTTTATACACCTGCCATGTTTTCTCTTCACCACCCTTGGTTGACTGGTAGAGAATGAGTGAGGCATTAAGTCCGCCTTTGTACCTATGTGTTGCATGAAGTTTTAATAAATAAATAAATAAAACCTAATTTCTACCTATACTTACTTAAAATATCTACTAGTTATCCATATATAGGACCTACGCAAAACATGTGGTCGAATGGATTTTCCGATCTACACAAAATCAGCCAACGAATTATTAAGATTGGTTTATATATCCCAACTAATCAACTAGTCAATCAGTCATATATCATGATATCCTTCAATTATACCGCTACTAGTTTAAGCGGATAACTTTTAACAATTAACATTGCAAAGGTCAATTATTTACTCTTAAGGTTGGTTAATATATCCCAACTAATCAACTAGTTAATAAATTATACATCATGATATCCTTCAATTATTCCGCAACTAGTTCAAGCAGATAACTGTTAACAATAATATTGCAAAGGTCAATTATTTACTATCCAAGTTAGTAAAAGGTCAAAGCGTTAACAAGAAGTCGCCTGTAGTGCGTTCAGTGTAATGTAATATTGCTCAAAACGTGCGACAGAAAGGAAATTGTTTCACCTTTTGACGTAGGAGTGAAGCTTTACAAAGATACGGATTTAGAGGTCAAGGTCGTGTTATATTATTTAGGGGTTAGTACTATAGTAAAGTCTTGAGGCGTCGCGAGTATTGATTGAGCGCTGACGGCACGAAATGTACCTGGTACTTAAGCTAATGGGGTAATCATAGGATATTTTATTTCAAAGAAAAGTAGGCACATATTAGGCACCATAGGTAATCATTGCGGTAAGTCACCTCTTTGAAGAGTGGTTGGAGAGCCGTCACGCCTTCACACCTTCCACCATACCACCTGGTACAGGCCATGGTTCGGATCGAGGGAGAATGGGCGACGGTCGCTTCCTTATGTGAAGTAGTAATGTTGCTGAAAGATACGGCCGCAATATGAGGGAACGGACCCGAACGGCGCTCATTGTTCCACGCACACCTCAAAAATACATCAGTAAAAACATCACATCATCGTCATCTATTTTTTTTATGCATCTGCCATGTTTTTTCTTCACCACCCTTGGTTGACTGGTAGAGAATGCCTAAAGCATTAAGTCCGCCTTTGTACCTTTGTGTTGCATGAAGTTTAAATAAATAAATAAATAAAGACATGTGGGCCCAGTAGAGGCGAAGCCTACTAGGGCCATAGGTCGACTTCTGAAAAGGTTATCCGTGGCCCTTGAACGATAAGGACAACTGAAAGAACGAAGGTGTCGTTTTCATAAAGTCTAACACGCCTTCCCGCTTCGCCCTAAACGGGAGAAATCATTAGATAATTTTCAGAAAAAAATCATTTTTAAAAAAGTAGGAACAAATAAAATCCATTAGAAGATCAAATTTTCTGCTTAGGTTTATATTAGAATTGTTTTATTGGAATATAATTGTCATTCTGTATGCGCGTTACGGGGTATGAGAAAACAATGACATATCATTACGGCTTACTTAGAGTGTGGTAGATATAATCAGAATATATGTGAGTGATACGAAAAAATAAGGAAGATAGGATGAAAAAATAGAACAAGAAAACGTTTTACATCATCATCATCAGCCTTTTTAATGTTCCCACTGCTGGGACTCAGGCCTCGTCCCTAGGAGAGGGTTTTGTATGCCGACAAGTAACATCGAAAGACACATGTCCTATTACTTGTAAACAAAATCACCACACCTACTTTTCAGATCTCTCGGGTCGTACAGATAGCGTCGTCAGTTGATGATAAAACTAGGAATGGACAGTGGTTTATACCCTTTTCTATGGTATTGTATTCTGAGAGAGGTCCCTACCTATATGATGCAGAGCATCTGTACCTACCTATCCCAAATTACCTAACACGCTAAACAAGATCAAAGCTAGATCTACTATTAATTTCTAACCAAATTATTACGACCGCTATCTTCCAGCATGAGCAACTTCGTCCGGGCGGACAGTCGGCCGCCCGGCCAAGCGGTGCCAATTTCCGGACACCCACACTTCAATGATCCCAACTCCGATCCGAATCACATAGAAATAGATCACTAGCTGTAATATCTAAGTTGGTGCATTTTATGTCTTGGAAATTTTGTTGAGTAACCATTTGAATATGATAAGATTTTGTTGTTAGATTTGCTAGAAGTTTAGCTTTTACAAGCGTTTAGATTTTACACTACTTTTTTAACCGACTTCAAAAAGGAGCAGGTTCTATGTTCGGCTGAATGTATGTTTTTTTTTTATTACCTATTCACCGATATCTCGGTCAATTGTGGACTGATTTTGAAAATTCTTTTTTTGATTGAAAGGTTATGCTTCCAAGTTGGTCCCATATAAATATTGTTATGATCTGATTATGAACTTCGAAGATATGACACAGACCTCTTCATAGGATCACAGCAAAACCGTCGTAACAAGTAAAATTGCTTTGTTTATACGTGTAGTCGATGACTGGGTGAAGGAAAAGGGGAGGGGATGTATCAGACTGATCTGATGATGAAACCAGAAGGTAAATTAATGTAATCTAACCGTGTTTGGGATTATTACAATCGTTATGAGATGCACTCTGATCTCATAACGATTCCAATAATCCCAAACACGATTAGATTAATTTAATTTTTTTTTTTCCTTCTGGCTTCATCATCAGATCAGTTCGAAACATCCCCCCCCCCCTCTTTTCTGATAGCCAGTCATTGACTACACGTATAAACACAGCAACTTTACTTGTAATCACAGTTCTGCTGTGATTCTATGAGGAGTTCTGTAGCCCGATTCACGTAATGAAAACCGTAACGATATCGTAGCGATTTAGTCGTTTAGATCATTTTCGTATTCACATCCATCAATCGAGTTTGAACGACACCGATTTTGAAGTCGTTTGAAATTCGTCGATTTAAAAAAAAATCTGTGTTACATTATTCTGGTAGAATACTAATTAATGTAACTGGAAATAAGTCGATAGATCGTGAATACCGCTTTTGGATAGGATTTCGATCGAATGACTATAAAACTTCAACGATATTTGGCTTGTTTGATTTTACGTGAATCAGGCTACTGTTCCATATCTTCAAAGTTCATGATCAGATCATAACAATATTTCTATGGGACCAACTTGGAAGCATAACCTTTCAATCAATAATTTTCAAAATCGGTCCATAATTGACCGAGATATAGGTGAACATAAATAAAAAAAAAACATACATTCAGCCGAACATAGAACCTCCTCCTTTTCGAAGTCGGTTAATAATTTTAAAAGGTTCATGAATTGCTCGTAATGATTATTTTCATTATCATTCTCTCTACTTCTATTTTTTTAAATATACTCATGTTTCACATAATTCTCATAAAATCCGTTTATTTTGGGACCCACTCATATCTTCAGTTCTACGAAATATAATTATAGAACATTGATACAGCTTTATGTCAAAATTATTGGGATTTTGGTATTTCATGAGGTTACAAGTAAATATTATTATATTGTTATTTTGCTTTGAACAAGTTTCAGGTGAAAACACTGCTGCTGTTCCACTTGAAGTCTTGATATTGTAACCATAAATATGACTCTGATTGTAACCATGTACAGTTTTGGCTGAGTGATAATAACCGTTACTGGCGTGGGAATCTGACAGATACAAGACGCATAGGACCGGTTGCTGTGGTGATACTTGGGGCCTTATGTTCAGCAAGGGACGTTTTTTGGCTTTTTTATGGTAGAAAAATCATCAATAACAACCCCCGCCCTTGGTCGGAGCAGGAGATAGCGTCAGACTCTTACTGACTAAAAACCCACCCCGTTACTTCAAGCCTTCATACCGGGGCTCGAGCTATCTTTCAAAACTAACCCTGGCCCTGGTAGGCTTCGACCCAGCTGGGCCCCTGCTGACATTTTTTGGCTGAAATGATGATCAAGATGAAGCTATATCTACCAAAATTAAGTACTTATATTGTACGCTCTCTTTGTTGCCCAACAGGGTCAAAGCCTACTGGAGCCATGGTTTGTGCTAAAGAGAACGCCAGGGTCCTAGAACGAAGGCAAAGAAGAAACATAGGAATGAGATTTAGTCAGTAAAAGTCTGATACGCCCTATCGCTTCGCCCTAAAGCGGGAGAAGTCATTGGATGATTTTCCACCTTATCTAAAAAGAGACCCACAATTTAGGTATATCGTACCTCCCATTGTTAGGATAGAGCGTAAAGTAAAGAAACGTCACGGAGTCCTTGGAAATTCCAAACAATAAAAGAAATCAGAAAACTTTGCCAATAAGTCCCGATTGAAAAAACTTTTATATACTGAAAATGAATAAGATATTAGTTTAAAAAGAAGTAGTTTTACGTTCGTTATACTTACTTTATACTCTGTCTTTTGGTCCCTTGGGGATGAGGTCAGTGTTCCTTTAAACTTTTTTTAGTGTCATACCTTTGAGCGAAGGGAGATACGGAGATTTTAAGTCTGCTTGATATGGTATGATATAATAGGTGTGGTACCTACTAGTAGACAGATGTGCCTTCAGTGAACCATATGAACCGATAATTTTTGGTCCCGTTAAATCGTGAACTGCACTGGGCCCGCGTGGTAGAGTACGCCCCCCTCCTAGAGACAAGGGCGGAATTTCAGCAGTGGAAACATTATTGGCTGATTATGTTATGTTATGTTACGCTATGGTCACAGCTATCTACATGACAGATTTAAATGCTAATAAACCTTTTAACAAAGTATTGTTTATCTTATTTGTGTTGTTAAGATGAAATTGCCCAGTTGCCCGTTGGTACCGAAAGCACGAATTTGCTTTTTTCTTCATAAAGTTAAAAAGCAGCGTTTCAAAAACACGAACAAATTGTTTTATCGTCAGCATTTTCCTACCACTTCAGTCCTGACAGCCAAAGTTCGTTAGATTAATACTCTTTACGCAGGCCATCATCAATCAGCCAAACTAACGTCAAAGGAGGCTTTGTTCATTGAATTTCAAACAACATCACTATTACTAATAATGACTGAAGTTCGTTTGGTCTACGCACAATAATATCCCATCAATTCCGAACCGCTCTGTAATCAAGAAAGGAAACATTCGAACTAAATTGGAATAGTTGACTAAAGCTGCTGAAGTGGTTAGTAATTTAACAACTGAAGGAGTTAACCATGTTAATGAAAATGGTTTCCGATAAGATCTGATGTCTGAGTTATTGAATATGAGGCCTGTGATGAGAATGGGAGATAGGAAGTCGGAGGGATAAGTTATGAGAACCTTTTATGGGAGGTATTAAATTTTATGGGCACTTGTGTTGAAATCGAGGTATTGTTGACTCTTTAATAGCTTTGAGAGTTCATGAGTTTACACTAGTCAATTTTTCTTTTAAACAATTCTTGTATACGTGATAGTGAAGCCATGTAAGTAGGACGTTGTATTATTCATCCCTTTGTGTAAAAATAAATTCAGAAAATGGGTCATACTCCGAAATACAATATTTTAAGCATATAATATGGTTTCGCTTTGTAAATCGAGTGATGTAAACATTTTTAACAAAACTCAACAAAAAATGATGTCATTGAAATAACTCTTGTACCTGCTCTTTTCCGTTTTTCTTTAACTAAGAACAATTGGTACCTACTTTAATCTGTTCCTATGTTTTCTAAATACATCATTTAGGTTTGCCTTTGTAATTGAGTACATATTGTTTGTTTATGCTCCATCTAATAATAAAATAGTTCAGTTTATTTTTCTCTACAATATAATTGCTAGCCTTATTTCTATGGTAACATATAGGAGGGGCATTATATTGTAGGAGACTGACGCCTAAACTAGGCTCAAGGTATTTCAGGTCACCAAAACTTACAAAACCAAGAATATTAAAACAACATAACATTCTAACACTTATCACTACATAATCTTTTCTAAAATCTAGGCTGTATTCCAATCCTATATAAACTGCGAGAATTTAACGCAATCCACTTCACGCTTGTAGGTGCCTCACGTACTATAAAGCTAATAAAACCAACCAAAGCCTCGTTTACACAAGGAGAGTTGCTAAGCTACGAGCTTAGAATGTTCAGGAGAGAAAAGACTTGCCAGATAGATTACTCTCTTGTTTTTAATCGCCTTGGGAACGATACACACAGTGTTGTCATGGTCATGAAAGTAACTTTTCTTCTACGGTCCAAACGAAGCATTTTCTGTAGCGTTACGAAGAACTAGGATTATAATTTAGGTGTCTTCAAGACAAGAGTGAATAAGCTCTAAATAAAGTTATGCACGTTCCCATCAACGACTGCATCACTGCTTACTACTACATTTCCCAACTGGGCTTAGCTTCCAGTATAATTGGCTATGGCTCACTATCAGTGTCTTTCAAGGAGAAACTGCCTGTCTTACCTCCTAACTGGTTAATAGTAGGCTATATCTTTTGTTAAGGCTGGTTGCCAAGCTTTACAACCAACTCTTAACGACTTTTAAACAACCATAAATGATAGCCGAGGCAAACAGCTTAACATAGGTACTTTTCGAAGTACGGAAGGGCTTATATGTTATGCATCGTCACCTACCAACGGACCGACTTCGGCAACCGTAGCTTAATCTTCGATCAAACCGTCAATTTAGCTATTTTGTTGCGAGTATCACACCACCATAATTATTCTAGAGAATAACGACAGTTTTTTTTGTGTTTAATGTAAATACTAATGCTGAAAATCGGTGAAAATGTTTTGATCCAGACATCTCCCTTTTTAGGATTTCGTAACCTCAGTCAGCATAAATAGTACTTTTTAATGAGTTAGTTAATCCTGAATACTGGCAAAACGCAATGCCTTAGCACAAGTAAAGGAGAGGTTTAAAAACTGAAAATATGTAGTCACAACATAAAATAATTACTTTTTTATGATTGCTGAAAAATCTTCATAAATCGAACTATTAACATAGTTAAGATTGTTTTGTACATATACAAACTGAACTATCCCTCGGTGCTGGAGTACGGCTTGCACTTGATCCGATTTTTTTGTTTGGGTAGAAATACAGTCGTCTTTCAGTTATTACTTGCATTGAAGGGCTACAGTAATTCTTTTGAAGAATCCTGCAGCCCTTGCATTGGCCCTAGAAGGCCCCGTCCATTTTGCTGTCATCTCTTAACAGTATACATACTGCTAAGTCAAAAATACTTACTCAAATATTAACGATGATCTTAGTTTCTTACATTACCTTTGCGCTCTCAGGAGTAACCAACTGTCGGCGAATAATTTACTACTAACCTTTGTGAATTAGTGCCATAATATACTACGGACAATTTGCGGTTTAGGACCTATTTGGTACCTGAGGTGGTTTCCGAGGAGATAGGAGACTAATTAATTAACCAGCACCTGTGAGCCTTACAACTATCTAATCAGGCTCTTAGGATTTTCTTAAGTGAGATTCTAGCATTTTTCCGATAGTGGTTCATTTGGTTTGAACACAGCTGGCCACTAAAACTCATCAAGTCTACTATTTTTTCGCGTAAGAAAAATTGTGGGTTTGATCAATCACTACAAAAACAAATCATGTTTTGGGCTAATTTATAATTAATCTTTTGAAAAATCGTATAAGTATAGTTTTTGTTTGAAGAAACAAAAACTATACTATTATTGTATTATCAATGTGTTCCTAAGTATAGTATATTTTTATTTAAGTATATTTTGGTTTCCTTAAGTAAAATTTTTGCATGAGTAATATACTAAAGAAGAGATTTTTTTTTTGGTTATTACTTGTGGAAAAAAGTCAACTAGAGGAAAACTTATTGGTTTCTCTTTGTACAAAACTTCATTCTGTCATATTTATAAACGTCACCAGCAAAATTTAAACTCAAAAGAACCAACCATTTATTTAAACCATCCCAAAATTGCTTAGTTAAACAACATGGTGGTGGCAAGCGAGGGATCCGATTAATTCACAACTAAAATCCCTGACGGCCCGTTTACAATGTTATTCGTTAAAATAATCATGTTCAGCTTTCAGTGTTACATTTAGTTACATTTCACGCTGCGATGATTATTTGTGAGTAAAATGCATAGTTTAAAACAGAAACAAGTATGCGTGAGCTCCTTAACTGCACATTATCCGAATCACAATCCGAATTTTCTTTCAAACACCCTGAAAAACCTGGGAGGCCTAATCTGTCTGTGGAGAGGTGGACTGGATGGAATAAACTCGTCAAAGGATGGCCACCATGGCCAACTGAATTAAATGTGGAAACCAGCCTCCCTAGCCAAGTTACAACCGCTTCCTTGCGTCGAACGCTTCGATTTGGCCACGCTCCTAATTCTTTTGTTCTGACCACGTGACTGAGCGTTGAGATGAAGTCACTCCCGTACATTTGAAGCTTTCTACTAGCGTTAACGATTGCAGATTAGCATCTTGGCTAGGGGTACAGACTAGTAATAGAAGATCGTAAAAATCTAATATTTGATATGCCATGGAAGTTAAGTGGAAGTATATGAAAAAATAAAAAATGAATTCTAGTTCGTATTGACGTAAATAATATTAATTTTTAAGTAGAGAAAGTTTATTCATAGATGGTAGAAAGGTGACGGTGGATCAAGTCATGTAATTCCTGTGCATACTCTCCAAAACGCATCTAATAAAATATCGGAAGGCTGGCTACCCTATGTCTGTGCTCCAGGCTTTGTGGAAACAACCTAAACTAAAACTAAACTGTCTTTGCTCGCCGTCCGGTGTCCGGTAACCGTCTGGACCGAGGCCGAGTCGTCGGTGGTGCGTAGTGGTCCACACGCAAGGCGCGCAAAACCCCAGCATGGTTCAAGCTTAACTGGGTCCACGTATTGTGTGAAAAAGAACACTGGGGCACTGGAACGAAGGCAAAGAAAGAACTTAGGATTGAGTTTTAGTCAGTGGAAGTCTGACATGCCCCACTCCGCCCTAGAGCGGGAAAAAGGATTCAAAAATTTAAAAAAAAATCAAATATTTTTATTTCACATAGGCCTACATGACCACTTATAAATCGTCAGAAGCTAGTGAACGGATCCGAATTGGTAATTTCCTATGGAGAAGAACCGGCTAGAAACTCCATTACTCTCTTAAAGAAAGTGGTTAATGTTTATATCCATATTACAGTATTAATAATATTATGTAAGAACAGTGTAGACTAGTCAGTATTGTACCCAAAAGCACAATAAAAATAATCATAAAAAAAAAAAATAAGAATTTGTAAAATCTACAGGATTGGATGATTTCACACCTAAAAAAAATAACTAAACTGTCTTTACTGTTGTTACAGGTTGCACGTGCATCCGCTACACGTCGACGTACGGCAAGGAGCGTGGCACGTTCAGCAGCCCCGACTACCCCCGCCCTTACCCGCCGAGGATCGACTGCCTCCTCTACACCTTTATCGCAGCACCCCACGAGATTGTCGAGCTCGTCTTCACTGATTTCGACATTCACAAGGAGCATCTTGAGTGAGTTGATAGATATTTAGTCAGATAATTTGAAAAAGCAAACTTTACGTCGTACATGACATAATGTTATGTACGACATAAAGTACAGTAAAATGGGGTGAATAGAGACAAAACTTTAAATGGTATTTTCTCGATATTTGAATATAAGTACTATAGCAACCATCAATTTTTTTTTTAGGTTATTTTTAACCTATATTTACTTACATCAGATATATTCAACAAATACTCTCGCATTTATTTCACCAGAGTCGCATATCCACGACCAAATAGTCGATCTCGTCAGTTCTTCTGTTACCTATGAAAATTGAAGAATTAAACAAGATGGAGTACCCGTCATAAATACACGATTATGGCGAACAGGACACAAAAACATTCGTCTACCCAAACCGATGTAAGCAGTTAAAAAGTTAAAATAAGAAGTGTACATACTTAAAAATTAATTTGAAATCAAGTTGATTTTTTTTTTATAGTCGATTTTCTTCTTTTCGTGACGATGCTCTTAAACTATACCTTTTCTGACCAATATTTGGCAACCTCGGCTCTATTGTTGGCCTCGTATAGATCTTGAAAATTGCAGGTGGTTATGCAGGATGTGCAGCATAGCAGGTGGTGCATGTCCTGTGGAGAGGCTCCACACTGGCACTGTGTTAGAGATGGGTCGAGGAAACCCCATTTGGCCAGATTGTTTTTACAGCGGCCAACCTGGGTTCGCAGTCTCTTTAGAGATTTTCAAATTGGTGACTAATCCTTTCACCACGATATCTCAAACTCAAACTTTAAAGTCGATATAAGACGACGACCTTGAGATGAAATTATTTTGAATAATAATACCTACTAACATTTGATACCGGTTTTGAGTTTAGAATACCAACTGACATTTTTTTTCATTTACTTTATTGTATGGCAAAAGGAATTGTTCAAAGTTTCCACCGTCTTTTGTTTCGTTTCACTTTGCTGCGAACGGTTAAATTCTTCGCAAGATGGAGTGGCTTACAAAGCTGTGAAGGTTGAAAAGCTATTTAATGCATTTTAATTTAAAATTGAATTGGAGTTTTACTGAGACGGCACTTCAAGTATAATTTGCTGAATTAATAGTAGGTACTTATACAAAAGAAAAAAAAACATAGTTTCTTAATAAGACTTGACTAAATTATAGTTAGGCATCAAAATTATTGATAGATAAGATCAAAACTATGTCTAAGACCTTCAAAGTTTAGAGGCTAAAGACCTTTTAATTAAGATCAATCCGAAACTTTAATACCTAAACATTTTAATCCAAATAATAAATTTTACATCTCAATATTAACTTTAGCCTTCAATAAAAAAGTTGTAAGTAAGACTAATCATTGAAAATAAATTCTTCTTATTTAAAGGTGGGTACGGTAGAGGAGCCGAGCACAAGCGGAAACGAGCACGAGCGACACTACACGAATTTGAGCTTGGCTCATGCTCTACTCATGTTAGGCTCCTCTCGCGTAGACCCGCCCAGCACGTGGGGGACTCGAGCCCAACTGAAATTAGTGTAGGGTAGACCGACTCTAGAGGAACTGAGCACGAGCGACACTACACGAATTTGAGCTGGGCTTGTGCTCCACTCATGCTTGGCTCCTCTCGTGTAGACCTACCGAGCACGACGAGAGCACCAGCCGAGTTGAAATTAGTGTAGGGTAGACGGACTCTAGCGTAGTTGAGCACGAGTGACACTACACGAATTTGAACTCGGCTCGTGCTTCACTCGTGCTCAGCTCATTTAGCGTAGAACCACCTTTATATAAGAATAGTTTTCTCCAAGGCCCCAATATTGATGTATGGGATATTAAAATAATATTCCTAAGCTTTACTTAGTCCCTAAAGTCTACAAAGTTTAATTCTACAATCGAAACTTCTCTCTTTATCGAAATCCTGCTGGAAATTGGTCCATAACAATGGAACTTGAATTTGCTTTTAACATCGTTGATTTCGTGCAATTATTTCGTTGCATCTTACTTTATTTTTAAAGTCGAACGAAGAGAAATTGTTTTTTTTTAATATCAATTAATTCTATTTTTGGGGTAGGTAGATATATTTTTTTCCTTTCTCGATTCAGTACAGTAAAAAAAGAGTTATGATTACACATGTGGATGGATGGAGAGGGAGAGAGAGGCCCAAGAAAAGATGGACGGAGTGTGTGAGAAGTGATTTGAAAGAAAAGGTAGTTAGTGATAGCGTGACGAGTGACAGGACAGAATGGAAGAAAAAAAAAACCTGTTGCGTCGACCCCAAATGAAACGGGACAGTGGCAGGAAGATGATGATGATTCGGTCCAGTAAAAATACTTCTCCAGTTTGCCCGCGGCTTCGTCTGCCTGGAAGTAGGGTTCTCCATATAAACTTCAAATTCCCGTTTCATCCCTTTAGAAGGTGATTTTTGGAAAATCCTCTCTTACTGCTTGAGCAAAATTTTCGCTCCAAGTCCCAGTATTTTTGGCTGTGCGTTGATATGTCAGTCAGTCAGTTTCTCCATTTAAATACGAGATTACTTTGCTCAAAAGCTTATTATTATTATCGAAATATCTCTACGTCATTATCGGTTGCTCAGTAGCCCTTTTCGTTCTAGAGCCGCAGTAACTCTTTCAAACAATCTCTCAACACTATACTTTGTTCAAAATAACACTAGACCAGACATCGGTTGAACAGACAGTAAAAAAGGTTTCTTTACATAATTGTCTAATCTTAACGCGAATAGAGTATAGGTGCTATAGTACCTATTCGCGTTTTACATCTTCATACATGTTAGGTTATATGGAAACTACAAATATATTAATAAAACTTTTATTTCTCACATCGTGCTAAATGCGGATGTGAATATTTGAATTCATTTCTTTTTTTCACTTGACTTCAATTTTGGTTGGTTTTCTCAATCCTGCAAGTTTTCTGCAGAACTTCACGTAGTCGATCATGGTTGACCCATCGCTTTGGACAATCATAGGAGCTTCGTCTAAAGCATAATCTGCTTCCTTTGCGGTGAATTTGTCTCCGAAGGTCATAAGGTCATGTCGGATCCTGGAATTAAAAATATAAAAAAATTATTAAAGCCCGATAATGGTAATGTGCTTAAAATAGAAAATAGGATACTTTTTATCCCAGGAGTATAATAATATTCCTTTGAGACAATTTTCTACATTCACGTAGGTGAAACTACTAACAGTAGTGTCCTATAAAGATTCGTCACTTCACCAACTCAGGTCTTGTTAAAAGGGTGTAGCAGGATAAACTAGGGCCAGCGGCCCCAAAGAGGTTTTGCCAAAATAAATTATGGTATTATATCAGTGACATGTATTATTACTGTTGACGTGAATTTAGCCTTCTATCTCACTTCGTTACGGAGATAATTGACTAAAATAAAAAATATTCAAAATTATTTTTTTCACTGTCACTGATATAATACCATAATTTATTTTGGCAAAACCTCTTGGGGGCCGCTGGCCCTAGCTTATCCTGCTACACCCTTTCACGTCAGATGCTATTTGTCTGACATTAGTAAAGTAATTCAGGATTTGCGAAATAAACATTTTTTTCCATAGATGTCGTTTTAAAAAAAACCTTATATTTTATTAAAATAACTACATTTCATAAAATAAAATAATACATACATATCCTCCTTTGTTTGCTTTCTGTTTAGATACAACGTATTTTTTACCATTATTGTGTCGTAAATTCTAAGTAAATTACTTATAAAAATGATACAATACAGGTAAGTAAAAACAAAATCAATTGAACGTGAGATTCTATTGTATACTTAGGGTGTCCAACTTGAAATTAAGATATGTATTTTTCATCAAATTTTTGTAAACTTTACTCGCATATTAAGTAGCCCACTATTTAACCGAAAAATTTTACGGGTTCAGTATTTTAGATCGAACCCGACGTATTCTTTTAAATATCCTCTTCGAAAGATTATTGTCAAATCGAGTCAGTTTAGGGATCAATTGATTTGGTACCCAAAAAATTAAGTTGATGTTTTTGACGTTTTTTATTTACGTTGAAACTTGAATATAATAACTGAAATGCATACAATAGTTTTGGTCTTAAAACCAAAGGAAACAAAACAACAACTCTTTAACTAAAAAATGGATATCAAACCACAGCAAACATTGACCTCAAATCAAAATGATTGCAAAAAAAAAACACGTAAAATATACTTCATATTTGGTCACCCTATATAACTGACAAACAAGACACAACTAAGACAGATTTGAATAAAGAAGAAGCCGAAAATAAAATATTTTAGCTTGAGATAAACAATTCTGCAAAGACGAGAGAAGTATTACCAACAATATATAAATTAGATAAAACAATGTATGTTTTCTTTATAAACAGTCGTATTCATCATCCTAAATTGATAAAAGGGAAAGTTTCACTCGTTTGTTTTTCTCACGAACAGCTTATCCAATTGGCACTGCCATTTATTTTCATCTGTATTATTGATAAAATCAGGGTGGATGTTTGATCAAACTGGCGATATTTTTCTTGTGATGATAAATTGTTTTTTCTTTTTACTTTTTTTATTTGCCTATTTTGTGTGTCATTGCAGGGCCAAAGAATCCCTTTCTTCTAAGCCTTTCTCTCTGGTTCACATTTTAAATAAATATAATAATGATGAAGTAATATGTGTTATATTTAATCTGGTCGTATAGTGTGTATACTTACTAATTATGGACGTCTGAAATAAGATTTTATTGTTATAAAAAAAGTTTTATTCACGAGTCATTTGAAATTACTTACGTATGTGTCTCTGCTGTGACAAGATTTACTATTAAAAGCTCTTTTCTGTTACCTGACGATGTGGCCTTAAATAGTAAAGCGAACTTAACTTTACAAGATGTTTACGTGCGCCGCTTAGAAACATGGTGGAGCTTTTACTGTAAGAATGTGTAAGACCATAGCAACCGAATAAAATATTACTCCACGCTTAGACGTGACTGAGCAATAAACCTTTTTTCGAGACTCTAAGGTCGCGAGAACGAAACCGTGAGAAACAGCTAGTATGTAATAAATTTTATTTTAGCGTTCCACATTATCTTCAACAGCGAACATAAAAGAAAAGCTTAGTGTATCGGAAACTTACTGCCACGTGGTGGAGAAGGGCTGTTTTTTGAGGATACATACATACATGCCTTTTTTTTTTTTTTTTTTTTTTTTTTTTTTTTCGATGGGAAAAATCATCTTATGACAACCCCCGCTCTTGGGCGGAGCGGGAGATAGTGTCAGACTCTTACTGACTAAAAAACCCATCCCGTTCCTTCAAGCCTTCATACCGGGGCTCGAGCGCCCTTTCGGATTACCCTGGCCCCAGTAGGCTTCGACCCGGCTGGGCCCCTGCTGTTGCTGACAACTCCTTGAGGCGCGCGGGAACAGCGCGCGCCGTCGACGACTTGGGCTTGGTCCGGACGGTTACCGGACGGCCGGACAGCGAGCTACCCATTGCTCACTGTCCGCATACATACATGCCTTAAATCACAACAGTTTGTCATATTAATACTGAATACTACTATCGTCAGATTTATTACAAGTTTTATGTTTATAATCCAACTATCTGCGCAGACTTTTCCCAACTGTGTCGGAGTTTACTTCCCATCACCTCGGAAGCGGCTGAATATTATTTATTTATTTAAAAGCTTTATGCACAAAAAAAACTGTACAAAGGCGGACTTAATGCCTTAAGCTCTATCTGCCAGTCGACCTTAGGGTGGTGCAGAAACATAACATGGCAGGTGCAACTTAATAAATAGACAAAACAGAAGAGAAACAAATACAATAGTAAATACATACTTAGATACATACATATCAATAAGTATTAATATTTTATATGGAACCACTACCTATCTGACTTCAAAAACTCCATAATTGAGTAACATCATAACCCTTGGCAAGACTGTGGTAGATTTCCTGGCTTCTGATTATCAAACAAATGACAGACGGGACGAACAGCTTAACGTGAATTCCGAGGCATGCAGGAATCTTGATCCTTCATCATGGTCTTTTAACCTTGGAGATCTACCCGTTTGATTGTTATGGCTTAGCCACGAGCTCTCGAGCTCACAAGATTTACCATTCAACTAAGGTTAACCTATAATATTTTTTAAGCATCTTTCGCATACTTTATTTTATCATCATCGTCTGACTGACTGCTAGACATATTCGGCCTATGTCGATAACTTTAAATCTTCTGCAGATTTGATTACGCAAGAAAACTCTATGCATAGCTCTCTCTATTTATTGCCCTCTGTATGACTTTAAACCTTGCTTGTATGCTTTATCTATAAAATTATATCAGACTTCCCAGAATAATAAATTATGGCTTATTTTATTTAACTTTGTTTTGCTAGAATTGCTATAAAAATGCTTTACTTATTTTAAAGTACCTACTTATAAACTTTTCACGTCATTCTTCAAGGTTTTCAGTTGATCAATTGGATAAAGTTTGAAGTTTTGAACATCTACATTTAACATAATTATCCCAAAACTTTTACAATAAAATTAAACTTTCGACAATTTACATTTACAATTAATTCGTTTCGTGTTTAACAAACTATGTATTTATTATTAAACTTCACTTAAATCTCAAAGAAAACCGTAATCGTAATTTTAAGATTTTTTACATACTTCGAAAAAGTTTTTAAAGTCCAATATTTTCTTTAGATATACTGTTAATAAATGTTTAGATAAATAAATTATTATAATATATCGCTGAAAGTCCAGAGTTGCCTGAGTGGGATAGATTAACAAAACTGCATTTTTTATTAAATAATTATTGTTTTTTTTTTTTGTGTGAATTGCTAATTTAGTATGGCAGATTTTATTGATTTTTGGATTGATTTATTTTTATTTTGAACTAACGTAACTAAGTAACTAACTAATTAATGCATTTGAACAATGTACTAACGTTTAGGTTTAACGTTTAGGTTTCAGTTACTAACAATAATATGGATATTGAAATTAGTCTGAATTAAATTAATTTTATTTTTATTAATTTTATTATATTCATAAAACATATTGGCTACATTTATTTCGTATTTTTGAGTCTTATTCTTTCGTATACACGAATAAAAATGTAATAACACATAAATTTACTTTACGACGTACAAATGTTTTCTTATACGTTTTCTCGTCAAAATTCGCTCTTAGAATTATACAAAAGCATATCCGAGGGTTGTCGTAAAACACAGATTGCACCGAGAATTTTAATAAACCTCCATGGTGTCCCTCCTTAAGTACGCAGACTTTTGAATAAATTTACACATAAAATTATTCATCTTATACATTTTAAAGCTGTGGGATGTATAATTTTTGAGTTAGAAAGATAAAAAATATAATTGTGAAACTCATTGAACATTAATTTTAACGTGTGAAAACGTATGGTAGTCATATTTAATTCTTTAATTTTCACATCAAAATCGTAGAAGCGTTATCAAAAGCATTAATTGTAGACTAGCATCAGCATAAAAGAAAAAAAAATATTTTAACGGCCAAATCAAATCCGAATAATTAAGAATAGATCTAAAATATCATTTAAATATTACTAAAGCTAATATACCTACTAATCTGAAACAAACGTCATTCGGTTTCGGGTACCCAAAGACCGCTTTAAATCATACCCTGACAGGATACCCGAGAAATACATCATACGAATATCTGAATATGTAATTTAAATCTTGATTCGCAATATTTACCGGTCCCTTGAGTAATGTAAAATTTAAACGGTACCTTTTTATGGCCATTAAGATATAATAATTTAATTCATTTGGGTTTAATTATAATTATTTTGAAGCTGATTGTACGCTTCTGGGATTAATTATATAGCGGACAGTTTCAGTTTTATAATATCAAGCTTTCCTGAAAAATAAAATTGTTTCCGTGTTTATTCGAGTATGTCTGATAGATAAATGTTAGTGCAATTACGATTATACGCACATCATGAACATTTCCTTTGTGAGAATAAAAACGTTTTATGTTCTGACACTGTATTTTTTTTTAAATTCAAATAAATGAACGCCTTTACGCGCGTTTTTTTTTTTCGGTAAGTCATCAATCCATAATATCATTTCCAGGATTTCTCAGTTACGAATATCCGTTTTAACAAAACTTATGTCAGTTTTTGTTGCTATCCTAGGTGTTTTCTGTTTTCATGCGACTTGATTATCACCAAAAAACTTTAGAGGTCAACGATACACGCGAGCAATTGTTTCAGCACGTATTTCTATAAGTTTTCGAAGGTCGATACTATCGTACACAAAGTTGTTTCAATAAGATGGAGTTTCCTTAGTAAGTGATCGGTCAGTCTTGTTTTTGATGTTTTTCCTCAAAGCAACTTACCTCTACATACAGTTTTGCTATTATATTTATATGTGAACGTAATCCTGAGTATACAGAGAGGAAAGCCAATGTATTTGCGTGAACAAATGTCAAAATATGTTTTTCATAAAAACATGGATAGCGGTATCATATTTTAATTTTTTTTAAATATAATACCGCTGTCCATGTTTTTATGTTTCCTCTTTATTTTTTAATGAAAAAAAAGTCTAGTTAGAAAACGTAATTCACCATGCTGGCCCACTGCATATATATCCAGGTTCTAGTTGGTAGTTTGGTTTCTTCATAATGTTTACCTTCACCGTTTTGAAAGCAGTGGTGATGAAATAAATTATACAAAGTGATGCGCCTGGCTGGGTTTAAACTTGTAATCACTACTGCTCTGCATAATAATAGTATTTCTGTCTTAATCCGGAAACTCATCAGTGTGATGGCTATATTAGATTTACACATAAGTTCATTTGTATATCTATATACAAGTATACTTGGAGTTTCAAGTCGGAGTTTATTAGCGTCCTCAATTCACTGCGGATTACACAAGTTAGCCCATTCTCTTCATAGTTTACTAACTTTAGTTATGAGACGATGTAAATTCATTATCGATTGGCCTATATACATATATATTCTGAATTGTCAATAACTTTAAGATTGATGGGTATTATAAAATTTTATGTTTTCCGGTGAGTCATTACCTATACGTTGACGTAAGAATTTAATCTAATTATTGGAATTGATTGAGAACTAAATTTATGTTTATGATATGTGTCGTAAGCCGATAGTTAAAATTATATTTTTAAATTTTGAGCTCAGTTACATTTTCATCGTCATCGGCCTGTAGCAGTACCCTGCCCCATCCACATTCCACAGACATTCATTTCCTAGAGCATATCGTTTCATTTGAGTGTCGATTATTGTTATCGAACTTCTACTATAGTTATCCTGTCAAGATCATCTGTCCTTCTTACCCAGAACTATGCCTGCCAGTTACAGGTTACTTCTACCTCAGTAGTAATTTTTTGAACGGCTAATGTAGTCAGACCATTTCTACTCTGTTTCTCTGTCAAATCCTTCAACTGAATCTAAAACCATTTTTTTATGGAGTAAGGGTTTGTTGTCATAAGGTAAAACCTACCTGTCTTCAGAAATTAATCCGCTATTGTTCTTGTCCCAACGAGACAAGGCTGACAGAAGAGTTTCTTCAGAATCCAGTTCTAGGGTCCTGTATCCAAGCAGGTTGACGAAACCATCAAAATCTAACGGGTTAGGTGCCTGGAAAATAAAATAAATTAATTTCTTGACATTGTAGAACACTTATCAAACTATTTAAATTGGAAAGCGTATTTTATCACTAGAACGTACTTGCGCCATGGTTCTAATTATTTATTAGTTTCTTTAGGAGAAAAAACAAGGAGGGGTCCCTTGTTTTTTGGACTCTTTAAAAAATTGTTGACGTGTATAATAATCGTTTTAATGTGAACGAAAAGTTAGTGACTCATAATTTTAGACTCCAGAGAAATATTTCACCATAAACTTGACTTGAAAACTTTTCAATTATTTTTATACATATTTATTTAACAATTGTTATATATTACTGAACTAGCTATAATTGTATATACCTACCCCAAAACAAAACAAAAAAAAACTAATTGCATCTGACTAAAAACCATTTAAAAATATCGTATCGAGAAACTCCTCCGCATTGCATTCAGTAAATTAAATTTTACGTTTGAGAAATTTATTTTAAATGCTGGCTCTGATTTTGATCGTGTCTGTAAAAACAGAATCATTGGTGAAGGTACTAATTAGTGCGTCGATAGCAACTGATTGAATACGGTTTACCTTCAACAAATACAGCAACGTGTCGGGATTAAAGATCGCAATAGAGACTACTAATTGCTAAACCATTTTAACGTTATATAATACAAGACGACCAACTTAAGTGTAACGTTATTTTTAGAATTTTTTTTCATTACTGAAAATTACCAGATAATTTTTTTATTTTTTGTATAGATTGTTAGCTAAAAATGCGGTAACTTCTTGTAATTAATTTTCGTATATTTTATAAAATATACCACTATCAAACTAAAAAAGATTCTGAAAAAAAAATACAAGATCTATCGAATCTAGTATGCTTGAAGATCAATTTTATTGATTCGGGATTTAACAAATATAACATTGTTGGCAATGATTTGGTTATTTATCGATTCACTTTGGTACTTGAGAATTTCAATACATTATTATTAAAGTTAAAATAGTGGTCCTAACAACTATAGGAAACAATATTTCAACTCTTTGAGAAGATTTGAATCTCGTGGAAAACAAAGCTATGAAATTCTAAATTTAATCAGTTTAAAATTCAGTTCGCACTTCTGTAAGGATAATACTATTATAATATAAACACTAACAATATGGGCCAACGTTGTTGAGAAAACTGAACCAGGTTTAAATTGCTATGTCTATGTCTAGATTATTTAACAAGATGGTGGACTAACATTTGCAAAACGGACAAAAGCTGCATAACCTAATGTTAATAAACCCTTATCAGGCTGGACCCCACTTAAAATAAATTGGATCATGTTATCAGATATGAAAAAAAAAGTATTTTAATCTAAAAAATTTAACACCCCTAAACAGATTGTACACAAAACTGAAAAATATTAATTTGAGTAGGAAATAATGGATCAGGACCCTTTGCTTACTGACGTGAAAGGGAATAATTAACACAACGAGACCAACATTCAAATAATGTTCTTGTAAATTAAAATGAATTTTGGAGATTTACAACACACGTAGGTACGAGTACAATATACAGTAGAACAGATATCACAAATATTGACAAGTAAGTTATAAGTACTACTTTTTCCCTTTAAAATGGAAATTCATAGTCTAACCGAGGTATCTCAAAATTACAAATACAAAACTCCCGAATTCTATCGTATCCTATAAACCACATTTAAGTAGATTACGATGTTATTTCCGGATTATAATAGAAATTTAATTTCAAACTTCCAGCAGAAAAAAAATGGGATGAGAATAAGTCCCCTTAATCTTAAGGATACAGGAAAAATATACTGTAATTCCAAAAAATCTGCAGACACTGTCCTAGACAAGGGAAGTTAAATTTGATCCGCTAAAGCAGTGCGGGTAAATCCCTGTGACCTCGTCAGAATTGTGGATTGACACGAGCTTAAGGGTCTCTTTCGTCAGGAACTCAGGACTCAGAAACTTTCCTAACAATACTTAAGCAGAATTAAAAGAAAAGCAAAGTTTCGGATCTGTTTTAGGACCGCCTTTAGCGAGTAGAGTCTGTTGTTTTATTCTTATTGGATGAATTATTTTGGAGTTGTTTTGTATCTCAAGATGGTTGTTTTCACAAATTGTGTTATTATTGACGAATGTGATCAGATGGTATTTTCTGTTTGTTGTTAAAACAACGAAGACTAGGATAACAATTAGTGCATTCAGACTCCAGACCAAACATATTTGTGGCTGTCTAAATAATACTAGAACACTAGAGATGAATTTAAATGCAGAAATCACAAACCAAAAGTATACGAACGTTATACATGAACGCACTATAAACTTTAATCTTACTATACTTTGGTCCATCTGGCTACGCCCAACTTTCAGCCAGAGTTTGGTCACCTGGCTTAGTTATATACCACTACACACAAGTCTGGCCAACAATTGTCTACTGACACAGATGCCAGCTGGCTAATTGGCTATGCGCTTACGATTTATGGCTGGTTTGTGCATATCCGAAGTACTGGTAGCTACTTATGAGGCCAGATGTTGATATTATGTACAACACTGCCTTGTATATTATAGACACTATTCCAGCTAAAGTACGATGGGTTAATTTCGTTGCACTGAAATTACTACAGGTTATTGCAGTATGTGGTTTCTTGCAACTCCGTGTAATTCGTGTGATATTGCTTTGAGTTTTGCTAATGTTTTAAGTGAAACTATGTCAAAAGTAGGGGTGAATTTTCAACAGGATACTATTACTGTTACGGAATTTGTGTCATAAGATATTTTAGATTAAAGTAAATAACTTTTCTAAAAATGTGTAGTAATGTTAGATTTGTATCATTCTAAATTTGTGTTTTTCTTGATTTTTTTAATATATTAATTAACGTTATAATATAAATATAATATTAACCTCAGAAAGCATGTTGCGAATAGCATTTTCGTCAATCTTGTCACCAAGGCTGACCAAGGTAGCACGAAGGTCACTGAAGTCGATGCAGCCATCCCCGTCCATATCAAATAGTAAGAACGCCTGGAATTGAATTAAACAAAAAAAATGGCATGGAATAAAATTGTAGGTAGTACGTTTGAGTCTCAGTAAAATTAAAAACAAACACGGTGTATTAGATGAACATATTTCTGCTATTTATAACACAGAAGTAGATTATTGTAGCCATTGTGATGAAAGATGAAATTACTGAGTACATTTTTATCAAGCCATTACTGTCCTAAAACAGGAAGTGTGATTAAATGGATATCATTATCAAGGAAATAAAATCTAAAAATAACACAAACGGTGGTCTTAGGAAGTAGCTCCAGTGCAGTCCCAGCTGATATTTCTGATAATATCACACACAGTATAAAAATATCATGCAGTGGTCTATATTTTTTGAAATTGCATGCAATAACCGGGATTCCTACCTCTTTCAGTTCAAAGATTTTATTATCGTCGAGTTCGGACGCGACATTCGCTGGTATACAAAGAGCTTCCCTAGCTCTAGACCCTGAGCGAGATCTCGGCTGCGGTGGGACAGTTAAGTCGTTTCCACTCTCTGATATAATAGAGCTGTAAGGAAACAAAATGTTATCTCATATAAAGTTTCTTGTGTTCTGGCGTTCCGTTCGATTCTGTACAATAAAAGTGAAGTTTGATTAGGAGTTGGTCTAAACAATCGTTTTTGATGGTATTTGATTTGATTTTTGAACACAACATTTAGTTACTGTTGTGTTCAAAAATCAAATCAAATACTTAGTATATTTTTTTAATTTAAACTTCATGCACAATAATGGCACATGAGCAGACTTAATACAACAAGGCATTCTTTACTAACCAATTTACCTACATTATTTCTTAAGTACTTTGTCCGCTTGTAGTCTTACTGAATACAGAAGAAAGTGAGGATTTTATATGGAGCACCAGATGAAGAGTTACTTTCTGGTGTTGAAGAGCAAATATCAGTATTTTACATGGATACACATGTGACATTCACCCCGCACTGGGCCCGCGTGATGGATTACGGTCCATTCCCTCTCCTAGAGAGGAGGCCTGAGTCCTAGCAATGGGAACATTAAAAGGCTGATTATGTGTATGTTATGTACATGGAGATGTACAATACTGGTATTTGCCCTTCACTACGAAATTCATCTGTTAATTGGATGTCAGAATTTCAGGCTTTCGACTGCCAAAGATTTGTTAATTCCAGCCGAAACGGATTTATCTTGCATTTTATGACATAAAATCGAAAAAATCAGTTATAATGTTTTCTTTTACATATTTTTATTTTCTTTAAATAAAACGGAATAAAAAATTAACATAAAAATACATATTTTATGGCATTAATAATCTACCTAGCACCTTTCAATCACTTCTGAATAAACACATTTTATAGCGACGAAATAAAGCTTTTTTGTTAGACCCGGTGAACGAAGCGGAAATTAAAAATTACAAATAATGAGATTTTTATGGAGGCAATGTTCATAAGATGTTAGCAAAATGATAAATCCCTACCTATAAAGACGTCAATACGTCATATTTTTATAACGAACTGGAAGGGTTCATTTTGAAAAAAAATGTCTGACAATCTGTTAATAACATTTGCAATAAATTGAATAATACATAATTTCACAGCTTATCCAGTAATGACAGTTTTAGACCTTTTCAATCAGCAATATAATTAATAATTCACTAATAAGTAAGTTTGTGCAATTTAAATAACGTTATTAAAGTTCATTCATGTTTAAAATCATTTGCTACTTATTTATTTTAATTTGGTCGACATTGTTACCAAAATTGACAAATTACGTACCTACCACTTATCGGTTCATCATTTTCAATAATAAAATCAACTTACACGATGGAATTTTTTGCAATCAATTTTATTCAATTTTGAGTATAACTGCATAATACAGACGACGCTACTAAAGTTGAACTGTACAAAAGAAATAACTTAGCATATTCAACACTTACTCTCCAGTAGAAAGCGATTGTAGAAGATTTTCTTTAAATTTCTTTATTTCATCCTTAGCATCGTCAGGCTTACTACGACGGCGCTCCCCTTTTGATCCCCTCTGCGAAAATACAATATACATTTTAAAGCCGCAATTTTAATATGAAAAACACTTTCATCCTATTATAGCATATTAAAACTTTTTCATTTTATAAACGGAGCACCATTGAATTGACTTTACACACTACAAACGATCCCAGCTTTACAAAGTAAATTGTTGAAAGAAATAAAACAAGGGTCCCGTTTTATAAAACCAACTGTTTGCAATCGGCAGTAAAATATTAATTCTCTGTTTGAAGTGACCAGAAAAGATAACACTGGTGACTCCCCAAACTCAAAAGTCAAGTCACTTTGAGACAAGAAATTACTTACTTGTCAAAACTTTGTTCACAGTTTAATTTACAAAGGACTCAAACCTTGTGTTCACTCTATTTATTCTACATTTAAAACGTGTAATATTTTAGCGATTTAGAGTAAGATTACTTTGAAATAACTTACTCTTTTTGCGGAACCGTTAGTTTCTTGGTCAGCCATGTTTTAAAAAGACTACTATTCTACACTTCGATTTTTCGTCGCTAGTGGTGGCCTACGCGTGTTTCCACGACCGTACTGACTAGAGCAAGAATTGTAACTACACGTCAAGAATATTAAATTTACATTGCATTTTCCGTCAGTCGAGATAATTATTTATTTCGGACGGATGCACGCAGATTTCGAGATTAGCCGTGATGTTTGCCTCAACTAATTAATCTTTAGGCCAAACCGCTTTAAGATTTCCAGGTCAACGAATTGTTTGTGCAACGTATACGTGTTTCCACTTGCTTAGAACTGAGGAGGCTTGAAAGCTTAGTGTTGTTTGTGTTTATTTTGGCAAATATGGCGGCTGAATGTTCCGAATTTAACGCCATTAGCGCAAAGGTTGCAATTTAACCGATAATTTTCGTTTACCCGATTTACCTCTGTAATTTGCTGTTTGATTTCTCTGTGGATTACTAGCTCGCTTCAATTAACATTATTAGCGGCAATATTGTTATTAGTAACTGAGACCGAATTCCACTATGCATTAATATTATATAATTTTGTGGTGTCTCCTGTTAATCTTATCTCATCTAATCTTGTATGGATACACATGTTGGCAGGAGATCAAAAATGAATAACGACTATTAATCTCTGCGATATCACCAGGATAGTCAATTAAATAATATTTTACAACCCAGAATGAAAAGTAATGGTGACAAAAATAAATAAAATATGTGTCAACATACTAAACCTTCTGAGAAGTAATAAACTGGGAGATTTTAAACTTCACGGTAAATAACTTCTTGAAAATGACTAGATTCAAAGAAAACATGACTTTATGTGACACAAATATTGTGTAGATAGGTATGATATGTTTATTGCAACGATCCGTAAATAAAGTACTTAAACAAAAATAAACTTTGGAAAAATCTTATTGAATTAAATGATATTTTTAAGCTTTCGGTTACTAATTTAGTTGATGAATGTCTGATTTTACAAAAAAATATTACTTTTATCGTAAGTATGTAAGTAGCTTTATCTGAAAACTTAAATTAACTGATTAGATAAGTTAAGATAAGATATAACTAAAGAAATTAAAGACTGACAAAACAAACTTTAAAAAAAGACCGACTTTGAAATGATATATTTTCGCGAGTTACTTTTCTATTGCTAAAAGGCAAAAAAGTACATATCGATAAATACAAAAGCGTTAACATAAAATACGCTAGAAAATATTGTTTAGCAAGAGTAGGCGTCGAAAATACGAGAAGTTTCCATAAAAAGTTAATGGTTTGAACAAAAAGTAACTACCTATAATCCCGTGACATTTTCCGCCTTGAATGCTGAGAGATGAGATTTCTCAAGTTTTATGATTTGTTTTGCTCACTAGCTACTGCTAGCGGCTTCACCTGCGTGAATGTAGAGAATTATCCTAGTGAAAGATTTTTCTGGAATAATAAGCACCTATTCTAGGACATGGCCTGGCCGATTGCAAATTTCATCCAAATCCATTTAGGCGTTTCATCGTGAGAGAATTACAAAAATACCATATTTCGCTTTTATAATATGAGCGTGATGTCGATACAAGGGTTTAACAACCCTTTTACCGTTTAACCGACCAACCGTTTTACCCGTTGGTTTAAAAGAGACACCGCTATCTAGGGACGCAAAAGGCAACTGTCGGAACAAGAGTGTTATTACTTTTTGCTTCACCTAGAGCGAAAGAAGTTATTTGATGATTTCTAACCCTCAAAAAGTCGATACAACCAGGTTTTAAGTTTTATAATAACACTGTTTACATAAAAGTTAATCAGACAAAAATCAAAGAAATATAGTGACTTAAATGTAAAAAAAAAAACACTAAAAATTTGGAAGTGTTTCTATAATAGTTTTGTCTCTTCGTTATTTAACACCGACTTCCGAAATTAAAGTCATTTTGTAATTTTTTAGTGTTTTTTTTTTACATTGAAGTCGGTTGTATTATTTTTTGTAAAAAAAAGTTTTATTTTACACTTTTTGGTTGTTGTGGCACAATTAAAAAGTACCCCTCAACTAATCATCATCAGATTAGCTCGATGGTACCTTATAGCCAGAGTGTCTGTTACGCAAATTATTGCAATATGAATGCAACAAATTTTCGAAAACACATCAGATGTGTATTTGGTTGAATGATTTTTAACAGGCTATCGCGCCGCTTGTCGCATTTTATTTATGAAGCGTCGATAATTTACATCCAGGAACCGGTGTTAGTGTTGGTGATTTCGTACTGTCACGTTTCCAGGGCCTCAAGTCTGCTATTTTTATAAATTCGTCATTCCAACACGATCCCATTGTCATTTTGCTAAAAGTTTGTAATCTGCTAATTCATAATGATCGATCATTGATCAGTCACTGGTCTTGTAATAGAATTGTGGTAGAATGATAATTTCGAGCATATTAAAACCAATAACTGCACAATAACGTTCTAATGGTAAAACACTGATCAAATAAACTGTCAAAGTTTTAGCAGATTACCGCAAACGTCAAATATTCATTTGTCAATATGTACGAGATTACCATTCTATGTCACTGGAGTGTCAGTGGTTGACCATTGGAAAGTCATAATGACGCCATTATATTAGTAGATTACCAAACTTGTCAAAATCGACAATTATGACATCAATGATAGACCATTCTGACACTATTGTAATAGCAGACTTGAACAGGAAGCAGTAATGCTCGCTAAGGAGGAGGCCGACCGCATCAGGCAACGGCGCTCTCGCCGCCGCCGTCGGGATTCCGATCCCGATTTCCAGCCACCGTAGGCGCGGGCTTGCGGACAGTGAGCAATGGGTAGCTCGCTGTCCGGCCGTCCGGTAACCGTCCGGACCAAGCCCAAGTCGTCGACGGCGCGCGCTGTTCCCGCGCGCCTCAAGGAGTTGTCAGCAACAGCAGGGGCCCGGCCGGGTCGAAGCCTACTGGGGCCAGGGTAATCCGAAAGGGCGCTCGAGCCCCGGTATGAAGGCTTGTAGGAACGGGATGGGTTTTTTAGTCAGTAAGAGTCTGACACTATCTCCCGCTCCGCCCAAGAGCGGGGGTTGTCATAAGATGATTTTTCCCATCGAAAAAAAAAAAAAAAAAAAAAAGGCCAAGTCTGTTATTTTTATATATTCGTCATTCCAACACGATCCCATTGTCATTTTGGTAAAAGTTCCTAATCTGCTAATTCATAATGATCGATCATTGATCGGTCAATGGTCTGGTAATAGAGTTACGGTAAAATGACAATATCGAGCTTATTAAAAGCAATGACTGCACAATGACGTTCTAATGGTAGGTCACTGATCAAAGGAACTGTCAAAATTTTTTCAGATTACAATTACAACAGAATATGTACGAGATTACCATTCTATCCCACTTCTTTCAATGGAGTGTCAGTGGTTGATCATTGGAAAGTCATAATGACGCCATTATATTAGTAGATTACCAAACTTACTCAAAATTAACAATTATGAAATCAATGATAGACCATTCTGACACTGAACTTTTGTACTTGCCATAAATTTATTTTTATTAACAACTAGCGTATACCCAACGAGCGTTACTAAACTTAAATAAAAAACCGGCCAAGAGCGTGTCGGGCCACGCTCAGTGTAGGGTTTCGTAGTTTCCCGTCCGTCACAATAAGTGTACCCACTTATGAGTTTAAAAAAATGCTTGCATACACGATTATACTATAAACTTAGTCCAGAAATTATTTTGTAGAACCCTTTTGTCTTTTTTGTACAAAAACTGTTCTTTCCATCAAGTTCAAAATAATTTTCCTAGAAAGTCCTTATAAAGTTCTACTTTTCAGATTTTTTTCATATTTTCTAAACTTATGGTTCAAAAGTTAGAGGGGGGACACACATTGTTTTTTACTTTTGGAGCGATTATTTCCGAAATAATTGACATTATCAAAAATGATTTTAGTAAACCCCTATTCATTTTTAAATACGTATCCAACAATATATCACACGTTAGGATTAAAATTAAAAAAAAAATCACTTCCCACTTTACATATAGGGGAGCTACCCTAATAAAACATTTTTTTCCAATTTTTATTTTACCACTTTGTCGGCTTGATCGATATACATATTGGTACCAAATTTCAGCTGTCTAGTTCTAACGGTCACAGAGATTAAGCGAGGACGGACAGACAGACAGACAGACAGACGGACAGACAGACATGGCGAAACTATAAGGGTTCCTAGTTGACTACGGAACCCTAAAAAAGAAGTATATTATATTTATTTGCTAGAAATAAAGGACATTTTCAAAGGTGATTTTCTTTAATACTATTTTTCAATAGTCTAAAACCATTTTCTCGAATTTTTACCTTTATGAAACCGGTTTAGGACACATCAGTTGGATGTTTTCAAAGTCTGTAACGGACATAAGTGGACATTTATGGTACAGTGAAAGAAGATTAAGAAAATTAAGTCAATCATAATATAAACATTGAAATTTTACTTATATGCACTTAGATTAAGTTTTTCATAAGAAATTAGTAGCTATCCTAATTATTGGCAAATAATGTGCGCATCGACATACTATATTGGCGCGCAATAGTATTGGTTTTTACACATGTAAGTACCCACAAACGCGCTAGAGCCACAACCAAGATTTATTAAGAATTTAGCAAAATAGTAATTTTTAATTTTTTGATTATTTAAGTCCTAAAATAATAATTGTTAATTTTATTATAAAAATAAATAACAATAGTAGCCAATTCTAAGCGTATCACTTTCGAGATTTGCATTTATTATGTCACATGTTGTATAGATGGAGATTTTTTGTACTTTTTGATCACCACTTCCTTCATCTGATAGCTTAATAAACGAGATCATGCAAATACGCCAGTCTCAAGTAAATCAACAGCGGCGAGGTAATCCGCACCACGAACAGGTGTAAGTGGGTTTTTAATCAACTACAAATGCAACGGTTTAGGAGAGTCCAAATGAGATTCGTGTAGGGATGTCACTATGGCCGATCTTTAGATAGTTGACGCGGAATTCGTAAATCTATATGAAGCTGGATAGAAAATTTGATTTTACACAAAGCAACGATGTCTACTTTTTTCATTTACGAGTTTTACGTCCTTATTTTATTTTATTTTTTTACTTATAAACTAATAACTATTATAAGGACGTGGGCCTGTTTTTTATTTTATTTCTAGATGGTAATCTTTTCAGTGACTTATTCGATTACGCACATTCTACTGCTAGAAAGCTGTGCCAATGGGTAATTTTTATTTGAAAAAAAAAAATAGCTTCTGTGGATCAGCAGCTCCGATCCCGGTAGAATCAGGAGCAGGCTCAAAAAGAGAATTCCATTCCTTAGCTGTAAGGAAAATGAATGGGTACCTAAATTACTATGGGTGGTGGTATCACCGTAGCAGCGGTTTCAATGCTTTTAAAGCATATAATAGAATTCTTTTTACTGGCATTTTCATTTTGACTACGTAGCCGATAGACAACCTATTATAAAACGGAAAATCAAAATACTGATTACTCATTCTATATACAATACATTGTGTATTAGGTTCCTGTAAGCCAAAATTTTAATTAATAACAAACAAAGCAGAAAATGTCTACTATGACTGATGAATCGGTTTTAATATAATATAAAAAGAGGTTTCAAAGAATAACGTATGTTTTTTAATGTAAAAAGTCTACACGATAGCCGTCGTGTATTAACCGTATAACAAAACGTGGAATTGAAAAATTATTTGAAATACTTTTGAGATTATGTTTTCGAAAATGAAACGAGTTCACAGAAATAGGAGAATAATGTAACTTTATTGTGTGGTGTGACAATAATACTATTAATAAAGTGAGAAATTAGTATATTAGAGGAAGTTTGAAAGTGGCTAGGTGACTAATACTTCAAAAATGAATTGTTTGTCTTGATGTGGTCATGTGGAAAAGAGGGATAAAATACATGTTACTAAAATCTTATTAGTGGTTGAATAGAAAAGAAGAGGAAAGCCAAAAAAGATGAATGGATCGTGCTAACACACTCCTAAGAGTGTTAAGAAAAAAAAGGGAGTTAGTGATATTGTGACGGGTGACAGGATAGAATGGAAGAAAGTTTTAAAAAAATACATGTTTCACCGCCCCAAATTTAATGTTTAATTTAGATTTTGCGCAGTTAAATATTTCTATACCAAGTTTCACTTATTTCTCAAAGTGTCAGCCCTGAATGCGAGGGTGATTCGAAACGGAGGCAAGAAATTGAGATTGCACTTAAGTTTCTTTGGCATTCGAAGACCACAATTTATTTTTGTAGGACGATTGAGGGTTCCCGATGTTTGCTTTCATGAGTATCGAGATGGATGATAATTATTCTTTGAGCAGTTTATATATTTCCGAAGTTAATTAGTTATTCTGGTGTAAATATATTGCTTCAAAATTGGCAAGGATGATAGCATTATATTATTATGTTTGACTTACATATTATCATGGATATATATTTTTTTAAGTGGGGAAATCAACTTTAATCAAGCTTCCCTTGCTCTAAGGTGGAGCCAGAAGGCATGTCAGACTTTTAGTGACTAAAACTACAGCATTGAGTTTGAATTAAGCAAGTTTATATGACGATACTACGAGTATAATAGTGCCTCACCTAGATTTTTTATTCAAATAATTGCGTAATTTAGTAATCTTGTTAACACTTCGCGTGAATCAAGGGCTGGCTTATACTTCGGACAAAGGATAAGCATTGCCATTCAGCGTGGCAATGCCGCCAGTCTTTTGGATACATTACCTGCCGACAGCGATGCGGAGGAATTTTTGGACGCCGTACTATAGACTGCTTTTTTTAGTTCTTTAGGTTTTTTATTTTGTTAGTTTTAATCAAGTTAAGATAATTTAATTTCTATTTTTTTTATTAACGTAAAATTGCAAGTTGTAAATTTAGTAATTAGTAAAATTATTCTTAAATGGCTAGGTGATCGCAAGCTTTCGTTTTCTAATTTGGATTTTTTTAAAAAACGATTGAATCATAGACATATATTATACTTCAAACAATAAGTTACTATTTTTAACTATTGGTTGACCAAACAACGGATCGAAAAGCTCGTCCCAAGTGGCACTTAGTTTCTGCTTATAAACAAACAAAAGGGTAGTCATGCTACTCAGGTATTCTATTTGAACAGTAAAGACGTCTAACAGTAATGGACCGTATGATTTAGATCTAAAACACTATTAAGCAGAAATAGAGTATCAACCATCCTAACCATGAACTTTCAAATAAAACTACGATGCAAAACGACATGATGCCGCAGCGTTCTTTTTTTTATTTTTTCGGCGGGTAAACATCATCCAAATGACATCCCCGCCCTTGGACAGAGCGGGAGGTAGTGTTAGACTTTTACTGACTAAAAACCCTTTTTTCTTCTTTGCCTTTCATACCAGGCCCGGGTTTTCCTGTCAAAAGCGAACCCATGGGCCCTGTAGGCTCCTATCCTGCTGGGCCCCCTTTTTGCTGACATGTCCTTGAGAAAAGCGTGGAACACTACACACCGTCGACAACTTGGGCTTGGTCAGTCTGCAATCCCGCTCCTACGGTGGCCAGGAATCAGGATCGGGATACCGGTGGCTAAGGCGTAAGGGCCGCTCCCTCGCGCGTGCACTTCTTCCTTTGCTAGCATTACTGATATGCAGAGGCGACCGCCTGTACCAAGGCCTGGCGTTAGAGATCGTTGCCGCTCCAAGAGGACATGGTGGTGCTCTACTCAGGGGCTTTACCATAAAGTGTTAAAATATCAAGCGTGCAAACGAGAAAGAGGGATGCAGCTATACACCCTCTATAGCTCTCTATAGATCTCTTTAACTGTTCGGTTTAAAGGCCTTACCATGACGTGTTGGAATGTCAGGATTTTTCCCACCACAAAAAAAAGGCGTGCGAATAAGAAAGCGTGATGGAGCTACACGACCAAATGTATAATTTATTATCTTGGTGTACAATAAAGGATATACAAATAAATAACTAAATAATAGTTCCATCGCTTAAAAACAGTTCAGTTTAGGTCGTCACTGGATCGCGTTAAGAGGGCCCTTTTCTACTCGCCTGTCGTCAACGTCGAGCATGGTTTAAAAGCTCATTGCTTCATCTAACGCAATCCAACGTGATGTTTGATGAAGAAGCAACGTGAAAAAAGGAAAATAACGCCTGAAAACTCTGTTGGCATTCAGAATTCCGTGACTTACTCGAATATTTTACAAAACTTGTTCCAGGAAATACAAGTTATTTTAAAACCCTTAAAAGTTTTTGAGATAAATTGTCGTCATTTAGAATCTCAATTAAATGTGCAAGGCATTTATAAATGTATTTTTATTATTTTCACGTAAAATAGCAGATTTTCAGAGGTCTGGATTAGTTTTACACAAATTTGTGTTTTGATTTTTATAGAAACCTAGATAATATTTACAAGATATGTTGTGTAATAACATCAAAATTGAAGAGTTAAGTGGATAAAAGTGTTATCTGACAAAATAAATAAAAATAGGTAAAAAATCTTTTTAAGTTAAACGGTTTTATGTTAAACATACATTGCAATGTTTAAGATAAATGTACTAAAAACCAAAAAATAATAAAATAGATCGTCAAACTTAAAGACAATTGACGTGCCCCACGATTTTATTTTAGTCTAGTCTATGCATATGTTTATAATTCCCACGACTGTATCTATTTTATTATTTTTTGGTTTTTAGTACATTTATCTTAAACATTGCAATGTATGTTTAACATAAAACCGTTTAACTTAAAAAGATTTTTTACCTATTTTTATTTTCTAGTTTTTAGTTTTTATTTCGCATTCTGTTTAATTCATTTAGTGCTTCATTATTGCAAGGTTTCTTGCCCGTTAGTTTATTGCAGTCTAACTCCTCTATACGTAGTCCAAATTAAAATTAACGACAAGGCACGTCACGTTGTTTGTGTTGAGACCTTTCATTTGATACCCATGTTGATGGGATTGATAAAACCTAAGTTATCCGCCATTTTGTAGAGGCCGCCATCTTGGATTTTAATTTTATATAGTACATTGTATTATACTGGTTGAGTATATTGTATTCTGCTTGTTGAGCCCTTTCATTTGATACCCATATTAATGGGATTAATAAAACATAAATTATCCGCCATTTTGTAGCGGCGGCCATCTTGAATTTATAATGATAATGAATAAACATAATTGTATTGTCACCAAAATCCAAAGTGTATACAAAATTTCAGATTAATCGGTTGACAGGAAGAGGGTGAAATTTGAATTACTAAATTTGACCCAAGAATAATAAATAAAATAAACGGGGTGAGCTAAATAAAACCGTTTAAAAAATCCGACTTTTTTGCATGAACATAGGTTTTAACTGATGGTAAATCGATCCATTGATTTAAAACACCCCAATTCTACCAATTCTAATTCGTTACATAGTTACAGATGCTAGCAAACGTTTTTAACTGTCAATCAAGTATATATTTCAGATTTGAAAATGTGCTAACAGCAGATATATTACCAGAGAATCGTAATAGTAGTTAACAGCTTTGTCCACTCACCCCTTAAATGACGTAAGAGCGGTTGCATGAAAAAGTACCTCGAGTTGGTCGCTTTTAAGAGCTCTTGATAGAGCTTCACGTGACCACACAATGTGCGATGCGAATCAATTCGCAAGTTATTGCAATGCATCATGCGAGTTTTGTATGGCTTGTTCTGGAACTGGGTGTCTTGTGTGTGTGTCTGTTTACATGTTTGTGTGTCTATCATTGCACTTATACAAGGTTTTTGTGCCTAGTTGGTACTTCTGCTTGTATTAGCATGAATAGGTTAGTTTCCAGGATCAAAATAATTACATTTTATTTAGTCCGTCTTTTAGATTATTCAAAAATAAGGGACACGTATTTTTTCTTTTTTCGATTAAACAGAAAATAACAAAGATAGCCCATTAAATTTACGTGTGACGTCACCCCGTGCGAAAAAATGTAGCACGGCGTGACGTTACACGTAACTTTAATGGGCTATATCTTTGTCATTTTTGGTTTAATTTACAAATAAAAAAATTAGTGTCCCTTATTTTTGAATAATCTAAAAGACGAACTAATTACATTTTTTACGGCAACTAGCCTATTGGGTGCATCTAAAAGGTACATAAGAAAATTGTACATACAAAAACAATTGGCGACACGGTTGACCCAGTGATTGAGCATTTGACTGCTGCGCTGTAATGCTGGATTAAAGCACGGAGCTAATATTCGTATGGTCTACAGATAATTGTTGCCGTCTGGGTGTGTTGTATCTGGATCTTGGATCTGGCCAATTACAATAAAAAAAAAAAAAATTAAATATTAATATCAATTATTGAATTTAGAAATGGAACATGTTACTCTTTTAATTGCGAGGGAATATATTTTGAAAAGCAATAGATGTATCGTAAGTTAAGACTTACAATAAGAAAGTTTCTAGATACATATATCTAGTCCTATTTATCAAAACCCAGAAACTTTCAGCACGTCCTAAGTACAAGACAAATGCTAGTTGGCTAAAGTTTCATTCAAAAAAATGTGTTGTGTCGTTGTTGTTGTGTTGTTATGTTATTGCTCGCAAGTACTACTGCCGAGAGTACTTTTGAGTTCATCTACTTTTTTCAGTAGCAGCCCAAGATCTGAATATATGCTAATTTGATGGCAATAGATAGGCTCACCTCCTATGAAATTGTCATTAAATATAACTGGCAAAAACTTCTTATGCTAAAAATGTAGGGACCCCTGCTTAACCCTTCACGTAATGTAGGCATGATGTTTTGTGGTCTTTACTATTTTATTTTCTTTGCTCATCGATCTCTATCGAAGTTCTTTGTAGTATGGGATATTCTAGAGTTTAGTGTTCCACAACGATATCGGTTTTCATGCCGAATGCTACTTCCAATGGTATATAATAACTGTTTGAAACATTACACTCAAAGTAAAAATCCTTCATCGTTACATAATTATCCTATTGTGGGGCACTGTAAGTTATAATAAATAGTGCACGGCATGCGCGCGGCCTGTTGCTGGAACTTGGCCTGCGCACTAACGTGCGTTTAGAGATATTCCAGACATAAAAGTTTAGATGCATGCAGAAAAGAGTACAAAGTCTTGTACACCTTTGAAAAGGGAGGATCCTCCAATCTTACGGGTGTTATGGGTGTCTGATTTGGGCAACTGCTTGTTAGATGATTTTGGACTGTTTATATGTTCAGATTGCGTGTAAAACTCTAATTCCACGATTTCGTAGTTTAGTTTCTTTGTGTGTACAGATGTCGGTACAATACCATTCACCATCCACCTTTCGAATATTATAATTAGGGACGCAATAGAAAGACAATGAGAGAGCGAACGCCGGCTTCGCTTGGAGTTTAATGAATTAATATCTACAAAAAAAGAAAAATTACGCCACCTGCTTTTCCCAGTTTAAGAAAAGAAAAACAACTATCAGTATTCATTATAACCAGCTATCAATAATATCAACCTTCATTTTCTAATCATAACGTACCTACACTATATTAAAGCATTTTTATTTTCCCTCCAATCAAAGTCTCCCGCCTCTCCAAACAAGAGAATCGCTTAATCTTCCTGAAAACATTTTCAGTAACGTAAATGCTTTTAGTTCGATGTCTTAAGCCTCACATTTTGGTTACAATCTGCAATACTACTTAAGTGGTATTGATGGCATGTAATCTCTTATGTAGTTTGCGGATTATTTTGTACTACATGCAAAGACTTTGGTTAAAAGCCCTCTATGTAAGTGGATGGCCAACAAAGACTTAAATAAATGTCTTAAGTAAGTGTAAATACAACCACGATGTATTATGTTAATTAGTTCATCATATCAGACGAAAGACGTCCACTGCTTGATATAGGCCTTCCCCCAAGTTTCGCCTCAACGACCAGTCCTGTGCGTCCAGCATGTACTGGATTCCCGCAACCCTCATCAGGTTGTTCGTCTACCTTATGGAAAGCCTTTCCACGCTCTGTCTTCCGATACGCGGTCACCACTGCAGAATCTGATGCCCCATCGGCCGTCGGCCATCTGTTCTGCGAGCAATGTTCCCTGGCCATAGTCACTTAAGTTTAGCGACTCTTCGTGCTATGTTGGCAACCTCATACATGTTAGGTTATATGAAAACTACAAATATATTAATAAAACCTTCATTTCTCACATCGTGCTAAATGCGGACATGAATATTTGAAGTCATTTCTTCTCTTCACTTGACTTCAATTTTGGTTGGTTTTCTCAATCCATCTGCAAGCAATGGATAGGGCAATCAATGTGCTCTATTCATTGCTATTTAATTTTGGCGGTTTTTTAGGCTACGTCGGTGAACTTGGTTTTCTTGTGTATCTTTATTCCTAATTCGATCACACAAAAGAGACGCGAGTTTCAGAGTCATATGTTATCACTGATAATAGTCTCGAGACAATGTGGTATGTCGGATGAGAAGACACCGCGCAGTTTTCTGAATGCTGCCCAGCCGAGTCGATTCGACAATTAACCTTTTTCTCGAAGTTAGACCTACCTAACTGTACCATTTGTCCTCGGTAAACGTAATCGTCTACAACTTCGAGTGTAATCTAAAAGTATGTTTATGTGGTGCTTGAGAGGAGGTAGAGGTGGAGGTGCTACACGGGTGTTTATCTTGGTTTTTGGTTAGTTTTGGTTCTTTCGGAAGCTGTACTTAACTTAGGTAGTCGAGCATTTCATTCTTTTATAGTCTCAAAACCATGACTATACTATATTATATCTCATATTCGAATATATCGAAGTTATTGTAAATATCTCGACTAAAAGATTTTTATTTTATGTTTTTCATGAAGGAGGAGGAGGCTGATGAAAAGATAGGTGGATTTTGTAAGGAGTGATATGAATTAAAAGCGAGTCAGTGATGGCGTGACGGTAGAAAATGAAAAAAAAAAAACGTATTGCACTGACCTTAAGTAACAAGAGACAGAGCAGGAAGATGATAATGAACCCGAGATATTTTCCACAATAATAATCATACCCAGCTAATGTATGGTATGTAGACATTAATGGATTATTATACCTATGGCAACTTCTCAGGCACAGAAATTTCATGGTGGAATGGCGTCAGCGACTATCGCAACCCCGTCATGGGCACGCCACAATTATGGCGATAAGTCCCCTCTTTAAGGCGTGGCTGGAAAGACCTCACGGCGTCCTTACCTTCCGCATGACACAGGTCCTCACCGGAAATGGCAAGTTCGGGAGGTTCCTGTTCCGAATTAAAGCGGAAGTGACGCCCGGGTGTCGCCACTGTGCGCCTCAAGGAGTTGTCAGCAACAGCAGGGGCCCAGCCGGGTCGAAGCCTACTGGGGCCAGGGTTATCCGAAAGGGCGCTCGAGCCCCGGTATGAAGGCTTGAAGGAACGGGATGGGTTTTTTAGTCAGTAAGAGTCTGACACTATCTTCCACTCCGCCCAAGAGCGGGGGTTGTCATAAGATGATTTTTCCCACCGAAAAAAAAAAAAAAAAGTCACAGAAATACATCACAGATTAAATATAGCTACTACTTCATTTTCTGGCACTGTACACACTATACATAAAATAATGAACGTAACTTCGGCAGTCTTTTTTCTTACAGAGACGAGACAACGAACTCAAAAGCTAGACCTCATATAAAACAAAAGAACAGCTGTTGAGCAAACAGCAACAAATATTTAGCAACTGGACGTCTATTTGGCTTAGTAACTAAGTCGTCAAACAATTTGTGAGGTGGCTCCGAGCTGCTTATCTGACCTAAGCGTTACCATATGTTACAGTTCTAACTTGTTGTTTCCCAAATACTGGGATATGGAACTTGTTGTAATATGGAGCATACATGTAGAAGAATAGTTTTTGACTTGTTTGTTTTTGGGCAGTCTGGAATAACAAAAAAAAAAGAATGAACCGCTATATCGGCGTAAAGTGTTTGGTTTGAATTCTCTCGAATATCTCTTTTTTATTGATTTAAATAATTTTCTATATAATTCTCCTTTTTTTATATTGTATTTGGTGCTATATTATGTTCTTCTTCTTCATCGTCATCATCAACCAAAAGACGTCTACTGTTGGACATCAGCCTCTCCCAAATGTCACCACAACGAACGGTCTTGTGCGTTCATCGTTTTCTCGCGTCCCTCACCAAGTAATCAGTCCACTTTGTGGGAGACATTTCAATGCTGCGTTTTCTGAACCGGTCTATGTTTTAGAACTAGATTATGAACCAGATTATGTTCTTATCAAATTATTATTTATTATTTTTGAGTATTATAATTGCCATACAGGTAGACCAGATCCTAGATTAGTACATTGGTTACTTGGGATCATTTTCTACTTTCACTCGGACGAAGCCGCTTACAGTAATATCTTACAAAGATTCATCACCTTGCATTACCTAGTCCGAAACTGTCTGAATATATATACCACTTTTTGAAAGCGTCAACCTTAAACGAAGGTGCCAGTTTAATAAATAATTCTCCCAATTCATTCAAGGACAAGTATCGGTGTCGGGTACAGGTATTCCAATTGATCGTAGGAACAACATCGTTCCACCCCATTGGCCAGACAATTTTGCATCAAATATTCAACACATCCGTAAAAGGACGGTACACAGTATCTCATGTAAAAGGTACCAAAGCGGTTTTGTAAATAAGTGAAAAACGTTTATGAAAACACAATCTGCTTTTGGGGTAGCTTCGCGTGTTTGTTTTCTGAAAACAGTGACGTCACATTTTCCAGATGGTCTGTAGAAGACAGTGTTGACGTAACCTTTCAGCGGGATTTTTGTGAGAGCTTCAACAATCATACTAAAGGCTAACCTTTAAATGTATGTAAAGACATGTGTGTGCGTATGTAACTTCGTTAGTCCTTTACGCTTAAATAGCAGAATGAATTTGAATGAGATTTGACACACTGATAATGCCATATGCTGGAATTACAAATAGGATACTTTTAATCCCAGGAATAGATTTTTGATTAACACAGGCGAAGTCTCAGGCAGGAGCTAGTATTTAAAAAAAGACGCTGTATGTTTAGAGTATAACAGCAAAATAAAAGCTAAAAAGAGTAACTTTTATTAAAATTGCTGTTCCAATAAACGAATTCAAACCCTGCACAAAAAGGCTGTAAATAAAAGAGCAGCGTCGATTGGTGGTTTGATTACACTGCAAGCGCCGACTGGAATCACCAACGGTTAAATACAATTACAAACACTAACAGACACCGTAAACTGCAGAGATGTATGACACAGACGAAATTGTCCCATTTGCACTTTAGTACCGCTTAAACTTTTGTTAAAGTACACGCTCGCTCCAAACTAAATGTGTTTTCCAATATTCGTTCGTGGTGTTCGGAAAGGCGCTGCCGTGTCATTTGCCGTAATTGTACTAGTAACAGGCGCTTGGAGGCCTAACATTTCGCTTGCAACTGCCACCCATTTATGTTAGACCCACAACATCGGTACAAATATTTTCCAACCCAAACTCATTTGCTTCAGCTACGACAATAGTGTGGAGGCCTTCTAACACTGGTGCAATGACATTCCGTTTCGGGACACAGCCGTTTCCCTACTCATTATCGTTAACAAAAGGATTGTACCCAATTTACATTTCATCGCAGTATTTCCCTGACTATTATATTGTTCGGCGTTGATTTCTCGGATTACGAATATGATAAATCGTTTTTCTACAATTTCATTATTCTTTTACGATATGGATTTCAATAATTTAGTTTCATATGTCTTGCCAGAGATAGTATATTAGAATCGGATGCCACCACTGTTACTCGTAAGACAAACATCCATCCATATGAGAATCAATGTTTTATTCTGGCTCATGCAATATCTGAGGGCTTACACATATTGACAGCGAAGATATATTACATTTCTCCAATTATGCGGAAGTTCGTTCAGCGACAAGATATGTAGGTACCAATCGCACAATAATATTTCGACGTCTTCGTGATCTTGAATAAGGAATACTATTTTTCATTCTCATCTGACCGGAATACGGCAACCCGTCTTCGCTATTTTCATAAAGCACTTCATACTTGACAAGACTATTATATTTCAATGTGGAGTGAAAACGTTTCGTTTTGCTTTTGTTGTTATTGATTTATTTCGTAAAATTCAGATTTTCGCATGAATCATTCAGAGTATTGTTATTGTGAACGTCTGTCTGTACTGTTATAGTTAATATCTGTGTTTCTTTTTGTATACCTTTTGGCTACTTGCTGTTTGTGTTCGGCTGCCTAGGATTATTTGTTTAATCGACAAAAGACTTTCCCGGTATTTTGCTTGGCCTATCTACTGCAGTTCCGGGAGATATATCACGGCATTTAACGCCAACGTTCCCTCGTGTGTCCTCCATAAACGCTCACACAGCTATATGCGGTAGTACACCAGGCTGCATAAAGCTTACCTGCGCCTTTGCACCCGGTGTAAAATATTTGACGCTGCGAGCTCCAAATTTCATAAAATAAAATAGAAAAATATTCTGGTGCTTGAGAGTCAAATTGTTTTGCTACCAAATGCGAAAACGGCTGTGATGTGTTCAGAAATTGTATTTGTTGGAAAAGTCTCAATTTGCATTGCGTTTATGATATTTTGCAGGTTCTGTACTGTATTGTCTGAAACAAAACGTGCAAAATACTGAATGACCCAATATGAATATTTATATTTATGTCAGCTATAATAATGCTTACTAATATATCCATGAAAAATTCAATGTCATATATTTATATTGCCGACCCTGTATGCCATTGTTTAAATGTAGCGAGGTACATTATTTATTTTAGCACCGTTGGACATAATTGTAACGTCCCTCCTATTCAGCTGCACAGTTTACTACAAACAAAAGGATTTAATGTTGACTGTACGTAGTCAGCCTCTTGGGCGCCATTTTTCCTGACCCGCCAACACGAGCCTGCGATTACTTGACTTTAGTAATCCCTATCCACGAATTTAATCTTTGTTCTTTCTACTCTAACCCTGTTCACAGTTCATTAATTTAATCAACTTCTACAACACATCATTGCGTTCTACTTAACTACACACTCCCTTTAATTACTTACTTTGATCTGAAAATTCTCTGTAGAAAAATTTACTGTGATGGCTTAAATATAAATTCCCTCCGCTCCATGGTCTATCGTAGCTGAGTTAAGAGAAATAATATAAAAAATCCGCTCCGGCAGCGCCATTTTTCTTTAGCCTGGCGCTTATTTAGCTTTAATATGTTCCTTTCTTGCTGAACCTAAAGTTTATGAGGCTTCGTATTTGATTCTTAAGCGGCATCGTGATGAAAACTTTTGAGATAACGTTACAGAGTAAATTTTCGCGTAATTTTCGCATATATTATGTCACTGCTTTGAAACCGTGCTTGCAGCTATCATTTCCACCTTTTGAGTTGAAACATCTGTGTCACACATTAGCTTATGAAAGTTAATGTAATATTTTAATTTTCTTTTTGCCCCGCATGTATTATTTTTAGACACGTTTGCTCGATAAATTCAATTCCCAGAGGAGTCTATTTTCTCTTTGCACTACAAATATTTTCTAAAGGCATCCAACTAAGCTGAATGTGCTTGTCCTAGCCATTCTTCCAACGTAATAGCTCAACTGGGTCACATTATGTGCACTTCTTATCACAGAACGAACGACCCGATCCCAAATGGCGTCAATAAAGTGAGTCTGTAAGTCAAAAATTAATCCAACTTTACGGAGTCAATATGACGTTCAAATTCCTCATATTGGACAACAATAGGGGGTTCATTAATATTGTGACGATGGCCCGTCCGCCTCATATGACCTCGTTAATCAAAACTAATGACAGAGATAAAAATATTTCCAGCGTTTGCTGGACCTAGGAAATCATTCGATGTAGTTTTTCTGTGATGGTACGAGTAATAGCTGGTCCTTATATTGATATTGGTGCGACTGATTTGATTACATTTGGTTGGTAATTCAACCTCTGCTAATTCGTATATATTCGTAGCCTTGGATCGTTCTACCTGAGGAAGCAGACTGCCTTTGAAATCCATGTCCATGGAGATTTTTGGACGTTCTTCTCCATAAAGGTATACGCTTCGAAACGTGCAATTTACCTTCACTTTTTTGACTGACCGACACTTGGACAATTCAAACGTATCTTTAAATGATCTATTAAAAATAAACGTTTCTTATTTTCTGATTTCTGAAGTAGATATAAACATTCGTAGTCCACAGTTACATAGCACATAAGAACGTCCTTCTTCAGTCCACATAAGTAACGTGCCCCTGTGTAGTTTTTTCTTATCTAAAGTCAAGTAAGCCAGAGCCAACTAATTAGAGACTTTGGAAGCTAACGAGCCAGCGATCTTAGCTACTTTTTTATCGTTGAAAATAGTATTCCCACTTTGACATTTTACTTTGTGCTGTTTTAAAAGCAGTATAAGGCTGGGGATGGACTGGAGTCAAGATTGATTAAATACAGACATTTGATCTATGATAAATGAGAAATAAAAAACAGGTTCCTTAGTGCATGTTATATACCTACTCCAAAAACTTGACAAATGAGAGCTAAGCCAAAACATTGTAAGACTGTTATTTCAGTTATTTACCGAATTATGTATCTACACAATAATAGTCTATAATTAGTGTAGCGGTTTTTTTATTACCTTACAAGTCGGATCTTCAACTTTCGTAACTTTTTGATTATTTTTTAATCTAATTTTTTTTTTTTCAATTTTTTTTTTCATTGTATTACTGATATTACTAGCGGCCACATGAAAGCACAAAATTAACCTAAGGGAACATATTCAAGGGATAAAATGTAACCTATGTACTATTCCAGGACATGCGTGTTTTACCCGTGTATCGTGTTTCGGTTGTTATAAGAACTTAAGAATATTAAATACTAGCTTCGGCTGGCGGCTTCACCTGCGTGAATGTTAGTTATTGCAAACGCAAAGTTAAAGACGAATAAAAAGTAGCCTATATCCATCCTTTTAATTCATGCTTCCTCTGTACCAAATTTCATCAAAATCGGTTCAGTAGTTTAGCCTTGAAAGCGAGACAGACCAACAAACTGAGACTTTCACATTTACAATGTTATTAAGTACTAGCTTTCGCCCGCGTACATACAATATAGCCTATGCACTCAAGAATAAAGCAGCTTTCTATCATAGCATAGCATAGTCGGCCTTTTAATGTTGCCACTGCTGGAACTCAGGCCTCCTCTCTAGGACAGGAAATGGGCCGTAATCCACCACGCGTGCCCAGTGCGGGTTGGTGACTGTCACATGTCTTCGAATTTTTGGTTCTAGACCGCCAATTGTACACTTATTTTGAACAATGTTTGTCCTGTATCTTTTTTGTTCATGTGGTGTACAATAAAGAATATAATAATAATGCCGGTTTGCTCACGATGTTTTCCTTCAACGTTTTGAGAGCAGTGGTGATGAAATAAGTTACACAAAGTAATGCGCCTGACTGGGCTTGAACTCGCGACCTACAACTCGTAAGTCGGGGCCGTTACCACTCGGCCACCACTGCTGCTTTCTATCGGTGAAAAAATTATCGGACCAATACTTCCAAAGATTACCTCCCACGAACTAAAAAACAAACTTTACCTCTTTATAATTTTAGTGTAGAAGATGGATTAATACAGCAAGAACATAACACAGCAACCATAAAAAATTTAAATAAAAGAACACAGAAAAAAGATACATCAATAAAAAAGAGGTCTCAGAGAAAATTCGAACCAAAAAGTTTTGAAGAAACTTCGTTTCAACCCAGACCTCTTTTTTTTCTGGTCTTTGTATCTTGTTCCCTCGTTGACGGATTTATATAAAGTGTTAGGCCATAAATCTAACTGTACAGCCAGATTATTGCAATATTTAGCTTCAATCTACCCTCGTGAACCCTTGCGCCCTGAGGAAGGATGTGAAAAAGGTTTGACACCCTTCCTTAGGTTTTTTTTTTGCAAAGCTTTCACGAAAATGGGTTCGTAGTAAAAAAGCGTAGCTCTTTTAACCGACTTCAAAAAAGAGGGGTTCTCGACTGGGTTTTTTTTATGTTATCTTCCGAACTCCGTCATTTCTAAACCGATTTAGTTGAATCCATTTTTTTATTTGAAAAGATATACATCCAAATTGGTCCCATATTTATCAAAATCCAGTTCGTAATAGTGGAATCTATGAGAAATTTAAGGAACTCCTTTTTAAATTCCAACAAAAACATACAGAAACGACACTATCGTATAAATATAGTCACCGTATACTTACTCGTAGTCCGCCGTCCGTAGTATTATTCGCCCCTCCCCCCCTGCACTTGGGGGCGAATAATAATGATAAAAATTATTATTTTTTTGTGATTATTCCACAACTTTCACACAACGCCATATACTACAACCGCCCCAAACTAAGCAGAGCTTGTGGTACGAGTACTAGACAACTGATAAACATAGTTATATATTTCTAAATACATACAATATACATAGAGATAAATAAAACCCGAAATTGATTCACGAAAAATAATAGTAACTTAACAGAGCGCACACTAATCACCAATATCATTCTGAGTCATAAGTGGTCAAATCGAACGTTTTTTTGTAGAAGACGTTTTCAATACAATAAACAAAACATTAATAATAACAATGCCTCAGATAAAAATACTTCAGTAAAGATTTTATTTTGTAATTAGCCGTACATTAATATATCTTTGAGAATGTTTTACTTAATTGCAATTTAACGTGGCAAAACTGCCAGTGTTCTGGGATCATGTGAGGATCGAGGAAATCCGATGGTTATAAGACGCACAAGACCCGTCGTTGTGGTGACACTTGGGAGAGGCCTATGTCCAACAATGGACGTTTTGCGGCTGAAGTGATGGTGATGATATCAACTTACTTTTATTCAAGACCCAGACAGTTTTTTAATTTTTTCATCATCTTCATTTCAGCCGAGAACGGCCAGTGAACGGTCCTGTGCGTCTCGCATCAATTAGATTCCAGCAACTCTTATCAGGTCATCGTTCCACCTTGTAGAAGACCTGCCAACGCTACGTCTTCCGGTACGGTTTTTTTATTAGGTGGGGTATCATACAGTGATTTTTTTGGCACTAGAGTGAAGTGCTTGTCAGGCTTTTACTGTCTAAAACCCACTCCTATGGTCCTTATTTGCCTCGTGTCCCAGGACCCCCCGGGGTTCCCTTTCGGACAACCCTCGGAAGACCCAGAGAGATAAGTCTACAATTAGATTTACCAATACAAACTGCTCTCACAATCAGCAAATCGAATGCAATTTCAACAAATACATCCAGCATACCCTACCCGTATCTTGTTTAAAACAACAAAGCAAAAGAACCTCTATGTAATTTACGTAAACAGATGTTACGTACTTACGGATATTAAATCCGTTCGGATCCAGATCTCGGCCCAGTTGAACGCAGTCCAACTAATATTATACACTTTTATATCTGTTTTGACTTTGCTGTGCGTTGATTTATTGAAGACTTGATTAAAATTCTTTGTTGAAAAGATTTTTATTCTATCTCTCGATCGTCGAAAGTTAATGTATGATTTATTAGATTAAATTGAATCATTATTGTTTATCACTATTGCCAACCCAAGTGTTTTAGATCTTGAAGACACTTATAACATAGTACTGTTATACATTTTTGAACGCGGCTTGGCGATCTATAGTAGGTATAGCTTAAGTATAATCAACCTTATAATATTCCCACTGCTGGGACTTGGCCTTCTTTCTAGGAGAGGAGATTAACAGCACCTAGTTAATTGAAAATTTATTGACTTGAAATGAAGGTTGAAACTTTCTCACTAAAATATAAACTTTTTATTGACATAGACACACAGACCGGCAGGTATACTTGGTATCAAACTAGCGTATCGAGTTCGAAACATAACAAGTACTGCGCTCCAATGCAGATCAGATTGTTGAGTGGGACTGGGCTGGACATGTTTGTCGCATGCTGATCGAGTGGTGGGCCCGTAAACACAAAATTAGTATCCTGAAATTTTATGCCGGAGTCGTCTCAGACCACAAATGTTACAAGACTTAGATGTCTACCTAAAGCCGCGTATAGACATCGCGAGGCGTGCTCCGCGAATGGTCAGGCTTGCCTCAACCTGAGGCATACGGTAAATTTATGCGTGCGTCCCGAACGACACATGCTCAAGCTGAGCACGCAAACCACCACGCACAGTCTTCGTCAGTAGAAAACGCAAACAACCCCTGTCCGTCCACACGGAGCGCACGACTCGTACTGAGGCGATGCGAGACGAACCATTCGCGACGCACGCCTCGCGATGTCTGTACGCGGCTTTAGGAATTGGTTACAAATGGCTCAGGGTCGGGAATCATGGAAGGAATGGAGAGAAGCCTTTACCCAGCAGTGGTACAATACACGCTTGATTAAATAATAAGGTACTTTCGATCTTAAATAAAACTTCCCTGTACAATACTTTTTTTTTATGGTGGGAAAAAATCATCCAATGACAACCCCCGCTCTTGGGCGGAGCGGGAGATAGTGTCAGACTTTTACTGACTAAAAGACCCACCCCGTTCCTTCTAGCCTTCATACCGGGGCTCGAGCGCCCTTTCAGATAACCCTGGCCCCAGTAGGCTTCGACCCGGCTGGGTCCCTGCTGTTGCTGACAACTCCTTGAGGCGCGCGGGAGCAGTGTGCGCCGTCGACGACTTGGGCTTGGTCCGGACAGTTACCGGACGGCCGGACAGCGAGCTACCCATTGCTCACTGTCCGCAAGCCTGCGCCTGCGGTGGCCGGAAATCGGGATCAGAATCCCGGCGGCGGCGGCGGCGGCGATAACGCCGTTGCCTGATGCGTTCGGCCTTCTCCTTTGCGAGCATGACTGCTTCGCAGAAGTCGGCGACCGCCTGCCACTCCTCCTCGCTCCGGACCATGGCCTCAACCAAGGCCCGGCGCGAGAGGTCTCCGCCGCCGATCGCCCCCACGAGGGCACGGTGCTCCGCCCAAGCAGGGCACACCTCGACTGTGTGCTCCACCGTGTCCTCCGGGCATTCCGCACAGTGGCGACACCCGGGCGTCACTTCCGCACGAATCCGGTGCAGGAAACTCACGAACGAACCATGTCCGGTGAGGACCTGCGTCATGCGGAAGGTAAGGACGCCGTACAGTACAGTACTTGATCTAGAGAATCTTTAAGTCAAGAGTGAATAGTTTTCTTTTAGGTAAGCACGCTCTATCGTCGACCACACAATCACTTTCAATCAGATGAGATAGAGTTCAAGCGCGAGCCTAACAAAAACAATAAAAAAAAGAATCCTTAAAAATACAGTTTCCATAATATTATAATATATCTCTTTCCCATTCATGAATCGTCTAAAAACACCAAATACAAATATCATGTTACGAAACGAGTATGTATTGGTCCCTTGAGACCGATACGTACTCGTCATTTTCCAAATATGTAGACCTTCAGTTTACTTTTCTTTCCACACGACATGAAAAATTGCTTCTACGTTTTTCTGTTAATAGTGTAAAGCTTATTCTGCTTTTCTTTGTTCAAAACCGTCTGCCGAAATTTTTCGGCGAGATTTTTTAAGTGAAGTCACTGTTTCAATTACTCGAGAAATTTGTTTATAGATTCTTAGGGTGAGTTGCACCATTTAACTATAACTATAACAAAGCCGTTAACAGTTGTCAAATCGTCGAATTGACCAATAAGAGGCCGTTTCACGGCTGGTTATGGTTTGGTAATCGTTAAAGTTAAATGGTGCAACTCACCGTTAGTGACTATTGTTATTGGTATAGTTTTGTATCTCAATGCCTAAACAACTGAACAAGCGTGATTTAAAAAAAAAAACCGAGAATTTTATTGGATTTTTTTTAATGTCTCCCTTATGATTATCATTACAGGTAAATACCTATTGTAGTATATTGACTACCCCAGTAAAGGTGTTTTTAATATCGTGTGGCTTTGATTACGCATACGTGATTGTTCCGCATGCGTAACCTCCGCACGCGTAACTCCCGCTAATGTCCATTTCATACAAATATTTATTGTATGGTGTGGAATACGCACGCTAGACGCGTTTTTTGCATTTCTAAATTTTCAGCATGCGGGGCAAACGCGCATGCATGTTGAAATCCGCACAATAAGAAGACGGACTCAAAACATTAGACGCGTTACATCTGCATTCTAATGAAAAACAAGTGTGAAAAAAAGTGAAACTAAATACTTTTTAAACTTGACACTGGCTACTAAATGCAAACATGCAAAGCCAACAGAAAAAAACAACATCTGCCTTTTGGTTTAGCATAACCTACGTGCCTGTGTTACGAGGCGACAAAATACACTGTCGGCCAAATAAATGTGGTACCATCTTACACGGTAAATGTAGGGTTAAATCGAGGAGCCCTTTCTTATGCCGATACTTTTCTAGGTAAACTTGTAATAAAGAAGGTAGAATGGCTTTTGTCTTTCGGGTCGGAAGGTTCCGAAGGATGATACGACCTGTCGATTCATTTGTGGTATTGTAATGTTTCGGTTCCAATTTCAAAGAAGACGGAAACTCAGACTACATTACTTTTCGATAAGAGAGTTAACCCACATTGGGCCCGCGTGGTAGATTACGGCCCATTCCCTCTTTAAAAAGGCTGATGGATGGATGGATGAAGGGAGTGTGTCTTACTTTCAAATACTTTTACTAAGTCTACAAATGTTTGAGTGTTTATCTGCCCTCTACTCTCATACCGTGACTACACCATGACCGAGCTAGCAACGACGTGTCGAGCATAAAAAATGTACGAAAAATATGAGACTGTGTCCACTATCCCTTTTCATCATCGACCAACACCATCGCCTGCAATGCATGGAATATATCAGCACCGGTATTATATATTTTTCATTTTCTTTCATACTGAAATAACCTTGCCATAGTCGTAAATACCAACAACCTGCGCGACTTGTGAAAAGAGTTCCGATGAGATCTCAAGGCGACATGACGACAGCGACTGCGACTAGTGCTGGGTACGCCAATATCATGGCAATAAATCCCCTTTTTCAAGAGTGGCTGGAGATAGTGCGTAGTGTTTCACTCCACAAAGAGATGTCAACAAACCGCAAGGGCCTTGCAGGGACGATGATCGTGGTCCTAGAACGCAAACGGTAACTGAAGGACACAGATGTGGTTTTAGGCAGTAAAAGTCTGACACGCCCTGCCACTTCGCTTTTTTTTTAGTGGGTAATAATCATCCAGATGACATCCCCGCCTTTGAGCGGATCGGGAGATAGTTTCAGAATCTTCCTGACTAAAAAACCCACCCTGTTCCTTCGTTGCCTTTCATACCGGGCGCGAGCCTACATTTCGAAACTTGCCCTTTTTTATGGTGCGAAGATCATCAATAACAACCCCCGCTCTTGGATGGAGCGGGAGATAGTGTCAGACTCCTACTGACTAAAAACCCACCCCGTTCCTTCAAGCCTTCATACCGGGGCTCGAGTTGTCTTTCGAAACTGATCCCGGCCCCGGTAGGCTTCGACCCAGCTGGGCCCCTTCTGTTACTGACAACTCTTTGAGGCGCGCGGGAACAGTGCGCGCCGTCGACGACTTGGGCTCGGTCCGGACAGTTACCGGACGGTCAGACAGCGAGTTATCCATAGCTCGCCGTTCACAAGCCCGCGCCTACGGTGGCCGGAAATCGGGATCGGAATCCCGGCGGCTATGATTTTCCACTTAAAAAAAAAAGTCATAAACACAAAAATCTCTCAAGATCTATGTAAAAATAAACAATGCACACAGGAGGAAAGTAATTGCTATCTACTTGACTTACGTTGCGAGAAATATCAAGTGAAAATTGAGTTCATTTTTACCGTCAGTGTTCATGAGTGTCGTGGGATAGACATCGCGAAATATTACCTGTTTTTTAATACATCCATACGTACGTGTATCTACATAAATAATGTATATGTTTTGTGGGTAAATATTGAAATTATCTGGCTCACAACTGTACCAGGTAGATATTGCAGTAGAAATGTGTAAATTTTATTGTACTTACATCAAAAAAGTTACAGTACCTGCATTTTACACGATTTAAGATTATGCGTGCAATGGTGGTCTTATTATTGATAGCCATATCTACCAGATAACTTTTGGATGGACTTTAATAACTAAAAAAATAAAAAGGAATTAGTAGATATACTCCCAGTAAATATAATATAAAGAGGTAAAGTTTTTTTTTTTGTTTGTAGTAATCACCTCAACACCTCACCAACATCAACGATTGCATCACTGCTTACCATCAGGTGGGATCGCAGTCAAGCACTAGATTATTTATTTATTTATTTGCATAGGCACACCAACGACTTATTTACAATATAATTTAAATAATTACATCATTACAAAAAAATGATGAAATAGATTATATCAATTTAAAAAAAAATCTCTGAAAATACTGGTCCGATTGCAAAAATTTATTCACCGACAGAAACCTGCTTTATTCCTAAGTGACATAGGCTATATTTTATGAACGCAGGCGAAACTGCGGGGAAAAGCTAATATTGCAAATTATTAAGTATACCTATATGTTAATTAAAATAGCCTATGATTTATTCTCAGACCTACAAAATATGCACAAAAAAGTTATCAATATTGGTTAAGCGATTTCGGGGGAGTTAGGTAACAAACATTAGATTTTTATATATTAGAAAATTAGATAAAACAAATTTTCACACAGTCTTTTTTTTTTATGGTGGGAAAAAATCATGCATTGACATCCCCCGATCTTCTACGGGGCGCCGGTGTGGGCGCCGTCGCTGAAAAAGCGACCGGCGGCCATTCTGAACGCCTGCCAGAAGGTCATGGCAATTCGGATGGTGCGGGGATACCGCACGATTTCCTGCGAAGCGGCGAGCCTTCTGGCTGGCCTACCACCGTGGGATCTGGAGGCAACAGTCCTTGCACACATGCACGACATGCGCGTGGAGATGCAACGCCGGGGTGAAAGTCCTCTGCCGCGACAGGTCACGGCATGGCGGACAGAGCTCCGGCGGGATCTCATGGTGGAATGGCGTCAGCGACTATCGCAACCCCGTCATGGGCACGCCACAATTATGGCGATAAGTCCCCTCTTTGAGGCGTGGCTGGAAAGACCTCACGGCGTCCTTACCTTCCGCATGACACAGGTCCTCACCGGAAATGGCAAGTTCGGGAGGTTCCTGTTCCGAATTAAAGCGGAAGTGACGCCCGGGTGTCGCCACTGTGCGGAACGCCTGGAGGACACGGTGGAGCACACAATCGCAGTGTGCCCTGCTTGGGCGGAGCATCGCCGTGCCCTCGTGGGGGTGATCGGCGGCGGAGACCTCTCGCGCCGGGCCTTGGTCGAGGCCATGGTCCGGAGCGAGGAGGAGTGGCAGGCGGTCGCCGACTTCTGCGAAGCAGTAATGCTCGCTAAGGAGGAGGCCGACCGCATCAGGCAACGGCGCTCTCGCCGCCGCCGCCGGGATTCCGATCCCGATTTCCAGCCACCGTAGGCGCGGGCTTGCGGACAGTGAGCAATGGGTAGCTCGCTGTCTGGCCGTCCGGTAACCGTCCGGACCAAGCCCAAGTCGTCGACGGCGCGCGCTGTTCCCGCGCGCCTCAAGGAGTTGTCAGCAACAGCAGGGGCCCAGCCGGGTCGAAGCCTACTGGGGCCAGGGTAATCCGAAAGGGCGCTCGAGCCCCGGTATGAAGGCTTGAAGGAACGGGATGGGTTTTTTAGTCAGTAAGAGTCTGACACTATCTCCCGCTCCGCCCAAGAGCGGGGGTTGTCATAAGATGATTTTTCCCATCGAAAAAAAAAAAAAAAAAAAAAACATCCCCCGATCTTGGGCGGAGCGGGCTGACTAAAAGACCCACCCCGTTCCTTCTAGCCTTCATACCGGTGCTCGAGCGCCCTTTCGGATAACCCTGGCCCCTGTAGGCTTCGACCCGGCTGGGTCCCTGCTGTTGCTGACAACTCCTTGAGGCGCGCGGGAACAGTGCGCGCCGTCGACGACTTGGGTTTGGTCCAGACAGTTACCGGACGGCCGGACAGTGAGCTACCCATTGCTCACTGTCAGCAAGCCCGCTCACACAGAGTCTGTTGATCTGTTTATAATTAACTCAAAAACTATTAAACAGATCTTAATGCGGTTTTGTCAATAGACAGAGTGATTCATGAAGAAGGTTAAGATGAAACTTGCATATTATAGTAGAGAAAAGCCTTTCAAAACACACTGATGAAACTAGGGCGGGTCGCTAGTTCTACACAAATTGAATATTTCAGGTAAAGCTTTGCTTGTCACGATTGTGTCTCGGCTGGATGAATGCCTTAAATTATTTGCCTCAAACATTTTCTTAAGCCCTCTGGCTCAGTTGTTCGACCTATCTAAAGTATTTATGTTTACAATGATAACCTAGGGGTCTTTAAGGCAAGAGTGAATAGATTGCTTCTAGGCACGCGTGTCCATCGTCGGCCACATCATCGCTTACCATCAGGTGAGATAGTGGTCAAACGTGAGCCTATCCATAATAATAAAAACAAAAAAACTATGGACGATAGTTTACAGTAATGAGAAATAGGCGGGGAAAAAGCAGTGTTGTGGCTATCGCTAAGGCCACGAGAAATTTCTGAAATGGAACCCCGTGGTCCTAGACCGCAAAGGGCAATTGAAGGAACATAGGTGGGTTTTAGTCAGTAAAAGTCTGACAAGCGCTCCTGCTCCACCCTAGAGCGGTAGGATTGAATTATTTCTCACCTCCCAAAAAGTAGTGTTGTGCTTATGCTGCACACTGCATGACATTCGTTAAGCCCACTCTTTTAACCCTATTAAAATTCGATAATAACAAGGAATCTTTGTATTGTTATTAATTATCATGATTGTACAGTTTGTGTTTCGGCTGAAAAATATCCACTACTGGACATAGACCTTCCTCAAGTGTCGCCACAACGAATAGCCTTGTTTGCATCTATCGGTTTTTTGTAACCCTCACCATTTCATCAGTCCAATTTATAGGAGGCCCAAAAATGCTATGTCTTGCGGTACGCGGTTGCCTCTCCAGAATTTTTTGGCCTAATTTTCGGCATAAATTTAAAAATATTGAGAGTATAACATTTTAGTTTGGTCAAAAACATGATGACGAAAACAATATTCCTGTTATTTTTTGCTCCCACTTTTTATGTTTTCAAAACAACAAGTCATCGGAGTCGCTGTCCGCTTTTACAATATTCGTTATGTTGGTTTGCCTCCAGCTATAATATTTTCCGGGTACCGCTTATATTTAAAACAAACATCATGTTTTCTAGAACGATATGAAATTTAGGTAACAGAGGCTTTAGACGAAGAATAGACACAAGATACAAGAAACATGGAACAGAGATATTTTAATTACATATTATGATTGAAAAGAGTCTCCATGGCGTTTCTTGCACATTCTCCTCCATAGAGGTCTATGCTTTGGAATGTGCAATCCGCATCATTTTTTCTGGTTGACTAACTTCTTAACATTTCAAAAGTGCTTGTAAATAGTTTATCTACTACTCTAATATAATAAAGAGGTAAAGTTTGTTTTTTTTTGTTTGTAGGAGGTAACCTCTGGAAGTACTGGTCCGATTGCTAACATTCTTTCACCGATAGAAAGCTGCTTTATCCCTGAGTGACATAGGCTACCTATATTTTATGTACGCGGGCGAAGCTGTGGGCAAAAGCTAGTTTGAAATAAAATGCTTTGAATCTATACTTAAAAATAAAATTGGAGTGTCTGTTTGTAATATTGAAATAACTGCTTTTTAATAGATGCATATGAATATACATACGGTACATACACCAAAATAATTTTTTTTTACAATTTTTGTTTGTCTGTCTTTCTGTTTGTCCGGGCTAATCTCTGAAATGGCTGGACCGATTTTGGCGGGACTTTTTTTGGCAGGTAGCTGATGTAATAAGGAGTAACATAGGCTTTTATTTTAGAAAAAACAATTTCATAATCCTATACTTAGTCGACGCGAACGAAGTCGCGGGCACAGCTAGTCTTGGACTAAAATTATCAGAAACAGCTTGTTTAGACTTACTTTGAAGACTATAAACACGGATTTTGTTATGGTTTAGATCACCACTAAGACCGGTTTACTAAAAAGGTTTTCGTGTATTAATTTTATGTATGCAAAGCCGCTAGCAGGCCACTAGTGTACCATAAAATTTATCATGTCTTCACTCAGTAAAAGCATTTTCATTTTTCGTGTACAAGGAAGGATAATGTGGGTTAGACCATAATATATCATTTATTTCCACTTACTTGAAGAATTCTGTCTGTTAATATAATGTTTATGAAATACTAGCTTTTGCCCACGGTTTCATCCGCATGCATTAAAAATTGCCTATGTCACTCAAGAAGAAAACAGCTTTCTATTGGTGAAATAATTTCAGCAATCGGATCAATACTTTCAGAGATTAAAAATTACATTAACATTTAAAAAAAAACTTTACCTCTTTATCAAAAAGTATCTTATGTCCGTTTCCTGGTTCTAAGCTACCTCCCCACCAATTTTCAGCCGTTCTTGAGTGATATATAGTGTAATTAACTGTCCCCACACACGGGCCTCAAAAAAAAAAACCGCCACAAAAAAACGCTTAGAATAGTCAGTCAAAGATGGCATTGTCATGGAAAAGTCACGAATTTTTTTATCTTTAAACAAGATTCTTCTTATCTTTTAAAAAGATTTTTTAATGGCTACATGAATGGTTCTTAAATATTGTATTTCGTGTAACAAATTATTTTTAACAATACAACTTTCTTCCTCAATTTTGAACTTATATCAAACATTTATTTTATAATAGAATCCAGTAAAGAGTTTCATTACGACGACGTCATTTTCTCACATTTCTTATTTCAGTACCAACACTCAAAATAAAAACCAGGAATTTATTCTTTGATGTTTTCAAGCCTCACTTTTGCACTAATTACAACTCCCCGTCTTATACTTAGATATACTTTATAACCTTTAATTAACCTTCTCTTGCGCCGCAAATATTTCCTGCCGTACACTCAAGGAATATTTTTATATTTTAGTTTATGCTCCATCATGAGTCGCCATTACTCTATATTGCGTCCTGCTGCGATATACCAAGTAATCACTGGGAGACTGCTTGCCTTTTTCATGTATACGAGATTTATAGTGCTAAGGCATGCCGCTCATAAGCTATAGTATAACTAGGAAAGTAAGTATTAGCATAGTTTTATATAGTGGCATTTAATACTTATGGGCAAATACAGGAAACTTCACTTTACTGCGTTGGTAATAAATATATACTTACAATATGTAACATTACAAACGCACATCTGGAAAGCAATGGGTTCAGAAACAACAACTGCCCCCCTAGCCATGTTACAACCGTTTCGCTTGCGTCGAACGCTTCGAGTTGGCCGCGTCGCCGAATCTTTTGTTCTGACCACGTGACTGAGCGTTGAGACGACGTCATTCCCGTATATTTGAAGCTTTCTACTAGCGTTAACTATTGCAGATTAGTAACTTGGCTAGGGGTACTGAATCGATTTAACCTATTTATAACATAAATCCTAAAGTAATCAAGCATTAGTTTGGGATAAAAAAAAAATATTCTTGGTAAAAGATAGACCAGACGGTCGTAATCCAGAGTCACAACAGGGGTGACCTTGCCAGTATCAATCCGTGTAAACAGCAGTTGTTATCCATGACCTTCAACGCCCTTGGTTAGCGAGCGCGTTTTCCCAAAAGCAGTGAATGATTTGCGGACGTGTTGGCGCGTGGTAAAGATACATCCATGTAGTCACAATAGAAACCAAGCTCCAACCAAGGTGACCTTGGTTGGAACACTGGTTTGCGACCGTCTTGTCTACCTTTTAGTTTTGATTGCGTCATTAGCGCGTTTGTGTTTGAAAGCGTGGATATCAATACTGATGCGCTAACAATATTGTGCCCATATTATTTGGCTACTAAAAAAAACTAAATTCATTACTAAAATTTTCAGTGATTAGATTATGATAGGAACTTAATTTTCTAATTAGGATTTTTGGTAGTGTAAGGATGTGCATTATTACAGTTACATATTGTACAATTACTACATTTTGAAAATTACTATTAAAAATCATTGCGACATTTTGCTAAGTTATAGGTACGAAAGCAAAGCTAAAATAGATAGACATCGTATCTTGTAAATACGGTTACACGCTGCTGGCCCCAATCCGTTATTGGCCTAGCACTTACGTCAAATAAAAATCTATTTCTAGAATTCCACACTCGTAAAGGGATCCGTCAACGTTAATACTTTCTAGCTGCGCTCATTCGTCGCTGTCACTAGTGTCCCAACTTTACAAGGCTCACGTGGGACGCGAGACGCTTGACTGATTCTTGTTGAGAACTGCGACATTCCCGGCTTGTACACAGGAATATGAATTTGAACAAATATTTCGTGTATTTACTCCCAAGGTAACTCCTTTGGGACAAAGTAAATGCAGTAAAGAGGTACATGAAAGTATTCGTTGTAGTCCTTATGAAAATTTTTGTGTGATTTAGTAAGCCTTCGAATAGAATGTTATTGGATCTTTTTGCTTTGAGGTTGTGTTTGAGAATAACAATGCACGCATAGTGAAAGACTTCTAGATTTTTTTTGCGAGAAATAAACATCATAAACCTGAGAACTATATAATATACTTTATCCTTTCGATAAGCGCAACATTTTGTTTCTCGTAACCTTTCGTATGCCGTAATTAGAGACAATTAAAAAGTTATTGTGTCCCGCGTGGATCCGCGTTCCGGCTATACAACGGGTTAAACCTAAATCAACATAGATAGGTACATAAATAACTAAGCTAAATATTTATATTAAACTTTACAACGTACATGTCATCATTATAATATAAAAACAAAATACTCTCAGGCGTCTAAGTACTCCTCCTCCACATCGCTGTCATTAAGAAAAAGTACGCAAACCACTAGCAGCGTTGAATGGAAAATCTAGTTCTTTGGGTGAAAAACAAGCCAGCCATCTGATTACGCAAACTATTGCTCAGTTGGTGTGAAATTTCCTTGAAAAGGAAATGCGCACTCGGACGCCATGACCCAAACGTTTCGACCCCAAAAGGCTCAAAACTGTAATTACCAATATGGTACATATTTCAGCATTTTGAGGGTCTCAACAGCAGCAGCGGCAGCGGCGTCACGGCATAATTTATTATTTAGAAATATAGGTTTACATAAGATAATAATTTATTACAAACTCAAATCTATTCAGAACAATCCCAAAACGTTTTATCATAAAACAATCTATCTTTTCCACCATTTATCAGCAACCGCAGCCTAACTACAAATCCGTGGCACAATTTCCTGTGTAACAAAAACAGGGCTAGTATTTTCATGGTAACAATAACATTCAGTTTATGTAAATCACAGAGCGAGTGACTGCTAATATCCGGGGAATAAATAATGTTCCAGCGGTTTCCACAAATCCTTTTCTCCTAACGGAATGGCGTAATTCTAGGAGATTGGGCGAAAGAGTCTGTGAAATATTGATTCGACGTATCCATTGTTTATTAGCAAGGACACGATTGATATTTAAAATGCTACGCGTTTAATGTTTGTTTATCGAAAAGTCTGTGCCTTTAATAAAAATTGCTATATCTATTTTTGGCCAAATGTGTAATCTATTTTTGTGTGACGGGTGTATTGTTTGTTGACGATTATTTCAGTTGTTATTTTTATTCAGAATTGTTTTGAAATCTGTTTGGTGATAACTTGTAGAAATATTGTTTTATTGTTATTGAGCTGAAAATCTTTTTAGGTTCGCTGAGTACCTACTTTATTATAGGGCTATTGAATGAGACTGAGCCATCACACTTTGCTATATAACGCTCGATTTTGTTTTTTATAGGGATGTTACGGAACTTTATAACCGTAACCGAAACCGATACTTAAATTTCGGATAGTTTTTTTTTAGGTGGGAAATCATCGAATGACGTCTTCCGCCCTTGGGCGGAGTAAGAGGGCGTGTAAGACTTTTACTGATTCAAATCAATCAAATCAAATTAAAAACATTTATTTCAAATAGACCATTTGCAGACACTTTTGAATAGTCAAATGTCGGTCAGTCCAAGAAAAGTGAAGCTAAATTGCACGGTCCAAAGTGTAGATCTCTATGGAGAAGAACGTGCAAGAAACTCCATGGACACTCATAAATCATATTATGAGTTACCTACATAGATCTTGGTTACATATGTCTTGTCGCTTCTAATATGTAGGCACAATGTAGATACGTAATAATAATATATAAATATTTTTTTAAATATATAATAATATAATAATATTTTTTATTCAGGTCAAAATGGGTACCATTTTCACAATTATAACATATTAAATATCAAAACATAAAATTGAAACCTAATCAAATACATTAAATTAAAATAATTAAAACAAGGTCATTAAATTAAAATAAAAATTAATTAAAAATCAATATAAATTAAAATCAGAAACAAATAAGGTAATTAAAAATAGAAACTGAATTAAGCCACTGGCAGCTAAGAGATGACCAGTCTCAACCGATGGCACCCGTTCACGGTAATGACACGTGCATCAGCCCCACTCAGCTCAACCATTTTGAAGGGAACCGAATGACCCAATAACACGTGCTACCATCAGCAAGACATTTGGGTGAGCATGACAAACTCTCAACTGCCATGCTCGTAATGTCAAACAAGTTGTAACCTAACAAAGATGCTCCATGGTGCCTCACAAAACTTGAAAAAACAAAAGTGCTTCTACAACTTTAATTTAGATTAGATTAAAAATTTTTTATTAGATTATTTTATTTAATTAGATTAAAACTCACTCCTAGTTCCTTCGTTGCCTTTCATTCCAGGGCCGAGTTTTCCTTTCAGAAGCGACCCCATGGCCCCAGTAGGCTTCAACCCTGTTGAGCACCTACGGTTTGCTGACATCTCCTTGAAGCGTGCGTGGAACACTACGCACCGTCAAAGACCTGGGATCGGTCCGGACGGTTACCAAACGATCCGGACGGCGAGCTCGTATACCTCTACCGTGTCCTCCGGGCACGAAAGTTTCGGATAGTTCGGAGTCTAAATATTAGTTTACGATAGATTTTTGTTTGTTCTGCCTTGCCACAGTGAAATCTAGCAATTTTAAATTTCTGATATCCGTAACCCAAACCCTTCAAAACTAAGTAAACTGAAATAATTTCATATCCGTGGTTGTATCTGAAACCGAATTTTTTTTTTGTATATAAGAGGAAGTTTGAAAGAGGCGCCAGTGATGGAAACAGAATCGTTTGTCTTGATATGGTCTGGTCATGTGAAGAAGAGGGATGATTCGTATGTTACTAAAAGAGTTATGAGTAAACATATAGAGGGAATAGGAAAGGGAGGCAAAAGAAAAGATGGATGAATTATGTGATGAGTGATATGAAAGAATAGGGAGTTAGTGATAACGTGACGGATGACAGGACAGAATAGAAGAAAAAAGCGTGTTGCACTGACCCCAAGTAATCGTTTTGATGAAGTTTTCACTTCTATCGAATGGTTTCAAGAGGGTTCTTTTCCACTCGCCTATCGCCAACATCGAACATGGTGTAAAAGCTTGTTGCTTTATCTAACGCAACCCAATGCGATGTTTGACGAAGACGCAATTTGAAAAAAGAGAAATAACTTGTTCCAGGAAATACGTGTTTTTTTAAAACCCTTAAAAGTTTCAGTAAAAAATTCTCGTCATTTAAAGTCTCCATTAAATGTGCAAGGCTTCTATAGATGGACTTTTTTATATTTCTAATATAGGACTATACATTGCGGAAGGCCAAAGTTCACGTAAAACAGTAGATTTTCAGAAGTCTTTACTGATCACGGAAGAGCGGTTGTCTGAAAATGTACCTCGAGTTGGCCGCTCTTAAGCGCACATTATTATTTTTTTTGCGAAATTTTGTCTCAAGACCATGTCTTGACTAATTGTTTCCAACTTCCCATTAAACTTTACGAAGTTTAATTAGTACGAGAGATACATAATGGTCTCTGACATGCAACGTAAGTCATTTAAATAAGTTCTCCATGCCTGAACGCCTTTTCTCATAATTATTCACGTCTTCACAACAAAGTTATGTATGTAATGCAAAGCAATCTTCTTTGTGGATTCCACGAGCATTATTTCTGGGGTTTGGTATGTATGGTTTTAGAAGTCGCGTTTCATAACTTTTTCGTGCACATTTACTGATCGCCGCCGATTGAAATTGAAGTAAAAGTGTGGTGCAGATTTCAGCCGAATGGAATGAAGATAGGAAGACTATGATGATGACTGCCTCTATTCGGTCAGTTTTGTTAACATCGTGATGAGTTAATAATATATTCCTGCAATACTTGTTATTTAATCTTTGTAATGTGTGTACAAAGGGCTAGGAAACCGTACCTACTATATATTCATGCAATAAATCAACCTTTGTACTATATACATAATAAACTTAAATTAAAATATTTAAGTATGCTTAACCTAACTATACACACTAAGGGCTACTTCCTACTAAAATATGGCGTCATAAAACTCCTCCGCATCGCTGTCGACTGGAAGTGTGCCCAAGAGGCTGGCGGCATTGCCACGTTGAATGGCAATGCTTAATCTCTGACCGAGATAAAAACCAGCCCTTGGGTCACGCGAAGTGTCAACTAAGCGTCTTGACAGCTCTTTAAAAAGTATATGAGCACTCGGACCCCACGGCCCAAGAGTTTCAACCCCAAACGGCTCAAAAATATAACTGCCGACAAGGTTGTTATATTTCCGCCGCTTGAGGTTCTCCGCAGCCGCAGCGGCAGCACCAGCACAGCACGATGAACTAGGAAGATGGGATGGCGCAAGAGTGTCGACACAGGTAGCGTCCCACACTAAAGGTCTACCCAACTTCCATGGAAATAAAGACATACCGTCCGGTCTCTTACCATCGTCGCGTCCTGCAATACTGGATGAAAAACCTCTAATATGTCACGAAAACCCAACATGATTAGATTATTACCTGGCGGTATACCGGTGAGAAATCTTCATATGACCTGTCCCGCTCCAGTATGGAACGAGAAAGTTTGTCAGACTTTTACTGACTAAAACCAATCTGTGTCTTTCAGTTGCCCTTTGCATTCCAGGATCACGGTATCTCTTTCAAAAAATCCCGTGGCCTGGGGTTTTACTGACATATTTTTATTGCGCATGTGGAACTCTTCGCGCTGTCGACGACTCGGGTTTTGTCATTTCCGGAAGGCTAGACTCATTGCCCGTCGTTCGCAAGCCCGCGTGCTGGTACTATCAGCCCTGTAAGTACCTTGCTTTTTACGACTTAGTACCTACACGTAACCAACGGATCGGTCTTTGATTAACGATTTTTTAGGACTTGTTTTATTACTGAATCGACTTAGTCACTTCGATTCCAAAATCGATCTTCTTTATGAACAATCGCCATCACTAGCACCACCCGCGGTGGCCAGCCACTACTCCTTATATTTATTGCTTTAGATTACCTTGCAGTAGATGTGAAAAGTACAGTAAGTTATTCAGTGACAAAGGTGTCTTTGCCTTGGGCTAGCTTGAATCCCCTATTGCATTCAGGATTCTAATATTAAATCCGCTTTGAAATCGTTCATTACAGTCGACGCTCAATGTAACGCCTGAGACATGAACACTGCGTTTTCGAGGTGTGCCCTGCTTGGGCGGAGCATCGCCGTGCCCTCGTGGGGGCGATCGGCGGCGGAGACCTCTCGCGCCGGGCCTTGGTTGAGGCCATGGTCCGGAGCGAGGAGGAGTGGCAGGCGGTCGCCGACTTCTGCGAAGCAGTAATGCTCGCAAAGGAGGAGGCCGAACGCATCAGGCAACGGCGTTATCGCCGCCGCCGTCGCCGGGATTCTGATCCCGATTTCCGGCCAACGTAGACGCGGGCTTGCGGACAGTGAGCAATGGGTAGCTCACTGTCCGGCCGTCCGGTAACTGTCCAGACCAAGCCCAAGTCGTCGACGGCGCGCACTGTTCCCGCGCGCCTCAAGGAGTTGTCAGCAACAGCAGGGACCCAGCCGGGTCGAAGCCTACTGGGGCCAGGGTTATCCGAAAGGGCGCTCGAGCCCCGGTATGAAGGCTAGAAGGAACGGGGTGGGTCTTTTAGTCAGTAAGAGTCTGACACTATCTCCCGCTCCGCCCAAGGGCGGGGGATGTCAATGCATGATTTTTTCCCACCACAAAAAAAAAAAAAAAAAAAAACACTGCGTTTTAACACCTTGCTGCATGACCAACTATTTATCATTCTCATAAAGTTTGCGTCAACACAAAAGAGAAACATTTGTCTTTTGAATTTGACCTTTTAAAAATAATGGTGTAGGGTGTCTCTTAATAAATTATAAATTGGATCGTGGTGAACTAAAAATTAATTCCTAATCTACATAGATTAGGAATTAATTTTTAGATGTTTAAACATCATCATTTTTAATTTATGCGAAACCTAAATGTATGTAGTTTGTTCAGTAACTGAATGGATCCAATAGTTTTTACACCTTGTTATATTTTTTCCTAAAAATATTTAAAAAGGTTTCAAGTTGGACACCACCTACATTGAACAACATAACAGGTGACGGCAGGTCGTAGCGGGCATTATGCGCTAGCATACAGCTGGATGCAAGTGCAAAATAATCCCTCAGTTGCCTGGATAGGCCGGTGACTATGTATTTTTGCTGACATAACAAGCTTATAACTTTCTAATTTTTATAATACAGTTATGAAATTTTGTATAAAGAATCTTTACATAAAAGTACTAGACACGTGTTTCGGGTTACGCATTTACTCGTACTAAAACTAATCTATACATCTATACATACATACATATAAATAAAATTGGAGTGTCTGTTTGTAATATTGAAATAACTGCTTTTTAGTACATGCATATGAATATATATATATATATATATATATGGTAAATACACCAAAACAACATTTTTTACAATTTTTGTCTGTCTGTCTGTTTGTCCGGGCTAATCTCTGAAATGGCTGGACCGATTTTGACGGGACTTTTTTTGGCAGGTAGCTGATGTACCTAATAAGGAGTAACATAGGCTACTTTTATTTTAGAAAATATAATTTCAAAATCCTGTAGTCCACGCGAACGTAGTCGCGGGCACAGCTAGTGTTATATAAAAGGAGAAAATGACTGACTGACATATTAACACACAGCCGAAACACAGAACCTAGGAGCGTGAAATTTTGAAAAGATTTTCTTTTACTAAACCCTTAAGGAATGAAACGGGGATCCAAAGTTACTGTGAAGAAACCTACCATGAAGTGGGCGAAGCCGCTAACAAAAGCTAGTTCAAATATAACAGTCAACTGAAATCCAACCACTTCAATCAATACCAAAGCGTACGGTTGAGTTCATTATGATTAGCACTCGACACTCATTCATTAATATCTGGTTGTTATTGTCAGTGATCATATTTAAGCGAACTAGTAAATGTACTCTGAATTTATTTCAAAATCTAATTCAATAGAGAGTTGCTATTTCTAAATGTAATTCAATTTAGTGATAATATTTTTAGATTCGAATTTGGAATTACAAAATGGATTTTAAATTGAGTTGAGAGAGTAAAATGATCCGTCTGCTTCTTTTGTTTTTCTTTTTAATTATCTTTGAAGGTGTCTTGAAAGGTTGACTTGGATAATTATGTTTTTTTTCCGTGTTGTTTTACTTTAAAAGGTCGTTGTACTAAAGTGTAATTAAAAGGTCGTTGTTTATGAAATTTAGTTTCATTAGATTTTTGAGCCACTATACCATTTAGTTCCTTCATATTAACAGTAAATAAACCCGTGGAATTGTAATTATTAGTACGTTAATTGTAATTATAGTAATAAATTCATTTCATAGTTGAAATTAATAATAGGTACTCCGATTGCTGTAAACTTTAAAAAGCTTATTTAATATTAAATTTTTATATAAATATATATAGTCGAAGCCTACTAAGGCCATGGAATGACCTCTGAAAGGGAAACTCGTGTTTGTGGAAAGCAAAGGGCATCCGAAAGAACATAGAACATGGTGTAGGTCAGAAAAAGCTTGACACATGCTCCTGCTTCGCCCTAGAGCGGGAGAAGTCATTAGATGATTTTACATAAAAAAATATAATCTACACTAAAATAATAAAGAGGTAAAGTTTGTTTTTTTTTTTCATTTTTTTGTTTGTAGGAGGTAATCTCTGGCTAAATTTTTTTCACCGATAGAAAGTTGCTTTATTCCTGAGTGGCATAGGCTATATTTTAGGTACGCGGGCGAAAGTGCGGGAAAAAGCTAGTTACAAATATAGCTACAACTTTAAAAAACGAACCTCCCAGTAAGTTATTCGACCAGATTTATATTAAAAATAAATACTTAATAAATCATAAAGCTTATCACACACAAGGTTACATCGCACCCTAATTGTCACACCTCATCACCGTCTCATCGAGCCTGTGACAGCTGTCATGGCCGAATCCTTACACCACAGATAACATTCCCTTCCCCATGTAATATGCATGTGTGTAATATCATCTCTACCCGGTTGCATTTGATAAATTTTTTATTACTATTTTCTTAACACGGATTCTGTAAACGGTAGCGAATAAGGCGGTTTACAGTTGTTTTAGTAAAAATATGAATGCAAAAATTTTAGTTTTTTTTTTAGTAGGTAAAAATCTTCTAATGATATCCCCGTCCTTGGGCGGAGCGGGAGAAAGTGTCAGACTTTTACTGACTAAAAAAACAATTACTTTTAAAAATTTATTATTAAAAAGTTAAAAAAAAAAGAAGGAGATGGCGTGACGATTTGGACTCCTACCTTAAGGATTGGCCAGAAGTGGCTAAAGATAGAAAAGAGTGGAATAACGGAAGGGAGGCCTTTGCCCTGCAGTGGGACACAACGGGCTCATAATAATAATAATATAAAAAAAATCATCTTAATAGTCAGTCAAATCATTTTAATAGTAAATGGTAAAAATCACGCAATTGCGCATAAAATTAGTCCAGCATTTGTATTCCAACTGAAGTCTCACTGTGTTAGCAAATTCACTGTGCATGGCAGCCTTACGTGAATTTTGCATGCTACGCGATATTTTGTGTTGATTTGTGTTCAGTTCGGTTGCACACAAAATTAAGTACGTTTATCGTGAAACTTGTGTTTGCGTGTGTGTGTTTGCCATTTGTGTTTGATTATGGAGTGAAACGTTTTATAGCAGGCGTTTCTCTTACTGTATGTAAGCTCATACGATTACGTTTAAGTTCCAATGAAATAGGTTTATTGCGTTTGGAGCTGTATAATATAAATTAAACAAAAGAGCAATGGCGTATACGGTGTGTAGGTGTTTATTTGATTGAATATTCCTTATTTATTATTGTTTATTTGATTCCTGAATACGTGAAACAGAAGCAAAGTTGATTGCCAGTTGCTCAGAATCTTTCATTTATTTTTTTGGAAGGGGAAATCATGAAGCAAAAAGAAGTGTCAGATTTTTACTGACTAAAACTCACTCGTGTGGAATGTGGTGTGGGTGTTTCAGACTTTTACTGTATTCCTTAAGTCGTCCTTTACATTTTCGGGCCACGGTGACTCTTCGAAGAATCCTGTAGCCCTGTCAGGTTGCTCACACTCTTACAAATGAATCTGTTGATACTGACCGATGTTTATCCACCTAGTATTCATGTACATTAATATTATAAAGAGGTAGTTTGTTTTTTGTTTGTAGGAGAACGAATCCGATTGCTAAAATTTTTCACTGATAGAAAGCTGTTTTATTCCTGACTGACATAACCTATAGGTACCTATTTTATGTACGCGGGCAAAAGCTAGTTCGGAATATATGAAAGCAACGCGTTTCTAAACTAATGCCAGCACACGGCACGGCACAATCGAATTTCAATTCTTTTGGTTTGACCATACCGATTGTACCGCCCCATACACGGTCCAATCGGTATGATCAAACCAAAAGAATTGAAATTCGATTGTACCGTCAAACATGTTGGTCATACCGATCCACACACGGTTTGACGACAGGTTTGACCGTGTATGGCCGGCATAGACGAACTACAGGTTTGATCAAACATGTAGCGTCATACCGATTGAACGACAGGTGACCGTGTATAGCTGGTAAGACGATTTTAATATAATAATACAATAATAGAGCGTACAATACAGACGATGAGCGAAGCACAGTAAGGCCATCCAACAGATTTATTATGCACTAGGTCGGACAAGAAATATAAAGATATGAATGTCTCGTTCCTTGTGCCAATTTTATTGAAATACTGTGATGTGAAATACGTGTTCTGTAGTGCTCTTTACTTTGTTTCTCTCACAGAGTACGCATTTTGCGCGACTACGGTCGACGCCCCCTGTCCCAGCTAGGGTGCATAGGATCTTAAGAATTACTTCGAGACGCATTTAACCACTATATCATTTGATGGTAAGCAAAGATGTGGTCGACGGTGGAGCACGGCTGCTTAGAAGTAACCTATTCACTCTTGACTTGAAGACCCCTAATTTCTAACTATCAGTGTTACTTTTTAGGATTCAATACCAATGGGTGTAAAGCGTAAGAGATATATAATTGAAATTTTCACAGAATGTGTTTTTCTATTGCCACTACAACAAAAAATAATAAAATTTAAGTAAAGTTGTTTCCATACAAGAAACGATATTTTGTCGGAGGATTTTATTCGGTTTTAATATTCAATTGTAGTATGGAACCATTCGCCTACGAGTGCGATTTTTAGTGTACAATAAAGTTTATTCTATTCTAAAGCCATAACCTGGTTTTATTTTTACTCCGCATTTACATTTTCCAGGGATTACATCACTACTGCCTGCGCAATATCTACAATTGAATATGTCGAGATACCGATATTTTCAAGTAAAACTGCCTATAAGACTGTCGGATATCTGATTTTCCAAAACGATATAAACGAACTGGGGAGACGGGGTTTAGGATGGTCGGCGGTCATTCCTGCCCCCCTAGCCAAGTTACAACCGTTTCGCTTGCGTCAAATGCTTCGAGATGGCCACGCGCCCAATCCTTTTGTTGTGACCACGTGACTGAGCGTTGAGATGACGTTATTCCCGTATATTTGAAGCATTCTACACACGTTAAATATTGCAGATTCGCAACTTAGCTAGGGATACTGGTACGCCTATAGCAACCACAGCTTACCTCGCTAGTACATCGATGAGTGCAGTAGCTGTAACTTAATATAATCACCTCTTTATTCAAATTGACACCTTTTTTAATAATATAAACTCGTGCTTGACTGCGATATCTTCTTCTTTCATCTCCACAAATCCAAGCTTTAGAATTGTTAAATTTTACACTATTTGTAATAAAAGAATCGAAAAAAGTGAGATGCAATGTAATTTGAATTTTGTGTTGAAATAAATAAACTTGGATTTTAAAAATATTGAAATTGCCTTCGAATTTCGCGACAACAAATAGATTGGTTATATAAATGCCTACCATATTGTTATCTATTATTAAAACCCATAATATCTCGTATATTTAGGTCATCACTAAAAAAATAAAATGTCATCCTAATATCAATAAAATAAGTAGGTAGTCTAATTGTACCAATTTTCTCTATCTTTTACATAAAGGCCTATCTCTGTACTGTTACAGACAACCTCTGGGTCTATATTGTTTTCATAATAATTGGGGTTAACCAAAACATATTATATAGATATCTAGTTGTGTTAAAGGTAACAGTATCTATAAAATTAAATTAAATTCAAAGCTTATCTAAAATATTTTTCGTTGAATCCTGTAATAAATGACTGCGATATTCGCCACTTGAAAGGTGTGATAATCCGCTAGAAGCCGTACAAAGGTAGCGTGTTCGATCCGAAACCAAGTGGGGTGCGGGCTTCATAGTAACAGTCGGTACTGTTCAATATCGATTTCAAATAGGTCATGTAGAGGAGAATAGAGAGTAGGTAAGTTATAGTCCTACATGGCTATTACTTTAACCATGTAGAGGGATTACGTTGCATTTGATTGTCAACCGATAATTTGACCATCTAAGTTGGTCGCGTGGAAATGCAATGCCGGGGCGAAAGTCCGCTGCCGCAACCGGTCGCGGCATGGCGGACAGAGCTCCGGCGGGATCTCATGGTGAAATGGCGTCAGCGACTATCGCAACCCAGTGCTGGGCACGCCACAATTATGGCGGTAAGTCCCCTCTTTAAGACGTGACTGGAAAGACCTCACGGCATCCTCACCTTCCGCATGACGCAGGTTCTCACCGGACATGGTAAGTTCGGGAGGTTCTGGCACCGGATTCATGTAGAAGTGGCGCCCGGGTGTCGCAACTGTGTGGAACGCCCGAAGGACAAGGTGGAGCATACAGTAGAGGTGTGCTCCGCTTGGGCAGAACGTCGCCGTGCCCTCGTGAGGGCGATCGGCGACGGTGATCTCTCGTGCCGGGCCTTGGTACAGGCCAAGGTTCGAAGCGAGGAGGAGTGGCAAGCGGTCGCTTCCTTCTGCGAAACAGTAATGCTAGCAAAGGCGGAGGCCGACCGCATCAGGAAATGGCGCTCACAGCGCCCCAGCCGCCGCTGGAATTCCGGTCCCGATTTCCGGCCACCGTAGGCGCAGGCTTGTGGACGGCAAGCAATGGGTAGCTCGCTGCCCGACCGTCCGGTAACTGTCCGGACCGAGCCCAAGTCATCGACGAAGCGCAGTGTTCCCGCGTGCCTCAAGGAGTTGTCAGGAACCTCAGGGACCCAACTGGGTCGAAGCCTACTGGGGCCAGGGTTAGTTTCAAAAGATAGCTCAGCCTCGGTAGGATGTCATAAGGATGTGTTAAAACTTTAAACGCCGCACACATAAATTAGTAGCTTACTACAATCTACTGCGAAAAACTACGTAAAATAAACCAATATTTTTATCAAAGAAAACATTTCAAACCAATTTACACATTTATTACTTTCTAACACCGACTTGTGGATCCATTTTCTTTCACCAAATATATTATTTTGTGATTAAGCTCAGTCATAATAACATCGCAAATTTCTCGAGGGAAAGCTTCGGTTTCCATCAAAAGCTGAGGTTGTTCATGCATTGAATTTCAGATGCAGCTGAAGAAAATAGTTCGTCATGAATTTTGTAAAACCAATCAGAGAATACGTTCTTTGTTCGAATTGTTTGTGAAAAAATTCTGGTATAAAAGCATTTGAAATTCAATTTTATTAAAAGGTTTACTTTTTCTTACATGGAAAATTATCTCATAACTTATGCCGCTCTACGATGGAACGAGAAGGCTTTTCAGACTTTTACTTACTAAAACAACAACTAAGTTCCTTCAGTTGCCTTTAGCGTTCATGGACCATGAATATACCTTTTTCAGAATAAATCCAATGGCCTTAACAGGCATCGGACCTGCATGTCTTTGAGGCTCGGTCCTTATAGAACGAGTGGTCGGCGAGCTACCCATCACTCGTCATCCGCAAGCCTGTCGGAGATCTTTCTGCGATTCTCGACGCCTGGTGCTTCTTCTGTCGCAGCTGTTGGGGCGTGAGGATGTTCGTGCCCTCACTCTTACGACCGCCTCCTTTGCGAGCATTACTGCTTCGTAGAGGGATGCTCCGGACCATAGCCTGAAACAGGGTCTAATCGCCTCCACCAGGACAAGGTGGTGCTTTGCCCATGCACGGCACACCTCCATTGTATGCTCCATCATGTTCATCGGGTTTTCTACTCAATGGTGACAGCTGGGCTTTTCTCCTACACGAATCCGGTTCAGGAACCTCCCAAACTTACCATATCCGATGAGGACCTGTGTCATGCGGAAGGTGAGGATGCCATAGTGCCTCTCCAGCCACTCCTCAAAAACGGGTCATTCCTTAAAGAAGGACCACTTCTTAAAGAGGAAACAATAAAAGAAGGTGCAAATTCGAAATCAAAATATGTACCAAGTAGGCATCTAATAACACACTATTATACATATACCCATATATATAAACATAACATTTCCTATGAGAACATTGTGTTCGTTTGAACAACACATTACAGAATCATGACGTCGTAATAACACCGCTACCTTTGTTCAGGGCGAAGGAAGATTTACGAAATTGGCCCCAAATTATTCCTGCTAACCATGCAGTAGGCTGACCATGCCTTGCGTACCAGAATATTGTCGTAAACTGTCATACTATAAACCTGTAGTATTAATAAAGTCGGTGTTGGTTTAGTTTGGTAGCTCCGAAATATTATTGCAGAGATGTAGACTTGTATATATACGGGTCAGGTTAGGTTACCTAAAAGGTACCTACCACGGCTGCGGAATCGCTTGTAAGTCACTAAGTCCTATGGAATTACCAAGATGACAGTGAGAAAGGAATGGAGTTTTACACTCTATCTTTTTTTTTTAGGTGGCAAAAACATCCAATGACAAACTCCCACCCTTGCGGGGGGTATCAGACTTTTACCAACTAAAAATCTACTTCTGTTCCTTCTTTGCCTCCATTCTAGGGCCTCTGTTTTTCCATTTTCACACTAGCCCCAGTAGGCTTCTACCCTGAGCTCCATCCCTTTAACAATTCTGTTTAGGTTGTCACATGAATCGCGTTTAAAACTCGTGGTAGGGCCTCTGAAACGCAAAAAGTAATTTCTGAAGAAACTCAGGTGGGTTTTAGTCAGTAAAATTTTGACCTCTACACAGAACTGCAGAAGTTATTTGATGATGTCCGACGCCAAAAAAAAAAAGTTAACTGGTGGTGTTCTAGAATAAAAAAAGACGTCAGTCTTAAATCATAATTTTATATTGAAAATATTGAAATATGTATACAAGTAATAAAGAAATATTTAGGTCATTTATTTCTTTAGTACATGCACCTGAATATTTTCACCCCGAAAATAAAGAAAATTCCTGATAAATTTTGGGTCCAACTAAACGAATCCAGAAAACATCGTAAAGTTACATAAAATCTATTGAACAATAACAAATCAATGTGTCAACTGAACTTATTACTCCAATTTTTATGAAAGTATTTTGTAATCTTCCAATTTCGAGATTGGAAATTCAAATCACAAGACTAATATCCATTACCATCGTTAATATAATCTATTACGAATCCAATTGCATTGAAACGATAAATCTTTTTCCAATCCCGAATTTTCCTAAATTCATTCTGTATTATTTGCTTCGCTAAACTTTCATTTAATCGCTCACCCGCAGCATCGCATACTAACAAACTTATCATGCAATCTTTTTTGACGCACTCGAAAAGTGACTCTCATTACATTGATTTTAGGTTTACAATGCAGTATTCTTCACACATGCCTGATTTACTTTTCTCATTTAGTTTATTACAAGTAAGCTAGTTTAATGGCTTCCCCCTTCTATAGAATTCGTACAAAAAGTTATAAGCCCCACGTAATATTCCCATGCCTCACATAATATTTATTACATTTTCTACATATTGTTATTTATTGTTTCTCTGTAAGTGTGTTGAAAAATGTTGTTAGTTGAGCATGAGAATATGTCATTGTATTCTCGGCTCTATAACGTCTCGTTTGCAATATCAAATCGCCCTCAACTGCAATGATAAACTTCGCCCACTTGTATAAAACAATATTTCGTTTAGCACGTATATTTACAGTTTTATTCAATTTATATTACGCTACTGACCATTTAGACCGTTTTTATTTGGCTTCACAATCGCTGTTTGCTTTCGCTACCTTTTTGATTCAACAGAGAACGTTTTATTTCCGTTTCTTTTATTGTTTTCTGTGAATGGTTCGCCGGAATGCATTTCTTTCCAATCATTTGCAAATCTACTGTTTGGTCTACCCACTGGCGGTAAAATTAACTTTTAGATTACTTTTTACGATTGTTGTTTTAAACGCTGAATAAATTATGCTTGTTCTACTTTTGTTTAAGTCTTTGGGAAATAAGATGATATATTATATTACTAGCTTTTGCCCGCGGCTTTGCTTCCGTCAACTTACTACTATATTCTATTCTACCCAACTCTACCCTACTCTAAAGTGTATTAATTTAATATACCATTTAATGCATCAACTAGTCAGTTAAAAAAATTCAAATTGTCAAAATAATTGTATTAAATTATACAAGGTGTCGTTTTGAAGCTGCAAAATATTTCAGGAGGTAATTATGTTAGTGATTCTCGACCCGAATCAATAATAAAATAAGTAGGTAATTTTTTGTTTTTTTTATAACCGTGCTTTTTTTCACACACACAAACACGGAACAATAAAGGGCGTTTTCACACACACTAACTCGCAACGATAGTTTCATAAATAATGTATCATCCAATCATCATCCCGCACGCCACACCCTAGCCACGCCCCCGCGGCCATCGATCAATCGATTTAGTTTAGTGTAATTAAAAAATTAAATAACAAGTATTACTGATTATTGACCAGGTATCGTTTTTTTACATGATTATTTATGAGTTTTATTACAACCTCCTGAAATATTGTGCAGTTTTAAAACTGCACCTTGTATAATAATAATATTATAAAAAATAAGTTGCCCCACACTAAGAATTACTCCTGAATCATCAGTGCTTTCACAAATTATCTATACTCACTTAAACAAGACACCCAGTTTATGGCAAAAAAGATCGGCGGCATTTTCAAACCGCGTGAGCGATTAACTAGGCATCTATAGGTCATACAAATATTTGTTCTGTGTGGAAGTCAAACCCACACACGTATTTATTATTATTTATTTATTTTATTTATTTATTTAACAATTCATGTACACACTTAACTTATATAAGAAAAGAAGACAGAAACAGAAAAATAGGTACATAGGTGATGCTTATTTCTAACGAAATCTCTTCCAGCATACCCGCGAAAGGAGAATTGGAAAAAAAGAGAAGTAGACACCGTGTGTAAAAGTGAAAGGAAAAAGAAACAAAACAATTATTATAAGAATATACCTACTATATTAATATATATGTACTATCATAAATATAAACATACATTTAATACGTAACGTAGTAGGTATACAGCAGACAAATGCACAACCACTGTGCCAATCATGCCATTTTTATTATAATTTTTGTTAATTTTACTCTCATTTACCTCTATATTGAAACACGATCTATTATTATATTATTATTATCATAATTTCAACCGAAAGACGTCCACTGTTGGACATAGGCTTCCCCCAAGCATCGCCACAACGATCGACACCACTTTTTAGGGTTCCGCAGCCAAATGGCAAAAAACGGAACCCTTATAGTTCGTCATGTCTGTCTGTCTGTCTGTCCGTCCGTATGTCACAGCCACTTTTTTCGGAAACTATAAGAGATATACTATTGAAACTTAGTAAGTAGATGTATTATGTGAACCGCTTTAAGATTTTCACACAAAAATAGAAAAAAAGCAATAAATTTTGGGGGTCCCCATACTTAGAACTGAAACTGAAAAATTTTTTTTTCATCAAACCCATACGTGTGGGGTATCAATGGATAGGTCTTCAAAAATGATATTGAGGTTTCTAAAATCATTTTTTTCTAAATTGAATAGTTTACGCGAGAGACACTTCCAAAGTGGTAAAATGTGTGTCCCCCCCCCCCGTAACTTCTAAAATAATGATAAAACTAAAAAAAAATATATGATGTACATTACCATGTAAACTACCAACGAAAATTGGTTTGAATGAGATCTAGTAAGTAGTTTTTTTTAATACGTCATAAATCTAAAAAAATACACTGTTATTAAAACATCGATCAAAGTTATAACGAACTACAAGAACGTTTATATTATGTTACTTGCTGCTACGGAACCCTCCATGGGCGAGTCTGACTCGCACTTGGCCGGTTTTTATTTCAAAGAGTAACCATGGAGTTTCTTGCCGGTTCTTCTCCATAGGAAACGACCACTTTGGAACCGCGCACTAGCTTCTGACGTTATATAAGTGCCTAATCTTGTGCGTCTCGCATCCTCCGCATTCCCGCGACTCTCACCAGGTCATCGGTCCACCTCGTGGGAGGCCATCCAACACTGCGTTTTCCGAAACACGATATTTCACAATTATTTTAATCTAGTCTTCCTTCTTTTAAACTCTTTAACCTCACTTCAATTAAATAAAAAAATGATGCCATAAAAAGAGTGGCCTAATTAATGTTAAATTAAACAAGAACTTTGTAAGTGGGTCTAAACATTACATTATTATTAATCATTCATGGCCAAAGGAATAATTTGTACTTTGAAACAAAGGAATTATTAGGGCCTGTTCTTGACCACATAACTTTCCTTCCTGTAATTTTTCAGCAAGCGGAACATAGTAGCGACCACATCGACCACATTATTAGACCGAAACGTCAAGACAGAGAAATTAACTGTTTACCCTTTTTGACAATGTTTCTAATAAATTGAATTTTCAAACAATACGACTGTCACCTTGACAAATAAAAAATATATACACAATATTCCCACAAGGTGAACTGACGACCTAGTGAGGGTAGATTTTTTATAAGTTGGAAAATTATCCAATGACTTCTCCCGCTCCAGTCATCTACTGACTAAAACCACACATATTTCCTTTAGTTGTCCTTTGCGTTTTAGGATCACGAATTTCCGTTTTAAAAAATCCACTCGGCCCTAGCGAGAATTAGCCCTGTTGTTTCCCTACGATTTGCTGACATCTCGGGGTAATCATCAGGATCATCTCAGTCGGGGTCTAAGTAAAAAGTCCGTTCCCTCACCCATGCGGTCATGCATTACTGCTTCGCAGAAGGAGGCGACCGCCTGCCATTTCCCCTCATTCCAGACCATGGCCCGAACCAGGGCCTAGCAAATTAGTTAGCCGTTGCCGACCGCCTCCACGAGGACACTACGGTGCTCCACCCAAGCGGTATACACATATGACCTAGCTCCACCTTGTCCTCCTTTTTTTTATGGTTAGAAAAAATCATGCATTGACATCCCCCGCTCTTGGGCGGAGCGGAGATAGTGTCAGACTCTTACTGACTAAAAGACCCACCCCGTTCCTTCTAGCCTTCATACCGGGGCTCGAGCGCCCTTTCGGATAACCCTGGCCCCAGTAGGCTTCGACCCGGCTGGGTCCCTGCTGTTGCTGACAACTCCTTGAGGCGCGCGGGAACAGTGTGCGCCGTCGACGACTTGGGCTTGGTCCGGACAGTTACCGGACGGCCGGATAGTGAGCTACCCATTGCTCACTGTCCGCAAGCCCGCGCCTACGGTGGCCGGAAATCGGGATCAGAATCCCGGCGACGGCGGCGGCGATAACGCCGTTGCCTTATGCGTTCGGCCTCCTCCTTTGCGACCATTACTGCTTCGCAGAAGTCGGCGACCGCCTGCCACTCCTCCTCGCTCCGGACCATGGCCTCAACCAAGGCCCGTCGCGAGAGGTCTCCGCCACCGATCGCCCCACGAGGGCACGGCGATGCTCCGCCCAAGCAGGGCACACCTCGACAGTGGCGACACCCGGGCGTCACTTCCGCATGAATCCGGTGCAGGAAACTCCCGAACGAACCATGTCCGGTGAGGACCTGCGTCATGCGGTAGGTAAGGACGCCGTGAGGTCTTTCCAGCCACGCCTCAAAGAGGGGACCTTGTCCTCTTGATGGTCCACAAAGTGGTTACATCAGAGTGTTTCTTTTGTTTTAATCCGGTGCATCAACCTCCCGGCCTTACCATACCCGGTGAGGATCAGTATCAAGTGGAAGTTGAGGACGCCTCTCCAACCACTTCTCAAAAAGGGGACTTACTGCCATGATTGCGGCGTTTCTAACTTATTGAGGGAAGTGGACGTCTATCAGTCGAAATGATGAGAAACAAGTGAAGTTCAACCCATAAGGTTATAAATAAAATATTTTACTAGTTTTTCAGACCGTAAAAAATCGATCGTAAAATTGTTTCAGTAATACGTTTCTGCTTCTTATAAGAATAAATAAGATAAGATAAAAATGTGTTGTTATTCTAACAATCAGGTTTTGTTAGCAGAAAACAAGAGTACAATATATACTGCAAAAAAATATAATATTCTAGTCATTTAAACCCAGTGTTACCCAAATCCAATTTGTTCTAGACCGACATGATACAAGCAAGATGTAACACGGAGTGCTAACATTCCCACCGGAGTAACCGCGATGTTTTCATTCCACCCGCATCACAATTTGAGATCAGAAAATTAATCCTCTAGGATTTTCTGAATTTCATATTTATTGCTACTTCGTCTTCCCACCCGAACGTTCAAGGCGGCAATATTTTTCGGATCTTAGAAAAAATGCCCAGCATTTGGTCCTGTTTTCTTAGAAATTAGTTTTCTTTTTCTCACATATTATTAAATCAAGTAAAACTTCAATTTATTTCACAGAAACAAGGCGATTAATAAAAGGTTACTTGATTTGAAAGACAGGAGTTATTTGATCAACATTTATTTATACTCGACTCGGATATCAAACGTCTAAGGTTTCTACGGAAATCTAATTTAAGGCAGCGAAGTTTGTGAATTCCGAATTTTCTTGTAGCGAAAAGATAGCTTATTTTCAGAGTATTTACTATACTATCAATGTACCTATTTAAAATCATCCTTCTATCAGAGAATCACTGTAACATGATATTTTATTAGCTTTGATTCATAGATACAACAAAAATACTTTTATAAATAGTAGGAAAATTTTAGAAGAAAATATTACATCACAATAATTTAGATGGTAAATTTCCTTTAATACTTGTTATAATAGTCTATGTTGAGCATGTGGCTGTTGCAGGGAATGAAAACATGTTGTTTTCAAGTCGTAATGATACTTAATGAACCTATTTTACTCAACCATGATCTACCATCGAAAATAACCCCAATAAGAAATATTAAGATTCAGATATATATACGATGATTAGCTGGACTCCTGCCCAGAGGACTGACCCAAACTTGTAGAGAACTAGCAATAGTAGAAAGAGGGAAGGAAGGCCTTTGCCATGCAGGCTAAACCGCTGGCAGAACCTAGTTAGTAATTATCATAATTTTTGGGTAATGGTAACAGTACCTTTTGTACGAAATTGCATCATAAACCATATCTTACAACCATCTATAATTTTTGATCTCCAGTGAGGCCCAAAAAGAACTAAATTTAAAGAACTCTCAATAAATATCTCATTGATTTCAATAGACCATAGTACCCATTCATATTACCTACCCATGACTTTATCGTGGGGTTCTCCCATATTTTCCCCAATTTATACGGGTTCGCCTTTTGCGGTTTTCTGACAGTTCTTTCACATATTCGGATTAGATTGAATTTATTCAACTCAACCTACACCGATATTGGATCGGTCTACCTTTAATATATCAAAAACTCAATTTTAAATGTACAGGATTTTTGTTCGTTGGATATTAATGTAATGTGGTTTAATTTAGAGTCCAATTCTCAAAATTAATCAAAACACGAGAAAATTGATATTTGTTCAGCGTGAATAAATTTAGGTAGACGCAAATAAACAAAAGTATCTACCAGTAATATCAATAAGTTAAGAGTGAACAGGATGCTTTTAGGCAAGCGTGCTCCATCGTCGGCCACATCATCGGTTTCCATCGGGTAAGATAGTGGTCACACACGATCCTAACCATATTAAAAAAAAAAAGTTAGATTTAAAACTCAGCTTAAAAATATATATATGGCAGAGATTAAAATGATTTATCTTTTCTATTGTACCACAACACCCAAAAATTTATCTAATCTCAATAATGCCCTATCCATATTACATCGTACACTAGAAGATTAAAGTACACACAATCTGCTCCTCAAATCCCGAGCTACATACCCAGGTATAGCATACCCGTACCGCACAAGCCATATTCCGAAGAATGCCGCAAGAGCAAGGGAATGCCCGCCTCGCGTCAATGGGTGCAGACAATTGGAATGTTTGCGCCAACAAGCTGAATCTGGATACAAAATACTACAGGATTTTTAGTGTTCCGAACCAGAAAGTAGGAACAATTGCGATGTGAAACAATTGCTGCTTGTTTTTGTGGTGCGACTATTTTTGGCAAATGTTTGCCTTAAAACTGGTGGGGTAAATAAAACTATGAGTTTAACTTGCTTAACAATCAATCAATGCATTTACTTCGAACTCGAATTTGCCAGCGGCTTTACCCGCGTGAAAATATACAAACTTTAGATCCACTTTAGACCATGCCATGTATGCTCTTTCAAATCATATTACACACGAATATCTCGGTTACATATTTCTTGTCGCTTCTATTATGCGAGATTCATACTACTCCATAAAAAAGATCGTTTTGCCTGAATCTGACGCATATTTTCTCCATATATAGATTATGATTGTAAGTTAATTTTAAGCCGCATTTTCACTAGGGGACATTTGTTCCGCGACTCTGTCGCTCGACACGAAATTCACGTGTCCCGCGCGATGTCGCCCGACGTCGCGCGGGATTTTTACGGATCGCGCAACTTGTCGCTAGTCGATGCTCTGCGAGCGTCGACACGCGCGATTTGCGTTTATTAAACTTGAACTTTCCCTTTATAGCAAATATTCTCGGGCCCACCACCTCTTTTTTTTAACGTTTTGCTATTGTCTTCCTTACACTTACTTCCTACTTCCGAATAATTATGTAAGCTGCACTGAACAACACTACCTCCTCGGGCGACATACTGATCACGACTGGCCAATGTAAACAAGGGAAATGTCGAGCGACATTGTCCCACAAAGTTGCAGAGACATACCACGTGAATGTTGGGCGATATGTCTCCGCGACATGTCCCCTAGTGAAAATGCGGCTTAAAGATTGCGAAATTTTGCGTAAATAAATTGTTTTTCTTTCTTTCTTAGAAAGTGGCATAAAGTTACTGGTCTGTAAGACACCTCTGCGTTTTTTAATCTTAAGTTCTAGCTCTTATGTTTTAGCTTATTTTGTTCAAGACTTCTTGCTACTTTCTCGTGATGAAATGACATGGATTTGCGTCGACGGAAATTCATCGTAGTTGATGTATTACGTTATCAGAAAATATGGTTTTGCTTCCACCCTGTTCATAACAAAGATTTGTAGTCGAATCTTTTTTGGGCCAGTAAAAACAATACTTTTTGTTTCCAATATTTATATTCGAATCGCATTCCTAAAAATCTTCTAGAAAGTAAACAACCAACATTCAAATTCTCCTGTAAAAGGTCACACAAAAGAATTTAGATTTACGTCCAAAAAACTTTATTTGTTTCCTGTAATTTGCATAAAACTTTTGAGTAAGTACCCCAATTTGTGCCAGCAACCGTCTTCGCAAAATTTTACCTATCCACCCGCATACCCAAATTAATCGTCACTGATTCAGCTGTGAATGTTTAACGCTATTCCTGCAAACATAAATTGAATTACAAGTGTTACGAATCGTACACTTGCTCACGAAATGTCTGGAACACATCGAGTTCTGGATCCTCCCAGTTATTTGACGAATGTCTTGGAGCGCAACCAAATGGATGCGGCACGACGAATGCTCTGTCTACAGCAACTATTTGATAGCAACTCGATCGTACATTGAACATCAAGTGTCTCTCTCTGCGACAAATTTTGTCTTTTGTTGAACTCACTTGCAGCGAAGTAAGACGGATTGTTGAGTGCGAATGTCGTCATCTGATCGGGATTCTGAAATGCTTCTTCAATATTGTGTTGGACTTTATTTGAGATAGTCCATTATTATTTTTAAATACAGTTGATAGAGAGAGGATTGTGCTGGTAATCTATGAGATAGTATTTCCTGGTACTAGTTTCCAACAAAGGAATTACTCGTAGTTTATGTATCTTCTTATACCTATAATATAGGTTTGTGGACAAGTAAGACAATCGATTTTATGCCACTCATAAGACATTACAACTACCTACTTAACTATATTTTCTCGTATAACGACAATGTGATATAATATGTTCGGCATATTGTTTGAGTCATATTACCTAAAAAAGTATATTGTTACTCGTAGAGAAAATATTTTCGCTATTACAAGATGTATCATCCCCATAACTCTGATAACTTCATACCGCTTCTATTCTACTATAATTTGTCTTTCTTTGCCAAATTAATATTGTATTAGCGTTGCCCCCGATCCCATTTCTTCGTAAGGACCCCAATCAACTAAAATTGTTCGGCATTAATGAAAGTGACGTCTCTTCCATTATATTTCCAATACATCCCTTTGTCTTTGTTACGAAACTGGATTTGGATTAACGCGGACTTCGAAGTTTTCTTTAACAATATAGGTTCAGAAGGTTTACTCCTTAAAACGATAGAAACTGGCACACGGACACATAAAAGCAGATATGCGAACCGACAAAAATCCAAAATTAACCCGCTTCCGTCTAATTGGTCCATCGGGCATTTTTATGTTCTATTTGCCAAGATCAAGTGATTGCAACGTACTTTATCTCGTTTAGCCCTTTGATCCCCATAGGTGACAAAAGAGCTGACGAGATGATGTATTTTGTTGTGGACGTCCAATTCTGTCGGAGTAAATGCAAAAGTGTTTGTCAGATAAATCTAAATAAACTGTTAAAATGATTAAAAAAAATTATAGCTTTCATGGACACTTATGTTAATTATAGCTACTGCACAGTTCCAAATACGACATACTGTCTCAAAGCAAATGCCAGTCACGTGAATGATATTGCATTTATTATGCTTGTGTCATGCATGTGCAATATGCAATACATCAATAAATTGTATAAACCCAACCTTCTGTTTCCATTCATTCTATTCTTCAATCTTCACATTTCCGGAGATCCATGATTGTAAATTATATTATTAATGCTCCGATGAAATCGTAATTTCTATCGTTGCGTTATGATTGATACGCGACGAGATTATGAAGGTATTAAATTTTCATTTCATGTTGTAATTGGAACACCAGGTATATTTATTAATATTGGAATGATTTTTTGACAACCTTGGAACCTGACCTACTTTTGATTTATATTTGACAATGCAATTTGTTTTGCCTTTTTATTTCAAAATGGGTCGTTTATATAAACTATTGTAAAAATTCTTTGAACACTTTTAATCTAAATTATCTTTTTTGGGTAATAAGTCTTTGTTTTCTGTAACCAGGGTTTATCCTTGTTTCTTTTTTTTTGCTTTTGAATATGTGAAAGGTTATATGATGGATTTATATGGTATAAAATAAAGGTTTTCATTATTAAATAAGTATTCGTTTTGTATTCCAACAAGAGACATCATTTGAACTATCGAGCTCATTATCTAAAACTAAACCTCCCATTTAATTTTCATTAGCACTAAAACTTTTAGATTCTAACGATCAGAAGTCCGGGCACTTTATCAGCCTGGGGATAAACTTGGGAGCAGGGTTCCGTCGGCAAACACGGCACTGCGGAACCGTGATAGCAGTGCGGATGACGTATGACCGCGTTAGCGAGGTTTCACCATCTAGTTATTACCTACCTCCATTTCTCTAGAATGATTTGAATTTCTGGCGCATGGTAATCCAAATTGTCGTAGTTACACTCCAGTGCATTGCTCAATTTATGTCCTCCTTTGTATACTTATTGTTTATGACACAGTAAAGTTGTGCTGTTTGTTCAACAAGAGCGTTAACTTGAGGACAGTTTGCATTATTCTGACTTTTGTTAACTTTCTTGAGTATGTAAGTAGGAGGTAGATTTCCGAATAATGTGAACTTAGTCAGTGTTCACAAGTACTGTACTCCTAGCCAAGTTGCTAATCTGCAATAGTTAACGCTTGTAGAAATGTTCAAATGTACGGGAATGATGTCGCCTCAACGCTCAGTCACGTGGTCAGAACAAAAGAATTGGCGGCAAGGTCAACTCGAAGCGTTCGACGCAAGCGAAACGGTTGTAACTTGGCTAGGGGGGCTGGTCTAAAATTAGAGCCTATACGTGTTTTCTAAACAAGTTTTTCTATCTTATGTTTCTTGATGTGATAAAGAATAATTTACTTATTATTTATTCATTTATGTACACACACAAAAAAATTAAAAATAAAAATAAAAATGAATAATGTGTAAAATAAATATTTATATGAAAGGTGTAAGGGACAGCCCTCCACAAACTTTAATTTACTAAACCCCAAGCGAACGCCGGCGTTCGCGCACCTATTGTCTTTCTATTGTGTCTGTAATTTCCACGATTGAAAGGTGGCTTGCTCAGTAGACGAAACTGAACAACTTTCCACAATTTTTTATCTAGAAACGAAAAAAAAAAACAGCCTCACCATACAAAATGATACTCCCCCTGCATTGAAATCAAAAACCCACTGATAACAAAAGTGCAAGGGGAGGCACTGAAACCAGTCACCGTGCGTAGCCGATTTCGGCTACAGTGATTGGTTGGCAACTACAGGTTGCAATCATGTGCTCTAATGTGGCTAATATAGCCTATATTTGCTGTAAAGGTGCGTGTACAGTACGGACACATTAAAACACCATTGTTATGTAGATATTGGAGAGCAGCTTAATTTTGACGTCTCTCAAGTCGAGATCTGTCATCCGCTGGTTTTAGAAAGAATTAGAACCAAGATTTATTGTGTAAGTAAACTTTTGAAATAGTATTTTCTTAAAGTAGAGACATTTTATTTCAAGTTTCCAATCATAAAACAAAAAAATAACACTTAACTATGAAACATGGATCTTAAATTACTTACTTCACAAACTTCCAAATTGAAAACATCTGGAAGTGTTCCAAGTTGGGAAAAAAAAAAGAAAAGTGGCCGTTTCTCTAGATTGCAATCTAATAATTTTGCCAAGAACCCTTCATGCGTACCAAGATGGCCGACATATGTGAAATTAATTCACTTGCCATTATTAATACTTACCTGCGCTTGCGTTGGGGAATATATAACACGGACATTATTCTTATACAACTGATTTATAGCAGGAAGTTATCCATTATATCCATTTGTAGGTATAGAATTTATCCATTTGTAGGACGCTACCAATATTACTAGACATACCTCTATCCTCTCTCTGTCGGTCTAAAAAGTCAAACATTAGGGTACAATTAAATCTGATTTAATCAAAACTGGTTGAATAATCAAGGTTGATTAAAAGGTTTTGATCATTATTTACAGATAAAAACTTATAAAACGTAAGTATTTTTTTTAAAGATTTAATATTATTAAGGAACTTTTTAGTAAAAAAAATGCAAAAGATTTTTCATTTAGGATAATTATATTTCGGTCTCTTTAATGATAAAAGTATCAAACTATTTCGTACCGGCTTTTGACTAGTGAGTAACAACTAAAATTCGTGTTGCCAAAAACAGATTTTTTTATTTGGTTTAAAATTCTCGGTTTGATGTATAATACAGACTCTATGTAATATCTATCGAAGAATCGCCAAACTTAAGTGGCAGTGGGCAGGGCACATCGGTCGCAAAACAAATGAATGATAGGGACGAAACTTTCTGGAGTGACTGCCACGTACCGGAAGACGCATCGTTGGAAGACTTCCCACGAGGCAGACCGATGATCTGGTGAAGGTCGTGGGAATCCGATGTATGCGAGCCGCACAGGACCGGTCGTTGTGGCGACGCTTGGGGGAGGCCTATGTCCAACAGTGGACGTCTTTCAGCTGAAATGAAGACGTACTTTCTGACTTAGTATACAGGATTATTTGTAAAATACTGGCAATCTCTCAGGACTATGGTATGGATGGTTATAACTACTAACATCATAAACAACCACTTTTGTTCTATGACTTTTAAAAATTATCATATTTAATAATAATAATAATAATAATTTTATTTGCCTCAGCTACAACAGATCCATATTTTTGTTAGTAGTTATACTTAAAAATTTATGTTAGTAACCTAAAATTAAAACGACACATTACTTTTTCACATGCATCTCAATACAATGCTTCAATATTGGGCAGTCTGGTCGATTGGCCACAACGCGAAGAATGCTGTTGCTACTGCCACGGACACGACTTAGCAGCGATGCGGCCCTCTTACGAAGATTTAAGTTCATCAGATTTTCATACAAAACTAAATCATATTTAAATTGAACATTCCAAATATTACGAAGTCTATAATTACGTAGGAGGGTATAGCAAAATACATAGTTGAAATGTCTTAGATAGAACCACAAAATCTTTGTTTGTTTTTGGTTTTATTATGTTTTGTAAAAAGTCAAAGAACATAAGTTGTTGTTTATGATGTTAGTTATACAGCCTGCAAGGTTGTTAGTGTTTTACAAATAACCTTTATATTCCATTCGTTTAAAGATTCCCAAAAACGCGATATTGCGACACCGAAGAGTGACGCTCTTTCATGTTTTTTTTTTTCTAAAATCTCTCCACAGATAATACAATTTCAACGAAAAAGTTTTGTCACGTCTTGTTTCACTGTAGGAGCTTTTTTATGTGGAAAATCATTAAATGAATTCTGCCGCTCTGGGTGGAGCAAAAGGGAGTGTCAGAACGGACTAAAACCCACCTGTGTTCCTACTGTAGTGGTCCAGGCCCCCTAGTCAAGTTACAACCGTTTCGCTTGCGCCGAACGCTTCGAGTTGACCTTGCCGCCAATTCTTTTGTTCTGACCACGTGACTTAGCGTTAAGACGACGTCATTCCCGTACATTTGAAGCTTTCTACAAGCGTTAACTATTGCAGATTAGCAACTTGGCTAGGGGTACAGGGCTCCTCAGGTCAGGTTTGCGAATGCCAGCAGGGCCGAAGCGGGCCGTGAGGATGTTTGTCAAAAGGAAACCAGTGGTCTTAGAATACAGAGGTTAACCGAAGTACACATGTGTAGTTTAGTCAGTAGAAATCTGAAACGCCCTCACGCTCCACCCAGAGCGGGAGGATTCATTGGATGATTTTACACGTTAAAAAAAAAGGTTTAGTAAGTAACCTTTTCAAATAATCCCGCAGACCTAAAATTTTGGTTCGAATAGACTTAATTTATGCGAGCTTATCGCCTACACTTTGTACCTAATAAAAACTATACCCTATTGGCGTTAAGATTAGACATTTTAAGAAACTTTTTTATATTGTTTGTTCAAATGATTTTAACTTCTATTTCGTAGGCATAAGTATGGCATTAAAAGCAAAAAAGTAGTTACAATACCAACTATTTAATGCAGCCGCCATTTGTCTTGCCACCAAAGTAATAAAACTCAAAATTGGTTGAATGGACAGTAATAAAAACTTTTCATAAATGTCAAATGTTATTTTGAACAGAGTATAGTTAATTGATTAGGATTATAAGACTAGGACGCCAGGAACGTTCGTTGTGGTGACGCTTGGGGGAGGCCTATGTCCAACAGTGGACGTATATCGACTGAAATGATGATGATGATAAGACTAGGTAGGAACCTACCCATTGTAAAATTTCTCGATACTTAATTACTCGCGAGGGAATGTTCGCGACTACTGAGTCATATCATCTATTTTCATTTCTCGATTAATATGAAAATTTTCCTGGTGTATTTATATCTCGCACAGAAATAACTTTTGAATCATTAGGCGTTTGGGACTTAGGTAATGTAGTCGGATATTAAATTCAGGGGTATTTTTATCGCGTTTGCATAATCGGTCATTGCTCCTATACAATATTATTTTTAGTTTAGTTTATGCGATTTCAATACTTTTCACGCCAAAAGGTCACAGGTTGGATACCATCGACACTAAGTAGGTACAACACATGTCACGGCTGGTCATAGCAGGCATTAGGGGCCAGCAAACAGCTGAGTGCAAATGCAAAACAACCCCTCAGTGACCTGGATGGCCCGGTGACTACGGTTTTTTTGCTGACATAAGTTGCTTATAACTTTGTGATTTTTCTTAATACAGTTTTGAAATTTTGTACATAGATTCTTTACATAAAAATACTATACACGTGCTTCAGATTTCGCATATAAAATTAAGGTTGTATATACTTAACTAGTTTCTACCAACAGCTTCTTTTATACTCCCGGAATAAGGAATATTCTGTATGCTATTATAATAAATAATATTCCACAACTATCACACAACGCCGTCTAGTCCCAAGCTAAGCAGAGCTTGTGTTATGGGTACAAGACAACTGATAAACATACTTAAATATTTCTAAATACGTACATATTATAGATAAATTACACCCAGACACAGAACAAATGATCATGCTCATCACACAAACATTTGTCTTGGGTGGGAATCGAACCCACGACCTCCAGCATAGCAGTCAGGGTCACTAATCACTAGACCAACAGGCCTGTCATATTCCAGGACATAGTTTACTCGTGTGCGAAATTTCATCCAAATCTGCTCAGCCGTTTGAGCGTGAAGAAGTAACAAACATAGACACACACTGACACATACCAACACATAGATTTTCGCTTTTAATAATATTACTGTGATATTGTATGCTTTTCCATATATTCCCTGAAAATTTTTCGTAGACACAAAATAAAATAAATCTTCTAAGATCTTCCATTTTCAATTTAGCTCTCATCGTTTCTGATTTTTCAATTAGAGCGCTGTTATCAGGAAATTAAGTCTTTCACGCTTCAATTGGCTTTGATATTACGTTCCACTAAGGCATTGTAGATACAAACCTATAGACAAAGCTGCAAAAACATGGAATAAATAAAGAGCAGTCCTTTTTTAGGATTCCGTACACAGAACTCTATTGCTAAGACTCCACTGTCCACACAGACAGATGTCTATAATAATAATATAATAATAATATAATAATATATCTTTATTTCATAAAAATACAGATTTGACATGTTTTACATAAAAAACCGGCCAAGTGCGAGTCGGACTCGCCCATGGAGGGTTCCGTAGCAGCAAGTAACATAATATAAAAGTTCTTGTAGTTCTTTTTAACTTTGATCGATGTTTTAATAATAGTGTATTTTTTTAGATTTATGACGTATTAAAAAAAACTACTTACTAGATCTCGTTCAAACCAATTTTCGTTGGTAGTTTACATGGTAATGTACATCATATATTTTTTTTTAGTTTTATCATTCTCTTATTTTAGAAGTTACAGGGGGGACACACATTTTACCACTTTGGAAGTGTCTCTCGCGTAAACTATTCAATTTAGAAAAAAATGATATTAGAAACCTCAATATCATTCTTTAAGACCTATCCATAGATATCCCACACGTATGGGTTTGATGAAAAAAAAAATTTTGAGTTTCAGTTCTAAGTATGGGGACCCCCAAAATTTATTGCTTTTTTTCTATTTTTGTGTGAAAATCTTAAAGCGGTTCACAGAATACATCTACTTACTAAGTTTCAACAGTATAGCTCTTATAGTTTCGGAAAAAGTGGCTGTGACATACGGACGGACAGATAGACAGACAGACAGACAGACAGACATGACGAATCTATAAGGGTTCCGTTTTTTGCCATTTGGCTACGGAACCCTAAAAACCGTTTCTGTCACCGAACTGTATCTCACAAACCGTGATAGCTAGACAGTTGATCACAGATGATGCATTTCTGTTGCCGTTATTATAGAAACCGACTGTCAGAACCTGAACCACTGTTGTATGGTTCATGTACTGCCTAATTTTAAGATATTATTTTAATTTTAAATTCAAATATTTATTAAATCCAGATATTTTTTTTATTATTTTTTTGTCTCGTGTATCTTTGTATAATTTTATGATTCAATGTTGATTGAAATAAATAAATAATAATAATATAACTATAAACAGAATAAAATAAATATTGAAGTGGGGCTCCCATACAACACAGGTGGTTTTTTTTTTGCCATCGACGGTTTTTTTTAGGTGGGAAATCATCCAATGACATCTCCCGCCCTTGGATGGGGCTCGAGACCGTGTCAGACTTTTACTGACTAAAACCCACTCCTAGTTTCTTCGTTGTCTTTCATACCAGAGCCGGGTTGACCACATTATAACTTACAAATAGGTGAGATAGTTGTCTAACGTGAACCATATACTCAAGTCTGCAAACTCTTTAAGCTGAAAAAAAAACAAAATTGTAAGTTAATAAGAAAAAAAAGATACTTCGGTTTATGTGGCAAACAACGTACATTTCGGAAATCAAAATTCATAGGGTACTTCCCGTTTACCCAGAATCCAGAAATTTGGCATAAAACACAAGTATAGGAATAAATCTGAAAGCTGTAAATTTGTTGTTACGGATTTTTTTTTTTTTGCTATACGGAAAAATCCAAAATATTTACATATGTAAAGTTGTACAGAACCCTTAGGGCGCGAGTCCAACTCGCACTTGACCAGTTTATTTTTGTATTATTTATTGGTAGGCTCGCGTTAGACCACTAGCTCATCTGTTTGTAAGTGTACTATGGCCAATATTGGAGCACGCTTACCTATAAGTAATTAAACGACTTAAATAAATAAATCCTGTGCAGAGGGTATTGTAGTGCGAAGCACTTATATTCGTTCAATAAAACGTCAAAGGCCCTTTAAACACCGCTGCTATAACAAAAGGAAACAGCTATCTAACTGAAATATTAATTTATTATCGATACTCTTTCCATCCGATATTTTACGCTTACAAACCGAAGCCTTTGAAACATTGATTAATATTAATGATTTCCTTTAGAAACTAATTTTAGTGGATAATGGATCTTTTGTATTTTGTGAAAAAGTAATTTGTTAGAATCGCCGACCGACCAATTAGACTACAGAAAGCACGCGGCGTTGCTCGATTAATCATCACATTCAGGAACGCTGAGTATTGAGATATCGCGTGTTCCAACGCAATTTGTGTACTATACATACTTGTGGAAATAAAATGAGCTGGGCCGTTCAATATATCTCTTCGTTATTATGTTAAATTAGTTTTTATTAATAAGAAAAATAATGAAAAATAATTTCGGAATAAGTCACCAAGTAGAAATTAATGAGGATTTTATTTATTACTTTACTGCCCACCTTAGCTTATTACAGGACAAACATTTATAAAAATAAGCGTACACATAGGCGGTCTTATTACACGGGACAATTTCTACCAGACAACCTTTAGATGGACTGAACGAAAAGAAAAGATTTGGGGCTGTCAGTGTATAACAACATAAATAAAGTAAATACTCGTATATATAATACAATAGAAAATATATAATACACTAGTTTTTGCCCGCAGCTTCACTCGCGTACATAAAATATAGCCTATGTCACTCAGCAATAAAGCAGATTTCTATCAGTGAAAGAATTTTAGCAATTGGACCAGTACTTCCAGAGATTACCTCCTACAAATAAAAAAACAAACTTTACCTCTTTATAATATTAGTGTAAAATTGTAAAGAAATGAACCATGATTTTCTACCATTTCTTTTTCCCAAATTAAAGATATAATTTTTCCAGTTCGACTGGTTTTTTAACCGACTTCTAAAAATCATCAAAATAATTTTAATTTCGGAAGTCGGTGTTAAAAAAGGAACAAACAACATTGAGAAACACGGACTTCTAAAATTAAAATTATTTTGATGGTTTTAGTGTTTTTTTAGTGAAGTCGGTTTTTTTTTTTTGTAAAGAGCTTTTTATTTCACACTTTTTTTCCAGTAATTTTTATACACTTTGTAGTAGATACTGTTTCTCAATTAATAGAGATAGAAACAGATAGAGGAATATGATACAAATGAAAGTAATAAATCAGAGAGGTTATGGCCCTCAGCATTGAGGAATACGACGCAAGGAAGTGTCTCAATTAACGGTAAAACGTGTACATCTAAAAAGTTTCAATGCGTCAATCACAAATCCGAAATACAAATCACAAAAGTTATTTGAAAAGCAAAAAAGGTTGTCAACTCCGATTTATTGTCAGCCCTTGCAATAAGAACAAACGCTGAAAGAATAAAGAGCTCAGAATTTAACAACTTTTTCGACTTATAAATCGACTTTTGATTAATGAAGCTCAACTTCGGGAGGAAATGGACAACAGATAAAATATAGCGGGAACATGCTTCAATTTATTTAAAAAATATTTTGTTTCGAATAAAATATATCCAGTTATTGGCGATGCCTATCAATAATCTACACTTAATAATAAAAAGAGGTAAAGTTTGTTTTTCTTTTTTATTTTTTGTTTGCAGCATTTAATCTCTGAAAGTACTGGTACGATTGCGAAAATTTTTTCTTTGATAGAAAGTTGCTTTATTCCTGAGTAACATGGTAGATATGTCATGTACGCGGGTGAAGCCGCGGGCGCTAGTACACAATAAAAACGTTGAATATCAATCAAGAAAAAATCTAATTTACGGTTCATTTTTCAGTTTCTCCAGGAGTCGTACATCAATCCCTTTTTATGTATTTTGCCGTAAAAGTATTAAAAAACGTCACTTGATACACTGCAGTACTCGGCTCCTCTTCGGTTACAATGACTAATTTTCTCCACTTGTATCAAAATATAAATGATCAGATTTGCCCGCGGCTTCGCCCGCGCACATAAAATATAGCTTATGTCACTCAGGAATAAAGTAGCTTTCTATTGGTGAAAACATTTTTGCAATCGGACCAGTACTCCAAGAGATTACCTTGCAAATTTTATGAATTTATTATTACATTAATTAAATTTTACTACCAAGTTAATTACTAGGTATATATACAAACTTAAAATAATAATTTGTACAAACGAGTAAAAAGGCTAAAAAACGAAAAAAAAAAAACATAATAACACAAACTTTTCATCTTTATTATATTACTGTAGATGAAAATAAATTATGTATATTTATTTTACAAATAGATTTTTAAAAACACTTTTACACCTAATTTTTTTCGTCAATTTAAACTAGATAAAGCCAGTGTTCCCTAGCTGATTACCCTGAGAAGAAACACCAAAACAAACTCAGTCTCTAAAAAGTCCATATAGCATACATGTAATGGTCAAATCATAAGAGAACCATGCAGATTGGAGTCTGAGATTATCTTTTGAATCATACCATTGAGTTTATATGCCACGTTCTTCCGGGAATACGTCAAGTTACCATTAACCCTTTGTTCAATTTCAAGTGAATCGAAGTAGAAATAAAATCAGTAAGTTAAAATAAAGGAAATATTAAATTGAGAATGGTTATCTTTATATTATGTCAAGTTAAGGCGATTACATTCCGGCGCAGTAGGCATTGCGTGGCGAGTCGTGCGTATGCGTATTTCAAAAGAACTCAGAGACCCGATTGTATGCGCGTGTGAGTGTGTTTTCGTAGGCTCACAGTATATTTTTCTTAATTCTTTTTTGTACACAAAAACATAGCATTGTACATGGTGTTGATTTTTTTGGAATATATAAATTTTTGAGATGAAGTAGAAAAGGCTAACCGTTACAACTACAAGAAGACGATCTATGGATTCGTTCTTAGATTGTCTTCGACCCAATATACAAGGTATAAGGGACAGCCCTCCACAAACTTTAAGGGCTTGCTCAGTAGACGAAACTGAACAACCTACCACGATTTTTTTTTTTCAGTAAACGAAAAAGAAATCAGCCTTTCCATACAAATTGTCCAATCAAGTTTATCATTTTTTGTATGGTGAGGATGATTTTTTTTTTTCGTTTCCTGAAAAAAAAAATTGTGGAAGATTGTTCAGTTTCGTCTACTGAGCAAGCCCTTAAAGTTTGTGGAAGGCTGTCCCTTACACCTTTTATGTTAGGACAGTATCTGTACTGTCCTAACATATTTTGGTTAATTTAAAACTACCTTCAAACAACAAAAAAATATAGTAAAAGTGAGCAGCAAAAGTGCAATTTTAACTTAATCTTTTTTGATGTTTTGATAAATTCGGAGGATTAGTTGTTATGGTGACACTAAGGGAAGGCGGGTCTAGCAGTGGACGTATTTCGGCCAAAATTATGACGATAATGAAGAATCGTCCCTGTTTCATCGCAATGGCGCCTTAGGAATTTTTTATGGGTTTCCTTTTCATGATTTTTTGGATGACATGTAATAACTAATTTGCGGTCAGGGCAAGATGTTTTGTTTTAAAAAAAAAATTAAATAAAAATAGATCGATTTGGAATAATAGCCGTAAGTAAAACTAAGATATTTTTTTATAAATTCCACACTGAAAATAAATTCCTCAAAAAAGGTGCATTTCCACAAATACGATATATATGGATTAGAAGAAAGTAGAAACCAAACCGACATACGTTAGTAAATCAAAGTAAATCCACTTTCGGTCGCGAAGGATAAAATCGGGATCTTCAGACCGTTCTATAAGACTTCAAAGGATTTACTGTGAAATAAATGGAAATTATTTTCGTGAAACTCAAACACATTTTTGTGCTTGTTAGAGGATGTTTTGCTGTGATGAAAGGAAGATTTTTTTTTTTTAGATTTTGTGACATTCTTAGTACACTAGGCCGCTAAAATTCCAGAACACTAACAAAAAGTATGATAGTCTCTGAAATACAAAAAAAAAAACGTCAAAATCAAAATCACTAGGCCGTTAAAATTCCGGAACAAATGTGATAGTTCAAACTAATATTTTTAGACAACTTTTATCCGTGAGGGAACGGATTGCCTCACGACCCACCGCCGGGATCCCGACCCCGATTTCCAGCCACCGTAGGGGCTTGCGGACGGCGAGCAATGGGTAGTTCGCCATCCGGTGGTCTGTTAACTGTCCGGACCGAGCAAGAACCGTCGACGGCGCGTAGTGTTTCACGCGCACCTCAAAGAGATGTCAGCAAACCGTAAGTGCTCAGCAGGGTCGAATCCTACTGGGGCTATTAATTGTGCGAAAGAGAACCCCGAGGCCCTGGATTAAAGGCAAAGAAGGAACCGGAGCGCGTTTTAGTCAGTAAAAGTCTGACAAGCCCTCCCACGCCGCCCGCGAAAAGTCATTGGATTTCCCACCTACAAAAAAAGGTGGTTTTAATGAGTAAGTCTCTCTCTCTTCACTCTAAAGCGTCACTGGATTATTTTACATCAAAAAAGGAGCATAAAGGCCCACATCCACAATTGTCAATTACCCACCGTTTAAATTAAACGTGGTCAAGAATCCGTAAAGTGAAGCAACTCTGGCTAACAATTAAACTTCAGGGCACTTCTTTGAAAGTGATTTAAGTTAGAAGAATCCTTAAGAAAGCCGGTATCCCGTCGACGGTTTAAGGATCCCTCTCGGCGTTAATGAAGGAATTCCGTTTTTATAATACCGAAGTGCTCCCCTGTCACATCCATCTTGCCTTTTAAAGGTTTCTGCTGGAAAAGGAAAAGACAAAAAGGTAAATCTACAATAGATTCCTATAAACGTAAGCCTACTTAACTCTTCATGGAAATGTCCACTATAAATCTTTTTTATGCGAAGCTTTATAGAATTTTGGTAAAAACTTTTGACAGTAAAGCTTTTGTAATTACATAAGTAACAAAGATAAAATTACGTTACACGTTCCCAAATTAGATAATTGAATTAAATTACAAAGCTCGTCGCTACGTACATTTATAGGTACCGGTGGATAAAACACGTGTAAGCGAACACGCTACCTTTCAAATGTGGGTTTTCATTTGAAGTTTGACAATTTTAATTATCACTATGGGCGATGCCGATGTGGCTCCTAAGGGCCTGTTCACAACACGTTTTTTAAACGTGCCGTTTACTTACGTTTTAGAAGCGTGCATTAACGACGCTTTTTTATCCTATTAAAGGTCTACAGGCTGCGTGTGTATCGCTACTAATAACGGCACGTTTAAAAAGAGTGGTATGCACAGGCCCTAACCGACACAACACTTAAACGAAATAAAAAAAAAACTATTGTGACATTGATCGCCAATTGAATTTTAAAAAAAGAACCGATTTTTTAAATCTCAGGAACTAATGAAGAAGGTTTTATACCAGCTTTTAGCTTCAATACAAACAGCATAAACAAGACCAAATGTCAATGACCCGTCGTCCCTTTAACCTCAGAGCGAAAATCTATCTCCATCCCTCCTCACAGATGCACTGGGAGTAGACCGAACTAAATTCATAATAAAGTTTCACAACTCCTAGAAAAGACGGACCGGGCTAGAGGGAAATATCTCTCGAGTAACCTCAACTTCAGCGGATTATAAAATACCTGACAGAATTGAAAATTGTGTTTCATTTTCAACTGAAACTCGAAAACTAAAAATCTGTAAGAAACTGAAATAGTTCTGCGGAACTTTTATTGGGGATTGAAGGATTGTAATTCAATAAACTCATGCGGTAGAGTAAACGTTTGTCGATATCGATGTGTGTACATAAATAGATAAATAAAAAAATATCGTTTTTTTTAGGTGGGAAATCATCTAATGACCGTCTTCCGCCCTTGGGTGGAGCAGGAGAGCATATCAGACTTTTACTGACTAAAACCATACCTATGTTTCTTTTTTGTCCTTTGCCTTGGTCTTTGAGATGCGCGTGGATCACTACGCGCCAGCGACGACTAGGAATCGGTCCGAACGGTTACCGAACGAGCTACCCATTGCTCGTCGTCCGTAAATTCACGCCAACGATGGCTGGATATCAGGGTTGAGGTTCTGGTGACCGGGGCGTGAGGATGTCAGTTTCCTCACGCGTGCGGCCGCCACCTTCGAATATCGATATGGTTAAAGTCCGATAAAGTCTGTATGAAGAAAATATAACATTTTATGTCATGCTGATCTATTTTCAAAACAAATATTCAGTAGATGCGCTTATTAATAAAATGACCAGACTATTTTATTATTACAGCAATTAATGACAACTATTACCAACTACAAGTTGGGCTATTGGCTCAGCTACAATTTTATATAAATATTTTTTCTATCACTGGTCCATCATACTGTGTCGTTTGCTTGCTAAGCAGAAGAACATGGAATATGGTACATGACAATCTGGACTCGATCTGAAGGTACACACACGCACACAGGTACACGCTAGGGTTTACCTAACAGGCCTTTACAGTTGAGTTTTACTAGTAAACCGGAGCGTATATGCTGCTCAACTGTACATGTTTCCACTCAAGCTTACCTGACAGGTAACTGTCCCGGCAAACCTGTCAGGTACACCCCAATGTGTATATAAAAAGAGAACCAAAAGGTGGTTCTCTTTTTTAAGCCGGTGACGATGACGAGACCTGTCTTCGGGTACCTGAGTTCGCTTCTGTTATATCTCCACATAATTGATTCCTTATCTCAGCTAACAATACACCTCCAAATTTGTAGAACCAATAGCAACGGAGTGCTGATTAGAAATCCGTACGGTTAACCAAGCCCTTATTAGTACAGACCACAAATTTCGGAGCTCTGCCGAGTCTCGGCTCCTATGAGCATCTGCAAATAACTATGAGTTACTACCCGTGTGTGTAGCTTGTTTGAGGAAGCCCTGTACCGATATTTACGTTGGTGTGGAGAGAAATGTCATAAGTTTCGTGGTTTTGTTCCATCATTCTGATTTGCTTTTCCATGCTCTATGTAGAAGCGAATATTAATGTGAATATCAGCCTTCTGGTTTGTAGGTACAATACTAGCTTCTGCCAGTAGCTTCGCCCGCGTGAAATTTAGTTTCTCTATACAAAATTTCGACCCTCGTTTTATCCCCTTTGGGGAGGAGTTTCGTGAAATCCGTTCTTGCAGATGTTTACACACTATAAAGAATTTACCTGCCTAATTTGAAGTTTGAAAGTGTTATAGTTTTTGAGATTTTTTATATACAAGGTTTAAGGGACAGCCCTCCACAAACTTAAAGGGCTTGCTCAGTAGACGAAACTGAACAACCTACCACAAAATTTTATTTCAGGAAACGAAAAAAAAAATCGGCCTCGCCATACAAATTGTCCAATCAAGTTTATCATTTTGTATGGTGAGGCTGATTTTTTTTTTCGTTTCCTGAAAAAAATTTTTGTTGGAGGTTGTTCCGTTTCGTCTACTGAGCAAGCCCTTAAAGTTTGTGGAGGGCTGTCCCTTACACCCTTTATATAGATATCCTCTTAACATTAGATTTGTCATATTACTTTTCAAGAATCAATTAACGTAATAGTGTGACCATTTTATTTTGTCTAAGTACATAGATACTGTTATTGAACTATATGTTTCTGTCTTTTTTTAAGTTGGAAGTCATCAAATAACTTCTTGTGTTCTGTGTAGAGCGACAGAAACTATCAGACTTTTACGGACTAAAACTCACCGTATTTCTTTAGTTGTTCTTGCGTTCCAGGACCGCTCTCGAAGAATCTTGCAAAAGTTTATTCTACCCGTGTGGGAACTTTATTTGGGAAAGCCCAATACTTAGTTACTTACATTCTGGTTATCTTTTCTATGCTCTTTGTGGAACTGGATATAAAAAGGAATAACCAATATAGGATTTATATCTTCTCATCATAGGACTAATCATCATTGTCATTATCATCAGCCTTTTTAACCGATATCGAAAAGGAAGAGGTTCTATGTTCGGGTGAATGAATGTATGTTTTTTTTTTGTGTATGTTCACCGATACCACGGTCAATTGTGGACCGATTCTGAATTTTTTTTTTTATTTAAAGGTTATGCTTCCAAATTGGTCCCATAGAAATATTGTTATGATCTGTTCATAAACTTCGAAGATGTGGAACAGAACTCCTCATAGGATCACAGCAGAATTGTCGTAACAAGTAAAATTGCTTTGTTTATGAAGTAGTCGATGACTCCCGAAATTAAAGTTATTTTTTACTTTTTCAGTGTTTTTTTACATTGAAGTCGGTTTAATTTTTTTTTTTGTGAAAAGTACCCACTGCTGGGACTCAGGCCTCCTTTCTAGGAGAGGGAATGGGCCGTAATCCACCACGCGGACCCAGTGCGGGTTGATGAATGTCGCATGTCTTCGAATTTTTGATTGTAGGACATATCGGTTTCATCACAATGTTTTCCTTCACCATTTTGAGAGCAGTGATTAGCAGTGGCAGTGGCATCGTAGGACTAATTTTCAAAATTCTCTAAACAGACGGTCTCCATTTGAACTGCTCGTTAACTACAAAATTTCAGTTAGAATACAGTTCCAGCCGAGTGCACAGGTTACTTGAGTCGGCGTGCAGTTGACAGGCAGTTCTTATTTTCGAAGATCTACAATTTGTCACCGTTTTGTTTTGTCTTAGTAGGAAGGTATACCGTCGTAAACTCTTTTTCCTTTGTTATCTGAAGTAAAAAATAATTCAAACGTACAAAACAGTATCTCTGTGCTTTTAAAACTGAAAAGGTGATCTACAAACTGCGGAACGGAACCTCTATTTAGTAGAGATCCTAAAAGCCAGTACATTGTTTCACAGTAGCAGCTCGGTTTCAACTTTATTTCTCGTTATAAAGTTACTCCTTTGCGGTGCATTGTCAGGGATGCCTGACATTTGAAGTCAAAAGATTTAAAAATATACAAGGTGTCTCAGAATAAAACTCACTTTGTATATGCATTAAAATAATAAATATAAATATATGCATGCAATAATTTCTGCAGAGATGTTTGCTGACGCAAGGGTAGACGATTTCTATGTCATAATACGTAAAGTAGCATCTTTGATGCATAATAATCGGAGGATAGCCTACTGTATCCTAAATCCAAAGTCTGCAATGCTGGAGAGGGTTTTCAGTTGCTGTTTGCGCTCCAAGGCCACGAATACTCTTTCGAACAATCTCGCAGTCCTAGAGCCGGAAATCTCACGCAGAGATATTCACAATTTACGTTCCAGTAAGAGATAAAAACATTTCATAAAAATAATATCACTATTAAAACTAAAGTACCAAAGTACCGCCCCCGCTCCATCTTCTGCGTGATAAACACAGCATTCTGACAACTTGAGTGGGTAGAGAAACATCTGACATATCATAAATATTCTTACCTCAAACTCACTTCGTAAATACTTACGAAATATTTATCTTCTTTTGAATATATTATAATATAAAGAGATATTTTAAACATGCGTCAGTCGTGGTGAAAGCGTGGCACTTCATATATCCACGCCGTTCAGGTACTTTATTCCTAACATGACAGCTCGCTACCTCACCTAGAGCATAAACGTTTAAAATACACTTGAAGCTAGTGATAAATTGTTTAGGTGTATTTGGGAAGCATTTTAGTGCGGTTTCAAGAGAATAGTAAAGAAAATTTTGATATAGTGTTTAATATCATTAAATACTTTGTCATAATCAAGGTGGCAATGATAACATTGCGGACTGAATTGGAGAAGAAAACATGTTAAACAATCTCCTTAGTGTATTCCTATTTGTATAAATTAAATTATTTTGTTTTTGTGTCATACAGGAAATTTAGTTAAATTTAATTTTTTCTTCAATTTTAATTATACTTTTTTTTTGTACCACTGTTTATTGTACAATGGCTGCTGAATATTTTATTTGGCTGGTTGCTACTAAGGATCAGTGACTTCTCAGCCACAGGGATGTATTATTATTATTAGTTTTTCCAGTACAATTTGAAGACTGATCGTATGTATTATCGAATCCCGTAATTAGTCACAGATTAGAAAGACAATGAGAGAACGAACGCGTTCGCTTGGGGTTTAATGACTTACCTGAACACGCCTAAGTACAACTCAGGCATTTATTTTAAACTAGCTATTGCCCGCGTCTTCGCCCGCGTGGCATTAGGTACTTAACGAATCGGGATAAAAGGTAGCCTACGTTCTTTTCCATGTCAAAGGCTATATGCATGCCAAATTTCATCCAAATCTGTTCAGCCATTTTTGCGTGATTAAGTAACAAACATCCAAACATCCACACTTTCACATTTATAATATTAGTTAGGATTATACACATTAACCTTCTCAATGTACTGACTGATGATCATAAAGTAATCAGCACGCTGATTTAATATTAATTTCAAATTAAGATATACAATTTTCATTCGGCTTTTCAATTTAAATGGACATGAAATTGAACCAATTTTATTCATTCCCGTAAAACAGTCACAAAGTATAGATGTAAAACAAAACCTGGCTAATAATGGATTATAACGTTAGTACACGAAACTATAGTACACTGGCGTATTAATATGCGGCATTGAACGCAATGCAACGTTGTGCAAATACACCGGGGTTTGTATTAGTGTTTACTATTGTCACAGAGGAGATGAAACCAGAAGGCAATCGCCATAAAACAAGCTATATCAAGCATATGCACACACAGGTAGGACAGAGTAATGAACTTGAGCGAGTACTGAAAGAAAACATAGTTATTTGGCACATGGATAAACAAGTATTTAAACCTTTAATTGAACTTCAAAAAATTAAACATATTAACTCGCTTTGCGCGTTTATACTGAAATCGATGTTTTTAAGAAAGGGCTTAGCTAGCTTGTAGTCGTCTTTTGTTTTACCGTTCTATTCTCTACTGCCTGCTACAACCACTTACGATGCACTGTGGCTAATTAATAGCACTTATTATAATTTTGCATCCGCTCTTGTCACTGCTCGTTCACTATCGATGCCATTAATGCAAGTACGACAATTCTCCAACTGTCTCAAACAGTATAAAGTGAAGTGTGTGTGTGTATTTGCATATGTTTTCGCTCGTTGTGTGAAGCTAATCTTCTGCATTTATCTACTCTGTGTTATTAGAGTTTACAATGGCCCCTCTATAAGTACCTACCTGTGTTGGTACATTTACACCAATCCGGTGTACCAACTTGTGTAATGATTCGGCGAATTAGATTATTGTGCCATGTGATTGGGGTTTAGTAAGTGACCATTCCAATTCAAATAGCTGTATTGGCTATCTGACGAAATATTTTGTTAAACCATAATTAACTACCTGCGTATCTTCGCTCCTTCTCTGTAAAATCCATCCTAAGGTTGTCAACATTGGGAAGGACTCCGGGTTGTCCTTTCGGATGTCAACTCATAGCCTCAATAGGCTTCACCTTTGCTGGGCCAATACGGTTTTGCTGATATATCTTTGAGGTGCGCGTGGAACACTACGTGCCGTCCACTAATTGGGCTCGGTCTGGACGGCGAGCTAGCCATTGTTCGTCATCCTTGTAGATGCCCATGCCTACTGTGGTTTGAAATCGGGGTCGGGTTCTCGGCGGCTGGAGCATGAGAACTTCCGTTCTGTTTAGGGTGGAAAACATCAAATAACTTCTACTGCTCAGGAGAAAGTCAGAGTGAGGGAATGTCAGACTTGTTCTTCAATGTTCTTTGTTGACTTGTGTGTTTCAAGATTGCAATGACCCTTTCCTTCCCTTCTCTTTTTCTTTCCCTTTTTTTCTTTCCTTCTTTTCATTCTTTCCTTTAGTGGTGATTCAGTACTCTGGATAAACCTATTCAGAATCCATTAAAGTACGTTTAATTATACTTTAATAGACCAATTATTATTGGCGCGTGAAATTCCCATTAAACACAAAATTAATCATCGTTCTACACTAGATATTTATTGCGGCATGTTTCTGTGTCAATCCACCGCTCATTAGAGAAGGCCACATTAATATTCACTTGTTCCGGAACACTGTCAATGCAGGTTGAACGGAACTAAGCTTTGATTTACTGTCTTGTATTACCGGTTGTGTATTGTGCTGTGTGATCGCTTTTGAGCAGAAAACTGGATTGCAATGTTATAGACTAGCTTCTGCTGCTGAAAATATATCACTCAGTGATAAAGTATATTTAATACATCATTTAGTTCCATATGTAGGTACTTTGTGTAATGTTATCATAACAATTCGGTTCACTTTTTCTCCCCACTTTATTTTAATATCGCAAAAATATTTAACAATTGGTGATTGGCGCGAAAATGAAAAAAATACAATGAATATTCGTCTAGATAAGATTGACAGATTCCAAATTCTAATGTATTTTTATAATTGTAACAGTATTTACGGCTAGATTTATATCCAAAAATAAATACATTTAGTTTATATGGGTTGGGTCGTTGAGTGTGGAAGTTTTTTATAAAACAAACCGTTAGACACGAACCTTCCAGAATGGTTATACGAAGTCCATACAAGTCTGATAACCGTAGGGACCAGCAGGGCCGATGCCCGCTAAGACCGCAGGGAATTTCTGAAAAGGAAATCTGTGAACCTAGAATGTAGACCATAAACAGCAACTGAAAAGACATGGCTGCAGTTTTAGTCAGTAAAAGTCTGATAGGCCACACGAAGTGGAAAAAATCCACTCTAGGGTGAAGACGGATTTTTCCCACTTCAAAAAACAAAGCAAGTCTTGTTTTGTTTGCTAAATCCAGTTTAATTACACCTGTAATAATATTATTCCATTGTTAGGCATAACAAACGACAAAAAACAGGCCATAATTTTTACACAGACACACAAAATCATTAACAAAGTACCAGGCAACAATGAAACCGCGTAGACTTGATGTTCAGCTAACATTAAACGCATCCGACTCAAAGCCACTTGAGTTTTGGCTCAGTTTCCAGTCGGCTGCACTCAGTGTTGATTCTGTTTCCAGCTTCCCTTTCGCTGAGGTTTGCTTACTGTTTGTAGGTTTAGCTAGTAGTACCTAGTCATATAGGTAGGTAGGTACTGAACGTTTCAATTCTGTGTACGTTGTAGTAAACGTAAAAATTAATTTGTAAAAAGAATCAATACAGAAAAAAAGTGTATGTAACTTATGAAAACTCAATTTATTTATTTGAGAATATAAGTTTACAGTACAGGAAAAATAAACTTATGTTCTAAAATCTTAGAGACTAAACAAAACTAACAAACTAAATAAACTTTAAACTACAAAAAACTTCAAAATGAATTTATAAATTTACAAATTTGGTATGGCATAACATGGAAGATATCCAGATCTATGTACTGAGTGAGCAAAGAGTTGAGCAGTATAATTGCTCATGCTGTAGGCGCTGCAGAGGATCGACGTGTGCGCACTCCCGGTGGCGCTGCAAACAGTTTTCTCTGACGACGAGGACCAATATACAATTATGTGATCAAAGTTTTAAAGATTAAAAATATTATTATTAACTTTTAAGAAACAATTTTTGAGACTCATCTATTAGGTTACTCTATTTTTATTTAAAATTTATAAATAGAACTCATTTTTAATTAGCAGAAGTTTTTCAGTACTTGTTTTGTGTATTACTCGTATTCTGTTGCTTCTTCAATTTGTCTAACATAATTTGAATTACACTCGTTCCGTTCTATTTCTGAAGCACTTTCCTAGTAAAACATTAATTTTCTATATACAGTATATCTAGTTTTTAGTCAGAAACGGAACACACACCGCCCGATATAAACGGTTTCACGTTTCAAACCGGTTCACGAAAATTCCTCATAAATGGAAAACAACTTGTGTATCTTATACGAGTACATTGCATAACAACTTACTACTTAGAAGTTATATTAGTGCATTGATAATTAAATTGAATTTAATATCACCAAGTAAATCAATTGACTAGTATCAACCTGTATTTTCACTCGTAATAAAGTGAGCAACAGAATTGAAAATATCTGTAACTGACTTTTGCCCGCGGTTTCACCCGCGTATACAAATTATAGCCACTCAGGAATAAAGCAGCTTACTATTGGTGAAATAATTTCAGCAATGGGACCAATACTTTCAGAGATTACCTCTTACAAACCAAAAAATAAACTTTACCTCTTTATAATATTATTAAACAAATAAAATGATAAAATACACTTAACTAATTAGAGATAATCTATACAGTAAAAACCTAGCTAAATATGACGTCATAAAACTCCTCAGCATCGCTGTTGACTGGAAGTGTGCCCAAAAGGCTGGCAGCATTGCCACGATGTATAGCAATGCTTAATTTGTGAACGCGGTAGAAGCCAGCCTTTGGGTCACGCGAAGAGTCGACTAAGCGTTTGGATAATTCTTTATAATACTAGTGTATATAAATCCTGGACTTGGCTACTTCAATGCCAGTTTCAATTAAGTCCAATCACCTCTTACGCCTGTACCTAAAAATAATATTCATCATGCTGTTATGATTACTTTTCTTCTGTAGACACACACACAGCTGTTTGAGAAAATGCCAATTGATCATGCATTCATGCGTAAAAAATGTGCTTCCTCCAGGGTGCGAACCAGTTCCATCAGCTTGTTGGCCATGACTGCTGACTTGTGTGCTGAATTGTTACTCCAACATTTTGGCTGGAATTTTAAAACATATTTGTATGTGAATATTATTGTTATTTTGTATCTCTAACATTGTTATCTATTGAACCTAACATTAAAATTCTACTTATACCATGCTGATACAAAGCATGAAAAAAATGTCTGAAAAAATTGCTTATAATGGTTATAAGTCTAAATATATCAATTTTCACGATGTTTTTTGCCAAAATCCCGGCAGTTATATCATTTTGCACAAACTTATCTTCGGAACTATGAGAGATAGAAGAACGTGAATTAGACCAAAAAATTCGTATTTTTTTTTTATGTTTTACGTAAAAAACTCAAAAAATGATATAAGTCGAGTTATATCACTTTCCACAGGAGGCACAGATTTTATGAGTCTCAAAAAAGAAAGACAATTTTCGCAATAAATTATTATTATTATACAGTAGGATTAGGCGAGCTCACCATAGTTGAAAGCCTGTCCAGCGATCCGCTAGGTTAAGCTGCTCTGACCCCGGATAACAAGCTAAGCCGGCAGTCATACGTGCTTTGATAGACGTAACGTTACAGACAGATGGAAGGCTAAAAAACTTAGAGCTGGATTTACCTCTGGATATTGGTAATCCTCTGTAATCCAATCAACTGGTAGGTAGGTGTATCATTTTTGTGGTGTTGTGATATTTGATAACATTGTATGCCTATCAAGAAAATAAGCATCAATAAAATTATCTGACGTACGTTTTATATACGATAATCCTCTTGGTCTCCTCTATGTTAGCATATTTATTTATTTATTTATACTTCATGCACATAAAAGTACAGAGGCGGACTTAATGCCTTAGGCATTTTCTTATATTTTATTCTATTTAGTTTTTTTTGTACAAATTGATGACTAATTGCTTCACCAATATTTTGGATGTTTAACTGTGCAGTTTGCCAGTGAACTATGAAGCGCAGTATCCCGGTATTTTGAATTTCGGACCGTGTAAGTAACACAATACACAGCCAAAACTGAGATTACAGATGTTACCCGGAAAGCTGCTTTGGACAGAATTGGGCCGATCATGTTGGGGCTAAAATACTCGTAATACTTATTGGGTTCTGTTGAACGCAAAGCAACCTCGAAGTAGACCAAGACGAAGGTAAAGAGATTAACTCGACTCTCTACCTTAAGGACTGGAGCATAAATGGCACTTCTGCCATTTATGGACCAGTCCCTAAGGCAGAACGAGACAGACGTGTGTGGAAAAAGGAAAAACAGGGCCTTCGCCTAGCAGTGGGACATAATGGGCTGATTGGATTAAATTGTAACAAGCTCAAGCAAAATTTAATTTCATATCTCAAAAAATAAATACAGTCACAGTATACCAAGCAATCTTTCACACATATGGAAAAACTGCCGAACTGTCATCCGAAGACCGGTCACTGGGTTGGTGACAGATGATTGATGAAACTTATCCCTCGCTGTGGACCGACTCAATTCGATTGATCAATCACAAACGAATATATCCAGTTATTCTTTCGTCTCTGTGTGTGAGTGACGCATCAATCTTGTGATATGAAAGTTAAGATAGTTGGAGAAAAAGTTTTGAGCTGACACTTGTCTGCAAAAACGTGATCGCTTGTCTTTTGAAAAATTTTTAAGTGTTTTGATGCTTGAGTTCAAAATGAGTCAAAGTTTTTGTTATTTGTCTTTCTCAACTTTGTACTAAAGCTTACTAAAACTAATACTTACACAAGCAGATTCTATTCAATATGAAAATTTGTATGTTCTTGATTTCCTTTAGCCGCCTTTTAAATAAAGAGTTCGGCATTTTAATTTATTATCAAAATATTTTTGTAGTGTAAATAAATATCTAACAGTAAATATAACAGAGTGTATAAGATACCTTTTTTTAGAAAAAATATATCAGCAGATATTTGAGTATATCTTTATCTAAACTGTTATAACTTCAACCAAATTTTTTATCAAAGACGTGCTTTTGCTAGTATTACTTTTTAATTTAGAAATCAAGTCTTACTTACTAATAATACTCGGAATTTCGCACATCACACAGCTAGGCTATATGTCGTAACATGTCGTGACTTTCATTAAATTAAAGCTGTTAATTCGGCACGACAAGTGAAAAGGCGAAAATATTGTCACAGTAAAAAGTATCGCAGTTGGCGGCGTGGAAATTGAAAACACAACTAGTGGAAACCGTTTCATTACAACACGACATGCAAAACTTTTTGAGCTATAGATATACCAGTACCATTAACATTTGAGCTCTAAACGGGTGATATTCATTTAGGAAATTAGGCCCAAACTAATTGATATAAAAGATGCTTCGGTGGGTTTAGTTTGGACGAGGTTTCGGGATTGTTCGGAAGAGTTACCGTGACCGTCAAACGCAAAGGGAACCTAAAGTAAGACGGTAGGTTTTATTCAGTAAAAGTCTGATATTTTAGCGTACTCCACATAGGACGGGAGAAGTTATCTGATGATTTAATATTTCAAAGCAGGCTGTGGAATGATCTTTAATCGTTTTTATTTTTGTTTTATTATACTACCTTTTTATTAGCTTTTGCCCGCAGACATAAAATATGCAAAAATAAAGCAGCTTTCTATCGGTGGAAACATTTTAGCAATCGGATCAGTACTTCCAGGAATTACCTCCTACAAACAAAACACAACACACAACAAACAAATAAACAAACTTTACCTCTTTATTATATTAGAGTAGATCAGATGAAGATGAAATATTTATTATTATTCTCCACACTACACTTTTAAACTGCCACAACTTCAAAAACTAATTGTATTTAATCACGAACATTGATAAACGTTTTATTTTTACTTCCAACTATCACCAAATTAATGAAACAAGAAACTTAAACCGCTCTTTCTCCATCTTCAAAACAGTATTTTAGTTCCAATTGTTCTTCTGAAAACTTGCTGTTCGGACCCAGAATTCAGTTCGCAAAGCAAACACCGTTCACCGTATCAGGCGTTGATGGCAAACTTGCTTTACAAATCTCTTGCGTTCACGATACCAAAGTCAGTTTCTATTTCGTTCTCAGTGCTACAGATTTCCCAGTTGCATCGTTTGTCTCCAGTTTAAGAGGCAAATATGTATCCCCGTAACGCAGAGAGGACGCTAAGTGTATTCTTTTGTGAGACTTGCTGTACTGTTACGGGGAAAATTGTTTGCTTTTGAGTTTATTGCTAAAGAGATTTCTTTATTGTTCTCGTTGTGATAGAAAACCTTTTATCACTAATAATAGGTTTATCTTTAAAAAAATACTCGTATGTCTTTCTTTAAACGCCAAGGACAACTAAAGAATAAAAGTGGGTTTTAGTCAGTAAGAATATAAACTGCCTTTCCGAAATAAACATTCGAAAAATTTTTGAAATTTTAAGTCATAATTTTTTTCTGCCAAGTAAAATTGTATAAGCCTAGCCAAAAACTATTAACTAGTAATGTTGACGGCTACTAAAATTATTTGAAGGGCCTGACCAAGTTTGGGAACATTAAGAAACAGCGTATGTACTATGTAGATCCTTAATATTAAACTATATTGTCCTTTGATTGTGAAAGGCATCTTCAGCTCTGTAGTGTCAAAAACAGAACTAAGGTGCTCATTGCTCATCCCATCAAATTTCATTACGATTCAGTACTCAAGATACCTACTCATACCTAGTAATTTCAGCAAACTATGGTTTGAACAACAGTTCAATTCCGCCTCCAATTCCGTGAAACAAGACGTATCTGGAGATCAGTTAGTTCATGAAATAGTAAACTAGTTCTGTTCTGCATAATTTATGCTGTGATTATACGGTTATGGAATAACATGAAAGGCGTACTCCCAATTGGAGTGTTTGTCATGTCATGAGTTAGAAGCGACCATTGTGGGATAATATTATGACATGATGAATGTTTGATTCCAGGACAATATGAATTTATTGTTAGAAATTAATGATAAATATTAGGATCACAAGCATGATCATATGGTTGTGGTTTTACCAGAGATATCACTAATCTACTTTGCTATGGATGCGTTTGATATCGATCAAACATATTTATTGGTCGATATAGTTTAGTACTGGTGGAAACTGGTTCAACTAAGCAATGCTTTTTATATATGTGCTATAGATGCGTGCTCTGGGTGGTCGCGAGTGGTTATAGCTCTGTTTAAAGCAAAACACGTAGGTGTTTTGCTCTGAACAGTTCCATAAGTACACTGTAGCGTAAGCGGACCTTACTTACTGTCGATAAATCGCATAGCTTGAGCTGCGTATTATAGCTTCTTACCATATGTTTGGTGGCAAAGCACCCTAAGAAGTTAGATACCTCCAACTGTTTTTAGGTTTTGTAATAGAAAAAAAAATCGAATAAATAACACCGAAGGCTTCCCAAGCTGCTAAGCGCTATTGGACAATGCGATAACGCATTTTTATTTACAAAATCCTACGGATTAGAATAGTTTTAGAAGAAGTGGTTGCCGCATCGATATCACGTGAGGCTATGTTCAAATACATGCATTAACTTCACGTGCTAAAACACAAAATTGACCTAAGTTTGGATAGTAGTTCAATTTTATTAATTAAACAATAAGTTAGACTACTATTATCAAACTTGGATAAGTTTGTTCACTAGACTGAGCTTACTATTGGAAGACAATCAAATCGACTATTCCCAGGCTATTTGCTGAAGACTTTTAGCAAAATTTTTAAATAATTTGTTTTCGCAGCATTTAGAAGCATATGATATTGAATTGAAATGAGAACTTGAAAACTACGAATTTCTTTTTTTTTTGCTTATAATATGTTGAGTATTTTTATGTACAACAGATTGTTACTTCAATACATATACATGCTTAAAAAATGTTTTTTTCCCAAGCTGAAACTACAGAAAGCTTTATGTTAAATTTTTTGTATAAAACACTAGCTCCTGTCAGCGGGTTTACCCACGTAAAAGTAGAAAATAATAATGTATGTCACTCAGTGATTATATTGCATACTACTGGCAAATAATTTTTAAAATTAGACCAGCAGTTGAGTTCATTCATTACAAACCAAAACATAAATCTTTCTTAACTAAAAATGAATATAACTATCTTATCTTTAATAACCAATATATTTTTATCGGACATTTTCCCGGTAATTTTAGGTTATCTAGGTTAGCAGATTACATTTCTACAAATCTTAGTACAATAAGTACCTGCTTAATGTATTTCAGTTGCCGTAGTCTTTATAAAATATTTATGAGTCTCGTTTTCTGTCTCTTTCATTTGCTCTTACGTCTTTAGCGAATCCCTTTGGTGATGTTAGCGGAGGATAAACTGCATCATTTAATACCCAGCCTCGTCTGGATTATTATTTCAACATTATTTTAGCACAATGGTGCCGCTCGTTATTTTTGAGTCTTTGTTTATATACATAAGTATTTGGAGGTATGCGAAACAGAGAGTAAAGTCCCACATGCCTCCATTGAAAAGGGAGGATCCTCCGACCAGACATGTGTTATAGTCTGGTGGGCGACTGCCCGATAGATGATTTCGGGCTGTCGTATATGTTCAAATCGCGCGGAGAACTTTGGTTGCGCGATGCAGGATTTTGTATTTTCTTCGTAGTTCTTATGTGGCGCCATAGATGTCGCTACAAGTATAAGTCCTAAAAGTATGTTCCAAAATACTACAAATTAGTACTACTCCAAAATACTCAGGGGTCTAAAATATGGAAAATAATTGAAAATACAATATCATGAATATAAAATAAAAAAATGTATTGAACAAAGATGGAGTTTACATGATAATGCAGTTACTGATTTAGCGCCGAAACCATGTCGTTTCAGACATCACACACATGTGCAGAAAGAGTCATCGCGAAACAATCTGGTCTTCAACGTAGTCTTTAATCATGTAAGATATTCTTTTTGTTTTGTTCTTTTAATGTTTATCGTAACTGAGGCAGTATATATTTAGTCGTATAAAACGGTGTTTGCTGAATTAATAAATAAAAACGAAATTATAATTCACAAAAAAAGTATACCGCGTTTCGAACAAAGACAATGGTTTGCTGAATCTAAAAATCAACATTTGAATTTTTCAATGTTGAATAGTCAAACACCTCTAACCGTTGAATATTGAAATTCAATCAAAATAATATTATGCGATATCATCGAAACAAAGCCGATCCTATTCTCAATATAATACAAACTGTATGAACAGTACTGTGGGACGATACATTAATATGCATCAAGTGCAAACTATCGCCGACCGCGATCGCAGTGTAGACTGCAAACACGAACACAGCTGCTAGGTACTACTCGCTTTTCATCTATAGACACAGAAACACTGTGCTATCGTACCCTGCTTGAGTACTGAATTATTTTGTAGCGGGTTTGGGATTGAGGAAACAGCGTGTCGGCCACTTATCTTCTGGCGAGACAAGTGACGGAAATGGGTGACTTAATGGCACTGCGAGCGATAGCTGGGTTCTTAGCACTTGTACGAAGTCAGGAATTTAAACAATTCGTTATTTGTAGAGAGTGCGATAAGTACAACAAGGGCCACACCATTTGTTTCGCCTAAATTTGTAGACATGCTATAAACCAACCTTCTTTGTTAGCTAAATAGATGTGAGACTCAAAATGAAAGTACAATAAAACGATATCTGATTTGATTTGCCTTAGCTTGGCATTGACATAACAATCACAAGAAAAAAAACTATGAAATCTGAAATTATACTAATGTGTCTATTACTTATCTATGATCTCCTTACAGTGTGGTTCAATAACAATAAAATATTACCTATCTAATAAATAAAACTAGTAGATATGGCTCAAAATTTTCTGTGTTTAGTCTATTTACAATTGGAATATCAAAAAACATTTTCTGTAGCATTGAAAATTTTAAAGTTCAGAAATATTTTTCAACAGGAGTTTAATTCCAGTTTTTATGTTGTCGGCTACGATAGAATTGAATAAAAGTCAATGTGAATGTTGTGATTCAATCCTACTTCGTGTTTTGAAAAAAATCTAAAAATCAAATGTACTGCTTGTGTTTGGCCGATTTTGATGGCTTTGACCGTTCCTATATTCAATATTTTTGGTTGCAAAACACCGAGTTTTGAAACCAAAAATATTGAATATCGAACGTAAATAATTTACGTGTTTTCTTTTTATTTGGGAAACATGTTGCTCTTCGTAAAATACTGGTATTGGACTCCAACATAGAAAAAAATACCATGAAAGTTGATTTTGGGAAAGCTTACTTAAAGCTTCGACAAGTTCAGTAAAAAAAAATTAAAATGGATAAATATAATATTTCTGTGTCTACTTTATGAAATAACCAACTAACCCATCAAAGATCGGGATCATTATTAGAAAGACTGTAAGAACTTTGAACTGAAAACTTATTTGTCAAACACAACACCAAATCAGCTTAAAAGAGATGCTCCACCCAATCAAACAACTTAGCATAGCGGTTAGGATTCAAAGGAGAAGACGGTTTTACTCCAACTGTAGCAGTCTAGATAACTTTATAACTGTTCTTATTAATATGCAACAGCTGACGATACCAAACTACAGATTTAATAATAAGAAACTGATGAACAAAGCTTCTAGCTACGAAACGAGTTTCAATTATGAAATCGAAGTATCTATTCAAATTGGAAAACAGTAATTTTGTAGAGGCGCTATTGAGTCTTATGTTTCTTCTTCTTATCGTGTCAATGGCAAAAATATTCAACTTTTCTTAATTAAATCCTGTCTGGCCAGTACTTGGACACAGCTATTCCGTTCACTGACACTGTCATTAATTCCTTACGTGAACAGCCCCCCTAGCCAAGTTACAAACGTTTCGCTTGCGTCGAACGCTTCGAGTTGACCTTGCCGCCCATTCTTTTGTTTTGACCACGTGACTGAGCGTTGAGGCGACGTCATTCCCGTACATTTGAAGCTTTCTACAAGCGCTAACTATTGCAGATTAGCAACTTGGCTAGGGGTACAGGTAACAGAGCATGTGGCGATATACGCCGTTTAAGAAGTGGCTTAGGAGATTGTCCTTATTTATTTATTGGTCCATCTGCAATTGTTTCCCTTTATAACTTAATAACACATGCTACGAGTATTATTGAAACTACAAATTATCATGCGGTAGACAGTGTAGATATATCACCTAATAGGTATCTAGAGTTACCTACATAATTCTAAAGTGTAGTGGTGAGTTACTTTAGAAGGACTTGGCACTTGAATTTTCGAATTGATGGCCAACAGAAATACAAACGTGAAAGTAAATAAACCCACAACATTTTTTTCTAATTAAACAAAATACTCTGGAAAACTCCAGCAATACACAATTTTCCGGAATATTCCATGCGTTTGATCCTAACTGCCAATAGGACGCAAATAGACCTGACATTTTATCCAGCGAATCATAATTGCGTAGGAAGTGGTTTGCTGAACTGAGCAGATCTGTTCAAAGAAATCTGTTCTAATAACGCATTTGCCTACCGAGATTTATTTATATTTCATTCAGGTAACGCAAAACATATAAATATTCATGAAAATTAAGCAAGACGGTAACAGTATTGCGGTCGCAGGGAGAACCTGGATCCATGAGTCGTCGGAAAGGGAACTCCGGGACGCAAAGCAAATAAGGAACATAGGTGTTAGTCAGTAAAAGTCCGATTTGCCCTCACGCGCCACCCTAGAGTGGGAAAAGTCATTAGATGTTTTCACACCTAAAAAACCGGCCAAGTGCGAGTCGGACTCGCCCATGAAGTGTTCCGTAGCAGCAAATAACATAATATAAAAGTTCTTATAGTTCGTTGTAACTTTGATCGATGTTTTAATAATAGTGTACTTTTTAAATTTATGACGTATTAAAAACTACTTATTAGATCTCGTTTAAACGAATTTTCGTTTTCGGTTTGAAGTTACAGCGGGTGTCTCTCGCTCAAACTATTCAGTTTAAAAAAAAATGATATTAGAAACCTCAATATAGTTTTTAAAGACCTATCCACAGTTACCGAACCCATACGTGTGGATGTATGGGTTCGATGATAAAAAAATGTTGAGTTTCAGTTCTAGGTATTTTTTTTTTTTTTTTTATGGTGGGAAAAATCATGCATTGACATCCCCTGCTCTTGGGCGGAGCGGGAGATAGTGTCAGACTCTTACTGACTAAAAGACCCACCCCGTTCCTTCTAGCCTTCATACCGGGGCTCGAGCGCCCTTTCGGATAACCCTGGCCCCAGTAGGCTTCGACCCGGCTGGGTCCCTGCTGTTGCTGACAACTCCTTGAGGCGCGCGGGAACAGTGCGCGCCGTCGACGACTTGGGCTTGGTCCGGACAGTTACCGGACGGCCGGACAGCGAGCTACCCATTGCTCACCGTCCGCAAGCCCGCGCCTACGGTGGCCGGAAATCAGGATCAGAATCCCGGCGGCGGCGGCGGCGGCGATGATAACGCCGTTGCCTGATGCGTTCGGCCTCCTCCTTTGCGAACATTACTGCTTCGCAGAAGTCGGCGACCGCCTGCCACTCCTCCTCGCTCCGGACCATGGCCTCAACCAAGGCCCGGCGCGAGAGGTCTCCGCCGCCGATCGCCCCCACGAGGGCACGGCGATGTTCCGCCCAAGCAGGGCACACCTCGACTGTGTGCTCCACCGTGTCCTCCGGGCATTCCGCACAGTGGCGACACCCGGGCGTCACTTCCGCACGAATCCGGTGCAGGAAACTCCCGAACGAACCATGTCCGGTGAGGACCTGCGTCATGCGGAAGGTAAGGACGCCGTGAGGTCTTTCCAGCCACGCCTCAAAGAGGGGACTTACCGCCATGATTGTGGCGTGCCCACAGTTCTAGGTATGGGGACCCCCAAAATTTATTGTTTTTTTTTTCTATTTTTGGGTGAAAATCTTAATGCGGTTCACAAAATACATCTACTTACTAAGTTTCAACAGTATAGCTCTTATAGTTTCGGAAAAAAGTGGCTGTGACATACGGACGGACAGAGAGACAGACAGACAGACAGACATGAAGAATCCATAAGGGTTCTGTTTTTTGCCATTTGGCTACGGAACCCTAAAAAAGGGAGGTACCTGGACGATATTGATATAGAAGTATGGAAACTGATGCAAAAAATAAATGTACATAATTATATGCCCAGCAGTCGGGATGTGAATGATGATATTTATGAGCTAATAAAATGAACTAATTGTACTTCATCAAATGAACCATTAAACGGAATAAATAAAAAATATCTGCGTTTAGTCTTTGATCATTATTAATTGGGTAGTCTACGAAAACAGACATTAGTAAATAAATATGTAGCCTTATAACATCTAAAGCAAAATATTTGATCGCACCAATAACTAACAATTCAAGTTAATTTCTATGACACTGCAACAGCAATTATTTTTTGAAGATGGAAAATCATGACTGGCTTGTTGGTCTAGTTATTTGTGGCCCTAAATGGTATTCCAGAGGTCGTGGGTTCGATTCCCACCCAGTACAAATGTTTGTGTGATGAGCACGATCATTGTTCTGTGTCTGGGTTTAATTTATCTATAATATGTATGTATATAGAAATATATAAGTATGTTTATCAGTTGTCTAGTACTCATAACACAAGCTCTGTTTAGCTTGGAACTAGACGACGTTATGTGATAGTTGTGGAATATTATATTATATATTCTATATCTAATGACTTATCCCACTCTAGGGTGGAAAAGAATTTCGCGTCAAACATTTATTGACTAAATCAGTGTGTTTTTTAAATGGAATGTTCGAAAAAGTTAACATGGCCTTGAAGACCACGGCCATGGCTCTTTCTATCATCCCCGCAAGCAAATGACATGCGTGACAACCGATTTCCACAAGTTTTTTCAGACATTGATGCCATTTCCAGGCTTCTTCTTAAATAAAATTTACGTAGATATACTCATTTCGTTTTACAGCATCCTCAGGAATGTGCTTTTACAGGTGTTGCACAGACAGGAAACTGGAGTGGTTTTTAAGAGTGCTGATGGTGATCGTCGGGGTGGTGAGTGAGTGTGAGATTTTTACATTACTAACGGGTTAAAATCCCACACTCACTCTCTGGGAGTTATCCCCAAAGGCCGGGACTTTTTTAGGTTTTCCCCGAAAAATCTTATGGTCTTAAAAAATACAACATAAAAATTATGGACATGTTAGAAGACACCACTAAGTATAATATCGTTTCAATTTGTAATCAATACTATTTGAGCAAGCCGTTTAAAATTTCACATCGGTCGTTGTACTGAAAGGAATTGTAAATTTCGTATTATGGTAATTCTTATATTCTAGCATTAAAAGCAGGGTAACATGGCGCAAAAAGTGAGCCTTGTTTTAAGGCCGTATGTTAAAACTGTTTTGTATGTCGTCAAAATGTTTTTGGACTGGCTAGGTTTGAAATCCGTATCCGTATTCATGTTTGTTTAAACTGTGTATGATTTCGTGGAAATTTAATTTGTGTCTGTTACGTTACGTTTGATGTTCCTTTTGGCATATTCATAAATATGAGTGACTTGTTTCAGGATTGAAAATTATTTTGACAGATAGTCAAATGTGCGGTGGCTGCTAGTTGATTGAATTTTTCAATGGCTAATTGCATCGCATCACTTGCGTTTAATTTGTGGCGCAACGAATAATCCTTTTAGTATAGTAAGTTAAAATTTTAAGTGATTAAAATAATTAATTTAGGTGATTGAATTAGTAAGTGAGTTCCGTGAGAGTGAGATTAGTGAGTGAGTGAGTGACTGCGAGTGACGAGAAATTAACAGAACAGTAACTTACAAACATCAATTTGAGTCGAATCGTGTCAATTAGACACAATAGAAAGACAATGACAGTACGAACGCGCTTGGGGTTTAATGAATTAAAATACAAAATGAGAAGCTTCATAATATTTGAGCGAACTAGTATTTGTTTGAGTGTCAACGTTACGATCTGCATTTTTTTCAATATTTCTGAGAGGCATTTTATTTTAAACTAGCTGTACCCGCGCGGCTTCGCTCCCACTCTTCCCTACTGCAGCCTACTCTACCCTACTCTACCCTACTATACCCTACTCTACCCTACTCTATCCTACTCTACCCTACTCTACCCTACCCTACTCTACTCTACTCTACCCTACTCTACCCTACTATACCCTACTCTACCCTACTCTACCCTACTCTACCCTACTCTACCCTACCCTACTCTACTCTACTCTACCCTACTCTACCCTACTCTACCCTACTCTACCCTACTCTACCCTACTCTACCCTACTCTACCCTACTCTACCCTACTCTACCCTACTCTACCCTACTCTACCCTACTCTACCCTACTCTACCCTACTCTACCCTACTCTACCCTACTCTACCCTACTCTACCCTACTCTACCCTACTCTACCCTACTCTACCCTACTCTACCCTACTCTACCCTACTCTACCCTACTCTACCCTACTCTACTCTACCCTACTCTACCCTCCTATACCTTACTCTACCCTACTCTACCGTACTCTACCCTACTCTACCCTACTCTACCCTACTCTACTCTACCCTACTCTACCCTCCTCTACCTTACTCTACCTTACACTACCCTACACTACCCTACTCTACCCTACACTACCCTAATTTTCATTTTTTTTTCCATAAGAACCTTCTCCTCATAATAACGAACACAACAAAAAAAAAATTAGCGAAATCGGTCCAGGCGTTGTTGAGTTATGCGCTTACCAACACATTTTGCGATTCATTTTTATATTATAGATGAAGTGTTTCGATTGTCCTAAATATCGAATTAGAGAGTATTGAATGTCATCGATAGGTATTTATGTATTATTTATGTCACAAAGTAATTTCGGATATTGCGAAAACCCGGATAATTAGAAAATGGTGAAATAAAATCTGCGAGCAACTTAGTCATAGCGTTCGCCAACCACTGCCTCGGCATCGCTCGCTTTGCTCGCTCGGCTCACGCGCGGTTGATCATAGTTTTAGAACTGTGACCAACTGCACGCTAACCTAACCTATTTAACCCAATTCAAAATAATTAATCTGCCTGCGACTAGATAATTAGACAAAGGTGAAAACATTTCCTCAATTTTATTTCTAGTCGCTCACTTAGTAATTCTCTTACTAAATGACATCCACAAAACTAACTCTTAACGAAGAGCTTACTCACTTATAGTCTTATTTAAGTTTAAAGATTCCTTATTGGTCATAAAACATGGTAAAGTTCACTTACTTATTTTCTTAATTTTTCTATCACATGGATTGAAAAACAAAAAAAAAAAATAAGCTATATATTGCTTACCCATTCACTCTCAAACGGTTTAACGGGTTGAGATGAAATTTTGCACACAAGTAGACCAATCCACATGTGTGCTTTTTAAGACATGCATGTCTTGGAAAAGCACATAAGATATTTTTATTCTAAGAGCCTGCTCCTTTGAGATAATTTTCTGTTTTCAAGCGGACAAAATCGCAGGCAGAAGCTAGTACGTGTAAAAATACTTTATAACTACACTCTTCTAACAGAAATAGAATAAGAACGAAAAACTTCTCCAGTACATAGATACATACGTTCTTCCATGATTATTTCTCACAGTGTCAACTCCAGTTAGATTGATCACAATGCGGGGATCGCGCTCCAGGGAAACAACGGTAAGACAAATCTTTCCCTGAGCTCTTGGAAACTTTTCCGACTTTACCGGACCGCATATGTTACTAACACCCATTGTAGTGAGTTTGTACCTTTATTTTGTTGGACAAAGGTGTTCCTTTAATATGATAGGGGATTTAATTACTTTGTAGTGACTTTGTTTAGAGATCTGTGCAGTGTGCATCATCCATCATGTTAGATACCTTGAATGTTTGTAACTGCAATGCACATTGTTATTACTTCATCAATTTTCTTAATTTATTAAGCAGTGTCTTTAAGTCACGGGTGGCATGTTGAATTCCAAACGAAACGAAGGTTAAGTTTTTATCCCGAACGCCAGTGAGGGATTTATATTATCAACTTCCGAGTACACCAAGTTTTGTGTTCTAGGACCGCGGGTAACCTTTTCAAAAGTCGACACATGGCCTTGAACAGTTGAATGGATTTAGATGAAATTTGGCACTCGGGTAGATTATGTTCTGGAAGCACAACAAGATACTTATTATTTCAGGATTTTCCCTTGGCAGATTTTTCTACTTTCACGCAAGTTAAGCCGCTAGTAGCAACTAGTGTGATATTATAATAACAACGTATCTATAACATAAAAACATAGTACTTTACACGGTATACATTGGTTGTAAAATTAATGTGTTTTTAATTCTGTAACTAAAGTCTAAGTCACATAACATAATCCCTAGTAATTTAGTTACGTCAGGTTTGTATCCATTTTTGTCATTCAATTTCAAAAAAACATTTTAACAGCCTTGCGTGACGTCATTAAAATGCTGGAAACGTCACAAAAACGAGACTAACACATGTATTGTGATGAAAATCGAGGTGGTCAAGCAAACGGGCGCAACCGACAGATTTGCAATTCACAGTGCGTCGTACTGGCAAATAACCGAACGTTTGACGACTAGTGTTTGTAATCGAAAGCTTAACATGTTGGTTGGGACAACGATTAGTGTTGATGATGGTTTGCAATACAGTTGGTTGGAAATGGGCGGAAATGTTGAAACTGGGCACGAAATTTATCACTTTTTGGTTATGTGATTTGTGAGACTGATGCTGCGTAATGGGACAATATTTATACAGTTTTTTTTTTATTCCAGTAGGAATTAGTGTTCTCGGGTAAATTTCATCACCAATTAGCGCCAGTTAACTGAGCGGTCTTCTGTTTTTGGAAGACGTTGACGTCAATTTAAATAATGTCCTTAATAGTTTTAATAGATGCCTGGACGTTATAACTCAGTGCAACCTGCCCCCCTAGCCAACTTACAACCATTTCGCTTGCGTCGAACGCTTCGAGTTGGCCGCGTCGCCGAATCTTTTGTTCGGACCACGTGACTGAGCGTGAAGCTGACGTCATTCCCGTACATTTGAAGCTTTCTACTAGCGTTAACTATTGCAGATTATTAACTTGGCTAGAGGTGCAGGTGAATGTCCTTTTAGAAAGCCCTCATTGTTTTTCAAACATACGTCGTTTATAGTTTCAACAAAATTGCTGAGCAGTTTTGTTGAGTATCTTATTTTTTGAGATTGTTTAAAAGAATTACTGAGGCCTTAAAACACAAAGGGTAGGAATTAAGACTCTACCAAGAGTGGGATAAGTCTTATGATAATTTTCCACTAAAAAAAAAGGTTTAAACAAAGTTAATTTAGTGAAACTAAGAACTAAAAACAGTACCTTTAGCTCATACTCGTAATAGATACCTAAAAACAGTCAATTTGTGACAACCTTATACCTTTCGATGGAGCAGCAATCAACTTAGAAACCTGCCAACCATTCTACCCTGAACTTTAATTACTAACAAATCACGGCGAAAGTAAATTACTTAATTTACATCAAGCTGCGCCTTACAACAAACATGATAAAAAATAAAACATGACATGAAATGTGTATTCCCCATTGGATTAAGCAGAGATAAAAATATTATTTCAAGTACACATTCACTTTTGTGCTTGCTGGACGGCAGCAGATTTGCCCCTATTACATGGACTTAAGCCCAACTGGCAGAAAAATATTCAGCCAGATTAATTAACGTGATTAAATTCTGTCGAGCATGCATCTAATTAATTGAAGGCTATTAATCAACACCTCTGCGTAATTTTACAGACAGACAACCGACTTAACGAGTAAAAACTTCAGAAATTATATGTAATTTCGCAAATGACGAATTGACTACGTAACTTAGGCAGGGTGCAGACTTGAACTCTTTTGTGTCTTGTGTCAGATATCAGTATGAAATTATCCACTCCCTGCGCATACTTAAACATTTTTTGTGTCCAGTTGCTTCCACTTAACACATACTCCTGACGATTAAAAAGTCTTCGGTGTCGGTAAATGGACACTAAAAGTGTTTACGTTTGCGGAGCGCCTTAATGTAGGCAGTCAACTACAACATAGTATGTTCTAGATAGTATTAATTACAAACTTAGTACAGACTAGTGACCCGCCGCGGTTTCACTCGGGTGCAAGTAATGTACATAAACCTTCCTCGTTAGAATCAAAATGAGTGCGTGTTTAAGGTGGAGATATCAGTAGGCAACCAAGAACAAGCCAAGAACATGTAACATGATTACCATGATGATTTAATCCACACTCAATGTTTTTTTTTATTAGCCTGTTCTGTCCCACAGCTGGGCCAACCTCCAGTCCTTCTATCTCTAGTGCGCCCGGGTTTCCTTTTGTCAGTTCTGGTGAATTCTACCTAGTTCGTCGCACCATCTCCATCGTGGTCTGCCGCAACCCCGTCTCACTGTTTCAGGGCACCAACATTCAATTTGCTAACCTAAATTATGAAACACGAGGTTTTACGAACTTTAAAGTCTACAAACTAAGTATTTGAATATTCCGGACAGTACAATTTCGTATCATGATCATTATCATTATTATCATTAGTGGAAGTGTTACTAACATAATCATATGTCTTATTTACTAACAATAAACTGTATTTAATTTATATTTATGTTAGTCTGTAAGGTATACAGTATCTATGGGGCAAGATGCCTGAAAATAAATGATTTATTATTATTATTTCTGCCACAACGAAAGACGTTCACTGTTGGGCATAGGCCTCCCCGAGTGTCGCCATAACGATCGATCCTGTGCGTTTTGCATCCATCAGATTCCCACAACCCTCACCAGGTTATCGATCCACATGGTAGGAGGCCTTTCACGCTGCGTCTCCTCATAACTGTTCGTCCCATCGACCATCCGTTCTGCGAACAAAGTGCCCTGCCTACTGCCAATTCTTTGAGCTATGTCGGTATTTCGTGTCATTCAACTAAACTAAAAACATTGCACTAAACTAATATGCCCCTTAAATATTTTTCTCTTTACAATAGCTTGGTATTTTTGATTCTATAAATCATTCTAATCAATTAAAAATACGAGTATCGAAGGAAATATCTCTTAATGCCACGAAAATCCTGTTAGCCAGTCCATTGTTTGCATAGCACTCGTGGCCAAGTCTAAATAGGTCAGGATACGTTTCCACTAAGTCTAAACTCTGTTTAAATCGAAGCTCCCGCAAACAGTCTCGACGTGGGAATGGAGTAACGATAGGACAGCCATTTTTCTATGAAAATTGATGACATTATGAGAACTTTTTACAAACTTTTATTTAGTTTCACCTGTCCGGATGTTTGTCTGTAATCAAATCTTGCAAATTAAAGATCCACTTCCCGGCTACCGATTCAGTTCAAATTGCATTTGAGGCCATGAGTGGACAATTGACTAGAGAAAAAATGACGTATGGCACTCGGGGACTGCCGCGGTAAAGCTAATGCATAGCATTTTTATCAACTTATGCAATTATAATTATTTATTTATTTTATTTATGCAGTATTTTTTTTCCTTTGTTTTTTTTTCTTTGATATTAATTGAAGTTATACTTTCACACATTGAATTGAATTTTGATTGATTGTTCACTCATTTGTTTTCTTATCGGTCACCACGCTCAAAAAACAAATGAGTGGGGGGTGTTAGGTTATTTTCGTTACGGAATTTCTGGATTCGGTCTCCACGCTCAAGGCCCGCGATAGAAGCTATGCAATAGCTTAAAAATACTTTGTTCATTAATTTTGCCATAAAAAAATATGTATTTCCTTAGTTCCAAATGAGCGCCACTATAATAAACAATAAGTGGTAAATAAAAAGTAACTTTATGGAAAAAACAATGGTTTTATCATTGATAGTAATATTTGATGTCCGTCTTTGGCCTGGAACACCATAGAGGCTGGGCAGTCCCCTTTTACATGCATGTGTAAATCAGATGACAATGCAAAATTATTATGACATGAAGCTGATCTGATAATGGAACTGGAAGGTGGCTATAGGAATTTAGTAGTTACACAACACAACCTCATCGAGTTTGGGCTCGTATGATTCGTCTTGATGAGTATTAATTATTTATGCTTGCTATGAAAAAAAATATTTTCATTAAAAGCTTGTTTATATTGGATCGCTATCGCATTGAATCTAGCGTCTGACTTTTTAGGAGGAAAATCATCCAATGTCTTCTCCCGCTCTAGGGTGGACTGGGCGTGTAAGACTTGTAGCCACTAAAACCACACCGGTGTCCTTCAAATTCAAATATTGTTATTTATGAAACGTCAGAAGCTAGTGCACGGTTTGAAATTGAGCATTTCCTATGGAGAAGAACCGGTAAAAAATTCCATGGTTACTCTTTAGTAGCCATTTGCGTTCTAGAACCACGAGTTTCTTTTTCAGAAAATCCGCGAATGTATGTATCTTTTAGTTTACCCTTTTGTTGGGCAGCGGGATTATTCGAAAATGCTACTATGACTCTCCTCAGAAGGTAACTGAAGGAACACAGGCGGGTTTTAGTCAGTAAAAACCTGACAGTCCATCTGTAGCTGAAGAAGTTATTTGATGATTTTTCATTAAAAGAAACCCTTTTGTTACATTCCAATAATATCGACATGTGGATGATGTATTGAGTTCAGATTGCAAGTGAATGATGAAGGAAAAGTTGTTATGTAGTTTATAGGAAAATGATTAGGTATTGACAGAGTGGATTAAGGAATGAAGAATTAGAATCGGTTTCATTCGAGATAAAAGAAATAATTCACGGTCAATGTCAGAAGGTCAGTTAAATTTTTGGATGAAAACGTATATTTTATGACTAACCAGTAAAAGAAAGTTTATCATCAGATCGGTACTTCTAGAAACCTCCTACAAACAACTCAACATCTTAAAAATATTTTAGAAGTAATTACTATCAGCGGCTTTGCCCGAGTGATAGTAAAAAAATATCCCAAGGGAAGATACTCTCAAGATAAAAGTACCCTATGTGCTATTCCAAAACATGGTATACTTGTTTACCAAGTTTCCTCGAAACCCATTCAGTCATTCGAGCATGAAGAAGTAACAAACATACACACTCACACACTCCCAACTTTCGTTTTTATAATATTAGTTTTTTTTTGCATATGTTTTCGCGTCCTTCTGCTAAGCAAAGGCCTCCTGCATGCCTTCACGACATTCTTTTTAAATTACACATATATTTTCAAAGAAGATCAATTTTTTTTTTTGGTTTATGACATGCTTTGTTGTAGAAGCTTACTTTTTTAAAATGATACCTAATTTAAAATCCCAATTACTTAACTCCAGAAACTGTCAATGCATAAATAGAATATTTACCGTTTTTACAAAAAGTCACTGTCTTTTTCCATTACGAAGAGAAAAGTTTTCCTGAAAAAAAAAACTTTCAACCATATTACGTTTCCAACCAGAAATGAAAGTATAAGGGACCAGTTGTCTTTGACATAAAAACTGCGAAACAAAAATGTTTCATCACAAAAACCTTAAGAAACTGGTCATTTCAGTCCAATTGAGTTAGGTAGAGGTTCCCAAAAAATGTCAACTCCAATACAAGTTGAGATAATAAAAGATATACTTACACAGAAAAATAAAAGACGTGTGGCACTCGGGAACTGCCGCGGTAAAGCTATTGCATAGCATTTTTTATCAACTTATGCAATAGACCTCGCCAACAGCTGCTTAACCCCACCCATCCAAAACCAGACCTCGCCAACAGCTGCTTAACCCCACCCATCCAAAACCAGACCTCGCCAACAGCTGCTTAACCCCACCCATCCAAAACTAGACCTCGCCAACAGCTGCTTAACCCCACCCATCCAAAACCAGACCTCGCTAACAGCTGCTTAACCCCACCCATCCAAAATGAGACCTTGCCAACAGCTGCTTATCCCCACCCATCCAATACCAGACCTCGCCAACAGCTGCTTAACCTCTTCCATCCAAAACCAGACCTCGCCAACAGCTGCTTAACCTCTTCCATAAAAAACCAGACCTCGCTAACAGCTGCTTAACCCCACCCATCCAAAACGCCGACAGCTGCTTTCACTCATTTGTTTTCTTATCGGTCACCACGCTCAAAAAACAAATGAGTGGGGGGTGTTAGGTTATTTTCGTTACGGAATTTCTGGATTCGGTCTCCACGCTCAAGGCCCGCGATAGAAGCTATGCAATAGCTTAAAAAAATATAATTCCAGTACAGATTGACCGCTCAATGTACTGAAGATTTATATAATGCAAGATCAACATATACTAGACATAAAGTAGTTAGTTGGATATTTGTGTCGAACGTTCATTTTCCAGGTAAAGACTGCTTTATTTTCAGCATCGAATCGATTTTCTGTTAATAATTTATTATCTTTACGGTGAACCCATAATTGCGTAATTGATGAAAATCGAACCAGTCATTTCAGACGCTTACCCTGTCCGATTGATGTACAGTGACGTTTCTGATTCGAGTATAAATATCTCCACCAATCACAACCGTCAAAAGTTACTCGTTTATTCAACGATGGCTAAGCTTTTTTAAAAGGGTTTTGGATTTCTAAATTTGTGTTTTTTTTTTGTAGTCACTTATTTATCTACATTCTACTTTTTTTATTGTTTCAAAAATATAAGTTTACAGTACAGAACCCAAACTACTTATATTCTAAAATCTTAAACGCAAAAAATTAAGTGATACTACAGTCTCATTGAATGGTCACACTGGACATTCCTCAAATATATGCTGTGCCATGTCGTAGAGATAGTTAACATCACAGCACTTTCACCCATGAAGCACCCATTTCCGGACTATATCTGTGTCAGCTGCAAAGTTAGGGTGACACGCTGCCGTCTCTCCAACCACTCCATCTTCTTCTTCTTAGCGTGTCGATTGCAAAACTTATTAAATTCCATGCCTAGCCTTGTATTCAGCCACGGCAATGCCGTCCACTGATGCTGTCATTAGATTCCTACATGTACAGATTACAGAGCATGTTATGCAGAATGGAAGGTGGGACATGGCCTGTGGAGAGAAGCCGCACAAACACTGAAGGACGGAACCGTCTAAGAACTCACATCTTTGGAGATTGACCACTCCATGTTATCTGGTCTTTTTTTTTGACAGCAATGGGAAATTCTTATTGGACGCCCAGGCTGCCCCAGAGGAGGCAGTTTGGGCAGAGAGATGGCTAAAACCACACTCCTCCTTTTGCCAGTGTCCTCCACCTGTTACTGTTATTGTGTTGACTGACCTGTTGGTCTAGTGGTTAGTGACCCTGACTGCTATGCCGGAGGTCGTGTGTTCGATTCCCACCCAGAACAAATGTTTGCGTGATGGGCATAATCATTTGTTCTGTGTCTGGGTGTAATTTATCTATAATATGTATGTATTTAGAAATATAAGTATGTTTATCAGTTGTCTAGTACCCATAACACAAGCTCTGCTTAATTTGGGACTAGACGGCGTTGTGTGATAGTTGTGGAATATATTATATATTTGGAAGATCTATTTTGTTAAGATTCTACTCCATGAAGTGAGAATATATTCTTATTGGATCTTACCGTCACTTCTAAAGTCCTTGAGAATAAATAAACTTTGTTGTACACCAATGTACATTGTGCAATGTACATTGGTACATTGTCTACTGAGATCGTTAAGAAAAATCAGAATTCGCAATTTGAAATTCATACATTCAGATATACTAGGGCCATGCCAATAGAATGTGCCAACCTTATTGAGCTGCATGCATAAAATGCATGTGCCATTTTGTATTTAACATTCATCTATGAATTATTTATGGTAATGAGAATTAAATTTCGAAATGATCGTTACGTTTTATGTACTCGTTTGTAGGAATGGTTTGATGGATGATTTTAATTGAGTGAGAATTGGAAAAGACTTTGTTTTGCTCACTGATTTTAGCTGTCTTTAATAGAATCTAACAATTTGCCTAGCCTTTTTGTAAGTAGGTTAGGATCGGCTTCCAGTATGACTGGATGCAGCTGGAATCCAGTTTTGAAATATAGAGAGGCTGCCTATCTGACTTACACAACTTATTTTTCCGTTTATATTTTCTTTAAAAACTAAAATAAAAACTGCCCCACATATGGAATTGTTCTTGTATCGTGGGTTATTTTTTTGAAGGTGGAAAATCATCTAATGACTTGTCCCGCTTTAGGGCGGAGAGGGAGGACGTGTCAGACTTTTGTCGACTAAACCCGCATCTATTTTCCTTCAGTCGTCCTTTTAGTTTTTTGGACCAAGGGTAACCTTTTCAGAAGTCGACTCATGACCCTAATAGGCATTCTTGTAATCCTGGATGCGTTTACAAACATGTAAATTGACATACACAATTCACCCAGATCCGAAATAACTAACTGTGAGCCATACAAATATTTGTTTTATACGGAAATCAAACTCGCGACGCGCAGCGCAGCAGACAATCGCTCGCTCAATCACTGTGTCAAACATGGTTGATTCATCAAAAAATATTAAATGGGTAACACACATAATATCTCGTTATCGTTTAGACAGGTAAAATGTCATTCTCATTTGCATTTTCAAACCCAACCCAACAACAACCAAAGAGTAACAAAAGATGTGTCCACATAGAAATGCTATGTACGTGAAATATTTTTTCACGTACAAGGTGTTTTTTTTTTCGTTCATTTCTATCGCAGACATCTGAAAGGCAACACATTACGACGGGACTTTGTATGTAGCAAACGTCACGATGCGACTGTCTGTAGATTTGAAACATAGGATCCCGAATAAAAATAAACCTCCTGAAATGCACTCACATGGCACTCGAACGTCAAAGAAAACAACAGTTGTTTCGTTGCCTAGGTATACTAACTGACTCGACGGACGGTGTCTTGTCCAAATTGTTTCATAGTTGGAATATTTTTAAACGTTCCTTTGCTGGAATTTTTATTTTCACAGTCTAGTTTAGATAACTTAAATTTTTTTTGCAGCAAACAATATTAGAACCTTAAAAACTAGACTAGAAACGAACTAGGTACCTATGTCTGTGGTAGATACCACAGGCGCGGGTTTGCGGATGACGAGCAATGGGTAGTTCGCCGTCCGGCCGTCCAGTAAGGACCAAACCCGAGTTGATGGCTAATAATTTTCGACATGCGCCCTAAAGAGAGGTAGGCAAAACCAGGGGCCTATACCCGCTAAAGCCACGAAAATTTTTGAAAGCGTTATCGTAACGTGGCCCTGGTACGCAAATAAATAATATACAGGGTGCAAAAAACAGGTCTCCGTAAACTTTAAAGGCATGCTCAGTAGACGAAACAAACCACCTTCCATAAGACATTTTTTCCGGAAATGAAAAAAAGAAATTGGCCCCTCCGTATAAACTGTGCAATCAAGTTTATAATTTTTTATGCGATACTGCCCCTTACACCCTGTATATAAATATAGTTGGGTTTTACTCAATAAAGATCTACACGACCTTTCGCTTCAACCTAAAACGAGAGAATTCATTAAATGGTTTTCCACCTTAAAAAAGGTACAAGCATAACAGAAAAAACATTTCAAAATGTTCGAAAAATCTACAATGTTATCTTTTTCTTCAGAAATTCCCTTGTACAAAGTTGCCACATAATTTTCCCGATAAAACTAGATGACATCTTAATAAAGGCTTGTCTTTATAAAATGGAGTGCTATAAAACAGGTTGGAAAACATTTATTTCGTAAAATTGAGCCTCTAAAACCTCGCTGCACTTAACTCGCTGAAGTCTCTAAGCGAACGTTGGCCGATAGTATTGGTTGTTTCTTTAAAATATTGCTATCATATAGAGTGTTCAGTTTTTTTTACCTCTTAGGTAGCTTCGATAGAGATTTCATAATGTATTTTGGTTTTATTAGATCGGACCAAGTTTGGTTTGCTGTACCAATTTATTTGGAAGTAATACGTGTTTTACCAAGAAATTGTTAGGTTATTTTTAGTTTCAAGAAGCTTTTATGTTAAAAATTGATCATTGCACACTTTAAATAGTGCTTAAAAATTTTAACTGCTTAGAAAACATTTCTTTTAAATGCCTCATACCATTAAAAACTTAACGAAACTATGATTAAGTTTATCAAGATCATCATCTTTCTACCCTTTTCCTGTGTTATTTGGGGTCAGCGCAACACGTTGTTTTCTTTCATTGTGTCCTGTTATCCGTCATACTATCACAACTTCCTTTTCTTTCTTATCGCTTTTCACACAATACATCCATATTTTCTTTGGCCTCCCTCTCCCTTTCTATCCATCCATATACTTATAACTCTTATAGTAACATAGTTATGGTTATTATACTCATAACTCTTTTAGTAACATAGTTATGGTTAAGTTTATAAAAATGAACAAACAAAACAGATCTTACAAAAATTAACCCTATCAATGTTTCATTGTTACAGCTGCACTAGAGGCGATTACCTGAAGGTTTACTGGGAAGTCCAGGGCCCAGGTCCTCCTGGAACCATCAACGAGCGTTCAGCCTGGGCCCGTGAGCTTTGTGGCAGCAGGGCTGATGCCCCTCCGGCCCTGTATTCCCCGGGACCCTCACTTATCCTGGAATTTCACACTGGAACCAAGCAGAACAACGCCACGGGATTCGTTGGCACATACAGCTTTATTGACAGACGTGAGTATCTTTAATTTTTCTGCTTTGTGGTTAGTCACTTTTTAATGCATCTAATTTTAAAGGGCGCTGGAGAAAATTCTGGACAAAAATTGAGGGTATATTTTCAACGTAAAAAGCCGGTCAAGTGAATCTCGCAATCAAGGGAGGGTTCTGTCTGTACAAACTTAACCTATACAAATTTAAATAGTTTGATTCCAGAAAGGAGTCTCGAAGATTTTTAATTATTTTGTGACGTTACTATAAAGCATTTTCGTGACTTTTTCCTTAATTTATAGTGTGAGACCTTGCTTTTTGTCTTTCAGGATTTTAGGTCAACGGAAAGTACCTCATTGGTTTTAATTTCCTTGCGAATGTAAAAATATGTTCCTAAAACGTTGCCTACACGGTCTTTTCTTTAAAAATGTGTTAATTTAGAAATTTGATTATTTTTTCACTGCTCCAAGGGGTATCAGACCTGAGTATTTGATATTATTAATTTCAGCCTAATAGCTTTTCCCAGTCCGGAAAAAAAAGGTCTTGACAGACAGACAGATGGACAATAATGCGACCTTATAAAGTTTCCGTTTTTATCCACTGAGGTACAGAACTCCAAAAATGTTCAAGTCGCAATATAATTCGGAATCATTTATATTGTTGCGGAATCATTTTCTACACCAATAGCAGAATCGTCTCAAAACTTCTGTCCTTACTTTATATAAATATATTAATGTAGTATATATATTATAGGTATTAAATATATATGTATGTGTATTTTATCTATAATTATGTATATTCTTACTCTTGTTTTAATACCAAAATTTTCTTTTTGTGCGCGTACCATATTGTCTCTTCACCACCCTAGGTTGACTGGTAGAGAATGCCTAAGGCATTAAGTCCGCCTATGTACTTTTTGTTGCATGAAGATTAAATAAATAAATATAATATTTCCGAGACACAATGGCAAGCACCTGTCAAAAAGTAAAAAAAAAAGAGTTTTTGATAGATTGCGACTACAATACTGTGGCCCTAGTGAAAAGGGGTATAAGTCCAATTTTGTCGAAAATGAGTTAAGTATACCGAAATGATCAGAAAAAAATGCTCTATCGTTTGGTGAAAACAGATCTAAGCTAACCCTAAAAATAAGGAAGTTACTTGGTGCAAAAGGATTCAACTGACACCAAAAAAACCACAAAAGTTGGTTTCAAGTCCATTTATATTGTTTTAAACAGAAAAATAAAAACTTTTTTTTTGTGTTTTTTAATCTAAATTAACATAAATCAACCACATTTCAATTTGGTTGGTGTTTATCGATACAACAACACTTAGTCCATAAAAATGGTTTAAGTTACAAATGATATTATTAGACTTATATCCGTTTTCACCGAACTAAAGAGAAAAAATATTTCTTTGCATTAGGTAATTAGTTATTAAAAATAATTTCAAATGCGTATCCCTTTTCACGTGCATGAATTAATATTTAACTTATGGGAGAAGGGGTCTAACTTATTTTATACCCTTATGGAATTCATTTTGTGATTGGTATAAGTCACTATCTTAAAAACTATTAACTTTACATAAAAAATAACCCAATAATAGTAAAGAGCATAAATTGTTTACCTATAAAAAACATCACATGTATTTCACTTGGTAGCGGTTTGAATGACACACGAGGTCAAACACGAATTTGAAGCACGCAGAGTGTTTTTTACGTCTCCTGTAAAGTTGCATTTTTGGACTTAGATCCTTTTTCACTAGGGCCACAGTAATAATACGAACGATCCATAAAAAAATTGGAATTGCCACACTTGTATTAGTTTTAAAATAAACACAAAATATATTGTATTTCCAAAATCGCCGAAGCTCTTTTGTTTCATCGTTTACAAACGTGTCGAATTGTTCGTTAAAACCGTACAGCGCCCTGTGGTTTGTCCGTACGTCTTGCTCGGAACTCCAACAGACATTTCTGGTTTGCGAACCAACTCGATAGCTTTACGGTTAGTTTATATCAGAGCAACAGTTATACCGATGGCTTTACCTCCTCAACAGACAACACAGATATGTTTTCCCTTTAAAGTCCGATGAAAACCTGAAACAAATGTATGAGAAATTATACAAACGGCAATAAAAAAGTTTAATAAAGTTTAAATAATTGAATAAAAATGCCATTTTAATATGGCCATATGAAGAGGAAAAAAGACGAATCGCATGTTACTAAAAGAGTTATAAATATACATATGGATGAATAGAGAGGGAGGCCAAAAAAAGATGGATTGGTTAAGTGAGGAGAGATATGAAAGAAAAGGGAGTCAGTGATAACGTAACGGTTCATAGAATAGAATGGAAGTAACATGGGAAAATGACAGGAAAGAGTAAATTTTAAAAAAGAAAAAAAATGAGCCAACACTAAAAATACTCGGAAAACACGCATTACTCAGTGTTATTTAAGTGACATGATTTCATTCAAATGTGTAATTAATAATGCTTATTAATGCGTGTAAATAAAATAGGTTAATGAGCGAAACTGTCTCATACTTCGTAGGTGTGTGACATTAATATCGTTAGTGCTTTGCGACTGTAACATTTTGAACGTCCGCACTTCCGCAGTATTTTATACACTCTAGTGATTTAATATACATAGGTCAAATTCTGGAATGGAAATTATAAGCGAGTTGAAATTACAAATTGTCAAATGCGCATTGGCTGTGATTTATTAGTTTATGCTTAGTTTGTTATCTGATGATTATTTTGGTCTAGAATCCAGGAGATATTTACACACCTAATCTTCTTTCTTTTATCTTTTATTTCATAAAAAAGAGCAATAAAAAAGTTACAGACCACAGAGTTGTTTTGAACAACAAACAAAATAATGGTAATAAACTATTTATTTCTTAAATAACAGTTGTGCCTATCTTATTACTAATAGCTCATCGTATGCCGTAATTAGAGACACAATAGAAAGACAATTGCTTATGTCGAACTGTGTAACTTAAGACATTCAAAAGGTTAATTTTAATTTATTTGATAATACCTAAGTTATAATAAAAAACTGATAAATGTTTTTCCTAAAGGCCCATTTAGATGGAGAGAGTTTCTCGACCGTTTTTTGGCGAGAAATCGTACGCTACTATCGCAAGCAATAATCGCCATAAGATTATCGAATCATAATGTTTACATACAGGCAAGAACTAAATTCTCGCCTACGATTATGTCATACGAGTTTCACAAGTACTTTATCGCATGCGATAAATTACTGCGACTGTTTACACAGCGAATAAAATATTAAGAAGATTCTTGCTTACGAGTTCTCGACTTGTATAAACACGATCTCGTATGACATTTTTTCAAGTTCATACGAGTATCGTACAAATCGGTTTGTACCGTTTTGAGTGCGAGAGTTGCCATTCGAGTTCAGTGATTGCTACAGTATTGTTCTCAAAATGACACAAAAATCATTTAAATTCTGCTGATAATGTTAAGTTCATTGAAATTTATAGAAATTACGAGTGTTTGTGGAATACGGAGAATGAGCATTATAAAAATCGTGATGCAAGAAATGCAGCTCTTAATGCATTTGCAAGAGAATTGGGAGTTGAGGAATTTGGCCCAAACGAAATAAAAGCAAAAATTTAAAATATGAGAAGTCAGTATTTGCAAGAACGAAAAAAAGTAAGATCATCTTTGGGGACTGGAGCTGGGGCTGAAAATGTTTACGTTCGTAAATTGCCTTGGTACAATTCCTTGGACACATTTTTGAGAAAATCTTCAGAATTTCGTACAAGAGCAGATACAATTAAAACACCCTCGCGCACTGCAGTCATGGTAACAACTGGCACAAAACCTCGAAATACGATTCTCGCTTTGAAGTTCTGTTTAGACGGAGACAGATATATTCTATTTAGTGATGGGCAATGATAATAATCCGGTTAATATCATTTGGCTAATAATCGATTAAAACTCAGTTAATAGCCACTAATAGCAATTATGGATGATAACCCTTCTATTAATGTTATTTTAGTGATTGAAACTTCCCTTCATGGTTTTCAGGCTTAGGACTGTCAGATTAGACTTCATTTTCATCATCTTTGTAGTAAATAAATGTGCAATTTAAAACTAATCTGGCCCATTTAAAAATATTATTTATTTTATGATTATACACACAAACCAACAACACACGAAAAAGGACTTCTTCACCGAAACATATCCAGTCGACGTACAGATTCCGGATTCGGTTGGCGTCGCTGTAATGCAGTTCATGCATCTCTTTCTGGCACGAATAATATTAGCGCCAGAAAGAGATAGCACGAGAAACGGGGGTACGGGGATGCATGTTACCTACTAACTAATCGCTCGGGTATTTTCCATTGTCTATAATTTACCTACGTCGTATTCACAGAAAAGAGCTAATAAGTAACTTACTTATTGTACCTTACATTGATGGAACGGGCTAGGTGGAATTAGGTTATGCAATTCCGACGCACACTCTCCGAAATGCAACCGGTAGAAAACCGACAGGCTAGCGACTCTGCGTCGATGCTCAAGACTTTGAAGCCTCGACTCGACGAGTGTATCATCGCCAATTATCCTTCTGGCTCGCCTCTCAATTGCCTCAAGTGCATCAAGCTGGTATCGGGAAGATCCGTCCCAAAGATGAGAGCAATTATACTCCATACACGATCGAACTTGAGCTTGATAAAGTTTCAGCAGCTGTTCCGGCGTGAAGTACTGTCTGACCTTTGCGAGGATTCCCAGGTTTTTTGCAGCCAGTTGAGCCTTTGCTTCGATGTATGGCCCAAAGTTGAGTGTTGATGTCAGCTTAACACCAAGAAGGTCAAGATGTTCAGTTATCGGCACGGTTGCACCCCGGAAAGTTGGAGCGGGGCTGAATTGGCTCCTTTTAGCGGAAAATAGACACGCCTGGGTTTTTGCAGCATTGAACTTGACCAAATTGGCATCGCCCCATTCGGAGACTGCCTCCAAGGACAAGTTCAAGCGCTTAACCATAGCCTCTCGAAGAGACTGGATCTGTGTCCCACTAGCTGGTGCGTTGGATATGTAACTCTCGGCAACAGTGCTGTCATCTGCATACCCAAAGGTACCGGGCTTGAGCAGATCGTTTATGTGCAGCAAGAATAATGTTGCCGAGAGTACTGACCCCTGAGGGACCCTGGCATTAATAGCCATTTGACCGGACGAGCAGCCATCAATAACCACTCGGATGGACCGGTTACTAAGGAAATCTGCGATCCAAGCACATACTCCAGCGGGTAAACTGAAAGATAAAAGCTTACTAATAAGGCCTTCGTGCCAAACCCTATCAAAAGCCTTCGAGATATCGAGGGAGACGGCAAGCGCTTCCCCGTGCTTCTCGATGGCCTCACTCCAGATGTGGATGGCATACGCTAGAAGATCTCCAGTTGACCGATTTCGGCGAAAGCCGTATTGACGGTTGGTATCCTAAGGGATATCATTAGCTTCTAGGTATGCCAGGAGCTTAGTGTTGAGTACACGTTCCATGGTCTTACAGAGAATGGACGTTACTGAGATTGGTCGGCAGTTAGCTGGGTCAGCCCGACTCCCCTTCTTGGGCACAGGCTGTACATTAGCTTGCTTCCATGCAATCGGCACTTTTTCAGCCTCAAATGAAAGCCTAAATAGGCGTGTCAGGATCGGAGACAATTCAGGTGCACACGTTCTCAGAACAATTGCTGGTATCCCGTTTGGACCGCTAGCCTTGTTCACGTCAAAGTTACGTAGCACCCTACGGACGTCCTTCTGTTGGATGCGAATATCCGACATACTCGTATCGCAACCATCAGGGTGAACAGGGGCCGCGCGTTACCTGGATCTAGACGCGAAGATTCCGCGAAGAGTGAGGCAAACAAATTTGTTTTCTCCTCAGCGGTATGTGCCAGCGACCCATCGGGTTTCAGCAGTAATAATAATAAGAATAATAATTTATTCAAAATACATTTACAAAAATATTAACATTAAGCAACAGTAACAAGGTTACAACAAGGTAAGGGTAGTATTCTGACAACATCTTGTTACATGTTTTGTAACTTATACTATAAAACTTAATACTTTGTTAAGCCTATTATATAGAAAAGGACCTAAGAACATGTAAAAACGCTTAGTAAAGGCATGTCTGGTTTGAGGCTTTATGCAAACCAAGTCCTTTCTTCTCTTGTCCGAAGGTGGAGGGACAAAAGGCAGTGCAGTATGCTGATGTAGTACTATGTTTAAAATAAATAATTGCCGCACTGTTAGCACTTTACATGCTATGTACAGCTGGTGCGAAGGAAATCTAAAAGGGTGAAAGGTAGCAACCTTGAGAATTGCTCTTTGAGCACGTTCTAACGGGAGTAAAATGGTTTTAGCAGCACCGCCCCAAGAAGTTATGCAATATGTAAGAATGGATTGACACAAAGCCAAATAAACCTGTTTTATTAATTTGTAATCGGCTACGTCACGCAAATTTTTAAAAACATATATTAATTTGCGCACTCTCGTACACAATAACTCGATATGTTTACGGAAATTCAGATTTGAGTCAATCGTTACACCTAGATATTTTACTTGGTCAGCTTTGGCTAAAGTGGGGCAAGAGCATGCATTGTCAGCGTACGAGTACGTGCAGTTAATATGTGCGTGAATGTTTAGGTTATTAAGCGGTATGTTAGCATTTCTCATTGTAAATAAAATGTAGTTTGTTTTATCTGTGTTTAATGTAAGGAGATTTTTCTGGAGCCACTTAGACACAATGTCAAAACCATTTTGTGCATAATCATACACCTCAGCTCTTGACTTACCTGAAAACAATAGTGCGGTGTCATCCGCATATGACATTATAACACCATTTTGGAGCGACAGGCTGCATAGTTCATTTATGTAGAATAACAATAATGTGGGCCCCAAAATGCTACCCTGCGGAATGCCAAAATTGCTATTTTTTAGATCAGAACTGGTGTACTGACCTATTTTTATACATTGATAACGATCGCTGAGATAGTCAGAAAATAGTAAAAGCTGTTTACCTCTTATCCCAAGTGATTCAAGCTTGTGCAAGAGTAAAGAACAAGAAATAGTGTCGAAGGCCTTGGCAAGGTCTAGAAAGATCCCTATTGTGTGCATACCATTATCTAGGTTAGTAGTGATATAGTTAGTCAAATTGTGGACTGCTTGGTTAGTTGATTTTTTAGCCGTAAAACCAAATTGATTATCTGATAGTAGTCTATTATCTTCTAAATATTTGATCAATCTACTATTAATAATTTTTTCTAAAATTTTAGAGAGGCCTGTTAATACTGAGATGGGTCTATAGTTATTCACACTGGTTTTATCTCCAGCTTTGAATACAGGTGTGACTACGGCTTTCTTAAGTAGTTTTGGAAATATACCTTTAGATAAGCAAAGTTGAAAGATGTGGGTTAGAGGAGGGGCAAGTAAGTATTTAAATGTTTTCAGAATATGATTGGGTATGTTATCCCACCCAGTGGCACAAACATCCTTAAGCCCGCTTATAATTCTGACTACAGCAGCAGCAGTGGTGGTAGTGAGGGGCGCAGAAGTTCGATTCAACCGACTTAGCCAGGGACCAAAACGCCTTACTACCCGCAGGGTATGAAGCTAGTTTGTTCCCGATGCGGCTAATGTGGTCGAACTGAGACCTCCGCATCACCTTCTTGCAAGACTTGGCAGCTCTGTTGAAAGTTCTCTTCTTCTGGCTTACGTCATTCGTCTTGTGCATACGAGCATCGGCCCATACCTGATATGCTGCGTGCTTGAGCGCGTTAGCGCGATCACACTCCGCACCAAACCAAGGGCGAGCTCGGCCAGACATGGCTACGTTGGAGAATGGAATATAGTACTCCATTTTGTTAAGTCAAGTAATTAATTAGGTAGATGGTTAAATCACAAAGCGATGTGTCAATAGTAATTATGGTTTTTGTAGTATGTATTGGATCTCTAAATTAACAAAATTGAATTTCCCAAAAAATGTGTATTTATTTTATTATTAACCCTTTTTCACATACAAAAAGTGAAAATAATTAAAAAGAATTACAATACATTGAATCACACTGCGTACATGCACCCAATTTATGATCACACCCACAGATTTTACACTTAACAAAAAAAAGCATTTTTTTTTTTTACAATACATTAATAGCAGGGTTATCATCCATTGCAAGGCTATTAATGGCTACTTATGGATTATAATCGATAATAACTCAAAGCATCCGGCTATTTACCCAACACTAATTCTATTGCAAGGCAATTGTCGCCCTAGAGGACAGGCGAAAATCGTGAGTGTTTACACGGAGAAACTTTTTTATGTTCTTTCGATAATCGTATCTTCGAGTCGAGAAACTCTCTCCGTCTAAATGGGCCTTTATATAATAATAATATAGCCTCCTTATTTTCATAGACCATTAATTTAACATTATAATTATAATGAATCTAAAATTTAATATAATACTTATTAAATATATGCACGCACAAATAATTAACTTAAAGAAACAATTGCAAAAAAAATATTTCTAAATAAATGTTAACATTGATTTATTTTTCTCTTGAATACAAAGAGAGTTAGTTTTTTTTTTTATTTAAAGAAAGTTCTTTCCAATTACATGCACATAATTATTAAATGGATCTTTTAGATCTAAAAAACGATTGACTTTTTTGTCGATACATTATTGCAAGCTGACTTGATCCCTCTGATCTGATGACACAAAAATGTCAATAGCACACCAAATACATCGTTACACGACCGGCCAGATTTAAAGGGCCAGTGCCGCTAACTAACGGACTCGCAAATCGGATAATGAAGATTTTCACCAATTACAGCGCACGACACGCGTGTGCCAGTGAACGCCATTTTACCCTTTGTCTAGTATCCAAAATGCACTAAGCGGATATATTGATCAAAGCGAGCCCAGTCCGGTATTAAAAACCAATATTTATGCAAAGTGTCTGAATAATTTGTGAAGTTTTTTGTTTTGGAACCCGTAAATTTTGATGGAGTGAAATATCCCTGGTGTTTACGTTTTGATGGTGGTTTAAAGACATGTCTGAATTTAAATTTGTTTTTGATGAACGGATAAATAGTTTGTTTTTGATTGTATGATATGCATAAAACGGACTGGCATTTGCTTTGCAAAGACGAGCTTTGATCTTTCGCAGCATAGTTTGTTAGTGAAACGAGAGGTTTACATAAATATGTTATTTTATCAAGACACTTTCATTCTGCTGTTGTTCTCTGTCCTTAACTACTTCTGGCCAATCCTTTAGGTAAGAGACCAACTCCCCACGCCATCTTCTTTTAGGCCAGAAGTTCCACCACGAGCTCTTAACACGATCATTTTTACGATCTAAACTGAACTGTTAAAGGGATGGCGATATATAGGGTATTCAGCTCCATACTATCTCACTCGAACGACTAACATTTTAACACGTCATGATAAGTCCCCTGATATATTATATTAAGTGAATAAATATTTTCACTCAATAAAATAATGACAATCAATGTAAGGAACCTATACAGATATAATAACCATAATATAATACGTACCCTACTTTTTTCCAACCTTACCTCCTTTATTGGACTCAAAAGAACTTCATTTATTGAACACAATACAGTCAAAAACCTTTACACTCTCATTTAAAATGTAAGTCAAATTAAATCAAGAATAAATCCACATAATATTTGGTTTAAAGATTCAAAATTCGAATACACATACGTGCCTACTAATAATCTTACCTTAATTTATTTCTGTTTCTTTGTACGTGCAATGTATATACGTTACACACGGTATATACCTACGGTGAAACGTATATACATTCTGTAAACATGAGAGTTACTGTACCGATTTTAACACCGTGTTCACAATTCGGAACTTACATACATTTGGTATATGAAATTTCACCTTTTGTCTTCAGGGTGGCATGTATTTACTAAGCAAATGTTTAAACAACACAGGTTTGTGTTGTTTGTTTTATAAAATATGAAATGTTTTGTATAAATAAACAACACAATATTAAAGAAAGTCTTTTGTTCGTGCACTAGGAAGTTAATATGGCAAAAGTACGAAATTAATGAGAATCAAGATTCCAAGAAACCGTTTTTTTTTTCGGTAGTAAATCTTAGAAAGAAAGATAGAAAAAGTGTTTATTTACGTCAAACTTGGCGCATACCTTAAAATAAAATAAATAACAATATCGACTAAAAGTAGCACGTAAGTAAGATATGCGCCATCAATAAATCAATCAATCTTTATTATCAATTTTTCTTTCGCTCTAAGTGAAAAGTTCTTCCTCTAAGTGTCAGCTTTGTACTGACTAAAACCTACCAGTGTTTCTCCAGTTGCTCTTTACGTGCCCAGGCCATGATAACTGTTATCAAATAATCCCGTCACGTAAGATAAAAAAGCGGAAGTTCGTGTGTGTGTATGAATGTTAACAGCTGAGCGAATTTAGATGAAAGGTTCACTTGTAGACCACGTCCTTTGAGACAATTTTCTACTTTCACGCGGGTGAAACTGCTGCCGAAACCACTAACAGTAACTAGTCATTTTATAATTTGACTGGAAATTAGAAAACAGCTTCGTCCGTGCAGAAATTTGCATGTGATTCATTAGAATCATCTTCAAATTTATACGATTTTAGTTGATAATTAATTAGTGGTTAAAACATGTTTAAACCGCTAATCATCAATTGCTAATTTCTGCTCCTAATACACAATTAATACGCAGGTACATACCAAAACCCCTCATCAGAAGACTTAAGGTCACCCAAAGGGCAATGGAAACGGCTAAACTCAGAGTTTCCTTGCATGATCGCATCAGAAATAAAGATATCCGCAGGCAAATCAAGGTAGCCGAAGAATTGCCAAACTTAAGTGGCAGGCAAGGGCAAGGCACATTGCTCATAGAACAGATAGTCGATGGGGCCGAATGGTTCTAGAGTGGCTACCGCACACCGGAAGACGCAGCGTTAGAAGGCCTCCCACAAGGTACACCGATGACCAGGGAGTTGCGGGAGTGCGATGGATGCGAGACGCACAGATTCGCTCGTTGTGGTGATACTAAAGGCCGTATTTTGAACACGATTTTAATAACACGATTATTGTGCAGAACATTTACAATGATTTCATAGGTCTTATTTTTTGAAAATACTAAGACCAATGAAAAAAAATACTATTTGAATATCCTTTTTTTTTCTCCTCCTTTGCGAGCATTACTGCTTCGCAGAAGTCGGCGACCGCCTGCCACTACTCATCGCTCCGGACCATGACCTCAACCAAGGCCCTGCGCGAGAGGTCTCCGCCGCCGATCGCCCCCACGAAATTGAATATCCTTGAAAGTAAGATTCCTAAAACTGTCCCACATTATAATTAACATCAGAAGGTTTGAAATTAACATAATTATCAATTAAGAACTGTGTGTATGTGAATTTATACGCAAATGGGTAATTGCACCTCCTAGAGCAAATTCTTGGGCACCATTGGTGCGTGTTTTTGTTTCGGGAATAAAATTAATTATTTCTCTAACGATGTGTGGAGAGATCTTATCGATATTTAATTAAATACTTTGATATTTTTTACTGTGAAGTAAAAAATTTTATACTGCGATAAAAAGCTGCGAAATCTTTCTTAATATGTAGGTAAACTGAAGAAGGTTTTATATAAAAGAAAAAAAGACGTGTGGCACTCGGGGACTGCTGCGGTAAAGCTATTGCATAGCATTTTTATCAACTTATGCAATTATAATTATTTATTTATTTTATTTATGCAGTTTTTTTTTTCCTTTGTTTTTTTTTCTTTGATATTAATTGAAGTTACACTTTCACACATTGAATTGAATTTTGATTGATTGTTCACTCATTTGTTTTCTTATCGGTCACCACGCTCAAAAAACAAATGAGTGGGGTGTTAGGTTATTTTCGTTACGGAATTTCTGGATTCGGTCTCCACGCTCAAGGCCCGCGATAGAAGCTATGCAATAGCTTAAAAATAGAGATGCATGAAATTATGATTGTGTTATTCCTAGAAACTACTCTGAGTAGGTACTTCCTAGTAAGTTCGTTTTTAATAACATTTTCATTAATTTCATTTTGATGTTAAAAAAAATACTGTAGCCACTTTCTAGTACACTCGTGCAAGTCTAAACATGCGCAAGTATATTGGAACGTGTGGCCACCATAAGGTTCTCGACCACTATGATCGAACGCGAGTAAAAAAAAGACGTGTGGCACTCGGGGACTGCCGCCGTAAAGCTATTTGCATAGCATTTTTATCAACTTATGCAATTATAATTATTTATTTATTTTATTTATGCAGTATTTTTTTTTCCTTTGTTTTTTTTTTCTTTGGTATTAATTGAAGTTACGCTTTCACACATTGAATTGAATTTTGATTGATTGTTCACTCATTTGTTTTCTTATCGGTCACCACGCTCAAAAAACAAATGAGTGGGGGATTAGGTTATTTTCGTTACGGAATTTCTGGATTCGGTCTCCACGCTCAAGGCCCACGATAGAAACTATGCAATAGCTTAAAAAACCTATCGATGAACTTTCATTTCATCAAAAATCTACCTAAAGTCCTAGTAAGAACCTTTAGAATTGTTTGAAAGAGTTACCAGTATTGATCATGGAACATAAAAGTCAACTGTAGGAACAGGGGTGACTAAAACTCGCTTAGTGACACCTACCTGTGTCCTTTCAATTGTCCTTTTCGTTGCAGAGCTCCCGGTTACTGTTTCGGCCAATCCTGCAATTTTGGCAGACATCAGTCTTAGTGAGCTTCATCCATTTTGCTGATATCTCCTTGACCCTTTACGAACCAAACAACCAAAATGATAAAGTAAATTACAAACCGTCAACCCAAACTAACAAGACATTGTCACGTAATTTATGTTTCAAATATTTCAATTCTACAAAGCACCCTGAGAATTCTAACACTGTTAAGATTGAGTTTGAGGATTAATAAGAAAATGAGTCACTGTAAATAACTAGGTAGTTATACATACAAATAACTCTCAAAGAATTCAAGTGCTTTTATTCAAGTAATTTATTCAAAGAGACGTCAACTATTCAAAGTGTAATTTCTTAAAGTATTATAAATCGAATTAAAGCAACTGAAGTAAGGAGATTAGAAAGTGATAATGATTGATGACTATAGTTTTGCGTCTTCGGTAATAACATAATTAGATAATTATTTAAGTTCGTTTTAAGTTAGAACTAGTAAATAATATTATCACTTTTCGTACCACCTGCTGTTAGTTTAAATGTAGGCTTGATTTAGTTATTTGATATGTCTGTGCTTACTATGTCTATGTATAGGTTGGGCTGTATTTACTATCTACTTATATACTTTCAAATAGAAACGACTGCCTTTTTTACTCATATTTCCCAGCGTGGTTTAGTATTGAATATATTATCTGTGTGGTTCTTCCTGCAAAAGACCATCTGAGACACTAATTTGCATGGTTCTCATTTGGATTTGACTATTTCATGTTTACTGTACGGACTTTAAAAGAGACTTTAAACCCTGAATTTGTTTTGGTGTTTCTTCTCAAGGTAGTCAGCTAGGAAACACCGGCCTCATCTAGCTTAAACTGACTGAAAAAAAAAATGGACGTGTAAAAGTGTTTTTTTAGAACATATTTGCAAAATAAGTATCATTTATTATTTATATTTGCAATAAAATGTCGCTAAAAATATATAAAATTCACAGACTACGATGATCTTTGTAGAATGTGCTATACACAATATATAACTAGAATGCCCACTTTTATGCCATTATGTTACAACCATAATTTAAGCTCTAATTTTATTGCGATAGTGTTTAAAAAAAACACAAACATTTTAATGTCGCAATACAGATTTATCAAGATTTTTATTTTTAATTTTTATTTTAGTAACTCGTAAGTCTTTGCCGACTAACAATTCTCCAAAAATCACACAAATAGCTAATTGTGATGTGGTGCAATCATACATCTATCTGGGAGCCTTAATCACGAACAACGGTGGATGTTTCAGGTCTGCAATGGACAGGTTGAAGAAAATATGGAGGAATTGCAATATATATAGAGTCACAAAAATCCGGCTAGTTCGGGCACTAATATTCCCCATATTCTTATACGCTGCAGAAACGTGGACCCTGCGGGAAGTAGAGAAGAAGAAGATAGACGCTCTAGAGATGTAGGGCTGGAGGAGAATGCTCGGAGTATCGTGGACTGAATTCCGTACCAACGAAGCATCAAGCAGCATATATCATCTTTGGTACTATCTCATATCCTCACCTTTTTTGGTCACGTGTGCCGCCGAGGGAAAATGGCTATTGAGCGACTTGTGGTCCAGGGAAAGGTTGAGGGTGCCAGGCCACGTGGAAGATCGCCAATGAGGTGGACTGACCAGATAAAAGCTGCAGTGAATGGGTCATCATCACAACACGAATGCACGAAGAAGGCGGCCATCAGAGAGGAGTGGCGGCGTGTTGTGAAGCTTGCCACCAACACCTGAAGTGATGACCAAAACCACTCTGTCAAGAGTGATACCGACAAAGAGGAAGTCTTTGCCGTTACCACTGAGCCACCACTGCTCAGACACGCTCAGCCCAATTTTATTGTATCATTTTGTACTACTCTTCTACATATGTTGTATTCAATTTTTAGATCATGTATTCTATTTTTATAACAAAAATTATAAAATCACCAAAGATTCTGCCCATAATCATCATCAAACCCAGCCCTATCGTTTACATACAAATCTGGCGAATCGTTAAGACTAAACGGAATTTCTTCAGTGAATTAACCTCAAGTTTTAATTACATCTGACTTTAATGAATGTCGAGTAAATGTGCGGAAACAAAAGAGAATCAACTGTTCTGGAGAGATTAAGATAAGTGGACTAAGAAGCTTTGTAGATACTGTATACAATGATGATTGGTCTTTGGAATGGCCTGTTGGTCTAGTTGTTAGTAGCCCTGAATGCTATGCATGGGGTCATGCGATCGATTTCCACCTTAACCTTTCGTATGCCGTAATTAGAGACACAATTAAGAAGTTATTGTGTCTCGCGTGGATCCACGTTCCGGACACACAAAGGGTTAAACAAATGTTTGTGTAACGAGCACGATCATTTTATTCTGTGTCTGGTGTGATGTATTAAAAATATACACCACTAAATTTTAATCGTTTTAATCCCGTGGAAGGTCGATCCGGTACATGAAACACTATCGATTTGTAAAGATAAAATTACCTTGAATCGACAACTATCCTAAACTTCAAACTATTATTTTGTTACTAATCAAAGGTTACTTAATTTCATGTTCAGGTACTAAACCAATGTCAACCAAAACAAATGAACCAAGTTTTTTATTGCTATCTCTTCTATCTTTCTGACGGCTTTCATAGTGCCTCGTATAATCCAATATATCTACTGATCCCTTAGCTGGTATTTTATGTGAGCTATTTGTAATTTATTCGAAAGGAAATAATAACATATATTTTTTTCTAGTTTGTGCTGCAATATTACTCCCCATTGCAACATTGCATTACAATTTTAACAGGATCTGCTGGGAAATCTCCATAATATCATGAACAGTGTAAGTTTCATTCACCATACTTTGTACTGTACATTGTCTTGATTTTAACCACCTGGGTACAGAGGACAAAGGAGGAGGCCGACCGCATCAGGCAACGGCGCTCTCCGACCGTCCGGTAACTGTCTGGACTGAGCCCAAGTCGTCGACGGCGCGCACTGTTCCCGCGCGTCTTAAGGAGTTAACAGCAACAGCAGGGGCCCAGCCGGGTCGAAGCCTACTGTGGCCAGGGTTATCCGAAAGGGAAGCTCGGCCCCGGTACGAAAGGCAAGAAGGAACGGGGTGGGTTTTTTAGTCAGTAAGAGTCTGACACTATCTCCAGCTCCACCCAAGGGCAGGGGATGTCATTTAGATGATTTTTACCCACCAAAAAAAAACCCCATTAAGCTTGAAAACTATTATCGATAACAATTGCTAAGAATTTTCAGTCTTTTTATATTCGCTGAAGAACTCTATCGAACAATGATGCCTCAATTTTTCCGCCATTTTGCAACTGCTGAAAACAATAGGTAAAACGAAACGCCTTAAATCCTTGCATTGTTTGAATCAAGACCTCTGCAATTAATATAATAGAAGGTTTACGAACAATAAATGTTTGGGGTAGATTCGGAGAGAATTCAGAAATATTTATGTATACTACTTGATGAAAGGTTTATTTTGTAATAGGCTTGTTGCCATAAAAAATGTAATTAGTCCGTCTTTTAGATTATTCAAAAATAAGGGACACGTATTTTTTATTTGTAAATTACATTAAACATTAAAGTTACGTATGACGTCACCCCGTGCGAAAAAATGCAGCACGGCGTGACGTTACACATAACTTTAATGGGCTATATCTTTGTCATTTTTGGTTTAATCGAAAAAAGAAAACGTGTCCAATATTTTTTTATAATCTAAAATACGGACTAAATAAACATTACACTATAAATTTTGATTTTAATAGAAACATACAATATACATAAGATCCCTTTTTTTAGATGGGAAACCATCCAATCACTTCATCTGCACCTGGTTGAAGCGGGATATGAGACTCTTACTGACTAAAACCCACACCTATGTTCTTTTCTTTGCCTTGCATTCCAGAGGCGAACCCATGGCCCCAAACCATAAGATACTTGTGTTCTCAAAACATCTAAAGAAAGATGTGTAATAAAGTCATAATCACGAAAGAGCAGTTATTCAAGTATCACTGGTTGGGCGCTCTTAAATACAATCAGAGATATTAGTCAAAGAGATTCAATGGTATAATTCATGCCATCAAAATGTATAACCCCTACCATACGTCCTAAAATCATCATTAATCCGGTGTTAGAAAGGAATAATGTCATATGACCTGTATAGCTTTGTCTCACTCTCACGCCAGAATTATAATGATTTTAGGACGTCATGACAAGGTTTCAGTAAGCCTTTATGACCGTACAAAGTTCCAAGTTCCATCATACAGAGTTGTAAGTGTTATACGTATCATCACAGTTTAAACACCGGGTTTATATGGATTTCCTATCTGGAGCTCGTAAATACGACCGAGTTTTGTACTAAAATCTTGATGACATCTAACGGTTCAAACATTGTTCAGATGCAGGAACATCAATTAAGTAATGTGGGACGAAGCTGTTGTAGGTATTGTAAGTAACTACTAGTATTATTAACTAGTATTAGTAACTAGTAACTAGTACTAATACTACTACTACTAATAATAATACTAGTATTAGTAACTAGTATTATTGTAGTACTAAGGAGATTAGTTGACTGTGTTTTGGTGAATAAGAAGTTTTGTAATCAGGAGGAATCAAAGAATCACCAAAGTTAAGTGGCAGCGGGCAGGGCACATTGCTCGCAAAATAGATGACCGATGGGTAGGAAGGCGATGACCTGGTGAGGGTTGCTGGAATCTGATGGATGCGAGACGCACAGCACCGGTAGAGGACTTAAACTCACCTAATAGCTGCATTTGGTAGCAAAAAAAAAACAGTCGCTGCGAGTTAAAATTTGCAACTGCATTCAGTGAGACTGGCAGCTGACCTCATCATAGATGACGAAATGAAATAAATACAAATGATGTATTAGCTAAGTAGCTAGCAAGACACATTGAGCTCAAGAAAAAATATCGACATATTAATTGGATCACTGCTATGGACATTACGTTAAATCCATAATGTACAGAGAAGTGAAAAAAATATAAAGCATTAGAGATTTTTATTTTTCAAAAAAAGTGTAATCTAACTTTGCTTTTGTTTTAATCAAAACAATCCTTCAAAACAACTCTATTGTCCCATCCGTACTTCCAAAACAATTCAGCCTATTACTCGAAAAACTTTGATGAACTCTCGACCCACTTAGAACAACGAACAGATTTTGGGATAGTATTATCATTCTCTCAAATCTTCACTTGCCTTTTGCCAGTCATTGAGTAAATACGCCTTTATTCCTCAAATCCTTTATCTTTAAGAAGCTCAATGTGCCCGCATCCTTACGATCCTTGAATGCCAGCACTTTTGTTGGCTCTTATTCTACGATTCTGAACTTCTTTACTTTTCAATCCGCGGCTGTTAATGAGTCGACTTCATCAGAAAAGTGGTCTGGTCTCAGCTTTATAATGTTTAGTGTGTCGATAAGATGGAAGAATTACGTTTCGCAGCCAACTGTGGCAATTGCGGGATAGAAATCTTATTTAAGTTCTGTTTAGTTCATCATTAACAATGATTTGCAGGCTTGTTTTTCTTTGTAATTACTATGTACGTAAAATGGGGTGAATAGAGACTTAGGGGTGAATAGAGACAAAACTTTATAGGGTATTTTCTTGATATTTGAATATATTTTTTGCAGCATTTAACTATATCAATTTATTAATGAATCGTTATTCTAAAAAATCGATGCTTTGTTAGAGGTCGATATTATGGTATCAAAGAGAAAACCCAAACCAAAGTTTTGTCGCTATTCACCCCTAAATCTCTATTCACCCCATTTTACTGTAGTTAAAGACACAATTATCATTATAGTACCTAATCGCCTTAGAAAGCTTGTTAACACGTTGAGTGCGATACCAGGTCTAAACATCTTGTATATGTCTCGCTTACAGTGCGGCTAAGAAAAGTATAGACTTCTTTGTCGTGCGGAAGGCATAACTTCAATTTGGTTCGGTGTAGGAAAGAGATATATTATTACATGAAGCCAAAATAGATGAAGGTTTCTTAAAAATAACAGGGTTTATAAGCCTTTTGCCACCATAATGAAAGTTTTATTACCAGGTGTATAGACCTTGTACCACAGGAATTGGAAGTATAGAAAAATCACTGCCGTAGCGAACGTGTTAACCCAATGATCTCGAATGTTCTTTGTATGTTTTTGTTAGTTATTACAGGAAATCAGAAACCTACAAATCAGACAACCAGTGTTACCAAGGGTATCGTGTTAACGCTTGGGTAAAACGATACCGTTGATAAGACTGGGTTATGGAGGTCATGTCGACAATGTCTCTATGCAAAACACTCAGCTGCATTTAATTAAACTAGAAGATACTTTTAGATGACACTTTTACTGACTAAACGGTCACCTGTGTTCCTTCAGTTGTTCTTTGCATTCCTGCGAGTAAAAGAGATGACCACAACTGTGAAGAAACAGACATCTTCATGCTCAATCCACCACTGCAGGACACGCCCCAGTCATTCCAATACCTGGGGTATACCCCGAAATCACCTTTTGATTTGGAGGCGCGTAGTATTCCACTTGCGCTTCAAAAAGATGCCAATAAAACTGAAGGAGGCCTGTGCCTGCCAAAATCGTGAGAACGTCAGTAAGAATTACCGTGACTATAGAATGCAAAGGGCAAATGAAGGTGGTGGGTTTTTGTTAGTAAAAATTTGACACACCATCTTGCTCCACTCTAGGTCGGACGAAGTCATTTGATGATTTTCCTGCATCAAAAAAAGGCAACGGTAATGGTAGGACTACATTGCACACACGTGGACCACGAACGACGATCTGGGTGCGTCGGTCTCCATATTTTTTTATGGAAACTAGACTTGTAGAAATACACTAGATCCACACCACGCGACTCTACCTAACGTCGTTCTACCTAGAAATCAGGCGTGGACCGCGTGTGCGTCGTGTCGGTCTAATGTAGTTCTAGCTTTACTAAAAAAAAAAACTATTCCACATAGAAACTGAGCCTAATTTATTTAGGAAGAGGTAGATGATGATGCGTTTAGGCCTGAAACAGTACTTGCACAAGTGTGTTAGTTGTTTCCCTTAATTATCTAACGGACAATGTGCACCTCACTTGTAATAACATCATTGCGCGGTCACCAATTCGCCTGCCAACTGTCGTGATTATGGCTTATTGGCCCGAGCCGTTTGGTAGTAACAGCCTATGGGCCAATTTGAGCAACAGACGGGTTGATAATTTCGATGATTATGCCACCAGCTCAGTCCAAATATGTGTTTGTGATTTCCAATTCTGTTATAACAACCTAATCAATTCATTTGGTGGACCCCTGGACATCCTAGCGTTTTCACGACGTGCTTCTTCGCACTTCATTGTAGACCCTATTTTTAATATTTACAGACAATTTTATGAAGACTTTCTTATTGACATTCTTGAGTAAATACTCTACAAATAAAACACTTAATATTTTATAGTATACGCCGAACGTCCGGTTGGTGTTTGACAGAATTTCGTGAAACCATGCGCAAACGCTGGTATTTGCTTGGGATGGGACACACTGAGGACACACTATACTCCTAGGATAAACCGATGATCAGTTTTTTTGACGTCTGACTACCTGTAACGACTATCAAATATCTTCGAAAGACAACTGGAACCCACGACTTCGCAATGGCAAAGATATGATTAGATTCAGTTATTGTCAGACATTTTCTCTCCTCGAATAATATCAAAGAGATTTCATCATTGTCGCACCGTCACCTGCAGTGCTAACCGTAATAATTTGTGATTGCGTCATAGTTTCTAAGGGTACCTACATTCAAGGTGGGATGATACCAGAAATTGAAATACTTCGTGCATGACAGTATCCACTAGTAACACATTTACTCACAAGAAGTATCATTATATTAATGTCTGCAATGTAAATAGAATTCTCTCTGTATTTTTAGAGTGTTTGGTTTCCAGTATAACTAAATGCAACCTTGTTTGTATTTAACACAGACAGGGAACAGATGTCCCGCCGCCGGGACCCTGACCCTGATTTCCAGCCACCGTAAGCGTAGGCTTACAGACGACGAGCAATGGTTAGCTCACTGTCTGATCTCAACGTTTCAAAACTGTAGCACAGGAGGGCCTTGGCTTCGGCCCTACTGTGCTAGGGTTTAGGCCATAGTCTAGTCTAGGGCCATGCCCTGTAACGCTTAGAAAAAGAAGGAAGATAGGTGTGGTTTTAGTCAGTATTTTCCCACCTTAAAATAAAAAGTATTTATTTTACGCGGCGTTTTAGAAACATATTTACTATACATACAGCCAAGGAATGGAATTCCCTGCCGGAGTCTGTATTTCCTGATAGCTACAACTTAGGGGTCTTTAAGTCAAGAGTGAATAGGTTACTTCTAGGCAAGCGTGCTCCATCGTCAACCACATCATTGCTTACCATCAGGTGAGATGGTGGTCAAACGCAAGCCTATCAATAATAAAAAAAGCGACTTTCTATCTAACCACCACAATCCAGTATCTCCCATCCAAGACTGAATCTCCGCAACGACTGTTAATAATGCACAAATGACAGCTGGGACCCATTGGTCGCAAAGGAGGAGGCCGAACGCATCAGGCAACGGCGTTATCGCCGCCGCCGCCGCCGGGATTCTGATCCCGATTTCCGGCCAACGTAGGCACGGGCTTGCGGACAGTGAGCAATGGGTAGCTCACTGTCCGACCGTCCGGTAACTGTCCGGACCAAGCCCAAGTCGTCGACGGCGCGCACTTTTCCCGCGCGCCTCAAGGAGTTGTCAGCAACAGCAGGGACCCAGCCGGGTCGAAGCCTACTGGGGCCAGGGTTATCCGAAACGGCGCTCGAGCTCCGGTATGAAGGCTAGAAGGAATGGGGTGGGTCTTTTAGTCAGTAAGAGTCTGACACTATCTCCCGCTCCGCCCAAGGGCGGGGGATGTCAATGCATGATTTTTCCCACCATAAAAAAAAAGGACCCATTGGTGCTTCCTGGGACAAAGAGGAAACTCGTTATGTACTGGATAGTATATTAAACTTGTCTCGAAGTTAGAGAGTTATGTTAATGGTTTTAATGAATATAATTGTATAAATATGTACATAACAACGAAGTAATGGGGGATCGAAAATGGCCTGAACTGCTTCGAGAAAAGAATGTTACGGCCGTGTCACTTTTTTGCTTGGCTTCGTGGGGGCACTGCCGTGCTCCCTAAAATTTTATTACGGCAAATATATATTTTTACCTTACTATTCGATACTGAACCGCAAATTGCAAAAAAAACCTATGAGAAATATGTCACATTTTTACTGACCAAAATCACACCCTAAACTCTACTACTCACACTAAAGGAACACTCCTTCAGTTGCCTTTGCGTTCCATGAACATGGGTTTCTGAGTTCGACCCATGGCCTCAGTAGTCTTTGACCCTGCTCTTCGGTATTGCTGACATCTCTTTGAAGCGCCCGTGGAATACGGGCCGGACGGCAAGCTACCCATTGCTCATCGTCTACAAGCTCACACCTATGTTGGCTGTTAGTCGGGCAGATGGTTCATGAGTATATCCGTTATCTCACTAGTGTGGCCGCCTCCTTCGCTTGCATTACTGTTGCGCAGAAGGAGGCGACCGCCGCCCATCTCTCTTTACTCTGGACCATGACTTGAATTGGCGCGATAGGTTGTCGTCAGCGGGCTACCCTGGAGCATGAACCTTAAGTAATTTTATTTAGTTTACTAATATCTAAGCAGTTAAATGACAATGCTGTATGAATTTTCAATTGAAAGCACTTTGGTACAGCTGGATCCACTTGAAGTAATAACGACAATAGTTGTAATTCAAATAAAGCATGTTCTAAACTTTACATAGGTAATATAAAGTTTAGAAGATGCCAACGCTTGGTTCTTAAGGGACCGGCGACGGATGAATTTCCATACAAACGTAATATCACGCTCATTTGCAGTTGGAGCATATTTCCAACATATTATGATGATATTCGGTTATAGACAATATTTATCTAGGTTCCTACGTCTTTCTTTTTTTAAAAAAACAAACAAAAAAGAAATTTAAGCGAATTGTATTTCGCACTTTTTTACAGCGTAAATGGCAAAACATGCCATTTGACTTTTCCTGTATTAAAAATAATAATATTTCTAATATTCTCGACGTAGGAACCTAGATAAATATTGTCTATAACTGAATATCATCATAATATGTTGGAAATATGCTCCAACTGCAAATGAGCGTGGTATTACGTTTGTATGGAAATTCATCCGTCGTCGGCCCCTTAAATATGAAAAGGCTCAGAATTTACTAACCATCTTGAAATATCATCCATCTATATGATAATCTTAGAAACTATTTGTATGAAAATTTCATAAGGATATAGAGAGCATTTGAATGATTCTAAATTTCCAAGTACTCATTGAATATAAATTTCGAATAGCTCTGGTTTTAACAGCACTGTATAAAATGGAGATCACATGGGTATCACAGCTTCACCTAATTGTGTTAAATGCAGAATAATTGAGGACGTACAACATATTCTGGTGGAGTGTGAGCGGGGCAAACGCCTCAGGAGAAATATGTTTAGCACTTTAAATTTGTTAGATATCGGTTTTTGCAACAACATCTTAGCTAAGCCTACGTCAGACGAGACAACAGTTTTATACATTTATTACAATCATCTAAAATAAATCAAAATACAAAATTTGGCTATGATGGAGCGAAATGGTCAAAATTATGACAAAGCTCCTTAATAAAGATTGAAAAATAAAAAATAAAATGGCGGTGTTTATGGTGAAAAATAAAAACTATGAGTTTTCGCCATTTTATTTATACTTCTAAACTAATATTATAAACCTGGAAAGACTATATATTTTATTGTTTAATCTTTCAAATACCGTAATTAGAGACACAAAATAAAGATAAGAGAGTCGTTTAATGGATTAAAAGCACTAATCTCAGAAACCAACTGGTTAGAATTGAAAAAATATTCCAATGGTGAATAGCCTTTTTATCGAGAAAGGCTATAATTTATATAACTTCACGGTACTAATGATATATAATATAATATAATATTCCACAACTATCACACAACGCCGTCTAGTCCTAAGCTAAGCAGAGCTTGTGTTATGGGTACTAGACAACTGATAAACATACTTATATATTTCTAAATACATACATATTATGGATAAATTACACCCAGACACAGAACTAATGATCATGCTCATCACATAAACATTTGTACTGGGTGAGAATCGAACCCACGACCTCCGGCATAGCAGTCAGAGCCAGAGAGAGTCAGAGAGAGGGTGGAGATGATAGATACGGGTGGAAACGGGGTGCAGCTAGCAGTACGTATGATACAATGATAAATGCATTTATGCTAGGAAAACAAAATGAGCAAAATAATTCTATAAATTAATTATGATCACGTTTTACGTTTACATAATTAATTTATTAATGAAAGATTATCCTGGTTTTATGATTTCTATAATAAATATTCATGTAATAAATGGATCCAAGTTCTTAGGCTCTGAATGGAGTGTGAGGTAGTGATAGATTTTTACTGGCTAGAACTCACTTTTTTTCATGGTGGGGAAACCATCTAATGACAACCCCCGCTCTTGGGCGAAGTGGGAGATAGTGTCAGACTTTTACTGATTAAAAACCCACCCCATTCCTTCGTGCCTTCATACCAGGGCTGAGCTATCTTTCGAAACTAACCCTGGCCCCAGTAGGCTTCGACCCAGCTGGGCCCCTGCTGTTGCTGACTACTCCTTGAGGCGCGCGGGAACTGTGCGCGCCGTCGACGACTTGGGCTCGGTCCGGACAGTTACCGGACGGTCGAATAGCGAGCTACCCATTGCTCGCAGTCCGCAAGCCCGCGCCTACCGTGGCAGGAAATTGGTATCGGAATCCCGGCTGCGGCGAGAGCGCCGTTACCTGATGCGGTCGGCCTCCTCTTTTGCTAGCATTACTGCTTTGCAGAAGGAGACGACCGCCTGCCACTCCTCCTCGCTCTAGACCATGACCTGAACCAAGCCCTGGTGCGAGAGGTCTCCGCCGCCGATCGCCCCCGCGAGGCCGTGCCCTCGATGCTCCGCTCAAACAGGGCGGAGCATGCCTTTCTGTGTGCTCCACCGTGTCCTCCGGGCGTTCCACACAGTGGCGACACCCGGGCGGGCTAGAACCCACTAGTGTTCCTTCAGTTTCCCTTTGCCCTGGTATGCAAAGGGAAACAATTCCTAGCACGTATTAATCCTACTGGGTTCCGTCTATTTTACTGACATACATTTTTACAAAATGCGCCGTCGACACTTGCTTGGTCATTACTGGAAGGCCGGACTGCGAGCTACCCATTGCTCGGCATCCGCCTTTGCCTTTGGTAACCGGAAATAGTTCTGTGACTACCGACAGCCGGGGCGTGGTCTGCCGGTCTGCTGGTCGGCTGTCTTACCGTAGACCAACAAGACTAATTCCACACAATACCTACTTCAGAAGTGTTTCATAAAATCACTTACAAGCACTATCATAATTAAATTAACTAACACAATTAAAACATTAAGTACTTCATACTAAGTACATTTGAGAGCTCTATTAAATTAACATTATACACCATCCTGTACCATCTGCTCCCAAGTCCCAGTATTTGTTCCAATAAGCACTTACAACTTATCTCAGTATGACTTATTTCTCCAAGCATAGAACTATACGACGGACTTTTCGGCAAAGTTAATAATGCTTTCATAGAACGAACATTATGTCTTGTTGCGTAGAGATATGGTTTATTATTGTGTTAGCTGACGGTAAAGTTGGATGGTCTTGAGTCAACTTAGACAAATGTTTGTTAAGGAGTTTCTGCACCTGTGTTCGCGTCATATGTCTTTGTCGGAAGATTTCTGCGAGCTGTTCTGACAATGATCGAAGGTATCATGGCTTTGACCTGATGTCTCTTTTACTAGTTCTGAGTTGTGGTTATTTTTAGTTGTGTAGAATATTTTTAATTTTTAATACGGAGCTTGAAAAGAAACAAAATAAACAAGCAAACAGACTTTTTGCTAAAAATCAAGTACAAATACGAGCATGTATACCTTATAGGAATCCAAGAAAGTTTCAATGAGATTTTCTTGTGAAAAGAGCAAAATCATGATAGAGTGGTGTTAAAAAAATAAATTGACAACTTTATCAGGAACTGGCTAACTCGGCAAACGTTGTTGTGCCATAAAAAATATCAAAGAAAAAAATAGCAGTTGTAATTATTCTTATACCTACCAAATATAGACAGTTAATTTCATAAAAATCGGTCGATCCGTTTCGAAGGAGTTCGGTAACAAATACTGCGACACGAGGTTTTTACATTTTAGATTACGAAGCAAATGGTTTTTGAATTTCATGTAAGGAAGTGTCACGTAGTTACGCCAACTGCCGAAATTACAATAAGATCTTAATATTATTCACAAACTAGTAATCTGAGTTATTCAAATACAATACAACTAATATAGCACCAAGCAATATAAAAGTATGCGACCGCTATATTTCACAGCATTTGCGAAGGAAAAATCTGGTGTAAATCTGAGAAAATCCTTTGGATAGACGGCCTAAGGCGCTCAAATAGGATCAGGTCAGGCCTTGCAAGGACGGCTTATTGGCGGCTCAGCTCCATGCATATTAAAACCACCTGCAGAGCGAAGTTGAGCCAGAAAGAATATTTTATTAGTTGCAAAAGAACTACGGATGAATTATTTTCTTTTCTTACTGATTCAGACAACTCAGATCTATGGTAAAGTATGCACTCTGTACCATGTTTAAGGGTGCTTCTTTGTGGATACTATGACGACTATATAAATAATATGAAAAAATATGGCGGATGTTTTCTGTGCAACATACGATTATTTTTGCTAGTACCCAATTTCAAACGTAACAAACTCGTTGAGGGGTGAGGCTGAAACGTATTTAATCTTAACAAACACTAGCTTTTGCCCGCGGCTTTGCCCACATACATAAAATAAAATATACCCTATGTCTCTAAGGAATAAAGCAGCTTTCTATCGGTGAAAAATATTTCGCAATCAGACCAATACCATCAGAGATTTCTACAAACAAAAAAACTAACTTTACCTTTTAAATGAAAGCTACAAACGCTGCCATAAGAAGCAAATGCACAGAGGAACTTACACACCCATAATATATAAAATTATATATAACGAAAAGAACGCATACAATTTTACACACACCTTTGAGCGTATGGATATTATGAAAAGAATCGAATCCAATAGTACCTTATGTTCAACAATAGCGCTTATGAACCTAGGTTAACGATACACTCCAAAACATAATTACACGTAAACCTACAACTACCTAGTTTTTTTACCAAAGAGTCCATTACTTAGGTAAAAAACGTCAAAAGCTTGTACACGGTTCCATTCGGTCGTTTCTTATGGAAAAGAACCGACAAGAAACAAAGAGTTTCCTAGTGGTTACTCTTTTATAAAAAAATACTGATTTTACAATATTTCAATATTAAAAGTATGAGAAAACAGACAAGCTAGTCAATATTAAGAAATACTAGCTTCTGACAGCGGCATCACCTGCGTGAAAGTCAGAAAGACATTTTTTTAAGCTATTGCATAGCTTCTATCGCGGGCCTTGAGCGTGGAGACCGAATCCAGAAATTCCGTAACGAAAATAACCTAACACTCATTTGTTTTTTGAGCGTGGTGACCGATAAGAAAACAAATGAGTGAACAATCAATCAAAATTTAATTCAATGTGTGAAAGTGTAACTTCAATTAATATCAAAGAAAAAAAAACAAAGGAAAAAAATACTGCATAAATAAAATAAATACATAATTATAATTGCATAAGTTGATAAAAATGCTATGCAATAGCTTTACCGCGGCAGTCCCCGAGTGCCACACGTCTTTTTTTTTATAAGTGGGAAAATCATCCAATAACATCTCTGTGTCTTTGGGTGGAGCAGGAGATAGTAATAGACTTTTACAAACTAAAAACCCACTCCTGTTCCTTCGTTGCCTTTCGTACCTGGGCCTAATCCTCCTTTCAGAAGCAGACCCTTGGCCCCAGTAGGCTTCGATCCTATTAGGCCCCTACGGTTTGCTTACAACTCCTTAAGACGGGCTACCCGTGTGACAAATTTCATCCATTTTCGTTTAGTCATTTGGGTGTGTAGGAGTAACAAACATATTAACACTATATCACATAATATAAATGTTCGTCTGTGATAGAATGGAACCTTTCAAATAACTCATCGAAAATATCTTTCAATACATCAAAATCTTTTATCAGAGCCGAGGCCCACTGTTAATAAAATTCTGTTCATATTTCCCGCACCGAGAAAATATTTTCGCACAAAAAGATTTTAAAATTTCTCAGCAAATTTAAAATTTTCCAGATCGTTCCCTTTATAAAGAGAAATTCAGAAAGTGCCTCTTTGTATGCTAAGTGATGGAACTCAACAGCAACACGACTGCACTTCTGTTTACTTATAAAATACATAGGATATTTAACATACAATATACGTAAGCATAGTGGTATTATTCCACTATTATGCTGAACGGTAAATATTGTAAACAACCCGACATACTGTCACTTGACAGGCCTGTTGGTCTAGTGGTTAGTGGCTCTGACTGCTATGCCGGAGGTCGTGGGTTCGATCCCCACTCAGGACAAATGTTTATGTGATGAGCATGATCATTTGTTCTGTGTCTGGGTGTAATTTATCTATAATAAGTCTGTATTTAGAAATATATAAGTTTGTTTATCAGTTGCTTAGTACTCACAACACAAGCTCTGCTTAGCTTGGGACTAGACGACGTTGTGTGATAGTTGTGAAAATATTATATTATATAATAATAAGAACACTACAAAGAGTTACCACTATGGATTTTAAAGGATAACTGAAGAAACATAAGTGGGTTTTAGTCAGTAAAAGTCTGTCACTTACTCTCGCTCCAAAAAAAATAGTTCGTGATCCATGATCGTGATACTAGTGAAGGTCGATAAGTACACAAACCTGAAGTGTGACGCCAGGGACGAATCATCATGTTGATTGGTTTAATCTAGACCTTACTTGTGGCCCGAACAAGTGTGCAGCAAGCCTATTGTAATGGCCGTACAGACCGAGCCCAAGTCGTCGACGACGCATAGTGTTCCACGCGCGCCTCAAAGAGATGTCAGCAAAACCGTAGGAACTCAGCTAGGCCGAAGTCTACTAGTGTTACAGGTCGACTTCTGAAAAGGGTACCCGTGGTCCTTAAACGTAAAGCCAAATAAAAGTAATTAATTAATTTGATAATTCATCATTCATCATTCATCATTTCAGCCGATACACGTCCACTGTTGGAAATAGGCCTCCCCCAAGCGTCGCCACATCGAACGTTCCTGTGCGTCCCGCATTCATCGGTTTCCTGCTACCTTCACCAGGTCATCGGTCCACCTTGTAGGAGGCCTTCCAACACTGCGTCTTCCGATACGCGGTCGCCACTCCAAAACCTTTCGGCCCCAACGGCCATCTGTTCTGCGAGCAATGTGCCCTGCCCATTGCCACTTAAGTTTGGCAATTCTTTGTGCTATGTCGGCAACCTTAGTTTTCCTGCGGATATCTTCATTTTTTATTCGATCACGCAAGGAAACCCCGAGCATAGCCCTTTCCATTGCTCTTTGGGTGACTTTAAGCCTTCTGATGAGGCCCATTGTGAGCGACCACGTTTCGGAGCCATATGTCATCACTGGCAACACGCACTGGTTAAAGACTTTCGTCTTGAGACACTGTGGTATGTTGGACGAGAAGATACCGCGTAGCTTCCCGAACGCTGCCCAACCGAGTTGGATTCGACGGTTGACCTCTTTCTCGAAGACCTACCCAACTGGACTGTCTGTCCGAGGTAGACGTAATCGTCCACAACTTCGAGTGTAGAGTCTCCGACCTTGATAGGAGTGGGTGCTACATGGTTGTTAATCATGATTTTGGTTTTATCCATGTTCATTTTAAGACCCACTCTTAGAGAAGCTCTACTGAGGTCATTGAGCATTGTGCTGAGCTCCTCCATAGTCTCCGCCATGACTACTATGTCGTCGGCAAACCGAAGGTGAGTGATGTACTCGCCATTGACATTAATGCCTAGTCCACTCCAGTCCAGAACCTTGAAGACATCCTCCATTGCGGCCGTGAACAGTTTCGGAGAGATGACGTCTCCCTGCCTCACACCTCGCTGCAGGAGGACAGGTTTCGAGGTCTGGTCCTGGAGTCGGACTGACATGGTGGCGTTTTCGTACAAACACCTCAGCACTTCGATGTACCGATAGTCAATTTGGCACCTCTGGAGAGATTGCAGCACAGCCCAAGTCTCGATCGAATCAAAAGCTTTCTCGTAGTCCACAAACGCTAGGCAGAGAGGCAGGTTATACTCCTCGGTCTTCTGTATGACCTGCCGTAGCGTATGTATGTGGTCTACGGTGCTGAAACCTTTTCGGAATCCGGCTTGTTCGGGAGGCTGGAAGTCGTCAAACCTGCGCGCAAGACGGTTCGTGATGACCCTGGAAAACAGCTTGTAGACATGGCTCAGAAGTGAGATGGGCCTGTAATTCTTCAGCAGGGTTTTATCACCCTTCTTAAAGAAGAGTACCACCACACTTCTGCTCCATGCCTGTGGCGTTTTTCCCTCGAGTATGACGGAATCGAACAACTTCTGAAGGGCCTTTAGGACCGGTTTTCCACCCGCCTTCAGGAGCTCAGCCGTAATTCCGTCCTCACCCGACGCCTTGTTGTTCTTCAACTGCTTCAGAGCCATCCTAATCTCGTACAGGCTGACGTCCGGGATATCTTCAGTGTAGTGTCGAGTCAATCTAGCTCTTGGGTCGTTTGCCAGATTTGTAGCGGGTTTGGAGATCGACGTGTATAACTGTCCATAAAATGCCTCGATCTCTCCCAGAAGCTCCGATTTGGCGGATATGACTCTGCCATCTTCGGTCTTCAGTTTCGTGAGTTGGCTCTGCCCAATAGACAGATCCCATGCAAAAACTTTGAAGCCCTTATTCCGCTCAATCGCGTCCTTAATCCTCTCGGTATTAAATCGGCGAAGGTCGCGTTTCAGAGACTTCGAGATCTGTTTATTGAGCTGCCGGTACGTGCACGCATTATCTGAAAACTGCAAAGTCATTTCACGCCTCTTCTTCATGAGCTCGAGAGTTTGATCCGTGAGCCTCTTGGTCTTACTTGTACGGGTCTTAAAAAACTGAGACCCGACTGTATGGATAGCTTCCACGAACCCATCATTATATTGGTCCACGGAGCTTCCTAGGCACTCGAAACGGTTTTGAAGTTCGAGCTGAAAGCTCTCGGAGTTTTGGATCTGGATCTGTGCAGGCCGGAGCGTAGACTTCATCAGTCGAGATCTTTCAAGCTTAACATTGATATTCAATGTGCCTCTTACCATACGGTGATCACTCCCGGTTTTCACCGCATTGATCACAGAGACATCATTGAATATTTGCTTCTTCGTCGACATGATGAAGTCAATCTCATTTTTAGTTATGCCATCAGGGCTTTGCCAGGTCCACTTCCTGTGCTTACGCTTTCTGAAGAAGGAGTTCATCATGTAGAGGCCCTCCTTCTCCATAAAACTAGCCAGTAGGTGTCCCCGGCGGTTCCGATGTCCAAATCCAAATTGCCCCACTCGCAGCTCATCACCGTCTCGTTTGCCCAGTTTCGCATTAAAGTCCCCCATGACAACGGTGAAGTGAGTCTTAGAATCATGCATGGCTCTGGATATATCCTCATACATGGATTCCACTTCGTCATCGGGGTGTGTCGAGGTCGGGGCGTAAACCTGTATGACCTTCAACGAATATCTTGATGATATTCTGAGTATCAGGTACGCCACCCTGGTCGACACACTCTCGACTCTCACCACATTGTCCACGAGGGACCTGTGGACGATAAACCCGACACCACCCTGGGACTGCTGATCACCCTCCCGGAAGTAAAGCAGGTTACCGGATTTGAGAATTATCGTGTCCTCCCCCTGTCTTCGGACTTCGGATAATCCCACAATACTCCATCGTAACCCGCTCAAATCTTCCTCCAGTTCGATGATCTTCTCGTCGGACCGGAGTGTACGTACGTTATAAGTTGCCAGGTCCAGTCGTCGACGGTTAAACGTTCCCGCCCGGAGATTCTTAGCACCCCTGACCCCAGGGCTGCGCCCACGCCCGTCCACGTCAGCACAACCACTGGGGTCGCCGGGCACTTGGGGCCTGTGCGTATTTCTATGTTGCATTGGGGGGGTTCGGACCATAACCCGCCACGCTGGTCCAGTGCGTGTTGGCGGGTCGCCATATCCTCGTCCGTTTGTCAGCAGGGTGCACCACGTGCAGGTGAGGTTGGCTTGGGTCCCGACAGATGTTGGTTGGGACCCCGTATACACCCCCCATTTGATAATTAATTAATAATAATAATTTAATTTAATGTAATAATAATTAATTAAATTAATTAATTTTGGGTAAAGCTCGCCTGTGTACATCGGCTTTCTTACTATTATATAATCTGTAAAGTTATGTACAATTAAGAATATAAGATATAAGAAAAGACAAATTTAGTCAGTAAAAATCTGACAAGCCTTCACGCTCCACCCTAGAGAGGACGAAGTCATTTGATTTCCCACCTCAAAAAAAGCCTTTTTATTAAAGTTATAACCTTTTGTTTTGTCTAAGCTGTTAACTTTAAACATTACAACCACGCTAATCGACATACAAAACGATGGAAGCATAGAAAAGTAAACATATTTCATCTAATAACACGAACAATAATAGGTAACTTATTATAATTATGATGATTAATCATTTCTAATTATTAGATATCATATCAAGTTTGACCTTAAACTTACGAAGACCTTACTTATCACTCTTTGATAAGAGGTCAGCGAGTGTTATCATAATTATTGCATATAGTTTCGCTTATCATTTACAGAGTTATATAAAACATGCAAATTACAATAACAAAGTTATGATTTTCTCGGTGATAGAGATACCTTACCGTACGTTACATACCGTCTGACATAGCTGAAATAATCGCCAATCTTAGAAATTAGTAGGCAGAATATATTGCTCGCAGAACACATGGTCAATGGGGGCCAAAATGTTCTGGATTTGTGAACGCATATTAGAAGACGCAGCGTTGGTACGCCCCCTCAAATGAAATGATAACCTGCTGAGGGTCGCGGGAATCCGATGTATATGAGACGCACAGGACCAACCGTTATGGTGACACTATGGTGAGGCCACCTTTTGGCTGAAATGATGATAATGATGATGATGATGATGAATGTTTCTTATCTTTTGCTCACAGCAGTTATCTATAGAATGGTAACAATACCATTTTTTTTAGGTGGAAAAATCATCTGTTGCCATCCCCGCTTTTGAGCGGAGCGGGGGAGTGTTGACTGTTCCTTCTTTGCCATTTTTCAGGGGCCCCGGGGATCTTTCGCATCACCCATGGCCCCAGTAGGCTTCGACCCTGCTGGGCCCCTACAGTTGCTGACAACTCCTTAAGGTGCGCGTGGAAGACTACGCACCGTCGACGACCTGAGCTTGGTCCGGACGGTTGCTGGACGGTCGGATGGCGAGCTACCCATTGCTCGCCGTCGGCAAGCCCGCGCCTATGGTGGCTAACTATACCAATGGGGTAATAATGACTGGTCAAGGAGAGTCATTACAAAATGATGAGCCAGCTTTTGCCTGAGGGAAGGTAATTGATGAGGTCCACGATGAACAAAGCCAAGAAAATGCATCCCCGTCCACGATTGATACAGTTGTAGTAAATTCGTGCATTCAAAGGTTCAGTTATAGAGGTCCAATGTACATTAATTCAGATGTCCCATAATTGTAGTCGGTATATGTTCTGATTATTATTTTTAGGTGAGAAATCATCAAATAACTGTTCCCGCTCTATGTGGAGTGAGACGGAGCGTCAGATTTTTACTGACTAAAACCCCTAGTGTCTTAACCATTTCCTTTGCCATTTAAGTACCAGAGCCGCAGTGACTCTTTAGCAGTATTGCAGCCTTTGATTTTCTGATTACCAGTTTTATTCTTATCACCACGACAGTATAGATTCTTGCTTCGTCAGACAAAACAAGCCTTTAATCAAAATGATTTTTTCACAGCTCAGTACACCTATATAATTAATACTCATCAAAACAAATTATACGAGCCCAATCTTGATGGGGTGGTTTCGTTTAACTACTAAGATTCTATAGCCACCTTTCGGTTCCATCATCAGATCAGCTCCATGTCATAATAATTTTGAATCTGATTTACACATGCATGCAAAATTTCAGCTCAACTGGTAACCGGGAAGTGGGCCAAATTTAATTTGCAAGATTTGATTACAGAAATATTACAAACATCGGGACAGGTAAAACTAAAAGCTTATAAAATATACAGTTACATTATATATCGTACAGGAGATTAAATTAAACAATCAAGTTTTTATAAAAAGTCTATTTCATACTATGTCGAAAAGAATAATGTTATACAGCTATGTGTGTATTAAAGGCCTTAAAGCCAGTAAAAAGATTTGATGTTGTGATTTCTCTTAAGTATAAGACAATAAAAACTAGACTCTATTGTCACATTTATAAGTCTTATAATTAGGCTTTGGGTTGTGTCGCCGCTTTCATGTCGTTCATCTGAAAGAAAAAAAATATATAAGTATCTTCTTTTTAGGTAATAATGAAATGGATTCTGCTATCTTTTTATCTATTGAAGCATATTATGGACAATAGCATGACCAAGAATTACAGAGAAAAGCGCCAGAAACCCTCACTGATCTGGATTTGTGGAAATCATAAATCATGTTATGATGACGTTTTTGAAATAGGGTTCGTCACTATTTTGTCGAACAGTGGCAGGAGGTACAACTCGTAAGTCGGAGCGAGTGGTAATAGCTCCGACTTACGAGTTGTAGGTCAGGTAGAGAGGAGGCCTGAGTCCCAGCAGTGGGAACATTAAAAAGGCTCGTTTAGGCAAGCAATTTCGTCTAGGCAAGGTTCTATTTTGATTGAACAAAGAAATAGCAATAGTCGAGATAGCTGCAGACTAACCCAATTTTATTATAGTAAAAAGAAAATCTTCGAAGATTGTTTACTACAGAGTGTAACGCAATTTTTGGGTGCTGTCAAGTTATATTTTAGATGCTGCTTCTGCCTAAGTAAATTATTAACTTTCTTCAACGGAGGAATAGTTTATTCTCAAAAAAACAAAATGTCTCTTCCCTAAAATTTTATCAGTTAGCAAAAATTTTGTGTGGGAAGTCCAGTGTTTTTTTTTCCTAATTTACTGTGACTTTCTTTTAAAACAGGACAATATTTTTTGAAAATTCTAACTTTCCATACTTGAGGCATTTCTCTGTGGATGTTTAACCTAAAGTCAGCAAACAAAATCAAATCATTGACAGGCCTGTTCATCTAGTGGTTAGTGGCCCTGACTACTATGCCGGAGGTCGTGGGTTCGATTCCCACCCAGGACAAATGTGTGTGTGATGAACACGGTCATTTGTTCTGTGCTGGGTGTAATTTATATAGGTATATGTATGTATTTAGAAATATATAAGTATGTTTATCAGTTGTATAATACCTACTCATAACACAAGCTCTGCTTAGCATGGGACTAGACGGCCTTGTGTGATAGTTGTGGAATATATTATTCACTATTATTATATTTAGATACATTTCACAATGAACCCTTACCGTCTTAGTAACACCGTCAACAAATTGGTTGAAATTCTTCTTAACTTGTTCAGGGTCAAAGGCACTGGCGACTTGGGTGTTCACAGACTTGCCAAACTCTTCAATTTGCTTTTGTAAAGTCTCAAGATAGTTCTTGCCGTCACCAGCGGGAGCATCACGTTTCACGAACGCCTGAGTCTGTGGGATAGAAACGAGGCAAGTTAATTTAGAACTATGTACATTACAGTACAGACCGACGCACACCTGTAACACACCTGATTTGTACGTAGAACGACGCCCCTTGGCGTCACGTGGAGTGGATCAAATGTAGCTCTTCAAGTCTTGTTTCCATATAAAATTTATGGAGACAGACGTGCCTAGATTGGCGTGTGTGGCACACGTGTGCGCAACGTTGCTACCTTGAATTTAACATAATTTTCCTTGCCTTTTCCAAATTAGTTTGGGGTCAGCTTCCAGTCCAACTGGATGTGGCTGAATACCTGTGTTTTACATGGAGCAACTACCTATCAGACTTCCACAACACGATACTCCTTGTATAGACTAATATTTAGACATTCTAGTGTGTCCATGTAACGTCTGTCAAAGATCTACGAATGAGAACCGGGACCAACGGCTTTACGTGCTTTCCGAGGTCCAGGGTTTCACTAATGTCCTAGATAAACTTAAAAAAATACGGGCAGGTTAATCTAATATTAAAAATTAATTATATCACATATTCGGTTTACTGTATGAGAAAAAATGTCTAAGGACTTGTAAATTGTTGTACATGATTTTATGAAGAAAAAAAAACTAACACTTGTCACCCACTGCCATTTGTATAAAGACGATAAAGTAAAGTAAGAGTAAAATCGAAAATAATAAAGACTATTTTCACTAACACTAGACTCCTTATGCCTAAAAATATGTCTAAATATAATACTTGAATTTTGACATCTCAGCGCAGAAAGTTAGGCTGCAGTATTGTTTGAAAGAGTTACCGCAGCTCTAGAATGCAAAGAGCAACTGAAGGAACACCGGTGAGTTTTCATTAGTAAACGTCTGAGACGCCATCTCGATCCACCAATAGTGTTAAGAGATGGCAAAACAAAAGCGTACCAGAGAGCCTGTATCAGAATTGAATTTTTGAATCTAGAACGTTCAAAAGCTTTTAATTCTTTATTTAAAAACTGGGCAAGTGCGATTCGGACTCACGCACTGGGGGTTCCGTGCAAACTACAACAATTCCAGAATGGAGTCTCCAAGATTTTTCCGAATTTCAATTTTATTTTATTTTGACTTAGGTATGTATCAACAAATTTACTGTTTTCATATTTTTTCCTGTACCTGTGCTATAAGACCTTGCTTTGTGCTAAATTTCAGGGTTCTGGGTCAACGGGATATACCCTATGAATTTCGATCTTTGAGAGTATCAAAAACATATACGTTTTTTTGCGACATAAAAGGCCGAATCTTTTTTATTCGTTAATTTTTTCACAGCTTGTAGGGACCGCAGACCTAAGTATACGGGTTTAAATTCAACCCGATACCTCCACGCGTTCTTGAGATAAAGGGTCTTGACAGACAGATAGACAGACAGACGGACGGACAACAAAGTGATCCTATAAGGATTCCGTTTTATCTTTTTGAGGTATGGAACCCTAAAAATCAAGGGCTAGTCCGAGTTTGATCAAGCAAAAACAAAAATAAAACAGAAAAGAATACTTACGCTAACTAGGCACACGGCCAGAAGAACGATCAACATCTTGTTCATGGTGAAATAGTTTGTGTTTACGTCTTTACAATGCAACTACACAATGCAAACTGCGTTCGCAACTGCAGAAATTCCCTTTATCTTGATGGCAACTGAGGAGTATGTTAGTAACTTATCTGAGTGACCCCGGGTCGATTGATCTAGGTAATTAATAAATAGGTTTGCAATTTACACAGTAATTGCAGTAGACTTTGTACTTGTCAATTCGAATCCTGTTCGTGTTTTTTCGAACTTTTTGGTTGAATGAGAGCTGAAAAGAACATTAATATGACGCTAGATTTTGATGTTACTGATGAAACTTTGATGAAATAGCGCGATCTTCCCGTCCGATTATAATTTGAGTGTATTCAAGGCAAGAGTGAATAGGCTCATTAACTAGTGTGCCTCACCATCAGAGATTGCATCACTGCTTACCATAAGGTGGGATTGCAGTCAAGCACTAGTTTATATAAATTAGAAAAAAAATTATTAAAAAACCGGCCAAGAGCGTGTCGGGCCACGCTCAGTGTAGGGTTCCGTAGTTTCCCGTCCGTCACAATAAGTGTTCCCACTTATGAGTTTAAAAAAAGGCTATTTGTTACGTTGACATACTAAGTACGGAACTCTAATAAATACGGAACCCTAAAAACGGGCCCACAAAGGACGGTGATAACTAAAACAGTATGCAAGTAGTAGAAATTTCAGCGGTTGTGCACTCGTAAAATTACGAATATATTTAAGAAATAACGATTTTTTACCGCGGTAGGTCATGAAAGCACGGAAAATCTTAACATCGACTTTTAAAAAGATGACGTCATTACGCAACGCCATCTATCGAACCATTTATGAACTGGCTTTTACCTTAACATTTTGATAGAGGCCTTAAAAAAATGAATTTTAATTTTGTTCTAAATTGACTTAGCATGTTCCTGATAGAAGTTTTATGTAATTATAAAATAATACCGCCAATGCCAAGGAGAGACCAACCGAACAATTCGATAATAACCGACCCCATCAACTCAGGAAAAATCCTAACAGCGCGAACGCGAAATAGCCCAGCGCCATCTCTCGGGGAATTGGGTTACTAATTAATACATAGTTACCAGAAGAAGTTTTCGGTGGTAATTTTGGATTGCGAGAACCGATTTTAATATATAATTCTTTTTTTGTTTGAAAGAAGATACGTTCAGGATAATAAAATATGTAAACGAAGTTAAAAAAAATGCTTGCTTAATTCATTAAACCCCAAGCGAACGCCGGCGTTCGCGCACCTATTGTCTTTCTATTGTGTCTGTAATTCTCACGATTATACTACAAACTTAGTCCAGAAATTATTTTGTACAACCTTTTTGTCTTCTTTGTACAAAAACTGTTCTTTCCATCAAGTTCAAAATGATTTTCCTAGAAAGACCTTATAAAGTTCTACTTGTCAGATTCTTTTCATATTTTCTAAACTCATGGTTCAAAAGTTAGGGGGGGGGGCACATTGTTTTTAGGGTTCCGTAGCCAAATGGCAAAAAACGGAACCCTTATAGATTCGTCTTGTCTGTCTGTCTGTTTCCGAAACTATAAGAGCTATACTGTTGAAACTTTATAAGTAGATGTATTCTGTGAACCGCTTTAAGATTTTCAAACAAAAATAGAAATAGAGCAATAAATTTTGGGGGTCCCCATACTTAGAACTAAAACTCAAAAATTTTTTTTTCATCAAACCCATACGTGTGGGGTATCTATGGATAGGTCTTCAAAAATGATATTGAGGTTTCTAATATCATTTTTTTTAATTGAATAGTTTACGTGAGTTACACTTCCAAAGTGGCAAAATGTGTGTGTCCCCCCCGGTAACTTCCAAAATAAGAGAATGATAAAACTAGAAAAAATATATGATATACATTACCATGTAAACTACCAATGAAAATTGGTTTGAACGAGATCTAGTAAGTAGTTTTTTTTTAATACGTTATAAATCTAAAAAAATACACTATTATTAAAACATCGATCAAGGTTAAACAAACTACAAGAACTTTTATATTATGTTACTTGCTGCTACGGAACCCTCCATGGGCGAGTCCGACTCGCACTTGGCCGGTTTTTTACTTTTCGAGCGATTATTTCCGAAGTTATTGACATTATCAAAAAATAATTTTAGTAAACCCCTATACATTTTTATATACCTATCCAACAATATATCACACGTTAGGGTTGAAATAAAAAAAAATAACTTCCCACTTTACATATAGGGGGGCTACCCTAATAAAACATTTTTTTCCAATTTTTATTTTACCACTTTGTCAGCGTGATTGATATACATATTGGTACCAAATTTCAGCTTTCTAGTGCTAACGGTCACAGAGATTAAGCGAGAACGGATAGACAGAGAGACATGGCGAAACTATAAGGGTTCCTAGTTGACTACGGAACCCTAAAAACGACAACAGATGAGAAATTTTTGGATAAAAGTGCGTCTACGCTAAAGGAACCGAACACGAGCAAATCATGAGCCGAGCGTGTAATTTTACTCGTGCTCGTCTACACTACACGAATTTTAGCTCCACTCATGCTCAGCTTCTTTAACGCAGACCAACCTTACGAGAGTGTATATCGTAGGTGCATTCATAAACATGTGTGGCGACATCTATGGCGCCACATAAGAACTACAAAAATACAAAATCCTACATCGCGCAATCAAAATTCATCACGCGATTTGAATATACACGACAGCCCGAAATCAACTATCGGGCAGTTGCCCACCAGACATAACATCTTCCCTTTTCAACGGAGGTTTGCGGGATTTTACTCTCTGTTCCGCATACCTCCAAACATGTAACCTCGCATACACATCTGGACGTAGAGCTACTAGTAGCAGGCCATAATATAAGTTCCTTGGAAGAATCGAACTCATGACATGCAGTGCTGGAGCCAATTGCTCAACCACGGCTCCATCCGTGCCGTAGCTTCTGCCAGCGCCTTCGCCTGTGTGAAAGTAAAAATTGTCCAAAGGGAACATACTCCTAGGATAAAAAGTATCCTATGTGCTACTCCAAGACAAGAGTTGAGCTGAGGGGCCAATGCACGCGTCATGCTCGTGAACGGGCGCCGTCAGTTGAGACTGGTCATCCCTTAACTGCCAGTGACTTAATTAAAATACTATTTTTTATTATTATCACTTATCTTTATTGTGCTCACATAAAAGAAGCAACAAGAAATATGTAACGAAGATTTATGTAACACATAATATAAGTTTTAAAAAATGTCCATGGAGTTTTTTGCACGTTCTTCTCCATAGAGATCTACGCTTGGAACGTGCAATTTAGCTTCACTTGTTTGACTGACTGACATTTTGACAATTTAAAAGTGCCTGTAATTGGTCTATTTGAAATAAATGTTTCTGATTTCTGATTACGATCTACCAGTATGCAAAATTCCAAAATCCGTTCACAGGACGTAGTCTACTCGTGTACCAAATTTCATCGAAATCCGTTCAGACGTTCGAGTATGAAGAAGTAACAAACATAGACACTCACAAACTTTCACCTTTATAATAGGTACTAGCTTTGCCCGCGCGGCTTCGCTCCCGCTCTTCCTTACTCCACCCTACTCTACCCTACCCTACTCTACTCTGCCCTACTCTACCCTACTCTACCCTACTCTACCCTACTCTACCCTACTCTACCCTACCCTACTCTACTCTACCCTACTCTACCCTCCTCTACCTTACTCTACCCTACACTACCCTACACTACCCTACTCTACACTACCCTAATTTTCATATTTTTTTTCCATAAGAACCTTCTCCTCATAATAACGAACACAAAAAAAAAAATTTGCGAAATCGGTCCAGGCGTTGTTGAGTTATGCGCTTACCAACACATTTTGCGATTCATTTTTATATTATAAGAAGAAGATTAGTGTGAGTAAAAATTGCTATTAGTAGAAAGATTCATCGTGATGAGTAAATGAACCTGTATATTAGGCTAACAGTTAATGTAGTAAAATATAGTATCGGCTTGTCGTACTAAACACAGATCATATTTCCTGTATAACATCATCATTTCAGCCAAAGGACGTCTACTGTTGTACATAGGTCTCCCCCAAGTGTTGCCTTTTCTGTTAACGAGGCTAATCTCTGTAGAAATTGACCACGATGATCCATGATCGAAATACTGTCTGAGAATCATGGTACCTAATACCATCAATACGGATATTTAACATGTAGGGGCTACCTGCCTAACCTTCACAACTGGCACCTTGGCATGTGGATTACATCATCATCATCCACAGCCTTTTTAATGATCCGACTTCTAGGACTCAGGCCTCCTCTCTAGTAGAGGAATAGGCCGTAATCCACCACGCGGGCCTAGTGCGGGTTGTTGAATGTCACATGTCTTCGCATTTTTGATTCTAGGACATGCCGGCTTCCTCACGAGGCTTTCATTCACCGTTTTAAGAGACTGCTTTCGAAACGCTAACACTGCGTCACGAAATAAAATAAAACAAAGTAATGCGCCTGGCAGGGTTTGAACACGCGATTTTCAAATCGTAAGTCCATCGTACCACTCGGCCATCACTGCACTGAGGCCAGATTTTCTGGCTTTTAACTACCCATAACGAATGTCTAAAATTTACAAATGACACTTTTGTCCAATAGTTTCGACATTCATTTCGACTTGACAAGTACATTTCCATTCAAGTTGTTAAGATTCATCATCATCTTCCTGACCTTATCCCATAAGTCAGTCTATCCTGTCACCCGTCAAGCTATCACTAACTTCATTTTCTTTCATATCTACTCCTTATACAATCCTTCCATCTTTTGTTTGGCCACTCACTCCCCCTTCATCCATCTACATATAAACTGAAAACTCATTCATCCCACCTCTTCACATGACTATTAAGAATATTGAAAAAAGTATAATTCGCTCCCTATGAAATGTTTATTAATGTAACACATCTATGGCGCCACATACGAAATACGAAATCCTGCATCGTGCAATTAAGGCGTATAGTTCCTTGAACCATCTGGCCGAAATTATGTGAACGCAACTCTCGCACTCGCCTAGGCGGCAGTACGCAAATCTGTGCATTTATTTGCGGCCAGCAGCGCCCGGAAAGCGCTTTAAATCCATTTTCTCTGCGAGATATTGATTGATTTACATATGCAATGTTCACTTTGAAGAATATTTAACCACCAATTTTTATGTGTAAAAGGTCCAAGCCGTTTCGAAGGAGTAGGGAAAAGTTGCGAAATTGCTAAATATTTTTTTTTGACAAAAGTATTAATTGCACGAAAAAATCAAATGTTGATATTATTGTTCATGAATCTATAATAAACATATATTTTTTTCAAACCAATTGACCTAGCCGTTACGGAGGAGTAGGCCTCAGAAAATCACTGTTTTATGGCACTTTTCGGGCGCTTGGCCCTTAAGGTTCGCGATTTGAGCATATAAGACAGCTCGAAATGATCTATCGGGCAGTTGCCCACACCAGACATAATACCTGTCTGGTCTGAGGATCCTCACTGTTCAACGGAGGTTTGTGGGACTTTACTCTCTGTATCGCATAACTCCAAAGTTTCTATGTATGTGGGTTCCATTATCAGCACTTAAACTCTCATAATGTCCGTTGTGGGTACAGGTATTAGCTCAAATTTCCAGCCTCGCTCCACCCAGAGCAAGAGAAGTTATTTGATGATTTCCCTCTTAATGAAGGCGTTTAGGGTCTCGGCGCTAAAGCCGTCTCTACAGAGTAGCACCTTAAATCGTATTCGTATTTCACACAAAGTCATGTAGTCCCCAACTAAGCAGCGCTTGTGCTGTGAGCACTAGACCACTTTTAAACATACTTATTTATTTCTAAATACACACATACACATATTCTGATATACTACACCGAGACACAAAACAAATGATCGTGCTCATCACCAAAACATTTGTTTTGGGCGGAAACCAAACCCACAACATCCAGCAATCACGGCCACTAACCGTTAGACCTACAGGCTAGTCGGAAGTTATAAGTCTGGGGTGCACCTACTATTAACTGTGTACTGTCCTTTTCGTCTTCCTGCAGCTTTGGAATGTAAAAGGGCAACCAAAGGGACATAGATGGAGTTTAGTTAGTAAAAATATGTTAATCCTTCTTGAGCGGGAAGATTTTTTTAATGATTTCCCACTTCAAAAAAGGTGTCTATTGATGACGCCGCTTACAATGGGCTAAATTTATTACATAGGTAGAGAAAAAAAAAGAAAATTCTGTTTATAAAAATCTATTTCGTACAAGGAACATTAATTTATGGAAATTGCATTTAGCAATACAGATTTGGTTGACAATTTTATGGTTTCATTTTATGATGTGTTGATGTGGCACTATTGAATTAGTTATTTTGTTAAAAAATAGTAGTCTTATTAAGCTGCTGGTTTGTCTCCTGCCGCTGCTGGTTTCAATTTGTCGAGCTGAAAAGAAATTAAAAATCTTTATTAATTTCTTTCTTTTGTCTTTCCGAACAAATATCTTATATTTGGACATATTATTTTAAAACCATAAAAGCAGGCGCCAAAGGGAGTTGAGTGTGTATAATATGAGGACCGCCTTCTGTGAATAATTTTGGACTCAAGGGGTGTAAAAATAAATGGACTAATATACCTCCTGGCAACATCCAGAATCATAATCTGCATGCTTTTTTGAATCCAAAACTATTCACAGAAGCCGGTCCTCATATTTTGCACACTCAACTCCCTTTGTCGCCTCCTCTAATATACTTATTTTAAGTTATGCAGTAATATACAACGTGTAACATTAAATGAGCAAAACCTCTGACACCGCAAATGATTTTTAATTCAATTGACCTAATTCTGTGAGAAAAATAAAACATTAAAAAAATTTAAAGGTTCTATTTGCAGTTTTAGTTTGTTTAAAATTCGTTTCTGCATTGAAATAAGAACTTTTATCATCCCGCGTATGAGAAAATATGATTGGACTACAACCATTTGTGTTTATTTACCTATTTGGGGGGGTTTGCGCACATGATGGCTTGAATAAATAGACAGGGCAACATTTTCAATGTTTTTTTTTTTTTGAAAATTGTATCCTATATTAAAAAGTGCTTCAATTGATTCTGCTCGTTATTCTGATCAAACTATTTTAAGGTTTTGCGCATTTAACGTTACACGTTGTACAGGATATTCCAAAGTTAACGCAAGATTTGATTTTTCCGTTATCTGTGCATTAAAATGTTGGCAACGTCAACAATAATAGTACGACTATTCTATTTAATTAAAATCTTTTGTTAATTTCGAGACACACTTCATAAGTAAAGAATTATATTTTATTAAGTATAGTGTAACTTTTATCAAATTTTTTGTTTTTTCTAAAATGGATGATTTTCATTTATCATTTGAAGAAACATTACAACATCAAAAATTATAGAAGATATATTTTAAACCCTGATATTAGAGTGAGTTTCCTCTAACGTTAATCTAGACAGAGTAGTGAGGAGGGGACCGTGCCTCGAAATCTCCATTCCGTATACACATACGGAGTGGAGATTTCGAGCATGGAACTAAGCAGATTTTCAAATAAAATAAATAAACTTGCGACCTCGAGTCGAACAGAACAAAATCGGATGCCGAGCGGAGAGCAAGAAGCGAAAGTAGCTCAAATCCACTCCACCCCGCTCCGTTTCAATAGAAATACTTTTTACTGCTCTTCTCCACTGCACTCCGCCCAGCTATACTTTAGTTGAAACTGTCATTCGACATGACGCATTCCTTTGAAAAACTTTATACAAGCAACCACGAACCATGATGATTTCTGAGGCGGCGTTTTGAGGTAATCTCCACACGAATTTAAATAGTTAAATATGCTAGCATCGCCGTGTCCTCGTGGGGGTGATCGGCGGCGGCAATCTCTCGCGCCGGGCCTTGGAAATGGTTCGGACCGAGGAGGAGTGGCAGGTGGTCGCCTCCTTCTGCGAAGCAGTAATGCTAGCAAAGGAGGAGGCCGACCGCATCAGACAATGGTGCTCACAGCGCCCCAGCCGCCGCCGGGATTCCGATTCTGATTTCCGGCCACCGTAGGCGCGGGCTTGCGGACGGCGAGCAATGGGTAGCTCGATGTCCGACCGTTCGGCAACTCAGCAACAGCAGCAAGCATCTGACACTATCTCCCGCTCCGCCCAAGGACGGGGGATGTCATTTGGATGATTTTTACCCACCAAAAAGTAGTAGTTAAATATGCTTACCGCTTCCTTTGCAGCTTCAATAGCTTTTTCCAATTCAGTCTTAATCTTTTCAGGGTTAAGAGCTGCGGCGGTTTGTTCGGATAAACTCTTTCCTAATTCTACCAACTGGTTTTGCAGATCTGTAAATTGCTTCTGCAAGTCTGACACCGCCGCCGGAGCTTCGCGTTTCACGAAAGCGTGAGTCTGTAAAAAGAACAAGACGTATTGAAATTATGTACAGTCAGAGGTCAAAAGTGCAGTTGCACTCTAGGAATATTGAAGCGTCTATAAATTCTTTGTAGAAGAGAGTCGTGACTGATTCTAGTTGACTGATTTTTAGTTGTGAACTAATCAAACTTCTGTTTTGCTACGTAGTTTGTTAAACCAGTAAAATACATTAGTTTTAGTATATGTGAAACTCGAAAAACGAGTCTAGTATTTTTATGTAAAGAATCTAAGTACAAAATCTCATATCTGTATCATGAATAATCACAAAGTTATAAGCTTGTTATGTTAGCCAAAATACATTGCCACCGAGCCATACAGGCGACTGAGAGGTTATTTTGCACTTTCACCTTGCTGTTTTCTGGCGCCTAATGCCCGCTGTGACCTGCCGTGACCTGTGTTATACTTACAGTCGGTGGTTTCCAACTTATGACCTTTTTAAATATTTTTGGAAAAAAATATAACATGGTGTAAAAACTATTGGAATCCATTTAGTTACTGATTCTGAACAGATTATTTTCAGGTTTCGCATGAACTAAAATACTATTGTATAATATCGAACTTCTACAATAATAATAATAGTCAATTTATTTCCGGCAACATGTACCCATATCATACTTATCTATTGCAAAAAAAATTAGATACGAGTGTAATTTTGTGCTTTTTATATCTGACTGTACCATTAAAGATCTTCCGCCTGACCACCGCTAAGTTCACTTTTGCTTGCACTCGAAATGAAAACTTCAAAGAGTTTTGTTTGGCACCGCGCCGCAGGATACAAGCAAAAATTTTTTTAAGTAATCAGACAGAAATTACCGCGATGGTACCTCAACACTTTGAAAATTAAAAAGAAAAACAGTTTTTTATTTCACATAAGCCTACTTGTAAACTTATAAAACGACAGAAGTTAGTGCACCTTAGAAACTAGTGTACTTTATTTTATTAACAAGATAACACTGAGGATCGAAAACCATTAGATTTATCAGCGACAATGATTACCACTTTGTCCAGAACTCCATTGTTAAGAAAAAAAGGATGAGAAAAGTGGAAAAAAAAATTGCTTTTTATTATAAAAACTAGGCCTAAATATTTCTTGAAAATGGCGTACCTAAATTTAAAAGTTATCCTTACTAAAAAAATAAATAAAAAAGATAGCATGAAAATAAAGAAATTCAAAACATTTGCATTTTACAACAAAGCAGTTTTCATGTAATTTTATAGATAATTTATAATCGCGATAAAAACGAGTTTTGTCGAAAAAAAAATGGTCAAGAACTAGTCAGGCTCGCAAAGTTAGGTTTCTGAACCAAACCTTTATCGTTATTACTGAATTTCTTTTAATAAAAACATGTACTAGTTCCATAATCGTTCATCTAAATCACAAAATTATATCACTATGAAAATCGTTATATATATAATATATATATATCGCCGTCCAATATTTTACCAAGCATTGAATTCAAAGACGAGTTTTTATCAAAAACGAAAAATCCTGCTATTTTTCTGTTCTAAAAAAAGAAACTTCAAAGTTGTTTTATATTTTACTTAATTCGTAACTTCGAAACTTAACATGCCATGTATTCTACAAAAAAATTTAACCTGCCCTTAAATATCGTAGCATTAAAAAAAAACAATAAAGGTAACTTACGCTGACAAGGCACACGGCCAAAAAGACGATCAACAGCTTGTTCATGGTGAATTAGGTGTACGTCTATACTACTCAACAACACAATAGTTACTGAGCTTTCCTCGACACCAATCCCCTTTATTATGATTCCACCATGTTTGGACTGCTTATCGTAGTGACTTGACCCCGCTTGTTTTTTTTTGTCTTCATTCCTAATTATCAAAGAGTTCAAATGCCCCCAATTAAAATCTACGTGTTCATTGGTCGAAAGGAAAATCAACTGTTTAACAGTGTTGATAACAATTCCTAGTAATCTGATTTTTCACTAAAGTTAAAATTAAGAGAGTTACAACTTTAGTGACTTTAGTAAACATCGTGACTCTCTTTTGTTTTGCTCTTACTCTCTTAACAAAAGCAAGGCAAAAGTTATAAGGTAACGTTGGTGTTGTAGTAATCGGTAAAATCACAGCACAAGTTGTGTTGATGTCTTCAGTTCTGAATTTTGTGTGAACTTTGCTGTGATAACATTCCCTGAAGGATTAGATAGTAATTATATCAGCCTCGTATTTTTCTAATTTATTTAAAATAGTAGCGACGAGCAGGGGTAGCCCAATGATAACTGCCCCGACTTACGAGTTGTAAGTAACGAGTTCAAACCCAGACAGGCGCATTACTTTGTGTAATTTCTTTCATCATGATCTTACCTGAAAGTGACGCCCGGGTGTCGCCACTGTGCGTTACGCCCGGAGGACACGGTGGAGCACACAGTTGATGTGTGCCCTGCTTGGGCGGAGCATCGCCGTGCCCTCTTGAGAGCGATCGCGCCGGGCCTTGGTACAGGCCATGGTCCGGTGTGAAGAGGAGTGGCAGGCGGTTGCCGACTTCTGCGAAGCAGTATTGCTTGAGGAGGCCAAGCACATCAGGCAATGGCGGCGCTCACATCGCCCCAGCCGCCACTGGGATTCCGATCCCGATTTCCAGCCACCTTATGCGCTGGCTTGTGGACAGCGAGCAATGGGTAGCTCGCTGTCCGACCGTCTGGTAACTGTCCGGACCGAGCCTAAGTCGTCGACGGCGCGCACTATTCCCGCGCGCCTCAAAGGGCTGTCAGCAACAGCAGGGGCCCAGCTGAGTCTTGCCTACTGGGGTCAGGGTTAATTCGAAAGATAGCTCAAGCCCTGATACGAAAAGCACGAAGGAATGAGGTGGGCTTTTAGCCAGTAAGAGTCTGACACTATCTCCCGCTCCGCCTAAGAGCGGAGGTTGTCATGATGGATGATTTTTACCACTATAAAAAAAAATCACAAAGTAGTTTTTAGTAGTTTTAAAGTTATGTGACATCTACCAACCAAGGTCCGATTAGATTTCGGTCCATACCCTCTCCTAAAGAGAAAGCCTGATTCCCGGGAGTGGGAACTTTATAAGGCTGCCATGATTATGGCTTTATAAGGGCGAACCTTTCCCTTCAGACACTAACTTGCTACTGAAAAACGCAGAATGATTATACTAATTATTTTTACGTTTTATTCGTTATTTTCTTCAATCTTCCGTAAAATTGAGTAAATACTTTTTCTTGAGTTGGAACTGTGGCATTATATTCATATGTTATGGTCCGGAACGAGGGAGAATAGGACGTACATAACGTGCATCGTGTGTACGACAATCGCCTTCTTTTACGAAGCAATAATGCTAGTGCAGGAGGCGGCCACACGAGTGAGGGCACAAACATCCTCATGCCTCAGTCACCGAGACCCCGACCCTAACTACCAGCCACCATAGGCTTGACCTTGCGTACGACGAACAAATCGTAGCTCGTCGTCCAGCCGTTCTGTAAATGTCCGGACTGAGCCCGAGTCGTTGACAGCGTATAGTATTCTACGCGCGCCTTGAAGATATGTGAGCAAAACCGTAGGGGCCCAGCAAGGCCAAAGCCTACTCCCCATGGGCCGAGTTCTGAAAGGGAAACACGTGGTCCTAGAACGCAAAAGGCAACTGAAGAAACGTAGATGTAATTTTAAGCAATAAAAGATTGACACTCGCTCTGCCCTAGAGCGGGTGAAATCATTAAATGATTTCCCACATTTAAAAAATATATATATTCAGATTTATGTATTCTGATTTGATGGATGGATAACGATAATTTCATTGCAAATTAGACTAGGATTATAATGAAACTTTGCTACCGCTCCGCCCATGGGCGGAGCACGAGGGCGTATCAGACTTTTACTGACTATAAACCCACTCTTGTTCCTTCTTTGCCATTATCCCAGGGCCCCGGGGATCAAGAAATCACCTAGAAGATGGAAAATTCGAAAATGTAATTTCCGAAATGTAGTTTTAATTTTGAATGCTAATAGTTCGAGATTGTTTTAAACAAAATATGTGACGCTACACTTCCGATGTCTCTTTATCTGCTTCCCCTGAATGGCCAGTGTTACATTCCTTTTCATCTCCTCTATCTTTTTCTGCCTAATATGTGTTTCCAAATAGGCATTTTTTTCTGTGAAACTTATTTTTTTAGGATTTAGGAGATAAACAGTTGGTTTTACGTGTTTCTCACTGAAGCTTCAAAAATAATATATTTTTTGCTGTTGGCACCAGAATAGTTACTACACATTTAAACTTAATTTAGGTACAGTAGTGGTACATAGACGGACTGAATGCAACATGGCATTCTGTACTAGTCAACCTTTGGGTTTAAAAAGACTGAACTGAGGTAGGAGAAAATATTATCTCAGAAACTGGAGTACGTGTAGTATTAAACCCATTTTCACACAGTGTTCAGTGCTTTCAGAATAATTTAAATTATGTTATGTTCAAAAGATAGATTAGCTTATATCTTACCAACTATAAATATACTCTCTAAATAAATTAACAAAAAAAAACTGAGGAAAATTGTAATCCAAGTAGGTACAGTCAAGAATCAAAGCTGCTGTTGCACTCTATCAATGCTAGTATGTAACATTTCTTTATGCCACAAGTCCATTCTTCTAAAATTATGCAAATCAAATCAGTAACCATTGACCTTCTTCTCCAAAAAACATTTAACATTGGTAAAGTGCAACTGCATTTTTGGCCCTTGACTGTACAGTGATTTTTATCATGGCTCTGTAACATGATGGAAAGTGCCAACCCATTTTTATAGTTTCACGAGGCTATTGTTTAGCGGATCATACACCGTACTTCTCAACAACGGAATATCATAATAATGTCAAAAGTATTCGGACAAAGGGGTTTGTCACATTTAACTTGTGGTCGGCGCAACACGTTTTTCTCTACCGTTCAGTCATGTCAACTGTCATGCTATCACTGACTCCCTTTTCTTTCATATCTCTTCTCACACAATCCATCCATCTTTTTTCTTTTTTTTTGTCACTTTCCTCCTCTCCATCCATCCACATGATTAATCATTACTCTTTTAATAATATATGTTTCATTTCGTCTCTTCACATGGTCATACCAAGACGAACGATTCAATTTCAACTTTTCAGTCCCTGGCGCCACGTTCAAACTTACTCTAATATACTTATTTCTTACACATTCGTCTTAAGGGGCCGGCGGAGGATGAATTTCCATACAAACGTAATACCACGCTCATTTGCAGTTGGAGCATATATCCAACATATTATGATGATATTCGGTTAAAGACAATATTTATCTAGGTTCCTACGTCGAGAATATTAGAAATATTGTTATTTTGAATACAAGAAAAGCCAAATGGCATGTTTTGCCATTTACGCTATAAAAAGTGCGAAATACAATTTGCTTAAATTTCTTTTTGTTTTTTTAAAAAATAAAGACGTAGGAACCTAGATAAATATTGTCTATAACCAAATATCATCATAATATGTTGCAAATATGCTCCAACTGCAAATGAGCGTGGTATTACGTTTGTATGGAAATTCATCCTCCGCCGGCCCCTTAACACTCTCATCTCCACTACAAGCAATTTTTCAGCCGTCTCTTTTATAGCTCTGGATTCTGATCAGGTACCTATATAGGTTTTATCACGGACACTTGTAGATTTTAAAGGGTTTTTGTGGAGGCTAAACAAACAAAAAAAAAAATTTCATCCGAGGAACATTTATTTATATAAAAATATAAATTCGATACAGATTTTGATCAATAATACCTAATGGTTTTGTATTATTTTGGAACGTATCAGTCTTGTTGATTACGCTTTGGCTGGACTTGCTGGTTTGATCTTATCAATCTGAAAAGATATAAAGAAAATCAGTTTAAATCAATAATACAACTATTTCTATTTTTTTTTTTTTTTTATTAAACAGAATTGATTCTCTGAAATTGTATAAAGAGGTCGCGGCAGACCACGATAAAATTGTGGGGCGACTTGCCTTCCTAAAGGGCCTACGCGTTATTCAGCACACGATATTCAGACTCGTCTTATTTTCATTCATAGTAAGACAGTCTGACCCTTGTTACACTACGTGACATCGATTAGGATTGTCTGAATATCGAGTGGTGTAATAGGTCCTTTAGGAATTGGCAAGAAGTGGCTCAGAACCGGGAACAATGAAAAGAATGGAGGAAAACTTTTACCTATCAGTCGCACAGTCTAGACTCGATTTAGTAAAATGTAAAGCATAATCAATGTGCAGCCAAACTTAATCACCTTCTATAATGCTTAAATAATAGTAGTGCCTAGCTGTCCCGCATTATGAAAGACTAGCTATGGAGTTTCACCAGCATTTTTGGTTACTAAAATCCTTTCTCGATAAATAGGCTATCTAACAAAAAACAATTTTTATAATTCGAGCCAGTAGTTTCTGAGTTTAACGCGTTCAATCAAGAAAACAAAGTCTTCATCATTATTATCGTCTTTCCAACCGAAAGACGTTCACTGTTGGACAATAAGCCTTTCCCAAGTGTCACCATTACTTTATCGGGCCTGTGCGTCACACACATATTGCATTCACGCGGCTCTTACCAGGTCAAATACGTCAGTTTTATGTATACTTAGTATAGATAGATCAGAATAAAGTACTAAAATATTGATATACCTTTTTTTTATGGTGGGAAAAAATCATGCATTGACATCCCTCGCTCTTGGGCGGAGCGGGAGATAGTGTCAGACTCTTACTGACTAAAAGACCCACCCCGTTCCTTCTAGCCTTCATACCGGAGCTCGAGCGCCCTTTCGGATAACCCTGGCCCCAGTAGGCTTCGACCCGGCTGGGTCCCTGCTGTTGCTGACAACTCCTTGAGGCGCGCGGGAACAGTGCGCGTCGTCGACGACTTGGGCTTGGTCCGGACAGTTACCGGACGGCCGGACAGTGAGCTACCCATTGCTCACTGTCCGCAAGCCCGCGCCTACGTTGGCCGGAAATCGCGGTGGCGGCGGCGATAACGCCGTTGCCTGATACGTTCGGCCTCCTCCTTTGCGAGCATTACTGCTTCGCAGAAGTCGGCGACCGCCTGCCACTCCTCCTCGCTCCGGACCATGGCCTCAACCAAGGCCTGGCGCGAGAGGTCTCCGCCGCCGATCGCCCCCAGGAGGGCACGGCGATGCTCCGCCCAAGCAGGGCACACCTCGACTGTGTGCTCTACCGTGTCCTCCGGGCGTTCCGCACAGTGGCGACACCCGGGCGTCACTTCCGCATGAATCCGGTGCCGGAAACTCCCGAACGAACCATGTCCGGTGAGGACCTGCGTCATGCGGAAGGTAAGGACGCCGTGAAGTCTTTCCAGCCACGCCTCAAAGAGAGAACTTACCGCCATGATTGTGGCGTGCCCAGCACTGGGTTGCGATAGTCGTTGACGCCATTTCACCATGAGATCCCGCCGGAGCTCTGTCCGCCATGCCGTGACCTGTCGCGGCAGCGGACTTTCACCCTGGCGTTGCATCTCCACGCGCATATCGTGCATGTGTGCAAGGACTGTTGCCTCCAGATCCCACGGTGGTAGGCCAGCCAGAAGGCTCGCCGCTTCGCGGGAGACCGTGCAGTATCCCCGCACCATCCTTATTGCATGTCACATGTTTGGTCTTAATCGAACCAATCAACACGTTTGAACGATTTGGTTTGGCGTACCTATCGCCCTTGAATGTTAACGCTATATTGTCATTGTTACAGTGGATCACAAAGCATTTTTTTGGAGCGAGAGAATGTGCTAGACTTTTACTGGCTAAAACTCAACTGGGCTATATTTCACCGAGATATCATGGCGGCGCGACCAGTCGACGCTACCAACAAAATGTATACAGCTCCATAGAGAGTTACTCACCTGGTGTCCGAATGGTTGCGCAACCAATTTGGTGGCGCGACCAGCTCGGACGTGTGGCAACTCGGGTGTCTGTATGGTGTCTAGTTTGGTAGCTCTACTGGTCGCGCCACCATGGTGTTTCGGTGAAATATAGCCCTAAGTTACCCTTTGGGTTCCAAGGCTATTGTAACTCGTTTGAATAACCCTGAAGTTTTGAACGAGTGTTCAATTAGATAACAAAAAAAATAAATTGCAATGAAAATGCTTACCGTTTGTTTAGCAGTATCCACCATGTTATTGAAACCCTGCTTGATTGCTTCAGGGTCAAACACTTTGGCAGCTTGCTCGCTGAGAGTCTTGCCGAAGTCTTCGAGCTTGTTCTTTACATCTGCAACTTTCGCCTCCAGGTCTGATGTCGCTGGGGCATCGCGTTTCACGAAAGCGTGTACCTGTGTGAAGAAAGATGGTTTAATATTGTATAAGGCGATTAACACACTGCCACGCACCACGCAGCGTAGCGCGTAAATGAATGCGTGTTTTAACGTTGCTTGTAAGTATATCCAATTGTATAGAAACACGCACAGTCAAACACACTGAAAGTGCATCCACGCGCGTTCATGTAGATCACGCGCCTACAAACGGAGACACATGCGAGACGCAAGGTATGGTACACTGAGTATCGTAGTGCCGTGCGTGAGTTTGTATGAAATGAGTCAGAGCCTGCGTGAATCTACAAAACCCAACTACGCGCGTGAGTGCGTAAACGCACGATGATGCAGATCTGCACTTCCTCAAGTCCGCGTCTGTAACATGCAGCGTGATGCGTGGCAGTGTAATAATTGTCTAAATAGCCCCTTTCTCTCTTCCTCATCTAGTCATTTGTGCTCAATGCTGAGAGTCTTGACCTCGACGAATAACCACCAACTATACTATGTTGTGTAAATATTTAATTCAATTAAGAAATAATATATATTTATTGTAATACTGAAGAAAGACTCTGTATAACTTACTACGTTAAATATCAACAAATTATATCTACTTTTCTCGAATATCATTGTTCTACAACCGTAACGCAGAATTTCAACAAATTTTGCTAACTAAGTGACCACTCAAAATTTCTGAATTAGATACAAGTTTACGAGTAAGTAAATATATGACATAATAACCATATGAATAGTTGGTATATCAAACGTTTATTTTATTTTGTTAACGTTATTGAAAGATTTCACACTCCTTCTATAAACAGAAATATTCTATAACAGAGACTAATATCAATAAAAATCTAAATCAATCTAAAATCTTTGTTTTCAGCCGCAACTCATACATTCTAAACAAAAAGACTACATTACGTCAAGCGTATACCTTTATGGACCCCTTCCTCGTTTAAATGAGAGTAATCAAACACTTAAAATATTTAAAAAAACTTACGCTGACAAGGCACACGGCCAGAAGGACGATCAACAGTTTGTTCATAGTGAAATATGTGGGTACGTCTATACAACTCAACAACACAATCGATACTGAATTTTTCACAACAGCATTCCCCTTTATCTTGATGCCACTGGATCCTATGTTTGAACTGCTTGTCGTAATGACCCCGGCCCTTTCTTTTGTTTTTCAAACCAATTAATAAACAGTTCGTGGTCATTAGTCGAAGTAGGGTTTACTTTGTATTTATTTGTCAACAATTCCTGGTAATTTGATAAGTCTATCTAATTATCTAATAGCTTTTGCCCGCAATTTCGCCTGGGTAAATATCGATTATTGCGAACATGAAGTCGAAGCCAGATGAAAAGTAGCCCGTATCCTTCCATGGGCTTTAATCTTCATCAGAATAATCATTATCATTTCAACCGAAAGACGTCCACTGTTGGACATTGGCCTCCCCCAAGTGATGCTACAATAAACAGTCCTGTGTATCTCGCATACAAACAAGCATGCTTCAAGGTTACTCCGTTATAAATTTCATCAAAATCGGTCCAGTCTCCCTATTACAGGAGTGAAATGTAATGCATGTAGTTGCATTACATATTTTAGTTGAAAGAAGATACTGGTTCCTGTAAAACAAGTACCTACTATGGCTTGCGCAGGAGTCTGGGTCTCACTATTTTGTAAAATGTTATTTATGCCAATAAAGAATTTATTATTAATACAGTATTTTTTAAGCTTAAAAGTAACAGACAGACGGAGTTAATTTCATATCCTAACTAATATTATAAATGTGAAAGTGTGGATGTTTGGATGTTTGTTACTTAATCACGCAAAAACGGCTGAACGGATTTGGATGAAATTTGGCATGCATATAGCCTTTGACATGGAAAAGAATATAGGCTACCTTTTATCCCGATTCCTTAAGTACCTAATGCCACGCGGGCGAAGCCGGGGGCAAAAGCTAGTTTAAAATATTAGTACAAGATTCTATTCAAGTGCAAGTGATTTTCAACTATAACTACGACATATAGGTTTTATTTTCCTTGATTATGATCGAATGGAATAGATGAATGGGTAAATATTAAATATGGTAAGATTTATAACATTCTTGTGACTTACAAGTATTTAAAAAACCGGTCAAGTGCGAGTCTCGCGCCCGAAAGATTCTATACTATTATCTATACAACATTAGACACTATAATATATTATTGAACTATTATAATATCGAACATGTTTGTTTTATGGAAGCTCCATTTAAGTAATTATTTTATACTGTTTTTAGTTTATTTTTCTCTACTGGCATAGAAATACATCATCTGTGACGGTCTGGCTATCACAGTTCACTCCCATTAACCATGATGCCAGACAGTTGAAATTTTGAGTTTTGTTTTATTATATCTTAAGCCAGGAGGTAGCCTGGTGACAGACAAGACGGACAGTTGAGTCTTACACCCGTATTTTTATAGAAGTAATTACTTAAGGTTATAATTCTTAATTACAAATTCTCATTCTTTAGTGGAGTAACACACGTTACTTGAGAAAATGCTCAAGTAACACTACAAATTGTTACTTATGTAGTACTTTTACTCATTTACAAATACGGGTGTTAGTATACGGTCCCGTATTTACTAAAAAAAAAAACCAGGAAAAATAAAAGATATTATTTATGTTTAAGAATTTACTATTTCATACTAAATTAATTAAAACTAATATATATTTTTTTACATTGATTTACATTGTTCCTAAGTAGGATTTTATTAAGACTATAAGTTTTTGTTGTACTCAGTTCAGTCTTGTTCACTACGCAGCTGGTTTAGCTTTCATATCTTCCATCTGTAACAAGAAATGTTCATATTAATCAAATGATAACTTACTTTGACCTTAGGGAAAAATCTTTTCAACAATTTTTTTTTTTCTTTAAAGCCTGAATACCCCAACATGACGCTCAAGCATCAGATACACCGGGGGACAAAATGTGCCCAAAATTACGCACAAAGCTGTCAAATCCAACTTAAATTCGTAAAATGTTCGGGACAAGATACGAGACACTGGGCGAAGTCGCAGTGTCACGTAGATTGAGCTTTACAGTCAGGGGCAAAATGTCCTTCAATGTATCTGAAGCTTCAGATACAGTAAGGAACAAAACGTCCCTCCCCAATATGACGCGCAACGTTGACAAATTGTCCAACAACCTCACGATCAACAAACAACAATTCCACGTCACGAGAATGCATCGTAAAATATATTTTTGACGCTCTTTCTTCTTAATAAATTATCAAAATCATTTTAAGTGTCAATATAAGAACGATGTTTAGTAGGAGATGGGACATTTTCCTTTTTTACCGTTAATTTCTTATTCCCTCGACCAGCAATGTAAATGTCGTGTTAGCTCTCTGCTAGACTCAAGGGTAGACCAAATAGCAATCAGAGATGAATTTTGATATTTAGAATAATATTGCAGTAGTGGAGTCTTCTTAAAAAAAAAAACATTTTATTGAATGGTAGATTGGCAGGCAACCAACCGTAACATGTTTGTAACATAAATATATGTGACTGCACATGATTGCGACAGAAAACAATCATTAACACGACACACCTAATAATTTAGAAAACTACATATAACGGATCCAACTTTATTATAACTGTAACGAAACAATTAGCATCCAATTATTCATATAGTGATTGCTATCTCAGATAACTCTATCTAGGCTCATATTGTTAACCGCTGTGTGAACTATTCTATTTTAATACAAAATCTACTTTGTTCACGCAAATGTACATGAAAGAAGTGTAGGACTGCAGTTATACCAAAGGTATGCTCTTCAGTAGTTTTCATGTTTTCGAATAAATACGAACGTTGCCCCAAACAGTCACAGAAGCAAAGTTGTCATAGGTCTGTTACTGCAGCTAACTTATATAGGTATTTTTTTATTATTAATGATAGGCTTGCGTTTGACCACTATCTCACCTGATGGTAAGCGATGATGTAGTCGACGATGAAGCACGCTTGCCTAGAAGAAACCTATTCACTCTCGACTTAAAGACTCTTAAGCTGTAGTTCCCACTGCCCTGGCCCATTCTCGCAGAGAGGATGCCTAAATCCCAACTTAGGCATCCTCTCTGCGAGAATGGGCCGTAATCCACCACTCGGGCCCAGTGCGGGTTGGTGAATGTCACAAGTCTTCGAATTTTTTTTTCTAGGACATGCCGGTTTCCTTATGATGTTTTCCTTCACCGTTTTGAGAGCAGTAGTGATGAAATACATGCATGACACAAAGTTATGCAGTTGGCTGGGTTTGAACCCGCGACCTACAACTCGTAAGTCGGGACCGTTACCACTCGGCCTCCACTGCTCAGCAGCTAACTTATTATTGAGCATTTATGTGAAGTTTTTATTTCTGACGCATTATCTAATCCGGACACGGATAGTCACCAGAAATTCCATAGTTTTGGAAATGTAAATAGCGTAAATACTTATGCAATTCCCAAAAAACTTCACAAACTAGCCAAGTTACAACCGTTTCACTTGCGCCGAACGCTTCGAGTTGGCCGCACCGCCAATTCATTTGTTCTGACCTCGTGACTGAGCGTTGAGATGACGTCATTCCCGTACATTTGAAGTTTTCTACTAGCGTTACCGATTGCAGATTAGCAACTTGGCTAGGGGTACTGAACAAAAAGTTACATCTTAAAACTTCATAGTTGTTAAAACATATTTATAGTTATGCCAAAAAAAAAAGTTGCTCCCACAATGCTAACAGCTTTATTGGACCTCTTAAAACCCCTATTTCTGCAGATAGACCATTATTTTTCTATCGTATAAAGATATAACTACTGCTCACACGTGTACAACACACCGATCTGGGCGCGTCGGTCTTCATACATTTAAATGGAAACTAGACTTGTAGAGCTACACGTGATACACGTTTCGTCGTGTCAGTCTAATATAGTTCTAGTTTAATTGTTAACTTACCGCTTTGTTTACGCTTGCCGCTAGATCATTTATATTCTTCTTCATAGCTTCGACATCGAATGTGCTGGCCATCTGGCTGTTGAAGTCCTTAGAAAAATCTTCCATCTTCTTCTGCATATTCTCTATGAAGGTGGCGTCGACAGCTGCAGGCGCATCGCGTTTAACGAAAGCATGTGTCTGTGTAAGTGAGAAGAAATATAAAGGCAAACTATACTAGAAAAATAAAAGAAGACTTTTGTGTTTTCTGTTAGTGTATGTCTTAGTGAGTAAGTCGTTGAGGTGTCTACTGAAAAAATAAAATAAACAAACAAGAAAGTGTGAGCGAAAGAAATAGTATTTTGAATAATTTTGATACAAGCGGAGAAAGTTTGTCATTGAAACCGAGGCGAAAATTACCCGAGCCGCAGGCGTGAGTGTTATTTAGCCAAATACTGCAAAGACGTTCCACAAGTATCAAACGACGTTTTTCAATACACTTATGAAAAATAAATATACAGGGTTTGACCAGCGACTCGTCGGGGTCGTTTAGCGGTTTGATACGACAAATACAAAAAATTGTGGCGGGGCACGCGAACTTTTTCGCACTAGTGCGAAAAACTTTGAATTGCGTACCTAAAAGCGGTAGAGATAAGAACAGATTTTCATGTAAGTGTATTAAAAATTGAGTAACAATTACCATAAGATCATCAAACTGAGAGCTAGCATGTAAGGAAAGAAAAAGAAAAACAATATGATCAAGAAAATTTTGCAACGATTAGGAGAATGATTTGATTATTGGTATTAATGCAAATATTTCATTTCGCGAGAATTACTTGCTTATGAAAGTGCAGTGGCTTTATAAAAAAGAAACTGATGGATACTTACAGATACGCTGACAAGGCACACAGCCAGAAGAACAATCAACATCTTATTCATGTTTAAAGAGTTACTAATACACCTTCACGACGCAACCGTAGAATGCACACTGCGATCTTCTCAGAAATAGTCTCCTATATCTGGGTACTAGACGACAAATGGTCAACTCACTGTAGTGACCTTAGGTCATTCAGCAAGCTAATCTATAAATAATCTTGCCTACAATTTTAAACCTAGGCAATTAATCAATGTTTTACGTGTTAGGTGCGTGATATTGTGATACTCATTGACCATATCATCCCTTATCATCAGGAGAGGTAATGATCAAACGCGAGCCTATCCATAATAAAAGAAAAATTAAACTGCATCATTGGTCTCATGGCTGCAAGCATGGCTTTTGAGCGAGAAAGCAGAAAGGTTGGGCAGAAACCTTCATGGGTTTGGATTCCCGGCTCGGGTAAGAAGTACTATTGATAGATAGATGGATAAAGCATTTATTGGCTACAACACAAAACATGCACCAAAACACATATTACACACAAGTTATAAAAACTAAGCAACGTATACTAATACAACAACAAAGAAAAAAAAAATAACACATGTAGGTATTTAGACAGACAAAAAAAAAAAGAAACCGAAATAGACCCATAGTGCGGTGTGTAGGTCGTGCTGCACCAATGGGTTTTTGCTACTACCAATTATCTACTCTATCATCATTTCAGCCGATAGACGTCTACTGTTGGACATAGGCATCTCCTAAGTATTGCCACAATGTATGATCCCGTGCGTCCCGCATCCATCGGATTCCCGCAACCTTCACCAGGTTATCGGTCCACATTGTCGGAGGCCTTCCAAAGCTGCGTCTTCCGGCACACAGTCGCCACTTCAGAACCTTTCGGCCAACTGTTCTGCAAACAATGTGCCCTGCCCAGTGCCACTTGAGTTTGGCGATTCTTCGTGCTATGTCGGCAACCTTGGTTTTCCTGCAGGCATCTTCATTTCTGATTCGATCACGCATGGAAACTCCGAGCACTCTATAGCTGTTCGGACATTGGAAGTTGATGGTTAGTCTTACCCTTATCTTTCTCTAGTTATGTCGAATTACCGTCCCGTTAAGAAACAGAGAGTGCACCTGTGTTCGCGCACACTGTGATCAAAATTCGATCTATGGGTACCTCGTGTTTAGCTTGATCGGGAGTATTAGGTAAAAAATGGGTACCTCTTTTTTAATACTATTTAGCTTCAAGGTAAAAATGCGTCTGTATTGTGATCAAACAAGCCTTGACCATCACGCTCGCTGACTCTGTTACAGATATTACAAAAATTTCCGTTTCAGCATTCACGTTTTTCTAAGTGTATTGAATGCTTGTTGTGTTTTGTGACTGAACTAATGTTTTACTACTTTTTTAACAATGGTCAGTTTTATTTGAGTATAAAGCGTGACAAATTAACAATGACAAAGCCTAACAAGGTCTATAAACTGGCAATTTATTTGACCTCGCAGCTAGGTCAATATTGAACAACAATTGCCTAAAAATCACTCAAACGCAGGTAAACCGTGCCACATGTAGATATATTATACGAGCTTCTGCCAGCAGCTTCACCAGCGTGAAAGTAAGAACCTGCATGCAAACTTTGGACTCCCGTTTCATCATATTAGGGGGAGAATTTTGGAAAATTTCTCTTAGAGCTCGCCTGTGTCATAAAAGGAAACCTTGTGCAACCCCCCAACCTAGTCCCAATTTCGGCTGTCAGCCAGTTTAACGGTATAAATACAAAATAATTTTCTTATGAACTCGGGAAAGAATAAGAAGCGGAATATAAGAGTGAGCTACTTGGCACGCTCTCTCCGTCATGAACCTCATCCATAGCTTACTATCAGGTCAAAATTAGAATCATAATCTAATTTAATAGCCCATTATGTTCACCATTTGCTGTCCATTATGGCTACAATTGAGTAAAGGCCTCCCTCTCCACACTCCACATACTTCTATGTTCAGCCAGGCCATTACGGGCAAGTCCCTGGTAAGAGTCAAGTTCATCTCTCCGCCGTCGTCTTCGACTGCCGTGATGACGTCATCGGGATCGTAAAGATTTTTTTTATCTCGCATACAAGATACTTATTCCACCTTACTCTTCGTGCTAACCCAAGCCAAAGACTGGAACAATTTGCCTGCTGCGGTCTTCCAGTCTTATGCCCTTCATACACGCTAGGGTATGCCTGTACAGGTGAGTTATACAGGTAAACCGGAGCGTGTATGCTGCACAATTGTGCAGGTTTCCATACAAGCTTATCTGACAATTATAACTGTGCAGGCAAACCTATCATATATACCCTAGCGTGTATGGCTACCTTTAGGTGTCTTCAAGGCTAGAGTGGAATCTTAATAAACTAGTGCGCCTCACCATCAACGATGGCAAAGCAGATTACTTCTCGATTTTTGCCGCAAACTGCACATCAAAGTCGCTTTAAACAACGCCAAACGGGATATTGCATTAGGCGTCCCCTCGGCCCGTTTGACTCATTTTAATGTTCCAGTTCCGTCCATACAAATGAGATAATTGAACAGCAATAATCATGGCATCGAACATATAACAGTTATATTTGAAACACATTTAGAGACTACCATACATTAACTTAACGGCTGTATCCTTGGAAACAATTTGAAATCATCCAATGACTTCTCCCTCTCTAGGATTGAGCAGGAGGAAGTATCAGACTTTTACTGACTATAACCATATACGTGTCCTTCAGTTTGCTTTTCTATTCTAAATATTGGATAAATAACTATTGGATAAATCTAAAGACAGGTCAATCGATTTAGAGCTGGTGATCAAACTCATGATTGAGTTTCGCCCTTACGACGACGATCAGACCAATAAATCAAATAGGCTAAGCAAAATGCAACTGCCTCCCAATTGCATTTACATTTTTTGTCACAATTCCAAGGCTTAAGCCCAAAAAGACCTGATCAATAAGCATTGTTAAATAATTACTATTAATTGTGTGTTACGTAAATAACTCACTGTTTAGTCTTGCTGCATGGACCAGTAACCAAACCAAAACCCAGATACTTGTCATCATCATTTTAGCCGAAAGACGTCTACTGTTGGACATAGGCCTCGCCCAAATGACGACATAATCATCCGCATCCGCATCCGTCGGATTCCCGAAACCTTTACTAGGTCATCGGTCCACTTTGGAGGAGTAACGCTGCATCTTCCAGTACGAATCCGCCAAGATTGCCAACATAGCACGAAGAATTGCAAAACTAAAGTGGCAATAGACAGGGCACATTGCTCGTAGAGCAGATGGCCGTTGGGGTCAAAAGGTTCTGAAAATTTGCTAGGCAAACATATTTATCAAATAACATTGTTATTGTTTTGTGCATGCATATCGCACTCATTTAATCAATTATGTCTAAGGTTCGAGGTGCAATAGATAGTAGACATCCGTCAGCTGCTAATCAAAGACTCGAAGTCCACCGGTACTGGAAAATAATACTAGAGATAAGATTCTCTAGGTATGCCATTCTAAAACACTAGGAGTTTAGAACCTTTGGGATGGACGATTCATATTGTAGGTAAATACAGTAAAAGGTCAAAATTGCATATACACTCTACCAATGCTAAAGTGTCTAAAATTTGCACGGAGTACACGTTGGAGCATACGGTAGAGGTGTGCCCCGCTTGGGTAGGCAATCGGCGGCAACGACCTTTCGCGCCGGTCCCTGGTTCTGGCTATGGTCCGGAGTGTGGAGGAATGGCAGGCGGTCGCTTCCTCCTGCGAAGCAGTAATGCTAGCGAAGGCCGCATGTGTGAGGAAACGAAGGTCCTCACTCCCCAGCCGCTGAAATTCCGACGCCGACTACCAAACACGGTAGTAAAAGCCTGACACGTCCCCTTGCTACACCCTCAGCGAGAGAAGTCGTTGGATGATTTCCACACTTAAGTGTCTGAAATTTATTTGTAGTAAAAGAGTGGGCGCGCTGTATGTTCACGCTTCCATGATTTTAGGGTAAATAGAATCCAGTAAATTCTTAGTAGGTACATTACAAGAGTAATTGTATGCAGCTTGAAGTATTTACTTGACCTATCTTTATAGGGTGACTGGCAGTTAGTGTACGATACTTAAACACGTGATTGTGCTCATGATAACAAACAATTTTAATTATGGGAGCAAAGCCGAAGTCGCGAAAAAATATCAGCTATTCAGTACATTAGGCAAACATAAATGTACTGAACAGCTGATTTTTTTTCGTGATTTCAGGTTTGTTCCCATAGTAAAAGTTGTTGGTTATCATGAGCACAATCACGTGTTAAAGTATCGTACACTAATTACCAGTCACCCTATATACAAGGTGTAAGGGACAGCCCTCCACAAACTTTAAGGGCTTGCTCAGTAAACGAAACTGAACAACCTTCCACAAATTTTTTTTCCAGGTAATGAAAAAAAAAATCGGCCTCGCCATACAAATTGTCCAACCAAGTTTATCATTTTAGCAGTTTCGTCTACTGAGCAAGCCCTTAAAGTTTGTGGAGGGCTGTCCCTTACACCTTGTATATAAAATGAAAAAATGACTGTCTGACATATCAATGTACAGCCAAAACTACTGGGACTAGGAGCGTGAGATGTTGCACTAGGTTTCCTTTTACGACGTAGGCAAGTACTAAGAGAGGATTTTCCAAAATTCACCCCCTATGGGGACACAATGTGGGTCCAAAGTTTGTAAGAAGAAACCTGTTTTCATGCGGGCGAAGCCACTGGCAGAAGCTAGTAATTTTCTAGGATTATGGCATGTCTTTGTTTATTACCGTAGTAGATATTTACAGAGAAGACTGGTCAAGGTGAGTCTAGACTGCAACTGCTTATTCAAAAAATTTCAAAAACAAATAATAAATCATCTTGTAATTTTCCCACCAAAACTCTGTGGGTTTGGGCACAGATGCGTAACGAAAGACGCATCACTGGAAGTTCTCTCACATGGTGGACCGATGACCTGGTAAGGGTTTTTTTTTTTATTTTTTTTTTATGGTGGCAAAAATCATGCATTGACATCCCCCGCCCTTGGGCGGAGCGGGAGATAGTGTCAGACTCTTACTGACTAAAAGATCCACCCCGTTCCTTCTAGCCTTCATACCGGGGCTCGAGCGCCCTTTCCGATAACTCTGGCCCCAGTAGGCTTCGACCCGGCTGGGTCCCTGCTGTTGCTGACAACTCCTTGAGGCGCGCAGGAACAGTGCGCGCCGTCGACGACTTGGGCTTGGTCCGGACAGTTACCGGACGGCCGGACAGCGAGCTACCCATTGCTCACTGTCCGCAAGCCCGCGTCTACGTTGGCCGGAAATCGGGATCAGAATCCCGGCGACGGCGGCGGCGATAATGCCGTTGCCTGATGCGTTCGGCCTCCTCCTTTGCGAGCATTACTGCTTCGCAGAAGTCGGCGATCGCCTGCCACTCCTCCTCGCTCCGGACCATGGCCTCAACCAAGGCCCGGCGCGAGAGGTCTCCGCCGCCGATCGCCCCCACGAGGGCACCTGGTAAGGGTCGCAGAAATCCAATGGCTGCGTGACCGGTTGTTGTGGTGACACTTGGAGGAGGTTTATGTCCAACAGTGAACATCTTTCGGTTGAAAGGATGTTGGGACTTAAACATAACTTCAGAAATGTGCTTAAAAGGTGCACATCCGCTTTCAGGAAATGCAAGCGTAATTAATGTTGTTTGCTTTGTATATCAAATGATTTCTCTGAACACAGCAATTAGTATACTATTTAATTATATTAATCATAATGTACTAAATGCGTTATCATTACAAAATGTCATTAGAGTGTAAATAAATTTCTCTACAAAATAGGATCATTTATACCTAAATGGTTTATTATGATATGAAATGACAAAATGGATTTTTTGTATAAAAATATAGGTAGGTAAAAAACCTTGTGCGTGATGTCCTACTCTGTCATAATAACGAAAAATATTTAGAGAAAATTAATATAAACAATTTTAGGTAGGTACCTACTAAATCATAATAAAAAGCTAATTAGAGTTTGTGTGTTTATTCTTCTCAGAAACTACTAGCTCGAATTAAAAATACGTATATATTGTATTTTTGGATGGTCCATTCATTGAGGAAGGCTTAGACTATCACGCTACGCCCAAAAGGAGCGGAGCGCTTTATAACAGTTGTGCAGTCGTTCCTGCCTAACCATAGGCCCTACCATGAGCTCTTAATACGATCCATTTTACGACTTAAACAGGACAATTAAGGTGATAGAGCTTTACAAGGTGTATAGCTCCATCCTTATTTCTTACTCGCACGACTGACATTATAACACACTAGCTTTTTCATGCGATTTCGTCTGCGTAAATAAAATATAGCCTCTGTCATTCAGCTTTGTACCGGTGAAAAAATTTTAGCAATCGGACTAGTATTTATTTATTTATTTGCTGACATGTAAAACACTGGATATTAAGCATGCATTAAAATTTCATGACACAGTATTAACATGCACCCTGGAAGGGCACTGCAAAGGAAATTGGGCACCAATAGTTTCACTTTTTGACGCGTATGGCTATTGGAGTTAATGTATAATTCATAATATTATTTTTAATGATGTTTTACCTAAATTCATTGAAATCATTTGTGGGGTTTCTATTTTCATTTTAATTAGTATCTAATACAATAAATACGTCATTTGTTGCTTAATAGTGAAGTGACTCTATTTTCAATTATAATCGATCGATTAACCCTTAACATAAATCGTGGAACAACAAAATAATCTACAATCGCAACTAAAAAGTATTAAGAGTTGTCATTATCTTTATTCTTCAATTATGTTACTATTTCTTGCGTTAAAAAGCAATTTCTAGGCAAAAATAAAACAATTAAGATATAATCTATAGTCATGACTCCGCGTCCGTAATCTATTGTTTGGTCACAACACTATTCGATAAAATGTCAAACAAAATGGTGTTTTCTGTTTACCTTGTTAACTAACGTGCCGGTTAAGCCGAGAATGATGGTTTTAGCTTTTCTCTGCTAACAAATATAAATTCGTGTCGAGTTGAGTTTTAGGATTCCTCCAAATCTATCTCCTACATCGAGCAATTCGACTCTTTTTGTGCGTGTGCTGCGAAATGTATTGTTAAAACATTTTTTTACGTTCACGGTGATTTGTTCTAGACGTAAAACATGTCGCACTGTGTGAACAACTCTTTTATTAGCACTCCCGCTCCTTAGATGCCAAATCAAAGAAGCAACGGATTCCATGGTAACATAACCTAACCTACATAACCTCAACAGGAACACAAGTTATTTTTTTTCAAAAGCCCTACAATATTTAAGTTTGAATTTAACCTTGTTTTAAAGTATGATACTAGCCCTTTTTTGTGTCTAATTTTCACTACTATACTGAGTCAAAAGTTGCGCAACCAAGTGCCATAGTAATTTGCTCATTCTCCTTTACATATAAAATTATTAAATTAAATTATTAAATTACATTATATTATATTGATTCTAATTAATATTATTATTCATCATCATCATTATTACAATTTATTAAATTATGCTAAACATTAGTCAATACTTAAAATTAAAATTAAATTAAATTAAATAATTGTCAACCTTTCGAATGTCTTAATTTACACAGTCCGACATAAGGTAATTGTCTTTCTATTGTGTCTCTAATTACGACATTCAAAGAGTTAAGTCATTAATTTTAATCATATAAAAAATTTCGTATTAGTCATATAATTGTTGCATATTATAAGATTCATCTATTTACAATTTGTCAGTTTTAAATTCCTCCACGGTATAGTAGCCTTTTTTTACTAACAGAGATTTCAACTGTTTCGAGAACGTTAAGTCATTTGGTATAGATTTTAAACTTTCGGGTAGTTTATTAAATATGTTAGCTAGTCTTGAGTACCTATGGACTTTTCCCGACCACTTTTAAGTTTGTGAAGGGTATTATCAGTCTAGATTTGTTCCGTCGGTTATAGTTTGCATTGAGTTCGATATAAGATTTAAAGAGATGAATATTTTTCCTAACGAATAGACAACTTTGCAGTATATAAATTGATGGTAGTGTAAGAATTTGTTGCTTAATAAAGTGTGGCTTACAACTTTCCTGTTGATCTATGTTCATAAGTACTCTGATACATTTCTTTTGCTGAATGAAGAGGTCCAAAAAGTCGGTACTTTCTCCCCATAGAATGATACCATAATTTAACCAGGAGTAGGCGTACGCATAATAGGCAGATAAGGCGGTGTTGTAGTCTGTATTGCGTTTCAATAAGCTTAGTGCATAAATAAATTGAGACAATTTTGCTTTTGTATTTTCAATATGTTTCTTCCAATTTAGGTTTGAGTCTAATGTTAGGCCTAAAAGTGTAAATTCGTTGACTTCATCCAATTTTAATTGTTGCGTTAACATGTTTAGATTTATTGGGGTTCTTTGGTAAGTTCTAAATTGGCATACTTTAGTTTTAGATAGGTTTATTTCTAAGTTATGTTCATTTAACCATTGCTCGGTTTCTGAGAATGTTTTTAAAATGGTTAGGTAAATGTTGTAAACATCATCAGCGAACAAAATACAGTGTAGATTATGGTAAGGCCCTTGGTCAAAATTTTGTTTTTTGTACTCTGGCATTTCTATTCACTCCATTTTCAGGTAAGCCTTTTATCATATTACAGGTGTTTTGATCAGATTTCAGTAACATGAAAAGAGTAAGAATTTTTTCGGTCTTTAAGAGTTCAGACGAGAGCCCAGAAGGCATGACCTATGTATCTATTATTATTAAACAGTTTCGAAAAACACATTTTAATTACAAAAATAAACCCAAATACATAAACAACACGAGTCAATTTAGAAAAACGTCATCAAATTTTCTCACTCAGCTAATTGATCCATAAATAACGCTGCCGCACTGTCTACAATGTCGGAAACCACATCGTCGTGTACCATCGTTGTTCCAGGGTCGTATGTACGTGCTACGTACTGACGGAAATCCCTGAACGATAAGCCTAACAGACTCTTTTGCATCATCTCCAATTCATTGCGTTGTTCATGTGTAGGAGAAGTCACTTCTTCTTCCGTTGGAGAATAGCGTCCAACAGCCTGTGTAGATAAGAAGAAATGGTTCATTATCATCTTTTAACCCTGTGCTATCACTGGCAGATTTATTCATCCATTCTCTACCCTGCCAATCGTTATGCTATCATTCATTTATTTTTCTTTTATAACCTTCCTCTCACGCATTGTCGGTACGAACGACCCTGGCTTACGAGTTGTACGTCATAGTTTCAAAGCCAAGCAGGGCTTTACTTTGTGTAATTTATCTCATCAGCACTGTTATCAAAATGGTGAAAGAAAAAATGGTAGATTACGGCCCCTCTCTCTCCTCGAGAGGTGGCCTATGTCCCGGCAGTGAGAACATTTAAGGATGTTTATGTTTGATGTCAGTTAGTTTCATCTGATTCTTTGCCTTCTTACTTCTTTTCCATTTAACCTCACATCATAAATAGTCGAGACTGTTGATAACATCTGCCTGTAGCTATCCTAGTACCACCAAAGGGCTTATGATTAAAAGCAGATGACTAACTTTTACTTGGTTGTGCGTATAACACGAAATATATGCTAACAACTAATGAGAAGTCTGCTTCCTATTATAACACTAACATAACCTGCCCATATTGATCTCTGCGCAAAGGCCTTTTACATTTCCACGCAATTTTGTAGCAAAACAGAATGCTTACTTAATCATAATCAGCTTTTTAATACTCCCACTGCTAGGTCTCAGGCCTCCTCTCTAGGAGAGGGAACGGACGGTACTCCACCACGCGGGTCCAGTGCGGATTGGTGAATGTCACATGTATTCGAATTTTTGGTTCTAGGACATGCCGGTTTCCTCACAATGTTTTCCTTCACCGATTTGAGGGCTGTGGTGATGAAATAAATTACACAAGGTAATGCGCCTGGCTACAATTGAACCCGTGACTTAAAACTCGTAATTTAACTCGCTTACTTACTACATGAGTTACTGATAGATGAACTGATAGTTTAGTACTCGTACCTTGGCATTCATACCGACGATGCACACAGTTAGCAGGAAAATTAGCGCCTTATTCATGTTTATTTTGTTTGTAGAAAAGAAAATAATAGTTATTGTATTCTTTTTATAGTTTAAGATATTTAATTTTCTATAAAAAATTTCAACGAAAATTTTGACAAATGTCGTTAAATTTTTTCACAAACACGAATCGAGAATATTTTAAGTCCTTGATATATTGTCATGAAACCAAAAAGTATTTACTTAAATGAAGGTGTTCATTTGCAAAAATATATAGAAAATCATGGAATCGCAAGGAGGCTTAGGCCCGGCGCCCACTATCGGCGGGCATCGGTGCGGCTCGGTACAGCTCGAGCGCTTTACGCCGGCTTCGAGTGGCTTAGGGCGCCTTAGAGCTCCGTCGGGCGACTTCGGGCGGCCTCGGCAGCCGTAAGCATGGCTAAGGATGCCGAGGCGGTCTTCGGGTAGCTCGGGTGGCATTTTCGGATCAGACACGTCGCAGAACAGTCATTTCGATCACCGCACGCGCCTTCATTATCGTATCGTACAAGTAGACGCAAAATAACTTGGCAGTCCTGAACATAGGCTCTGCGAACTTCTGTGCATGTACATTCGTAAAGAAAACTGTTATTGGCATTTTTTTTTAACCAAAATACTAATAAAAATGTCCTAATACCAAGTAAAAATAAAATCAAAAACTAAACAATATAATAATATCAGCAAGATGAACAATGAGAACTAAGTCCCAATCCACCATTATAAATACACACACATAACTGTTTTCACGGAACGTTACGAGTGACTGCTCTGCGATGTTTCTGCAGCCAGAACTATTCTTAGGCTACCCAAAATCAGCTACGGCGTCCTTAGGCGTGTTTACGACTGCCGATGCAGCTCTCAGGCGCCCAAAGCCGCCCGACGCTGCTCTAAGGCGCCCAAAGCCGCCCGAAGCCGGCGTAAAGCGCTCGAGCTCTACCGAGCCGCACCGATGCCCACCGATAGTGGGCGCCGGGCCTTAGATTAGGTGATGGAGTATGTGGATTTGTGCATAGTTAATTTAAATAATACTGCGACTTATTAAACGGGACTTCGACGTACAAAGCGTTTTGAGAACACATTTATTATGCGTACAGTTAATGAGTGGAATTATCCGCCATAGTCTGCGTTTCCTGATAGCTAGGTACAACCTAAGGGACGTTAAGTTAAGAGTAAATAGGTTACTTCTAGGCAAGCGTGCTCTATCATCGGCCACACTATTGCTTACCATCATGTGAGATAGTGGTCAAACGCGAGCCTATCAATAATCAAAAAATAAAAAAAAAATACACAACTGCCAATGCCTTCCAGGGCGGCGGGATTCTCCGAAAGAGTTACTGCGACCCTGGAATGTAAAGAGCAATTGAAGGAACATGGGCGAGTATAAGTTAGAGTCTGTAAAAATCTGCCACTCCTTCTTTTACCCCTAAAGCGGTAGGAGTTGTTAAGTGCTTGATTTGAGAAGGCTGGTAAAATCCGATGATAAGTATCTATAGTCTGTCTAATAAGTCGAGACCTCTCGCGCCGGGCCTTGGTCGAGGTCATGGTCCGGAGCGAGGAGGAGTGGCAGGCGGTCGCCGACTTCTGCGAAGCAGTAATGCTCGCTAAGGAGGAGGCCGACCGCATCAGGCAACGGCGCTCTCGCCGCCGCCGCCGGGATTCCGATCCCGATTTCCAGCCACCGTAGGCGCGGGCTTGCGGACAGTGAGCAATGGGTAGCTCGCTGTCCGGCCGTCCGGTAACCGTCCGGACCAAGCCCAAGTCGTCGACGGCGCGCGCTGTTCCCGCGCGCCTCAAGGAGTTGTCAGCAACAGCAGGGGCCCAGCCGGGTCGAAACCTACTGGGGCCAGGGTAATCCGAAAGGGCGCTCGAGCCCCGGTATGAAGGCTTGAAGGAACGGGATGGGTTTTTTAGTCAGTAAGAGTCTGACACTATCTCCCGCTCTGCCCAAGAGCGGGGGTTGTCATAAGATGATTTTTCCCATCGAAAAAAAAAAAAAAAACCGACTTGGGAATTTTGTCTAATATTTAATCTTTTAAAAAATACTTATATTCGATACTTTTCATGAGGTTCTTCTGTTAGCAAAAAATTATCTCTATCTCTTAATCGACCTTGATAATTGAACCCGTGTTGACTACATCAGATTTCATTAAATCCTAATAATTACCCAAGTCGTTTAACTTATTAGACAGACTCTACTAAGGTCTCAAAGCACCTCTCTATCCCTATTCGTTCATATCCTAAACGTGAACAAAGAACGTACTTAATTCCTGATAGTTTCAAAACTAGAAAACTAATTATGCTAGGTTCCTCCCGGGAATTAGGCTTAGACTAGGTACGTCACGCACAGGAATCAAACTAGTTAGAGTTCGTTTCGAGTTGGAGACAGCTAGCTAGATTAATGAAAGGAATTCGGAGAATAATGTGCGAACACAAAATAAAGGTAAGACGATCAACTAAAAATAGAGCATTATCATCCTTTTTTCAATGTTGTTCCCACTGTTGGGACTCAGGCCTCGTCTCTAGGATAGGTAATGTACCACCACGCAGGTCCAGTGTGGGTTGGTGAATGTCTCATGTTCATGTCATCGGTTTCCTCACGATGTTTTCCTTCACTGAGAGCAGTGGTGGTGAAATAAATTACAAAAAGTAATGAGCCTGGCTAGGTTTGAACCCGCGACCTACAACAACTCATAAGTCGAGGCCGTTACCACTCGCTGCTAAAAATGTGCGACATCCCGATGCGACATCATAATGGTTTCGCACTAGGTTGTCTATCAACTTCATGGAACCAAAGTGGCGTGGTAGAAGCAGTGCCTACATTAAAGGAAATACTACTGCTGATCGACGCCGTCATTGAAAGCTTCTGTGTCTCCCGCTGTTCACGATAAACTACGAACTGAGTCGTCAGATAACTTGGGATTTATGCTAAATAGTTTTCTGCCTCCTGAAGTTATCCTGTTGTAGTAGAAATTCCATGAGACACAATATTTCTAAATGTTCTTAAACGAAGTCATCTTCTTGGGTCTTCCGCTACAGAATGTTGCAACCACCTTAAGAAATGAGGAATTAAAATAATCTTAGGTAACAAATTAATTAATTTCAAAGAAACACTAACGTAAACATTCTAATAATTTATATTTAATCAGGTCATGTTATCAGTTTTACTGGAATTGTAGAATCATCTAGTCTTCGTCAGGAGAGGGCTTCGGTTTCGTTAATTCGTCGAACTGTAAACAAACAAAATTTACATTTACGATAAGACTGATAAACACTGTAGCTAGACAGAGTGCATTTATCATGTACAATTTGAAATAAGTCAGATCTCTCTCTCTTCATATCATTTAAATTAAAATCTGGTTGCGTAGACTTTATAATCTTGCAATATCACATATTACAAGTAATGAGTATGATAACGGACTTGCTCATTTGTGTAAATCTACTTTGACTCGGGCTTCGTAGTAACTGGACGGCGAGCTACCCATTGCTGACCGTCCGTAAGCCTACGCCTATAGTGGCGAATGATCGTTCTGTGACCATGATCACCCTTACGCTACAATGACAGCGCTGACACTGGCCCCGACTACGACTTGTGGCATGATCGGTCAATATCTAGAAGTTTCAATCAAGAATTAAGGTCGCCTTACACGGGCACCAGAAAACACTGCCACAAGCATATTTCCCGTAGGTTTATATAGGACTCGCAGCACACGGTTGACATCGGAAGCCGTCACACGCTACAAAACGCCGCTGCTTGCTTCTTGTGCCCCGCACTGGCCACAACACACCGATACAAAACGCTGTCACACGCCACTCGTGCATTTAGGCGATTATAACACTGCCACGCACCCCGCAGCGTAGTGCGTGAATACGTGTCTTAACGCTGCTTGTAAGTATCTCCGTTTGTACAGAAAACACGTACAGTCCAACACACTGAAACTGCATCTACGCGCGTTCATGCAGATCACGCACCTACATTTGGAGAAACATGCACTCACGCGCGTGAGTGCGGGGAGACACGCATGGTATGCCACACTGAGTCTCGTAGTACCGTGCGTGATTTTATATGAAATAAGTGCGTGCGTGCCTGCGTGAATTTGCAAGACGCACCTACGCGCGTGAGTACGTAAAAAACCCGCACGATGATGCAGATCTGCACTGCCGCAACTACGAGCATAGGAGCGTTTTCACGCGCTACGCTGCGCGGTGCGTGGCAGTGTGATAACCGCCATAAACCTTCTTCAACAGAGTCCCTTATACTACTGCGCACATAGGTTAAAAAATTTGCAGCTACTGGCCACAAGTGGCTTGTGGCCGCTTCTATCTTTTCGTAGCGGCGTTTGTAGTTGTAGCATGTGACCCAAATGCGGCTACAACAAAGTCTGATCATAAGACCAATCATTCAACCTATTTTGTTGCCATTGAAGTATCAAAGATGAACGTACCGCTTTGGAGAACCTGTTCAACTGATCACCAATGACACTAAACAGTGGTTTCAGATGGTCCTCATTGACTTCTCCCACGATGTTAGCCAAGCTCTTGTCGACACAACTCCTGAACTCATCCATGTTCTTCTTCAGTGCGTCTATAGCAGTAGCATTCACATCTCTTTTGACAAAGGCTTCGGTCTGTAAAAGTTAATTTGATATTAATTTTGGGTTCGGATCTTCAAACATAAGGGTGTTTTAAATATCGTGCGGTTTTGATAACGCATGCGGGATTGCTCCGCACGCATAACGCTTTTTTTTCCGATGGGAAAAATCATCTAATGACAACCCCCGCTCTTGGGCGGAGCGGGAGATAGTGTCAGACTCTAACTGACTAAAAAACCCACCCCGTTCCTTCAAGCCTTCATACCGGGGCTCGAGCGCCCTTTCGGATAACCCTGGCCCCAGTAGGCTTCGACCCGGTTAGGCCCCTGCTGTTACTGACAACTCCTTGAGGCGCGCGGGAACAGTGCGCGCCGTCGACGACTTGGGCTTGGTCCGGACAGTTACCGGACGGCCGGACAGCGAGCTTTGCGCTGTTTTGATTGCTCACTGTCCGCAAGCCCGCGCCTACGGTGGCCGGAAATCGGGATCAGTATCCCGGCGCCGGCGGCGGCGGCGATAATGCCGTTGTCTGATGCGTTCGGCCTTCTCCTTTGCGAGCATTACTGCTTCGCAGAAGTCGGCGACCGCCTGCCACTCCTCCTCGCTCCGGACCATGGCCTCAACCAAGGCCCGGAGCGAGAGGTCTCCGCCGCCGATCGCCCCCACGAGGGCACGGCGATGATCCGCCCAAGCAGGGCACACCTCGACTGTGTGCTCCACGCACGCATAACGCCTGCAAATGTAAAATCATCATACAAGTATTTATTTCATATAAGTATTTATTTTAATGCATGGAATACGCACGCGGGTCGCAATTTTCTGCATGCGGAGCAAACCCGCATGTGTGATGGAATCCGCACGATATTAAAAACACGCTAACTAGTCAAATCAAAACAAAAAGGACTCGCATACTAACTACATCATACTACTACAACAAGGAAAGGCGAAAGAATTGGCATTTAGTAGCCCTGTAGTAGTAATGCGGTTATCCACTGAATACCGCAGTCAACTTAACTCCTGCCGCGGTTGTGTGGGCCATTCACGCGGCACGTAAAGTGCTAAAACACCATTTTGTGTGCTCATAGAATGATAAAACCTCGTCTGTGGTTACGTGCAAAATTGTAATGAATATAAAGCGAACCTAAATAGCTTTGTGAAGTGTATCATCATCATTATTTCAGTCCACTGTTGTACATAGGCCTTCCGCAAATGTTTCCACAATGAACGATCCTGTGCGTCTCGCATCCATCAGATTCCCGCAACCTTCACCAGGTCATCGATCCACCTTGTAAGAGGCCTTCCAATCCAACGCTGCGTCTTCCGGTACGCGGTCGCCACTCCAGAACCTTTCGGCCCCAACGACCATCTGTTCTGTGAGCAATGTGCCCTGCCTATTGCCACTTAAGTTTGGCGAGTATATAATATTTACTGATTTAACCATGACGTGTGGCTAAGTTATTACCAATAGTGCGAAAAAACTAACTTGAAGACGTCTTAATTGGTGCAAAATATTTGACTACCTACTTATATGTGTTTAGGTGAGTGTCGTGATGGCCCAATGGTTAAGGCCTTCAATGCATGAGTTATCGGGTTCATAATCGGGCACATACCAATGGGTTTTTTTGAATTTCATATGTATTTTTCTAAGTTTATCATGGACTTCTTGTGCCTCGGAAAGCACGCGTTGGTTCCGGTTGTCAGTCATTAAAGGGAGGAAGTCTACCCAAGGAGTATTTTTTTTTGGTATGAAAAATCATTTAATGACAAACCCCGCTCTTGGGCGGAGCGGGAGATAGTGTCAGACTCTTACTGACCAAAAAACCCACCCCGTTCCTTCTAGCCTTCATATCGGGGTTCAAGCTCCCTTTCGGATAACCCTGGCCCCAGTAGGCTTCGACCCGGCTGGGCCCCTGCTGTTGCTGACAATTCCTTGAGGTGCGCGGGAACAGTGCGCGCCGTCGACGACTTGGGCTTGGTCCGGACATTTACCGGACGGCTGGACAGCGAGCTACCCATTGCTCACTGACCGCAAGCCCGCGCCTACGGTGGCTGGAAATCGATATCGGAATCCCGGCGGCGGTGAGAGCGCCTTTGCCTGATGCGGTCTGCCTCCTCGTTTGCGAGCATTACTGCTTCGCAGAAATCGGCGACCACCTGCCACTCCGCCTCGCCCTCCTCCGGAATCCAAGGAGTATCGTGTTGCCCAGTAACTGGGGGGTGGAGGTCTGATACAATCGCTTCATGTAAAACACGGGTATTCAGCTACATCCGGTCGTATTGGAAGCCGACCCCAAGCTAGCTGGCAAAATTTATTGACGTGTAAAAGTGTTTTTATAAAACCTACTTGCAAAATAAAAAAAAATGGCTAGGGAGATGATGATTTATATTTGGGTGACTTGTATTTAGCATAAGTAATTTTTAATGCTTTCTTTGCTTAAATCTTTGCCCCATACTGGAAATGGCTCAATCAACCGGAACAACTATCTGTAAGTCAAACAATATTGACTGGCCTGTTGGTCTAGTGGTTAGTGGCCCTGACTGCTATGCCAGAGGTCGTGGGTTCGATTCCCACCCAGGACAAATGTTTATGTGATGAGCATGATCTTGTTCTGTGTCTGGGTATAATTTATCTATAATATGTATGTATTTAGAAATGTATAAGTATGTTTATCAGTTGTCTGTACCCATAACACAAGCTCTGCTTAGCTTGGGAATAGACGGCGTTGTGTGGTATTTGTGGAAAAAAAAAATGACAGATATGATGGTAGGTCGCCACAGAATATTTTTTGTTGAACCCGCGCCACGAAGCGTCGCAGCCACTATACTGTGTCGATCGTGTCATCATCATTATTCACTCAGATTAGACCTTTTAATCACTTTTAACCTTCCGAAAACCGTAATTAGAGAAACATTAGAAAGACAATGAGAGAGTGAACGCCGGCGTTCGTTTGGGGTATAATTAATGCATTTGTATCAACTTTATCTAATTATAGTAATAACTAGCTGTGCCCGCGACTTCGTTCGCGTGGACTACAGGATTTTGAATATTTTTTTTTTTCTAAAATAAAAGTAGCCTATTTTACTCCTTATTACATCAGCTGAGGTGGAAAGGCGTGCGAAGAGGCTGATTGGTGATCCAGATTTGGTTAAGACCAATCTTCAAAGCCTTGAGCACAGGCGTAGGGTAGCCAGCCTTTCGGTGTTTTACAGATTGCATTTTGGAGAGTGTGCGCAGGAATTGCATGACTTGATTCCGCCATCTCATTTCTACCATCGGACAAACCGACGCATGGCGAGTATCCACCCTTACGTTGTTGAAACATCTACGGTCCGGACTAAGCGTTTCGCCTCGTCATTTATACCGCGTACTTCGAAGGACTGGAACAGTTTGCCTGCTGCGGTCTTTCCGTCTGATTATAATTTGGGTGTCTTCAAGGCTAGAGTGAATAGGCTCTTAATAAACTAGTGCGCCTCACCATCAACGATTGCATCACTGCTTACCATCAGGCGGGATCGCAGTCAAGTACTAGTTTATAACAGATAAAAAAAAAAAAAAAGCTACCTGCCAAAAAAAGTCCCGTCAAAATCGGTCCAGCCATTTCAGAGATTATTCCGGACAGACAGACAGGCAAAAATTGTAAAAAATGTTATTTTGGTGTATGTACCGTATATATATTCATATACATGTAGTAAAAAGCAGTTATTTCAATATTACAAACAGATACTCCAATTTTATTTATATGTATGTGTAGAATAGATTTTTAGATTTATGTTACATTTCTCAAACGTCGATCGAGTAAATAAATATAACCTAAATTCCCACTAAAACATCAAACTTTTAAGTCTTACGTTATTGAAATTTACCTCAAATAATTTATTTGAGGGTCTGCTATGAAGGCCCATGAAGCAGTTTTCAATAGATTCTCCGACGATTTTCATTATACGTAGCCCCTAGTGAATTTTATCCGAGTCAAGGCAGGTACTCTCTTAATATCTTCATCCTATCTCCTAAATGGCTATCATATACAGGACGTTAATGTTATGACACCATTCGTGGCGATTATTGTATGTGTAATCAACATAAAATTCTATCTGTTTTGTTGGCTAGAAAAGGTGGCCGAGGTTAGCAAAATATTGGGAGAACAAAAGGCATAATAAAAACAATCTACATCTATAGGTACTTAATTATTATAAAGAGGGAGAGTTTGTATTTTTGTTTGTAATGAATAAATTCAAAAACTGCTGAACTCGTCTTTTTTTAAGCTATTGCATAGCTTCTATCGCGGGCCTTGAGCGTGGAGACCGAATCCGTAACGAAAATAACCTAACACCCCCCGTGGTGACCGATAAGAAAACAAATGAGTGAACAATCAATCAAAATTCAATTCAATGTGTGAAAGTGTAACTTCAATTAATATCAAAGAAAAAAAAACAAAGGAAAAAAAATACTGCATAAATAAAATAAATAAATAATTATAATTGCTTAAGTTGATAAAAATGCTATGCAATTGCTTTACCGCGGCAGTCCCCGAGTGCCACACGTCTTTTTTTTTTTAATAATATAAACTAGCGCTTGACTACGACACCACCTGATGGTAAGCAGTGATGCAATCGTTGATAGTGAGACGCACTAGTTTACTAAGAGCCTATTCATTGCCATAGCTTTGAAGACATCTTAATTTTAATCATCTACCTGCCCTTGTCTTATGTTATTTTCTTGTCCTGTGGAGTCAGCGCAACATGTTTTTTCTTTCATTCTATCCTGTCACCCGTCATATCATCACTAACACCCTTTTTATCACTATATTACTATCACTAACTAATTAAAAAAAAATATAGTTTAAAAAAACTAAAAAACACGCATTATAGGTAGAAAGTAATAATAATGAACGAAAAATATTAATATCATTGTGAAAAAAGCGTGGGGCGCTTTGTGCCATATTTTTCGTAAATCGAACACCCCACGCTTTTTTCACAATGATATTAATATTTTTCGTTCATTATTATTATTTTCTACCTATATTGAAAATTATTTTACACTTTTTAGTTTGATATGCTATGAATGCGTGTTTTTTTAGTTTTTTAAACTATATTTTTATTTTTCACTAAAAAAAACGGATTATTGTATTGTCATCAGTCTTTGATGGGTGTGCAAAGTTTGAAGAAAGTCTGATCGCCCGAAGTTGGTCAAAATCGAGCTCAAAGGCGTTGGTTACAAACATACAGGTGAAGCTAATATAAGCGTGTTAAAAAGAAAACCTTTAGTTATAATTCTACTTTATCACTGATCTTTATCCGGGCATAAACACTTTCAGAAGCTAATGAAAACCTCAAACACTACGGAACAGATTTTTTAAGTTTTTTCACCAATGGAATACTACTTTATCACATAAGCATACATTTTCTAGTTTCAAGCTTATAATTAACATTTTATTTACTTTATAATTTAACTTAATTAATGACTTGTTATTTCTCAAACAATAAAAATTCTGACTAATAACTTATCCAAATTACCAGTCCTCATTAACTAATTCCCAGTAATACTTACATCAACAAACAACAAGAACACACAGAACAAAATGGCGAATTTAAAAAACATAATAATATCTGTGTAAAAACCAACTAGTACGTTATGATGAAATCTACTGATCTTAGTAATAGCAAACGTTAAGTATAAGTACAAACGTAAAACGGTTGTTTACACTGGTACAGTCATACACATATTGTCCAGGTAAACTAGTAAATAATGCGTCAGTACTATTCTTGTAGGTACACAGAAAAAAATAGTACAAATATATCCATCTATTTATGTATCAAACAAGATATTGAATGACAAGTGTGAAGGTAATAAGCAATTTCTAAACGAAAATAGTTTTCATCTTTTTACCAAAGGTGAGTGATGAGTGCTATTAGTAGCTGAGACTTACATACATCACGTTTAATATCGCTATATTAGTTACAAGTTTAATATCGTAAAATTAATAAATATCATCTTTCTCCTAACACAAGCCATTGACCGAGCAATTAAAGTCGATAAGTAGAAATATCACACACTTGACAAGCTGATATTTTTTTAAGTTATTTATTCATGGAAAAGAGAACAATTTATAAATAACTTATTATTATAATGGTCAAACGAATTGACCACTGTAATATTGAGGTCAATATAGTAGTCAAATATGCGATGATGTGATCGGTGATGACACTTGCCTAGAATTAATTTATACATTCTTGACTATAAGACGTAGTCGTCTTAAAGTCAGGAATGTACCTAGTGGTAGTAGCTGTCAAGAAGCACTGAGTCTGGCAGAGAATTTCACTCCTTAGTCAAAGATGCAATTTACTTGTTTTTCACAGACAGGTTAAAAATGATGTCTATCTTATTACTAAATCCTTATTTCCTTTACTTTCCCATGTATATTTAGAAACAAAATAATCTTGTTTACTCATCGAGGACTGCTAGGATTTTTGTGAATAGCTTCAAAGTTTATATTGACCTTAAACGAAAGAGAAATACTTTGTTACAAAAATCAGCAGCGTTTTAACTGAAACTGGCGACAGACAGATAACTAAGCTATTCCAACGAAATTGTGTTATCTTTATTTTAGTAAATACCTAATTGATGTTTCATTATTCTGGGAAATATCAAAAATAGCAAGGTTATCAGCTATTCAGATACTACTTACAATGTTTAACAATTTCAACATAAAATTTTGTTAAACGTAAAAGATAAACGCAGGTCGCTAATTTTACGAGAATATATTTTTTTTTGTATTTTTTTTTTTATTCTGGTCTCCTTTATCTAGTCACAAGAGAAAAGGTGTCAAAATAAATACTCATTAATGTAGTAATATTAAAGGAGTTCTATAAGTTCATTAAATAACTAGCTTCTGCCAACGGCTTTGCCTGCGTGAAACTAGATTTCTCCATACAAACGTTGGGCGCTCGTTTCATTCCCTTAGGGGGTAAATTTTGGAAAATGCTTTTTTATTATTTACATACACTATGCATATAAAAGAAAGGTTTTACAAAATTTTAGTGTTCTAGGTCCATAGGGTTTGAGCTGGACGTTATCACAACTGCTTAGAGAATTTCATCATCATCATCATCATCATATCAGCAGAAAGACGTCCACTGTTGGACATAGGCCTCCCCCAAGCGTCACCACAACGACCAGTCCTGTCTATCACGCATCCATCGGATTCCCGCGACCATGATCAGGTTATCGCTCCACCTTGTTGGAGGCCTTCTAACGCTGCGTCTTCCGGTACGTGGTCGCCACTCCAGAACCTTTCGTCCCCATCGACCATCTGTTCTGCGTGCAATGTGCCCTGCCCATTGTCATTTAAGTTTGGCGATTCTTCGAGATATGTCGGTAACCTTGGTTCTCCTGCGGATACCTTCATTTCTAATGTGATTGCGCAAGGAAACTCGAGCATAGCCCTTTCCATCGCCCCTTGGGTGACTTTGAGTCTTCTTATGAGGCCCATTGTAAGTGACCACGTCTCGGAGCCATAAGTCATCACTGGCTACACGCACTGGTCATAGACTTTTGTCTTGAGTCACTGTGGTATATTGGACAAGAAGACACCGCGCAGCTTCCCGAACGCCCCGCCCAGCCGAGTCGGATTCGACGATTGACCTCTTTCTCGAAGTTAGACCTACCCAACTGGACCGTCTGTCCCAGGTAAACGTAATCGTCCACAACTTCGAGTGTAGAATCTCCGATCTTAATAGGAGTGGGTGCTACCTGCTAGAGAATTTAATTGAACTAAAAGGAAGCGCACTGGATTTATTTTATCTTCTTTCAGATTTCTTACTTACCTACTGTATATATCATTTTTGTAGATGGTTTGTAAGTTTTTGGCTGTCCAACTCTCATTCACCCATAAGACAACAAAACTTTACCTTAATATTTCTATTATGACGGAGAATAGCTGTGTTCCAGTTCAAAGTGAAAAGATTTTCCTTTTCTATGTAATTTACCTTAGTATATAGGTAGTTATGAAATGTTTCTTTTCAATCATGACTACTGTTCGATAAGATTTGCCAGTGGTGATCCAAACTACAATTTGAGAATATTAAACCTAAGAATGATGGTAACACACTGGGAATCCTGGGAAAGGCATCTTTCTCTAAAAACGGCTACAAAATTGGCTAGTAAATGGCAAATGAAGCAACAATTAACCTTTTAAATATTGGCATGAGAAAAAGTGGAGGCTCGGTGGGGACATCTTGCTATCTCTTTTTTTTACACACGTTACCTAATGGCAGTGATGTCACATTTCAATTTGTGCATCCTTATTATGTTACTTGACAGTTTCTCCTTCAACCAGATTTGAAATTGCTAAACTGATGAGAATAATTGAGTCAACTACTTACTGCCAAAAGGACCTACTAACATGTCCGTTAAAAAAACTTCTTTCTCAATACAATCAACCGTGTGGCTGAAAAACTTCTCCACTTAGATATTATGTTGCCGACTGTGCGCGCCAATTGTGCTAATAGTCAAAGTGCTCTGTCCTAATTGTTTGAAGAGATCAAAACGTGGAGTCGGTATGATACCTACGATATGATCCAGTAATAGACTTCTAGTGTAGTACTGTCGATTACGAAACTACGTCAATGAGTGATCAAGTTTGAAACCTGCTTCGTATGTGCTCTTAGTAGAAGATGTGGTTTCGAAAACCAACCATTTCGTCTCACTCTTGGGCAAAGGCCTCCCTCCACTCCTTCTATTTTAGCGAAATCTCTCCAGTTCGTCCCACCTGCTACTTCCTGGTCTAAAGCAACCACATCCACTGCATCGGGGCACCAATTCTCTCCCATTTAAGATTGATAGGCTTTCCAGCCATGTCAGCTATTCTGGTTTTGGGGAGTATAGTATCAAATCATAATATGTACATATATCCTTAGTGGTAATTTGCTTGACAAAGTATGAACTATATGGTTTTTGATCTATTGAAATGTGCTTTGCGTAGTACTTGTTGATAATTTATTTGTTTATTTAATCGCCTACGATTAGATAAACAAATAAATTCTTTGGGTGGCTTTGGTTAATTCTTTGGGTCTCCTAAGACCCAAAACTAAATAATGATAAATAAACAACAAATTAAACTATTCTGGAATTTAATCATGAATCAACATTTCTGACAAAATGGAGTCAACAATTATACTAATAGTCGGGCAGCGAAGGGTTTTAAACAAAACATTAAATTTAAACTTTAATAATATTAATATTAAACTTTCTCTATGTTTTGTTTAAAACCCTTCGCTTCGATGCTGCATCGATTAAACGTTGAAAGTCAGATGCGGAAGCTTGTCATCACAGACACGGCACGTATTGTGAGGAAGCTCCTCACCATTTCTTTTTTTTAGGTGGCAAATTAGCAAATTTATTTCTCCCCGTTTTATTGCGAAATGTCAGAGCTTTGCTGAATAAAACCCACGGTCCAGAGGACACGGCTACTTTTTCTATCAATTCCAAATACTCTTCACCCTGGATCCCTAATTTAGCAGGGTTGTGAATTTCTTTATACATAAGATATTTAAGCGTTTTACTAGCAAGCAGGTTTTTTCCTTCGTTCAAGAAATGACTAAGTGTGGTGAAGATCATAGTTTAATAGGTTATCATCTATTCTAACGAAAAACTATTCCATTGTAACAAGTAACAATAACAACTGATATAACTATTATCAGTATCTAACATTCTAGTTGATTTACTAATGAAAAATAGTAATTAATATATTTTAAACATTGCTTCTGTGTGATAAATATAGCAATTGAGACAATTAATATTTCGAAGATTATTTTATCATCATAACAATATAACATGTATCAATAGTGTGTTTATTTACAAAACATCCTTTAATTAATACCTATTCTTTTGTTATTTTCGGCCAGACTGAAACAATATACACTTCCATTAATTATTTCAAACTACAAGAACTGTAATGACCGGTCCTGTGTGTCTCACATCCATCGGATTCCCGCGACCCTCACCAGGTCATCGTTCCACCTTATGGGAGGCCTTCCAACGCTGCGTCTTCCGATACGTAGTCGCAAAGGACTGGTCATTATGGCGACACTTGAACTCCTTCAAGTGTCACCACTGTTGGACATAGGCCTCCGCCTACGTCCAACAGTGGACGTCTTTTAGCTTAAATTATGATGATGATGAATGATTACAAGTACCATTAGTAGGTTATGCTACTACTTATAAAATTACAAGAGGGTGCAAAATCTTTGTCCATTCCATTGTTTTCTTTCTATATTTATCATCGAAGCTACAGAGACAGTCGTCACCTTTAAGATCCAAATTATCAAGAGCGTAACTTGCGGTGTGAATCTGTGAAGTTGAGCATTTTATAAACTCTATAATAGGCTAGTTGCCGTAAAAAATGTAATTAGTCCGTCTTTTAGGTTATTCAAAAATAAAGGACACGTATTTTTAAACGGTTTTATTAAACGGTTTTATTTAGCTCACCCCGTTTGTTTTATTTATTTATTATTCTTTGGTCAAATTTAGTAATTCAAATTTCACCCTCTTCCTGTCAACCGATTAATCTGAAATTTTGTAAACACTTTGGATTTTGGTGACAATACAATTATGTTTATTCATTATCATTATAAATTCAAGATGGCCGCCGCTACAAAATGGCGGATAATTTATGTTTTATTAATCCCATCAATATGGGTATCAAATGAAAGGGCTCAACAAGCAGAATACAATATACTATAAAAAATTGAAATCCAAGATGGCGGCCGCTACAAAATGGCGGATAACGTAGGTTTTATCAATCCCATCAATATGGGTATCAAATGAAAGGGCTCAACAAGCAGAATACAATATACTATAAAAAATTGAAATACAAGATGGCGGCCGCTACAAAATGGCGGACAACGTAGGTTTTATCGATCCCATCAATATGGGTATCAAATGAAAGTGCTCAACCAGTATAATACAATGTACTATATAAAATTAAAATCCAAGATGGCGGCCTCTACAAAATGGCGGATAACTTAGGTTTTATCAATCCCATCAACATGGGTATCAAATGAAAGGTCTCAACAAGTAGAATACAATTTACTATGCAAAATTGAAATCTAAGATGGCCGCCGCTACCAAATGGCTGATAACAATTTTTTATCAATCCCACCAATATGGGTATCAAATAAAAGGGCTTGACAAGAAGAATACAGTGCACTATACAACCTCAATATTTAAGATGGGCGCAGCCACCAAATGGCGTATAATAATAAGATTTAAATTTAGAAATTGAATCTGTAATATAGGTATCTGATTAATCCAGCCTGAATCCACCACCCAAGTCAAGATTTTGTATCGTGTTGAGGACTGTGTGGCGTTAGGGTGGCTAAAAATGATACGTCGTTAGCGGTACACCACCCAAGTTAAGGTGAAAGGTTAAAACGCGCCGAGAACTGTATGGCATTAGGGTGGATAAAAATGATATGTCGTTAGGGTTTTCCCCTCAAGACTCAGGCGATAATAATAATACGTAATAATAATTATCATACAGAATGCGAAATAAAAACTAAAAACTAGAAAATAAAAATAGGTAAAAAAACTTTTTAAGTTAAACGGTTTTATGTTAAACATACATTGCAATGTTTAAGATAAATGTACTAAAAACCAAAAAATAATAAAATAGATACAGTCGTGGGAATTATAAACATATGCATAGACTAGACTAAAATAAAACCGTGGGGCACGTCAATTGTCTACAATCGTTGATTAAAATGTTAATTAATTTGTAGACAATTGACGTGCCCCACGGTTTTATTTTAGTCTAGTCTATGCATATGTTTATAATTCCCACGACTGTATCTATTTTATTATTTTTTGGTTTTTAGTACATTTATCTTAAACATTGCAATGTATGTTTAACATAAAACCGTTTAACTTAAAAAGTTTTTTTACCTATTTTTATTTTATTTGTTAATTAAACCAAAAATGACAAAGATATAGCCCATTAAAGTTACGTGTAACGTCACGCCGTGCTACGTTTTTTCCCACGGGTTGACGTCACAAGTAACTTTAATGGGCTATATCCTTGTTATTTTTGTTTAATCGAAAAAAGAAAAAATACGTGTCCAATATTTTTTTATAATCTAAAATACGGACTAAATAAAATGTAATTAATTTTACCCTAGACACTACCCTATTAACCTGAAAACTTATCATAATTATGTATCGTTAGAGTGACTGATACGTTCTTAACAGAAAATACTAAATTCAAGTCTGCTATCATCATCATAACCATTTCAACCGAAAGACGTCCACTGTTGGACACAGGCCTCCCCCAAGCGTCGCCACAACGACCGATCCTGTGCGTCTCTCATCCACCGCATTCCCGCGACTCTCACCAGGTCGTCGGCCCACCTTGTCCCGGCCTTCCAACGCTGCGTTTTCCGCCATCAAAGAGTGATAAATGTAAATGTGAATGGACGGACGTTTGCGTTACTGAGTACTCGCAGAACGATATATTCAATGCCCTTCTTGGAGACTCCGATTAATTCCTTTCATGATTTATTCTGTTATAATACCACTCATCTAGTACCACTGGTATTTGTTTGAGCCCGTGTTTATTGCCTATTCCGAATGAATACCATTGCTCCAACTAATATACTAAACAAAATTCAAAGATCTAAAGTACAGTCAGCAGAAATGTTTTGTATAGGACCTTTAATTGAAAGAATATTCAGTTCAATCCAAAAAAAAGTATTTATTTAACAAAACTTTAGTTTAATAATAAATTGTGTTTTGATAACCATCTTTAAATAACAACAAGCCACCCACCTTTTTTTGCAAGTCTAGCTTTCTGTTTTCCCCCAAGATGTTGAGGGTTGCTTATAGCTTTCTCAGACTTATTTTAAAAAAGTGATTAGTTAGTTAATGTTTTTGTAAATTACAATCGTATAAAAATATTAGGAAACCAAAAGATGATTAGGTTTGACTTGAGCTGACTGTACTAAATTGAAGTCACTGGTATGGGTTCATACTATTAAATTAAGTTGTTTAAAGTGTGGTCTCCGTCCAGAATAGGCAATAAAAATGCGTTCAAAAGTAATAGATACTAATGGTATTAGATGTTTGGTATTAAAATGGGATAGATATATCCCTTTCATGCACCATCAAGTTAGAGTAAGAAACAATAAATAAAAAAAAAACACAAGTTCTCTAAAATAAAATAATCTCTTTATTTTAATAATGACATAGGTATTTACGTATACATTTGTTCAAATTTAATGAGTAGTTTAATAAATTTTTATTTTATTCTGCGCCATGTTCACCGTCGTCATCGGCTTCTAAGGTAGCCAGGAACGGCGCGCTTAGCGGTTGAGGCGCAGAAAACTCTAAGATCATTTCATGTCTCGGAAAAGATCTATCATGAAATTGACTAAATACATCTTCGCTTTTTTCGTTTTCCATTTCTTGCATTAGAAGTAGCTGGAAATTAATTAAACCAGATTATTAGGTGTCAGTTTTTTTTTTTTATCTGTTATAAACTAGTACTTGACTGCGATCCCGCCTGATGGTAAGCAGTGATGCAATCGTTGATGGTGAGACGCACTTTTTATACAAAGCATTTTGAAAACACATTCCTTTTGCGTACAGCTAAGGAGTGGAATTCTCTGCAACATAGGGTCTTTAAATTAAGAGTGCATAGGTTACTTCTAGGCAAGCGTGCTCCATCGTCGGCCACATCATCGCTTACCATCAGATGAGATAGTTTTCAAAAGCGAGCTTATACATAATAATAAAAAATTGTTCTCCCAGTTCTGTCTTAATCCCAGCAGTGGGAACGTTTTAGGCTGCCTTAGCTATGATGTAGTATTTTTTGTACTTATAAATGACAATAGATAAGTGTATTTCAAATTTGCAAATTTTAAGTAGCAATTTATTTTGTTTCGATTTCTAAATAAGCAGATGAGTTACTGTAACCATTAATAATACCATGCTATTTTAGGAGTAGATACATAGTTCTGAGAAATCAAAATTAGTTATTCCATTATTAAGACTAAAATTCAGAGGGAAATTTCCCAATACCAAAAGTTCGGAGTTATTTATAGTTAAAATATTTCTGCTCGAGTTAATAATACAATATTATGATACCTTGTACATTTTCAAATGATTGTGATTCGGAATTCAGTGGAATTTTTCCAATTATGTTTATTCGAAGACTACATTTTTTTTGCTCTGATATCAATTTTATTTCACAGGTTTATGAATAAATTCGAAGAATTTATATCGTTGGTAATATACAAGTATCTAGGCAGATCACAAGGTAAATACATCAATTAGTTTTATTTACTTATCATTAAGTGGTAATAATGTTTAGATTCTACAAAACTATTTTAGGTAAAACACAGCTAATGTAAACAACATTTGCCTAAAATAAAATTTCAAAGTTATGAAAGAATGAAAGTTTAATTGTGACTCGCACAGGGCAAACAACTATAAAAAATAAAATTATTGTCTAAACAAAACTAACTAAAACAACAACAAAATATAGACCTACGCGAGGCCAAAGTGGTTCCTATCTTGACACCTACCTTTTTGTTTTTGTTTTCGAGGTGTAACCTTCAACAGGCGCTTGGACTTCGGAGATAAGTCTAGAGAGTGTGGGATTTTTAATTGACTAAAACCACACTAATGATCACCATCAGCATAAAGGGGCGCCGTTACCTCTTAAATAAAAGGCCGCTGCGGAACGCCCTTTGTGCAAAGTTTTTTAGTGATGTGCCCTAAAAGATGTCGACGACAACACATACCTACTGAGACATTTTTTTTATTGAGCTTATACTTCTCTTGTGGGGGGCAGAGGACTTCCACAAAACCTTCCAGGTAATATTTTCTGTCAATATATTAAAGACATCAAATTGTTTGTTTGCTACATGTTTTTAAAAGATATTCACGATTCCAGATAGATACCTCTAGAAATGCAGACCCCAATTAAAAAAATATTATATCACTATCAAAAGTATCCTTATATGTAGGTAAAATGCACGATACTAACTGATACACCACAGAATCGAAGACGAGAAAAAAGGTAGTATAAAAAAATGAAACCTTAAATTCTTTATATAAAGTAACTTAAATACAAAAGCAAATAACAAGAAGTGTCATTATACTAAACATTCGAAGTAAAACCAATACAATACAGAATGTTTCGCCTATCAAATATATCAAGGAGACATTCGAAACACCTGCAATAAATTCCATTCGCTTTATTACTAAGTTACTAGTTGACGTTTATAAGCCTTTGTCACCAAACGTGTGTTAAATTATTCGTCAGCACCCGGTTAGGCGGCGCTAAGACGAGGCTTCTGAATGTTCTGTATAAATTGAGGCAAAGCGGAACTGTAGTACCGTTCTTTGGAAGTTAATTAAACTTACAACTCATAGAACATTACAAGAATTTGGCATAGGAAGAGATCCTTTTTAACCGACTTCAAAAAGGAGGTCGATGCATACTGGGGCAATGGGTTGTGCAAAAGTGAACCCCGTGGCCCTGAAACGGAGGCAAAGAAGGAACAGGAGTGCGTTTTAGTCAGTCAAAGTCTGACACGCCGTACTACTCCGCCCAAGGGCGATAAATGTCCTTAAATGATTTCTGACTTAAAAATATCACTCAGCAGCCGCACTGCTTATAACCACGAGACTGATGAGCGAGTTAAAATGACAATCGTGGTATTAACCCGTCAATTATGCATATTGACCAAAACTTTATTCACACTACAAAACAAACACGAAGACAAAGCTACCAATCATAGCTTACACTAATATAATTCTAAAAGGATAAACATAAATCGTTCTGAGTACATTTGGAGAGCAAACAGACCTTCGGTTGGTAAGTAACTGATCAAACAGGGAAGTTTGTGTTACGTTATGCATTGTCTACATTAGAATAGTGACGTTTACTTAAAGCTTTAAGGCTCACACAGACAAATGCGACAATGTGACAAATGTCTCTTATTGTGTGTTTAACGAAATTCAAAACTTTATTTAAAATAAAGTAGATAAACGGAAAATACAAATTGTACCTTCGATACTAATTTTGATCGGCTGACAACTTTGCTGAAGAAAAGGACGTTAGTGATAGCATGACGAGTGACAAGGCAGAATAGAAGAAAAAAACTGGACAAGTGCGAGTCGGACTCGCGCACTGAGGGTTCCGTGCGCAAACTACAATTCCCGAATGGAGTCCCGAAGATTTTTCCGAATAGCAATTTTTGTTCTTTTGTTACGTAGGTAACAACAAATTTAAGGTTTTCAGATTTTTTCCTATACCTGTGCTATATGACCTTTCTTTATACCAAATTTCAAGATTCTGGGTCAACGGGAAGTACCCTATGAATTTCGATCTTTGAGAGTATCAAAATATACGATTTTTTGCGACATAAACGGCCGTATCTTTTTTATTCGTTGACTTAGAAGTTTGATTTTTTCACAACTTGAAGGGACCACAGATTTGAGTATATGGTTTTAATTTCAACTCGATACCTCCACGCCATTTTTCAAATCATAAAAAAGCGTAGCTGCGGATCAGAACAGTTGGTCCACTGCTGAAGCTTTTCAGAGATGGGTTTACGTTTTAATAATATTTCTTTATTGTTTAGGTAACCTACGTTCGCGTATAATTAATTATCCGAAAGACGCACATTATTAGTGAAAATCTGAATGAAATTTTTACAGCATTTTACCGAATAAAATTCGTATTTCTACAGATTGTATCACAATACCGATTTTAACATTTAACAAACACAATTTAACGGTATAACATTGCTGAGTACCATAAGCTAATTTTATTCCAAAATTTTCTCGGTTCCTTAAGTAAGAGCCGCGACAGTTGAGTGATGGGTAAAAGTTAGCTTAACATAAGTATCAAGTCAACACTTACCAAATAATTCACACAGCTCGCTAAACCATTTAAGCCCATAATCTTCATTTCATCCTGCTGCTTGACATTTAGTTTGGACATCAGAGGCGTCATATGCTTATCTATGGCTATTCTCATATCATCCATAAAGGCATGCAATTGGTGTTGATAGTCATTTGGATCCGTTACTGATACATAGTCCTCTGGAACTTTTACTTTTGCGCGGACGGGATAACCGAGTGATTCAGACGTTGGTGGGGAGTCTGGTCTTGCGTTTGCCTGGAGAAGATGTATGCGTATTTAACTTAAAATAGTGTTTGAAGATGATGTTTGGAGCAAGATGTTTGAATCGTATATGCAAATGGATTTCTTAGGAAATATGTGTGATTTTTTATAACTTTTCGATATAATTTCAAATGATAAATGATATTTATTTTGTAAATAGGTTTTTAAACAACACTTTTACACGTCAATTTTTTTACGTCAGTTTAAACTACATAGATGAGGCCGGTGTTTCTTAGCTGACTACCCTGAGACACCTAAACAAACTCAGGGGTTAAAGTCTCTTTTAAAGTCCATACAGTAAACATGTATTGGTCAAAATCACATGAGAACCATGCAGATTTATCTGAGATGGTCTTTTGGAGAAAGAACCATACAAATTTGAGTGGACCTGTCCAGTCAGTGCAAGCATTGCAGTGCAGTGAAAAGCTTTGAGCTAATACACAAACAAAAGCAATGAAACAGAAACACTTAGGTATACTATCAGACGCGTAGCTTCATAGACGCGTATTCATCATTATACGCTTGGTACTCGTCTTTGAAGCTACGCGTCCGTGAACGGTAGGCCTTTTTTTTTTGTTTTACAATTATCACACAACGCCATCTAGTCCCAAGCTAAGCAGAGCTTGTGTTATGGGTACTAGACAACTGATAAACATACTTATATATTTCTAAATACATACATATTATAGATAAATTACACCCAGACACAGAACAAATAATTATGCTCATCACACAAACATTTGTTCTGGATGGGAATCGAACCCACGACCTCCGGCATAGCAGTCAGGGTTACTAACCACTAGACCAAAAGGCCAGTCAAACGGTGCCTTTATAGGCACCACGTTGGCATGAAAGATCCTGTAGTAAACAACTATAAAAGTTGGCTCACACACCTAGCGCTTATTTTTGCACAATTTCTTTCGGACATGATTCATGCAATTCAAAAATCTTGCTCCTTAACTACTACAGAAACGTACCTCTTGAAGCCAAGAAGTAACAAGTACCTATGTCAGATTAATATCCTACATCAACTAAATTCTACTGTTTTGTTATACCAAAGCTAATGATACGCAAAATTATACATTCATTCGGATGCCGTTATTCTATTTAATGGACCACGATTATCATATAAATGGAACATTGTATTAATCTATGCTATTCCTAAATTTAGGAGGGATGTATTCAATTAAATGAATACGGAATTACCTAGTGTTCATTTTACAAAATATTATAGTCAATTTCCGACAATGCTAATGGCTAATTAGACGATCATTTGTCGAAGTTGGCGTTATGCGGTTGAAACTACGGTCTTATATAGAAGACATTTTTTTTTTATTCCATTATATTTAATTTAATGACAATTGTTATTTAATTTAATATGTAATTTGTTTTATAGCAAGAATACCACGAGTTAATGTTTTTGAACTTCGGAACTAACATAGAAATAAGTGATACTAACATAATTATAATGAGGACAAAAAGTTGTCTTTAAAAAATTAATTATTATTGTAATTGTAAAAAAGCTTGGAGCTCTAACTAACGGTAACTTGAACCACTCGCGACATCAGTTAGCCAATTACTTTTTTTTATTAACTTTTTAGTAATGATGAATAAAACTAAATAGCTAAACAATTATGTCAAATAATCAGTATAACCGAACTGAGGAAAATGGAGCAACCGTATCCAAAGTGAAAACCGAATACGATACCACACCCAATATACTCACAAAGTAAAATGCAGACGCAACTAACAAGATCGTAAGGAACGACATCTTTGACTAACAAAGATTAAAATAATACGAGAAGAAACACCTTGTAACCCTTTTTATAAATAGAGCAGGTCCTTTATTACCTTTAAGTGAACAAGAGATGTCACGTCTGAATGATAAGGCTAATCTCTGAAGCATGGTTGACCATTGTTTGAGGAAACTGGTGCATATGTCATTAGGAACCACTGAGATAATTATACTCAATGACGTTTAAATACAAAGCTTATAAGAATCCTTTGTTTGGAGTATAAAATTGAATTCCTAACAATCGTTAGGAATAGAGATATGTATATGAAATAAGAAAGCATATGCTTACGCATATCAAGTAAATTGAAATAAATGTCATTACTTGAAAATAGTTGTAACTATGTATGAAAAACATATACAATTACCTACAATACATAGAATAATAAACACACATATCACAAAAAGTGTAGTGTATCATCACTATAAAATAACTCAAGTGAATACAAATTTTTCATGATCTACGTACTTCTCCGAAGTCCCTTCTTATCGATAAAAGGGTTCATGTTATTGACAAAATAAACTGTAACATGAACAATTCAAGAAACCATTGTAGTCATTACTGCAACTATGTAGAACTAATTTCAATGTTCAATATTCACGCATTATATCTGTCCTTTGTTGTTATTTCCACCAAAAATATAATATGAAATAACAAAAACCTTTCTGCTGTAAAAACAATAATTCATCATACAAAACACAGATTGCTTCACAACACAAATGGAAAAATATTTGTCACACTCCATATTACAGAAGTTGTTTTGAGTTTGTCAAAACTGTGAGGCATTTGAGTCTATCACTGTGGGAATTTAAACGCGAAACTCGACGTAGTGAATATTATGTTTTAACATAACATTCACTAAAGCTGCACGATGTGTATACAAATTTTATAGGTTACTTTCATGATTTTGTAACATTGGAATTCGGAGTCCACTCATGACTTCCGCAGATGGATTTAACACGACTGCGCGTAACTAAGATTTTATTTTAAAAAAAGAACAATGGCGAACGCCCAAAGTTTTTTTTTTTTTGGCGTCTAGTGATAAAAATATAAAACCTATCTTCTTCTTCTTCCTGCCCTTATCCCATAGTACTTGGGGTCGGCGCAACACGTTTTCTTCTTCCATTCTGTCCTCTCACCCGTCAAACTATCACTAACTCCCTTTTCTTTCATATCACTTCTCACACAATCCATCCATCTTTTTTTCGGCCTTCCTCTCCCTCTCCATCCATAAAAAAGTATATAGATTAAATCAAAATCGTTCCCCCTATTACCAACTCAAGTCAATAGATCTTAAGATTGATTGGTAAAACCGAACATTTACTACAGTTCGAGCTTTTACAGTAAATCCTTATCGTGTGGTGCCGGTTTGCAGTAACCTTTGCAATGACATTATTCACTATTCAAATCTACACTAATATTATAAAGAGATAAGTTGTTTTATTTTTGTTTTGTAGGAGGTAATCTCTAAAAGTACTGGTCCGATTGCAATTTTTTTTTTCCGATAAAAAGCTGTACCCCTAGCCAAGTTGCTAATCTGCAATAGTTAACGCTTGTAGAAAGCTTCAAATGTACGGGAATGACGTCGTCCTAACGCTCAGTCACGTGGTCAGAACAAAAGAATTGGTGGCAAGTTCAACTCAAAGCGTTCGGCGCAAGCGAAACGGTTGTAACTTGGCTAGGGGGGCTGCTTTTTTCCTGAGCAACATAGCCTATATTTTAGTGAAGCCGCGGGCAACAGCTAGTAAATATACAAACCTTTGTCACTTCGTCTTTCATCTTGTCATTACTTACATTATACGCACAAGCATAATTGGCCTATAATCTCTAACTATTGGAATTCAGGTTAGTCTTCTTTTTAAGAGAGAGAAAGGGCCGTAATTCACCACGCAGACCCTGCAGAAGCAGGCTTCTTCATTATATTTTCCTTCACCGCTTTGAGAGCAATGGTGATGAAATGATTCAAACAGACGTATAAATTATAAATCGGGGCCATTTCCACTCGTCCACCACTTTTCAATCAATCTTCCCATTAAGCGGCTTTCGTTCAAACTACAACTACCTGCACAGGTAGAACCACAGAACAGTCTTTATTCCGTGGGTAGAACCTTGACCGTACCGCCCAGGCTACCTTTCGCAACCCTTCTTGTCACGACATCTTCCCTCTGACCACAAAGATTGTGCGACATTGTTTTCCTCGATCCTAGTTAGCAATTTCGCACCTCCTACCCTTTTAGGGTCGACATTTACCTGCTTAATACCTAATAATGAATAGAACGTCAAGCGTTTAGTCAGTATTAGTGAAAACAAAGAACATTGTGAATTTAGTTTAAATTAAGAACAGGAACTGCTTCGTGATTTGTGGATGAGGAAAGGTTTATTATTTATTTAAAACTTACTGGCTAAACATTTTGCTGTCATCGAAATTATCAAAAAAAAAATGGAGGGTGTGGGTAGGAGGGTAAAAATAACCTACCTGCCTGCCTACGACCTATTGTCAGACCTACCAAATATATAATTGGTCAGGCCATTTCGAAGGAGTTTGATATCAAGCACTGACACGAGATTTTTATACATTAGAATTATAATAGGTACTTATACATAAAATATTAAATGTACTTATACATTTTCATTGGACTTTAGTATTACTTCAGTGAACCTCAGCAGGTTACAGTAACATATATTTCCAGTCGACAGCGATGCGGAGGAGTTATATGACGCCATATTTTAGTAGCCTTTAGTGTGTATATTTAAGTTAAGCATAAATATTTTTTTTTATATTTCAGTTTATTATGTATATATTTTGTTGCTTTAAGTTGTAAATAACTAAAATTATTCCTTCATATACTTAATGTTTGAGTATATTCTTATTTATCTCGGTAGCATAATGTTCAGCAATCTTCACGTGACAAGGGAGCAAACTTGTTCAGGTTTTATTTTAAGGTGTAACACCACCAAATGGCTTCTCCCACTCTAAGGTGGAACGAGAGAACATTCAAGGCAGCAGTAGGTATTATTATTGTGAGCACTTACACCTAAATTAATATAATAATAATATTCCGCAACTATCACACAACGCCGTCTAGTCCCAAGCTAAGCATAGCTTGTGTTATGAGTACTAGACAGCTGATAAACATACTTATATATTTCTAAATACATACATATTATAGATAAATTACACCCAGACACAGAACAAATGATATGAAGTAAACATTTATCCTGGGTGGGAATCGAACCCACGACCTGCGGCATAGCAGTCAGGGCCACTAACCACTAGACCAACAGGCCAGTCATTATAATTTAATCATAATTGCTTTATTGTTACTTAGACGGTTCCTTGTATAAATGAAATATATGTAGGTAATGTGGCTGTGCTTAATTTATAAAAATACAAGCTTTAAATTGTAATCATTTTCATTTCAAACGAAAAACTAAATGACCATTTAAAACTAAACTCTAGGCTAGATTTAGTCTAACAAACAATGTTAGTTTTGCATTCACCGTCGCCGTGTCAAGAACGTGACTAGATGACATTTTATAAACAAACGGTTATGATAACCGCACACGTGACAAAGATAACACTTCATTATTCCTTATTACTTTACTTATCTGTATAACTGTGAGTAGTGCTATTCTTTTTTCTGTTGTCGTAACAATAAATATAATTTGTAAGTTCTTGATGGAGTCATTTCGAATTCGTTCCATGAAAGGTGTCCAAGGATCCTTTGTGAGTTTACTGAACACTGTAAACTCCGCGAATTCTTACTTCCTATTACAACTCACTTTTTTGTTATGATTATTTTTATTCTGCTTTTGAGTGCAATATTGACTGGTCTACAATGTCCGTTCATAATATCTATTAAAACTGTACTAGGGAATTATTGTAAGAACAACCATTTTTTTACAAGACTAACCATGGAGTTTCTTGCCGGCCAATTTCAAACCGTGCACTAGCTTTTGACGTTTTATAAGTGCCCCTGTAGGCTTAGGTGAAATAATTACATTAATTTGAATCTTGAGTTTGAATTTTAAATTTTGACTTCGGCTCCTCGAATGTCTTCCAAAGGTCTGGTATCCGGGGTGTTGAGATGGATGGGGATGGGTTTTTTAGTCAGTAAGAGTCTGACACTATCTCCCGCTCCGCCCAAGAGCGGGGGTTGTCATTGGATGATACTGCAATAGTGCAGGTAAGAGCCACCACTGCTTTTCTACTCATTTTCATCACTAAAAGTTGTCAAAAAATAAATGACATTTGTATTTTGACTACCTAGCAGTTTGTCCGGTGTAGTGTGGGTACTAATTAAATAGTACTTATACACCGGACCCCTAATTATTCTTGCAGTGTCGTTCCAAGTTAAATTCTAGGGATTATCTCAAATATCAAACCAGACCTTTTATTTTTTAACGAGTTTAGTCTCCTTAACCTTTGAGAAATACAGGCTTGATGTTATACTATTATAATATAACTTTCTAAAAAAAAAAAAAAAAACCAAAAGAAACAGGCTGCCCCAATATTTCTTAAGCACTTCAATTAAGAGTGCGTAGAGATGATGTTTATTAAATAAAAAAGAAAGAAAAAAGCAACTTCAACAAGATCCAATATTAAACTGCAGATTAAAAACCTAATTGTAAACAATTGTCAAGTTAATTGAAACAAGCAAATAAAAGAAAAAATCCCATTAAGTCAGAATGAGTCTCGTCCAAAAACTGTTCAGCGCTATTATGAAATTGTTTGCCCTTTTTGGAAATGACTTTAAACCGCAGTGGGAAATAAAAATAAATGAGGATTTTTTTTTTAATAAAACTCGTAGGTTAAGTTTTATTGTTGCTGCTTTTTTTTTTTAAATTGGGAAGTATCTACTATGAAATTAATTTAAATATAGCAAAGTTTTTAGAAACAACTGAAACGAAGATAAGGACTTAGGGCCGAGTCACACACACGGGAATAGCAGCGACGCGGCGAGAACTTTTTGTGTGATATAATTTTAAACTTTATTACTTGTATCGCTTTTTTTTTTTTTTCGTTTATTTGTTTAGAAAATACAAGTAATAGGTACAATACAGATGATGCAAATCATAAACTCATTAGAGTTTTACCGTGCATCATAATCATCGACACAAACAAAAAAAAACTTTGCTTAACTAAAACACAATAAAAATATCACATTCCAGACCACATAATTACATCCGAAGAGGGTACCTATAATTAAAATAAGACGCCAAAATTGTCGATTGAACGAGCGAACGTAACATAGCATCAGACTGACTACCCGCTTTTCTAATCATAATGTAGTTAAGGAATGTTTTGAGAGTGATACAGGTTGTTCCTTTATTTTAATCACCTATCTGTGTGCATCCCTCATCACCTAAATCAATTTATGAGCATAAGTTTTTTTTATTATTATTATTTAGCTAGGTATTCAAGTGTAAGAAGTGTTGTTTTAATTTGTATTTTATGTTTTTATGTGTAATTTTATCTTGCATGCTTGAAAAGCATGAAAAGGTCGAGGGTTCTTTTTTTTATTATAGATGGGCTCGCGTTTGACCACTATCTCACCTAATATTAATGATGTGGCCGACAATGGAATACGCTTGCCTAGAAGCAATCTATTCACTCTTGACTTAAAGAATAACCTAGGGGTCTTTAAGCTATCAGGAAACACAGACTCCAGCAGGAAATTCCACTCCTTAGCTGTACGCATGATGAAGTTCTAGAGATGCTGCCGGCCACTGCCGTTCCGTGTGTGTGACTCGGCTCTTAGCGCCTATAAGAAGGCTGAACTTAAAACACAAATGTTGTTCTTAGATAATACAGGGTGGATTCTTGAGATGGTGTAGCAAGGGCAAGAAAAATCGTCAAATATGTTCATTGGGTGGAACAAGAGGAAGTGTAATTTTTTTTTACATTTTCCACCCATGTTCTACCACCATTCCAACTATTCTGTGCGTACCATATGGGTATGATTGCACAATCACACCAGTATTGAAATTGCATACTTGTTCTATATATACAAAAAACCAAGTGCGAGTCGACATATACGGTCGTATCTTTTTTTCGATAATTCAGAAGTTTAATTATTTCACAGCATCAAGGGACCACAGACTTGACAATATCGTTTTAATTTCAACTTGATACCTCCACGCGTTCCCGAGATAAAGGGTCTTGACAGACAGACAGACACACGGACGGAAAACAAAGTGATCCTATAAGGGTTCTGTTTCTTTCCTTTCGAGGTACGAAACTCTATCGAACGGAACTGAATTGGCCTAGAAGAGAACACATCTAAACGGTATCTGTACCTCTACCATGAGTTTAAAGCAATAGTATTTGTCGATACTCGATACCGACTACGTAAATATTTTGTATGGAAAATTTTTCAGCGCCTCTAGCGGTCACTTACGGAACCAAAATTTGCCATACAAAATATTTACGTAGTCGGTATCGAATATCGACAAATACTATTGCTTTAAACTCATGGTAGAGGTACTGTCACTAAAACGATGTACACCGGACTATCAAACACGATACTTGACATCACAGAGGCAAGCTTCTAATAACCCAAAATAGGCTGCAAATAGGTCCCAACATAGACTCACATTCACTTGTACCGTCAACACAACACGATAGCCCACGCTTCGTTTATTAAAAATTAAACCCTCTTAATATTTCAGCAGGGTGTCTATTTACTTAGGATACCAAGTTATGCTCTTATCTTCCAGTATATAATGTGCCACTGAGATTATATGAAAGGACTTTCCGAGGGAAGTTTGCCGAGAAAATCTCGTGTTACGTAGATTTTTTTGCTGACCGTGTTGATTAAATGAGTAGGTATAAACAGGTCATTTAGTGTTGGTTCTTGTCCAGGCTTATTACCTGTTCTAGGTTAGGTTATGAATTTTCTAACAATAAAGATTGCTGGCGTTTTTTAGTGTTGTTTTAAAAGAGCAGAGATTTGATATCAATCTAAAAGAGATTTTTACGGCAACTGGAAAGCAAAATATAAATGGCTTTATTAAATCATGAAATTACGCTCATTTATTTTAGTAAAAAAAAACTGGCAAGTGCGAGTTGGACTTGTGCCCTGAAGTTTCTGTACAAATTTACCTATGTAAATATAGTTTGGTTCCGTAATGGAGATGCGGAAGATATTTCCGAATCGCAAAAAAAAGTTGTGACGTAACAACAAATTTACAGTTTTCAGATTTCTCTATATAATTGTGCTGTAAGACCTTGCTTTATGCCAAATTTCAGAATTCTGGGTCAACTGGAAGTACCCTAGAATTTTAATTTTCATGGGAGTGTCGAAATTTACATTTTTTGCCACATAAACTGAAGTATCTTTTTTACTCGTTAACTTACAAGTTTGAATTTTTTCAGCTTCAACAGTCTACAGACCTGACTATATGGTTTTAATTTCAACTCGACACCGCCATGCATTCCCGAGATAAAGGGTCATGACAGACAGACAGGCAACCAGACGGACGGACGGACAACAACGTGATCCTATAAGGGTTCCGTTTTCCCGTTGTCCCTAAAAAAAGTATGTTAGCTAATGTAATTAGTATTGTGACCCTACAACTTGAACTAAATGAAAAGAATCATTCAGTCCAAATTGTATCTCGAAAACAAAAGAGAGTCGCACTAAAATCTATCAACAAAAACGTTCCCCTCCAACACTCATAATAGATACACCCTGTACGAGTGTACGTAACCAAAACCCCAGGGTTGTCCCGATCGAAACTAATGGGGATGTTAGGCAACAAGCCACGTATTCAATATGGCGGGTGCGGCGGGCACAGCATCATGAAACACTCATTAGTTGTCATCACCAACCCTGGAATAGGTTATACGTGTTACAAACACTTGAATTGTGGTGTGGCTGAGTTTGGCATGGAGAGAGAGTGTTTTGCTATGAATGAGGGAGTGAATAAGTTTGTGAATGACTTACGTATAGAGAAATTATATATATCTGGAATGCGTGTAGACACTTTTTCATTGTGACTAAAAAGTTAAACAAAAATTATATAAGAAGTTTAAAGTTAGGTATAAGAAATAAAAATCACAGGAATCCGATGAATGCAAGACGCACAGAAGCGGTCGTCATGGCGACATTTAGGGAGGTCTATGTCCAGCAGTGGACATCCTTCGGCTGAAAAAAAATACAACCGAATTGAGTACCTTGTCCTCTTTGAAGTTAATTAAAAAGTTATAAAAGTTTCAATGTTTAATACAATTTTAAAGCACTATATAGGTATCATGTCTTCCCACCACTGGGGCCATTGGTTGTGCTAAAGTGTACCTCGGCGTCCTGGAACGAAGCCAAAAAAGAACAGGTGTAGATTTTAGTCAGTAAAAGTCTGACACACCCTCGCGCTCCGCCCGAGAGCGTGAGAAGTTATTGGATGATTACCCATATAAAAAAAAGACGTGTGGCACTCGGGGACTGCCGCGGTAAAGCTATTGCATAGCATTTTTTATCAACTTATGCAATAGACCTCGCCAACAGCTGCTTAACCCCACCCATCCAAAACCAGACCTCGCCAACAGCTGCTTAACCCAACCCATCCAAAACCAGACCTCGCCAACAGCTGCTTAACCCCACCCATCCAAAACTAGACCTCGCCAACAGCTGCTTAACCCCACCCATCTAAAACCAGACCTCGCTAACAGCTGCTTAACCCCACCCATCCAATACCAGACCTCGCCAACAGCTGCTTAACCTCTTCCATCAAAAACCAGACCTCGCTAACAGCTGCTTAACCCCACCCATCCAAAACGCCGACAGCTGCTTAACCCCACCCATCCAAACACAGACCTCACCAACAGCTACTTAACCCCACCCATCTAAAACCAGACCTCACCAACAGCTGCTTAACCCCATCCGTCTAAATCCAGACCTCGCTAACAGCTGCTTAACCCCACCCATCCAAAACGCCGACAGTTGCTTAACCCCACCCATCCAAACACAGACCTCACCAACAGCTGCTTAACCCCACCCATCTAAAACCAGACCTCGCCAACAGCTGCTTAACCCCACCCATCCAAAACCAGACCTCGCTAACAGCTGCTTAACCCCACCCATCCAAAATGAGACCTTACCAACAGCTGCTTAACCTCTTCCATCAAAAACCAGACCTCGCTAACAGCTGCTTAACCCCATCCGTCTAAATCCAGACCTCGCTAACAGCTGCTTAACCCCACCCATCCAAAACGCCGACAGTTGCTTAACCCCACCCATCCAAACACAGACCTCACCAACAGCTGCTTAACCCCACCCATCTAAAACCAGACCTCGCCAACAGCTGCTTAACCCCACCCATCCAATACCAGACCTCGCCAACAGCTGCTTAACCTCTTCCATCAAAAACCAGACCTCGCTAACAGCTGCTTAACCCCACCCATCCAAAACGCCGACAGCTGCTTAACCCCACCCATCCAAACACAGACCTCACCAACAGCTGCTTAACCCCACCCATCTAAAACCAGACCTCACCAACAGCTACTTAACCCCACCCATCTAAAACCAGACCTCACCAACAGCTGCTTAACCCCATCCGTCTAAATCCAGACCTCGCTAACAGCTGCTTAACCCCACCCATCCAAAACGCCGACAGTTGCTTAACCCCACCCATCCAAACACAGACCTCACCAACAGCTGCTTAACCCCACCCATCTAAAACCAGACCTCGCCAACAGCTGCTTAACCCCACCCATCCAAAACCAGACCTCGCTAACAGCTGCTTAACCCCACCCATCCAAAATGAGACCTTACCAACAGCTGCTTAACCTCTTCCATCAAAAACCAGACCTCGCTAACAGCTGCTTAACCCCACCCATCCAAAACGCCGACAGCTGCTTTCACTCATTTGTTTTCTTATCGGTCACCACGCTCAAAAAACAAATGAGTGGGGGGTGTTGGTTATTTTCGTTACGAAATTTCTGGATTCGGTCTCCACGCTCAAGGCCCGCGATAGAAGCTATGCAATAGCTTAAAAATACCGCATCAAATCAAATCAAATCTAATCCAAAACATTTATTTCAAATAGACTATTTGCAGGCACTTTTGAATAGTCCAATGTCGTTTAGTCTAAGAAAAGTGAAGTAAAATTGCACGTTCCCAGTTAACTTCCTCCTTCAACTAAATACCTATATGTAACAGAAAATCTACTGGCTTTTCCGCTTCAACAGTAAAAGAGACTTTCCCACCGCTATTTATCTCCAAAGAAGAAATTACGGTAACAATGCATATTTATGAAGGAAAACCCTCATTTATTTCAATTTTGCCTCGAACACAATGTTGATGTATGTAAAATATAAAATGGTACAAGTTTCATCGTTAACGGGGGCCATTTTACAACGGGATGAAGTACCCTTCGGCAATTATAATTCATTTCCATTGGAGAGGAGCTTAACTGATTAAGCAGTTAAAGTCACCGTTTTTTCAATTACGAAGTTACCTCTTTCTTTGAGGATGTTTAAAAATAATCTATAGTATCCGTTTTTAGCTATCAACTATTTTTGATTGTAGAAACGATTGCTTGATAAACATAATAAGACTAAAGTCTTCGTCCAGATTTGCATAAGTAATTGACAAATGATGTTTGATGAATCTGTTATTTGTTTATCGTGCAAACCTACCACAGTGTTATCTTTTTAACCCAAAGGTTGAGTGTTAGAAAATGTCTTGTTACATTAAGTCCGCCTTTGTACCACTATTGTACATGAAGTAAAAATAAACAAATAAAAAAAAACAAATAAGTTGAAAAACTACTAATAAAACTTAAAATGCCAATGCATTCATCTATTTTTCATCTATTTTCCTGTATAAGAGTTTTACTGTCCACTCGTCTACCTAAATAATGCATTGCCCGTGACAATAAAGCGTGCGCAAACACTGCCTGTGTTTAAAAGACTTGTGAAAGAACATTACTTGTCACTGTGATCTTGTTTTCGTCTTACCACTTATTCTCTTATTTTTATTTACTTTTACATTTTCACCAAGTGCAACCCCATTTTGTGTCCAGGCTATCTCCATCCATTCCAGGTCACCTGGAAGAAATCGCCTAGTGCGATAAGGCCGCCGAATATATGTTTTTTAGTATTGTTTCAATACCCAAAAAATAAAATGCACGCTATGCATACTTGAATCTTCAATTTTATGTGAAATTTTCGCAAATCCCCAAAGTATTATGACTTACTTTACTAAAGCTTGTTACACATTAATGTAAGACGTTGCAAACTTCAAAGGCTTGTCCATCATCTGTACTTAGCCTTATATCAACATCAAGGTGGACAGTTTGTGTCAGTTCTCTGTATCTTTAGACGAGGGTTTTATACACGTAGGTACCTAAAAGTTATTATGTTGGTATCTATACTTATGTTAAAAACTGTACTAAAAATATTTGTATAACCATCTGTCTGTATAAAAATCACAAAGATTTTGTCTTTTGCTAATAAAAAAACTGGGCAAGTGCGAGTCGGACTCGCGCACTGAGGGTTCCGTGCAAACTATAATTCCCAAATGGAGTCTCGAAAATTTTTCCGAATAGCAAAAAAAATTTTTTTTGACGTAGGTAACAACAAATTTACTGTTTACAGATTTATTTCTAGACTTGCGCTATAAGACCTTGCTTTATGCTGCCAAATTTCAAGATTCTGGGTCAACTGGAAGTACCTTATGAATTTCGATCTTTATAAGAGAGTATCAAAATATACGTATTTTTGCGACATAAACGGCCGCATCTTTTTTATTCGTTAACTTAGAAGTTTGATTTTTTCTCAACTTGAAGAGACCGCAGATTTGACTAAATGGTTTTAATTCCAACTTGATACCTCCTCGCGTTCTCGAGATAAAGGGTCTTGACAGACAGACAGACAGACAGACGGGCGGACGGACAACAAAGTGATCCTAAAAATAAAAGTTAAAAATCACTCCAATACTACATATAAAGACTTGTTAACAAAAAGTAACTTTTTTTTTCTAAATAATATAAATCAGTGCTTGACTGCGATCCCAACTGATGGTAAGCAGTGATGCAATCGTTGATGGTGAGGCGAACTAGTTAATTAGTAGGACAAATAATGAAAAAACAATACTTTAACACAAACATTACAACCAGACGGATCAATAGTACGTCATCATCAAAACGCGACCAACATAACACTCCAGAAACAAACCATGTTAAAAGAAACTATGCTAAGGTTCAGTTCAGACGGTATAAAACATAAAATTCCAGCAGAGTTTTCTTTCAAGAAAATTGAATATTCATGTCGGGAGATGAGAACTATCGTTCATACAGGCGCTCGTTTTAAATCGTTATACCGAAGCTCGATGTTTAAATTTTAAACTTTCAGCTCTACTAAGCCATTCATAAGGCTTTGAATATATCTCAGCACATTTATTACCCGTCTGTTTTAATCCCAGAATATTGATAAGACTAGTTAGTTTAAAAAGTGTTTTGAAAGCTTCAAGAATTGCGATTATTTATTTACGAAACACTCAGGCAATTTGAATTCTCCGTAAAGATAAAGTTCTAAATGAGTTTAAATCTATTCTACTCTTAATTTAAAACTCACTGAAATGTTAATAGAAACAAATTGAATAAAGGTCTCGAGAAACAGAACTTGAAGATTTTAGGAATAATTCTATTTTGTGTTCTAGTATTCAGAGAAAACTAAATAATAACTTTTTGAGAGAAGTTTAAGAGGGGTAGTATAGCAGTTAAAGCAGGCGGTTTTATTAACTGATAGAATAAGTAACAATAAAAATATTTAAAACGTTGTTTCTAGAGTTTCGTATCTCAGTCGGCAAAAACGGAATCCATAAATATGCTGATATAATAAAAATACGTCTTTGTTGGTCGTCTGTTCGTCGGCCTTTCTATGTAAACCTTATTTTCGAGATGATGTGGAGGTATCAAGCTAAAATTAACATTAAATACTCTTACAGCTTATTCTCCACTGGCGCATGTCATTTTACAAGAGTAGGTATATTACAAAGAACTATTCATTAATCGCCTTATTAAATATCAACACAGCACAAAGATCACGGAAGTACAAATCCCCGTAACCTTTTACCGATTAAATGAATCGTAAAATTAATACGATTCCAGCAGAAAATTTTCCAATGCAATTAGTGTTGCAACGATATGAAAGTGGCTCTACTTGAACAAATTGTCGATACGGTACGAAAGGTGCTCAATTAACTCCAAGTCATACACAGGTGTTTGATTTTAAAACTAGGTTTAATTTTGTATTTCCGAGCGAAGTTACATTTGCTCTCGGAAAATAGAGTGTCTGAATTAAATGTGTTAATTTTAATTATGTTGTTTCAATCTTTAGTGCTTAAGAGAGTTTAATAACGGAATTTCAAGGTCTGTTTATAATGTAGAACATGTAAGTAAACAAGGTTATTTGTAACAACCTTGCAGTACTGTATTATTAACATCATAAACAACAACTCTTGATCTATGACTTTTTACAAAACATAATTCTTTTACCAAAAATAAACCTTCAACCTGTATATCATTGTGTTCAAACAAATACCAGTGGCAGGACAGGCCATAGAATAAAGTAAAATAATAAAAAGTAAAAATAGAGCAAAATATCTTCTTTGGTTTTTTGTTATATAAAAGGAATTTTTTGATTCTGCGAATGTTAAACGTCATAAACAGGCCACATTAGAGATATGCATAGTTTGTGCAGGATAGGTCATTGAAACTAACATACTTGACCAAAATATCTTCTTTACTTATTACCAAGAAGATAATGAAAAAAATAATTGTTTAGAACTTTCCGAAAAAAAGAAAGAACACAGTTTTAATTGAAAGGCCAAACATTGTATCGTAAATCTCAGCGCACCGAAGTTCGTCACGGAATGGATGCCGCGTCATAATCCGCAGAGCATCGCTGCAAACAAAGTCGAAGTGCTACGAACTCAGTCTCGACGAATAGAGTATAAACTATAGAGCACGGAAAACCGCGTCGGCGGCACCCAATAGAGGCGCCATTTTGCTAGTAATATTTCAGCTGTCATAAATTTTCGTAACAGCTGAAATCAAAAAAACTGAAATTGTCGAATTTCAACAAGCAAGTAATTACGTACATACTAGGAGTTAGTCCATGTTTGTGAACGAACAAGAACGGCGTTCACAAACATGTAAAGTCACATTCACCAGTCTTATAAAAATTGGTTCCGTGCGGAAATAGATCCCGTGACACGCAGCACAGCAGTCAAATTCACGCAATTAAAAAAAACTCATCTCTCTTCTTTTGTCATAGTTTTTCCTTCCAACGCTCTTGTGGTATACGGCCACCGCTCCAGAATCTTTCAACCCTGCCATCCATCAACGGGTACTGCTACAAGTCTACAAACACTAATAGTTAACAGCTACATCCAGTTAGACCAGAAGGCGACCCGAAGATAAATAGTTGGGATAAGGCTAAGATGGTTAATTTCCTTACGGCCAGGTTTTTTTTTATTGGAAACGTTTTTCTGCCGGATAAATTAAAAAAAAATGCACTTTAGTATAAATCAAAACAAAAATACTAAAATCGCGATTGAAAAATGGGGTGTGTGGGTTAGAGGACTAAAAATACTTTACTCTTACCTATATAAATAAAAATAAAAAATTAAAGTCGGGCCAAGACTTGATATATCACTCTCTCTATCTTTTGATACAAGGGCGACTCCAATTGTGCCAGAGCGGCATCTACACGCTCTGTGGTCTGGTCACAGTTCACAGGTGTGTTTGTGTTCCGTTATGTCACTACTTATGTCAACTCTGTGTTGCTCGCGAGGTGATCCTTTGCTCTATGCTATGTATCGAGGAACGAAGATTTTTATTACGTTCCGGAAATTAAAAGAACATAACATCGTGCTTGAATTTCCCACAGCGTTAGACAGCACTGCAGCATACTTACCAGTATACATCTCGCCTGTTATATTTTCGCCGGCCACAGTTTTTATTTTCTAACCTGAGGGTTTAAAAGCGTATCGATCACTTCTAAGGAAGCATGCTTCATATAAGGATAGTATTCAAACCGTGTGATAGGTTTTATCACATTAATATATATTATGTTATATCATAAATGTGACAATGTGTGTGTTTGTCACTCCTTTATGCTCAAACAGCTAAACGGTTTTGGTCGAAATTAAGTAAATTAAGTATGACATAGGATATTTTTCATCTCGGGAGCATGTTTTTTTGCAATAATTTTCTACTTTCACGTGGGCGAAGCTACTAGCAGAAATAATTCAATCATAAAAAAAACGCATGTAGAAGATGACTCTATTGCTGAGCTACAGATTACAAGAGCCATTTAGCACTGTCTAGATATCAGATATTTCAAAAATAGGATTATCCTTTTTTTTAAAGGGTAAGAAATCATTAAATATATAATCTCTTTTCATGCAGTACGACTGTGGAACTCACTTCCAGCTAAGATCCGAGACGCTAAAAATATATCTGTCTTCAAAAAGCTAGTCAAGGAACACTACCTCTCTACCATTTCGTAAATATATTTATTATAGATATTTTCATAAATATATGTATTTTTATAATTTATGTATTGTATCTATTCTTGTGTACATTTATTTACTGTTATTGTTATATATGTATGTATTATGAGATTTAATTTAAATAATATAGTCTATTTAATTACATATTTTGTTTGTTTTTTTAATTTATACACACTGTGTCTACATATCTTATCAAACTGTCCTGTCGCAGGTCTGCTGGAAGAAATTTCGTTAGAAATAAGCAGGTCCTTTGTACTCTTTTATCCTTATTTGTTCTTTTCGATTTTAAATGTTTGTGTGTACATAAATAAATAAATAAATAAATATATTTTCTTCCGATCTGGGTAGAGCAAGGATTGACTGATTTTAAAACCTACGTGTTCCTTTAGTTTCCTTTTTCGTTCTAGGACCGCGGTGACTGTTCGGAACCACAGAATAGATGAAAGAGGTTTTATCTATTCTGTGTTTGGAACCATCCCGCACTCTTTCCTCTTCCCGAAATTCTTTAAATTTATAAAAATTCTGAGAAAAATCAAAATCCTATAGCACGTTGCGTAACAAATCTCTTGAGATCGAGAGCCGTGTCGTGATCCTCAAGAGAAGCGATGCAAACATGTTGGAGTGTCTCATGTGCGCACGTGTGTTTGTGTTCCATTATGGCGCACTACGTGTGGCATGTCATGTTGGTTTTAAAGTGCAGCTTGATCTGATCAGGCGGGTTCAAACCTAGTCAAGCCCATTACTTTGTGTAATTTATTTCATCACCATCATCATCATCTTCCTGCCCTTGTCTCGTTTTATTTGGGGTCGGGGCAACACGTTTTTTTCTTCCATTCTGTCCTGTCACTCGTCACGCTAGCTCCCTTTTCTTTAATATCACTTCTCACACAATCCATCCATATTTTTTTTGGCCTCCCTCTCCCCCCCCCCCCCATCCACATGTAAGTAATCTCATAACTTTTTTTAGCAATATGCGTTTCATCCCTCCTTTTCACATGTCCATACCAAGGCAAACGATTTCCTTTCATTTTATTTCATCACCATTACTCTCAAATCGGTGAAAGAAAACATTGTGAGGAAACCGGCATGTCCCGAAGAGGAGGCCTGATTTCCAGCAATGGAACCATTTAAAAGGCTATATTATTATGATGTGATTGGTGAATAGTATACCAAGAATTGTTTTGCAACCAATGACAAACATGCACAAATAAATACATCATTCCTGTCTCTGCTCTTGTCCCGTCTTATTTGAGGTCCGTGCAACCCTTTTTAGGGTTCCGTAGTCAACCCTTATAGTTTCGTCATGTCTGTCTGTCCGTCCGTCCGCGGATAATCTCACTGAGATAATTAACCGTTAGCACTAGAAAGCTTAAATTTGGTATCAATGTGTTATCAATCACGCCGACAAAGTGGTAAAATAAAAAGTGGAAAAAAATGTTTCATTAGGGTACCCCCCGCCCCTACACTTAAAGTGGGGAGTGATTTTTTTTTTTATTTCAGCCCTAACGTGTGATATATTGTTGGATAGGTATTTAAAAATGAATAGGGTTTACTAAAATAATTTTTTGATAATATTTTGTAATACCCTTGGGGCAAAGGCAAAATTTGCTCCAATAATTTTAAAAAAATTATCCCCCCTCTAACTCTCTCTCTATAAGTTGAGAAAATATGAAAAAAAATCTAGGAAAGTTATTTTTGAACTTGATGAACAGTTTTTTAAAAGTTGTACAAATATTTTCTGAACTAAGTTTGTAATTTACCTGTATGTGCAAGCATTTTTTTAACTTAGTTTACATATTTTATTATTCTGAACGTATTTTATTTCAAATAAAAATAGAGTTATTAAAATCGGTTCACGTAATCCAAAATTAAAACTCAACATTGCAGTATGTTGAGTTAACTCGTCTAGTTTGTATAAATTAGTAACCTAATTTCCCGACAGATGGCGCTGTACTGAGGCTACTTCGCGCTGTTAAGATTTTTCCTGAGTTGATAGGGTCGGGACGGATATGAGCTGGGATATTGTCAAATTGTTCGGTTGGTCTCTCATTGGCATTGGTGGTATTTGTTCGTGCTCATTTTCTGTCGTTAATTGTTATTAATAAGAATAATTGGTATAGTGGGATATTGTAATTGTGTTTAAGTAAATTATATTATTGATTTAATTTTTTAACTTGTACGGGGAAAAAATTGGTTGATTGTCGTCGTAGTTTAAGGGTTCTGTTACATTGTGAGAAATTGGGTTTAATTAAATTACACTGTGAGAAAATTTAACTTCTTGGGGATATCCATGTGTAGATGGAATCTGTAACTCTTTCTTTAGTTATCACCGTACTTTATGGACCCGTTTTTAGGGTTCTGTACTTAGTATATCAACTCAATGTAACAAATAGTTCATTTTTTTAACTCTTAAGTGGGGATATTTATTGTGACGGACGGGAAACTACGGAACCCTACACTGAGCGTGGCCCCACACGCTCTTACTCGTTTTTTCTTTTTTCCTTCCATTCTACCCTGTCACTCGTCATGCATAAATAAATTAAAAAAAAACTAAGAATGATGGGTAATATCAGTCTGAGTGTTCGAGTGCCCTATACAAAAGGCTAACGAAGTAAACTAATATGTTCATTTTATATATAAACTTTGAACACCATTTGCTGTTTCCATTGTATTCAAAATAAATGGTGTTACCAACTAAAATTATTTCGGCGCTGCAGCGGCTGTCAAACTTTTGCACAACATTTAATTTTGCACAGTATTTTCGTTTAGTTCACAGATAGTGACGCCGTTAACGTTTGCTTGTTATATTGAAAAAGTAATGAAAAATTCGCGACTCAACTCAAAACTCCCGGCGTTATTGAAAAACTATTTTTATTTGAAGCGTGAGAAATTTCTTGAAACTTGCAGTGTCTCTTGGGTAGCAAATGTTGTTTATTTACGTCCACGATAAATAATAATTTCATCATAATATTTAAGCATTCGCCCGGCGACGACCAATAGGGACGGAATTATAGAAAAATCGTGTTTTAAAGTTAGGTCACAAACAAAAAGTTGATATCGTTGATTCTGTGTGTACTGAATAAAAATGAAAACTAAACATTTATGGTTTGTTACCACCGTTTGGAGAATGAAATTAGAAATTAAATTACATTGTTTGTAATTAATGGCTCTAGTCAAACACTTAATGGACGTTGAATATTGTCGCTTTGTGGGTCTAACTTAGTTCCACAAAACGATCGCCCGACACTCTTCCTATTTTTTTTTTTTATTGTATATACCACAACTTTCACAAAACGCCATCTAGTCCCAAACTAAGCAGAGCTTTTGCTATGAGTACTAGACAACTGATAAACATACTTATATATTTCTAAATAAATACATATAGATATATTAAACCCAGACACAGAACAAATGATTGTGCTCAACACACAAACATTTTTCCTCGGTGGAAATCGAACCCACGACCTCCAGCATAGCAGTTATTTCCACTAACCATTAGACCGACAGGCCAGTCAATTAATAATTACATATCAAATTAATCGGATTACACTATTTGTAACTGATGCTGTAACACTGCTGTAATGTTAAGCATTGCCCTGTGAAATCTAACACAACTTGAGAAACATTCCAAATGATACCTTTAATGAAATCTTTAGGATTCAAATGCACATTGGCACATTGCATAGAACCTTCTGATATATGTCGAAGCGGTAAATCCTTGGGTGAACACAAACATTTAATCCGACATAATACTATTCCTACATAGCATATCGTACACAGTTCTGACGAATGTCTACAACATAAATATCTGTAAACCTTTATGTCAAAATACTCACCGTTATTTCAGACTCTAGCACTAAGAACCTTGTATACCAATATAATCCCATTCGCTTCAGCATTGCTTGACACTCCCGTTTAATCCTTAATACGCTTGATCATGTCAAACACGAAAATCTATTGCAACAGCGCCATCTAGTGGAACTAAATACCTCTTGGTCCCCAAGGGAACGGTATTCGCGCGTGAAGTTATCGCACCACGATTATTGGAATGCTTGACGCAAACTTTTGAATTAGTTTTAATTTTCAGGAAAAAGCCCATTTTGTATCAATTTCAGCTACAGTCGACCCATTATTGCATCAGACCGAGAACATTTTAAAAAGGAGATGGAGGCCTTTAGCCTGCAGTGGGACATCACAACCACAAAAACACTTTTTACAAAACAATACAACCAACTTCAAAAATAAAACACTTTCCTTTTGCAAGTTGATATTTAAATTTATTAACTTTAAATCAATTTAACTTATTACAAACACAACTAAAAACTATAATTACAGTAAATTAAAAAAATAATAATAATAAAACCCTACGCTAATTACAACTAACTAAAATCAAACTAAAATATGGCGTCAAAAAACTCTTCCACATCGCTGTCGACTGGTAATGTGCCCAAAAGGCTGGCAGCATTGCCACGCTGTATGGCAATGCTTATCCTCTGTCCGAGGTAAAAGCCAGCCCTTGGGTCACGCGAAGTGTCAACTAGACGTTTCGATAGATCTTAAATAATAGTTGATATTAAATAACGAGAAACAACTTTCTGGAAGCCTGAGTAGACAGTCACAGAATTTTGTAAACAGTTTATTTTACTTTTTTTTTTGTTTAGTTGTTGTACCCCAATAGCTAAACTTAAGCAAATAGGAACTATGTAAGTTTTAGAGTAACGTACATAGACTATTATCATTAAAATCATTTAATTATATAGCCAGAGTTTCTCTCGTAAACATTTCAATAACACCAAACATGGCAAGGGTAAATTGTTTTATTACGTAGGTAGGGTTTTGTGTTTTAAAAGTTCCTTTGACCGTATGTAGTCTTCTTCATCAGTTCCACTTCATCAAATAATACTGTCTGTGAATGAAAATGCTTGATTTCTAGATGAGAATACCAAAATCGAAATATCAAAATGTAAGCCTATAATATTTGAAGAGTTCCTTTAATTCCTTATGGATCCTTTCCCAAAGAATTGTCTTTTGATAAAAATGAAACCAATCAGGAAGTATAATCCTGTCAAATTAAAAAAAGATCAACTTATTCGAGAAGCCCTTCTTTTTTTTAATTGGTTAATATATATTCCCGCAACCGTTTAAACGCGCCTTTAGCATCTTGTATCTCTTTGAATGCTATGCACTTTACGAGTATTCACACTTACATGCACTTCACGGATCTACCTATGAACCATCTTCAACAAATCACGATGCTTCAACTACATATGTACAGAGTCGATTCTCACAACGTTTTATTTGTTCTTCGCGTAGAAATCTCACAAAGCGATGCACCGGGAACACTTGAGAGTTTCGAGCCTCTTCCGATAGAGGGCGTTCGATCTTTAAATTCCACATACAGAAAGTGATGTAAAATACTGAAAAATGCTTAACTTTTAGAGGTGTGACTTTAAGTGCTGTGGCGTTCTGAGGTATTTGGGTGAAGCGGTTGTTATGTAAATCGCATTGAAGTATAATGCATTGAAAATGGATTCCATTTTTAACTTCCAAACGTCGACTGTCTGTCTATCAGTCTGTCGCAGTAAATTGGCAGTGAATATACTGGACCGATCTAGTTGAAATTATTATGAACGTATAACGTAAATAAATAAATTTTGAAAGTGGAGTGACTTTTGGAGGACAATATATGAACAAATGAAACAAAATTTTACTGTAGGTACTGTTTTACGCGGGCTTGCGGACGGCGAGCAATTGGTAGCTCGCTGTCCCAAGCTATCCCTCGCGAGTCGTCGACGGCATGCATTGTTCCCGCGAGCCTCAATGAGTTGTCAGCAACAGCAGGGGCCCAGCTGGGTCGAAGCCTACTGGGGCCAGCGTCTAGTTCCGAAAGGGAGGCTCGGCCCCGGTATGAAAGGCAAAAAGGAACGGGGTGGGTTTTTTAGTCAGTAAGAGTTTAACACTATCTCCCGCTCCGGCCAAAGGCGGGGGATGTCAGTTGGATGATTTTCACCCGCCGAAAAAAAAACAGCAATCAGAAATCTAGTTCAATAAGAAATAGCCTATAGGTTTTAATTTCCTCGCGTGTTTAAATAGGCACCTAAACAAAGCATAAACGACCCTGTCTCTGGATTGCGTTGCCATGGTTGACTTAGAAGTTTGATTTTTTCACTGCTTTACAAAGAAAAATAGATCTGATTAATTATTTTGGTATTAATTTCAGCTCAACCTTTCAGATACCGTCAGTTTGAGACACAATAGTAAGACAATAGATGCGCGAACACTGGCGTTCGCTTGGGGTTTAATGAACTAATATTTACACACATTCAAAAAAATATTCTTGACAGATGGAAAACAAAGATAAGATAGAGAAAGACAGATCCTATAAGGGTCCTTTTTTTAGTGGGTAAAAATCACCTAATGATATCCCCCGCCCTTGGGCGTAGCGGGAGATAGTGTCAGACTTTTACTGACTAAAAACCCACTCCGTTCCATCGTTGTCTTTCATACCAGAGCCGAGCCTTTCTTTCAGAAGCAGACTCTTGGCCCCTTGGCCCTGCTGGGTCCTTACGGTTGCTGACAACTCCTTGAGGCGCGCGAGAACAGTACGCGCCGTCGACGACTTGGACTCGGTCTGGACGGTTACCGGACGGTCGGACAGCGAGCTACCCATTGCTCGCCGTCTGCAAGCTCGCACCTACGGTGTTCCTACAAGGAGTCCAAATTTTGGTGACTGAAGTACCCCAAAAACCCAGCAACTTATATATTTTGGCTAAATAGCACCCCAAAAACCGAACTAGAAATAATTTCCAAGAATCTCACGGATATTTTTTTCGGTTGGCAACCAAAACTCAATTCATCTACATCAGTCATTTGTCAGAGTGAGTTATTTCGCGCCTAAAGTTACAAATCCGGCGATATCTAGACATCTGTCTGATTCGTTTTGGCCGACGATAATGTTTTATGTGGAAATGTTTGACTTTTGCAACATTTTATTTAACTAGCAATGTTAATATTATCATGTACCTACCTTGTTTATACCGTATACATCGAATGATTTGAACAATTTGCCTGCTGCGGTCTTCCCGTCCGATTATAATTTAGATGTCTTCAAGGCTAGAGTGAATAGGCTCTTAATAAACTAGTAGGATTTTTTTTGGTGGGGAAAATCATCCAATGACAACTCCCGCTCTTGGACGGAGCGAGATAGTGTCAGACTCTTAGTGACTAAAAAACCCACCCCGTTCCTTCAAGCCTTCATACCCTGGCCTAACCCTGGCTCCAGTAGGCTTCGACCCAGCTGGGCCCCTACTGTTGCTGACAACTCCTTGCGCCGTCGGCGACTTGGGCTTGGTCCGGAAAGTTACCGAACGGCCGGACAGCGAGCTACCCACTACTCACTGTCCGCAAGCCCGCGCCAACGGTGGCTGGAAATCGGGATCGGAATCCCGGCGGCGGCGAGAGCACCGTTGCCTGATGCAGTCGGCCTCCTCCTTAGCGAGCATTACTGCCTCGCAGAAGTCGGCGACCGCCCGCCACTCCTCCTCGCTCCGGACCATGGCCTCAAACAAGGCCCGGAAACTAGTAGGACTCACCATCAACGATTGCATCACTGCTTACCATCAGGTAGGATCGCAGTCAGACTCTGGTTTATACCAATAAAAAAATGTTAGTTTAGTTTGCATCAGTTTGGTATCATGGAGCTGGTCAAATAATGGAGTCGGATAGTGAGTATAGGAACAACTGAGCGCCATAAGATACAGTTGCCATAACGGATCTTGAGCGGTTGCGCAGAAGTCAAATATTCGGTCTCTTTAGTGGTGCGAAGTGAGACGCGGGGGCGGGGAATGTCAGTGATTGGCTCGCCACGCCATCGCGTCATAGACGGCACTCCTCATTCGTTCCCTGCGTTGCTACATGTATCTAACAACGAAGACGATTGGCTCGCCAATGTATGGAATGCGCGAAGCTATCCCCACTCTGACGCCGAGCGCTCAAGATCCATTGAGCCTACTGTTCTGGTCTGATAATGGAGTCGGATAGAGGAACAACTGAGTGCCATAAGATATTCCCATCGTGTTTGATGTCTTTGGAATGGTCTTCATTAGTACTATACTGCTCGCTAACTTTTTTTGCAAATATTTACCAGCCGTGTTATTCTCTAAGAAAATAGCCTTGAGCGCAGCGCTGGCCGTAGCGACGAAATCCAAATAGGTGGACCTATACATTGGATTGTTAATTCAATGTACTGCGCTCTCGACTCGTCGCTGCAGCCAGCGCTGCGCTCAAGGCTGTTTTCTTAAAGAATAGCACCGCTTGTATGATAGCTAGCTTATAGCTTAGCTTGCCGTATAGCCGTCCGGTATCCGTCCGGACCGAACCCAAGTCGTCGACGGTGCGTACTGTTCCACGTGCGCCTCAATGAAATGTCAACAAAAACCGTAGAGACTCAGCAGGGCTGAAGCCTACTGAGGCCATTGACTTCTAAAAGGGACATGGATGCGGTTTTATTCAGTAAAAGTCTGAGCCCTAAATCGAGAAAAGTCATTTGATGATTTTCCAATTTAAAGAAAAACGTCGTATACAATTTGTAAAGATTGAAAAAGATTTAATATATTGGAAACTTCAATCCCTACGCTTTTAATATATTGGCTCTATTGTGATGAAGGTACACATAATGTATTCTAGCAGCTACTTTGAATTGTATTGAACTTTCAATCCTAATACTCGGACTATCAAATAAATACTCGATAAATTTTTGCTTACTGGTGTGCTTTGTTTAAGTTTTTTTTTTTCTAACAAACTGTGTAATCAATAAAATTCTTGTTGGTCTATGTACAGGGTGGCCCAGAGAGAAATGCACTTTTGATTTTGCGCGCATTTTTAAACAACAAAATGGTGGCGTGCGGGAGTTGTGTCAGTACAAAGCGCGGACTTTATAATTTTTGTTACCATAGGTTTGTTACACTATAGCGCTGCGCGCGTTTTGTACCCGCGCATTTTATGAGAATGCTTGATCTTATGTGACTTTTCGACGACTCTACTGTGCATAATTCAAATTGCGGCGCATCAGTAAATGTCCAAGCACTAATTTAATTAAGCAATGGATTGAATGATTTGAAAGGACAAGATCGACGCAAAAAAATGCAGCCTTGCGGTCGTCAAAAAGTATCACGGTCCGACAAAGACATTTAGCGAGTTCGTGAACTTGTACGCGCGAATGCCGGAGCGCAAAGTTCATCAACTTTGTGATTGTTTAGATCGACATTGCAGCGAATTTTACGGCTTGATTTGAAATAATATCCATATAAGATACGGTTGGTACAGGAACTAAAGGCATCACACTTCGAATCGAGATTGAGATTTGTAAATGAAATGCGCAAGTCTCCACAAAAATAATTTTAGGCAGGGTTAACATCTCCTGGCTACCAAAAAGCCCCGATCTCACTCCAGCAGTCTTCTTTAAGCGGGATTACCTTAAAAAGAGAGCACATTCTGATAGCCCAACCACCCTGCAGCAACTGAAGTTGAATATTTGGCAAGAAATGGAATCCAGTTCGAGGATAAGTCCAACAAAAGTTTTCTAAAATTTTGACACCACATTGGATGAATGTTGTAACCGCCAAGGAAATCACTTAGACGATGTAATTTTTATAAAGTAAATTTAAAAATAAATTTGATTTAATTTTCTTTAGATTGAAATAAATAAAGTTTTTCGAAATCATACAGGTTTTTTTTCCTTGAATTTTCAAAAGTGCATTTCTTTCTGGGCCACCCTGTATTTACTAGTTTTGAATTACAAAATAGTATTATGTATGATCCAAAAGTAAAAATAGTTTTAAAATTGCCACTAATTTCAATTTGAACTACAATTATAAATACTCATATAAATATTTATATTTAATTATAATTATAATATATTTATGTGAACGACGACCTGGTCAGAGATGCGGGAATGCGGTGGATGTGAGACGCACAGAATCGGTCGTTGTAGGGACGCTTGAGAGAGGCCTATGTCGACGTAGAACAATGGACGTCTTTTGGATGATGACGATGATGATTTAAGTAAAAAAAAACATTAAAAAAAAAAACAAAACAAGAATAAGTTTTAAGCCCGCTTTGCCGTTGTTACTACATATATGCCAACCGAAGAGCGTCCATGCATTTATAACGTCCTCACTTTCGATTAAAACAATCAGGCGTGTTAACATTTCAATAGCTCCAAAGGGACGTATATAAACAGACGAAGCATTAACCCTTAAAGTAATATACCTACGGCCTACATATACAAAAACATTGATATACGCCCAGGAAAGGGCTTCAGCCAGTTGTTATTAAAATTTTCATGAATTTCGTTCAGACTGTGAAAAATAACGCCGTTTTGGGAGCGCTGCAGCGAAGGCAAAGTTTTGGTGGGTTACAGTTTCCTGTTTGTGCAATTTGATTAATTTTGAACACATTTTCCTGATGACATGATGTGAATGTTGTTGAGGAGAGATGATAAAATGAAAGTAGGTACGCGTTTGACATGGATAATGTTATCGTTATAAATTTTAATCAATTTGACTAACTTTTATTTATTTACACGAATTATTTTAGTGTTAATACTATAGCCATACTGCCGATGGATGCGTGACGCACAGGACCGGTCGTTGTGGCGACGCTTGGGGGAGACCTATGTCCAACAGTGGAGGTCTTTCAGCTGATATGATGATGATGATATAGCCACAGACGTTAGTTGATGCTTCCATTCATCTCTACTGTAAATAAAGTTTAAATAAATAAATGTTTTCTTTAATTTTTATGATGTACATTAAAAAAGAGTATTCTATAACAGTCCAGTCAATATCGACACAAAAAAGCACAAACATCGCAAACGCGCATGTAACTACGACTTTTTTATATGTTGTTAAGTCTCTTGAGAGTAGTTAACACCCAAGTTTGTCATCCAACTCTGAAAACCCTGTGCTACTCCCATGGTGCTGGTAAAACTGCGAAATTTTGGCACTTTTTTTAGTTTTTTCGAAAAACCTACCTTAACGAAGCATTTTTCAAGATAGCTATATTTGCTCCAATTTGAGCGAAACCTGAGCAAAATTTGAATTTGAAGAAACAGAAAGTCAAAGATGAGCAATTCTACCGCAGTACTCGGAAAACTGTAAAATTCTGTCACTGGTTTCAGTTCCTTTTTTTTGGTTGGGTTAAGGTCGCTCTCTATGTTCTCTTTGCCGAGGTCAAAATTGCAACAACGCCATTCCTGTCATCCTGGATGAGGAGGACGTGAATGTGGAAAACCTAACACCATATGCCGATATAAGTTTAGTAAATGGTGGGCAGAAAGACATAAGAATCACCTATAGTGTAATACGTAAAAAATTGCTATAGTCTGTCTAAAAAGTTAACCGACTTGGGAATTTTGTATAATATGTAATCATTTAAAAAATACTTTCTTCGATATTAATTCTTACTTTACTTAATTCGATACTTTTTATAAGGTTCTTCTGTTAGTAAACAATGGTCAATATCTCATAATCAACCTTGATTATGTAACCAGTGTTGACTATAACAGATTTCATGAAATCGTCATAATTACCCAAGTCGTCTGACTTTTTATACAGAGTCTATAACGTTTAACCTATTTTCGAGATGGAAAATCTTGAAATACCTCCTCTCGTTTCTAGTTGTCAGATTTTTACTGCTTAAAATCCGCCCCTAGTCACCAATGCTTGCTTCTTGTTTTTTGAGAGCTTTATGACAGATATTCGATGAACATGAACTGCATATTCTACATGGTACAAAAAGACAGATGGCCCAATGGCCATGGTTTCAATGTACCATATTCTTATAAACAAATATTCCTTTCTTTCTATATCAATAACATGGCATTACATTTCAAATAACCCCATAAAGATCCATAAAATATGAAATTTAAGACCCGAAATTGTTTTACGGTATCGCGATCGTAAATTGTAATTTATCTCTTTGTTCTGAAACGTAACACATAAGGCGAGTTCACACATACGAACTCAATATTCGATAAGGCGTGGCTGCTGAGTGAATAAGCTACTGCGTGACATGCCTAATCTGACGCGCGTGTGTGTAAATGTCCTATATTGAAAGGAACTTTCGAGTAAAAAAGGGTTTGCTAAATATATTTGAACCTTGTCGAGGTTAGTATTAACTATTGATCTTAGAAAAGCTTAGCTTTTAAAAAAGTAACTTTTAATTGAAAAATGATTTGATTTTGAAAAGTAATTTGATTGAAAAATGCATGGAAATTATTAATGTGACTTGAAATAAAAAGAAAGGTTTTACAAATCAATTTACTTAAATAACTTCTACACAATTTTAACCACAGTTGAAAATAAAGAATTCGTCCAAGTGCGAGTCAGACTGGCGAACGAAGGTTCCGTACCCTCCGTTGTTAAAAACGGTAAGAAAATCGTGTTAGTTCTATGGGAGTAGAGCCTCTTAAATATTTATTTTATTCCGTTTTTAAGTATTTGTTGTTATAACGGCAACAGAAATACATCTATACATATAAATAATATTGGAGTGTCTGTTTGTAATATTGAAATAACTGCTTTTTACTACATGCATATGAATATATATACGGTACATACACCAAAATATTTTTTTTACAATTTTTGTCTATCTGTCTGTTTGTCTGGTAGCCCAGACAAACAGACAGATAGACAAAAATTGTCTCTCTGTCTGTCTCTGAAATGTGAAATAATCTCTGAAATGACTGGACCGATTTTGATAAGACTTTTTTTGGCAGGTAGCTGATGTAATAAGTAGTAACATAGGCTACCTTAATTTTAGAAAAAATAAATTCTCAAAATCCTGTAGTCCACGCGAACGAAGTAGCGGGCACAGCTAGTCATTCATAAATTTCAACTGTCTAATTAACATGGTTAATGAGATACAGCTTGGTGACAGACAGACGGACGGACAGCAGAGTCTTAGTAATAAGGTCCCGTTTTACCCTTTGAGTACGGAACCCTAAAAAATATGGAAGCTAAGGAGACTTACTTAGACTCCATATTTTTTTACAATCTACTTAGGTAGCTACTTTCAAGGATTCTTTAGTCTGTTCATGTATTCTAGGTGGCAGGTAAAAAAATATAAAATTACGGGACGCTCCCATTTTGACACCTACCCGTGGGGATTTGCATCTAACCGCCATTTTGATATAAGATCTTTTTCTAGCTGTACTTTACGTCAGTTTCATGTCTCTGTTTTTCTACTGAAATAGCTACCAAGTTAACTAACAATATAGAATGCCTGGTTATTTTAAATTTTTTTTCGAATGCAGGGTCCAAGAGCATGTCTTCTTTTACTACTAGGCTTTAAGCTCTAGGTACTAATAGTGCTCCATTGATCAGCCACATCATCGCTTGTCATCAGATGATTTATAACCGTCGCGCACTGTTCCCGCGCGCCTCAAAGAGTTGTCAGCAACAGCAGGGGCCCAGCCTGGTCGAAGCCTACTGGGGCCAGGGTTATCCGAAAGGGAACTGGAGCCCCGGTATGAAGGCTAGAAGGAACGGGGTGGGCTTTTAGTCAGTAAGAGTCTGACACTATCTCCCGCTCCGCCCAAGAGCGGGGGATGGCATTGGATGATTTTTCCCACCATAAAAAAAAAATCATCAGATGAGATAGTGGTGAAATGCAAGCATATCAATAACTAGCTTTTGCCTGCGGCTTCACCTGCGTACATAAAATATAGGTAGCCTATGTCAGATTAAAGCAGCTTTCCATCGATGAAAAAATTTTAGCAATCGGACCAGCGCGGTGCTATTCTCCTAGAAAACAGCCTTGAGCGCAGCGCTGGCCGCAGCGACGAGTCAAGAGCGCAGTATATTAATTAACAATCCAATGTATAGGTACATTGAATTAATAATCCAATGTACCTATTTGGATTTCGTCGCTGTGGCCAGTGCTGCGCTCAAAGCTGTTTTCTTAGAGAATAGCACGCGAGTACTTTCAGAGATTACCTTTTTTTTATGGTGGGAAAAAATCAATCAATGACAACCCCCGCTCTTGGGCGGAGCGGGAGATAGTGTCAGACTCTTACTGACTAAAAGACCCACCCTGTTCTTTCTAGCCTTCATACCGGGGCTCGAGCGCCCTTTCGGATAACCCTGGCCCTGGCTGGGTTCCTGCTGTTGCTGACAACTCCTTGAGGCGCGCGGGATCAGTGCGCGCCGTCGACGACTTGGGCTTGGTCCGGACAGTTACCGGACGGCCGGACAGCGAGCTACCCATTGCTCACTGTCCGCAAGCCCGCGCCTACGGTGGCCGGAAATCGGGATCAGAATCCCGGCGGCGGCGGCGATAACGCCGTTGCCTGATGCGTTCGGCCTCCTCCTTTGCGAGCATTACTGCTTCGCAGAAGTCGGCGACCGCCTGCCACTCCTCCTCGCTCCGGACCATGGCCTCAACCAAGGCCCGGCGCTTCAGAGATTACCTTCTACAAACATAAAAACAATTTATACCTCAATATAAAATTAGTGTAGATACACAGCACATCGACTAATCGACGCTTTGTGCGACGTGAGGGTTGTTCGTCGTGCTTTGCCCAAAGAGTTAGCATTGCCATTCAAAGTGGCAATACTACCAGTCTTCTGGGCTCATTTCTGGATAACAGTGAAGTGAATGACGAAGTACTGAGTATATTTTGTAGGTATATCATCATCATCATTATCAGCTTTTTTAGCGTTCCCACTGCTGAGACTTAGGCCTCCTCTCTAGGAGAGGGAATGGACCGTAATCCACTACGCGGGCCCAGTGCGGAGTGCGGGCAATGCTTAGTTAATATAATAAGGGATTAAATATAATGACCACCATAAAACGCTTTGGTACCCTTAGTTCTTTTGTCAAAAATATATTACTTGACACCAAAAAAATGAAATCCTAAAGTTACAATAGACTGTACTTTAAATTGTATTCGAACACCAAATGTAGTAAATGATAACCAAATCTTAGCGAGCAAATTAATGCGCTCTTTTTAGCCCCGTAGAGCAGGATGATACTTTGTCTAATCAACAATCTATCTTAGTGGAATTTTAGCGCACCCCGGGTCGGATAGATTTAGGTTAGAAGAAGGTGGCGGGGTCGTAGTGAGCGAGCGAAGCGAGCGAACACAGACCCCGTCACCTTCTTCGAGGTTATTTTTTTTTAAACCACCCAGAAGTAGGAGCCCCGCGTAGCGGGGCTCCGTCGAGCTGTCTTGGCAGGTAGTTAACCTAACCTCAAAATTTTAACTACTGATATCTCCGTAACCATGGGGTTCTGCCGATGCTTTATTTGAATTCATTTTGCTTAAATATGATAGCGAGATGTTAAAACTTTGGTTATAATTTTACAGGTTTAATTTTGGTGATCATTTACTATTTTTGTCTTTTAAATGTTACTATATCTGGTGGTAAGTTAAACATAAGCCATATAATAATAATATCCCGCACCTATCACGCAACGCCGTCTAGTCCCAAGCTAAGCAGAGCTTGTTTTATGATTACTAGACAACTGACACTTATATACCTATTTCTAAATACATACATATAATAGATAAATTACATCCAGACATAGAACAAATGGTCGTGTTCAACACATAATCTGGCCTGGGTGGGAATCCAACCCATGACCTCCGGCATAGCATTACTGACCACTAGACCAACAGGCCTGTCAAATATGTAAGTTCCTATATTGTTAAAAGTCTTTGCAATAAACAGAATCGTTGAATCCAATGCCTGTTATATCGCACTGCTTTACAAAGGTCCATCTCTCTCCTTTTTCCACTCACGTCTTTTCTCTGCCGTTGAGGACCAGTACCCCTAGCCAAGTTGCTGATCTGCTTCAAATGTACGGGAGTGACGTCGCCTCAACGCTCAGTCACGTGGTCAGAACAAAAGAATTGGCGGCAAAGTCAACTCGAAGCGTTCGACGCAAGCGAAACGGTTGTAACTTGGCTAGGGGGGCAGGACCAGAATTTTTTTTTTCAGATTCGAGTAACTTTGTACCATTTTAATTTAGCCTCTCAAATATCCAAGTAGCAACTCCAGGTTTCCCTCTCATAATTTTGGACTAAGTGACATTTTTTCCACACTTTTTCGTGCACATACGATTATTAAAGCTCAAGCCAAGTGTTATGTTAGCACTTAGACGTGCCTCGGAGTATATTAACTGAGGGAACGACTGGATGGCCATAATTTAATATTACTAAAAGAGGTTTTATGGCGGGGAGGAACGGTAAAATGTTACAATGAAATGAATAAAGATTACAGAAGTTGAAGAACGGGGATAGTAAACAAACATTGTTGTACTAACTGCCGTTGTTTGTTGCAGGTTTTCGTATTCTTTTTTTTATTTTATTTATTTATCAGTTCTACAGTCTTTCTAGAGTTTCGTACCACAGTTGGCAAAAACGGAACACTTGTTGGATTACTTTGTTGTTCGCCTGTCCGGTTAAGGTGGGAAATCATCTAATGACATTTCCCACCCTGTGCGAGCCAGGAAATCATGTCAGACTTTTACTGTCTAAAACCCACACCTACTCATTCTTTGCCTTCGTTCTAGGACCCTGAGGGTCTCTTTCGCATCACCCATGGCCCTAATAGGCTTCAACTCTGCTAGGATGGAGATATTAAGCTGAAATTAATATCAGATCCTCAAACTGCTATCCCTTGGAGCAGTGAAAAGTCAACGCAATCTAAAGATAAGGCTATTTAAGCTCCATTTATGAAGCATATTTTGACACTCACAAGGAAATCAAAACGTATAATAGGGTACTTCTCGTTGACTGTAGAATCCTGAAATTTGATAAGAAGTAAGATCTCATAACACTCATCATCATCATTTCAGCCGACAGACGTCCACTGCTGGACATAGGCCTCCCCCAAGCGTCGCCACAACGAACGATCATGTGCGTCCCGCATCCATCGGATTCCTGCTACCTTCACCAGGTCGTCAGTCCACCTTGTAGGAGGCCTTCCAACGCTGCGTTTTCCGGTACGCGGTCGCCACTCCAGAACCTTTCGACCCCAACGGCCATCTGTTCTGCGAGCAATGTGCCCTGCCCATTGCCACTTAAGTTTGGCGATTCTTTGTGCTATGTCGGCAACCTTGGTTCTCCTGCGGATATCTTCATTTCTGATTCGATCACGCAAGGAAACTCCGAGCATAGCCCTTTCCATTGCTCTTTGGGTGACTTTAAGCCTTTTGATGAGGCCCATTGTGAGCGACCACGTTTCGGATCCATATGTCATCACTGGCAACACACACTGGTCATAGACTTTCGTCTTGAGACACTGTGGTATGTTGGATGAGAAGATACCGCGTAGTTTCCCGAACTTCTCTTCTTTTCATAACACTAGTAAAAGAAAAAGTTTGGAATTCTACGGACTATTACACTATATCGAACTATGTATTTACATAAGCAAGTTTGTACGGAACCATCGGTACGCGCGTCCCACTCGCACTTTACCGGTTTTTCAAAGATACTCAATTCCTGCAGTGGTATTCAGTTAAAATCTCACCCTCAAACTTAAAGGCAGATACAGACTTTGTGAAACATGCGCCACGCACAGCGCACAGATGAAGCATTTGCTTCGCACGCCATAGCTCGACCCAAGTATATGTTCGTACATATATTGTTTTCAATGCGCACACTTCAAGTAGAGGCGTTCGCTATGTGCCGTTCGCGGCGCATGCCTCGCAAAGTCTGTATTCACCGTTAGGAAGTAAACTATAAGTTAAGCACCCATCATCAAATTTTCAACAATGAAATTTCTACAGAGTAAATCGCCTAAAATTAATGGATCAGTGAATCTACAATCATTGACTGCCTACATCAACCAGTCACATCTCTAGTCAAGCGGTCGACAACCGGTTAAATTGAATGAGCTTTCAGGATTCGTCCATCTCTATGTTAATGGAGATTTGTGTGTGACTTCGTTCTAAATTCGGTTTAGGGGATCTACAACCAGATTATAGGGTACCTAAACCATCGGTTTATATTCTAGTGATCGATAGACAAGCCCTTTCATGGAAATTATTTGCTGAAATACTGAAAAGTTAAAATAAAAGTTCGCCACAATGCTACATTGGCATTATGTCGTCTAACAGAACTATTAAAACAAAAAACGCCAAGATAGTTTTTAGAGGATACTTTTTCGCGACCAAAATGTCTTAAAAGCGCCATGAATTTCGTGGCACATACGCGTTTCGTTCAACATAGTGTAATGTTCATGGTGTACAGTCAACATTACACCTGTACCCCTAGCCAAATAGCTAATTTGCAATCTTTAACGCTAGCAGAAAGCTTCATATATACGGGAATGACGTCGCCTCAACGCTCAGTCACGTGGTCAGAACAAAAAAATTGGCGGCGCGGCCAACTCGAAGCGTTCGGCGCAAGTGAAACGGTTGTAACTTGGCTAGGGGGGCTGAGTCGACTGAAGTGAGTGTTCGGTACGACGTAAACAATCCCGTAGCCTCATCATAATACGAAAAAGCTTTGAAGCTCCCGATTTAAACCAGATTGAAGAACAAAACATCTGTCCAAAACAACAAGAAGTCAGTCAATCAGAAAAATGATCCTAAATACGCATTCCAAAGTGTAGATCATTTAAATCAATAAACACGTTTAAGACTCATAGAAATTTATTACAAATATTTCGGTTACATATTTCTTGCCGCTTCTATTATTACGTGCGTGTGAACTGAAGGACCATACTGTAGGGGCCCACATAGAAAGAAAGAAAGAAAGAAAGAAAACTATTTTATTTGGCATACACACTCGTAGATACACACAATGTAGGAACATGTGTATGTAACAATGTAAATCAAGAATAAATATGTAACTTAAAATAAGCCACTGGCACCTAGACGAGGGCCTGTCTCAACTGATAGCATCCGCACATGAAGCGCATATCAGCACCACTCAACTAAACCATGGCGTTTTCATCACCTTTCAGTTACTAATTGTATTTCATTGAAACGCACTAGTTGCACCGACTTATCAATTTATCTTTTATACATGAGTAGCCGTGTGAGGCAAAGGCCGTGCCAAATGGATGGCGGCAGACCTTTACGCTACTTATCTCTTAGTCCGCTACAGGCTTCAGGTTTAATTTCTCTTTGATATATTTTTCTTCTCCTGGTTCAACTAAATATTTGATATTTATTAGTATATTTTTTTTTGTATTGTATGTATGTATTTGTGGTAATGTATCTTGTTAGTATTATATCTAATGTTTTTACACTGACAACCCTAAATCTATCTCCTTTCTCTCAGTCCATCCAAAGGTTGTCTGTAAGAGATCGCCCTGTGCGATAAGACCGCCCATTGTACACTTATTCTTTTAAATGTTTGTCCTGTATTTTTGTTTATTTGGCGTACAATAAAGATTATAATAAATAAATAATAAAAACAAAAGCCCCCTCCCTAAACCACTAGCGCGATAAAAAATTTCATTTTCCGTTCCATTTGTTTGTCCACAGGTATATTCGACACGGACGGCGTCCACGTACCGGGCACAGAATGTGACTTCCAGTTCAGCCGTTCCGGCAGCCGTCCTACTCACGGCCGGCTCTACAGCCCCCGATACCCGTCCATCTACCCCAACAATGTGCGGTGTTCCTACCATTTTCATGCCAGGTAAGTCTTGAAAGGATAAGGAAGTAGCCGTACTGATTTGGGCTAGGTGACATGCAATGGTGCAAAGCGCGCAATGCGGCCGGTTACGTACATTTTAGAACGTTTGTATCACAGAAAAGATGAAAGGTTGTTTGTATCACTTCCCTACTCGTCAGGTACTCGCTAGGTTCTTAGCACTGAGAAAGCCACCTATCAGTGCGTACATAGCCTAATTAGGTACATAAGTAAGAGTACTAACGTATTCAAGGTAACCCTCTCATAGAGCTAACACTTTACGTCACTCTTTGAAACCCACAAAAATCTATATTACTTGGTATGTATGCATATAATATGCCTCATACCTTTAAGAAGGGGTAGACTGCTAACTTATCAACGACATTACAGATTTAATTTCTGAGTTACGACGGAGAGCACTCCGACGGAAAAACATATTCGACACCATTGGTGCAGTGTGTGAGCGATTACCTTCTGCGCTGTGTGACGCAGGTTCAATTCCTGCACAGAACAAATATTCGTACGACCTACAGATATTTGTTTTGGTTCTAGATGCACCCACGATACAGAAATAATTTTTATTATGGGGCAACGTTCTTTTTTTTTAATATTTACATTTTGCCTGAGCTTATATAGGAATCTCGGAACTTAAGGGCCATAAAAGTTGAAAAAATATTCAATTAACACTGTAATACCTAGTTTAAATGTGGAGCAATGGTGAGCATTAGCATCCACAGCATGCTCTGAATCTCCATTCCAGGGTATTTATCTGTGAAACCATTATTACCATTTACACCGAAAAGGGCGTCACCTGCTTGTTATCAAATAGACGAGATTGAGATTATAATCTACATCCCATTATTATCACTGCGATCACTTTTTTCCGAAATTCCGAGTTACATTCGAGGGCCCAAAGTGTAATTTTATGCATTCTTATTATCTTTGCCTTAAAGTGAAAACCTCGTGAAAGTAAAACCGCAAACTTTACGGGAGGAAGAAAAAACCACACCCTGTTTAAATTTATTACACAGTTTCTTATGTGTCTAATTTAGTTTACAATTGGGATATGTTGTCAGAAGCTTCAAAGTCATATGTTTCAAAGTTAGTATCGTAAAAACTTTTAACGCTACCTGGGAGCTTTTCTTAAAGACTCTTACGATGTTTTACGAAGTTCTTATGAATCATTATTCCCGCATGTCCCGTGATTTGTTTTCTGTTTAAATATAATAAAAGGAGAAACTGACTGACTGACATATCAATGCACAGCTTTTTTTTTTTTTCGATTGGAAAATTCATCTTATGACAACCCCCGCTCTTGGGCGGAGCGGGAGATAGTCAAAGTCAAAGTCAAGTCAAAGTCAAATCATTTATTTCAAATAGACCATTTACAGGCACTTTTGAATAGTCAAATGTCGGTCAGTCCAAGAAAAGTGAAGCTAAAATTGCACGTTCCAAAGAGTAGGTCTCTATGGAGAAGAACGTGCAAGAAACTCCATGGACACTCTTTTAAATCATATTATGTGTTACATATAATGCTTGGTTACATATTACTTGTTGCTTCTATCATGAGAGCACAATGTCGATAGTGAAATAAAAATGTAAAATAATTAAAAGATAGAAACTGAATTAAGCCACTGGCAGCTAAGAGATGACCAGTCCCATCTGACGGCACCCGTTCACGAGCATGACGCGTGCATCAGCCCCACTCAGCTCAACCATTTTGAAGGGAACTGAACGACCCAATAACACGTGCCACCAACAGCGAGACATTTGAGTGAGCATGACAAACTCTCAACTGCCATGCTCGTAATGTAAAAAAAAAAAAAAAAAAGTTATAACCTAATAAAAATGCTCCATGGTGCTTCACATTCACAAACTTGAAAAAAGTGCTTCTACATTATACAATGCAATTGTCTTTCAAATTAAAAAATAATAATATTAGTTTCCAACTAATCAACTAATTAGTACGCCCTAGTGGTAGTGGAGCTGGACCAGCATTGAGCCAAGCATTTTTATCTTGAATATAATCCTCCAACTTATAATATGCTTGTCTGCATAGTGTGCGTTTAATACAAGATTTAAATTTCGTTTCATTGAGGTCTAATATTTGGGGTGGTATTTTATTATAACATTTCAAACAGTACCCCATGAAAGAAGAGGCCACTTTAGCCAGTCTGAAACCTGGTTGAACTAATTGATCCCTATTTCTTGTAACATAATTATGTCTATCGCCTCTTTTGCTAAAAAGATGAAGATTTTTTCTAACACACATGATGTTTTCATAGATATATTGACAAGGTACCGTCATTATGTTAATTTCTTTAAACAGTTCCCTTAAAGAATCGCACCGGCGGAGATTGTAAATAGCTCTGATGGCTCTTTTCTGTAATATAAAGATTGACTCGATGTCTGCAGCCCGTCCCCATTGTAAGATACCGTACGACATGACACTATGAAAATAACTAAAATAGACTAGCCTAGCGGTATCAACATTCGTAAATTGGCGGATTTTTCTAACAGCATATGCAGCTGAGCTAAGCTGCCCTGCAAGAGATGTTAAGTGGGGACCCCATTGTAGCCTTGAGTCTAGCGTAATCCCCAGGAAAATCGTTTTATCAACAAATTCTAGTTTTTCATTATTCAATACAATGTCACAATCACTACTTTTGACATTCGGTAAGGAAAATCTTATGCATTTAGTTTTTTTCCCATTTAGAACCAGATTATTAGCAGTGAACCAGTTTTGAACCTGCAATAGGGCGCTATTTTCGTTGTCAAGATTGTTAGTCTTTCTATTTATCTTAAAAATCAAAGAAGTGTCGTCAGCAAACAACACCATATTAAGTTTAGATAGTGTCAGACTCTTACTGACTAAAAAACCCATCCCGTTCCTTCAAGCCTTCATACCGGGGCTCGAGCGCCCTTTCGGATTACCCTGGCCCCAGTAGGCTTCGACCCGGCTGGGCCCCTGCTGTTGCTGACAACTCCTTGAGGCGCGCGGGAACAGCGCGCGCCGTCGACGACTTGGGCTTGGTCCGGACAGTTACCGGACGGCCGGACAGCGAGCTACCCATTGCTCACTGTCCGCAAGCCCGCGCCTACGGTGGCTGGAAATCGGGATCGGAATCCCGGCGGCGGCGAGAGCGCCGTTGCCTGATGCGGTCGGCCTCCTCCTTAGCGAGCATTACTGCTTCGCAGAAGTCGGCGACTGCCTGCCACTCCTCCTCGCTCCGGACCATGGCCTCGACCAAGGCCCGGCGCGAGAGGTCTCCGCCGGTCAATGCACAGCTGAAACTACTGGGATTAGAAGCGTGAAATTTTGCACAAGGTTTCCTTTTATAACGTAGGCGAGCACTAAAAGAGAATTTTCCAAAATTCACCGCCTTTTTAGGCGAATCTTTTTGGATCAAACCGAGGTCCAATGGCTATATGGAGAGCCGGGGACGAAGCCGTTGCCAGAAGCTAGTATGTAACATAATAAAAATAAACAAACATACATGCTTAAGTATTTCATTATCCAGCAACAGTATGTTACTGCAACACTACTAAGGACATAAGACCATTTTGTGCACATAATTAGATAAAGTTAAAAAAAAACAAAACAAATTTTAAAATTACTGCCCATATTGGATTGGCTTTATCATATTGAATTTATAAACACTTTTAATTGATACTCATAACATGAGAATGCATAAAAAAATAACTCGTCCGCTATTTCGAGAGTCCGCCATATTGGATTTAGAATGACGTCACTTAGCTAAGCATGCATTATTATCAAAACTGTACATTGTGTACATTTGTCAGCAAAACAACTCAATACCTTAGGTGTTAATAAATAATTTGCAAAATTTAACCTAAAACAATATGATACAAACATTGCAAATTATTTAATAGCTTGTAAAAATTAGATTTTTTTAAGGTTTACTTCAATTAAAACAATGTTACTTTTTTTCAGACCAAAGGAACGCGTGAAAGTTGTATTCGAAGAAGTTGCCCTTCAAAAAGGTGACATAAGGTTTGTATAATTTTTACTTTATTATGATAAACAATTACTGTTTTCTAAAAACAACCACAGAAATGCCTAGCTATTACAAATGAAGCTTCAAGTTTTTATGAGAGTAACTCAGGAACTTTCTCACAATATTTTATACAATATTATGACGTCATTATCATCAGTGTATCAGCCGGAAAACGTCTACTGTTGAACGTGGGTTTCCCTCCTCTACCATAAATTACTATTATTATAGCCAACCCAACATCTGTTTGCTTCAATTTTTGTTAGTTGATTTTGAACTTTGCGCCTCGAAAGAGCAAGAAAATTGCAATTTTATGTTGTTATTTCCATTGTTAACTGCAGATGTGAACACAAATTTCACAAATAAAAAATATAACGCCGCATCAAAAATAAATGTACAAATTATTACAACAGTAAAAGCTACTCTTAAGAAACCAACACTTAATGAAATTAAACTGAAATAAAAAAACTGACGACACAATCATAAAACACTTCGGCAACCATAATTCTGAACCATAATCCATCTATAAAAATAAAATTGCACGTCAAGATATTCTATAAAGTCACCGTCGTATGAAAACTCGATGATAAAACTGGGAATGTACGAGTCATGACGGGCGTGCAACATGGTTCGAGGAGTGACGCCAGATGACAACATAATTTTGGGACGTCTTAATAGGTTTGTGACCTATGCTAATACCATTATTGACTGGCTTGTTGGTTTAGTAGCCCTGACTGCTATGCCGGAGGTCGTGGGTTCGATTCCCACCCAGGACTAATGTTTGTGTGATGAGCATGATCATTTGTTCTGTGTCTGGGTGTAATTTATCTATACATGTATGTATTTAGAAATATATAAGTATGTTTATCAGTTGTCTAGTACTCATAACACAAGCTCTGCTTAACTTGGGACTAGACGGCGTGGTTTGATAGTTGTGGAATATTATTATTATTTAACTAGCTGCTGACAACGCCTTCCGCTGTTTGAAAGTTAAATATTGTCCCATGGGAACTTACAAGGATAAAAAATATTCTGTCTAGCCGTGAACTAAATTTCATCCAAATCCGTGAGTGAAGAAGTAACAGACATACACACATACATTCTCACAAACTTTTGCCTTTATAATATTACTGTGATACCCATATTGAATATTAGAACTGAACAATGTAAAAATCAACTGAACAATGTAAAGATCAACCAAACACTGGGTCCGCGTGATAGATTATGGCCCATTCCCTCTCCAAAAGAGGAAGCTTGAGTTCCAGCAGTGGGAACATAAAAAGGGCTGATTATGCTATACTATGCTAATGTAAAGATCAGCTTTTTTTTTATCTGTTATAAACTAGTACTTGACTGCGATCCCGCCTGATGGTAAGCAGTGATGCAATCGGTGATGGTGAGGCGCACTAGTTTATTAAGAGCCTATTCACTCTAGCCTTGAAGACACCTAAATAATAATCAGACGGGAAGACCGCAGCAGGCAAACTGTTCCAGTCCCTCGATGTACGCGGTATAAATGACGAGGCGAAACGCTTAGTCCGGACCGTAGATGTTTCAACAACGTAAGGGTGGATACTCGCCGTGCGTCGGTTTGTCCGATGGTAGAAATGAGATGGCGGAATCAAGTCATGCAAGTCAAGCTTCTTAGGTTTGCGATTTTCTTCAATACCCAAATGTGTAACAAAAGCATGATCGTGTGATAGTGCATTATGCTAAGTCGTAGTGAGACAGAGGTTCCACGAAACCCGTTTTGATGCGTTCCTACTAGAGTTACTTATTAAAATATCTTTCTTCTAAGCTTGCACTTTCCGAGTATGTGTCCTTGTTCAATGTCATTTCCTATATGGATAACCGCTGGCATATTGTGGTTACAAAACCAGCTGGTATTTTATATATCTACCGGTTTTGTCTGTTTTTGTTGTTTTTTTTTTTTTGATAAGAAATCGTTAAATGACTTCTTCCTCTACAGGTCGGAATGGGTCGAACTTTTACTGCTTTTATTTTTAATTGATATAAACTAGTGCTTGACTGTGGTCTCACCTGATGGTAAGCAGTGATGCAATCGTTGATAGTGAAGCGCACTAGTTTATGAGCCTAATCACTCTTGCTTATATATATAATCGGACGAGAAAAGCGCAGCAGGCAAATTGTTCCAGTCCTTCGACGTACGCGTTATAAACGACGAGGCGAAACGCTTAGTCCGGACCGTAGAGTAGTCCTGCCTAAAACCCACTCCTATGTTTTTTCTTTGCCTTGCATTCTAGGACCTCGGGTTTTCTTTCAGAAGCGAATCGGTTTTGCCTTATAATGATTGGTTATGACCACATTATTTGCTCATCACATATTTACAAATTAATAATATAAGAAAGAAGTTTAAGTATGTGAATGTCTGTGTAACAAACATACACAACAACAGTGCGTTCGTGCGCTCAAACAGCTAAACGGATTTAGCTGAAGTAGCTCACTGATAGACCATATCCTGAAGCTCTACCATGAGCTCTTAATGTGATCCATTTTACGACCTAAACTGAACTGTTAAAGCGATGGAGCTGTATAGGGTGTATAGCTCCATGCCTCTTTCTCGCTCGAACGAATGACATTTTAACTCGTCATGGTAAGACCTCTAGAATAGGTCCTGTGATATTTTTTATTCCGGGAGTACGTTCCCTTATGATAATTTCTAACTTCCCGCAGGCAAAGTCACCGACAAAAGCTAGTAAAAAATATAACTTAGCATAACATCACCGGAAATGTAAATAAAAAACAGACTATGGTACAATATTGCGTTAATGCACAAAAGAGTAAATTATGCAGTGCTGACCGCCAAACGATTTCGGGTTTTGGTTGTTGGCTTGCTTCGTTACGTTCCTCTCTGCTTTATTTTTAACAAAAATACCAACATTAAAATGAAAGCATATGAGATTTTGTAAAGACCTTTTTATTTATTACTAGCTTTTGCCCGCAGCTTCGCCCGCGTACGTGAAATATAGCCTATGTCAGTCAGGAATAAAGCAGCTTTCTATCAGTGAAAAAATTTTAGCAATCGGACCAGTATCAGTTCCAGGACCAGTACCTCCTACAAACAAAATAACAAACTTTACTTCTTTACTATATTAGTGTAAATTGAAAAGCTCACGCTTGGCCATTATATCACCTGATGGTAAGCAATGATATGGTACAATGGTGTGGTGGTATGAAGTACGCTAGCCTAGAAGTAACCTATTCACTCTTGACTTACATTAGATGCCAAGGTTGTTATCAGGAAGCACAGACTCTGGTAGGGAATTCCACTCATAAGCTGGTACTAGGCGCGTAGAATGAATGTGTTCCCAGAACTTAATACCTATACAAGGTGTAAGGGACAGCCCTCCACAAACTTAAAGCAAAGGGCTTGCTCAGTAGACAAAGTAGGCTTGCTCAAGTTTATAATTTTGTATGGTGAGGCGGACTTTTTTTTTCGTTTCCTGAAAAAAATTTTTGTGGAAGGTTGTTCAGTTTCGTCTACTGAGCAAGCCCTTAAAGTTTGTGGAGGGCTGTCCCTTACACCTTGTATATTTCGATTATATTTGCTGCTTATACAAAAAGATTAAAAAAGCGGACTTCTGATTCGTTGGAAATCTTGATCACCTTGATACATTGTGTTGAAAAACAACCTGTAGAGGTTGTTGCTATTATAGCAGAGGTAAATGAAATGGAAGTTATTTGGGTTGACCCAGTTATAAAGTCGAGTGAGTGAAGTGGGTTGTGCTTATATGAGGATAGCGGTCAGGTAGATTCTGTGGACCTGTCCGTTATCTAGCCTACAAATAATAATGAATTAGTAGTTATAGAGACTGATGTTGCGAAACATAATTCAGTTTTAGTATGTGCTAAAGAAACTTCCGCCTGACTATCGCTAAGTACATTTTTGCTTGCACTCGAAACGAAAACTACAAAGGGTTTGGTTTGGTGCCGCACCGCAGGATTGAAACGATGTTTTTTTTTTAAGTTATCAGACAGAAATGACCGCGATGTGACGGACTACGCTAGCGTTTAACGAGAAAAAATCAATTGTAAATAAAAAGAAAGAAAGAAAAGAAAGAAAACATGTTTATTCTGCCCTTAGAGACACACAAATAATTACAAAATAAAAATTAATGGCAAAATTAAGGCGAACTTGACCCGGCTTGACAAGTAATATCGAAATTGTCAAACGTGTAGGTATATAAGGGTTTTTTTTAAGGGTTGGGAACCTATACATAACTTTTTCGCTCTAGAGGGATTTCACTCATGTTCTTTCAGTTACTCTTTGCGCTTCAGAGCTGCGGTGACTCTTTAGAAGAATCCCGAAGTCCTGGTAGATATCGACCCTAGCGAGGTCCGTAACTCATGACATCTTTTTGAGGCGCGTGAAACAAAAAGCGCCGTCAATCTAGGCTTGGTACTTGTCACCATAAGCTGGGCCTACGATGACTGGAAATGACAAATATGCAAAGGTTTGACAATTAGCTCATGCCTTCTTCAGTAGAACGTCACTTGTCAAGAATATTTTTTTCAACGTGAGAAACATCAAATAGCATTTTCTGCTCTAGGTGGAGTAAGAAGTAGTGTCAAACATTTACTGACTAAAACCCATCGGTATTCCTGCTGTTGCCCATTGCATTCCAGATGCTCTTTCCAATTATCCTGTAGCCAATTTGCCCAGAGCATATGAATATTGTACTGATCACATCACTGAATACCAAATGCTATTCTTACTAAAATAACTGAAACAAAATTAACAATTCCAACAGCCACCAGTTACTACCAGTTAATTTCTCTGCACCACTTGACCGAAACCATTATGCAAAAGACCTCGAGGCTACATTATGACGTAGCCACCTAAAGCGGTATTTTCATGCATTATACGCTTAATGAAACAAGTAGGTACATATAGTTTATGAGCTGGGCTCATTTACGTGAGCACTAGTCGACCGTTAAAACCATAATTTAATTATGCCAACTCTACTACCCGCTTTAGGGATTGGTTACGGTTGGGCTATTTTCGGTTAACCGGTTTTACGCAAAAACCGGAATCCTATGTGTACGATGTATTCTCGAGGGGTGAATATTGTTTGTCATGGTGTTGTTTAGTGTTTCGGTAAACGGTTTTCAATGTTTTCGTGTTTACGCATTTATGATGGGATCAGAAGGGATGCGGAAGTCAGCTGAATAATATTTTGACTTTTAACTCTAGTGCTGAGAAGAAAAATATTTGAATTGAAATTATGAGCCGGTTTTATGTGTACGAAATTATCAATGAATAATTTTATATAACTTTGAATGCCATGAGGATCAACACAAAACGTGAGAAAAATGACCAAGTTTTCCGAATGAATGATGTACGTTGTTTTTTCGTAATTTAATGAACTATTTCTTACCATTTCTTCGAAACTAGTGAGTTTACTTACTTTTTTTATATCGAAATAAAAAAAGTAAGTAAACTCACTAGTTTCGAAGAAATGGTAATTTTTTTTTTTTTTAATTAATTTTCGACGTAAACTTATTTTACACTGTTTTTTTACCCGTTCTATGCGGAAAAAAAAGATCCATTTTGCAGTCCAAAAGTGATCTCTATATTACAAATTAATTTTTTTATCCGGATCTTTTTATTTGGAGCCCTATACAAAACCTTAAAAAGATTAAATCTTACAGTAATTAAGTCCTACAGTAAAGTATCAAATTCCAAAAAGCAGTCTTACAGTAAAGGATCAAATTCCTATTAATATCATCACCATTATCGTCATTTCAACTGGAAGACGTCCACTATCTCATATAGCCTTCCTTTCAGATTCCCACGACTCTCACTAGTTCATTGGTCTACCTTCTGGGTATGCAATCGCCATTGACCAAAATTATACGAGCAATGTACCCTGTCTACTATTTCATGTCGGTAGTCTTAGTTCCACTGCGGTTATCTACATTCCTAATTCAGTCACACCAGGAAATTCATTCATTGCCCTTTGGGTGACTTTAAGCCTTCTAACTAGGCCCATTGTTAGCGACCAACTTTCAAAGCCATGTCATTATCTACTGGTACCACATAAAACTAGAGTACAACAAACTTTCGACATAGACCTCTAATATCTGTCGTCTAAAATATATATGCTATTTTTTTTTCTTTTTTCGCTGGGTAAAAATCATCCCAATGACATTTCTCGCCTTTGGGCGCAGTAAGAGATAGTGTCAGACTCTTACTGCCTAAAAAACCCACTCTGTTCCTTCGTTGTCTTTCATACCGGGCCGAGCCTCCCCTTCGGAAACAGACTCTTGGCCCCAGTAGGCTTCGACCCTGCTGGAGTGCTGGGCTCAACGGTTAATGACTACTTCTTCGACGGCTCGGTCCGGACGGTTACCAGACGGTCGGACAGCGAACTACTGAAAAATAAATACAAAAATAACATATAAGTTAGTAGCGTGGTTTCAATATCGTATTCTCATGAGTAGTTGTTACACATTAACCATTTGAGGCTGATATTGACCACGTGTCTAATATTGTTATGTAAAAAACCTGTATACAAAATTTCATAACAGTCTCATGAAATATCACAAAGTTATAAGCGTGATATGTTACCTGGTTGTCCGGAAAAATGGTCACTGGGCCATCCGGGCGACTGAGAGGTTGTTGTGCTCTTGCACCCAGCTCTGCGCTGGCGCCTGATGCTCGCTATGACCTGCCATGACCTGTGTTGTACTTAGTGTCAGTGGTGTCCAACTTGTGACCTTTTTAAAATATTTTTGGGAAAACACCACGCACACATTACATGGTGTAAAAATTGTTGGAATCGATTCAGTTACTGATTCTGAACAAACTATATTCAAGTTCACATAAACTAAAAAAATGATGTTGTATGGACCACAGAATAGATTGATATTGAGATGATGGTGGGTACGTCACGATAAGGGATGAAATACTCCATAGCTTGACGTATCACATCGGATATAGCGTCTGCACAACTCGACGGATTTTCGGAAGAGAAGCAGACCTGCTGTCAAGGATAAGACGCAAAGAAATGCCGCATCTCATCCCAATCTGCTGACCTGTAACACCACATTCGCCGTTCACCGCGTGAGTCGCAGTCAGGTGGGGAGAAGGACGATACAGACTTCACCAGACAGTGACTTATGTCTCGAGATTTGACAAATTGTTTGAAAAACGTCCTCGATTTCGAATTTCGAAATTCCGCTGTAAAAACAACTTCTCAAATTGTGTGTCATACATTCCCCGTTTTCCAACTAATCAATACTGTGTTGGCAATGTAGCTATAAATAAATGAAACAAGACTGAATATTTTACCACCGTGTATGCCTCAAGCGTTGACATTGGCTAGCCGGAACACCTTGTAAAGGTATTTGCTCCAGCTAATCCGTTTAAGGGTGGTACTGTAACTAAATTTTGTGGCGATGGCATGAGAGGAAAATTTTAGCGGCTCGTAAACACGCAAGAAGGTAAATAATGTAAAGTAGACTTAAGTTCATTTATGGGTGTTGATAGTGGCGGGGTTCTCTCCAAAGAAATCTCTACCTCATACCAGGTAATCATATTAACCTGTCAGCATAATTGTATATTATACTAGCTTTTGCCCGCGTACATAAAGTATAGCCTATGTCACTCAGAAATAAAACAGCATTTTATAAGTGAAAAAATTTTAGCAATCGGACCAATACTTCCAGAGATTACCTCCTACAAACAAAAAAAATAAACTTTACCTCTTTATTATATTAGTGTTGACTATGATTGTAATGTATTTGGCTTCAAATAACAATTCAATAAGATTTTAGTTGACAAAATCCCTGACAGCTTTGAAGTAAATATGTTTAGCTATTAATAGACGATTTCAGGTTCATCACTATCCTATTCCACTTTAACTCTGTCAATGGACCCAACCGTCTTTAAAACCGATCAAATAGATTCCTAACATCCAAGGGAGTGACGTCACTACACCTTTGCTCGTCAAAAGTCCTCAAAAATGTCTGCAAGGTTTTAAATAAAACTCGAGAAAAAATATCGCTGTTTGATTAGCCAACACGGCATGATAATGAATGCAATAACAAACTTCTTGCATTCAGGAATACGTCTTATCGTATATTTCCAATTCACAAAGAGCTCCGACCCATTTCCGACCTAATTTCGCATGTCTCCAAACAGTACAAACCATTTTACAATTCCGCGTATATATTCCTCGGGCCGTCCTTAACATAACTTGACTAAACTCAGGACATTCCAGCCAAGGAATTCCGTAAGTCCGGCCAGAGGAACTCGACTAACTAAATTAACTGAATTATTCGTGCAGTAATATTACGTGAGCTGTGTTATTAATTAACTACGTTATATTTGTTGTGATTATTTTGGAATTGTATCTTATAAATAATATTAATGACTAACGCCCGCTTCTTCTACTTAAAATATAGCTAAGGTCACTAAGGAACAAAGCAGCTTTCTATCGGTAAAAAAAAATTAAAAAATCGGACCAGCACTTTCAGAGATTACCTACTTCCTACAAATAAAAAAATAAATAAACCTACCTTTTTATATTACGAGTATAAGTGTAGATGAAAGGATAAGAGGATCTATGGGCATGCGAAGAAATTAGTATCAAAAACGTAATCTTCTTGGCTGTCATGTAAAAAACCAGCTAGTCAAACTCGCGCACCGAGGGTTCCGTATAAAACCGAGGGTTCCGAGGGTTTTTGAACTTATATAAATGTTTGATTCAAAAATCGAGACACGAAGATTATTTCGGATCCCAAAACTAATAAAGTTAATAGGTTACTTCTAGCCTAGAAGTAACCGGCAGGTGAACTAAATCGTCGGCTACATCATCGCTTACCATCAGGTGAGATAGTGGTCAAACGCGAGCCTATCAATAATAAAAAAGTCTTTATTTTGTGACATCATTTCTTTATTGTTTTTCAGACTACTAATACACACCACAAAGAGCATAACATAATATATGTATCATATTCGGTCTTATAATACTCCCACTGCTGGGACTCAGGCCTCTAGTCTCTAGTAGAGGGAGTGGGCCGTAATTCACCTCAAAAAGTATTAATTATTAATATTAACATTATTTAAGTCGTAGAGTTTATAGAGCTTGAAAAGAGCAAAGCTTAATTTTTCTCGAAGTGGCAAGTTCGTAGTTCCTTCAAGCTAGCTGCCACTTAATCTCGGCAATTCTTTACACCGTCCACAGCGCGGTGTGGCTGCAAACCATCATCAATCCGACCGATAAAGTCCGTTAGTAGCTTTTCTAGTGCAGCTATGAAAATAATACATGCCTTTAGTTTTTGACCTCTACTCCTTAAAAATAAAAATACTACTTTGTTGCGTCACAGTATCACAAAATAGATAGTTACAGAAGACAATCTTATGTTTGTACTTTACTTTTTAACCGACTTCTAAAAAAGGAGGAGGTTCTCAATTCGGATGTTTGTATTTTTTTTTAATTCTTTTTCTGTTGGAAAGAGTATACTTCCCAAATGGTCCCATAGTCACCAAGTCGGGATCTGATTATGGAATCTTGGCTAAATTGAGGAACCCCTCAAATATTTTAGGAGTATACTTCCCAAATGGTCCCATAGTCACCAAGTCGGGATCTGATTATGGAATCTTGGCTAAATTGAGGGAACCCCTCAAATATTATAGGCAACTATATAGTCATTTTGATATTTTCATCAAGGAATTAAGCATTTACAGTCAAAAAGTGACATTTAATGAGGTGGAACTGGTGAAGAAGACCAGAAATTGCCAACGGAACTTCATACTCAAACAAATATCACAATGAACATAGTTAAGCGACTATGACAATACAAATAAATGAATAGTTCTGAATAGTTATGTTGAAAATGGTATCATCGAAGTGATCTGATGATGATGATGGAGCCGGAAGATAGGTACCGGAACTCCGTAATTAATCAATTTATCCTACCCGCGTTTGGGCTTATTAGAAATGTCATGAGATGCACTTTGGCTATAAGGTACTATCGAAGTGATCTGATGATGGAGCCGAAAGGTGGAAGGAGACATGGGAACTTCATAAGAAAATGATGTATTCTAACAGGGTTTGAGCTAATTGGAATTGTCATGAGAAAAAGGTAATTTCGGAAGTCGGTGTTAAATAAGGAACAAACAATAACGAAAAACACCGACTTTCGAAATTAAAATTATTTTGATCGTTATAGTGTTTTTTTAGTGAAGTCGGTTATTTTTTTTATAAAAAGTAATTTTTATAGATACCTACGCTCGGTGTACGCACACTAATGAGCGTTTGAGCTGGAACTGTTCGACGAACGGGCCGAGGCGCTCCGAGATATCGTGTCCATGAGCGGTGTTTATGTGTGCGTTGCTCGAGCGCGCTTTGTATGTAGATTGACTTCTGTACCTATATATTTTGTGACAGTACAAACCAGTAATGAGGTTACAGAACAAATTCTTTACGTACATCGAAATTGGGAGTTTCTAATAAGGAACAAGAAAGCGAAGGGCGACAGGACACATGCTGTTTTAGTGAATAACAGTCTAGTACGTCCTCCCGCTTGACTCTAGTGCGGGAGATGATATCTCAACTCAAAAAAAAGTAGAGAGAATGGATCGCAACTGGCATCACCCGCTGTCTCTCTGTGTTAAAGTTACCAGTTCTATTCTCTAAAGGGTACGTAACATTTTCATATATCTACTCGTACAATAAAGAGGTACAGTTTGTTTTTTTGTTTGTACTCGTAGGAAGTAATCTCTGGAATTACTAGTCCAATTGCTAAAATTTTTTCACCGATAGAAAGCTGCTTTATTCCTGAGCGACATAGGCTATATTTCGAGTACGCGGGCGAAGTCGCGGGTAAAAGCTAGTATTTAATAAACTAGCTAACTTGGCATACTTTGATATGCCAAATTACTAAATCCGTACAGCCGTTTCAGCATAAAGAAGTAAATCACATACACACACAAGCATGTGTGTATACATATTATTTTTCAACAGACAAGCAATCTGTAAATAATAAGAACGTCCCTAATAACAAAACACTTCTGTCTATGTAAAACTTACCCTTATTTACTCAAAGCTACTTAAGTACCTACTCGACACATTTAAAGTGCAATAAACATAATTACGTCGCAGTTTCCCCGTCTGTCAACATTACATTACATTACCATAGTACCGAGAATCCCATATATAATGCTTATAATATAGACCCTAAATATTCCTAAAGTAATTCAATTACTTGTTTATCTTTATTCTCTTCTTACTTAATGGATTGAGAGAATTTTGAACGCTGTCCAAGTTTGGGCTTGAAATGTAGAGAGCAAATAAAATGGTTTTGTGTTTATCTCAAGTGTTTAGTTTAACAAAACTGTTTTAGGAACACATTCATTGTGCGTACAGCTAAGGAAAGCAAGTTGTATTACCTGGCAGAATCTGGGTTTTCTGATAGCTGCAACCTGGGGATCTTTAAGGGTGAATAGGATACTTCTAGGCAAGCGAGCTTCATCTTCGACTTCATCGTTACTTTCCTTCAGGTGATATGGTGAACAAGCGGGAGCCTATCAACAGTAAAAAAAAGGTTACTGGTTTGTGGTGATAGTAAAATCAATAGCTTTAAGTATTTTTTGCCACACCTGTATCATTATTCAAATCTGGTCTGCAACAGCTATAGAGAAAGATGTGTTTTTTTTTTTTTGTGTAAACAGAGTATCAGACTAACGACTCCAAAATAGCCTAATTCAGGACACCCATGAAACCCACCACCTCATGCCAAAGAAGAATCTTTGATTTCTTTGACCACAGTGCCATAAAGGAAGGTAAGGGAAAAGACACTGCTGACAGGAAAAGTAGATATGAAAAGACCTAGAGGCAGGTGTGCGATACGTTGCGTTAGACTAAATCTGTGCTACAATAAAGACCACAGTCTGCTACGCTTTCCACATCGCCGAAGATTGGAGAACATGGCGAAATATAGTCCACAAAAAAAGTTATTCGATGAGGTTACGACCCTCAGCCACAAAATAGAAAGGTACAGAAGTCAATCTACATACAAAGCGCGCTCGAGCAACGCACACAAAGACACCGCTCACAGACACGATGTCTCGGTCGCATCTCGGATCACTCGTCGAACAATTCCGGCTCAAACGCTCATTAGTGTGCGTCCACCGAGCGTAGGTATAAAAAGTAAAGTACATACATGAGATTGTCTTCTGTACCTATCTATTTTGTGCCTGAGCGTTGAAGATAAACGACGCCAGGAGGAGGAATTTGATTTTAAAGTTTGCACTATAACTACACTTGAATTCTCCCGTGGCTTGTGGTGTGTACAAATCTAAAAGAAATAGTTCCTAAAGAGGAAGCACTCTCTACTAATGATGCACGAATATGGCACTATAAATTATTTCCTAAAGAGGAAGCACTCTCTACTAATGATGCACGAATATGGCATTATAGATATAAGATAATAGATACCGACATTATTAGTATCAATGTAACTAACATTAGGCTTAGTGCGTAGGCTGTAAGCCTAATGCTTTTATAATGTACACCAAGTTACCGAAAATACAATTCTAGATTCCATATCATTAGGTGAAACATATAGCCTTATCGACAAAAGAGACCTTATTGTAAATGAGCCGTAATAATATCTATTGTTTTATTTGGGTTACATAACATACATAATCAGCCTTTGCAGCCACTGCTGGGACTTAGGCCTCCTCTCTAGGAGAGGGAATGGGCCGTAATCCACCACGCGGGCTCAGTGCGAGTTGGTGAATGTTACATGTACATATATGGGTTGGTATGATCATTAAGTAACTCTTCCCAATCTGGAGTCGGGTGACCCCGACTTACGAGTTTGTAGGTCGTGCGTTCAAACCCAGCCAGACGCATTACTTTGTATTTCATCACCACTGCTCTCAAAACGGTCAAAGAAAAGGTTGTAAGGAAACCGGCTTGTCCTAGAACTTAAAATTCAATGACATGTGACATCCACCAACACGCACAGGCCCCGCGTAGTGGATTCCAGCCCATTCCCTCTCATAGAGAGGATCTCCTTTGGAAACGTTTGAAAGAGTAACAGTGACCATTGAACACAAAAGGCAAATGAAGGAACATATCTAGGTATTAGTCAGTGAAAGTCTGACACGCCATCTCACTCGAATCTTTCTTCCGCTCTAGAGAAGTCATTTGACGATTTTCCACCTCAAACAAAGAGGTAGATAATCTTAGGTGAACCGTAATAGCATATAAAGATGGTCTCTATTTTTTTTTCAGTTCACTAAATATTCTCTTCCTCCAACATATAACTTATCTACACATTTTTCAACATCACAGCTCGCATAATAAAGCAAACACGACAATTTGCCGTAACGAGAGTGATGCCATAAAATGTATGAAGCCACGGCGTCATGTACATATGTCACAAGCAGAAACCGGTGATATATTGCTGGAGGCTTTCGATTTTATACGGGAAGTTGCCCACGGAAAAAATGGGGATTGATTTTTAAGTGAGAGGAAGAAATAGGGGCTTTGATAAGTTTTCCTTTTCACCTGACTATGGTAAAGCTTGTCAAAATTAAGTGACAGTAGACAGAGCAAATGGTCGATAAGGCTGAAAGGTTCTGGGTGGCGACCTTGTATCATCCGAGGAAGACGCTGCGTTGGAAGGCCTCACACAAGGTGGACCGATAATCTGTAGCCTGATTCACGTAAAATCAAACAAGCGAAATATTGTTGAAGTTTTATAGTCGTTCGATCGAAATCCTATCCAAAAGCGGTATTCACGATCTATCGACTTATTTCCAGTTACATTAATAAGTATTCTAACGGGATAATGTAATACAGATGTTTTTTTAAATCGACGAATTTCAAACGACTATAAAATCGATGTCGTTCAAACTCGATTGATGGATGTGAATACGGAAATGGTCTAAACGACTAAATCGCTACGATATCGTTACGGTTTTCATTACGTGAATCGGGCTACTGGTTGCGGGAATCTGACAGATGCGAGACGCGTAGAACAATTGGTGGAAACCTATGTCCAAAAGTAGACATCTTTCAGCTGAAATGATGAATTATGACACAGACCACTATAGCCTGAAGGAAATGACTCACCTAATAAAAATCAAAAAAGAAAAACACTATAAAATTAACATTCCTTTGACACATTTTTTTAACTAAATATGAACCAACTTCTTCATCATCTTTATCATTAGATTCCTGTTACTCTTACCTGGTCATTGGTACACCTTATTTTCGAGAGGCCTTTCATTGCTGCGTTTTATGCTGCGGTCGCCTTGCCACATTTTGGATCCAACCTTGTACAACACAGAGTATCAAGAACCTATACCTATGCCTACGAAGCTAATTCGAAGAGTACTTAAAATTTGCGGTGAAACAGTCATACCCTTCCTATTTACACCATAAATGTCGTGTTAATTATATCATTTCCGAAGTATACAATAACCACGTAACCATCAACCACAACGGCTACCACAACCCTATAAACTATTTGTGGTCACAATACTGGTCACAAATACACCGGAGGTATGCTATATGTATAAAATTAAACGGCTGATATCACTTTAAATACAATATTAAACCCTTTGATGTGAAGATATCGCTGTATTAAACATCGATTAAATTATGTAAATATTATATTCGACTAGCTACTGCCAGCGGCTTTACCCGTGTGATAGTAGGAAAACATCCCAAGAAAACATACTCCCGGGATACCAAGTTTCATCCGAATCTGTTCTGTCGTTTGAGCATAAAATAGCCACAAACATACACACACATCACATACACCATCACAAACCTTCGCCTTTATAATATTACTGTATGTACTTTTATTATATAACTAGCTTTTGCCCGCGGCTTCGCCCGCGTGGCATTAGGTACTTAAGGAATCGGGATAAAAGGTAGCCTATGTTCTTTTCCATGTCAAAGGCTATATGCATGCCAAATTTCATTCAAATCCGTTCAGCCGTTTTTGCGTGATTAAGTAACAAAAATCCAAACATCCACACTTTCAAATTTATAATATTAGTTAGGATTTCTATAACTTTTTCAATATGTAAGTGAACCGTAAGGATTTTTGTTAGGAATTAAATGTCTTTAAACCGAACATTAGTGTGATGAATTCTACGTCAAGTGCGACAAACTGATTTAATTTAAAAAAAAAATGAGTATCAAATCAGTTGCTGGTATTGTCATTAATTCCTGTCACCAACTTAGTAACCAATTTATTTGCACAGATAAATGAAGTGGTCACCTTTCACTATATAGATGAAAATGACATAAACCTATTTTAAATAAATCTTCAATTCATTAATTTACAGTCAGAACACTCAGTCTTAAATTCTGAGTCTGGAAAAATTACATAGGATTTGTGAAAAATACTCCATAGGCGATCCATATACTTGAATAAAAAGTTTGAGATTATTATCAAGTTTTGCAACAACAAATCTTTTTATACCAGACAAAGATCAAATTCTATTGCATGCCTAAAATTCTGGATCTTTTTTTTTATGGTGGGAAAAAATCATCCTATGACAACCCCCGCTCTTGGGCGGAGCGGGAGATAGTGTCAGACTCTTACTGACTAAAAAACCCACCCCGTTCCTTTCTAATTCTGGATCTGGAAAAATGACACAGGGCTTATAAAAATGACACAGGGCTTTTAAAAATGACCCCGTAGGAGATAAAAAAAAATATTTTTTCCAATGAAAAATATATAATCAGTCACACGGCTACTACTTGAATAAAAAAACTCGATATTATCATGACATTTTGCAACAACAAATCTATGTCATACTTTGACAAAATTAAAACTTTTTAGGGTAGTCAATTTAATACAAAAAGTCATTTAAAAACAACTCCATTACACAACACTAAATTCGATACTTGAATTGGTTGCGATGGGTTCAAATTATCTTGAATCGCATGACAGTTCAAGTGCCGTTACGTGACTTACACAATAAATTACACACGTAGAAGAAATCAAAACGATAGCACACAAGTGTCAACATCATTTATTTTATCTACTGCATTATATTCAATGTTAAATGCCCTGTAAACGATCAATTTATTTGACAAAATTGTTTATCAAACTTCACATTTGCAACAAACACGTAGAATTTGACAAACAATTTCATCGTATTTACGCCGCTTTACCATGTACTTCTTCCAATCCTATATACAGCGTGCTTGACAAAAAATTTGATAATTTTCTGGATGCTTTACTTAGACAGTTCTTCCAACCTATATACAGTGTGCTGTTGTATTTCATCTGTCTCATAATTAATACAGGTTGTTCTCTCATTTCAGCTGCCTGCGCCGTGCAGACATCATCAAAGTTTTCGACGGGAGAGATACCAACTCACCAGCTATAGCCATGCTTTGTAACGAGCTCACAGGTACTTAGCATCCTTACTAATATTATAAAAGCGATAGTGCGTTTGTTTGTTTGTTACGTCTTCACGCCTAAATCGCAAAACCGATTTTGATAAATTTTGGTACAGAGATAGTTGGGATCCTGGAGACGGACATAGGCTATTTTTTTTTAAGGGAGAAAAGGGAGAGAAAAAGGCGAGCGAAGCCGCGGGTAAAAGCTAGTTTATTATATTACTTACTCTTTGAATTCACGTAAATGGTAAAACGCTGAAACCGAATTCACGCAACGTGACGTCATACCTTTTGACACTGTGTTAGCCAATCGAAACTCGTAATATGACGCAAGCCTAAATAGATTCGTTTGATTGGTTTATACCACAACACGATACAATAATGTTTACTTTTACAGATTTTTGAAACAAGTAGATAGTAAACACAGATAATTTTTTTTTATAAACTCATATTTTTAGAATAAGTAGGTACCAGAAGAAACAAAGGGATCAGGTCATCATCACTTCCACCGTAGGCGCGGGCTTGCGGACAGTGAGCAATGGGTAGCTCACTGTCCGGCCGTCCGGAAACTGTCCGGACCAAGCCCAATTCGTCGACGGCGCGTCCCGCGCGGCTCAAGGAGTTGTCAGCAATAGCAGGGACCCAGCTGGGTCGAAGCCTACTGGGGCCAGGGTTAGTTTCGAAAGACAGCTCGAGCCCCGTTATGAAGACTAGAAGGAACGGGGTGGGTCTTTTAGTCAGTAAGAGTCTGACACTATCTCCCGCTCCGCCCAAGAGCGGGGGTTGTCATTGGATGATTTTATCCCACCATAAAAAAAAGGTCATCATCACTTCATCATCATATCTGCCGAAAGACGTCATAGGCATCCTCCAAGCGTCACCAGAACGGCCGGACAACAGAACCGATCCTGTGCGTCTCGCATTCATCGGATTCCTACTACGGTCACCAGTGTACAGTCTCTACTTCAGAACTGAACGGTTCCATCGTCCACCTGTTCTGCAAATGACGTGCCCAGCACACTGCTATTTTAGTTTGGCGATTCTTTGGGCTAGGGTCAATTTAGTTACTCGATGTTAAAAAATGAATGTGCTAGTGCATCCAAAGACGAAAACAACTATAAACGACGATTATCCCTATGGATAACGACGATTGTTCCGCACTCCATGAAAAGAGGCCTCTGAGAGACAGCGTCACCCCCTTCCACAAATCCAGAACCCCAGGGTACTGAGAGCTATAAAGCTCTTCCAGTTATAAATTCGCATAATATTCTCTCTGCAAGACCAAGGATCACACAACATTCAACTACCTCACTTTAAACCAACTCTCCACATTTATTTCCGAGCATTTCCACAAATATCATAACAAGATTTTATTTCTTGACTCTCGCTCGACACACAATACTAATATAAGTGACGTTGAGAAATCGGTTTGGAGATCTAATTTCACGGGATGCGACGATGCGGGACATTGCATTGCTCTGCCCGGAGTCCCGGCATCACGGGATTCTTTGTCGCTTTATACTCCCCTGCACTTATGGAACAAACAGTTCTCCAACACAGATCTGGATATAAATATTGTTGTTTATTATGAAGTGAAAAATCTTAAAGAACTTGTATTTATTTACATAGATAGAAATATAAAAGTTGACAGTATCAAAAAACCTGACCGCAAAAAAACAAATAAAAAGCTTAATGTTACTTGTTTTGATCTTGCTAGAATGTATTTTTGCGGTCGGTTTTTTGACACTCATTTTATTTTTTTATTTTTTAGTGAATAATACTTTTGAAATCGCCACCTTGAGCCTTTTATTTGATACCCTGTTATACTATACCATGAAAAAATATATAATTGGAGTGGAAGGTAGGAGTGGGATTTCTTGCCGTAGTCGGCGTTTCCTGATAACAAACAACCTAGGGGTCTTTAACTCAAGAGTAAATACGTTCCTACTCTACTACTACTGCTCTAGATAAGCAACGTGCTCCACGCGTCGTAGGCCACATCATCGCTTATCATGAGGTGAGATAGTAGCAAAGCTAGACTATCCATAAGAAAAAAAATTGGGAAGGAACTTCACTATTTTATTTCTTTATAATTTTGATGTATCCAGCATCACTCTCACAACTAAGACCAATCTGACAACACCAGCTCTCAAGATTACCTGGTAGTGTTTGTTTATTTTATAGTTACAAGAAATATATTTTTTTTATAGTTACAAAAAATAAGCAATAATTTTTTATAGTTATAAAAAATAGATAAACTTTTTCACATCTGTAAAAAATTATGAGAAAAGTATAAGGCAATTTCAAATCAACGTAATATTTGTTTATAATTTATATAAAAAGCTACTCTCACAATTCCGAAAATTTCGTCTCGTTTCTTATCGGGCTTAACTAGAATTTGATAAAAAAAAAAAAACTATGTTTCTTGAAGGTTTACATTGGGTTTTTCCTAGAAAACATTTGGAATTTGATTCTCTTTAGATTAGGTAAATAATCATGAGTACTGGAAGTAATATCCTGACTGGAATTGATTGTGTTTTGGTACCTACAATTTCTACTAAGAAACTGTAGTATTCTGCTTTAAAATGTATTTACTTACGATAAGTAAATTAGAAAGTAGTTCGTTACTTTATCGGTCTAGTGATTATACAAGTGTTACTGCCGAGCTTTTTTTTGTTTTAAGTGGAATATTGGGCAATGAATTTTTCCGTTCTAGGGTGGAGCGAGAGCGCTTGACTGACTGATAGTGACTAAAACCTATTCCTAGTACCTTTATTCCAAGGCCGGGTTTTCCTTTCAAAAGCGAACCCATGGCCACAGTAGGTTTTGACCTTGCTGGGACCCTCCAGTTTGCTGACAACTCCTTGAGACGCGCGTGGAACACTAAACTTCGTCGACGACTTGGACTTGGTCTGGACGGTTACCGGATGGTCGAACGGCGAGCTGCCCATTGCTCGCCGTCCGCAAGCCCCCGCCTTTACCTTGCATCCTAGGACCACGTGTTTCTCTTTCGGAAGACAACCCATGGCCCCCGTACGCTTCGGCCCTGCTGGGCCCCTACATTTATGCTGACATCTCTTTAAAGTGCGCGTAGGAGTTTATGGCGGGATTTCTTGGACTGAAGTTCAGTGACTGTTTTAATTATTCGCAATAGATTCCTAGTGGATGTTGTAATGTGAAATTGGTGTAATTTTGTATCTCAAGTACCTGCACAACTGGAAAGTATGTGGAATCATTGACACAGGCGCGATCGCGGTAAAATGAGACTGATAATTTTATTAATAATATTCCACAACTACCACACAATGCCGTCTAGTCCCAAGCTAAGCAGAGCTTGTGTTATGAGTACTAGACAACTGATAAACATACTTATATATTTCTAAATACATACATATTATAGATAAATTACACCCAGACACAGAACAAATGATCATGCTCATCACATAAACATTTGTCCTGGGTGGGAATCAAACCCACGACCTCCGGCATAGCAGTCAGGGCCACTAACCACTAGACCAACAGGCCAATCAAATTTATTGTTCTCTAACTACCTCAGCGAAGTTTGCCGAGAAGATTGACTTGATACATATGCTGCAAACACTACAAAAACATTCAAATGTGTACATAACTATCCAAGCAAAAAACATTAACAAAAAAAAAATATTCGCGTTTGATATAGATACAGTCAAGACGATACCTACTTTAGTATGTATTCGACTCACATTCGTATCGGCAGTCACCTAGCTCCTGCAACGTCCACCACCTCGCTTTTTGAATGAATAATGCCACGTCAAAGCAGCACTGACTTTTGGCGACAGGGTTGGCACGATACCTTTTAGAATTTTTATCAGTTTTAGGTTATGCAGGAGTGAGAGCTACATATATATATATATTTAATGTTAAAAAGCATGCTAATAAGGTTATTTCTAGACATTTTATATCTAAATAATATAAAATATATAGGAACAAGTAAATTATTTAACAAAGAAGACGAGTATCATAATACTCGTATAAATTATATCAATACACGTGAGACGTGATATTACATTAGATCATTAGCTTTTTGTAAAGACATTTTTTTTTAAATATAATTAATCTATTTTTATACAGTACAGTCAGAACATACAGTGTTGTTATTGACCGGGTCTCGTATTTTTATTCTAATAAATTGGGAGAAATGTGTTTTAGCAATTCGGTTACACTCGCTATAGCTATTTCACTCAGTGATATAGTAGTATTCTACTGTTGAAATATTATTTATATTGGTGCAGTAGTTTTTGAGTTTATGCGTTACAAAACTAAAATACAGATCTTTCCCGTTAATAATTTATGAATAATAAATAACAATAAATAATAAATTATTGAAGTATAATTATTAAATAATATAAAAATCTATCCTAGAAAGAGGTGGCGAGATGATCTGGACGCGTATCAAAAGAAAAAAAAAACTCGTATCACAATATTTGTTACTTATTGATCTCTTCCGAAACTGCTTAACCGATTTTTGTGTGAGTAAGTCTGAATAGGTCTTAAGCTATTTTTACTGTCCTACTCCTTCTACGTCCCATTATTTTTCTTTGATTAATTAATTTATATGACAGGACGTTTGCCAGATCAGCTAGCATTGTTATAGATAAATTTCTCTTTCTAAGGAAATTAACAACTTGATTGGTCAATACATAGGGTCAATATAACCAATATCACGTTGCTTTATCTGTTTCCAAATTTAATTCTTCTATTTGCTTGGATACTTTGGCAACCCTATGAGCGACTCGCTCGCTCCAGTTCCGTAGTACAGTGATTGCAGGTGGTAGGTACGGTACTCTTTACTTAATTTCCAGGTTTTATGTATTCAAACAATGGCCCCTGTTCCTCAAGACTATATTCAAGACGTCCGCGATGAATTAATATCAGCCTTTTCATTAAAATTCCCAAATATAATTAATCTTGTCAGACTTCTATTCAGAGGATTCAATAGTGAATTGTAGTCGACAGTATTCAGCACTTTTTGAAACAATTAGATCGTGGCTTCGAAAATATTAATTTTAGATAAGGAAGTACTGAACCGATTTTATTACCGTTATTTATAATTTCAGAGAGAGCGATGGTGGCCCAGTGGTAACAACCGCAACTTACGAGTTGTGGCAGATCGTGGGTTCAAACTCAGCTAAGCGCATTACTTTGTGTAATTTATTTCATCACCACTGCTCTCAAAACGGTGAAGAAAAACATCGTGAGGAAACCGGCATGTCCAAGAACAAAAAATTCGAATACCTGTAACATTCACCAACCCGCACTGGGCCAGCGTGGTGGATTAAGGCCCATTCCCTCTCCTAGAGACGAGGCCTCAGTCCCAGCTGTGGGAACATTAAAAAGGCGATTGTGCTATTGATATCAATATATTTGATTATTGTATTATTTTGATTGTGGTATTGAATATACTTTCGTATGCATTTAGTAGGTATAATTATTTATTTTATATTACTGACACTTCAATTTTACGCATGTAAATGGAGTAGTAAAGGCAGTTACGGTATTGAGAGCTAGCGGACAAACGAACAAACCTAGTAGGTGTTAGCTGCATCTACCTATTTTAATAATTGTATTTATAATATATCAATCTCAATTTCAATTACTTTAATGGATTGGGCTTTAGGTATATGATTTAACTAAAATTAATTTTAATTTTACAAACGTAGGTAATTTTAATTAGGTCTGTTTTTGATTGATTGATGATTATTTTGTTTAATTACCAATCAATGGTACTTGAAATAAATAAAATTATTACTATTATTAATGCTCTTTAACAATATCTATATCTATATACTTATAATAAATATGTAGAAGTGAAAATTCTGTACATTGAAAATATCAAAAAAAAATAAATGGCAGGGGGTGTTACTATTCCGTATGACGCAGGTCCTCACCGAACATGGTTCGTTCGGGAGTTTCCTGCACCTGGGGCGATTGGCGGCGGAGACCTCTCGCGCCGGGCCTTGGTTGAGGCCATGGTCCGGAGCGAGGAGGAGTGGCAGGCGGTCGCCGACTTCTGCGAAGCAGTAATGCTCGCAAAGGAGGAGGCCGAACGCATCAGGCAACGACGTTATCGCCGCCGCCGCCGCCGCCGGGATTCTGATCTCGATTTCCGGCCACCGTAGGCGCGGGCTTGCGGACAGTGAGCAATGGGTAGCTCGCTGTCCGGCCGTCCGGTAACTGTCCGGACCAAGCCCAAGTCGTCGACGGCGCGCACTGTTCCCGCGCGCCTCAAGGAGTTGTCAGCAACAGCAGGGACCCAGCCGGGTCGAAGCCTACTGGGGCCAGGGTTATCCGAAAGGGAGCTCGAGCCCCGGTATGAAGGCTAGAAGGAACGGGGTGGGTCTTTTAGTCAGTAAGAGTCTGACACTATCTCCCGCTCCGCCCAAGAGCGGGGGATGTCATTGGATGATTTTTTCCCACCATAAAAAAGGGGGTGTTCCTAGACCGACACTGAACGAACCCAAAAATGTGATTAAAAAAATTTTTGTCTGTCTGTCTGTTTGTTCAGGCATCACGCAAAAACTACTGGTTCGATTACGATGAAACTTGGTATAATTATTCTTTAATATTCTGGGCACCACACTGGGTACTTTTTATCCCGGAAAAGTATATACAATAAAAAACAAACTTAATTTTGCGGTTCGATCCCTAGACCAAATTACTGTACCAACCGCAATTAATAAGTTCGTCGTAGGTTACGTCGCCCACAGTGGAGTTCACTAAGGGTAGTTCAGTAACCGCCCACAGAAAGGGGAACTGTGTTACCCCGAATTTAACGCGAGTGAAGCCGCGGGCAAAAGCTAGTCTCACATAATTAGCAATGAGAACATTATCAAACAAGTCACTATTTGCTTCTAAAAGGATGTGTCACCCAGTCGACCTCAAATCAACGTGCCCGAGCAAATATTTGTTTAGGTAATTATCCAAGAAGCTGCTAATAAACATAATAAGTAGCGATAAGCTATCATAACGTGTACTCTTGACATTAGCGGATACACACTGGACATAAACCTTGAACCCTTATCAGTACCTACGTGTTAGTCATGCAGAAACTAAGCAACGTTATCTGCCGTCGTGATTACTGTGAACAAATATGGCGTGATATATTCTCACTAATTTTGTAAGATATGACAACAAATAAGTGACCAATTCGTTTACGATTGATTTTTCGAAAACACTCATGGAAATTGGAGAGTTTCCTTGCGTGATCGTATCAGGAATGATATCCGCGGGAGAACCATGGTAACCAAAATACATAAACAGCATATAATCGGCCTTATAATGTTCCCACCGTTACGACTCAGGCCTCCTCTCTAGGAGAGGGGATGATCCGTAATTCACCACGCGGGCCCTGTGCGGGTTGGTGAATCACATTCTTCGAATTTTTTGTTTTCGGACATACCGGTTTCCTCACCATGTTTTCCTTCACCGTTTGAGAGCAGGTTACCAAAATAGCTCGAAGAATTGTCAAACTTAGATGGCAGTTGGCAAGGCACATTGCTTGCAGAACAGATGATCCTGCCCCTTCTACTGCCGTCGTTTTATACTCAATGCTAAGGTTCGCGACCTCGACGCCATGTATTTGGGGAATCAAGTACCTACTTACTAGGTCATAGGACACAAACTACGAGAGTTCTCTTTTTTAAAAACCATCGCCCCGCACTAGGACTCCCTTATAGTAGATGCGTTCACAAACATGAAACACATACACAAGACACCCAGACCCGGAATAACTCCGTAGGCCATACAAATATTTGTTCCGTGTGGAAAAAACCCACGACACGCAGCGCAAAAGTCATACGCTCAACCGCTACGTCAACCGTGCTGTCAAAAAAGTTACCACGTCCTTTGAGCCAGTTTGTTCCACCAACTTAATCCTAATAATCCAAGCATAATAAAACAAACTTACCACTACATTGATCTTTAATGTTCTCGCTGTTTCCATCCCAAGAACCCTTGACCTACGGACATTAGATATAATCCAACATACGAGTACAAGTAATAAAATTCTTATCTACTTACTTGCGTCTATAGATACTAATCCGATCGTCTCATTCCTTTTCATTAAGCTTTATATGTGCAGGATTTACTGAACCCGAAAGTCAACAATGAGGATCATTCAATCCTTAGTGCGCTCATCTTTTCAATACAAACCCTCTTCAAAAACCCTCTGTAACAATAGAGCCTCCGAGATGTTATTCAGTACATGTTACTTACATCTGTTTCCGTGTTATATAACATAACAAACATATGACGTGTATAACACGGAAGTGACGTGTCGTAAGAGAATTTCGTCTCTCAAATTTTGACTATGCCTCGGAGTTCCTTTGATGCCAAATCCGAAATTTCGTGACGTTTCGAAAATCAGTAATGCCATTCTTTTGTTGAATTTCGAACGGAATCTTACTGGAATGGAAATTTTATTTTAGCTCCGCGCAAAAGAGTTGTGTTGAATCCCAACGAACGGTATTGGGGATTTGCCGGGTGATAGATTTTCAGTTTAACTCTTCGTGGCTCGAGACTGTAAACCGTTAATACATATTAGAGTGCACTATCGGAGATTCGTTAAAGTTTACGTTGGAACTCGGTCTCAGTCATTTGGTCTCCAAAACTGAAATTGGGTATATAACTTGGGAAATAGATTAAAGGGACTGGTCCCTTTCAAGTATCTTCTAAATTTCTGCTTAGAAGCTTTCCGCCTCTGTGGAGTGCTATTTCGAATTCGTCTTTTCATCCGATTGCGGTTGTGTTACACTGTCGTTGATTAGTTAAGTAATCCATCGATTGTATTGCTTTGGTAAAACTAATGGGTACATGTGTTGAAATACCTACTTACTTACGTTCGTAGCATAATCATAGCTGTAGACCTATCTATCAACATAATTACTTAAAGTCTAAACTACCCTTAGGATCTTAAGGATTTAAAAAACGTTTTTACACACAAGAAATTACTTCAGTATCGTGGGTGCACGCACCAACATGTAAATTCTAAGTTACTCAAATCCGGAACAGCTATATGTAGGCCATACAAATATTTATTCCACGCGGGAATCCAACTTGTTACCCGAAGCGCAGAGTGGCCTGTTATAGCCACTGACTGCCAGGGCTGGAGCATTATTTGAAAGAAAAAGCGACTGAGAGAATACAGGTGGATTTTAGCCAGTAAAAGTCTGCCATTCTCTCTCACTCCACTCAGAGCCACTCCGTCTAATCATTTGATGATTTCCCAATGGAAAAAAAGAAGATAGAAGATGCTACAAAATTCATTATCATCATCGTTTCAGCTGAATGATGTCCACTGTTACACATAGGCCTCCTCCAAGTCAGAAATCAGAAACGTTTATTTCAAATAGACCAATTACAAGCACTTTTGAACTGTCAAAATGTCAATGTCAGTTAGTCAAAAAAAAAGATAAGCTAAATCCCACCAAAAACATTTCATGTAAAATGTTGCCAAGACGACCACATAAGGTTTGCCCTGTGAAAAAGATATCAGATCTCATGTAGAGCCAAGCTTCTGAATCTACACGGCCTGATTCTACCGACCCTAACTTCACAAATTCTACATATCAGTAAAAATGTATGGCTTCGCTGTTTCGCTACCGTCGTGGAGGTGATGCAAATATTTAGTTTCTGAAGTAAGTAACAAAACAGCCAAGCCATAAATTTTTACTGATATGTAGAATTTGTGAAGTTAGGGTCGGTAGAGTCAGGTCGTGTAGATTCAGAAGCTTGGCTCTACATGAGATCTGATATCTTTTTCACAGGGCAAACCTTATGTGGTCGTCTTGGCAACATTTTACATGAAATGTTTTTGGTGGGATTTCAGTTCTTTTTGTAAAGCAGTCTTTTTAGTGTTTACTTTTTTCTTCTTTTTTTGGGGTGTAAAATTGCATGTTCCAAAGCGTAGATCTCTATGGAGAAGAAAGAAAAGTGTCGCCATAACGGTCCATCGGATTCCTGCGGCCCTCGCCAGGTTATTGGTCTACTTAACACAAACACATACAAAATAAATTCACAGGAACATGCATCTACACATACATCCTCTATAATTAATTAAATCTTTGTGTCTTCCAGGCTTCGAGGTGCTGTCTACGGGTCCAGCGCTGGTCATCCAATTCACCGCCAACTCTGCCACTCCTGGCCAGGGGTTCGCAGCCACATTCCTGTTCCAACCACCCCCTGATTCAACAGCTGCTGGTATGTTAACGATCTGTAGTCAGGTTTCATTTATGGTGGGCTGTGTCCGTCCCGAATAAAAGTTTTTCTGTTCTATCCTGTTGCTTTCGTCAGAAATCTCAGTTATTTGAACAAAACTTGTGGTCAAGATGTTTCTAAAAGTACATTGTCTGGTCTGTGAAATGAATGATGTCGTCTTTTAAAATTATTTAGGTGAGCGTTGAAATAAATGAGCAGTGAAAACCTACACATTCCACTTTTGCTAGAGTAGTCATAGTCAAAGTCAAAGTCAAGGCTAAGGTCAAAATCAACGTCAATGTCAAAGCCTTATTATCGCTTAACACAATACAATATATCAATACATTTTTGGGTGATACGTAGATGTGCCGTTCACTTTCTATACTTTTCACCATACCAGTGTGTTATTCAAACAAAATAAAAAAACTGGGCAAGTGCGAGTCGGACTCGCGCACTGAGGGTTCCGTGCAAACTACAGTTCCCGATGGAGTCTCGAAGATTTTTCCGAATTGCAATTTTTTTTGTTACTTAGGTAACAACAAATTTACAGTTTTCAGATTTTTTCCTATATCTGTGCTATAAGACCTTGCTTTGTTCCCAATTTTGAAGTTCTGGGTCAACGGGAAGTACCCTATGAATTTCGATCTTTGAGAGTATCAATACACCCCTACTTTTTAATTAGTACACAAAAAAATGGGGCTCGATCTGTACCCGTTACTGATCATGTTTTTGTAGTCAAAAGTAGAAAAAACTGAAATCCTAAAATTGACCACGAAAAGGTAAATTCGTCATAGAATCAATCATACATAACAATCGCTAGTAGAAAATACTGCGGGCAGTGTTTTTCCTTAATAATTGTCACTTATTCTTTAATTAATCAATAGCCTGCACAATATTTCTATAAATTTAGTGACATTTTAGGACATAAACCAACGCTAATAACTTTGCTGTTTATGAATATTATCAATCGAAATTTTACTTATAAAATAACAAGGGCTTTTCTAATAAGCCCTTTAAGTATTTGTACTAATTGGTTCCGTTTTTTTCCTTTTGAGGTACGGAACCCCAAAAATAATGCGACACGATAGACACAATTAAAAATAAAATCCGATAACTACAGCAGAAAATCATTTTTTTATACTTTTTTCATAGCCCTTACAATGGTTGGGCAAAGACCTCCCCCAAGTCCTTTCACGATCCACTTAAAAAACTTAAATAATAATATCTTAACAAAAAATCTAAGCAAATAATAATATGTAAAATTAAGCTACCATTAGTAAACTACTAGGTCATATATACGAGAAGTCAAGCTCATTCAAGCATAATGAAACTCAAATCAATTCTCCCATAGCTCTATAATTAGTACATTATATCAAGTCTAAGATACATTAATTTGAGGTATGGACTTTGTCAATGTTGTGGTATAATTCTGGAACGGCATTGTCCCACTAATGAACGAGAACAGTTCGATCTGAACAGTTCAAACTATATTGGTTAGTAGCCTCGAGTTACTTTGAACTCAATGAGAACTTAGCTCTACCGCAATTTGGCCAATTAATATTGATGCCTATTCAGTATTGTACGGGTTTGTAGAATTCTGTCTGGCTTTGATCATCATCCACAACCTGACTTCGCTCACTGTTGGGTCTATCTTTTGTTATATCAATACCTATGTTCCAGTGCCGTAACCAGATTTTACGTTAAAAGTAAATTGCAAGACTTTTGCTTTTGCCATTCAGAATTATTATGCAGTCATGTCGATCATGTCTATTGTTGCCAGGTCCAGTAAGTGATAATTTGGGATGAAAGGTGAAAATAATTGGGATTTTGGTATTCAAATCGGGACAGCTACTATAATTACCTCGAAAAAAAAACACGAGATGAGACTTAAAGGCATTTAAATTTGATAGACAAAAACGGTGAAATTTAAAAGTAAAAATAGTATATTGTAATTTTGCGAAAAAATTTGCGATCTAACAGACCAAAGAGGTTAGAGAAAAATCGGGATCTTTAGCATCTCGATTAACGATTAATCGATAAGTGTCACTAGTCTCCTGAAAATCGGGACTCCTGGAAACACACGATAACAACTGGCAACTTATGATAAGTAAGTGAGTGACTAGTGTTGCCAGGTGTTTAGATAATTATGTAAGCTGAACCTGCTTATGAATGCGCATACATTTATTATTTTTATTTAACACATCTAAATGATGAACTGCAAACACTGCCCAGTTGATGCAGCGGTTACAATTGACTGCTGGCTCTGCTTGTGACTTCGTTCGATTCTCGGTCAAAAAAAAAATAAATTGAATAGTAGAATTCACTATTGATAGCTGTCCTATAGGTCTTTGAGGCACTCATGAATAATTTCATGATACTATACTTCAGCAATGCCCTGATACTTTCGAACAATTCCTGAATCTCAAAAAAAAAAAAATGATTTGGAGTTACCTGCATTTATTTTTTGGTAGCCACTTATTCGATAAAAATCGGAGTGAAATTCGGAACGAGTGACTCGTAAATGCTTCAGTACCAGTTAAATTTTCGAGTGCCAACACAGGTAAGCATCTACCTACCATGTTGGTACTATAAAGGAATGTTGGCGAATGTCCAGCCGACCTCTTGGTCCCGCTTATTTAGATTGGAATCGGAAGTCTCACCTGATACTCTGTTGCATAAAATGCAAATGTCCCATAAATCTGCTTGCTAGAAAATTCCGAGGTGAAGTGGAGATAATAAAATATATTACCTACCTGCAATAGGTAAGTTTATATGCATATATTTACAAGCTTACCCGGTAAAGATTGTTCTGCTAGGTAAATAAATTTTAAAGAAAAAAGTGGGCAGCGGGGGTAGCAGGGTAAATCACAGCCTACGACCTATTCTCAGACCTACTAAATAATAACTTAAACATCGGTCAAGCTGATTCTGAGGAGTTCGATAACACATTGTGAGACGAGATTTTTTTATTTGTACACCGTAAATTAAAACAAGACAAACATTTTTATATTATATGAACCATATATTTTAATTTTCCACCCTCAACCTCAAGGACCTAGAATGTGAAAGTATCTCAGAGGAACTGAAAGCGTTCTTTAAGTTCCAAAGGAGTTAAAAAATTTAAGAGTAAAGAAAGTATGTGAGCATTCCGGTGAAATCAAATAGGAAGCCATTTTAGCTAGGTACGAAATTCAGAAACTATAAACCGGATACAGAGATTTTGATATCGCTCAAGCTTGTAATTTGGTATTGGTTGATATAAAGACAGCTGGCATTAGCGTAGTGCCAGATTTGAATATGATATTGTGCTATCACTTATTAGTAATATAGTGTATTAGGTAACTTAGTTTTAAAAGTCCAAAATCCGCCAATTAAATTAAATTAAACCGAAATCTAACAATATTATCTTATAAATAAATGAGTTGGTAAGGACGAACTAAAGTATTTTTTTTCATGAAGACAGAATTCACCTCACTGTGCGTTTCTTCAAAATTGATTTCAGCGCCATCTAGCGTAATCTGTGTATACTTTTAAGGCCCAGGAGCTTACTAACTTTTGAATTTCACTCATCGGCCCGACTTCACTCATGTCTAATGTGCACTTCACGATCTGAACATAGATGGCGCTGTACGCAAATTTAAGTTTTAACCTAAACTATTTGTTTCAGATTCAGATCGACTCCTTAAGCTGAGTTTTGGCAAAGCTTTCGAGTCTCTGGGGCCCGAAGTAAGCGCCACAAGTAAGTACAACATTCTTTCTTGATCATTTATTCAGTTCTGTTCAATATTACAGAGGCAAGTGCGTGCAAACAGCAGGTACCTACCTGTAAAATAGGCTGTCTAATCTGTACCTTCGGGAGTTTTACGTTTAACAGGCGTTACAATTTTATGTGGGTTTTATTAATTGGATCACGATTAAACGGGATTAAAACAATACGTTGTTGTATTTAAGTAGGAACAACTGAATTACTTACTGAAATAATTAAGCGACAATGTGTATCTCAAGTGTTTTATACAATCTCGGTAGCTGTTTTGAATCTTTTGTTTTCTGCTTCTGGTAAAACTTCTAGGAAATTATCAACTACTTACTCGTATGTAGGTATAGCCCCAGCGATCCGGAAGTGCAGTAGCCTGTACGTAACGATGAATATTTTGTCAAAAGATCATATTTATCGGCAGTTATTTCTAATGTGTCTACGACGTTATTTTACCTATGATTAGAGTTTTTAATTTAATAAAGCATCAGATATTTGACACACGGGTAAGTACCTTTTATCATGTTCCTAATTGCCCGCTTGGGCAGCTGACGAAATCCAATTATGATCCAATAAATGCTTCTAGGCGAGGCATAAATTCCTATATGAATATTAATTAATTATTAATTTAATATTAAATTTAATAATTTCGTGGAAACACGGCACCGAACATACGACCTCTGGCAAGCTACCCAGCAGGTAATGTTAACCGACCTTTACAAAGATTTTGAAGCTTTTTTTTTTTTATTTTTTAACAAATTAACACTTGTTATTGTTTCAGTAGGTACTCGATTATAATGATGGAGACACCTAAAAAAAGCGTAGGTACATACCTACATACAAAAATACACTCATACGTACAAAAACTCACTTAGGCAGACACCATAACCACAAGAAACAAAAACAACAGATAAGAAAGAAAAAATATCGACGGAAATTATAAAAAAAAAAAAAAAAACAGAAAAATTAAGTATATAAAAAGTGACAATCATAAAAAAACTATTTAGGTAATATCAAAGGCACTGAATTGAAATATGTAAACTAAAAAAACACAAAACAGTTATATTATTAGTTTTTTTTATTTATTTATTTATTCCGATTAATTCCGATTTTCAGAAGTTTCTACCTTTCGGAATCGGAATTGGACTTAACATCTCTAGCGAATACTACTTATCTGTGCTTTTTGATCAATATCAATAAGAAATAGTACATTTTGATACAAATAGAGAAAGTTGGTCACCGCGACCGAGACCGAATTCGCCCGAGCCGTGGGCGAGGGTATTATGGAACCGAGTGTTGTAGTGACAAAGCACGTTTTTCAATACACCAACGAAGTCTATAAATAAACGGAAGTTGACGTGCGAGTTGACTTAGCGCCCAGCACGATAAATGTAATAAATTGTAGCGGGGACGAACTCAGGCACTTTTCCTCACTAGTCTGAAAAACAGTAAATTGCATGCCTAACAGCTTCAGGGATAAGAGCTTTCGAGGTGACCTGCCCTAGTTTTTCTAGGACCCCTTCCTAAAAGTGCACTTAATTAATACCGGGTAAGAAGAAGGAAGATACGTGATGAATGAATTAAGCTATCTCATAATCTCGATGCGACAGCGAAGCGCTGAATTACAAAACTTTGAAAACGAAAAGTTTGTCTGGATTTAATTTGAAGTTGAGCTGCAGGAGCGACTACTGTTTTTAATATAGTATCACTAACTTTAAAGTTAAACAAGCTTCGTTTTCATAACTAACCTTCACGTATGTTAAGGAAAAAGACGAACGTAGGTACGTTACTTGCTATAGTAGCAGTAGGAATACATTTTGATACAAGTGAAGAAAGTTGGTCGTTGCGACCGAAGCGGCATTCGCACGAGCCGTAGACGAGGAGACGTTATGGAGCCAAGTACTGCAGTGACTTTACACTTGTATCAAACGACGTTTTTCAATAGTTACACTTACGAAGATATAATTAAACGGAGGTTGGCGCGCGTCTCGTGAGGGTTGCTTGGTGCCTAGACTGATACGATAAATGTAATAAAATTGTGGCAAACACGCGCACTTTGCCGTACTAGTGTGAAAAATATTAAATTGCTTGCCTAAAAGCGGTAGGGATTGGTGGATGGGTTTTCGAGTAATTGTATCGAAAAAACATTTTCATATATCGAAAGTACATTATGGTCAGATTTCGTTAATAATAATTCAATACCCATGATACCAACCCACACTGAGCCTACGTGGTGGATTACGGCCCATCCTTCTCATAGGAGGCCTTTTTTTATGGTGGGAAAAATCATCCAATGACAACCCCCGCTCTTCTTGCGGACAGTGAGCAGTAGGTAGCTCGCTGTCCGGCCGTCTGGTAACTGTCCGGACCAAGCCCAAGTCGTCGACGGCGCGTACTGTTCAACAACAACGGCTACCCATTGCTCACTGCCCGCAAGCCCGCGCCTGCAGTGGCCGGAAATCGGGATCGGAATCCCGACGGCGCGGCGGCGAGAGCGCCGTTGCCTGGTACGGTCGGCCTCCTCTTTTGCGAGCATTACTACTTCGCAGAACTCGGCGCCACTCCTCCACGCTCCGGACCATGGCCTGAACAAAAGCCAGGAGGGCACGGCGATGCTCCGGAGAGAGGAGGCCTGAGTCCCAGCTGTGGAAACATTTAAAGGTTGACTATGCTATGCTATGCTATGCTCGTGATAAATATTGTTAATGGCATTATTAAGTGTCTACGTATGATACCATGATGTATACCAACGAAATAATTGCTTAAGTTTTATCAAATCTAATGTCCAGACTAAGGAATGCAAAATAAAATCGTCTTAATTGGAAACGAATTGACTAGATTTTTTACGATAATAAAAAATAATGTCTTAGCTTTTGATTAAATTGAACTTTTAATGTTGTTACTAATATAAATCTTGGTCAAGTAAAATAACATGCTTTGCTTTATGTATTGATAATAAATACTTAGAAAATACATTTCCGCATTAGTTAATAAACATGAAAATTAAAATGTACTGTTTATACTTAGAATACAGTGACTAAAATGACACAATGCGACATTGTCACTACAATAAACACAATATCGAGAATCGCATCATCATAAAAAAGTATGACATTAGACATTTCAACTGCCATCCAGCCTAATGATGTTTAGAAAAAGAAACATGACATTATGACAAGACAACTTGTCGTTCGTTCAAAAATAGGTTTTAAAATTTTTAAGGAGGTAGGTATTATTGACATAATATACGTCATCTCATCAACTTTAAACTGGAATATCTTTAATATATGGATTATATTAATAGTAATGTCTGAGAAAAAAAACGTCATGGCAAGGCCCCAGGTCTCTCAAAAAATACTCAAGAAATTCTTTTAAAAAAAGTCGATAGCAGTGATAAGTAAGCTACACTATCACTATTATTCACTATATCATTGAGTACTTTTATCCCGGGAAAATACACGGTCCCAGTGGTATTGCCACGGGAGCGAAAACGCGGGAAAATGCTAGTAGATAATGGATATAAAAGATATCAATCAATTTGCCGAGCCTTTCGGGTTGGTTTCCAATCTAACCGGATGAAGCTGAATACCAGTATTTTCTTTGGTTGGAAATCATCCAATGACTTCTCCCACTCTAGGGCGGAGCGGGGGCCTGTCAGACTTTTACTGGCAAAACCCAAAAATCCGCTACTATGTTCTTCATTTGCCTTCCATTCCAGGACCCCGGGTTTACCATTCGAAAGCCAACCCCTATGGGTTACTGGGGCTATCAACCCTCAGGATTTGTCCTGAGATTTCAGAATTGTTGGACTCTTCTAGGGATTGCGGCTGGATTTTGCAAATCTTACGGTTTTTTGAATTGTTAATAAAACACAGCATAGGTACACTTAAAAGTTAAAGAAGCTTAAGTAAATTAAAAAAATAAACCTAATAAAAAGTTAACTAAAATTAATCTTACTTTGGTAAAGAGGGATTAGGCTGCCACCCGCAACATTTTGAGTACGATGTGCAACAAATGACTTAGATACGCAGTGTGGAAAAATGTTTAAACTGTAAAAAATCTCATGATTTTACAATGGACTTTTGATCCGGACTTTTGATTTTTTCATCTGGTAACCCTATCCCCAGAAGACTTTAGCCTAAAGGAACCGTGGTGACGGTTTTGCTGATATCTCTTTGAGGTGTGCATGGAACACTACGCGCTGTCAATGACTCGGACTCGGTCCAAACGGTTACCGGACGGCCGGACACTGCTTATCTGACCTTCACAACCCATACAACCCATTAATACGTGCGAACTACTGTGGCCAATTTGGAAAATTTCTAAACCGAATGCGAACCCAGATTAGCCGCTATAAAAACAATCTGGCCAAATGGGGCTTCCACGACCCATCTCTAACACAGTGCCAGGGTGGAGCCTCTCCACAGAACATACGCCACCTGCTACTCTGCCCATCCTGCATAACCACCTGCAGTTTGCAGAATCTATACGAGACCAACAATAGAACCGTACAGGTTGCCAAATATTGGTCAGAAAAAGTATAGTTTGAGAGCATCAACACGAAAAGAAGAAGAAGAAGACTCCATTAATAGGGAAAAACTATAGCTCTCTAAGCTAGACTTATTTCAGATTTTCAAAGCTGGCTTCTGACTATTCAAAAGGAATGTAGAAGGTCTACAAACGACAGCATAACATACTTTCTGAGGTGCGGAAAATCTCGGAATGTTTAAACAGTCATCCATTGAAAAACCAACCTCAGCATCAGTTACTTAACTTTCGATATCGGTACGGTTGTTAATATTTTAACCACGAACACCCAAAAAATACATCTTTTACCAATAATAAATTCTTGGCTTCTACGTAATTAAAAGGAACCATACCATTTTCTTTAGAGGCGTAAAGTACACCAAACTCCTAATAGGAATTTTCAAACTCATTCGTGAATTTTTGTTTAGTAATGAATTAAATTGTAGTAAGAATAATTTTTTGTCTGCGATATTGTTTTGTTTTGTAATATTTTAATAATTATTACTTATGAAAATAATTGGGGTCGTAGGAATCCGATGGATTGAGACTGTTCCTTGTGGCGGCATTTGGGGGAGGCCTATGTCCAGCTGTGGACGCCTTTCGGCTGAATAAATAATAATACTTATTCACTGGCACTCATTACCAAATAGATAATGCAGTGAATTGCAGCTATATTTTTAGCTCTAAAATAATTGTTATTTTTATTAAACACTAGCTTTTGCCAGCGGCTTCACTCGCGTATATAAAAAATAGCCTATGTCACTCAGGAATAAAGCAGCTTTCTATCGGTGAAAAATTTTAGTAATCGGACCAGTATTTCGAAGATTACCTCCTACAAACAAAAAAGACATAAAAACCAACTTTTGCCCTTTATTCTATTAGGTGTTGATTGTTAATATTGTTCCTAAATAAATTAAAAAAAAAAAAAAACAAGTTAATACGTTATGTTATATAGGTCCATTATATATGTATATCTCTAATTGCGGAATTTAGATATCCGAGTGTACCACATGCAGGAGAATCCTTGCTTCTCAGAGAATCGATAGTTCCTACATTCCTTTGACAAAAGCCTTGAAATTGGTGCATTCATTGCAGCAGTGCATGAAGTACTTACTTACGTAGAAACTCTCGTTTCTGGTAAAACTGTAATCAGACAGACATTACGTTACACTCTTATATCTTCTACACTAATATAATAAAGAGGTAAAGTTTGTTTTTTTTTTTTGTTTGTAGGAGGTAATCTCTAGAAGTACTAGTCCGATTGCTAAAATTTTTTCACCGATAGAAAGCTTTTTTATTCCCGAGTGACATAGGCTATATTTTATATACGCGGGTGATGCCACTGGCAAAAGCTAGTGTACAATAAAAATAACAATAATTTTCGAGCTAAAAATATAGCAGCTCACTGCATTATCTATTTGGTAATGAGTGCCACTGAATAAGTATTATTATTTATATAATCATAATTTAAGCCAGAAGGTGTCCACAGCTGGGCTTAGGCCTCCACCAAGTGCCGCCACAAGGAACGGTCCTATCCATCTTATTCCTACGACCCTAATTATTTTCATATAAGTATATTTTATGTACGCGGGTGAAGCTGCGGGCAAAAGCTAGTCATAAATATGTATATATTTTTTTCAATGTATTCACTTTATTATTAAGCTATTGCATAGCTTCTATCGCGGGCCTTGAGCGTGGTGATCGATAAGAAAACAAATGAGTGAACAATCAATCAAAATTCAATTCAATGTGTGAAAGTGTAACTTCAATTAATATCAAAGAAAAAAAAAACAAAGGAAAAAAAATACTGCATAAATAAAATAAATAAATAATTATAATTGCATAAGTTGATAAAAATGCTATGCAATAGCTTTACCGCGGCAGTCCCCGAGTGCCACACGTCTTTTTTTTCATTTAATGGTCTTATTTATTTATAATCATTATAGTTATTCATATTACAATTAATCAATCATAATTTAATCAATTGTATTATAATTTAATGAAAAATTTTACATGCGAAAGATTTTGTTTTTGTTTTATATGTTATGCATTGAATGTTATGGTAATTTTCTTTAGTATTGCTTTTAATTTTTTTTTTTGTATGTATAACTTCGACTTTCAGTAAGCTATAAGTAAGCTGTATAAAGCCGTTTTTTGTGCATGTGGTGTTAACCAGTAAAAGAAATGATGGTGATGTAATGTGAATTGTTACACTTGTAAATGTTACTCTAGTCATTAAATCAGAAATGTATGCAGTGTATAGTCTGTCTGAGAAGTCAAACAACTTGGGGGTTTCGAATAATATTTAATCATTTAAAAAATACATAAATTCGATACTTTTTATAAGGTTCTTCTATTAGTAAACAATGATCAAGATCCTTAATCAACCTTGATTATAGAACCAGCGTTGACTACATCAGATTTCATTTTACCATAATAATTACCCAAGTCGTTTGAATTTTTAGACAGACTCTAAACAATGTTGGTTAACCTAAATGAATAAATAAATAAAGACGAAAGTTTGTGAGTGTGTTGTGAACAGATTTGGATGAAGTTTGACACAAGGGTAGACCATGTCTTGTAATAACCCATAGGATACACATAGGACTTTTTATCTCAGGAGTATAGTCCTTCATGGGTTTGAAGCTGAATTTTTTATACCACTAGCTGTGCCTGCGACTTCGTTCGCGTGGACTACAGGATTTTGAATTTATTTTTTCTAAAATAAAATTAGCCTATATTACATCAGCTACCTGCCAAAAAAAGTCCCGTCAAAATCGGTCCAGCCATTTCAGAGATTAGCCGGGACAAACAGACAGACAGACAAACAAAAATTGTAAAAAATATTATTTTAGTGTATGTACCGTTTATATATTCATATACATGTATTAAAAAGCAGTTATTTCAATATTACAAACAGACACTCCAATTTTATTTTTATGTATAGATGTATAGAAGATTTGATTCCCAAGCGTTTTGCACCGTCCGCTCTCTCACACATCTGAGCAATATATGGAATCATTGAATGAGTTACGACCACGGTAAAATAGAGATGAGAATTTTATTGCAGTGTTGACTTATCTCAGCAAAGCTTGCCGAGAAAGACAACTCGATACATTTGCTGCCAAATATTCCACAAATATTACAATGAGTTACATCCTCATTCGAATGGAAAACAAATTGACAGTAACTGTAGAAACTAAGTACTTTCTTAACTTGACACTAGCTAAATGAACAAAAGGTCATCATCATCATCATTTCAGCCGAAAGACGTCCACTGTTGGACATAGGCCTCCCCCAAATGTCGTCCTATTGAACGGTCCTGTACGTCTCGCATCCGTCGGAATGCCTCAACCCTTACCAGGCCCTCCAAAGTGTCTTCCGGTACGCGGTCGGCACTCCAGAACCTTCGACTGGCCTGTTGGTCTAGTGGTTAGTGGCCCTGACTGCTATGCCAGAGGGTTCGATTCTCATCCAGGACAAATGTTTGTGTGATGAGCACGATCATTTGTTCTGTGCTTGGGTTTAATTTGTCTATAATTTTTTATTAAGCTATTGCATAGCTTCTATCGCGGGCCTTGAGCGTGGAGACCGAATCCAGAAATTCCGTAACGAAAATAACCTAACACCCCCCACTCATTTGTTTTTTGAGCGTGGTGACCGATAAGAAAACAAATGAGTGAACAATCAATCAAAATTCAATTCAATGTGTGAAAGTGTAACTTCAATTAATATCAAATAAAAAAAAACAAAGAAAAAAAAATACTGCTTAAATAAAATAAATAAATAATTATAATTGCTTATGTTGATAAAAATGCTAAGCAATAGCTTTACCGCGGCAGTCCCCGAGTGTCACACGTCTTTTTATTTATTTATCAAACTTAGACCATATTTACAGTAGGTATGTATGTATTTAGAAATAAATAAGTATGTTTATTTATTGTCTAGTAGGTACTCATAACACAAACTCTGCTAAGCTTGAGACTAGACAGTATTGTGTGATAGATAGTTGTGGAACATTATTATAACACTACCTTTCGTCCCCAACGGCCATCTGTTCTGCGAAAAAAAGCGCGAACCTGAAAATCACATAATTTCTGCAGACCCTGAATATCTTTAAATTCTCCAGAAACCAGAAAACCACAAACCCAAAACCGTCGGCCTTGGAAAATAAACCTCCAACTGAAGTATGACGTCACAACACACTACGCTTTACGAATGCATCCCCGTGCAAGTAACTGCGGCGAATAAAGTATACAAGGAAGGCTTAAATAAATAATCAAACGAGCTGCAGTGGCCAGTGTTACTCACACCCGGAATAGGGGCCAAGGATTTGTGGCACAACAACCGTATGAATCTTTTATGAGCGTTCTTTTACGTTTTTTAAAAGAGTTCCGTTGTGGGATGTTAGACTGTGATTGACTGAATGGTGAATGATGCATCTCGTGTAGTATTTGCGCTTTACTGATGCAGTTTGGTCGGTTTTGAGCTGGTAGGTTCGTTTTTTTTTTTTTATAAATTAGTAGCTTGATTCAAAAATTTTTCTTTTATTAGTTTATCACTATTTGAGATATCATTATCTCTTTTCTGAAAGCTGGATCAGGTCTGTTAAATAACATTTTATTTGAAATTTATATAAAATTAGCTTTTGCCATAAAATGTAACTTATGTAACTCAAGGATACAGCAGCTTTCTATTGGTCAAAAATTTAACCAATCGGACCAGTACTCTCAGAAATGTCTCAGAATTACCTCCTACAAACAAACAAGCATAAAAACAAACTCTTTAATAGCATAGAAGTGTAGATATTGACTTTTTATGGCAATATTTTATCTGAACTTATACAGCAGGTACTCTATTATTTATTTTATTAAATAGTAATCTATATTTTTGTTAATTAAATATACTGAGCTTGCCAATGTTTGAAACCATTAAATTCTCTCCATCACTCAAGGTTTTTTGGAGCACTAGCGTCAGACAGCATCTGTCTGGCAGCATTGCTGAAATAAACCTTTCTAGCACAGCCATCAAACATTTATGATGTTACTTTTTTTTGTCACACTTAATTTTATTTCTGTTCTGTGTCTCTCACCAAATTAAATAGTGATTTATTTCAACTTAACTATTTACCAACATAGGATATAAATCTCCTCTAAGCGTAGTCACATTGACCAGTCCTGAGGCCCTACCTGAAGCTCTTAAAGCCATTCATTTGACGACCAAAACTTAACTGTTAAAAAGATGGAGCTGCATAACGTGTATAGCTTCATCCCTCTTTCTCGCTCGCAGGCTTGACATTTTAACACGTCATGGTAAGCCCCTGTCCGTCACGCCTCAAGCATTTGATCAGTAGATCACAAGCATGAGTTGATTGTCCAATTTATGGCAACGGATTTTAATACAAGTAGATCCTCACAAGATATTGCCTCCCAAAAGGTGGACCGATGACCTGGTGAGAGTCGCGAGAATGCGGTGGATGCGAGACGCACAGGATCGGTCGTTGTGGCGACGCTTGGGGGAGGCCTATGTTCAACAGTGGACGTCTATCGGCTGAAATGATAATTAAAATCATCATCTTCATTTCAGCCGAAAGACGTCGCGACTGTGGCGACGGTTGGGGGAGGCCTATGTCCAACAGTGGACGTCCTGCATCAATCGGATTCCCACAACCTTCACCTGGTCATCGGTTCACCTTGTAGGAGGCCTTCCAATGCTGCGTCTTCCGGTATACGATCGCCACTCCAGAACCTTTCGGCTTTAACGGCCATCAGTTCTGCGAGCAATGTGCCCTGCCTATTGCCATTTAAGTTTTGCGATTCTTCATTTTATGTCAGCAACCTTGGTCCTCCTGCGGATATCTTCAATTCTGATTCGATCACGCAAGGAAACTACGAGAGATTTTAATAGACTTTCAAAATTCGAGTGAGGCTTTATGATAAGCAAGAGAACACTACTTCCCATTATTATTTAAAATTAAATTATAGTTCAAAGCTCTTTCATCTAGAAGCTTTTATTTCGGATATTGCATTTGCCTTTAATAAATGAGAACAGCACAAACCGTTCCCTTTTGGGAGTTGAGAACTTTAATCTGGAAGTGGGTTTTAATATTACAATGGACCGTGGAACAGCAGACAGGTGGAATGGAAATGCCAACGCCTCGCGCCACTAAAACTGGAGTCACTCAGGCGATATAGTTTTGTTAATTCGTTTTGCGTTATGAATTTTAGATTTTACGTCCGAATTTGAAAGAATTGTGTTGCGCCATTGGTATCTATAAGCTGTAATCTTAAGTTTTTTATAAGATTACTAACTTATGCCCGAGGCTTAAGTCATACAAGTACAATATAGCCTAAGTCACTCGGGAATAAAACAGCTTTCTATCGGTGAAAAAATGTTAGCAATCGGACCAGTGCTTCCAGATATTACTTCCGAAAAACAAAAAAAAACAAACTTTACTTCTTTATTATATTAGTGTAGATTAGATAGTTTTCTGGGAAATTCTGCCATTTTTTTTACTTATCTTGAAGGAAAACCATTTGATGTCAGGCTTTAAGCGATTAACAATTAAGGCGGATCGTATTTTTTCCACGAATGTACTACAGACGTAAAATTGTCTCAGAAAGTACCCAAACTGAACCGAATTTGTTGTATTTTCAGGTTTTTCCTGTAAAAAAAATCGTCGAAAAAATCGAAAGGTAATCGGATCACTCCAAACTTTCACTGAGTGGCCATTAACTATCATTTTATTCTAGTAAACTGCAATTTAGTGAAACAACGAAATAAATTAGGTATTAAATAAATAAACCGCGGAAAAAAAGGAGAGTTATTTTATGGAAAAAAAAACATCATAACGATTACATGACCTACCAACCATTACTTTTCATTTATTTTCTTTGAAGGTACAGTTTATTACGTACAAAAAGAAACTACCTAGTATCCGTCTCAGCATTTAAATGAATGTTGTCATAATTAAATTAAAATGTCGTCACAACGAGTCCTGAGGCTAAAGTCTACATAAACTATACATACAGCCACGTTATTATATCTTGTTGGAACACTTCGTAGAATTTTCTTTGTTCATAATAATTAACAATGTAAGTAGGAGTACAAGCCAGAGGCAATGGGCTACATACAGGGTGAATTTTTCAAGTCGGTGTGGATTGCCCAATCTAAAACTATACGGAATAATGTGATTAGTAAGGATCAAATTATAGAAAGTAAAGAGGAGGGAGGTCTGCTCCCGTATTTGCCTTCTAGCCTAACCTAACCGTGTCAAATTGCCCTAAAATTAGATCACCTTCTTCCCTGCTCTTGTCTTTTATACACATTACCTGCTGCGTATTCGGTATTATATAGAATACCCAGGCAAAGTATAAAATCTATATATATAAGCGAAATACCACTCACTGATTAATCACGAAATCTCAGAAACTATAACATCTGCAAACTTAAAATTAAAGGTTTGTTATGGGGCTTCGACATGCGCTAAGAATGCATTTTACGAAACTCCATCCCTAAGGGGGTAAAACAGGGGTTGGAAGTTTATATGGAGAAACCTACAATCACGCGGGCGAAGCCGCTGGCAGAAACTAGTAAATAATATTTCATACATTACCAACACGTTTTAGGTATTCTATACATTGCCTAGGTATTTTATAGAAAACTGAAATAAACAAATTGCCGGTAACATATCCACTTATCAATAAAATTTTAAAATAATAAATTATTTTATTAAAGTTCGTCAATTATTATTACTTCCTTGTAAATTATTCTTATTAACGTCCCTTTGAGTATTTTTTTAATAGTTCGGATTTGTTCATAAATCCACGCCCTCTTGAAAATATCATCCTGTATACAACCCATTGCCTACTGAGAGAATCTGAAAAAGACGTTTTAATTACCGAGTAGTGAACGATCGTTGTGTGTGGTTTAGTTTTCTCATATATCTTTGTAGAGAGTTTTAAAGTTGATCAAAAACATAACTACTACAAAAGAAACTAGATTGTTTACATCATACTAACAAATTGTCGTTTTATTTTTTTCAAAGGAAAATCTAAGCAGTTAAAACAAACAGGTAAATAATTTCTTACTGATAACTATGCTACAATGTATGATGTCTTCATAATTGGTTCTATATTTTGGAGATCTTTATCTAAAAGCCATGCAAACAAACCATGTTACCTCTCAGTCAACAATTTTAGCTAAATGAAGCTATACAGTTACTTATAGCTTTTACCAGCGACTTCGCTTGCGTGAAAATAGGAATTTATCTCACAGGACCATACTCAAGAATAAAAATTAGCCTCTGTGCTATTTTAAGTCATAGTCTACTCGTGTGATAAACATTTGTAGAATGAACGCCCCAAATCTATCTCCTTTCGTTCAGTCTATCGTAGGGTCTGTAAGAGTTTGCCCCGTGTGATAAGATTGCCATTGTACTTAATGATTTTTGCAAAGGTTTATCCTGTCCACGAAGTGTACAAATGAAATTATAAATGAAAATGATATTTATTTCGCAAATAGGTTTTAAAAATACACTTTTACACGTCAATTTTGTTTTCAGTCAGTTTTAACTAGATGAGGCCGGTGTTTCTTAGCTGACTACCACAAGAAGAAACACCGAAACAAACTCAGGGAAAAAAAAGATGTTAGTTTGGTAAAAAACAATATATGATCTTTATTAATTCTACAATATGATCTAACATTAAAAAGTTAATTATAGATATGATATCTGGCTATATAAGCGTGAAAGATAATAGTATAGATAAAGTTGAACAAATAAGTAATAACAACAAACACGGAAAAAAATAGTTATTCATCTTCATTTGCGAAATCCGCCCACTGATTATATTTATGTTTCTTGTAGAGTACAATACGCATATTATACATGTCGTGTCGTGGAGCTTCTTGGACCTTTTCAAATTTCCACCTGTAAAAATATATTTATTTTTTTGGTCGTATTTTGGGACCACAAATAAAATAATAACTGTACATAGCCTTTTTCATGTGGTCCCAAAATACTCTTCATCATTATAATTCAGCCAAAAGACGTCCACTGTTGGACACAGGCCTCCCCCAAGTGTCGTCACAATGAACGGTCCTGTGTGTCTCGCATCCATCGCATTCCCGCAACCCTTACCAGGTCATCGGTCCACTTTGTAGGAGGCCTTCTAACGCTACGTCTTCCAGTACGTTGTCGCCATTCCACAACCTTTCGGCCCCAACGGTCATTTGTTCTGCGAGCGATGTGCCCTGCACATTGCCACTTAAGTTTGGCGATTCTTTGTGCTATGTCGGTAACCTTAGTTCTCTGCGGATATCCTCATTCCTGATTCGATCACGCAAAGAAACTCTCGCATTGCCCTTTGGATGACTTTAAGTCTTCTGATGAGGCCCATTATAAGCGATCACGTTTCGGAGCCATATGTCATCACTAGCCACACACACTGGTCATAGACTTTCGTCTTGAGACACTGTGGTATGTTCGACGGGAAGATACCGCGCAGCTTCCCAAACGCTGCCCAGCCGAGTCGGATTCGACGATTGACCTCTTTCTCGAAGTTAGACCTACCCAAAATACCACTAAAAATATATAATTTTATACTTACGTGGAAGTTGGGACTGCGGTCCCGGTCCAAAGAGCCCCATGACGCTACATATCTATAGATGCATGCACTAGCACTTTGCATTTGTATAAAAAGTATAACACCGGAACTGTATCAGACCGACGCACACGTGGACCACTTGTGTCGAATGCCTCGAGTTGGCCACGCCTTCAATTCCTTTGTTCTGACGTCATCGCAACGCTCAACCATGTGGTGACGAAACAGTCGTAACTTGGCTAGAGGGGCTGATTTGTACGTAGAGTCAAGTCACGTGGCGTTACAAATATACACATGTACACAAAAGCTTTTGATTTGTAATATTAGTGTAAGTAATTTAATATTGGGATAATAAAGCATGCTTATTATTATTACTTTACAGTTGATATTGGATTTTTCAGAAGCCATTTTCAGGAAGCAGGAAATTAAACAGGGATATTTACAAATTAATCGTAACTTATTAATTATCAATTATGTTTCTAAGGTAAGACCAAATTTTTAAATAGCGGTTTTTGACACTGCTACATTTTTTTAAAAAAACGGTAATAAAGACATAAAAAACTGTCTTGAATTGACATGGCTATTTTCTAGTCTCGCGTTATTTTCTAACAATAAAAGTTATATTAAGAAATACCTCGTATTTAAATACTTACCTGAAAGTAAAGAAATATCCCCTAACTGTAATATTTTATACGAATATTCTCAATAGTTATACGACTTTCACAAGCACACTACTCGTCTACCACCCCACACAGATCTCTCTTCCACACTTTGTGTTTGTTCTATTTACCATTTTGTACATAAAACCAAACATCTGACTGTCCTTTTGTTTACGACTTACAAATTCCAATTTTATTCGAAATCTTTCACGAAACCAACATTCACGTGTGTGAGACCTTCTTGACTCAAAAGTTTTCAAAGCTTACGATGCTACTGAAAAACATTTTACTTCTTCAGAAAGTGTGAAGCTGCTCTTAAGTCAGAACGACTGTAAATTAAGTTATTTACTGAGTGTAAACAAGTATTTCTTAGTTCGTCTTTGAAAGAAAGTTACTTCGTTTTGCGACTGGCAATGTTAGATAAACTGATATTTCTAACTTATACTTAGATTATAAGTACCTACACAAAAGGGTATTCCACAAATATCAACATGAGCAACGGCGAGGAAATTGTCGACAATATATACCAGCGAAATAAGTTTACTAAGATTTATTAAATCAAACTAATGGCCAGTCTAAGTTTCGCAAAAAAAAAACATCATAATTGGAAACTGAATTGACTAGATTAAAAGCTGTAAAAAATTAAACTTCTGAGTTAACAAAAAAAAAAGATTGGCCGTTTATGTCGCAAAAAACGTGTATACACTCTCAAGGGAATTATAATTCATAGGGTACTTTCCGTTGACTTAGAATAAGCAAAGTCTCATAGCACAAGTATAGGAAAAAATGTGAAAACTGTAAAGTTACGTTAGTGTAAGTTACCTACGTCACAAATAAAAAATGGTGAATCGGAAAAATTTTTGTAACTCAATTTGGGAATTTAACAGCTGTTTTCATTGGTAAGTTTGTACCCTCAGTGAGCGAGTCCAACTTGCACTTGCCGTTTTTTTTTTTATTGTTACCTGTGTATTTTTCTGAAGGTTATGAGAAATATAAATAAAAGGAATAGTCAAATAGCCTCTTTGCTTGTGTTATGGCAGCCATGATGTACATAAATAAATCAGGTAGATAGACACGGAACAAATTTTGTTTATTTAGGACACACAAATGTGCTCAAATATGTGTCGGTGAAAGGTGACTGAAAACGCTAGAAAAATCCAATTTTGTACACGTCCTGCGGCCGGTATCCGTAAAAGAAGTAAAGTTGGGAAAAATAATGATAACAATCTTTTAAAGGTTTTATTTTCTTCAATTGTATTCTCGCTTCTCCGAAAATAAAATACAGGACCTTAAGATAAAAATATTTCAGTTTCTCCAGTGACAAATTGGGACCGAAATGGTTTCTACGTCATACTTTATAGCGGATTTTGTAGGCCACGTTCTGAAATATAGAAAACAAACCAGTTGTTTGGTTCCATATTACTATTTGCTTTATTTGTTAAAATGCACAATTTTTAGGTTCGTCCTGTGGGACGATCTGGGAGGAATCCTGAAAATGTATGCCATATTCTACATTATTTTTGACATTAAGATTTATTTTATTTTATTTTATTTTGACAGAAATTATGTATATAGATTTATTTAAATACTTATTTTTTCAGTTGAGTTAACTTTTTACATTATTTTATTTCTCATTACTTTATAATTCGTTTCTGCATGCGACAATTCTGTTTTAAAATGATTATGTATGTAATGTTTGAGATAATGTTCATTGTTTACGAATAAATTAAATTAATATTAAATTATTATTATTTACGAATAAATGAAATGAAATTAGAGTACTTTTACCCCTGAAAAATGTTCATGCTGCAGTACGCACGCAAAGTACACTGCAGTTACAAAAAACAAACACACACAATATCCACATGCGTCAACTTTTTAAAACTCCACCACCAGTAATTATAACCGGCCAGTTTCAACTGTTAACAACAATCATAACACCGTGTGGGCTTACGTTTGTGTTATTAACAAGCAAAAACTAACCGCAGAGCAATCGTGTAGCCCGATGTGGATGAAAGTTGTGTCGGAGCGATGTAAAGGCACGTACACAACTCATTGTTGGGGTAGAGATGGGCTATTGAATTTGGTTGAATTGTCTGACAGTGTACACATAGCGTGATTATGAATGGACCAATTGTGTGAGGTGTGGTTGCTTGCAGAAAATTTGGCAAACGCTTCAAGTGATAGTTATAATAGGTACATGTGTTATATAGGTACGGTTTATCAGTGGCTTTTCATTTGTTTATTTATTATGAGCCTGCTTTTTAAGGTGGGAAATCATTTAATAACTTCTCCCATTCAAGGAAGGTACCTAAGGGCCTATCAGACATTTACCACAAAATATATAGGTACAGAAGTCAATCTACATACAAAGCGCGCTCGAGCAACGCACACAAAGACACCGCTCACAGACACGATGTCTCGGTCGCGTCTTGGATCACTCGTCGAACAATTCCAGCTCAAACGCTTATTAGTGTGCGTCCACCGAGCGTAGGTATAAAAAGTGAAGTACATACATGAGATTGTCTTCTGTACCTACCTATTTTGTGCTTTTACTGACTAAACCACACCTATGTTTTTATTTTGCTTTACGTTACACGACCCCGGGGTTCTCTTTAAGAAGTCAATAAGCCTGGTGTGTTTGCAGGGTAAAGGCCTTCCATTCGTCCATTTCTTCGGTTCTTAGCTATATCTGGCCTACCAGATAAGCCTTAAAGGATTGCCTTTAGGTAGGAGTCCAACACGTCACGCCATTTCTTTTGAGTCTGACGCGTCGCCGGTTCCTGTTGTTTGTGATCCAGCCAGTGTTTAATTAATTTGTTTCTGTTTAATTTTGTATCCTTCTGTATATATTTTTTTTTTCTTTCAGAGCAGACACTATACACAATATTGATTTTAGGACCATTTATCTATGCACTGGTCAGGTTAAAATATCTATGTCTTTACTAAACATTTATAAACGAAACATTAGCGGCATCCTTAAAAAAATATTTTCGACACACTTGCTCAGAAAGTGACTACAATTGCACTATAATTAGGTATATAATGTAGCTTGTAACCAAACTGTGACTTTTTGATTACCATTATGCACAAGTGTGATAATGTAGTGATAACCTTTTTTGTTAAAACTCTGTTTTCAAATCAAACATTGAATTTGAAAAAAAAATACATTAGGTATTGCGTTCAATAGTACAAATTAGTGTCTTGCTTGTTTATTATAAGCTAATTTGTGTTTAAATAAACTATTTTAACTTTTACATATTTAATAAATAAAACCTTTCATAAAATAAAAACGTTTTTTCTGTATTTAAAGATAAGCAACCTCATCCTTATTTTTATTCAAACAGCCTAGCTAGAGTATAGCTAGTCTATGGCCGCCATTTTGGATGCGCGCGCATAAAGAACATAGAACAATTATTTGCCGCCATACTACAAAAAAAAACAGTTTTGCTGATAAAGCAATAATTAATTAATTTGTAAAATTTTTCTTGTCAAGTGTGTCGAAAAACGTAGTATGATACACGTGAATATTGGCAATTACCGTCCTCGGCTCTCGTAAGATCCTCGCCTTCGGCTCGGATCTAAATACCGCCTCAGCGGTAATCACCAATATTATACACTTGTATCATAATGTACTATTATTGTAGTCTGTACTTTTTCACACAGCTTTTGTTTAAGGGAAAATGCGAGTGAATTTTTTTTTTCTTTTTGGGTACTTACTGTAGAACTTTGTCTTTATAAATTTATCATTAATTTATAAATTAACTTACAATATCTTTGTCTTAATATCTTATTCTCAATGTTTTTCTAGTGAAAAGCGGAATACTTACTAGTTTCAGTAATTGTTTTGCTAATTATATTTTCGTAATTTGTACCTAAATTCGTATTCATAACTTGAATTATTGTTCTACCCTCAGGCCTCATGTAATAAATCGGCATTACGATTTCAACGACGCCAACTCTAAATTCCATATCAATTAAGCACGTCAGACTCAAATTGAATTCTAAGAAATGTTTTCTTACAGTTAAAGTCTCCAAATAAATTGAAATTGCTTTATAAACGGGGCGACGAACTAAGAAGTCAACTTCGGCAATATTAGTCGATAAGTTGGCGTTAGATAAAAACAACTTTTACTCTTAATCATAAAGTTTTTGTTTGCAGTGCTTCGGTTGCCAAAATTGCCTGAAGCCAGGCTTGTAACCCCAACACATTTCTCGCCTATTTTTGTAGAATGTGGTTACATAAATCGTTGTGGACGCGCGAGAATGTTTACTGTACTAGAGAATTTTTCCGCGTAATTGGTCTTAACCTGAGGTCGATGGCACTGCAGTTGAAAGGTTTTAAAATAAAGAAGGCGTTTATTTTCGATGTAAGAATATATCAAATGACTTCTCCCGCTCTGAGAGCTCTCCAAGAGGGAAAGTCAGACTTTTACCGACTGAAACCTGCCTATATTCTTTCAATTGCCCTCTCAGTCCCAGGGCCACGCTAACTCATTCAAATATTATCGCTTCCCTAGCAGGCATCGCTCCTACTGTACTTAGTCAAATTACTAACACCTGTTTGAAGCGCGTTTGGAATACAATACGTTGTCAATTCGGACTTGGAGCTTACCGGACGGCCGCTTGCTCGTCGTCCGCAAGCCTGGAACTAGACCTAATGGCAAGTAACTATCGACCTGCTTTCACAGTATATAATGATTATACGTATACGTCGAGATTAAAAAGCAGAAAGTGATTAAGCCTTTGCCCATTGGTATGATACAGGCTACCAGTATTTTTAAGTTTATTAAATACTGAATCAATAAATACGTATGTTTTATAAGGACTCGAATCTTGTGAAAAGAAGAAATAATTATGTTGTTTTGTATGTTTGAAGACGCAGCATTGGAAGGCCTCCTACAACACCTTGTTTTACTGCCGATTTACGAATTTAGCCGATGACTGACCAGATGCGAGGCGCACTGGACCGATCATTATGTCGACACTTAGGGGAGGCCTATGTCCAACAGCCGATGGATGCGAGACGCACAGAACCAGTCGTCATGTCGACTCTTGCGGGAGGCCTTTGTCCAACAACTGTTGGATCCGAGACGCACGGGACCGGTCGTTGTGTCGACACTTGAGGAAAGTCTATGCCCAACAGTGGACGTCTTTTGGCTAAAATGATGATGATATTAGTACAGCGGGAGTGTGGAGTAACCTTTATCCCTCGATACAGATCCGATACAGATTCGATAACCGCATTACAAATAGATAGTACTTCTCAATCAGGAATGAAGCTAACATGGCTGCCAATATCATTGATTGCTTTTGTTGCATTTGAATCGTCTGTAACGAAGTATTTGTTCAGGTTAATGTTGTTTCTGTATCCTATGATACTGCATTACCTATAATTATTCGTTAGTATAATTGGTGTATCTAATTTTGATTACGTAGAGATGAAATACGCGGAAGAATCGCATTTATGTATGAACCACTAAGGAATGGAATTCCTTGCCAACATCTATGTTTCCTAATACTACAGTGTAGGGATTTTTTGAAACAAGATTGAATAGGTTATTTCTAAGCAAGCTTGTTCCATCATCGTCGCTTACCATTAAGTTTTTTTTTTCAAGGTGAAAAATCATCTCATGACTTCTTCCGCTGACTAAAAAATCATCTACTGACTAAAATTACACATCAGTAGACCTTTGCATCTCAGGACCACGTGTAACCCTTTCAGAAGTCGACCCATGGCCCTAGTAAGCTTCGGCCCTCCCGGGTAGTCTTTAAGCACTACCTGGGAGCTATAACTATAGTAAAGTACCTACTTAAGGCGAAGTATTACAGTCCTTAAGAAAGTAAAATATATTTTATTTACAAAAATACCAACTAAACGAAACTAATCCAGAACCACAACATAGACTGCACAAAACATTCAAAAGGAAATCGCTCAACTCTACTCCACAAAAAGATAATCTTAGAAAACGGAAAACAAAAATTCTCTAAGACGAAGATGAACGAATAAATTCTTTAACAGTGTACTTCCAGAATATTAGCACACTTAAAGAGCAACTAGTTCACGTCGAACAGACTAAAAAGAATTCACTATTGTCGGTTAAGGAAAAGAAAATTCTTCAAGTACACGCTGTAGGTACCTTTCTATTCTCCGTGATATTTTTACAAGGAAAAATTATTTTACCGTACAATTTTAATTGGACACGCTCACTTACAGGCAATTTTGAGTGAAGCGAAGTATTTAAAAAGAGATATTGTGAGTTGTGTTTACTGTGAGTTGTAACGTGTTTTGTCTAAAACACAGCTCACAATATCTCGCACGAACGAACAGTACTTAGTATGATTTAATTTAAACAATAAAGTATATTTTTAATTTTCTAACGTACTTGTATACATTGTGTCTACATTTCTCAAGCAACTCTTCTGTCGCAGGTCTGCTGGAAGAAATTTCATTTGTAATAAGCAGTACCTTTGTGCTTTTCCAACTGTATTTGTTCTTTTCATTGTTTAGTGTTTGTGTGTACATAAATAAATAAATAGTTATATATATAAGTATTGTTTTTTTTTTCGCAGTGGGAAAATCATCTAATGACATCTCCCGCTCTTGGGTGGAGCAGGAGATAGTGTCAGACTTTTACTGACTAAAAACCCACTCCTGTTACTTCATTGCCATTTCGAATTAACTCTGGCCATTAGGCATATAACTACTGTTCGTTTGCAATTTTCATATGCTTGAAATATAGTATTTACCGAATCTAATTCTTTCATGATTATATTTCCACGAGTAGATCGTAAACACAGGTAGATTTCAATCAGCAAAAGTCTGACACGCCACGCTACAACGGGAGAAGTCATCAGATGATTTTCCAACTAAAAAAACGCGGGAGAAGTCATCAGATGATTTTCCAACTCAAAAAACGCGGGAGAAGTCATCAGATGATTTTCCTACTCAAAAAACGCGGGAGAAGTCATCAGATGATTTTCAAAATCAAAAAACGCGGGAGAAGTCATCAGATGATTTTCCAACTCAAAAAACGCGGGAGAAGTCATCAGATGATTTTCAAAATCAAAAAACGCGGGAGAAGTCATCAGATGATTTTCCAACTAAAAAAACGCGGGAGAAGTCATTAGATGATTTACCAACTCAAAAAACGCGGGAGAAGTCATCAGATGATTTTCCAACTCAAAAAACGCGGGAGAAGTCATCAGATGATTTTCCAACTCAAAAAACGCGGGAGAAGTCATCAGATGATTTTCCAACTCAAAAAACGCGGGAGAAGTCATCAGATGATTTTCCAACTCAAAAAACGCGGGAGAAGTCATCAGATGATTTTCCAACTCAAAAAACGCGGGAGAAGTCATTAGATGATTTTCCAACTCAAAAAACGCGGGAGAAGTCATCAGATGATTTTTCAACTCAAAAAAACGCGTAGTTTTTGGTGTGACATGCAAAACTGTTTATAGACATAACTGTATAAACTGGGCAAAAATAGTTTTAAAGAGTTAAAATTATTTTAAATTTTATTGCAATTTTCATATGCTTGAAATATAGTATTTACCAAATCTAATTCTTTCATGATTATATTTCAATATGTAGATCTATATCATATGTAGATTATATTTCCAAGTATTTCAAAAATAGTTTTAAAGAGTTAAAATTATTTTAAAATGACTAACATTTACTCAAAAAACCTGTTAGGTTAGATTAGGCTAGGTTAGATATTTTTTTGAGAACGTTTTCAAAACTTTTTCTTGTAGCGATTCTAGTTTTTTCTTTTGTAGATACTAAAACCAACGCATTTTAACTTAACAAGAATTTTGCCCGACACTAATAAAAACTACTTTTGAGTAACTAACAGTAGGACAGTCCTAGGCTGTATGTAAATATTTAACAGTTTTATTGTGACAACTGTTAAAAATCCATAGATTTTGATAACAACTGAACTTTTTTGTGCTGATTGATTACGCAAACCAAAACTATTTCCAAAATAAAAGAAACTAAAAAATGTTCCAATTAACTGTGCTGCACATGAAAAAATCTAGCCTAACATATCAAACTATTACCTGAATTCATTATACACCATGTAACATGTTCCGTGCAAGAATTCACACGCTGCTACAAATTCCTTCATTCCGATACAGGTGTTCCTTTACAGATAAACTTTAGCACAAGTGCCTTAATAAGTCCACAGATTTAACACCTCTACTTACACGGCATAAGTTCTAATATCGCGTACATTGGTTCCACTAACGAAGTAAGTAGAACTTGAAGTGAATCTGACAGGAACATATGGGTATTGCTGGAAGGCAATTAGGTAAGAGAGCATATAGGATTTAAACTAACTGTTGGGGATGAGATAAGTAAAGCAGGACTTAGGATTGAAGCGGCTTTCTCAAGCGTGTTGCTGTTTTGCTTTGATTATGGTAGTCTTGAAGGCAGGTAACAATAATATTGCAATTGTACCGATGAGCCATTTTGATATTTTTTGCATTCAGAACAATCTGTCTGGGACTCAAAAGTTATTCTCCTTTATGAAATAAAGTATCCACGATAGTTGAGAAATACCAGTCTGGGGAACTGCCTTGCCCCTCGTTTGAGGGGTCCCTGTTTAGTCGATTGCAATTGATGAAGAAGATACCAAGTATGACACTCTCTCTCTCTCACTCCACCCAGAGCAGGAGAATTTAATTGATGAGATCTTAGCCTCAAAAAAGAAGAGGATATTGGATAAAGATCCTCACCAACCAGTAGTCCATAAGACCAACGCATAAAGAAGATACAGCTGCCTGAAGTGTTTGGTTTTGTGACTCAATTTCTACAGAACTTAAAATCTACAAACAGTATGTTCTCCTTGAATCAAACAAACTTACACAATAATAACTACACTTTCTTTCTTTCTCAGAAAAATATGAAAGTAATTAACTGGAATACGACGTAATGGATTTTACAGCCGTACACAGCAATGTTGGAGCATTCTTGTTTCTTGCACTTGTATGCAATGCTAGCAGGATATTGAAAAAGTAATAAATGAGTTTTCTTGTAAACATTGTGCAGGACTGCTGTATTGATTATGGAAGTACTCTTTACAGATGGAACTGTTTTATACTAGCTTCTGCCTAGGGTATTATACTCCCAGGATATAAAGTATGAAAAGTTTGTGCTATTCCAGAATTGTTCGTCAAGTTGTTGCGCTTCTTAAAAGTCCTGAGTTAAGCTACACGAATACTGATGTGTTAGTATTCGAATACTGATTTGTAAGTTGTAAACAAATGCACTGTCTGGACTTGTCCACTCAAATCTGTTTGATTCTTTCCTCAAAAGACCTCCTGAGACACTAATCTACAATCTACATGGTTTTTATAGAATTTGACCATTACAGACTATGGTTATTATGGTTATGGCTGTATGGACTTTAAAAGAGACTTTGACCTCTAAGTTAGTTTTAGTGTTTTTTCTGGTAACCAGTTAGGAAACCCCGGTCCAATCTAGTTTAGTAAATTGAAGAAATTGACGTCAATTTCTTCAATTTATATTGACGTCAATTTCTTCGTCGATTTAAAATCTAGATTAAATCGACGAAGAAATTGACTTTGAGGTTTTTTAAAGAACACTTTTACAGGTGTAAAAATGTTCTTTAAAAAACCTATTTAAGTACAAAATAAATATACTTTATCATAGAACAAAGGCTACCCGTGTGCCAAAGTCTTTCGTCTTTATAATATTACTGTGAGGGTTACATTGCCAGCTTATAATCTTGAAAATCTTAGTAAACCTGTAGCAGTGGGCCAGTAGTCAAGAATTGAGTGATATTGATGTTTCTCCTGATGTTATGAATGGATTACTTGTAAACGGATTGGAATAGGCGTATGTCGAGGATAGTGTCTATTCAGACACACTAGAATTTAGAATATTTATAAAAAATACCGTATTTTTGTCAACATAAAATAGTACTGCAATTATCATTAAAATAAATTATGACATTGTAATTGGACAGGGTACTACAATTCTCGCATTGGGGTTTGTGTAAATTGGAATTTAGACTACACAATATTAAGTTTTCAAGATAGCGCTGTCAAGGCCGGCCTAGAAAGAGGTGGCGAGATAATCTAGACGCGTACCACGAAGACTGATTTGAGACGGCGTGGGAGAAGAATATCTAGAAGTACTTGTGGGAGGACTTTGCCCAGCCGTGGGACAGTCCCTCCCTCCTCCTTGCTTCGTTTATTTTCAATGCTGACGGTCATGATCACGACGAATAACTGGAAAAGATAGAGCCTAAAAAACCTCGCCCTGCAAAAATTACGAAATATCACTTACGATGTTCTTCAAGTTCAAATTCTATTGCAATTCATACTTTTTAAGGGTCGCCACAACCACAAAACGCCGCCACCGGCATATTTCTTTTCAGTTTCATACATTTTATATGGACACGCCGCTCACGGTTGACACCGGAAGTTGCCACACGCTACACAACAACGCTGCTCGCTTCTTGTGGCCCACACTGGCCACTAAACGCCGATACAAAACGCTGTCACACGCCACTCGCGCGTTTAAACCTTCTTCGACAGAGTCCATTATACTACTGCGCATATGAGTTTAAAAATATAGCAGCCACTGGTTACAAGTGGCTTGTAGACGCTTCTAGCTTCTCGTGGCGGCGTTTGTGGTTGTGCCATGTGGCCTATGTGCGCGACACTAAGGCCTTTTGGATACAAATTGGAGGCTTCCGGCGACTGGGACCGCAATTAACTAGGACCGCGGTCCCAGTCGCCGGATCCATAAAAATTAAATAATTTTCTTCCGGCGACTGGGACCACTCATAGGTAACTTAAAAAAATCTATTATAGAAGCCAAAATCGGTACAGTCAAACGAAAAAAAATCTAAATTATTTATATGAATATCATTGACTCGTTCTAGACATGATTTTATCCTATGCGCTTAGTAATAGATAGCTAGCCCGTTTTTACATAATTCACACATGCAGGTAAAACACACACAAAGGCAATAGCATTGTATGATTGTACATTACTATCCCTTTCTAACTCGAGTCCGTTTTGCCTGTCGAATTCAAGGTCAGGTAGCCCTTTTGTTATAAACGGGAAATTTTGTGTCGCCCGATGACTTGCTCGGCCAATCACTAACAAGAAGCTTATCAGTTTAAGAAAGTCAAGTTTTGCATCAGACAGTTTTGTATTAGATTATTGTATGAGTGAGTGGTGGTGTAGTGACTTCATTTAATAGTCTTCAGGTATGTAAAACAATTTTTTATTAACTTATTTATAAACAAAACAAGCTAATAAGGGGGTTAAACAACGTGCTTACTAATGTTTTTACTTTAAATTGCTTCTCATCTTTGATAAGACTTTTTAATATCACAAAAAAAAATTGTCATCTAATAAGATTATCTGATAGGTAGTTAATATTTTTTTTTCGATTTTAGAAATATCAAAATGGATGAAAAAAGTCCTTCAATTTCACGTGGTGAACAGTAGTTTTATATTGATGTCACACAAAGAGGACGTGAACTTTTGCGAAGAGCTGGCTATGAGTATATTCTTAAAATAATAAACAAAGATGGCTCAAAACTCTGGTGATGTGCAAGAAAAACTGTTTGCAACGCGACAATAAAAATCAGAGTCGATGCGATGACTATTTTGAATGAAACTGCTCATTGTCATGAACCTATTGATTTCGTGAAGGTTAAAGTGAACCGCCAAATGCAAAAATGTGTAGAAGATGTTCAAAAGGACTTAAATATCCCTGTTGCGCAAGTGTTTGAAAATAATATGGAAGTTTCAGAACAGACGAGGGATTACAGTTTGCTACAGAATTACCATATTTTCATAACATAGAAAAGCGACTCTACAAAAAAAGAAACGATGGTGTTGGAGCAATAAAGTCACTTTTCACAAAGCCGCCGACGTCGAAATACCCTAAACCTACCTACCCTACTTTTTAAATCAAAAAGGATTTTTATTCAATTATTACATCGTCGTTTGACTGTACATTATTTGATTTAAGTTATCGTTTATTAGTGGTCCCAGTCGCCGGAAGAAAATTATTTAATTTTAAGGATCCGGCAACTGGGACCGCGGTCCTAGTTAATTGCGGTCCCAGTCGCTGGAAACCTCCAAATTGGTCATTCAAAAACCATCTTAAAATATACCACACTTAAGTCGATACTTTTTATTTATGGTGGGAAAAAGTCATCCAATGTCAACCCCCGCTCTTGGGCGGAGCGGATGATAGTGTCAGACTCTTACTGACTAAAAGACTCACCCCGTTCCTTCTAGCCTTCATACCGGGGCTCGAGCTCCCTTTCGGATAACCCTGGCCCCAGTAAGCTTCGACCCGGCTGGGTCCCTGCTATTGCTGACAACTCCTTGAGGCGCGCGGGAACAGTGCGCGCCGTCGACGACTTGGCTTGGTCCGGACATTTACCGGACGGCCGGACAGCGAGCTATCCATTACTCACTGTCCGCAAGCCCGCGCCTACGGTGGCCGGAAATCAGGATCGGAATCCCGGCGGCGACGGCGAAAACGCCGTTGCCTGATGCGTTCGGCCTCCTCCTTAGCGAGCATTACTGCTTCGCAGAAGTCGGCGACCGCCTGCCACTCCTCCTCGCTCCGGACCATGGCCTCAACCAAGGCCCGGCGCGTCTCCGCCGCCGATCGCCCCCACGAGGGCACGGCGATGCTCCGCCCAAGCAGTGCACACCTCGACTGTGTGCTCCACCGTGTCCTCCGGGCATTCCGCACAGTGGCGACACCCGGGCGTCACTTCCGCACGAATCTGGTGCAGGAACCTCCCGAATGAACCATGTCCGGTGAGGACATGCGTCATACGGAAGGTAAGGACGCCATGAGGCCACGCCTCAAAGAAGGGACTTACCGCTCAAAGAGGGGACTTACCGCTCAAAGAGGGGACTTACCGCTCAAAGAGGGGACTTACCGCTCAAAGAGGGGACTTACCGCTCAAAGAGGGGACTTACCGCTTAAGTCGATACTTGAATAAATAGCGATGGAATCAAATTATCACGAATTATTATAAATAACTACGTAGGTAGTTTAAGTACAAAGTAATTTGAGAACTATGTAGAAGTATATAGCTCAATGTTTCAGCAGACTGAGCAGTAGTTGGCGAACCTCGAACGCGCAAACAAAAGTCCAAACCACGAACTTCAAAATTAAAACCGGCCAGTTTTATTAAATAAACGCAAATCTGAGGCAACCCTAGCTGAGGAAATACGAGAAACCGCTGCGAACTTCCCTTTTCATGCCTAGTTTTGTTTATGAGCCCATGCCTAGTTTGTTTAAAAGTATATAACTTTGAAGTTAGAGTACCAACATGTTTGAACAGTTTATTTACAGGCAATGAATATAAATGGTTAATATGAATAATGCTTGGTTCGTGTGAGCTAGGGCTGCCATTGAAGGGGGCACAACTCATGGTAATGTATGGGCGATAAGTGACAGTGTTCGTAGTCAAGCTTGAAGGTCGTTCGCGGAAATATATGGTCGCGTATTTATTTTCTGTGAAAGTGGGAAAATGTTTTGTATTTTCGGTGACGAGAAATGAAGACAATACAGAAAATACTGTACATTATAGCTGTGATTACGAAGAAACGGGAAGCGTCCTAGACATTGCGGAACCAATGAATGCCCAAAAGTTTTCCTAGTCAAGAAACTTCATTAATTAAAATGCCATGTCAACTTGGATTGAATCGTGGAATAGTGTCTTTGAAAAACTTCTTGCTAATAACGAACCAACAGTATACTGCAGTCGCAGTTAATAGAGGAATTCTTTGAAAAACTAGTCAGTATTTTACAAACCAAAAAAACACCCATTCCTGTGTATATCGGCGAAAAATGCAGGGATCACTTTGAAAATTACTATAAAAACAAATAAAGATGATGTGATTATTTCCAATAAACGATCTCATTTTCAATCAAGATCTCCAATCAGAGTAATCCCATTTTCGATCTCCCATTCTCGTGTTAAATGCTGATCGAATCACTTCTTCCATCAAGTCTAATTTAGTCTATGCATCTCCTTCGTGTCCTATCGTCTGTCTCATCTTAACTTAAAGTAGAAACAACTCAGTCACCAGAACATCACTATTGGCCTTACAAATATGCAAATATGCACTTCGTATGCAATAGTTTAATAATAGTGCTTATACTAGTTATGTTTATATGTATTATTATTTTGTAAGATTATTATTTGTGAATTTTGTTATAATAATTATTATTCCATTTATTCATTAACATAAAATTTTAATAATATTTTTAAATATAAAAAAAAAATATTTAAAATAATAATATCGGGAACATAGTCCAAACTACCGATGGAGGCCTGCTGAAAGAAGACGCTTCTAACAATGCGTGCTTTATTATTATTCCATTTATTTATTTTATATACATATCTGTTACATTTTAAAATATTTCTTAAAAAAAAAAACACATAAAAAATGTACCTATTAAAAATAGTTATTATCATTATTATTGAATATTTGTTCCGTGCGAGAAACGAACCGCTAAGTGTCGTGGTACAGCAATAAATCGCTCAATCCAACCGTGCCGTCAAATTGATTCAAAAACGACCCAATTATCCCGATATTGCATCACCCATCTCTGAACAAAATCGTCAGCAACAAGAATTGATTCAAGCCTACGCCGGTCAGGTTTACCTAGAGCCGATCAGTCGGCAAATCAACTATCTAGGTCAAACTGCCCCGCGGACAAGTTAAATAATTGAAATCACTTTGGCCGGATATTGATAGGCTGGATGTTTTACGCTATGGCTTGAATTTTATATAGACTGTCGAATATTTATTAGCATTAAAATTAATTAGTGGTTTGGTTTTACGTGACGTTAGCGGATGTAAAGGTAGGTTTATATGGAGTTGTGTTGTATTTTGTTTATTTCTGATTAAAGATTTGGTATAATTTTATATTGCGAAGTATTGAACATATAACCAAAATTATAATTTTTAGGGTTCCTTACTCGTAGTATGCCAACCGAATCCTTTTACTAAGCCTCCGTTGTCCGTCAGTCTGTCAGCGGGCTATATATCATGAGGTACAGAGTTAAAATGTTCACAAAATGTATATTTCTATTGCTACAACAATAAATAATAAAACTTAAATAAAGTCGTACTTTAGTCGACTTACGAGTTGTAGGTCGCGGGTTCGAACCCAGCCAGGCGCATTACTTTGTGTAATTTGTTTCATTACCACTGCTCTCAAAACGGTGAAGGAAAACATCGTGAGGAAACCGGCATGTCCTAGAACAAAAAATTCGAAGACATGTGACATTCACCAACCCGCACTGGGCCCGCGTGGTGGATTACGGCCCATTCCCTCTCCTAGAGAGGAGGCCTGAGTCCCAGCAGTGGGAATTAAAAAGGCTGATGATGATGATGAAATAAAGTTAAACATTAAAAGGGTTTTTTCCCATACAAAAAATGTTATTTTGTTGGTGTATCTTTTTTGCTCGATTTTATTAACTAAATTTATTCTTACGTTACAACCAACTAGCTTAGTTCGTCATTCAATTAACTGCCCACTCTGATGAACGGCACCGTTCAACTGCTATCGGCCTGAATTATGTTCAGCCGATGTGTATATTACAACATTTAATTAACAGTCTTACTAATGTTTATACCAAAATTTAGGCCACTCAGACACGGTCAAGTTAGGTTTGTAGCAAATGACGGAGCAAGAGTGAAAGATCAAAACGAGTGAACGAAGCCCCCTTATGTTAGGTTCCTTTAAACCCTGCAGACAGAATTTGGAGCCCACAGCAGAGCTCCGTCGACTTATCTTACTTACGACCGTCGCCTTGTCAGCACATTGCCAGCTGAACGCAAATCAAAATTAATTTTACGACTTACCACAGCCTCTGAAATGTCTGGCTAGGCAAATTATGAATCGTTATCGATCCAAGTAATTTACTCGCACCTAGCTATTTGATTAATAAATAACTGAATATCATTGTTGTCATGAACTTTAATAAATAAAAGCGGCAAAGTGCGAGTCTGACTCGCGCACGAAGGTTTCCGTACTGTCCGTAGCAAAAAACGGTAAAAAAATCACGTTTGTTGGAAAGGAGTCCCATTTAAAAATATAATATAATATGGATGAAAATTAAATAAAGGGAATAATAATAATAATATTCCACAACTATCACACAACGCCGTCTAGTCCCAAGCTAAGCAGAGCTTGTGTTATGAGTACTAGACAGCTGATAAACATACTTATATATTTCTAAATACATACATATTACAGATAAATTACACTCAGACACAGAACAAATAATTATGCTCATCACACAAACATTTGTCCTGGGTGGGGATCGAACCCTCGACCTCCGGCATAGCAGTCAGGGTCACTAACCGCTAGACCAACAACCGATATTATTCTGTTTTTTTCTTTAGTTGTTATAGTAGCAACAGAAGTATAATCATCTATGAAAATTTCAACTGTCTTTGCTGTCACGGTTCACAACGGAGTGATAGAAATAGGGTCCCGTTTTTGCCCTTTGGGTGCGGAACTCTAAAAAAGCTAATAGTTACCCTACTTTTACTTTTGCTAGTTTCTTATGTCCCACTCCCTCCCTCACCTTTCGCGAACCTGCGCTTCCTCCCTCTATTATTAATTTAGGTCATCATCTACACCAATATTATTAAGAGGTAGTTTGTTTTTTTTTTTTTTGTAGGAGTTAATCTCTGAAAGTACTAGTCCAATTGCTAAAATTTTTCGCCGATAGAAAGCTGTTTTATTTCTGAGTAACATAAACTATACAAGGTGTAGGGACAGCCCTTCACAAACTTTAAGGGCTTGCTCAGTAGACGAAACTAAACAACCTTCCACAAATTTTTTTTTTCAGGAAACGAAAAAAAATCGACCTCGCCATACAAATTGTCCAATCAAGTTTATCATTTTGTATGGTGAGGCTGAATCTTTTTTTTTCGTTTCCTGAAAAAAAGTCTTGTGGAAGGTTGTTCAGTTTCGTCTACTGAGCAAGCCCTTAAAGTTTGTGGAGGGCTGTCCCTTACACCATTTATTTTATGTACGCCGGAGAAGCCGTGGGCAAAAGCTAGAATTTCATAAACAAAAAAATTATTTATTTCCTCTACGGTCCGGACCAAACGTTTCATCTCGTCGTTTATACCATGTAAGTACATCGAGGGACTGGAACAATTTGCCTGCTGCGCTCTTCCCGTCCGATTATAACAAAAAGGTGTCTTCAAGGCAAGAGCCTATTCAGGCTGTGCGCCTCACCATCAACGATTACACCACTGATTACCATCAGGTGGGATCGCAATCAAGCACTAGTTTATATAAAATCTATACATCTATACATATAAATAAAATTGAAGTGTCTGTTTGTAATATTAAAATAACTGCTTTTTACTACATGCATATAAATATATATATACAGTACATACACCAAAATAACATTTTTTTAAATTTTTGTCTGTCTGTCTGTTTGTCCGGGCTAATCTCTGAAATGGCTGGACCGATTTTGACGGGACTTTTTTTTAACTGGTAGCTAATGTAATAAGGAGTAACATAGGCTACTTTTATTTTAGAAAAAAAAAATCAAAATCCTGTAGTCCACACGAACGAAGTCGCGGGCACAGCTAGTAAAAAATAAAATAAAAAATGTAGTTATCTTTTGGATAGGATAAAATTCTTCCTATGCTCAAGCATAGCTGACTGCACAATTTTCACACATCGCGTCCTTGAGCCCGATGAGTGTTGAGCAATATTATCAAGGGTGTCGCATAGCACGACCTTGACATCAGCTAAAAGAATAGTGACGGAACAGCTAGAAGTACGATAAGTATAAACCCAGTAGAACACTTGACACAAAATATTCATTTATACTGAAAGGCTCGTGACTATTGGTGATATTTTCATGTTACGACACTACGACTACAGTACTAAGTACTGACATAATTTTTTTTTACTTTTTAGTTTACTTCATCACTAAAAAGAACAACCGTATGCGATGTAACAGGAGAACACTGACTCGTAAGTCACAGGTCTCACCTAGTTTAGGAGGCAGAGTCCTAATATTGGAAGATACCTTCCAATGTACCTATGTATGTAAGTCTTAACTTAGTGTAGTTCTACCTTTAACCTTATTGGTTAATGTTAGAATTACACGTTGTAGCGACACTTGGGGGGCCTATGTTCAGCAGTGGACGTCTATCGGTTGAAATGATGATAATGATGATGATAAAAAAACACGCTGATCTGGACCAGAAGTGGGACAATATGGGCAGCCGTGGGACAAAAGATATTTCATTTATAACTACAGTAGGCACAACGGATCTTGAGCGGTTGCGCAGAAGTCAAATATTCGGTCTCTTTAGTGGTGCGAAGTGAGACGCGGGGGCGGGGAGTGTCAGTGTTTGGCTCGCCGCGCCATTGCGTCATAGACGTCACTCCTCATTCGTTCCCTGCGTTGCTGCATGTATCTAACAACGAAGACGATTGGCTCGCCAATGTATGGAATGCGCAAAGCAATCCCCACTCTGACGCCGAGCGCTCAAGATCCGTTGTGCCTACTGTATTTAATAAAAAAAATAAAAAGTTGATCGTGGGCCAAATCTTTTAAGTTTTACATGTCACACAAATTTTATAAAGGTACCTAATTTGCATGTAATTCCTTCACACTTAAAAAGCTAATTGTCTTTATTTCAAAGGCACACGACTACCTGCGTGCCATATTTTAGAACAAAGCGTAGGATATTTTGTATGTCGTGAATATGTTCTCTTGGGATAATTTTAATTTTTGCGAAGCCACTGGCAGAAATTAGTAACTTAAACAACATAAACAGTGAAATACATATTATAATTAATACATACCAAGTTTTAAAAAACAGAAGCAAAACTTCTGTAGATCGTATTCTCAACAGATAGTTGGATATTTTCTTTTGAGGAAGAAAATCTTACAATACCATCTCCTGCTCTAGGGTGGATCAAGAAGGCGTGTAAGACTTTAGTGACTAAAAGTCACCTGGTTCCTTCAGTTGCCTTTTGCGTTTCAGGATCACGGTATTAATTTCAGAAATTTATTGGGCTGCTACGGTTTTACTGACATGTCTTTGAGGTGCGCGTGGAACACTACGCGCCGTTGACGACTCGGTCTCGGTTGGCTTGGACGACCGGACGGCGAGCTCACCGTTGCTCGTCGTCCGCAAACCCGCATCTACGGGGGCCGTGGATCGCCGTACGATTCCCGACACCCGAAGCGTATCCTGTGGCGATGCCTGGGACGTGAAAATGTCTGTTCCCTCACAGCTTCTTTCTTAAGCTCAAAATACCATATTAAAGCTCACACAGTACAAGTTAAGATTACTCACAGTCATATTTAAACCTACTGTCGCAGCATGGCATAGTCCTGCAGCTACGTAATGTAACCTCAACCGCATTTCTACGTACCTAGGTGAACGTATAAATAACAGTAACTTAGCATTCCGACCCCCGTCGCTGCGTCGGAACGTAAGAGCTCTTATATTTTCTGCAGTAAATTCAAACCTGTTGGACTATGCTGAACTTCTAGGTTAAAAACACAGCGCAGTAAGGCTTCCATTGAAGGTTTTGCATTTTTTTGTGTTACGGATTCTCTTTGTCCAATAAAATTCGTATTTCCGACGAACGGAGTACATGTTGATTTATTCATGAAGCCTTTTGTTCAATGATTATCATGAATTTTGTCCACAAAATTAAAAGGTTACAGTTCATTTTACTACTCTAGGCAACTGAATTGGTAATGGCTGAATTGAAAGGATCCATTCTGCCTTTACCAATTCAGTTGCCTTGAGTATCCATCCTGTCATAATAATATTAATAAAGCTGAATGAAAAGCAAATCAAATAGCTCGACTTAGCACACGAGGTTGTCGACATGTGGAATGTGGACTCGGCTGTCATTGTGCCGATTGTCGTTACCGCCAAACGGCCTGATGACTAAATCTGTCGAAACTGTCGTTGCTTGTCGATCAAGGACCTGATACAGAAGGCAGTACTCCTCGATACGGCTCGCATTGTGAGGAGATTCCTGTCTCTGGAGTCTTAACCTTAGTCAGTTGGCTGCCGACATTGGTGGACTACTACTTTTTTATATTTTTAAATGTTTTTTATATGTTAAGAAATATTAAAAAATGTATAAAATATGTATAAAAAATTAATAATGGAGATAATAATAATTAATAATATTCACACAACGTCGTCTAGTATCAAACAAAGCAGAGCTTAGCATGCATGTTATGATGCAGACTCCTCCTTCTTTTTGAAGTCGGTTAAAAATACATTCTCTTTTATTCGGACGCGGATGTTCCACTCTATCTTAACAGTATTTGGCAGCAAACAAATCGAGTCAGCCTTCTCGGCAAACTTTGCTAAGGTAGTCAACACTACAATAAAATTCTCAGCTCTATTTTACGGAGATCGCGCCTGTAAGAATAATTCTTCATATTGTCTAGTCTTGTAGATGGAGCAAACAAAATTACACAAATTTTAATTAACAATACGCATTAAGAATCAATGTGCGAATAATTAACTTATTGAACTTCACTCTAAAAAATCACCAAACAGCTGCAAGCTGTTGATAAATGATACTTATTTTGCAAATAGGTTTTAAAAACACTTTTTCATTACTCATAATCTGAAAGTAGGTCTGAAGTTGCCTGAGGAGCAGGCTGAAAGTGATACTTTTCATCCCTAGGGAGTTTTACTTTACAACTGACAGCTGTCAAATTATTAAAAAAAAACTAGTTCTCTCTTCACATTTCTATTGAACCATGTTCCAATTTTCCATACAGCCAGTCAATCACAGCGCGATATAAAATTGAAATAACTTAAGACAAGTATTAATGAAATAATGTTATATTTTAAGTGATTTATTTGTTCAACTATTTCTTTATAATACTTTATTTTTAAAAGATTACAATTAATTTCTATTTTTTTATTAATGAGGCTGAATAGCTGGCCGGCCGCAGAAAAAAAAAACAAAATGGCGGAAAAGTGGCAATCAGTCGTTGGTTTTTTCGAGTTGTGTTTACATTTCCGTACAACAGGGATTTGTATTAACACGTTATGTTTATCAGATTAAAATAGTGATTTAACGCCTAATTTCATAAGATAAGAGGCTAAAGCAGTAGTGGAATACCTTTTACCGCCTAAATCAGAAGAAAGATACCTACTTAAAATCATAGGTACGACGATTCAGGTTTTACAAACTTTTTATTTTATTTTTAGTTTCCTCGTATTCGTAATGAAAAGCACAGTGTTTACCTCGGGGTGAAAGTAAGCCATTTAACCCCTCGAATTAGCAACCTCGCTACGCTCGCCCGCCAACTCCTTCTCGGGACGAAAGTGATACTTTTCATCCCTAGGGAGTTTTACTTTACAACTGACAGATGTCAAATTATTAAAAAAAAACTAGTTCAATCTTCACATTTCTATTGAACCATGTTCCAATTTTCCATACAGCCAGTCAATCACAGCGCGATATAAAATTGAAATAACTTAAAGACAAGTATTAATTAAATAATATTATATTTTAAGTGATTTATTTGTTCAACTATTTCTTTATAATACTTTATTTTTAAAAGATTACAATTAATTTCTATTTTTTCATTAATGAGGCTGAATAGCTGGCCGGCCGCAGAAAAAAAAAAACAAAATGGTGGAAAAGTGGCAATCAGTCGTTGGTTTTTTCGAGTTGTGTTTACATTTCCGTACAACAGGGATTTGTATTAACACGTTATGTTTATCAGATTAAAATAGTGATTTAACGCCTAATTTCATAAGAGAAGAGGCTAAAGCAGTACCTTCTACCGCTTAAATCAGAAGAAAGATACCTACTTAAAATCATAGGTACGACGACTAAGGTTTTACAAACTTTTTTTTTTATTTTTAGGTTCCTAGTATTCGTAATGAAAAGCACAGTGTTTACCTCGGGGTGAAAGTAACCCATTTAACCCCTCGAATTAGCGACCTCGCTGCGCTCGCCCGCCAACTCCTTCTCGGGACGAAATGAGTTACTTTCACCCCTAGTGTAAGAATGTACTATTACACGTCAATTTTTTTTTTCATCAGTTTAAACTACATGCGGACAGTGTTTCCTATTTGACTACCCTAAGAAGAAACACCGAAACAAACTCAGGGCTCAAAGTCTCTTCTAAAGTCCATACAGTATATATGTAATGGTCAAATCACATGAGTACCATGCAGATTTGTCTGAAATGGTCTTTGAAGAACGAACCATACCGTTTTGAGTGGACCTGTCCAGTCAGTGTAAATATTTGTCAGTATTCGCAAAGCTCTACTCAGGATTACAGGAGCTCAACGACTTGACGAACAACACCAAAGAAAGGGCATTTGGGTCTTGCGGCCTAGACCTGCTTAGCAACGAGACAATCTTTAGTCTCAATATAGCGTGAAAATCATCTAACGCGCTAATAAAAACATGCCCGATACACTGCAGTATCTAGGCAGGGTTGCTTGAAAAACACCCTCTGAACCAATTATATTATTATACTATCATTGATGGCAACAATTGACAGATTTTCAGGATTGTCCTAACCTATAGGTATAATTGGTCACTAGCGGATACCCGGCGAGCGCTACGGAAAAAAAAAATACATGTTTTTTAATTTTCTTGGAAATAAAAAAGAAATTTGCGTTTTTTTTTTTGATGGTCTAAAACTATCTTTGCATATGTCTTTCTAGAAACCAGTTTCAAAGTCTATCTATAGATAGATATAGAAATAGCATTTTATGTGTTTTATATCTCGGATTTTATCACGCATGCGGGTTTATCCCAGAAAATTTCAAAATGGAAAAAGAACGCATCCCGCGCGCAAATTTCGCGCATTACAATAAAAACTTGTATGAAATTGACATTTGAAGGGGTTACGCGTGCGAAGCAATCCAGGATGCGTGATCAAAACCGCATGGTATTAAAAACACCCTATAGTCTGTATTATGCTAAGTGCCAGTCCCAAATCTATTCAAACATGTGTCAAAATTTGCTGATTCCCCTTGAAGAATGTAAAGCTCAGTAGTATCTCCCTATACCAGACAATACGAAGTAATTATGCATGTAGATTGATGGAATTCTCTGATCCCATTGATATTTGAATGGTAAGTGCGTTTAATATTCATAAGGAATCGATTGATAGCATTCATCACGATCATCTTTGCCGACTGAGCAGAATCCCAAGTTGTTATCATGACAGAAAAGAGATTGCATTATTAATCGATGCTTGAACTTGTAACCTGTCTTCGATACTGGCAGTTTTCCGACTTTAGAATAAAGTATTGCTGTCGAGAAAGATGCTCTTTTCGTATTTATTACAAGCTTTTATTTAGTTTCATCTGTTCTGATGTTTGTCTATAATCAAATCTTGCAAATTAAATTTGATCCTCTTTCCGTTTACCGATTGAGCTGAAATTTTGCGTGCACGTGTAATTCAGATGACAATGCAAAATTATTATAAAATAGAGCCGATCTGATGATGGAACCAGAAGGTGGCCACAGGAACTCAGATAACCGTATCGTGTTTGTGCTTTTTGAAATGGTCTTGATGAGTGTTTATTATTAATATTTTTTTTCATTGGAAACTTGTTATTTATTTAGGCGATTTCAAGATCAATATTAATTATCAGTTTTTTTATCTGTCGAGTCCTGGTATGAAGGCTTGAAGGAACGGGATGGGTTTTTTAGTCAGCAAGAGTCTGACACTATCTCCCGCTCCGCCCAAAAGCGGGGGTTGTCATTGGATGATTTTTCCCGTCGAAAAAAAAAACCTTTTTTATGATTACGTCTATGCCAAGGTGCACCATCGCCGCCCACACCATCACTTACTATTAAGCGAGACAGTGGTAAAGTTTATTTTTATTTTTTTGTTTGTAGGAGCTAATCTCTGAAAGTACTGGTCCGATTGCTAAAATTTTTCAATAGAAAACTGATCTATTCTTGAGTACACATGGGCTATATTTTATGTACGCAGGTGAAGCTGCGAGGAAAACCTATTCAATAATAAATTAAAAATAAAACAATCAATATGGGAATAGAAACATTGGTCTTCTGTAGGTTAGCAACAAACACCGCCCTGTAATTTCTATTTGTCCCCCCGGGAACGTTCCGCGATACCTAATATTAATGTTTAACCTCTGTTACTGAGGAAAAAGTTGGGCTGTAATCCTAGATTGTTCGTAGATAAATTGGTAGTAACTTCTTAATATTTAGGTGTTATCGATTGCGATATCACCTGATAGGATTACTTCTAACGCGTGGATTAGAGCGTAACCAGCTATCCCCTTTTTTTAGGTGGAAAATCATCCAATGATATCCCTTATCCTTATCGTGTCAAACTTTCACTGACTAAAACCCATTCCTAGTTCCTTCTATGCCTTTTAGACAGACCAGGGCTGGTTTCTCCTTTCAGAAGCGAATCCATGGCCCCAGTAGGCTTCGACCCTGCTGGTCCAACGCACGGCGCACATGGAACAATACGCGCCTTCGACGATTTCGGCTCGGTCCGGACAGTTACCGGACGGTCAGATGGCGAGCTAACCAAGCAAGGTTAAGCAAGTTACCCCTGTTCCTTTTTTTTGTAGTGGCATCATTATCCTCATTATGTTTTCAGGCAAAAGACGTTCACAGTTGGACATGGACCTCCACCAAGTTCCGAATCCATTGGATTGCCGCGACCTTTATCAGGTCATCGGTTCATTTTGTGGGAGCTCTTCTAATGCCACATCTTTTGGTACGCGGTCGCCACTCCAGAACCTTTCAGTTGTGTTTGTCTTGCCCACTGCAATTTAAGTTTGTTTGATTTATATTTATTAACCTTTCATTATTATTATTTATTTATTTTGTTATGGTATGCGTCATGTTTGACGTGAATAAACACTTTTTCTTTCTTTCTTCTTCTTTCTTTCAATCGTGGAAATTACAGACACAATAGAAAGACAACAGGTGCGCGAACGCCGGCGTTCGCTTGGGGTTTAATGAATTAAATGCTTTATGCACACAAAAGTACAGAGGCGGACTTAATGCCTTAGGCATTTTCTGCTAGTCAACCTACACAAAGGTCACTGACCGCGCTGTCACGCAATGGCTTTGGCCAGTTGTTAAAAATATTCACGGTATCTTGTGTTATGATGTACTTAAAGTTAGTATTAGTTGTAATTACACTGTCTAGTAATTTTTCCCTTAATAGATCACTAAACGTCACGCTATGACACGGAGGCGTGTCTATTGTTAAAACTGGAACCATATACTTATTTTAAGTTAACTATTTACAGGCACTATTGGATTAGGTTTTGTTTTAATATTTTAAACTAACTTTCTATCAGTGAAAAAATTTTAGCAATCGGTCCAGTACTTTCAAAGATTACTTCCTGCAAACAAACAAAAAAAAAGACGTGTGGCACTCGGGGACTGCCGCGGTAAAGCTATTGCATAGCATTTTTATCAACTTATGCAATTATAATTATTTATTTATTTTATTTATGCAGTATTTTTTTTCCTTTGTTTTTTTTTCTTTGATATTAATTGAAGTTACACTTTCACACATTGAATTGAACTTTGATTGATTGTTCACTCATTTGTTTTCTTATCGGTCACCACGCTCAAAAAACAAATGAGTGGGGGTTGTTAGGTTATTTTCGTTACGGAATGTCTGGATTCGGTCTCCACGCTCAAGGCCCGCGATAGAAGCTATGCAATAGCTTAAAAACTTTATCTATTTATAATATTGGTGTAGATTAAACACAAAATAACATTAAAAAAAAAACTTTTTTGATGTAATTTTTTTAAAACAACATCAAAATTAGTTATGAAGCAGCAATTAGCATTTTAAACATGTATGAGGAAGAGTGGGGGCGTGCGAGGAATATCTCGCTACCTCTTTAATACACACGTAACGGTGACGTCACATTTCAGTATATGCAACCTTATTATGTTTCTTGACAGTTTCCCCTTCCACAAAATTTTAAAGATTTCTAACTTATTTAATATTGAACGGAAATGAAAATTTCTATTTGAAATTTTGGATAAGTAAAGTTACTTTTTTATACAAATATTAAATTTAAAAAATTTTGTCTTTTTAAAATAAAAATTGCTATTTTTTGTTTATTAGACCAAAATATGAAGCACAGACTTTTGATACTACATTTTTTCTTAACTAGTAAAAAATAGGGTTACATGGGTATTTTCAAAGGTTGGTGCGGTATTATGGTAAGCTTTCACAATTAACGTTACGACTAGAAAAAGAGGTGTATAGCTGACCCCTTTTTTGACATCACTTAAAAGCCTTTAGTACAAAAAATGTATCATTTAGGGTTTTTGTCTAAACATTTATAAAAAATTTAAAAAATGTCATTGATAGATCCTGAATTGTGATTCCTGAATTTTGGGATATCTATTATCGACCCCACATAAGAAATACTTGCTAAATCCATATAAAATGCGTTTGGTATAGACCCTACGCCAAGAAACAGTATCCCTAGCCAAGTTGCTAATATGCAATCGTTAACGCTAGTAGAAAACTTCAAATGTACGGGAATGACGTCATCTCAACGCTCAGTCACGTGGGCAGAACAAAATAATTGGGGGCGTGGTCAACTCGAAGCGTTTGACGCAAGCGAAACGGTTGTAAATTGGCTAGGGGGCAGGATATCTATTCCAAAAAAACTTTGAGCGTAAGCCTTCCCATGAAATCGCACAAAGTTTTTTCACTGTCTACTTAGTAGTAGTTGAGCGAGTAAGTTGGAATCTCTCGATAGATAGGTACATAAAATAGCATCGGCGAAACTGGAGTAGTAATGCAATCAAGGCACATACGCCATTAGTGGCAGGATATATTCAGACCATGTAACGCACACACATTTCAACTAGATCCGCTGACCATGCATTAAAATACACTGCATTATGTAGAGGAACTGCCTACGAGAGTTCACGAAACTAATTTAGTTCTAACTAAAACAAATATGGAAGTTTCTGGGTACTAAATCTAGTATACTGGCTTCAAAGCAGTTAGAATTCACATGGTCGCTTTGTGACGAGGCTCAAACGGCCGCAAAAAGTACACAGACGGTCTGGTGCCAACCATTTTCGTCAAAGTTAATGAAGAAACTGGCCCCCCAGCCAAGTTATAACCATTTCGCTTGCGTTGAACGCCTCGAGTTGGACACGACGTCATTCTCATACATTTGAAGTTTTTTTTACTAGTGTTAACGATTGCAGATTATCAACTTGGCTAGGGATACTGTTCCTTCCTCCTTATACAGGACTGGCTAATTCACCGAATATTCAAAATGGAGAGGATGCCAGATTTTAAAAGAGTAACTATGCAGTTTGTAACCGGTTATTTTCTATAGAAAACAAAACCAATTGTAACGGTGCACTAGCTTCTGACATTTCATGAGTGCCCATGTAGACCTATGTTAATTTTTAGGGTACCGTACCTCAAAAAGAATAAACGGTAGCCTTATAAGATCACTTTTTTGTCCGTCTGTCTGACTGTCTGTCTGTCAAAACCCTTTATCTGAAACGCGTGGAGGTCTCGAGTTGAAATTAAAACCCTATCACAAGTCTGCAGTCCCTTGAATATGTGAAAAAATTAAACTTTTGAGTTAACGGGAAAAAAAGATACCGTCGTTTATGTCAAAAAAAACGTATATTTATTTTATCTATTATGTTCGGAAAACTTACAGCTAAGATACAGATAGTTGAAAAATATTAAAAGAAGGCCAATTACAAGTTTTCACTGATAATATTAGAGCAGAACAAGAGACAGTGGACAGATAAAAAAAGAAAGAAAAAAGTAAAGACGCTCGGAGCAAGTACATAATTAAAATTGTAGTAAGGACAGTTTCAGCGATCTTCGAAAAATCTAGTTCTAGATCATCAACACATACACACATTGCGTTGTACGATATTTCGTCACTCTTGAGGGAATCAAAATTCATAAAATACTTCCCGTTGACCTAGCATCCTGAAAGGCATGAAGCAAGGTCTCATAGCACAAATATAGGAAACAGAACTGAAAACTGTAATATCACAAAAAAAAATTTTTTGCGAAAAAACTCTATTCGGGAATTGAACTGTTTTCATAGGTAAGTTTGTACGGCACCCTCACTGCACGAGTCGACTCGCATTTGCCCGGTTTTTTTCTACTTCAGCAAAGCAAAATTGAGTAAACTGACGATACTCGATACAAATAAATTAAATAAAACTTGTGAGTTAAATTAAACATAAAACAGTAATTAGTCTTTATTAATAAGTTGGACACTTTGGACAGGGACTGATTTGAATAGTAATAAATCGTTTATCGATGAGATGAAGGCTGCAAGATTTTACTAGAAAAGGATCCCCGAGGCTACCTTTCGGACCACCCATCCTCCTGAGATCCCAAGCATTTAAATAGGTATAAATACGGGAAAAATGGAAAGGTTGCTTATTTTCGAAATTTACAGACTACTTTATGAAGAATTTCTTATTTACATTCTTAGATACATAACCAATAAATAAAATGCTCAAAATTTTAATAATCTACGTGGACTTTAAAATAATAATAATAATCTTAGTGTTCAACCGAATAGCGCGAAATCACGCGCGAACACCGGCGTTCGCTTGGGGTTTGACAAGGCAGTGAAGGAACATAGGAGAATTTAGAGCGAGAGAAGTGATTGGAAGATATCTCAGGTAAAAAAAAACAGTTGGAAAAAAGCTGGGCAGACAGAATATACGCATAAGGATGCTTCGGACCTATTTATAGTTCAATCTTTTTTTATGAAACTTTTTTGTTTAGACTCTAAAATTAGTACAGGGTATGATTACAGGCCATTTTGCTATAACAAATGGGTCTCGTGAGTGACGTGTAATGTTGAAAACTAAAATAACAACAGTTCTCTTCGTTAGTAAAATAAATCACAAAATAGCTTACGAATAACTAACATTGTGACTTGAATTTAGAAAGAAAAACACAATGCTGCTTTTAAGTTAATTTTGAGTTACAGTTTAAAAGCGTTTTGACAGTGTTAGTGTTAGGTAAAAAAAAAATTTACCTTCATTGCTTCTTTCAGCAGTAAAATACAGCTTTTCATGTTCTTTTGAATCTTTAAAATTGGTATCTAGGGAAAAACAGGGCCCCTGAAAGTCACTGTAATAACTTTTTTTCTCAACACTACTGTTAGTACAGTCTGATTCATTATTTTACATTGAAGACGTTTTTTGGAGATATAGATTTTTTTTTTAATATAAACTAGTGCTTGACTGCGATCCCACCTGATAGTAAGCAGTAATACAATCGTTGATGGTGAGACGCACTAGTTTATTAGGAGCCTACTTACTCTAGCATTGAATACACCAAAATTATAATTGGACGGGAAGACCGCAGCAGGCAAATCGTTTCAATCCTTTATTATTTGGTTTTTATAAGTTGTGTCTGCTGTTTTTTTTTTAATTATATAAACCAGTGCTTGAGTTGATCCTACCTGATGGTAAGCAGTGATGCAATCGTTGATGGTGAGATGCTCTAGTTTACTATAAGTCTATTTACTTTAACCTTGAAGACACCTAAATTATAATCGGACGTGAATACCGCAGCAGGTAAATTGTTTCATAAAATTTGGTTTTATAATTTTATTTTTTACTTCAGAAACACAAGTTGTGTTCGTAAACATTTTTTTCTTTATTTATCAATACAAGATGAAGAAAGGGAGACCAAATACAAAGTTACGTTTCGCTACCTTTAACATTTAATCTTGCAGTTTTGAAAATAACCCTTGTTTTCTGGGGGCGGCAAAATGCTCATAACGTGAGCACTCAACGACTAACGTGATTTCTTTTTCCAATAACGCAACATTGTCATGTAAATTTCTTACAAAATAAACCGTTTAAAATATGATCATAACTTGACATGGGGGAGGCAGTTCATAGCCAAATATTTACCAAAGAACAACACAGCGTCAACTTCTCGAGTTACTGACGATTCGCACACAATAAATTCGGCCAGTGTCCCAATCGACATTTTTTTTTACTGGCCATTCTGAAATTTATTGAAGCTATTTAGTACAGTCGTATAAAAAAAAAACTTAAAATATAATATAAAGAAATTTATTAAAGTGCAAAGCGAAGTTGCTACCTTAAAACTAGCCTAAAAAAAATAGTTTTGTTAACGCTTTTTTCTTATACCCATATATATTTTAAATATAAATTACTAAACAGTCCAAATCATCAATGAAAAAAATATTGAAATAAAAATGTTTCAAATCGGACAGTGTCCAAATCGTCAATAAGTCTACTTCTCTGTGTTCACACTATGCAAATAAGCTCATTGAAAAAGGAACTTGCCAACGAACTGGGAAATGATAGTCGAAGAAATTAAAATGTATGAGTCACACTAAGCTTAATTTAGGTTGGAAACTTTTTATTTGTTCCGAATCCGCATGTGGCATAAGACTAGGCTGCAAGAGCGACCTTTACGTAACCGGTAACCCTGCACCGTTTTAGAATTTACTAGCTTCAGGCACTCTTTGGCTTGGAAATGGGTATGCGGCAAACGGGGGGTTAGAAAGTTAGAAGGGTGAATTCTAGAGAGAGCTTGGCTTTAGTTTTGTCGCTATGGAAAGGTTGATTATAATCATTTGTGGTGCAGGGTCAATAGCTTCGGTCTTGAACGTTGCAATTTATTGGCCTGCTAACATGGTTGCTATCAAAATGGTGATAGAAATAGTACATTTTAATAATAATAATATTTTAGTACAAGTGCAGAAAGTTTGTCATTCAGACTGAAGCGGAATCCGTGTTATGGAGCCGAGGGCTTCAGTGTCAAATTTGCATGTGTTTCAAACGACTTTTTTCAATACACTCACTGAAATGAATAAACGGGGGTTGACCGACAACCCATGGGAGACGACGCGTAAAGGTAATAAAATTATGGCAGGCGAGAGCACGCGCACTTTTTTGCATTAGTGCGGGAAATAGCCTATTGCGTGCCAGTAAGCGGTGAGATAAGAGCGGGTTTCCGAGTGAGTGTATTGAAAATATATTTAGGAAACTAGTTGGTCCTAAATCAAAAAGTTAGACATATTTGACATCCAACAATACGCATTCGGCCCGCGTGGTAAATTACACTCACAGATAGTGTGGTGATTACCTCTACAGGTAGATGTCACACGTAGATAATGTATCAGAGTTTAGAAATAATTAAAGGATAATCATTCATCAGCCTTTAATTATTACGACGTTAAATTATTTTGCTTTTCGGTTATATGGTCATTCGATATTTAAATTTTCGATGTATGTTTGCATTATACCTGTATAGTCTGTCTAATAAGTCAAACGATTTGGAAATTAAATTGTGATATTAAATTATTTAAATAATACTTATATTTGATACTTTTTTATGGTTCTTCTATTAACAATGATCAAGATCTCTTAATCAGTGTTGAATTTATCAGATTTCATTTTATCTTAATAATTACCGTAGTCGTTTGACTTTTTAGACTGACTCTACTTACAGGTAAAATGTCAGTGTTCAAACGGGTACCTACGTATTTTAATATTCGACATTAAAAAACTTGTATGTAGGTACCCGTTATTTATTTTTTATCTACTGGTTGTTATATTATTATTGTTGTTATTATCATTCTCGATAAAATCCACCGCAGTATTCGATATTATAAGTATAGTTGCCACAAAGGATCTTGAGCGCTCGGCGTCAGAGTGGGGATCGCTTTGCGCATTCCATACATTGGCGAGCCAATCGTCGTCGTTGGGAGATACGTGCTTCAAGTGAAATGAACGAATCACGAGTGGCGTCTATGACACGATGCGCGGCGAGCCAATCACTGACGCTCCCCGCCCCCGCGTCTCAGGTCGCACCACCTAAAGAGACCCGATTTTTGACTTCTGCGCAACTTGAAGCCAGCGGTCTAGATCCTTTGTGGCAACTGTACTAAAATACCACCTTACATCCCAGTTTTAACTGCTACAGCATCGTTTCTCTTTGCCTTAGGTCTTGCGCTCATTAACAGAATATTTTCTTTGTCAAAAACACATTGTCATATTTCTAAAGAACAGCCAAGGCCAAGCCTACACAGAATGCTTTATAAGTAAGCATGAAGATGTTTTCCAACTGTTGTTCACTTTTACTTAGAAAACACGGTGTTTCAAGTTCGTACGGGCACACTATTTTTTGTGCAATCACTTTGAAGTCATCTAACACGGTACTACTTAATTTATAGTGTAAGAAAATGTCACACTGCTTACAATATAGAATGCAGTACCTGCAGTCACAGGGCGACTCCTGGCTCCCGTAGGTACACGCTTGCGGACGATGAGCGATGAGTAGCTCACTGTCCCGCCGTCTGATTAGGGCCAAGACCGAATCGACGGCGTTTAGTGTTCCACGCGTACTTGAAAGAGAATTCAGCAAACTGAAGGGGCACAGTAATCCCGATGCCGGTTGAGGCTGCGGAAACGTTTGAAAGAGTGACTGTGGCCCTAGAACGCAAAGAGCAACTGAAGGACGCAGATGGGTATTAGTCAGTAAAAGTCTGACACGCCCTCTCGTTCCACCTCAGAGCGAGAGAATTCATTCGAGGATTTCTCACCTAAACATTATTTTACATTTATAGAACATCATCTGGCCTTGTGCTTTTCGCATCCAACAGACACCCTCGCAAACTTTATTAAAAAAAAAAGACGTGTGGCACTCTGGGACTGCCGCGGTAAAGCTATTGCATAGCATTTTTATCAACTTATGCAATTATAATTATTTATTTATTTTATGCAGTATTTTTTTTCCTTTGTTTTTTTTCTTTGATATTAATTGAAGTTACACTTTCACACATTGAATTGAATTTTGATTGATTGTTCACTCATTTTCTTATCGGTCACCACGCTCAAAAAACAAATGAGTGGGGGGTGTTAGGTTATTTTCGTCACGTAATTTCTGGATTCGGTCTCCACGCTCAAGGCCCGCGATAGAAGCTATGCAATAGCTTAAAAAAAAAAACAAAAAAACTTCAATCTACTATAACTACTACATGTAAACAACACACACAAATACAAAAAACAAACTAAAAAAAAAATGAGCGAACATTGCTCCCACACACACAAACATGAAAGCAAACAAACAAAATTTTTCCACAAACGACTTTAGCCCGCGGCATCAGGGTGTTTCAGTGTAGTTTGCAGAATAGCACACAACCATAGCTGCACTGTTTTAAGTAATTAACGACCAGTGAACATTTTACGCGAATATTCTTGTAAATGAAGGGTTATTCTGTTTCAATTTGTTTTATTTTGACTAGTTATCTGGAGTCGTTGATTATTTTTTACGGACTTGGGTGTTCAATAGCAACTGGCCGTATCTAGTTTTAAGCTATTGCATAGCTTCTATCGCGGGCCTTGAGCGTGGAGACCGAATCCAGAAATTCCGTAACGAAAATAACCTAACACCCCCCACTTATTTGCTTTTTGAGCGTGGTGACCGATAAGAAAACAAATGAGTGAACAATCAATCAAAATTCAATTCAATGTGTGAAAGTGTAACTTCAATTAATATCAAAGAAAAAAAAAAACAAAGGAAAAAAAATACTGCATAAATAAAATAAAAAATAATTATAATTGCATAAGTTGATAAAAATGCTATGCAATAGCTTTACCGCGGCAGTCCCCGAGTGCCACACGTCTTTTTTTTTTAGGTGCGAAAATCATCCAATGACATCCCCCGCTCTTGGGCGGATGTCAGACATTTGCTGACTAAAAACTCACTCCTGTTCCTTCGTTGCCTTTTGTACCGGAGCCGAATCTTCCTTTCAGAAACAAATCCTTGGCCACGTAGGCTTTGACCCTGCTGGGTACCTTCGGTTTGCTGACAACTCCTTGAGCCGTCTAGTTTAAAACGACGAAAAAGTTTTATGAGTGAAAGTATTATTATGATTATTTGCAAAATAAATATTATTACACTACATAACTCACATAAAACACAGCGTACCTACATTTTCAATTTTCAGTAAAAACTAAAATGTTAAATTTTAAATGGCAATCTCGGATTTCATGAATAACTTTTTGTTCATTGAAAATAACTATTTTTTAGTTTTGCGAAAAACATGATATGTTGGTTATTCCGAAACAAGAATTACTTTTATTATGTACTAGCTTCTGCTAGCGGCTTCGTCCATATAAAAGTAGAAAGTTTTCCCAAGGGAACCTACTCTAGAGATATAGAGTATCCTATGTGTTATTCTAGGACATGGTCCGCCTGTGTCTCGAATTTCATCCAAATCCGATCAGCCGTTTGAGCATGAGAAAGTAATCCGGGATTCCGATCCCGATTTCCAGCCACCGTAGGCGCGGGCTTGCGGACAGTGAGCTCGCTGTCCGGCCGTCCGGTAACTGTCCGGACCAAGCCCAAGTCGTCTACGACGCGCGCTGTTCCCGCTCACCTCAAGGAGTTGTCAGCAACAGCAGGGGCCCAGCCGGGTCGAAGCCTACTGGGGCCAGGGTTACCCGAAAGGGCGCTCGAGCCCCGGTATGAAGGCTTGAAGGAACGGGATGGGTTTTTTAGTCAGTAAGACTCCGTCTGACACTATCTCCCGCTCCGCCCAAGAGCGGGGGTTGCCATTGGATGATTTTTACCATCGAAAAAAAAAGCATGAGAAAATAATAAACACACAAATACCAACATACACATACACATCATCACACACACAAACTTTCGAATTTATAATACAAGTGTATAATAAAAGAGGTAAATCCTGTCCTTAATTTAAAATCAATTGAAAAATCCAACTGATTTAATTTATTAAACCCCAAGCAAACCTCGACGTTTGCTCTCTCATTGTCTTTATATTGCGTGTCTAATTACGATATTCGAAAGGTTAAGTCATTGACGAAACACGAAAATTAACAAATATCTCACGACCCACAGCTAGTCATAATTTTATATAAAAATCTTTCCAGTTCCGAAATTAGAATTTAACCTAACCTCAATATGCCTGAAATCTAAGAATAGGGTGTCACCAGAAGGCCAGACTTACATTTCAAATTCTCAACAGAGTGGAAACCTGATTTCCGTCAGTCAAATTCTGAAAAACGATTTAAAGGAATAGCAAACTCAATTTTATTATTACAATTTAATATTTTAGAATTGAGTTTTAACTAAAATACCAACCAAAGCTTGTACAATAGCCAAATCAAAAAGCAAAAACAATTTATTTTATATTTTTATAGTAAACAAAACAAGGTAATATTTTACACGCCCAGCTCAAACAAATGCATAACCGAATTATTCCACCGGGCCTAAAAGCTTAGGTAGGTTACACAACAATCCGATATCAATTTTGTAGATCCTACACTCCATTATTTTTGCCCACACACTGTAAAATAAATCGGATACCCAGTGCTTAATCTAAAAGACTCGATACATCACCAATTGTTGGGCCAATCGATTCTTCAGACGAATGTTGTACTGTAACAGAAAACCGAATTGAACGTTAATAATAAAGTTCTCGAAGAAATAACAGAACCTCATAATATTTCACGAAGTTCTTGAAATTCATTGGTTAGCCATTTTCTGTTTTGTTACGGTATCTGTCTTAAATAACTTGAATATTGATTTTATTGCAATCTAAGTTAATGGTTATTGTGAAACAGACAACAAAATGAAACGTTTTAAACAATTAGCAAGTCAATATAACCATCCCCTTTCTGATTAATTACTTTGGAGAAAGTTTGTGAATAATGTTCTCATCTCTCTAATAAATAAATTCAACAACGACTTAATTTAAATCGATTCAATGCAACATTTATTTCTGCTGGCGTCTTAGAGAATATTCTACAGTCTGAACGTATCAAAGTTAACTGCATACGATAGAATCGGCCTTAAGTGTACATAAGCCGCCTGAATCCATCTTCTCTGAAGCGAACATGAAGCGAAGTATCGTTATCAATTTATAAGATCTTAGACGTGAAACTGCCTTCGAAGCTTACTTCTTCGAGCATCAATTCAAAGTGCTAAAAGCACATTGAAACATAAATTAAACTATAAAACACCTGGGTAGTAAAAATTCAAGAATTTCATGGAGCATGGGATCCATGAAAAAACACGCGACAAGAATGACTCGACAAATTGTAAATATTGAGTTAGCAAACTTTTTAATTTCAAACCACTCAAAGCATTTTATGCACATAAAAAGCGGCGTGAACCTAACGAAATTCCTGCACCAGCCTTGGTTGAAATAAAAAATACACAGCGGAGAGCTAAGCCGGTGTACTGCGCAGTGGTCCATTTCTCCCGTTCCAGTTAGAGGGACCTTGCTCAGTCGGCGCTCACGTGTCGAGAGCTCTCGACCTTTGCCGAGCAACCAATCGACACGAATCTAAAAGCGCCTGTTTAAGCGCATTATTCAAATAAAAACAAAACATCGCGTAATAAAAAATATAATGTGAAAAGTGAAGTTCGACGAAAAAAAAATTTTTCAAAACAAAAATGCAAGAGTTTACAAATTAGTTTGCGAGCGCCAAAAAGTGTGAAGCGATGATCAAGAAAAGTTATCAAGGCGTGTTTTTAAGCTTCGTTTCTATATCCTTCTGCTGTCAAATTACTGAAACTATAGCGAAGAGTGCGAGTAGATTCATTGGTAAGTACCCAATTCACTTTTAAACAATTTTCATGTACTCGTAAAGGCGTATCGACAGGATTTACGTTACAAAAGTACCATAAATCGTGTTAATACATGAATAATAAATGATAAGGCGTTTTACACTTAGGTCTCAGAAGTGTAAATTATTTATTTACGCACATCGTACGAGACCTAAACCTTGAATCTCGCACTTAACTAAAGATTTAACTACTTAGCCCTCGGAGAGTTTGTTTTACACAAGTTTTAAAGCCGAGAACGTTACGAAGAACGTTAGTATTGTTAAAAAAGTGCTATAAAAGTCTTTGCCAAAACTCCGAGCAGCAAATTGAATACATTATTTCTCTGTCCGTGATAATATGTCTAAAAATCTACTTTACAGGTTGCATTTAATTTGTTTTCTCAAAGACAGTATTTCTTTTATGTATTTTCAGTGAAAAGGTTCAATACGACGATGTTGTTTTATCCTTCTTTGGAACGGCTTACTGGAAAATGTTGAATATTGCAGAGACTAGGAGAGTGCTAACGCGTTATCTCCTTAGGAAATAAGCAGCTCTGGAGGCATTGATGTGACTTATTCTTGCCTGAAATGATTTAGCAGCTCTATTGAAATGCGCAGCACTTAGAAATAGGTACATCCTAACTAATATTATAAATGTGAAAGTGTGTTTGGATGTTTGAATGTTTGTTACTTAATCACGCAAAAACGGCTGAACAGATTTGGATGAAATTTGGCATGCATATAGCCTTTGACATGGAAAAGAACATAGGCTACTTTTTATCTCGGATCTTATATCTTATTCCAACGGGAAAACACGTTTAGAGTGCGATAACCGAAGTACACGCGGACGAAGTCGCGGGCGGACAACTAGTATATAATACTAAAGAAGTTATGTATACAATTTACAGTAAAACTACTATGATGTACTCACATGCATTAAAAAATATTAATTAATTAAACCCGAAACGAACGCCGGCGTTCGCTCTCTCTTTGTTTTTCTATTGTGTCTCTAATTACGGTAATCGAAAAGTTAAAGAGTACTTTTCTGTAATCGGAAATTATCGAATAACACTTACTGAATAAAACCAAACCATATTCTTCCAGCCCTTAGCGTTCCATGGTCATGGACAAAAGCAAAATGAATATTGATTATCAACAAGATATTAAGAGTAATGACAATTTTTCAAAACATATTTAATTTCAGTTTTTTTGTATCTCTTTCGCATAATCCCGCAGCCCTTGATCTAGATTATCCTGGCATCGAAGATTACTTTACACTTTTCTGCCAATTATCTTTGACGACTCGACTGTAACAAACATGCCTTAAACATAAAGGAAAGAAACATTTTCTCCATTTACAAGTAGCCCTTGAAGATCGAGCTCTCTTGAACGCAAAATTACGTTCTTCAACGACATAGGCCCCTTAGAAGCTAATGAAAAGATAATTACTCATCAAAATACTACTCCAAAGGCATTAAATGACGCTATGACATCAAAGACATTATGTTGGGTTATTATTATTTCAAATACTCGGCGATTTTCATGACGCTTTAATTAGCAGGCGCGGGTAGCATCTCTCTTCATCTAAAATGTATACTTTTGCATAACATGCATGTACTGTTAGTCTGGTGTTTGTGACGTCATATGTGTGTGATGAACTGGGAATTGTCAAATGTATGACGTGGGAATATTCCCATGTAAGTAGTGGGTAGTAAAGTGTAGGCATCTGAGTCTCAGATGGTATACTCAACAAGAACGATAAGTTATGAAATAAGGAAAATGCATGAAAAAAATACGAGTACAATAAAGGCAAAATATTGCAAAGATTGTTTTAAACTATCAAAAAATTTACAAAAAAGAACTTTATTGACCACGGGATCAAACTTCTCACTTTATAACTAAGCAACGAGAAAATGAAATGGCCTTTAATAAATTGATTCGTCTTTTACAGCGCCGACTAAATATTCGTAATAAAAGAGCGAGCGAAGCGAGCTCGGAATTGTAGTATACTCCGACTCGGACAGGATAAGTTAGAAGTGGTTATTATTTTTATAACCAATTAGAAAATGGCTAAGATCATTAAGACGCTCATTGATTGTGTCACTTAGAAAGCAATGTAGATTTTTAGAGGTCTCTTTAATAAATTAGCACCCCAAAAAAATATAATGCATTTTTTTTTAAATAAACTTCTTTTTAACGTAGTCTAGCTCACACCGGGTGTCCGGTAATATGTTATAAAATAAAACATCATTTAGAAAGAAAATACGATTAGCTGCATTGTTAATGAATTCTTTTATCGACTTTACATTTTCCGATTTCAGAGGTCTACATGGAAAATTAATTACCTTTTGTACCAAGAGGATTTGTCTAGTATTAATGTATCGATTTATCGATTACCGATACTGCTCTGCTCTCGATACTTACAGTTGCATATAATACATGATGTAGATTTTTTTTTCTTTTGAGAACTGAGAAATCATTTAGAGACTTTCCCGCTCTAAGGTGGAGCGAGAGACTCAGACTTTTACTGACTAAAACTCACCTATGTTCCTTCAGTTACTTTGCGTCCCAAGAGAAACTCGTAGTGGATTTCCTTTTTAGGAATTCCTCGTGGCCCGAGTGATCATCGGCCTTGTTGAACCCCTGCACTGACATCTCTTTGAGGCGCACGGGGGACACTACGCGCCGTCGATGACTAGAACTCGGTTCTTACCAAAGTGCTCGATGGAGAACTACCCATTGCTCGTCGTCCTCAAGCATACGCCTAAGGTGACCAGATATCGCTCCCCGATACATAACGTAGGTGCTGTGATTTTTTCAGCTGTAAATGGTTTCTGTTGACACTGGAATGTTATCGATAGAGTTGAGAATGTGAAATAGAACATTTTTGTAGCAATATTTTGGAAGGTCAAAAGCATTGTAAAATTCATAGAAATACGGTATTCTAAAAAAATGCCTCGGGTTCTTTAGAGGCCCTTTTTATACGACGGCAGGGCTCCCTTCCTGTTTCTATTCCTTTGATCTTAAAGGAAAAATCTTGTGGGGGGCTTTCATATCGCCAAAAGTCGTATTACGTATATTTCAAAACATAAGACTAGCCTTTGAGATAAACCCAGCATCATCGTCGTATACCCAATAGCTGTAACGAAAATCCAATACAAGATTTATGATTTTTAAACTTCATAAAATATAAATCCTTCTTGGAGACTGTCCAGTTCAATTTACCACAAAATATAGCTCAGCCATTACCTGATTTAGTTCGTTTTACTTCTCTAATGTAACATGCCTGGGTGAATCGTGGGAAGCCACCCTAAGGTTCAACTTAGTGAAACACATTGCTTAATGGTGCTTGTAATTGTTGAGCTGACTACTTATCACTACGCTGCACTAATGCAAGGTTCACTTAGCGAGATTATGATGTTAAGCTCTGGTGGTGAGTATGTTTTGGATGGCTTTTTGGCGCGTATGTATTGTCTATTTGGGATGAGCCTCGATAGTGAATCTAAGCTTCAGCCACCCGGTTTCGCTCGCATGAAAGTGGCGAAATATCACAAAAGAGCATATCTCCGGGAAAAAAACGTACTCTCTATGTTATTTCAGGATCTGGTCTACCCTTGTATCAAACATCCAAATATGTTCAGCAGTTGGAGCGGGAAGAAGTAACAAACGTACACACCTGCATAAAAACTTTCGCCTTTACAATATGTGAGCGATGTGAAGTGTGATTCTATTGGCGAAAAAGATTGAAAATTTTAGTGACAAGATCTACTAAAATGTCATGTCCAACCGGTCCAACTCAATCTTTGTTGGACACTTTATTGACAATAGACATAGCAAGCAAAAACGTCACTTTTAATTTGTTAATTTTGCTTTGTGTCTATTAACGAAATAATTAATGGAATTATGCACTTAGTACAACAGACTAATTACCTAACAAACAAATTCTATAGATACGTAACGTATCTATCAAGGGAAATGTAGATTGAACTCAGCAGCCAGTCTCCTAATGAGCTATATTGTAGACGGATATTAAGGTGCAGTCATTAGTCTTGCACTGATTATATATAATTGTTCATTGTCTACCTGACGACTTATTTACTCCAGTAGTGTTAATTTAACATAGTACCACAAAAATAAAAACACTTAATTAATTAAAACTACTTATACTTAATAACTTTTACCTAAAATATGGTGTCTAAAAATTCCTGCAAAAAAAGCTGGGAATCCTGCAAAGGTCAGGCAGTACTTCACGCCGGAACAGCTACTCAAACTTTATCAAGCGTAAGTTTGATCGTGTATGGAGTATTGCTCTCGTCTCTTAGACGGATCTGTCCGATACCAGCTTGATGCACTTGAGGAAATTGAGAGACGAACCAGAAGGATAATTGGCAATGATGCACTCGTCGAGTCAAGGCTTCTAAGTCTTGAGCATCGACGCCAAGTTGCTAGCCTGTCGGTTTTCTACCGGATGCATTTCGGGAAGTAAACATCGGAATTGCATTCCTCCTAGCCCGTTCCATCATCGGACCACCAGACGTACGGCGATGCGCCACCGGTACATGGTGGACATCCCACCTACACGCACAAAACGTTTTGGGAACACATTCATTGTGCGTACAGCCAGGGAGTGGAATTCCTTGCCGGAGTCTGTGTTGGCTACAACCTGGGCATCTTTAAGTCAAGAGTGAATATGTTACTTCTAGGTAAGCGCGTTCCATGATCGACCACATCGTCGCTTTCCATCAGGTGAGATAGCGATAAAGCGCGAACCTATCAACAATAAAAAAAAGTGTGTCCAAAAGACTGGCTACATTGCCACGTTTTATAGCAATGCTTAATCTCGGACCGAGGTATAAGTGTTCATTGTCTACCTCACTAGTATCAATATTCAATTATTCAGCTCTTCAGAGTAAATCCCAAGTTATCACATTCAATAAAGGGGATCGACCCGTGATGATGTATTCAAGATACCGTAGTAAGCTTCAATAATCTTTAGGACGCTGTTCCATGGTTCACCTAAATTGATTCGCTTTAGTTGTACTTATTTTTGAAACGTTGATGACTTTTTTAAAATTGGATTCTGTACTTGGTCATGTTGACAACACCGTCAGTGACGTTCATTAGATCCTCAAAGTGCATATAAGCATAATCATTATCAGCCTTTTTAATGTTCCCACTGCTTTTTTTTAAGGCGGGAAAAAATCATCCAATGACAACCCCCGCTCTTGGGCGGAGCGGGAGATAGTGTCAGACTCTTACTGACTAAAAGACCCACCCCGTTTCTTCTAGCTCTCATACCGGGGCTCGAGCTCCGTTTCGGATAACCCTGGCCCCAGTAGGCTTTGACCCGGCTGGGTCCTGCTGTTGCTGACAACTCCTTGAGGCGCGCGGGAACAGTGCGCGCCGTCAACGACTTGGGCTTGGTCCGGACAGTTACCGGACGGCTGGACAGCGAGCTACCCATTGCTCACTGTCCGCAAGCCCGCGCCTACGGTGGCTGGAAATCGGGATCAGAATCCCGGCGGCGGCGGCGGCGGCGAGAACGCCGTTGCCTGATGCGGTCGGCCTCCTCTTTGGCGAGCATTACTGCTTTGCAGAAGTCGGCGACCGCCTGCCACTCCTCCTCGCTCCGGACTATGGCCTCAACCAAGGCCCGGCGCGACAGGTATCCGCCGCCGACCGCCCCCACGAGGGCACGGCGATGCACCGCCCAAGCAGGGCACACCTCGACTGTGTGCTCCACCGTGTCCTCCGGGCGTTCCGCACAGTGACGTCACCCGGGCGTCTCTTCCGCCTGAATCCGAAACAGGTAGCTCCCGAACGTGCCATGTCCGGTGAGGACCTGCGTCATGCGGAAGGTAAGCACGCCGTGAGGTATTTCCAGCCACGGTGGTTCAAGGACATGCCAGTTTCTTCACTATGTTTTCCTTCACCGTTTTGAGATCGGTAGTGACTTGATGAAATAAATTACACAAAGTAATGCGCCTGGCTGAGTTTGAACCGGCCACTTACAAACTCGGAAATTGAGGCCGTTACCACTGGGCTACCATCGCTCCCACTGGGCAAAAACACACATTATATAAGAGCACTTTACTTGAAAAGTGCGAAAATGACATTGCAAGACTCACTTTTACCTTTGCATGATTCTCATCATCATCAACATTTCACTTCTGGACATAAGTATCTCCATTTTTGCATATCGGTTAATTCCACGTTCGGCTGCTTTCATCCAGCTGCCACCAGAAAACTTAATTTGCTTCCGACAACTAGTGTGTTTCCTATATCAGATGAAACAGAACAATTCTTTTAGCTAGCACTTCTGCAAGAGTGACTATTTGTAAAAAAAGAAAGACAGCTTTTGTAGCCAGTACTTTGTAACAGTGGCACTTTATTACACAGGTGTTATTCTGCTATTCTGTCGATCATTAGGGCGTTGTCTAAAGTGAACGCGAGGTGCCTGAGCGGGTGCGAGCGCAGTGACGGACGCAATTAGGCGTCTACAAGTGCATCGCGAGTTATTGTAGCAGCGGACACTAGCGTCTCCTCATGTTTATTTGAGCAGTGGTAGCCCAGTGGCAAACAGAGCCAGGCACAATACTTTGTGTAGCTTATTTCATCACCACTGCTCTCAAAACGATCAAGGAAATTTCGTGAGGAAACTGACATGTCCTAGAACCAAAAATTTAAAGACATATGATATCTACCAATCCTGTGATGAATTATATGGTCCATTTCCTCTTTGAACTTTATAAGGCTGATTATGGTTATTATATGTTTACTCAGGGTAAAACTAACAATACACGATTGCTCTACAGCATGTTGCACTGGGCGCCAGCAATTAGCACTGCAATATAGACAGAGGCGGGTGTTTCATTGTTTGATACTATGCACTCCGCTTCAGCACCCGCGAAAGCTCCTCATCCAGACCGGGGTCTAGAGCATCGCAGTGTTGGAAGGATGCACCATCTGCAGGTGAACGTGATGTCAAGATACGTGCTCTTTCCTGTATTCATTTATCTTCATTCGTATTCGCTCACATGGCATGGTGGTTCCAACGGTTTTTGGAAATGTTTTTGGACACTTAGTAATTTGTGAATTGAATACGTGGGTAGGTACATGTTTTCCAGGCGTTCAACTCATGAAACTTTACTCTCGGAAGCGGAAGTTTTAACTATTGATATGCAAGCGTTTGACCACTATATCACCTGATGGTAAGCGATGATGTAGTCGAAGTCATGGAGCACGCTTGCCTAGAAGCAACCTATTCCCAAGCTCCCCAAGTTTAAACTATCAAGAAACACATACGCCGTTAGGGATTTTTATTACTCATAAGCAGTGGTGGCCGAGTGGTAATGGCACCGACTTACGAGGTGTAGGTCGCGGGTTCGAACCCAGCCAGGCGCATTACTTTGTGTAATTTATTTCATCACCACTGCTCTCAAAACGGTGAAGGAAAACATCGTGAGGAAACCGGCATGTCCTAGAACCAAAAATTCGAAGACATGTGACATTCACCAACCCGCACTGGGCCCGCGTGGTGGATTACGGCCCATTCCCTCTCCTAGAGAGGAGGCCTGAGTCCCAGCAGTGGGAATTAAAAAGGCTGATGATGATGATGATGATTACTCATAAATTCGTATTTGTCAAGTGAAAATACCATCTGAAAAAACTTAATTGTTGAAAAAAAAAATCTTTTACTACTAATCCCGTATTAGGGATCGGTGCAACACGTTTTCTTTTCCATTCTGTCTTGTCACCCGTCGCGCTATCACTAACTCACTTTTTTTCATTTCACTCCTCGCACAATCTAACCATCTTTTATTCAGCCTCTCTTTCCGTCTCCACCAATCCATATGTATACTCATAACTCTCTTCTTCACATGTCCATACAAAAAGAAACGATTCCCTTTCAACTTTTCAGTCACTGGCGCCACTTTAAAATTTCCTCTAATATATCTTATCATTCTTATCTGACTTCCATAACCCAATAATTTCCTGACTCCTTGACTTTATTTCCTACCTTCTGATTATCCACAACAACTGACACACCAAACACCGATATAACATGCGTTACGTTGCCTGGAAAATAGCAAATACGATTACCAAACGTACTTTACCTGCAAGGCAACGAGTACCTCATTGTTCTGCGGAGTTCCATTTTTATTTGAAATAATCCATTTTACCTGCTCTTTTACAACGGACTGACAATTTCAGCATTGTCAGTCCGTTGTGCTATTCGATTTTCAAACACTAATTTACGTCTTTTGTCGAAATGTCAGTTTACTATGCACTAAAGAACCATGAATCGTGTTTGGACTATTAGTTTGGTCGTTTCCTTGTTTACAAGACTGACCGAATTAACCTCTTGTGCAAACTGGGCATTAAAATTGGGCAATAGAGGTCAAAATGGCAGTTACGTGCGAAATATTGGCTACATCTGGTTGCGTTGAAGAACACACCCGCCTCGTTATGAAAGGGGTAGAGATGATTTTTAGATTAGGTGGTGTAACTTTCGTGAGCCATTTTCGTTCGTTTTACAAACGTGTTGGTTCAGATAATGTGTCTTATATTGAATTAGGCGTATACACAATTATACGTCCAAAGAATTTGCATTGCCGTTCAATGTGGCAACGCTGCTAATCTTCTGGTCACGTTTTCGAGTGACAGAGATGCATGTGGAGGAGTACTTCGATGCCTGAGTTTTTCTTGGTTTTTGTACCTTTAAATGTACGTAGTTAGATTAAGTATAAAATAGTAAGTTCAAGTAAATGGATGGAGGGGAAGAGGGAGGCCAAATAAAAGATGGATGGATTGTGTGATAAGCGATATGAAAGAAAAGGGAGTTAGTGATAGCGTGACGAGTGATAGGACAGAATGGAAGAAAAAAGCGTGTTGCGCCGACCCCAAATAAAACGGGACTAGGGCAGGAAGATGATGATGAGTAAGTTCAAGTAAATAGAAAGCTCTTGATTTGGTGATATCATTCAAGGATTCATAGAGCAGGGAGTTCCTTGCTCTCGGTGAATTGAAAGAGGGTTTCAGATTTCTACTGTCTAAAATCATACCTGTGTCCTTAAGTTACCTTTTGCGTTCTAGGAACACAGAATTCCTATTCAGAAATTTTCGCTGACCCTGAGGGGTATCAGCCCTTCTGGGCTGCTAGGATTCCGCTACCATCTCTTTGAGGCGCTACGTGTGGTCGACTACTCAGGTTCGGCCCTTACCGGGTAGTAGCTCCAACCTAGGGATCTCTAAATCAAGAGAGTATAGGTTGTTTCTAGACAAGTTTACTCCATCGTCGACCACATCATTGCTTACCATCAAGTTCTGGGGCCATAGGTTATGCCCTTTTTTATGGTGTGAAAAATCATCCAATGACAACCCCCGCTCTTGGGCGGAGCGGGAGATAGTGTCAGACTCTTACTGACTAAAAGACCCACCCTGTTCCTTCTAGCCTTCATACCGGGCCCGAGTTCCCTTTCGGATAACCCTGGCCCCAGTAGGCTTCGACCCGGCTGGGTCCCTGCTGTTGCTGACAACTCCTTGAGGCACACGGGAACAGTGCGCGCCGTCGACGACTTGGGCTTGGTCCGGACAGTTACTAGACGGCCGGACAGCGAGCTACCCATTGCTCACTGTCCGCAAGCCCGCAATGGGTTATGCCCTGGAACGAAGGCAAAGAATGTTCCATAGGAGTGGGTTTTTGTCAGTAAAAGTCTGACACGCCCTCTCGCTCCGAGAGCGGAACCTCCAAGAGCGGGAGAAGTCATTGAATAATTCCCCACCTAAAAAAAAACCATCAAGTTGGATAATGGTCAAGCACGAGCCGACTAATAATAATAAAAAAAATACATAAATGAAGTCAAATTTTAACCACTAAAAACACGTTTTTATAGAAATTTTGCTACGAGAGTAACCCTGAAACCGCGAATGACAGATGATGTTTAACAATAACTGAATGACCCCTTTTTAAGAATGAAAGAAAACCGCTGTTTCAGCAACCCCTAGTAGGTAATAATCGATACATTTAATTGATGTTCCTGACTCATATAAATCACTATAGACCTCAATACATTTCACTTAAGTTATTGTTTTGTTAAGAAGTTAACATTGGTGTGGATTACGTTTATTTATTTGTTAATTAAAACTTTAGCGACAAGAAATATGTAACCAAGATTTATATCACGCATAATATGAGAGTGTCCATGGAGTTTCTTGCACGTTCTTCTCCATAGAGATCTACACTTAGGAACGTGCAAGCTACACTTTTTTTGACTGATCGACATTCTGACAATTCAAAAGTGCCTGTAATTGGTTTATTTAAAGTAAATGTTTTTGATTTATGCACAAGTAAATAACACTGTACACAGGCTGACTTAATGTCTGTTTATCGTGATTCTATTTTTTTTTTCATGTTGTTTTTATTTTTGTTTCATGTTGTTCTTCTCCTGCTCTAGAGCAGAGAGTGAGAGCGTTTCAGATTTTACTGACCCCGAGTTTCGTCCGGTGGGCGTGAGGACATCCTTTCCCTCACGCGTTGTGAATCTACATAGGTTATTAATTTCTTGGATTACCATGGCCTTAGAACGCAAAGGACAAACGAACGAACATAGATGAATTTTAGACAGTAACAATCAGACATACCCTCACACTCCACCCTAGAGCGAGGTCATTTGATGATTTTCCACTTCAAAAAAAAGGTAAAGTATTCTTGTATTTTCTCTAGCATATACCTATTTATTACCACCAATATAAATCTATAATGTCGTGTTAGATACACTATTTATAATTCAAGCACGGCTGGACCGATTTAGTGAAATAAATATGTAAAAGGCCACCAATTGTATGTTCTAAATATAAGGCTCAAATGTGTAATTTATTATCATGGTGTAAAATAAAGGATACATAAATAAATTAAATAAATAAATAAAATATCCAAATTCAAAAAATTACTGCTACTGTTAAATATATTGGTCTTAATCAGTCAATACATTCATTGACTGTTAGGCGGTACGAACTTCGTCAGAACAGCTAGTAAAAAAATTAAATAAACTGTTAAAATTCGACCAAAAATAGTAAAGAACGAACTTGAATCAAAGTCTAATAAAACTTTGACAATCACATACATACATGAAGATACTCTCAAAGCGTCTCATAAAAAAGATGTCCCAACTATTTATTTATCTTTGTTAAAACTTGGTTACTTCAGCAACTTTTAAAAGCATAAATAATGGACATGAATTAATCGCTCCGGAGACCAAAGTTGACTTAATTACCACTAGAAAGTTACGGAGAATCGATAAAGTTACCCAAGTTAGATATAAAGTAGAAGCTGTACAGGATTAAATTGTCTGTACACTGTTAAAGGTATAGGACATCTTATTTACGAGAATTAACTGAATATTTAAACATGTAGGTATATTATATACTAGCTTTTGCCCGCGGCTTCGCCCGCGTACATAAAATATGAACTTAAAATAAAATAACTAGTGCTTGACTGCGATTCAACCTGATGGTAAGCAGTGATGCAATTGCAATTGATGGTAAGGCGCGCTAGTTTATTAAGAGTCTATTCACTCTAGCCTTGAAGACACCCAAATTGTAATCGAAAGGGAAGACCGCAGCAGACAAATTGTTCCTATATAGCCTATATCCTGATATAGCCATATAGTGACAAGACACAGACAGTGTTTGCGCACGTATCATACTCCGTAATCGGTAACATACTCCCAGGATAAAAAGTATCGTGTGTGCTATTCCGAGATATGGTTTAGCCTTGTTCCAAAGATCCAAATCCGTTTATCCGTGAAGGAGTAACAAATATACACACACACATATTCATAAAACTTTTGCCTTAATAATAATATCAACATGTAAAATTCTAAGATAAACGCAACCACCAACCCGCAATGAAACCGCATGGTGGATTACCCTTTCTCTCTGAGTCCCAGCAGTGGAAACTTTATAAGGCTGATTATTAATTAATATTAATATGATAATTCGACCCTAAATATTGGATTGATAAACAGGAATATTCTTCAGAAGAGCTCGTGGTCAAAGTATAAACTTATAGAACTGCACTGCTATCAACTCGTTGATGAGTTGACCAATCTTTATAACTGTGACTTACAGTTGCCATCACGGATCTTAAGCGGTTGCGCAGAAGTCAAATATTCAGACTCTTTAGTGATGCGAAGTGAGACGCGGGGGTGGGGAGTGTTAGTGATTGGCTCGCCGCGCCTTCGCGTCATAGACGTCACTCCTAATTCGTTCCCTGCGTTGCTGCATATATCTAACAACGAAAACGATTGGCTCGCCAATGTATGGAATGCGCAAAGCGATCCCCACTCTGACGCCGAGCGCTCAAGATCCGTTTTGGCAACTGTAAAAGAAGATACTGTGGAAAACCAGCGAAGGAGTCATACTACACCTGGATACTCCATGCATATAGACATCAGTCGAGCCGATAATTCTGCTCTTATGCTAAGTAGTATTTCTACGTATATTATGCCATACGGCGAGCTATGGGTAGCTGGCTGTCCGGCCATCCAGTAACCTTCCAAACCAAAATCAAGTCGTCCACTAGTGCGTCAAGGAGATGTCAGCAAAACTGTAGCAGCCCTACAAGCTCTAAGCCTACTGGGGCCACGGATTCGCTTCTGAAAGGAAAACCTGGGGTCCCGGATCGCAAGGCAAAGAAAGTACATAGTACGTGCGGCGAATATACACCCTTACGTTGTTGAAATCTCTACGGTCCGGACTAAGCGTTTCGCCTCGTCATTTATACCGCGTAAGTCGAAGGACTGGAACAGTTTGCCTGCTGCGGTCTTCCCGTCCGATTATAATTTGGGTATCTTCAAGGCTAGAGTGAATAGGCTCTTAATAAACTAGTGCGCCTCACCATCAGAGATTGCATCACTGCTTACCATCAGCTGGGATCACAGTCAAGCACTAGTTTAAATCAATTAAAAAAAAACCTAGGAGTGAGTTTTAGTCAGTAAAAGTCTAACACGCCCTCCAACTCTGCCATAGAACGGAAGAAGTAATTGGTTCATTTTCCTCTTAAAAAAAGGTATAGGTATTATATGTCATTAAGGTCTTAAAGCCCCAAAAACGCCAAATACATTACAGTACTTATGCAGTTTTTATTCGGCAGAAAGAAACTTACAATTATTACCGTTACGGATCTTAAGCGCTCGGCATCAGATTGGGGATCGCTTTGCGCATTCCATACATTGGCGAGCCAATCGTCGTCGTTGTTAGATACATGTAGCAAGAGCAGGGAACGGATCATGAGTGATGTCTATGACGCGATGTCGCGGCGAGTCAATCACTGACACTTCCCGCCCCCGCGTTTAATATTAATGGGCCTAAAGTCTAGGCTAAAAATGCGCAACCTTGGAATCTTACTTAGAACCGCACGCTTCGAAACTGTGGTAAACAATCACGCAGTATAATCCTAATTGTTTATTTTACGGCACCCAACGGAAAAGGCAAGGTAGTCAGTTTAAAACCCTCGAACATAATGACGAAACGATGCAAAATTGGTATCCTATATTTAGTACGAACCATATTAAGCGTCGCCGTACATGGGCCACAGCCACAAACGCCGCCACTAGAAGCTAGAAGTGGCCACAAAGGAAACTGAAGCGCGTGGCAGCCACTTGTACACCGGTAGCTGCTACATTTTTTAACCCGTACGCGCATCATGATGGACTCTGACGGAAAAAGTTTAAATGCGAGTGGCGTGTGAAGGCGTTTTGTATCGGCTCTTATTTATTTATTTATTTAACACTTAATGCACATGGGTACAGAGGCGGACTTAGTGCCTTAGGCATTCTGTTCCAGTTAACCTTTGGGTGATGCAGAGAAAAAGTAGTGGTAGGTGCAATAAAAGTGTGAGAAAAATGCAAATACAAGAATTGATATACTAATAGACAATAGAATAGATAAACTAATAAACCATCAAAGCATCATCATCATAGCTCTTATTGGCCAGTGAGGACCACAAACCGCAAGAAACGAGCAGCGGCGTTTAATTTGTAGCGTGTAGCGGCCACTAGCGTCTCCATATAAAATGTATGAAACCTACAGCGGCAGCGTTTTGTGGTTGTGGTCGGTAGTCCGTGTGCGCCCTTTAGAGACACCACAATGGTTACATATTTTGGACAGGTTTCATGAAACTCAAAGATACAGGTAGGTACATACATCTAAACAATGCTGACATTCCACTTCCGTCCGATATTTGTATGTTTGAGAATTAGGATAATCCTCAAAGGTTAAAAGGATTTGGAGACATTTAAAACGTGGGTTGACCATGACCTGGATTTATATTTAAGACTAGTAATCCGCCCCGGTTTTGAACTGGAGCAAGTTAAATACAACATTATTTTAGTATATGCGTTCAGAAGTTTGTTCAAAATCAGTAACCGTATCGATTTCAATAATTTTTACACCATGCTACATTTTTTCCCAAAGATATTTAAAAAAGATCACAACTTGGACACCACCGACAATAATAAGTATAACACAGATCACGGCAGTTCATAGCGGACATTAGATACCAGTGCACAGCTGAGTATTTGAGGAAAACAACCGCTCAGTCACCCGGATGGCCCGGTGACCATGTACATGTGCCGACAGCCAGGTAACATACACCAAATTTATAACTTTGAGATTTTTCATGATACAGTTATGTTTTGTACTTAGAAATAGATTCTAGACATAAAAATACTGGACACGTGTTTCGGATTTCGAATTTACTTAAAACTAATATACAACATTAAGTTAAGTTCAGGATACATATTAGGGCAATCTTCTCAGAGACATAATTGTGTGGTTAATGAGTGAGTTGAGCATAAAACAAAATATTTCAAACCACGCAACTGATCAAAAGAGCTCTTAGGATCTTGATCACTTCTTTTATTGCCGAAGTCACTGTGGACGTTTTGCCAAACTCTGTCAAAGCGTATACATCACACGTAAGGCTTCGTCTCCTTGTCAAATGGAGCACCGCTCACCGATACGCTCAAAACATTTTAGAACACATTTGACTGGCCTGTTAGTCTAGTGGTTAGTGGCCCTGACTGCTTTGCCGGAGGTCGTGGAGCGATTCACCCACCCCGGACAAATGTTTGTGTGATAAGCATGATCATTCGTTCTTTGTCTGGATGTAATTTATCTATAATACGTATGTATTTACAAATATATAGGTATGTTTATCAGCCGTCTAGTACTCATAACACAAGCTCTGCTTAGCTTGGGACTAGACGGCGTTGTGTGATAGTTGTGGAAATTATTATTATTACATTCATTGTGCATAGTTAGCCGTAGCTAAGGATTGGAATTCTACATAACTACAACGTGAGGATCTTTAAGACTAGATTGAATAGGTTACTTCTAGGCAAGCGTGCTCCAACTCAACCATATCGTCGCTTTCCATGATGGATGAGAGAATGTTAAATGGTACGAGCCTATCAAGATGAAAAAAACTGGGCAAGTGATGAGAGTCGGACTCTCAGACTGAGGGTTCCGTACAAATTAATTTATGTAAATAGGTCAATTCCCGAATCGAGTCTCGAAGATTTTTCCGAATAGAAGTTTTTTTTTTGTGACGTATCTAAAAATTTTCAGTTTTCAGATTTATTCCTATACTTCCTAGACCTTGCTTCGTGCCAAATTTTTAAGTTCTAGGTCAACGGGAAGTAACTCTATAAATTTTGATTCCCTTGAGTGTCGAAATATATTTTTTAGCGACATAAGTAAACGGCCGTATCTTTTTGTTTTCATAAACTTGGGATTTTTTCACAGCTTCAAGGGACCGCAGTCCTGAGTATATTGTTTTAATTTCAATTCGATACCTCCACGCGTTCTCGAGATAAAGGGTCTTGACAGAGAGGCAGACAGACGGACAACAAAGTGATTCTATAAGGGTTCCGTATTTTTTCCTTTTGAGGTAGCTAAGGCTAAAAATGAACCATGTTTCTTTATACATTAACGTCAAATAAAGTATTGCAATACTGTTTAGTGTAAAATACGCTAAGATACATACTAACATACACATACAGATATTGCAATTCTAATACAAAATAACACTGCCCATTTTTACATATCAGACGTGACCTACCTCTACCTAAAAATTATTCTGTTTCTTGCTTGATCTAGAGAGAGATACTTATTTGAAAACACGTATTGGCACTGGTATACCTATCGGCACGTATTCGTACAGGTATGCTGAGTGCGGCAGGTATACCGGCTGCACACCAAAAAGTAATTTTACATCTGCGCCATCAATATGTCGAGCCTGTACAGTGACGTCACTCGCACGAAAGTCACATTCGAGTTGATTGATTGAGTTTTGATGACATCCCCCTTATCTTTCATGGGAATTTCGAGAAAAGTTGCCATATTTAAACATATGTTTAAGTGAAAGAAACTGTGTTAAGTATATGTAACTCTGAGTGTACTTCTCAATGTTTTAAGTGCTCCTGTGGTAAAGCATTGATTTTATTTTTGTACAATAAAGGACTCCGGCCAAAAAACTCAGAATCCTTGTACTACAGAATTTATATTACTACAGAAATTATAAAGTCGTTCGTTTTAACAATAATTCATCTTATTTTAGACTTTTCTATGTCTCACTCTTAAGTAAAGGCATCACCATACTTTCTAAATCTTCCAAACCTTAGGCGATTTCTGTCTAAGGTTTCCGATCAAACACGACCAGACGGTCATTACTTTCGCTGCGGTCGACCTTGACTGCGATTGGTAGTCTAAAGATGATTAAATATTACTTTATGAAAAAATAAATAAAATATGACAGGTTTATCATCATCATCATCATCAGCCTTTTTAATGACTCAGGCCTCCTCTCTAGGAGAGGGAATGGGCCGTAATCCACCACGCGTGCCCAGTGCAGGTGGGTGGATGTAACATGTCTTCGAATTTTTGGTACTAGATACAAATACAAATACAAATACAAATACAAAACGTTTATTTGTATTTGTATTATTTGTCTTATAGAACATGTCGGTTTCCTCACGATATTTTCCTTCACCGTTTTGAGAGCAGTGGTAATTAAATGAATTGTTTATAAGAGTTTTTATACAGGTTGGAAAGTCCCGCATACTCCGTTGAAAATATTGAATCCTCTGACCAAACGCGTGTTGTCTCTGGTCCGGGCAACGACCCGATAGTTGTTTTCGAACTCTTGAATATATTGTAATCGCTTAGAAAACTTTATTATCACGATGTAGGATTTGTGTGACGTCAAGTCTTTAGTTCGTATTTTGTAGTATAGATGGCGCTATATAATTATATTATCTTAACGAATAGAAGGACAAACTGTGGTCCTCAATCACAGGCCAGAAATTGTTATTAGTTCTACGAGTGCTTCGAGTTTACTTTAACTTTTGGATGGGCACTTAGGACTTAGACCAACAAAAAGTTTTATTAGCCATCAGATCTTACTTAGAAACTTATAGATGTTTCTTAGAATAATAATTAACTAGCTTTTGCCCGCAGCTTCGCCCGCGTAGCTGCTTTATTACTACTTACTTTATAAATGCAGGAATTACTTGACTTGATTCCACCATCTCACTTCACTTCTACCATCGGACAAGCCGACGAACGGCGACTATCAACCCTTATGTTGTTGAAACCTCTACGGTTCGGACCAAGCATTTCGCCTCGTCGTTAATACCACGTACATCGAGGGACTGGAACAGTTTGCCTGCTGCGGTCTTCCCGTCCGATTATAATTTAGGTGTCTTCAAGGCAAGAGAAACTAGTGTGCCTCACCATCAATGATTGCATCAGTGCTTACCATCAGGTAGGCTCGCAGTCAAGCACTAGTTTATAACAATTAAAAAAAAAGTAACCTATTTACTTATTTTCATTTATGCCAAAGACGTCCACTGGTAGACATAGGCATCACTCAAATGTCGCTACAACGACCGGTACTATTCGTCTCGCATCTATCGGATTCCTAAAACCCTCACTAGGGGAGGCTTTCTAAAGCAGCGTCTTCCGATACAAGATCGCCACTCCAGAAGATTTCGGCCCCATCGACCATCCGTTGCGAGCAATGCTTAGCCTATGACAGTAACCACGATTCTCTTGTGGATAACTTCAATAATGATCTGACCACGCAGAGTATTTTGACTTTGAGCTTTCTGATGAGACCAACTCAATACACTGGTCAGGGTTTACTGAAAAACTGTATTTCAAATTAAAGATTCATTCTGTGCAACCGTCTCGAACACAGCTGTTTAAATATGATTCAATCTTCATAACAGTTTGATTTTAAAATAGCATATACTGAAATGAGCTGGTCTCAAAATTGAGACCGTTCAACTTCGAGCGACATTGGGTTAAACCATGCAGAAAGGTGAAATGTAGAATATATTTTTACTTTTTACGTGTACCGCAAATAAATATTAAAGTAGCATGTATTCCTATAGTTGGAATATTGGTTGGCTTACGTTTATATATCCCCCGGCAACAGAGGTAATCCCTGTGTGAAGCTAAAGCTTATCTTGCCAATTTATTTGTATTATTTTCACATTAAATAACTGTTTGTGCTCATTATTGGAAAACTAAATATAATAAACCGGACGTTCGGAAACTAAAGCGCAATAATCGAAAATCATGACAGCGACTAATGAGGTTGTACAATAAATTTGATTAATTTCAAATAGGTTAACACTGTATTAATGAATTCGGACAGATAATTAACTAAATAGGAAAAATAATTTAAATTGAAACTGAATAGATAGGTAGGAAGGTACAAAAGCACATCCGGGAAAACAGTTATATAATCGGAATTCAAACTTTGTTTTTTTATGCTTCACTAGCAGGTGCCAGCGACTCGCCCACGTGAAAGAAGAACATAAAGGGATAAAAATATCCTTTGAACTATTCCAGGACATGGTCTAGTCGTATACCTTTTATGCAAATCCTTTCAGCCGTTCGAGAGTGAAGAAGTAACAAACATACACACACACACATTCACAAACTATCGCATAACATTATTGTTATTGTGTCAACAATTAATCATTATTCGACATTCATCACGGCGCACGGAATGATTAAAAGCAGCAAATGAAGTAATGTTTGCTCCGCTGGTGTAATTTATGTATGACATTACGACTCAAAGATTCATGAATAACATTAATTTTACAAAGATGAAAGTTTTTAAGCGTGTTTGTTTATTAGTTAGTTTGATGGCATTTGTTATTTTTTCACGTTCAAATGGCTAAACGGATGTTATACAACACGGGTAGGTATAGCCCGTAGAATACTTTTTATCCCAGGAGTCTATTCCCCTGGAACAATTTTATCAGGCTGAAACAACTAAAATCAAAATCAAAATCAAAATCAAAATCAAAACATTTATTTCAAATAGACCATTTACAGGCACTTTTGAATAGTCAAATGTCGGTCAGTCCAAGAAAAGTGAAGCTAAATTGCACGTTCCAAAGAGTAGGTCTCTATGGAGAAGAACGTGCAAGAAACTCCATGGACACTCTTTTAAATCATATTATGTGTTACATATAATGCTTGGTTACATATTACTTGTTGCTTCTATCATGTGAGCACAATGTCGATAATGAAATAAAAAATGTAAAATAATTAAAAGATAGAAACTGAATTAAGCCACTGGCAGCTAAGAGATGACCAGTCCCATCTGACGGCACCCGTTCACGAGCATGACGCGTGCATCAGCCCCACTCAGCTCAACCATTTTGAAGGGAACTGAACGACCCAATAACACGTGCCACCAACAGCGAGACATTTGAGTGAGCATGACAAACTCTCAACTGCCATGCTCGTAATGTCAAAAAAGAAGTTGTAACCTAATAAAAATGCTCCATGGTGCTTCACATTCACAAACTTGGAAAAAGTGCTTCTACATTATACAATGCAATTGTGTCTTTCAAATTAAAAATAATAATATTAGTTTCCAACTAATCAACTAATTAGTACGCCCTAGTGGTAGTGGAGCTGGACCAGCATTGAGCCAAGCATTTTTATCTTGAATATAATCCTCCAACTTATAATATGCTTGCCTGCATAGTGTGCGTTTAATACAAGATTTAAATTTCGTTTCATTGAGTTCTAATATTTGGGGTGGTATTTTATTATAACATTTCAAACAGTACCCCATGAAAGAAGAGGCCACTTTAGCCAGTCTGAAACCTGGTTGAACTAATTGATCCCTATTTCTTGTAACATAATTATGTCTATCGCCTCTTTTGCTAAAAAGATGAAGATTTTTTCTAACATACATGATGTTTTCATAGATATATTGACAAGGTACCGTCATTATGTTAATATCTTTAAACAGTTCCCTTAAAGAATCGCACCGGCGGAGATTGTAAATAGCTCTGATGGCTCTTTTCTGTAATATAAAGATTGACTCGATGTCTGCAGCCCGTCCCCATAGTAAGATACCGTACGACATGACACTATGAAAATAACTAAAATAGACTAGTCTAGCGGTATCAACATCCGTAAATTGGCGGATTTTTCTAACAGCATATGCAGCCGAGCTAAGCCGTCCTGCAAGAGATGTTAAGTGAGGACCCCATTGTAGCCTAGAGTCAAGCGTAATCCCCAAGAAAACTGTTTTATCAACAAATTCTAGTTTCTCATTGTTCAATACTATATCGCAATCACTACTTATGACATTTGGTAAGGAAAATCTTATGCATTTAGTTTTTTTCCCATTTAGAACTAGATTATTAGCAGTGAACCAGTTTTGGACCTGCAATAAAGCGTTATTTTCATCGTCAAGATTATTAGTCCTTCTATTTATCTTAAAAATCAAAGAAGTGTCGTCAGCAAACAACACCATATTAAGTTTATTTTTCAGCAAATAGGGTAAATCATTAATATAAACTAAAAATAAAAATGGACCTAAAATTGAACCTTGGGGTACCCCCATTTTCACATTTAATCCCGACGAATTGACACCGTTTATTTGAACAAGTTGCTGTCTGTCATTCAAATACGATTTTAATAAGCTTAACGCTGCTTTGCCTAGTCCGTAATGCTCCAGTTTCAGGAGTAATGTTTCATGAACCACACAATCAAACGCCTTAGACAGGTCGCAGAAGATGCCTATAGCATCTTGTGCCTCCTCCCACGCATTAAAAATGTGTTTTAGTAAGGAGACACCAGCGTCAGTTGTACAACGCCCTTTGGTGAAACCATACTGTTTACCGTGTAAGATGTTATTGGTGTTAAAATGATTAAGCATTTGATTTAACATCACCTTTTCAAATATCTTGCTAAAAACCGGCAAAACGGACACCGGCCTATAATTATTAGTGTCTTTACTGTCTCCGGATTTAAAAAGTGGTATCACTTTACTATATTTCATTAGATCCGGAAAGACTCCTTGATCTATACACAAATTAAATATTAACGCTAAGTACGGCGCTACAGTCTCAATAAAAGAGCGGAATTCCCTGCCGGAGTCTGTGTTTCCCGATAGCTACAATCTTTAAGTCAAGAGTGAATAGGTTATTTCTACACCTAGCGTGGTCCATCGTCAGCCACATTATCGCTTACCATTAGGTGAGATAGTGGTGAAACGCGAATCTATCAATAATCACACATTCTAGACACTTGAGATCATCGGAGAATTTGACCCTCTTAATGCCTTCGCATTCTACAAAATTCTGTGATAAGTCGTTTGCGATCCAAGCGGTGCGTTTTTGGAACGCGTTGCCATTACCAATTAGGGAAGCCCAGTCACTAGTTTCTTTTAAAAATCTAGTTAAATACCATTTCCTTTCTCTCTAATACTATACTGATTCTACGTAATTTAATTTCTTCCACCAACCCTACTTTACTCTTTTTTTCTACCCTTTTTACTAATTAAATTGTGTAACTTATTATAATATGTATGTATATATGTATTTATAATTGAGTATTGTGTTTTATATAGTTAGCAGTACACCACAGACTACCCCTTGTATTATTTTAAGCTCTTATCCATCCTAAGGTTGTCTGGAAGATATCGCTTTCAGCGATAAGACCGCCATAATTGTACTCACAAATTGAAGTTTTTGTATAAGCTGTATTACTTTTTGGTGTACAATAAAGTCTATTCTATTCTAATCTACACTAATATTATAAAGAGGTAAAGTTTGTTTTTGTTTTTTTTTTTGTTCACAGGAGGTAATCTCTGGAAACACTGGTCCGATTGCTAAAATTTTAAACCTGCTTTATTCCTAATTCTGAGTGACATAGGCTACATTTTATGTACATGGGCAAAGCTGCGGTCAAAAGCTAGTAAAAAAAAACCGCCGATTGCACTTAGGTCGCTAAACTTTTATTTTAAGCAAAGAAAAGTTTCGCCCTGTGCGATAAGGCCGCCCATTGTACACTTATTTTGAATAATGTTTGTCCTGTATCATTTTTGTTCATGCGGTGTACAATAAAGAATATAATAAATAAATAAATAAATAAAAGTTTCACCTACAGCTAAAAATCGAACAAATCCCGTTCCATCAATTCCTCTAGATCCTCAGCTTAGTTTCATATTAAAAGAGCGTATCGCCAGGACCGATCTGCGGTGCCCGTGCGCGATCAGGCTGCAATCTGTTACCTGGCACGCACTATTAATCTCCAGCTAGCTAATAAATCGTATCTACGCCTGAAGCAGTACAATCCCAGTGTACTAATACATCGTTTGATATTATGGAACAGTTAATAGGAACTCCCTATGAGAGACTGTTAAAGTTGTGAGTTTTTTTTAGGTAACCACATCATTGCTTACCATCAAAATAGGTAGTGCTCAAGCGCGAGCCTTTTTTTTTTGTGACGTAACTACATATTTAGTTTTACCTTGCTTCATGCCAAATTTCGGGATTCTAGATTAACGAGAAGTACCCTATGAATTTTGATTTCCTATGATTCATCATCATTATCATTACAGCCGAAAGACGTTAACAGTTGGACATAGGCATCCCCTAAGTGTCGCCATAATGCGGTCATTATGGCGACACTTGGGGGAGGTCTAGGACCGGTGTCCTATGCGTCTGTTATCCATCGGATCCCCGGGACTCTCATCAGGGCATCGGTCCACCTAGTGGGAGACCTTCCAGTTCTCCTGCGGATATTTTCATTTCTGATGTAATCACGCAAGGAAACTCCGAGCATAGCCCTTTCCATTGCCCTTTCGGACTGATGAGGCCCATTGTTAGCGACCACGTTTCAGAGCCATATGTCATCCATTGGCAACACGCACTGATCATATACTTTCGTCTAGGGACTGTGGTATATTGGACGAAAAGATAAATGCAGTGCGTCTCTGGAACTCTCTCCCACATTCTATTCGCGACAGCCCGTCTGTGGATGACTGAAGAAAATTAGAGAGCACTTCCTTTCTCAATTGACATAATATCAGTATTTATAAAATCTATTTTTACAAGCTTTTATTTAGTTTCACGGTTCACCTGTCCCGATGTTTGTCTGTAATCAAATTTTGCAAATTAAATTTGACCCACTTTCCGGTTACCGCAAAATGAAAAATTTCAGCTCAATGAAATTTTGCATGCATGTGTAAATCAGATGACAATGCAAATTTTTTATGATATGGAGCTGATCTGATGATGGAACCGGAAGGTGGCTATAGGAACTTGGTAGTTAAACGATACAACCCCATCGAGTTTGGGCTTGTATGATCCGTCTTGACGAGTACTAATTACATAAGTATGCCGAGCTATGAAAGTTTGCTATGAAAAAATGATTTTCATTAAAAACTTGTTAAATATACATATTAGACGTAACTATTTATGTTTATTTATATTGTACTCTAGATAATACACTCGAATATGATCTCTCTGTGTCACTCAAAGGTTTGCGGGGAGAAAACTCATTGTTGAGTTAAGCTCGCTTTTGTGCCTACATTCAATTGTCAACTCACTGTGTTTTAATATTAATTTTGTGTACAATAAAGAAATAAAGAATTACAAAAGGGACTAACCAATTGATAACACGGCCTGCGGCCGTATTATGACATCTTAAAACCATCATGTTTTCTGTGTGAGAAAAGGATAGTGCTATTCGTCCTGTATAGCTCCGTCTCTTTTTCACACCGAAAACATGATGGTTTTAAGAGGTCATAATACGGCCCCTGTTTTACAAAGCCTTTTTATTCGTTATTCGAAAGTGCTAAGGTTTTTTTATAATTACTTCAGATTTATTTATAGTTTTTAGAGTGCTGGTCCTAGCGAGAATCGTAACTTTAATAAAATTACTTTTTGTCCGTCTGTTATCTATCTGTCCGTCGGTTTTGAAGTAGAAATTATTTCAACCAAGCAAATTATAACTCTTTTCTAAGTTAACTCCTTCGTATCTTCTTTGTATAATGCTCTGGTTTTAGAAATGTTCTTCCATCGTATTTTCGATGTTGCCACGTGCTCTTAATTATACAAGGTGCAGTTTTAAAACTGTACAATATTTCAGGAGGTTGTAATAAAACTCATAAATAATCATATAAAAAAACGATACCTGGTCAATAATCAGTAATACTTGTTATTTAATTTTTTAATTACACTAAACTATATCGATTGATCGATGGCCGCGGGGGCGTGGCTAGGGAGTGGCGTGCGGGATGATGATTGGATGATACATTATTTATGAAACTATCGTTGCGAGTTAGTGTGTGTGAAAACGCCCTTTATTGTTCCGTGTTTGTGTGTGTGTGAAAAAAAGCGCGGTTATAAAAAAAAAAAATTACCTACTTATTTTATTATTGATTCGGGTCGAGAATCACTAACATAATTACCACCTGAAATATTTTGCAGCTTCAAAACGACACCTTGTATATCCCAACTGTTACCTTACATCGTCATTTAGCGACCATTTTTTGAAACATAAGCCCGTCAATCTGTCGACAGGCTTGTTGGTCATGAGCACGATCATTTGTTCTGTGTCTGGGTGTAATTTATCTATAATATGTATGTATTTAGAAATATATAAGTATGTTTATCAGTTGTCTAGTACCCATAACGCAAGCTCTGCTTAGCTTGGGACTAGACGGCGTTGTGTGATAGCTGGGTAACAAAAAAAAAAAATTTTAGTCGAGTAGCCTGAAAGCAAAAGAAAGAGATCCTACGAATCTACGAAAAATAGTTCTACTATTTTGCAACCTTCTTATAAATATAGTAGGTAATGCAAAGAGCTATTTGAAAAACGGGATTGGGACTATAGTCCATCACGGCAGTTCAATCCAGGTCGGATACCCGTACAGGTGGGCAAAGATTGTAAACAAGGATGTGGTCAACCATGGCAAAGGTGTGACGATCTAATCATGTTCGCGGTGCAACTTGACTAAACGTCACCCAAGACAGAGAAGTTTGGAAGAAGAAGGGGAAGCCTTTGTCCAGTAGTGGGACACAATTCAGGCTAATTAAAAAAGAGTATTTTACAGTTGCCATAACGGATCTTGAGCAGTTGCGCAGAAGTCAAATATTCGGTCTCTTCAGTGGTGCGAAGTGAGACGTGGGGGCGGGGAGTGTCAGTAATTGGCTCGCCGCGCCATCGCGTCATAGACGTCACTCCTGATTCGTTCCCTGTGTTGCTGCATGTATCTAACAACGAAAACGATTGGCTCGCCAATGTATGGAATGCGCAAAGCGATCCCCACTCTGACGCCGAGCGCTCAAGATCCGTTGTGCCTACTACTGTAAGAGTGTTTGTTCTAAAAATAACATATAATATCAAAATAACCCTATTTAAAACAAGGGAAAAAACTGTGATAAACATAAAATACGAGTATGTCTACAATAGGGAAATTATTTATTATCAAAGGAAAGTAAATAGACACATTCATCTTACGTATCGGAAATCGTACGTTCCTGTTTCGGATGTTATGCTTACAGTAACACTACCGACCGTTTAGACAAGTAGTATCGTAAGATTTATTCACATTCTCTATCCTCTTCTGATATACAGTTAGGATCAGAGCAAACGGGCCACTGATGGCCAGCGACAGCAACATAACACAATTTCATAAATTTTGTATAAACACTCCGCACACGTGTAGCCAGTGGCGGCTACTCGCTACAGCAGTGTCCATGACTCGCCACCTGGCCAAAACGCCGACACCCACCACTGTCGCACAGCTCCGTACCGTAATCGTCACCATAGAGTACGACACCTCAATAGATGTTGATACATTCATATCTTTCATCGTAAGACTGCGCAGCAGGGAGCGGGTTAGAAAATGTGGCGGCTTTTGAACACCGCTTGCTGTCACTCGCTTCTGACACTGTTACAAATGTAATGTGGCGCGCGTCAGCCTTACTGGTAACTCAACGTATTCCCAGCAGGATGTAATAGTGTGACTTATTTGGAACAATTAAGCACCCAATGAAACGAAGGCAGGAAATCATAGGTTTCGAGAAGATAGTGTTTGTATATTTACTTATCATAGACTCTTTGGGAACATTTTTGTGTGCGTACAGGTAAGGATTGAAATTCCCTGCAAGAGCCTGTGTTTTCAAACAGTAAATAGATTACTCCTAAGTAAGTTGATCACATGAGTGAGAGTGAGATAGTGATTAAGCGTGAACTTATCAATAAAAAAAGACAACTTCAACGACTTCATTACAAATTAATATCAGCTATAAAACAACAATCACTAGAGAATTCTGTATAAACTAGTTAATAACGGACATGCACAATACTCATAGAGATACATACATATATTCGAAATCCGTTAATAAAAAAAAATAAAAAAAGGACGTGTGGCACTCGGGGACTGCCGCGGTAAAGCTATTATATTATGCGGCATAGCATTTTTATCAGCTTATGCAATTTTAATTATTTATTTATTTTATTTATGCAGTATTTTTTTTCCTTTGTTTTTTCTTCTTTGATATTAATTGAAGTTACACTTTCACACATTGAATTGAATTTTGATTGATTGTTCACTCATTTGTTTTCTTATCGGTCACCACGCTCAAAAAACAAATGAGTGGGGGGTGTTAGGTTATTTTCGTTACGGAATTTCTGGATTCGGTCTCCACGCTCAAGGCCCGCGATAGAAGCTATGCAATAGCTTAAAAATAATATCCTAACTTAAATCAAATTAAAATCACATTACTGTTATCTTAAAATTAAACCATGAATTGACATTATTAAAACTGTTGTTGAAGGTTTTCTCTGAGTTCGTGACTTTGAATATTTTGAACAGCTGAAAACTTTTCATAGCGATTAGAAACGATACATAAAATAAATCCTTTTCACGCTAGAATATGGTTTAAAATATCAAAATTTCTACCATCATTATCACATCAATATCCATCACGTCTACGGAATTCGCTAACTAATTCTACTTGAGCCAGTAAGTATAGATAGATATACAACATAATTTTTTGTATATGCGAAACCTGAAAATAGTTGGTTCAGGATCAGTAACTGAATCGATTCCAATAATTTTTACACCATGTTATTTTTTTTTCAAAAATTAAAAAAAAATCACAAATTGGACACCACCGACATTAAGTAAAAAACAGGCCACAACAGGTCATGCGCCAGCAAACAGCTGAGTGCAAGTGCAAAACAACCCCTCAGTCGCCTTGATGGCCCGGTGACTATGTATATTTGCTGACATAACAAGCTTATAACTTTGTGATTTTTCATGATACAGTTATGAAATTTTGTACACATATTCTTTACATAAAAATACTAGACACGAATTTCGGGTTCCACATATATTAAAACACTAATGTTGTATACTTTTGGCTTTGAAAAGTATTTTTTCTGAATAAAATCCCGAGTAGACTGTACCCATTGATTCAGTGTAAACATAATTGCTTCCGTCGCTTCCAGCCACGTAAATTATATTGTTCCTTTTGTCTGGCATCGATGCAGAAGACAAGGGAAGGATTTGTGGCATTCTAAGCTATGCCACAGTGCTCTGTAACTCGCAAATAGTTGCTGTAACGACCCTCTGTGATGCTTTGTGTTCCTAGTACCTGATGTTGTAGGAATTTGTGTACACAGATCCGGTACATCAAACGTATCGATTTTGAAGCTGGTGATATAATGTTGAAGGAAATATTACGTATATCTACAATATATGGATATCATACACCATAATAAACAAATACATACATTGAAACTTTTGATAGATACATAAATTGTTACAATGAGCGGTTTCATCGCAACTTTAAATATTAAAAAAAAGGTGATCAAGTGCCAATCGGACTTGTACACAAAGGGTTCCGTACCTTTGTCTATATAACATTAGACACTATATATATAAGCAAAAAATCACATTTGTTCTAAAAGAGCTCCACTTAAATATTTATTTTGTTTTTAGTATTTGTTGCTATAGCGTGGTGACAGACAAACGGACAGTGGAACCTTAGTAACAGCGGGACCCTTTTTACCCTTGAATATGGAACCCTTTAAAACAAAGGTGAACATGTTTTTATTGGGTGTAAAATGACATTCTAAGAACGCCTTACTTCTCTTTCTATCTTAATCTGCACATAAAATTATACTACTAAAAGCTCCCCTAAAATATTACAAAGGAAAGCCGGTTGTCGCTTCGTCTAAAACTGAAAATTATGAAGACCTCGTGCTAAAGAAATTAAAGTGCAAATTCGTTCATACATCCATCTTCATTCTTCCTAGTTTAGCTAACTGCGGCCCTTTTACAATCAACTAATGGATGACATAGAAGAAAATGTGAAGGGAATTGCGAATCAGATAAATCTTTGCTACCTTAGGTCTAGATTTACTCAGCTCTGCTCTCTTGAGTAAGATTTTTAGTTTTCTGCGTCTGTAAAAGAGTTTTTAGAAATCTTTCAGTACATAGCAACGAAAATCTTGGATTTCCGTTCGATGAATGGCATTTGATTTGCCTCTTTTAGTACATTGGAAGGAAGTAACCTCTACAACCAGAATATTATAAGTGAACTCCTAGGGTACTTTTAATGTGGTGCGAATTTCATCACGAATGGGTTTGCTTCGCATGCAGAAAATTTCAAAATGCAAACAAGGCGTCCCACGAGCGTATTCCGCGCATAACAATAAATACTTATATGAAATTGACATTGGCGGGGGTTACGCGTGCGGAGCAATCCCGCATGCGTGACCAAAACCGCACGCTATTAAAAACACCCTTAAAGACTTTTTCTTCTTTTTTTTTTCAAATAAATTAAATAGAGTATTACTGCGAACCTACTAGATGTTAAGCAGCGATGCAATCGTTGATGATTTTTTTTTTATGGTGGGGAAAATCATCCAATGACAAGCCCCGCTCTTGGGCGGAGCGGGAGATTGTGTCAGACTCTTACTGACTAAAAACCCACCCCATTCCTTCATACCAGGGCTCGAGTTCCCTTTCGGATAACCCTGGCCCCAGCAGGCTTCGACCCAGCTGGGCCCCTGCTATTGCTGACAACTCCTAGATGCGCGCGGGAACAGTGCGCGCCGTCGACGACTTGGGCTCGTTGCGGACAGTTACTGGACGGTCGGACAGCGAGCTACCCATTGCTCATGGTCCGCAAGGCCGCGCTTACGGTTGACTGGAAGAGAATGCCTAAGGCATTAAGTCCGCCTCTGTACCCATGTGCATAAAGTGTTAAATAAATAAATACGGTGACCGGAAATCGGGATCGGAATCCTGGTGGCGGCGGCGAGAATCGTTGAATGTGAGGCGCACTAGTGGTAAGTCAAGCCACGTTGAATGGCAATGCAATTCTTTAGACCAAGAACGAGCCAGCCCCCTTTTAATCTTTCGAAAACCGTAGAACGCCGGCGTTCCTTGGGGTTTAATGAGTTAATCAATTCTAATAGTATTAAAAAAAAAAAAGCTCTCTGTCATGTTATGCTTACTGTAAGTCTTCAAGCCATTGCCTTGAGAAAGTTTAGCTGAGTTCTTCAAAGATTCGGTGACATTTCGCTGAGAAATTGAAATACAATGTCGAACAAAGACTATTATTTCTAACACGTCTTGTTTTCTACATCGATGACATACAAAGGAACATCGAACAAGTTGATTTAAGTGGCAGGAAGCGACGGAACCAATGATTATTGTTGTCGCTTTGATTTTGTTCGACATTTTCGTTAGGGCACAGAAGGAAACTTTCTCAGTTGTTGTGATAAAAAGAAATCTTTGCAGAATAGTGTACGTCTTTCTTGTAACTAATCACACTAATATTATAAAGGCGATTGTATGTATGTGTGTGACTGTGTATGTATATGAGTGTTTATTACTTCTTCATGCCCAAATAGCTTAAAAAATTGATCGAGGCACACAGAGAGACGATGTCGATGTCGATTCCGGGAGAGAAAATCTAATTTTACTCGGGTGAAGCCGCTGACAAAAGCTAGTAATCAAACTTATATTATAAAGGCTAAAGTTTGTGAAAACACACTCACAAACTTTAGCCTTTATAATATAAGTATGTTTGTTACTTCTAAATGGTTAAACAGAATCTAGAATAACCCATAGACTACTCGTACTTTTATTGCGGGAGTATGTTTTCTTTGGATAATTATCTGTTTTCAAGCGGGCAAAGCCGGTGGCAGCCCCTAGTATAGCTTTATGGCCATTTTAAGTTATTCCTGAAATAATGGTGATGCTTTTAATAACAAAAAAATATTTCAGGGTGATGATATTTTCAAGTTAAGCACGCCATTTCTTATTTAATCTACGAGTTTTGAAGAGAAATAAAATTGGTACATCTTTCGAATGAATTTGTAGTTTTACGACTTTGTCACTGTTTTGAACTAAAACGAGCTTTTGACATTCTTTTAGTTTGTTTGTTAAACTGACGACTACTGGGTGAGTTTCTAATGACAATGTTACAGGGGGCGAAAATATTTGACAAATACAATATCTTTGTCTTAGGACGAGACGCGGTAAAAAAACTGCTATTTTTATTTTTATTATTACTAGCTGTGCCCGCGACTTCGTTCTCGTGGACTACAGGATTTTGAGTTTATTTTTTCTAAAATAAAAGTACGGTCCAACCATTTCAGAGATTAGCCCGGACAAACAGAGAGACAGACAAAAAATGTAAAAAATGTTATTTTGGTGTGTGTAGCGTATATATATTCATATGCATGTAGTAAAAAGCAGTTATTTCAATATTACAAACAGACACTCCAATATTATTTATATGTATAGAATGTACCTATAGATGTATAGATTTTGTTAAGCTCTGCATACATTAAAATACTGAGTTTCTGATTTTTAGGGTTCCGTACCAGAAGAGTAAAAGAGGGACCCTATTGCTATCCATCCGCTGTCCGTCTGTCCGTCATCAAGGTGCATTTCATGAACCGTAACCATAGATAGTTGAAATTTTCACAGATGATGTAACAACGGACCTACCCGTCGAATCTTTCGTACCCGAGTCCGATTCGCAATTGGACGATTTTTAATTTGTTTTTATTTATTTTAAAGTTGATTTAAACCCTCACGCGCGGGGTATATTATTATTACTTGATTGCGCGTTTTTACGTAAATCATAAAAAAAATATATCTGGATTTTTCTAGGAAAACAAATATATAGAAACCAAAATTTTGGGCCAAAAAAATTTCGTACAAAACGCCAATTAAGCGTTTTTCAAGGACATTCAAATTGTACAGACATATTATATAGAATCGGCGCTCGAGGGGTTAACCTTTCCCGCAATCTTTCGCGCGTTCTCCAAATCACACGACAGCAGACATACGAAATTGTTCGTTTTGGGTAGACCTTCAAAAAAACGATTATTTCATCGATAAATAGATATTAACATGGTATAAATTATACCTTCCCGGAATCCTTATGAGTTTGCCTATCTACTAATTTTACTACTTAAGAAAAAATAATTCATTTTTATGATACTTTCAAACCCCCAAAGCTCACCAATGTATCAAAAGTTGTAAGGGCAGAAACCTTTACATATAATGTTGAATGTTGTAAATGAAAAGATGTTAATGTTCTATGAATAATGTTTAATAAAACACTTCACTAATCTAATGTTACTTAAAAAATGTTAAAATAAATGTTACTTAAAAAGACTAATAAATGTTCTATAATTTAAATGTTAATAAGATGTTAAAATGTTATGAGAGTTCGGTGCCAAACGTACTACTGACGCACTTGTCTACGTGACGATACAGCAAACCTACTTTTACCCGATTTGCAGTAATTACTAACTAGGTCCGAGTCCAATGTACGGATGCTGACCGTACAAAAGTCATTCTTTATATAAAATACCATATTCAAAAGCCGTTTGAATGTTTATAATTACACGGGATTTATTCAAATTATCATGCTCGGTAGGTAGTTAATATTTGGGACTTCTTTTACCCAAAACAGACATGATGAGTTGAGAATTTTTTTTATTAAAATGCTAATTACTTCGTAATTACTTCAAACACTTTTTTACTCTAAGCCCATTTTTACTTGAATTTTCCTCAAAAAAAAAATTGCTATGCTTCTAAATAAAAAAGGGACTTACTAAAGAGAACATAAAGAGGATTTTTAGTAGCGTCCTCATTTTGTCAATAAAACCTTACTATAAATATGAGTGTTAATCATTTATTTAAGGTAATTTTATTTATATACTTTGTACATTATTGCAAAAAAAAAATGTTAAAAAAAAAATATTGCACTCGGATAGACCATGTCCTGATTGAATATTTTTTATGCAGGGAGTTTGTTCCTTTGAAATAAGTTTCTATTTTATCGCGGATGAAGTCGCTGGCGGCAGCTAGTTAATTTTTGTTATAAAATACTGGACAAGTGCTGACTTACACAATGGGGGTTTCGTAAAAAATTACCTAGGTATGTAAATAGTTCAATTCTTGTACCGTTCAATCGAGTATTGACGATTTTTCAGAATCGCAAAAAAAGTATTTCTTGTAATATATTTCTTCCTATATCTGTGCTATAAACCTTGTTTTATGCCAAATTTCAGGATTCGGGGTCAACGGGAAGTACCCTATGAATTTTTGTTCCCTTGAGAGAGTCGAAATATGTACAAACTTAAAAGTTTAATTTATTCACAGCTTCAAGGAACCGCTGACTTAAGTATATGGTTTTAATTTCAACTTGCTACCTCTATGCGTTCTCACAAAGACAAACTGACAACAAAGTAATCCCATAAGGATTCCGTTTTTACCTTTCGAGCTACGGAACTCTAAAAATAACATTGTAGACGAAACACTAATAAAAGAATTTAAATTCCATTCAGAAGTAGCAATAGACGTTCAAATAAAAAGAACAATGCCTTTTATGCTATTACGAGTACCTTCGTAATGGAATCAATTTTTGAAGTGCAACACAATGCTTTATCCCGAGTTCAACCGTATCCATTGAAACCAGGTCGTCTAGTTAATGATTTGTTAATTAATCTCCGCTATTGTAGACTGTGTCTATGTGTATATGGGCTATTGTATCTTTAGGTGATTGTACGGTATTGTTTTGTGTGGTAGGTGTTGATAGATAATATGCCTTTGCCTAATTTGGGGCTGATTGATTCGGTATAAACGGGCGCTGGATAGAATTGAGTGTGCAACATATGAGGACCTCAATCTTTCGACGGCAGGCTACTTGCCTGACCATATAATCAGAAAAAGATGTTTTAGGAAACCAACAAAAACAGTGTGTCCCGTCTGAAAAATTTATTGATCTTAGTTTAAACGTCATGCGTTTAGCAGGTAACGGCTAAAATTTTAAACGATATTCTGTTTGAAGAGTTTAATCATTGTTCAAATCTGCATGCGTTTCTAATTTGTAGTTGAACGGTTAAAATTTTCATTAGACCTACTAAGATTTAAAATGGAAAAGTTATGAAAACTAATCTCTACAAAGTATGAAACTAAGTTACTTTTCGTGCCTGTCTGACTGTCCGCTAAAGAACTAACAAGCTTTAAATAGTGTAACAACCATGCAGCATACGCATGTTGAATACGTCTTTTTTTTATGGTGTGAAAAAATCATCCAATGACAACCCCCGCTCTTGGGCGGAGCGGGAGATAGTGTCAGACTCTTACTGACTAAAAGACCCACCCCGTTCCTTCTAGCCTTCATACCGGGGCTCGAGCTTCCTTTCGGATAACCCTGGCCCCAGTAGGCTTCGACTCGGCTGGGTCCCTGCTGTTGCTGACAATTCCTTGAGGCGCGCGGGAACAGTGCGCGCCGTCGACGACTTGGGCTTGGTCCGGACAGTTACCGGACGGCCGGACAGCGAGCTACCCATTGCTCACTGTCCGCAAGCCCATGTTGAATACGTCTCAAATGTCGGGATTGCGGACAAGCAATGGGTAGCACGCATTCCGGCCTTTCGGTAAGGTCGACAGCGTGTAGTGTTCCACACGCACTTCAAAGAGATGTCAGTAAAACCGAAGGAGCCAAGTAGCGCCTATGCCTGCTAGGAATGCGGGAACATTTTTAGAGTTTACATGACCCTAAGATGCAAAGAGCAAATTACCCTTTTATTTGCTCTTTGTTTTTAGTCAGTAAAAGTGACACTCTCCCGTCCCACCCTGCAGAAGTCATACGCTTTAAAAAGCATGTCATGTAAACATTTACCCAACAGACTGTAATATCTTGGCAGGACATTCAAATGTACTGAAATCACATACTGTTGACAGTTGCTTTGCCAGCAGGATCTACATAAGCTGCCAAGATAAACTGGCACACTCTAGTTATATTGTGTTCTCGTATGGATGATGAAGTCTTATCGTAATTGCTTACTGGCATTAAAAGGTTTTTTCACTAATGAATTTATGACAGACTGTCAGATTAACAGATGTCAGCAAATCCGCTGGCGCCCGGCAGGGCCGAAGCCTACTGAGAGCGAACCCATAGCCGTCTCTGAAAGGTAAACCCGGAACCCTGGAACGCATTCCTCCATAGGTGTAGGTTTTAGTCAATAAAAGTCTAACCCCACCACCCTCCATCCTAGATTTGGAGAAGTCACTGGATGCTTTCCCACCTAAAAAATAATACTTAACTTTATTCTTTAAGGCTATGACGGTAACTCAGACTGAACTGAAAAAAAAAGAGATGTACTGTAACAAAACCATTATAACTTGTTGCAAAATATAAAGCAATTACTTCACCAATTAGCGCTCACCATTTGATAAAAGTAGCTGATCACTTCTGCCCACTTCTTCAGAGGAAACGGGCGTGATATTGTGATGTATCGTAATAGGCAAAACTAAGTTCATACTCGGCCTCGGCCACATCTGCTTTGATAAAACTTTTTTCGTTGAAGGCTGATCCCGAAATACTTGGAAAAAGCTAGATCACTAGAGCGATGGGAGATAAACTTTGATGAATCTATGAAATACGTGCTTAGATAGTGTCCCTATTTATTATATTATATTGAGATTTTTTTACATATGACTAGTGACTAAAGATTTTTTCGACCCTTTTTTATATTAAAAACATCTTTAGTAATCAAACAGTTAATTAAATATTTAAAAAAAATATTATACCTCTAGCGTACCGAAAGACGCAGCGTTGGAAGGCCTCCTACAGGGTGGGCCGATAACCTGGTAAAGGATGTGGGAATCCGATGGATGCGAGATGCATAGGACCGTACATTGTGGCGACACTTGGGTAGACCACTTTCGGCTGAAATAATTACGATTAATCATCGTCGACCTCTGAAATGTAGAACTTAGAGTACAATTTTAATTTGTCTTGACGTTACAAATGCTTACGTATGTATGTATATATTGCTATTCCAGCTAGCCGTACAAGTTTAGTCGGCCTCTACCATATGAACATTCTTTATACTTTCTAATATAATTTTTCTTATAAAATTGTATGAAATTATTCCTGAATTGCAGCATGTAATAAGAATCGTTCTGAGTACACTTTTATTTCGTTACATTTTCCGGAACTTGGTTCGACTTTTATCAGTGAGTAAAAATAATGAGAGCATCATTATTTCTCCTTTAAAAATATATTATTTCATGAACCGTACAGCGAAGCATTGAACGCGTTAAATTGACGACGAGCTGAAAGATAAAAGTTACTTGAATTCATTCTTGACAGAAAATAATAGCAGAGACTAATCTACCGATAGATGTGTTATGCTTTAAATTCTTAAAAAGTTGGTAATATTTCCCAACCAAACAAAATAACATGTTTACACTATAGGTACGTTCAATTTATTACAAACGTAGCAAGTCTCAAATTGCCTCTCACGAAAGCATTTACCAAAATTTTATAAATTTTAAAATTACAACCACAAGCGTCTTCCAGAAATTCTCGGGAGAATTGACCAGAAACTAAAATGCTACCGCCGCTACATGTCTAGACTTTGACATGTTTATGTTTCTAAGCTATTTCCAGCCTGTGTGGATGTATTGGAACATCTATAGTTTACAAAGGCTGTGCTGAGTGCTTCTAACAATATCTTTCAATATCTATGTCGTTTGGTACGGAATTTTGCTTTACTGCAGACACTTTTGGCGTTTCCGTAGGAATATCTAGACTAATAAATGTCTTATTAGTAATCTCATAATTTTCTGCTTTATTAGGCTTTGAATGATTAGATATTATAGCCGAAATAGCCTAAACTTTGTAACTGTCATTACGCTTTTTACTTCGCGCCAGATATCTTGAGTTGTAGCCAAAACCGTACGATTATTTTAAGCACGATACTCGTCTTGACATATTTATGTTGCAAAGCTATTTCCGAAATCTATGATGAGATGTCAATAAATCATTGGAGCAATCAGAGTTTACAAAGGTCTAGTTTAAGTGTGTCCTGCATATCAATCAAACAATACAGTGTGGTTTTGGAATTACTGATATTATGATCTACATATACTCCACTGTATTTATATGTACTTGCTTGTAAGTCGAAAGATAAACTCCATCCATTACTTGATTAACGTACTATCTTGATTAATTAGTTCGATTAATATCATAATTATCTTAATGGGCAAGTCGTAAAGCTGATGAAACCCATTTTATGTATAGTTAATATCCCCAGTATCTTCACTGCCTTTATCAATGAAAACTAATACCTTATTAATCCCGTCTGTATCAAGAATCAGCCACTCCATATTTAAAAATTTAAAACTTTGGGAACTGGCAATACCCATACGTTACTCCCCGAACTGTATATCATTGTAGAGACCATAGTTTACAAAGGTCTATCGGGGTGGCGGACTTTAGTTATGCATGGCCCGGTGTCCCAGGCCTCCGTTAATTATGACGAGGTTCGCACTACACTTGAAAATTGGATATTTAGGCCTGAATACGAGATTTTCGTGTTACTTTACAGATGATGCTGCATGTATTGTTGTGTTTGTGTGTCTAAACCAATCCCCCAGATTGGTTTTGTCGTGGCCTATGCCTTTGATTATATGGAGAGTTGATGTTTGTAAGCTCAACGTATATGCTTTAGTAAACTAGAATTCGTGATTTCTCTGTAAAAAATTTCGCCTTTTTTATTTATACAATACAGCTGCCTAGACTTCATTGTTATTGTTAATAGCGTGTTTACCTGTGTTTCGTGTAAAAACAAATAAAAGCATTTCTTCTATTGTTTCATTTAGGTTTATTTAATAAAAATTGTCTCAATCTAGTTTATGACAAAGATATTCGCCTTCTACAGTCAATTATCTTACGTCTAGTCCTAGAGACTTAATGAATTTGACACGGCCGTTAGCGAGTTCACCTCACTGTATAATTTAATCATTAGTATATTCAACTACCTCATTAGTATACAGTTAGTTAGTTACTCAACGAACAATGCCACCAATTTGCCAAACAACCGCGCACTATTACCGCAACAACTGGAGCCTAAATTTTCTAATCGGGAATCCGTCCTATCTAACCTAATAATTTTATGCAGTTCGCAATTAGTCGCTACAAAGAGATTTATTAACAACTCTGGCAATGCATTGTGACTGTCAGTACTTTGTCATTTTAATCTTCTGTGACCTTTGTGGCAGTTGTGCGAGTGTTAAACTGGCCTACTGTTTATGCATTTGATTTGACCTAGGGATTAGGTAGTTTCGTATGTATGAAGCAGTATGAAGGCAAACTAATACTTGGGTTACTGTATTTTGTCTTAACTGTGCTGATTGTCTTAGTCTGCAGTCTGTCACTGTACTTATTAAAATAAAATAATAAATATTGCATATGACAACAAATAGTAGAATAGTTTCGATGATAATAACACCACAATAAGAGCTTCAATGATACCTTTTTTGGTGTGATAAATAGTAAAATTATTTCTCCCGCTTTAAGCGGGGCTAGGAGTGTCAAACCTTTACTGACTAAAACTCACCTGTGTTCCATCAGTTACGTTTACGATACAGGGCCTTAGTGACACTTTAGAACAATCTTGCAACTTTTTTATCCTCTTGACATCTCTTTGAGGCCCGCGTGGAACGCAACGCATCTTTATCGAACGCGAGCTATGCATTACTCGCGAGTCAGAAGCCGTTGCAGTGATAGCTGCCTCTTCCTAATGCTTTCTACACTCTCATTGCTACTTCATAAACTGTTAATGGCTCCTCGCTTTGTGCCATAGCCTGCAGTACGGCAGAAGCCATAGCTTGATCGCTTCCACGAAGACACGGCAGTGCTCTGTCCAAGCGGGGCAGAACTTTACTATATGCTCCAACCTGTACTCCAGGTAAGTCGACAGTCGTAACACCGGCTTCAATGAACCTTTAGAGCCATCGTCTAAGAGAAAGGCCACAGATACAGAACCTTAGGTATCCTATAAGCTCAATTCTTCAATAGCTAAACTAATATCGTCGTTAAAGGACACTGATGATTTTGTTTTATCTATTTTAAACCAAAGTGGTAATAAACTTCAAAGAAATATGTTCTGTCCAGTAGAAATAGGCGATTATTCAAATCTCTCTCGCATGAATCATAAGTAAGAACCTCTTATTCATGGCGAGAATCTCATACGTTATTGTAAATTGCAAGGTCTGCTGTACTAGAATGTAAGACATACCTAGTGTCAAAATCGGTACTTCTAAAGCTCCATCGAGTAACTGTATTTGATACAACAGATAAGAACAAGTATCATTCACATAACGAAATTAAAGATGAAGAATATCGATACAATAGAATTTAATGATGAGCCAGCTGTAGCAAAAGACAATAATCCGTGAACTGCCAATTGTAAGGAAACTAAACTGTCGATACTAATAAAATAAAAATGTAAATATATTCAAAAACAACAAAACATCTAGCAAACTTGATTATAAATACAATTTTTCATGTTTATCCCAGGGAACAAACAAACTCAATTAGATACTGCTAAAACTTGATATTTTCTCTAATTGAAAAATGAAATAATCTCGTTCAGATAGGGATTAACCTCAGTACCACAAAACCTTTAGCGTAAACTAAAGCAATAAGCCAAGATTAATCTGCAGCTTCATTTACGTCGGGCATAAGCCTGAGTAATATATTCCAAGCTAGAAAAATGTCTCTAAAACGGCTACGTTTTATATTCTAGCTAGAGGTACTTCAAAAGTGCTCGATTTACGTATAAATCGCTACCTAGTCTTAGTAAGCGAGAATCTAAGATCCAACAGTGTATTGAAGATAGAAAAGTGTATTGATAGGAAACTGTGAATAGATTTTGTACAGACGTGATAGATTTTACGTGAGAATTTCTGTTTAGTTTTGCCTAGCTTAATCCATCAGTCACGCACAACATGTTGGTATGTTTCTGGATTTTTTTTCACTCATTTATTTTGTACACCCTGTACAGTAAGGCCGCAAAAGTCCATAGGAACGCTAATGATTACATTGCTACGAACCGAGCGAGCGCGATATTTCCGTGCGTATGTGTGCGCATGTATGAGTATCCACATTCCACAGATAACACACACTAAGGAGCTGTCGTCGCACTGAGCTATATGGTAGCATTGATAAAATTCGTGCAAATACGTCATGTGCTGGTAGCCGTGTGAACTAAGTGTTGGATTCGCAAATCACGTAACCCGAGTTCAAATCATGGTCGGTCCGTTGCAGTTATTTCTTACTTTGAAAATTCCCAATCTATATTGATATAGTTGTTTTTTTTTATTTCTATGAAAAATACTAATATTGCATTTTTTGCACTAAATAGTTGCAAATTACGAATGTGATCTATTAACCACAAGAAGAATCACATTCGTAATTTGCAATTATTTAGTTGTTACATCTTTTCGATGTTATAAGGTGGAAATAAAAAGACGTGTTTAATAAAAATGTTTATTCTTTATATTTACAAATTAAACATTTATGAGAATTGTGACGTCGAATTGTTACCTAGACAAAAAGTTATCTTGTAACCGTTATCTATGTTACGCCTAAGATTGTTTGTTGGAAGTATACCCACTTAGACCATTCATAATATGAATAACGTAACAATGAACGGATATTCAAATTTTAATAAAATAAAATATAGGTAATTGTTTATATCCAGTTATTTATTGAAAAGTGATATATGATTTGGACTTTGTAAACATTTTATTTTTGTGTAACGTCACAATGAATGTATTGAGGTCATAGCTTAATTGTTCATTTTCTTGACGAAAAGAAGATTGAAACCAAACCTCAATTTCTGTTAAAAGAACTTTAGTTCTCACAAGATAATCGTCAATTAGATGAGAAAAATAAATTGAACTATAGTATTATGTTAAAACAGTGCGGGTAGAAGAATAAAAAACGAAATAGACTCATGATTATTGTCAACAAAATTGATAGCGAGTTCACTGCATTCTTAAGATGAGGCGATGGCACAAGTTAAAAGATATAGCTGTTTTAAACGAAAGTAAACACAATATAATACAGTGTTTGTTAACGAATAATCACAGATATGTTAAAATAAAATGGTAGGCCATTTAGTTTAGTTAACATTAAATATTTAGTGCGAAACGTAATCGTTCTTGTTTGTGCCTCTCTGTCAAGTACGGCTTTTTAGCAGGTTTTCTGTGATGCACGCCTTCAGCGTGAAGTGCACGGCGAACAGTATCCATCGAGGTGTCATATAATTCCGCAAAATGTCTCGTTGGTGCGAAACCATTCGTTTCGTATACGTCCACCATATGTCGTCGCTGCGCCTCGCTAATAAGCTTCGATCTCCCACTTCTCTTTCGACTAGCAAGGCTACCTTCTTCCTCATATCTTTTTAGCCAAAGATTTACAGTATTTTTCTAAAATAAAAAAAATATATATATTAGGCAGCTATACCTACTTCACTTCATTTTCATTATATAAAATGTTAATAATCATAATTATTGAATATAATTTTAAAATAAAACTGCATTTATTAATCCAATAACCAATCCAATAAACCCAACGATTTACGTATTTCTCTTTTAAACCTCATAAAGATACGATGAATGGATTCATAAATGGCATACGTTTTAATTAGAAGATTAATTTGTAATAAAGTTACAATTCATTAATAGCTATTATACTCACATTCAGTCCGGTTTCTTCAGATATTTGTGTTTTATTAAGACCACTTTTATGCAGCCCAATGATAGTCGCCCTCACTTCAATACTAATATTAGCCTGCATTTTGCGAATATTACAATACTGTCAACCTCACGTCACTAACCAACAACTACAACCAAACGACAGTTCATTTCGGTTAAGTTAAAACTCGTGTCTACCTCGCAGAAATCTAATTCTTTATTTAGTTTTTTTTTGTGATCTACCTTTCTAACTCTAAGAAATGTGTGAACAAGTTAAAGAATAATTTAATATATGTAATGCAAATACATAACTTCCAATCGGGTAAGAACTTACAAAAAGTCAATAATTGCGTGGGATTTGAACTTGCGGCACGCTGATTTGCGCTTCAATCTGTGTGCCTATACCACTGGGCCATCTTGACTTATGATAAGTTGATGAAATTGTGAATTTCAATCATTTGTTGGCGAAACTTGAAAATAAAAGGTCGTAAGTCAAACTAAACGTCAAACGAATAAGTTTTAAGAATTCTTATGGACTTTTGCAAGTGATAGTACATTCTGTACATACTCGTATTCATTACATTTTTAAACTATTCAAAAGTCTAAAAAAAATAAAAGAGAGTAGTTCGCCAGTATTGGGAGAAGGGTCCAAGGTGCCGGTGAGCTCTAGAAACAGTGACAGGATCCTCCACGGTTTCCTGTCAATGAACACCGGTGCAGAAAATGTGCGTATCGAGAAAAGTACTCGTGTTAACAGGCCTTTTCCAATCTCGTAACGACATTATTATTTATATTAATAAAAAAATAATTACCAGGACAACTTTTACTTTATCAAATCTAACTTGCCCACCATTTGTAACAAACCTAATTAAAATCCGAAAAATAAAGTGAGTCACCTAAATAAACTTTAGCCCTAAATAAACTGTTACTTTATGAAACAGTCTTTTAAACTGACAAAAAAACGGAAAACCTTTAAGTAAACGACGTTTTTAAATAAAAATCCTTATTGTTTAGCCCCCTATTGAATAGCTTCTGGCAAATTAGGCTCTTTTATAAAGCAGTAAACAGCAAAAAGCCACTGAGATGTTAGGACGCGCGACGTGACTTTGCAACTTCGAGAATTTTATATTAAACTAGCAACCTCACTTGCGGATTTTTCTCATTTCTTCGCCCTCAACTTTCCCATTGTTTACCCACTGTTTTTCTATTGCCATGGATTATTATACATGGCTAGTTGTAAATGAAAACTTGCGAATCAAAGGAGTCTTTATTCGTTAGATGTTCGTAAAGTTTGTATTTACATTTTCGTTCTGAATAATTCCGTTTGTATTTTTAATTAGAGTCGGATTGCGAATGCGTTTTACTGACGTTGCATATGATTTGGGTTTAATTAAATTTTCTTTTGCTGCACGCCCGTGTAGAGAAATGTGAGAAAACATGTATGCATGCTGAACTAGATTATTTTGTGCGTGTCGAATGTTCTGTATTTTATTTTGGTTTGCCTGTCCATTCGCATGCATGCTTGGGTGAGATTTCCGCCCAATCAGATGTTGAATATCAGTATTTCCTTTGAAATTCATAATCTGGTAACTGGCAGACGCCGATATTCTAAAGTTAGAATGGCTGTCTGGCTTTCGATTTTCACGTTTCTAACTGCCTTAATGCTTTGTTCGTGTTTGTTAAGTTTATCGATATACGGAGCAATCTGAATGGATTTATAAGTTAAAGAATATTTAGGAATATATTTTTGAAGTTCAATTCTTGTCTCAATCAATGTCAAAAACTGATCAAAATATAGAGAAATTAGAGATATTTGACACAATGCGACTGCGGTGCGTTTGCAGAAGTTCTTTAAAAATACAAGAATAGAGACTACGGTAAGCGTTTTTCTTCTTTTGGGTACGAATTGAGCATTTAATCCAGTGTCAATTTTAAAAGTACTTATTACGTGTCAGATTTGGCATATAGTCACGTTGTTTTCTATTAGAATTCGGATGTAATACATTCTAATATTTTGGCAACAAATGTATCGGGTCAACCTTTTCAAGCTTCGTTGGAGTAGTCAATACAACAATAAAATTCTCAGCTCTTTTTTACCGAGATCGTGCCTGTTTCATCCCAAAAAAAATCCAGTCCATATAGATACCTGAAATATGAAACTACACCTATTTTACGTCACATTATATTAATTATTCGTAAATTGATTCTTAGTGAAGCCATCAATTTGCATATAATTAATAGAGCCACTGAACTTTACTCGATAAAATCCCAGCAAAGCGTTGCAGCTTTATTGATCAATGTAATTATATTAAATCATAAACCCTTCACTAGGAACATAGACAACAGGCCTGTGTTGTAACCCTTTGGATCTGGATACAACATTTTAATTTATTCATTAAACCCCAAGCGAACGCCGGCGTTCGCGCATCTATTGTCTTACTATTGTATCTCAAATTGACGGTATCTGAAAGTTTAAGTGTTTTATCTTCTATTTATGTCTTTTCAACATGTTATTGTTTTTCTTAATTGTAATAGGAACAATTAAGCAGTGCAGTATCATAACCAATCTCAAGTTAATACCACCGTCTTCTGTTATAATCTGTTCATGCTTATTTACGACATCTACAGGGAAATGTAGGGTAGCTTATGAGCAGTTAGTGACTAGCACGCATTACTAAAGTATTTATGGAGAATGTAAACGGACTTTGCAAATGGTACAATACTGAACAAAGAAAATTTTAAAAAAGAAAGTATTTTGTAGCTTTAGGATACGTCACGCCATTACAAAGTATACCTTTAAATATCTTAAGGTAAATCAATTACTGTATACGTAACCAACCCCGCCAAGGCAGAGAGATTGTTCAAGAGAGTCACGGTAGTCCTGGAGTGCAAAAGGCAACTGAAGAAACATAGTAGGGTCTCAGTCAGTAAAAGTCTGACATTAACTCTCAGTTCACCTGTGAAAAATTATTTAGCGATTTCTCTAATCAACAACAAAAATAGATTAGCAATTAGAATTGATGTAGAAATTGAAGTGATTCTTAAATCTGGATCATATTTTTTTTAGTTGATACAAACTAGTGCTTGACCAATAGTAGTAGTAGTTAGTAGTAGTTATGATCCCACCTGGATGATAAGCAGTGCTGCAATCGTTGCTAATGAGAAATTACTCTAGCTATGAAGACATTTAAATTATAATCAGACGAGAAGACCGCAGTAGGCATACTGTTACAGTCCTTTGAAAGAAAAATCAGTCTTTGAAGAAAATATTGCAAAAACATACAATTCATGCCACCTTCTAAATCCTCTTAAGCGTTGTTACCAACACCAATCATTGTTTGTATCGCAACAGTTTCTCTCTAACCCTTAGCAAATAGCAAACAACCTTCGGTTCTCACAATATGGCGGCAGTGCAATGTGGGGCGGGTTTATAGATTGTAATAACAAAGGTGACAGGTTGCAAGCCCATCGCTTTAGAATGGGATTACCGGGTTTTACCTTTACGTATGGATACAACTTTCTTAGTGGGTCCGTAGGTACAAATATCCCGAAGTTTAAAAAAAAAAAGTTAAGCTTTAACTTTTTATTTCCTGCGTTTTAGTGAGGAAGTTTCAAAATACTCGTAATACTTTTGAAATTGTCTCCTGGACTCCTTTTATTTTGATACTCTACAGTAATATCACGAAAAAAAAAAACATTTTTTTGAAAACAAAATTTGGCGCTAAAAATCCTCCATTTTGTGTTTTTATAATTTTGATGTAAGTACCTAGTGTCACTTTCACTACTAAGAAGAATCCAACTACAACCTATTGACTATCATTTATAGATCTTCTAAATAAGTTACGGAAAGCTAGAAGCCAGGAAATCGGACTCTAGTTTTGCCAAGGGATGTCGTGTAACCCATTAACTGTAACTCCATATAAAATACTGTTATTCAGCTGCTTCCGATCAGAATAGAAGTCAACTCCTCTATATTACGAAAATGCTAACCTAACCAGATTGACAGAAAAAAAATATAATATAGTTTTCAGCAAAATACATATTTTGTTTGAATGAATTCAGTATCTGATAGACTAAACGCATGAGTATCCACTCATGCGTTAGTCTAAAGAGGGGTTGAAGTTTATGTGCGAGGGAAGTCAAGGCCATTTATTAGTTTTTTTTCCATTGAATTTTGTATTGGAAAAACATATTCTATAGATAAAACTCGTATAATGGAACATTGCTCGATTATGACGGTACCTATAATAATACTTTCTTTCCCACGCTTATTCTAATCCTGTCACATTTTTCCGTGTTACAAACATGTAACATTAAGTGACTTCGCAAAGAAAAACAGAACTTTATTTTATCTTCAGAAGCTAAAGCAAAAACAACATGACATCGCCAAAAATTTAAAAACAAATTATGTAAAGTGCACATTAGCTTTTCCGTACACGTGCAACACATGAATCTTCCATAAGGGCCGCCATTTTTGGCGTGTTAAACCCAAATGTGAAATGAAAGAAAGATAAATAATTAACTAACACGATGTAGCGTTAATTCGATATATTTGTAACGTCCACATGAAAGTCTGCGAGAAAGACTCCATCATGTTTGTAGGAAGGAACCCGAGTGGCCCTTTATTTAATTAGCACTAGGAAAAGGAAATGGCGTGACGTTACGTTAATGTGTCACAAAAAGGTGACCGTGTTCTTTTTTTAAACGTTGCTGTTTTGTTTTCTTTTAAAAGCTTTTTTTTATTTGAATTCTTAATTCAAAATTATTTGAACCCACTAGCTCAAGTATCGACTTTCTTTTGAAGTCCAGAAGTGTCTATAGGTTACAAATGTAATGTGTACTATAATTATGATGTATGACATAAAGTTTATTTTTGCAAAATTTGATTCCAAATTATTCAACTATAGAATCCTCTTTGACAATAGTTTTGATACTTTGCAAGCAAAATATTACGTTATATTATTTTATGGTAATAGCGTACAGTCTATTTAAACTTTTGGATAAGACTCAGATTCAATTTCGAATACTAAGTGAAGAGTTCATAATAATCTTAATGTTTGGGTTGCATTTACTAGACCTACACAAAGCTTTGGTTTAATTCTCGTCCTTAATTTTGAAATATGTTGGTACTTTCAAAGCCAGCAGCTTCGAAAAGGTATTATCAAGATTATTTTATCTTATCCTTTGAAAAGGCAGGAGCGCCGACTTCGTGGGTGCTCGGGGGCTCGAGCACCCAGAAATAAACAGTGGGTGCCGAGCACACCTGAGAGCAGACATCAAGAAACAGATCAGTAATCGCCTTTTAGGGATGGGCGTTCTTTTACCCGTTTAGCGCAGTGGTTTAGAGTAGAGCACCGGTTGAGACGCAAGGGTCGCGGGTTGGATTCCCGCACCAACACAAATGTTTGTTGTTGATGAAACATTTGTAAGTAGGACGTTAATTTTGTCGGTCGATCAGTGTACATTTCTCTTCTCACACTTCGACATTTTTTCGTGTTATCAAATGAGCATAAGCACCCGTGAAGTTTTCTAAAAGCCGGCGCCCCTGTCAAAGGTAAGACAATTCTGAACACTTTTTACTTGAATGAATACTGAAAAAGTCGTCCTCTTATCTTGAGTCGTAATTCGTAGGAATCAGCAGAACGGATCAAAGTTAATGGTAATAAAGTTACTCGTAATTGTTGAAGAAAGGAACCGCGATCTATCATTACTGGGTCGTTCTCTAAACCGGGGTAGAAATTGTAATAAACGTGTCTTTTACTCTTTGTAAGTTTGATGACAAAATCAATGAAGTTGGTGATGAAACACAAAATTAAAACTGACGGAACACAAAATTAGCTTTATTTATTTACACGAATAATTTACATTTTAAAAATGGGTTCCTTCTATTTGGCAGAATCTTGATACTCCGATTTTTATTTGGCATAACTCACATGGCATAATCTTATTTAATCGAATATTTTTAAGGCATAAAAATTATTTAGCATAACTTTTGTTTGGCAGAATATTTACGTGTCCGAATTTACAATGGCATACTTTTATCTTGGCAGAATTTTGTTTCGCATAATTACCTTTGCCATAATTAATATTATGCATAATTTTGTTTAGCATAACAATTATTTAGAGATACGATTATTTGGTATGGGTGCATATTTGAACATCAAAAATTAAAATAGATGTATCTTCTTGTAAAAATTAGTGTTCAAAACATCAAAAACTTATAATATATGGAATAAAACTGATAATTTAAATAAAGTAAATTTATGCTGTCGAATGGTTAGATAACCTACGTGCAATGTATTTAAAATCGAATGGTCTGCAAAAGTGACATAGAATGTTCTAAATATAGCATGTATTGGTAGCATTTTCAATATTAAATTAAATTTGTGTCATAAAAAGTCAATACGTTGTGCTGCAAAATTTTGTGACAGAAACGAATCGCTGCGAAACCGACTTTACGCAGTCTTGTCTGCCCTACCCCTAGAGTGTAATTTAAACCCGCGTAGGCGCGGAGGGGTAGGGCGGCCCGCGAGCTGAGGAGCAGGTGGTTTGAAGGCCCGCCACAGCGGCTGAGGCTGGCCGGCGAAGCCGGCCAGCAAGCCGAAGCTGCGGTGGTGAGCGTTAAAACCATCTGTGACGATAAGCTCGCGTGGCGCCGCCCAAACCCCGCAGCGCCGGAGCCGTGGCAGAAACAATGCTTGCTGCATGTTGCATGCCTGCTTGCATGCTGCATGCCTGCTGCATGTTGCATGCCTGCTTGCATGCTGCATTCATGCTGCATGTTGCATGCCTGCTTGCATGCTACATGCATGCTGCATGTTGCATGCCTGCTTGCATGTTGTATGCCTGTTTGCATGCTACATGCATCCAAGCCGACAATATTTTTGTAATTAGCATTTAGGTTAGCGTTTTGATATTAGTAGTCAAAATCAGTTCTGCCTTTTAATGACTATCGATATAAAATGTATGCCAAAAGACGATTCTGACTGTGAATTTTCTGCGATATGATGGTTCTGCTTTTTAATTATTATGGATATAAACATTATGCCTAAAGATGATTCTGACTAACAAAATTATGAGTTTTGAATGTATGACAACTGACTGTATGCGAAATGATTTTCTGCGAAATGAAGTTTATGCTATCCGTTGTTATGCAAAACAATATTATGACGTAAAAAGTTCTGCTATAAAAGGTAGACCCTTTAAAAATACTTAACTAAGTATTAATAATTACAGTAAAATAAAAAAAATGTAGTATTTGTTTACTTCGAGTAATACTCGTATTTTGGGACCACAAATTAAATAAATACAGATTATTTTCGTAACTATACTTTAATGCCTTTTTTGTGGTCCTAAAATACACCACAATAAAAAAAATCGGTCTAAATTAAGACCCTCACGATCCTTTCAATTGACATACCAAATGATACAAAAGACTAAGGCTTGTCAGCGGCTTCGCTCGCGTCAATAATTTAATAGTAAATTATCCCGAGTGACTCTCACTCCCAGAATCAGAATGCTTTCATTCTGATTCTGGGAGTGTGGTCCCTGGTTTTATGTATTATTCCAAGATATGATCTACCCGTCTGCCAAATTTGATCCAAATCTGTTCAGCCATTCGGGCATATTATTCAGTAGCAACCATACACAAACACATAATACAAACTTTCACCTTCTGTTTCAATCAGATACAAACACTAAGGCAGGGCGCAAACGTGTGTACTGTGTCAGATACAGACTACCGATGAATATTTGATTACTATAGAACCAGTATGAAATCATTCACTCCCTGCGCATACATAAACATTTTTTGCGTCCAGTTTCTTCCACTTAACACATACTCATGAAGATCAAAAAGTGTTCGGTGTCGGTAACTGAAAACTAAAAGTGTCTACATTTGCGCAGCGCCTAAATATAGACTACTAAAATCAAAACCAACGACCGGGGTTTAAGAAACCCAAAAATATACAGATAAATTCTAATTTACTAAGAATTCTTTCAAGACATGAAAGTACCTACATTTGAATTGAATAGAAACATTCTTCATCACAGGATCAACTCTGAAAATGTATTCTTTATAATTATTTTCTTTGGGCCGTTCTATAAAATACGTTTTTCGTATTTCATTAGTTCTATAAAATACACTTAAGTATTTTAAGGACCAGATAGAACAGCATCTTGCTATGCCGTTTCCGCTTGCATATGCTCCTACTCATCTTGAAACGGTGAAGGAAAACGTGAGGAATCCGGCATTTCCTAGAATAAAAAAAATCGTAGACATGTGACATTCACCAACCCGCACTGGGCCCACGTGGTGGATTACGGCCCTTTTCCTCTCCCAGAGAAGAGGCACTCAGGCCTCCTCTCCTAAAGAGGAGTCACTCAGACTTCCTCTCCAGGAGTGAGAGAGAGAGTCTCCCAACAGTGGGAACATTATAAGGCTGATTATGCTCCTGCTTTAACACTTCGAATAAGTTCCTTCGGCCCTGGACTAAAAAGCGCAACTGAAGGAACACTAGTGAGTTTTAATCAGTAAAAGTCTGACACTCCCTCTACCAACTACAAGTTATTTGAAGAATATCCACCTCAAAAAAAAAACTGTTCTGCAGACTGCAAAAATCACCTAAAATGGATCGTGACATTGTAACGATACCGACGCCTACGATTTTCAATAAGACCAAAATGTGGTGATTTACATAATATAGCATCGCGCTTACCGAAATATCACTAGGTCAATCGATATTGTCAGGTTACACGGTTTTTGCTAGACATCAGTATACAAACATACATCTAGAATTCCAGACTAATACTATAAAGAAAAAGATTTGTATATTTGTTTCATCATCATCATTTCACCCGAAAGACGTCCATTGTTGGACATAAACCTCTCCCAAGTGTCGCCATAATGATCGGTCCTGTGCGTCTCGCATCCATCAGATTCCCGCAACCCTTACCAGATCATCGGTCCACCTTGTAGGAGGCCTTCCAACGCTACGTCTTTACGGCCACCTGTTCTATTATTATCTGTATATTTGTTTGTAATTAATAAACTGTAGGGGACTGACCATGACCTGTTAAAATTGGATGGGCCAATATAGAATAGAACAGAATAAACTTTATTGTACACCAAAATAGTAACAATATCACAGAAACTTAAAATCTATACATATAATTTAATGTATAGATTTTAAGTTTAGTTTAGTCTATACATAAAAATAAAATTGGAGTGTCTGTTTGTAATATTGAAAAAACTGCTTTTTACTACATGCATATGAATGTATATACGGTACATACACCAAAATAACATTTTTCAATTTTTGTCTGTCTGTCTGTTTGTCCGGGCTAATCTCTGAAATGGCTGGACCGATTTTGACGGGACTTTTTTGGCAGGTAGCTGATGTAATAAGGAGTAACATAGGCTACTTTTATTTAAGAAAAAATAAATTCAAAATCCTGTAGTCCACGCGAACGAAGTCGCGGGCACAGCTAGTATATAATATAACTTATATCTACACTATATAGCTCCATCCCTTGAATAATTCAGTTAGTTCATAAAATAGATCACTTTAAAAGCTCGTGGTAGCACAGTTGGACTAATTTCATAAATTCTTTCACCAGTAGAATGCTATTTTATTGCTAAGTGAATAGGCATACATTTTCTACTTTCTCGCGAATGAAGCCGCTGGAAGAAGCTAGTACACAATAAATTTAACACTTCTAAATATTTTCTGACTTTTTCGTGACTACAAATAACTTTGAATTGGCTCAAACCTTTCTCATATTAATGAGAAACTATAATAACATTTTTTATTTTTGGGCCACAGGGCATTTTAAAACAGTTGGCATGGCATACTCACAAAGCTTTTATTCACTCTGAATAAAAATGTGATGTCAACCAAGTAATCTCATAAATAAAATACATCAGCTTCACAAACATCTGTCTATACATATAATAAATTTGTAGAAGTTTTCGCGCATCACGTGCGAAATCGATGTAAATAACTTTTATACATTAAAATTGTAACCTAATATATCAAGTTACACACAATTAAGTACTTAAGCTTATTTCATCGAAATCGGTTGACTATATCGAAAGATATACTACATTCACTATTCAGTGACTTTTAGAGCCAAACCACACGATGCGTTGTGCGCAGCACCGCATATATATTTCGACGAATCGGCGGGCATACGAATGACGCCATCCCGCTCGTACGGCCCGCCGATTCGTCGAAATATTTGCGGTGCGGCGCCGCACCGCATCGTGTGTTTTGGTCCTTAGGCGGTGCGAAGTTGGCCTTGCCAGCTAGTCATAAATAATTACTATCAAAAATTAATCCTTCTAATTTAATAAAATGTACTATGTAAAATATAATATAAAGTGCTTCATAATACAGCTGATAGTTTGTTCAACCGGATTTTTAAAGCGATTGTAAACCGAGCGGTTTTATCGCTAACGGCAATCGCGAACTAGCAAAGCTTAGATGGACCGGAATAGTAGGGAAGAGAGACAAAGGCTGCTAAAGGTATAGTGGTACGCGATTTATTTATTAAACGTTTTGCTTGCTATAGTAAATAAGGGTCATATTCCCTTGCAGCTGTTTCGTTTAAAGGTCTATCTGTGGTAAAGATTAGCTTATTTAAAACGCCTAAGTTGATATTAAAACCTTTTAATATGGGTTAGTGATATTGCCCAAAAGGCAACAGATATTGGTTTTATTTAAGGTGGGAAATTATCCAATGACTTCTCTTGCTCTAGAGCAGAGCGTGAGGGCGTGTCAGACTTATACTGACTAAGACCCACTCCTAAACAGATGTTGGATTAAGTTATTGTTCGAAAGAGTTACCGTGACCCTAGAACGTAAAGGGCATCTGAAGGAAACAGGTGGGTTTTAGTCAGTAAAAGTCTGACACTTACTCTTGCTGCAGTCAGAGCAGAAGAAGTTATTTGATAATTTCTTACCTCAAAAAACCCCTTCTTTTAGGGTTCCGTACCTCAAAAGGAAAAAACGGAACCCTTATAGGATCACTTTGTTGTCCGTCCGTCCGTCTGTCTGTCTGTATGTCTGTTTGTGTTAGAAGTTTGATTTTTTCACAGCTTGAAGGAACCGCAGATTTGAGTATATGGTTTTAATTTCAACTCGATACCTCCACGCGTTCTCGAGATAAAGGGTCTCCTTTATCTCGAGAACGCGGGGCCTCTCCTTCAAGCTGTGAAAAAATCAAACTTCTAAGTTAACGCATAAAAACGATAAGACCGCTTATGTCGCAAAGAAACGTATATTTTGGTACTCTCAAAGATCGAAATTCATAGGATACTTCCCGTTGACCCAGAGTCCTGAAATTTGGCACAAAGCAAGGTCTTATAGTACAGGTATAGGAAAAAATCTGAAAATAGTAAATTTGTTATGTTACCTAAGTCAAAATTTTTGCAATTCGGAAAAATCTTCGAGACTCCATTCGGGAATTGTAGTTTGCACGGAACCCTCAGTGCGCGAGTCCGACTCGCAATTGCCCGGTTTTTTAAACTAGATAGTTTTGATCATACAAAAACTGATATTGATGACTTTATTGAACTTCGCATAGATTTATAAATTATTTAGGTATCTTCAAAGTCTAGAAGAATCGCAATGGATAAAGTTTTAATGAAAGCTGAGACTAATTGAAGATTTGGCACAGATATGGAAACTTAAAGTTAAGACATTCATATGATAGCAAGGAGCTACTCTGCTGCTATGGTTCCTACCATTCATTCGGAAATGAACCAACGAACCGATTTAATAAAATCAAAAAGTTGTAGCGTATTTTTAAAATTGAAAATTGTTATTTCAGATCACGCACACAGTAAAGATACAAGTTCATATTATGTTAATAGGTAAAAGCTTATAACTATGTCAGTAAAATTTAAAAAAGTTATTATTTTGAACATGCATGAGCAACCACTGCCTAAGGATTTGACTGTCCACTCTATCAGACAACATGCCCTGAAGCGTGTTGATACTACTCTTTACCATCGTCTTACGAACTTTGTCTTTTAATATTTTATAAATCACAATAATCCACACTAATATTATAAGGAAAATTTGTATTTTTGTGTGTTTGTCTGTAATTAATAAATTCAAAAATTACTGTGCCGATTTCAAAATTTTCTTTCACATAGGTTATATTTATTGTCTGTGCGAAGCCGGGACGGGCCGCTAGTAACATTATAAAGACAAAAGTTTGTGTGTGTTATTTTGTTACTCCTTCACGCTTAAACAAGTAAACTGATTTAGATGAAATCTTGTAGAGCACATAGGATAATTTTTTTTATTTTGGGAGTATATTCCCTTGCAATAATTTTCAAAGCAGCGAAGCCACTGTCAGAAACCTGTTCTTTTACGAAATTAGATTAACAACAACACGATTTATAACTCAATTGAATCAGCAAAATATAAAATAACTATCAATACTCACACAGCTTATATACCTCAAACACAGAAAAAACACTAGAAATAGGTTAACAATCTTATACTCAGAAAAGCAACATCTCTACCAAACCACGCTAAAGTCCGTTCAAGACAAACATCCTCAAGAAGTCTAGACAATTCCCACATGCAGTAACATCACCTTAAAACTATATTAAACGTGCAAGTCTCCCATAAGTTACAATAAGCCCGTAACTAAACACTGCAGATGTAACCCGAAAACCGCATTCACCTAACTTTGGTCTCACATTGTCACAGTGTTCCAAACGCTCAGGGAAAAGTCCAAAACTTGTGCCAAAGTTGAGTTTTCTGGCTCGTTTGTGCCAATTGTAGAGCGGTGTGGATGTGGCCGGGAAATTACGTTTTGTTGAGATACGATCCAAACGTGAGCCTATTAGAGAATTGAAGGATTCATTTGGAAAATGTAGGTTGATATTTTTTTTATAATAATAAATTATTTTTAGCGCAATACTAGGTTACAAATAAGTGAAACCCTAACTCTTGAGCTAAGTTAGGTGCTTGTATTTGAGAAGACAGTGACTTCTTCCATTTACATTAATCTTTTGAGAGCATATAACATTTAAAAAAAAACACCTAGTAAACTTTTATAAATTTAGGGACTTTTGGTCACAGTAAGACCATGCCAGCCCCATCGTAATCTAATACAAGTATAATACAATTTTAATTGCATGTACAAAATTAATATTGAAAACTATTAAAGACTTATTTCATATACATATATTATTTATTTTTGTTGTCATAATTGATTTGAGTGATTACTGGCCATCCATCAGCATAATCAAAACCGATATCGCAACAGCCTTGCTGAATGAATATTCGAACCGGATATTCCTAAACATTTAAGTCCGCCAATGTACCACTACAAGTTTTAAAAAAATACTGATGACCATTTTGTCTCTATTCAGTCATTGATAGAGACAAATTGATCCACTATTGTGTAGAATCATTCGATGGCCTGATAATCGCACCAGTAAACTCGTTTATTTAACGTGTCTATTGTATAACACCAAATGAGCATATTAGTAGAAGTTTGAAAGTGGCGCCGGTGATCGAAAAGTTTAAAAGGAATCGTTTGTCTTGGTATGGTAATATGAAGAAGATGGATGAAATGCGTGTTACTAAAGAGCTATGAGTATACATATGGCTCGATGGAAAAGGAGAGGGAAACCAAAAAAGATGCATGAATTGTATGAGAAGTGATATGAAAAAAGGGAATTAGCGTGACGGGTGACAGGACAGAATTAAAGAAAAAAAAACTATCTTAAGACAAGGGCAGGAATAACTACACTAACGAACAAATAAATGTCAGTACCATAGCTACCAACCTCAACACTACAGTCGAAAAGCCGCAAGAATCTGTGCACGTAATTTTTTCCTTATTTTTTTCTCCTCATTCAAACAAAATAGAGTAACCGGACAGTATAGATGAAAATAACGTATCGCGCCGACCTCAAATAAAACGGGACAGGGGCAGAAAGATGATGATGATGATTATTCTAACAAAATGTTTCTCTTAGTGTACAGTATGGTAACGACAGAAGAATAATTATATTGTCTATTAACAGAGCATGAAAGTTCATTATCGTTAATAACAACTGTAAATAGGTCGTGAGAACGGTCACAGTCAACACCACCTGACATGTTAATAGAAAACAACAGGAAAATGGTGAAGAAATCTGATCTGACGTGATCTGTAATGAGCGCCAAAAAGTCTATACGGTACCAAAGTAGATTCGATTATCTCCCTTCAACTTGTATAAAAGGTTAGACGAAATAGACAGGACGTTAGGATATGTTTGACAGCATAGAGAGAAACTCTGTTATGATCTATGTACATCTTCATATATATGCATCTTGTGTTTTGATGAGTACTCTGGATGGTTTAGATCAAAGATTTTCCAGAGTTTTGATTCCGATTCCGGTTCATTCTGGAGTTCGGAACTTTTCATTGACTTTCCAGTCTAATTTTGATTTCGGTTCCGATTTTGAATCGGAATTTTTGTCGAAGGTATAAACGAATTTATACTTGTCGCGTGGGGAACTTCATTCCCATCGTGATTTCTGTCAATTACTCTTTCCCTTATTGTTTTCTTTTGTATTCGGGCATGTTGTGAGTTCACGCTTTATTTGTACCCGACCGAGTTTTTTATTAGTTTTAGTAGTGTTTCATTTCACGCTTCTATATCTGCCTCCGATCCCGGTTCCGATTTTCGTTCCGATTCCGAAAAACCAAATTCAAAGACTCTACTTCCTAATTCAGTTCCTACATATGTAACTAATTCTTTTACTTCTCTGATTCAGAGTTACAATTGGATGCAGTACGTGGTGCTGCAATCAAGCTCTACAATTATTATTTTTCTTACGAGAAACCATCGTTCGCGCTGTACACGAACATCTGTAGAGATCGCTAATAAATGCTTAAAATATTTTGTACAGCTGTAACTCCAAGTAATCTCAAAAGAAATCCTTTTCACATCTAAATCTTACAATTCTCTCTCATATCCCTTCCATCCCAAAAGTAACGGCTGCGAATAAATTTTACACGAGCGATATAACTCATAATTCCCGCTGCGTACATCCCAATTGATATGGGATGATATTTACTTTACCGACAGCAGTTTGTGTTCGAAAGGCCACGCTTTTATTTTCTATTGTTGAAGCGCAGACAGCATGCAAATTGTATTCCGGATTTTTACGTTCTCGTGCATCTATTTTGGAATAATTGTGAGCGAAAAATGTATGGTGAAAACTGAAAAGCTGCACGGGAAACTTGAATTTGTTAAGAAAATATTTGTGATGCTCTGTGAATTTGTAAAGAATAAATAAGCCAGTACAATGTCCGTGAATTCCGGGTTGTGCGCGGCTACTGTTGACTATCTTTCAAACCTGTGGGAATGCAGATTTTCGTAACGATGTTAACAATGTACAGGTCAATGCTTTTGCCTTTCTTATTATCCATTTGTTTAATCCTGTTCCCTTTTGTATGAACATAGTAAAAGTTCTGTCATAGTAAAACTTGTAGAAACGTAGAAAAAAGTTTATCGCGTTAAACAGTAAAAGCGCTGTGAATATTACCAGTCCACTCATTCTATAATGCCTGAATGAAAAGACGTCCAGAATTTCCCGCTCCTCAAGTTTCGTTAACTTCATCATCCATTTCAATTAAAATTTACTCCTGCTTAACAAAAACTACTAGGTGCAAGTGAAAGGGATGTCAGAACTAAGAAGTTTTTAAACCCTGTTTAAAATTTTATACAACTTAAATATCAGCTTCATCTAGGTTGTAAAAGTTTGGTGCTAAGCTTCTTTTTCGAAATTATTTAAATTGAAACAAAATTGTAGTTCAGGTAATTAAAAGAGGCGTTTTTTTAAGGGTTTGGATTTTGACACTATTACAAGTAGACTACGCTCAATTGCGCCCATGCCTCACCTTTCTTTCTGTCTGCCATGGACTATCACTTCACATTTCAAGTAGGTACCTATATGGTACATCAGGTAAAGGTTTATCTTCTTAGGAAAAGCTAGCTTAAATTGTCGAGAAAATTGAGGTATAAAATTGGTCTTTATAATCAACCACATGTCCCCCGCATCTTTGGTTACAACTCCACTCCTTATGGCCATAGCGTTATATATCGATAAATGGGCTATCCAACACTAAAATTTTTTTTCTGTTTCATCTGATAGTTCCTGAGATTAGTGCGACCAACAAACTCTTCAGCTTTCCACTATTAGTACCTATATTATCATTTGAAAACCTGTCTGTCTTATCAATGACACTACCAGTTATTAGAAAGAACAAACATTTCAATAGTTAATTAATGATGAGCTAAGTATAAGACCGCTCTGATGCGGGTCGACAAGCCAATCTGCGCCGTAAGCCTGTGACCTAATTTCAACTTTAGGCTTAAATGATGACACAACTTCTGCCCTCAGGCTAATGTCTCTGGGTGCACCTGAGGGACACTAGGCCTCAGTATAATCTTAATGAGAAGCGGGATGGTGTAGACATTAAGGCATTTAAAATTCTATGGAAGTATGCATTACGTAATTTACGACTATAGGTACGTCAACGCTTTTAAAAAAAAAACTGTAGACATTACAGCGCATATCTTTTGAGGGATGGATTGAGCTGAATGTGATTGCATCAATAGATCGTAAAACATAGGACCGAAGTATGTGATGACATTTTGGAGTCTTAACATAGAACTTTTCTCGAGCAAAGCACGTCTATTGTGATAATCATATTCATAGTCTTAAACCAATTCTTTCTATGAAACTAACGGTGTTATAATATCACAGATACATTATCTGCAATCTGTAAAAATAACTTAGTGCTACGCAACAATTGACCGCACTTCCATCCGCTGAAGCGCTACAAAAGCGCGTACTTCAAAAAAAAAAGTAGCTAACGCACGCTCGATTAGTTGTCAACTAGCGAGAGAGAGCGATGGTGCGAGTAATCCAATTTGAAAGTTGTGCCCACCGAACCAGGCAACGTCATAATTAACTACTGGCGGGGGACAATGTCATGAATAAACTAAAGCTTCAGTCATGAACCAACTGGCCACGTCGCAGGTGTGCTTTTGTAATCTGTGGCAGAATGAAAGAAAAATATAGTTTAAATGAGCTTGTTTGCAACTGATGGAAGGATAACAATGCGAGAGTCAAACGAGGAAATTTACCGTCAAGTTAAGAATAATAAAATGCTACCACGTGTAGCATTACCGATCTGTAATCGATGACAGAAACAGTCGTTTCCTATCTTTTCGTTTTTATGGAAATTGACTAAGGTAGTCAATTAACTTCCTCTTTACACTAATGTCTATATTCTTTATTGTACACAACTTTTACAAACCATAAAAATAGAAGCTTCTTCTTCATCTTCTCGTGTCGATTTGACTAAAATTTTGTCCGACCAATATTTAGCCACCTGGACAAAAGGAGTTTCCCCGAGCGGCGTTAAAAACATCGTAATACGATTCTAAACGCCCGGCGTACCTTGGACAGCTAGCACTCGGTAAGGCAGAGTCTAGCTGACTAATCCTATCACCACGATGACTCAAACCCAAATAGGACAGCTGATGTATGAACACAGGCTAGCTTAACTCATAATTGGGTTTTCTTACATTTGCTGTTTCTTAGGTGTCATAATTATCTAATTAACCCGTTATATCTTACTGCTAGGCCATTATCTGGCATGCTTTGCTTGCATTGCTTCCCTCTCCCTTTTCGACATAAGTCTGTCTGCAGCCATTATGGGCCAGTCCCTCTGGCTCAAGTTCATCTCTCCAACTTCATTTAGGTCTGCCGTGATACCACCAAGCATATAATGGGACCCAATAAGTGACTCTCTTAGGTCATATCGCAGCCGCGTATAAAATGAGCCCACGGTCCTCTGATATCCGGCAGATAGACAGCAAAGAGATGTTCGACTCAATCTTACTAGATTAGAATACTTGAAACTAACAGCTACTTACGTGTAAGATTATTCTCCTGGATATATGATTCCAAAAACATAATCAATATATCCATGTATCTATTTTTCTGCTAAATATATCAACACACATTTCACTAAAATACGTTAAATTATTACCTACGTGCCATTTCCCGGCGACCTCTCTTATGGATAACAAAGCCAACGCATTGAAAGCTTTATAAGCCACAGTGTAACAACAGTCTACACAAAGTGTTTGCTAAACTGCGATAATGCGGTTTGAAAGTTGAGCTGTGCCGTTTGCACTTCAATGAGCACATATTCATACTATTACTTGTCTATAAGTCAACCCATTTATACTTAGCATTCTATTGTTATAACAGTATCCTCATTCCAATACTCCTTTGAACTATATAGCTCCGCAATTCCGCATCCTCGTCAATGCTATATCTACTGTCAGTGATAGATTCATTATTGCTCCCAAACACAGATTTGTATTGCTGAATGGAATGCTCCCGATTGACTGCCATTAGCATAGCAGGGAGTTATTATCTATGTAGGTTAGACTACGAAAATTTTGCTCTAATAAATGTACGAGAGAAACTCTGTGTTACATAGTGTTATAATTTCATACTGAGTTTACTGCAGTCTAAAATTAATATGGAGTATGAAACAAAGTGTTAGTAGGAATTGTCTCGTGAGGAATAAAGGATATGAGTTCTGGAATGTTTACATTTTATTTTGTATTTCATGTACTTTAATGTGTTCATTGTGCTTCTGGGAATTGAAAAGAAAAATACTTTGTATTGGTTGCGTAGTGTCCTAAGCATCAAGAGTTTCGTCCTTGCTAATGAGAGTTTTTGCGATTTTATGTTAAATTCAGGATAGGCTGTCAGTATAAAACTTAATAAGCTAATATAAAATAAACTGAATAAATTTCTTGTATACCTTACACAACAATCACAATCTCTTAATGCAGGATATTAAATAGTAATAGAACTACATTATTTTATTAAATTCATGCAAACGCGACTGCAACAATCTCCTAAAAAATCACAAAAATAAAAATCAAGAAAACAATTTTTGTCGCCCACTATTTTTTCATATCAATGTGATCCTTTAATAATTATGATATACTTGATATAGCTTTGAAAAAATGGTAGACGTCAAAATTTATTTTCTGGATTTATCTTTAATTTTTCGTCGCAATATATTTTCAGATTATATTTTACGTGTAAAGTTAAAGTTACATTCCTCTGGCAAACATTAGGTAACCATAACATGTCTATCACATTCACTCATCATTCTAACTGTTATGACTGCGGCTCACTTTAATATTATAATTGTTCTTGTTTCATGGAGGCACATTCAATTTCATCAAAGGTACATTCTAGCACATTGCTGGTACATTCTTTTCTTTCATGTATAGCACATTCATTTCTGCAACAATGAACCCGTCATTCTGACCCACACGATTATAACCACGTTGAGGTTAAAACTGTTTTTACTGAACACGAAGCCAATTTCAAAAGGGAACGTAAACTCCATACATATTTTTCCTTACAAATCCACTTTAATATCCTTTTGATACAGTAGTCTATTTAGCTGGCTTTCCTTAGAAATAATGTGAGCCCCTACAGGGAAGTAGTTACGTTTATATAAGAAGTTCTATCGTTTGTTACATCTAGTTACTTGAGAGTCATCCCGGGACAATTTTTAGTTTCCTAGTCAAGAAAGAAAAAGTTTTTATCTTTCGCGATGTGGAAATGTCTGGTTTCAGTAATTTTGCTGTCCGCTTTAACACCTTTGTTTTCCTTCATTTCTTTGTGAGGTTTCGCTGTTTGTACTTTTATTTTTCTATGAAATAAATTTTAAATTTAGCCTAGTATAACCTTTACTTCGTATATTTTACTAAACTGTATAAATTATAAACAATATGTTTTGAAACTGGCGTATGACTTTTCATAAATCTATTCTTTGTTCTCGACTTTATATAACTTTGATTACTTATACCATGGTCAATTAGTTCTAGTTCAATATAATACCTATTGGCATCACACTGCAATTTACCTATTTTATTAATAGCGTTTGAAATATCACTCTTGTGGGAACTAAAACTCATCAGTACAATAAATCACAATCAAGATTGATCTCGATCAATTGCCGCTAAGTATGATGATTATCGTTCAATCGCTAACTCTAGCGGTTCTGTGGAAGCCCACATTCATCAGCGGATATTTACATAATGATTCTATTTCCATTTACATTGCATAGTGGAAGTAGTGCTAGTTGCAACACTCTAATCCACGTTAACCAATAGGGCTAGGATTAAAGTTCACGATTTATGGGACATGTAGCTCGGTTGCAATTTAACATGAGAGCTTCGTTAGGAAATTAATTATCTATTTCAGAATCTAATATAGACCAGGTTCTGTGTATAACGTTAGTTCTATGTACAATTAATGTTTTATAATATCTACAGATAACAATAACATTTAGCAGCTTCTGCTAAATATTATTCATATTCATCATAATAATTATAATGTTCTTCAACTAATAAATAAGTTTTCCGATAGATCTAAAGCATTGCATTAGGTATAATTAGATACGTGGTAGCCATCAATCATAAACTTTTCTTGTTTTCCAAGCTTCTGAGAAAGGTGCATGTAGTAGAGTATTAAGCGTATATATATGGGTGTTGGATCGTACCTTCTATTCTTCAAAAGCATATGAGCATACTTTTTAAAAGTTCCAATCTCGCGGAACCCATAAGAAAATTGCATCGCAGTATGTTAGAAAACGTTCGGCAATTTAAAATAATGTTTGTTCACTATACGTATCGCGTATGCAGACGCGAACGGGAATCTCTTATAAATATTTGATACAGTTGAGCCAGATATTTGCCTTTGCCAAGCAACAGTAGCTTTAGGCAATAACGTCGAAATTTCAGGGCCTACCTTCGGGCTAATAGAATTTTCATTTCAATAGGAAATCGTTGAAGAGAGGACGGTCAGGCATAAATGGAAGACAAAAGAAACAATGTCGAAGAAAGGTAAGGCGATAAGATTGTTTCCTCACTTGTTTTACTGCTCACGTCGTTGTAAAAGGTAGGGTTTTCTATAGACATATGGGCACTGATACAGTCAGTTTGTTTTACGATAATACAGCGAAAAATCACCTAACTCCGTTGATTAGAGGAGCCTTAATCAACATTTGATTTGGAAGGAAACTAATCAGTTTTAAAACATTCGTGCAAATTTTATTACTTAGTTAAGCTCACAGAGTTCGCAAACAGGAACAAACCGCGCCGACGATTATTAAAAATTCAACCTCTCACATATATTTTTCAGGCGTACGTATGTATGTAATTAATATTTAAACTTGTCACCAAGTTGTACAAACAGGGTACCCCTAGGTTAATAATGAATTCTGGACATGTTTCCCATGCGAATGCTTTAGGCTCCGGCGCCCCTTCGTGAGACAAACATTACATTATGACGAGAACAACGAAATCAAGAACCTTGTTGATGCATTGCTAATGAATGTGCGTTTTAGGAAATTAGAGGCTTGGAGTGTGTCCATATATATACCAATAGTCTTTTCGTGAAAAAAACTCACTTGATAGACACACATATATTATTCACTTGCCTGCTATAAAATATTCTACGTATTCTATGATACCTACGTATATGAAGAACATAATGTAAATACGGCTACTGTCTTAAATTTTAACCACTATTAGGGATTTCTAATAGTGGTTAAAATTGCGAGCGTGGTAACACTCGAACCCTACACACATTTTCACTTAACGCGTATTTCCACTACATCATTCATTAAATATCCACATAAATCTTTAAATATACCTCTACCGAGTAATCTGATATTGGCCAGGCAAACAGCGAAAACAAATAAACGAGAACAAAATAAAACATTAGCAACTGTAACGGAAAAGGAAAAGCACCTTCCCGTAATCACAGCAAAATATAATTCCCCAAAGACTGACTCATTAAATTTTATGGCAAATGTAAATTATTTTGTATGTTCTACTAAAGATAATATTCAAAATATGCAAACATTCTCGACTCGGTTCATTTGAAGGCTGAAACTCCACGTGGATGTTAATAATTAATTTGCTTTTGCAAAGAGTATACAAGTGTACGAAGTTGAGGGTTTGGTGCCTAGATGTTGAAAATTTAAAGCGGAATACACGGTCGGCCTTCTCAGTGGTTATGGCATGTTTGCTGTTTAAAGAGTGGCCTGTGACACCAAAAGGCAGTAGATACGGTAGGTTTCATCAATTTTTCAAGACTTCTTTAGCCAAGAGATGACTTAGTTATCTCTTGAATTCATTCGGAGTAGACTTCCTGAATATATATTGTGGTATCTAGTATTGGGAAGAAAACCTAAATTTCTTTTTTTGTTGCCAGCTATAAAGTAGAAAATTGCATTCAGGGATTTTGGCAAAGCGCCTAGTTTACCAATTACGATATAGTACCTACGCTTTAAGTCTCGAGCTTCTATTTCAAATGACGTAAGTATCATTGGAAATAAACTAATCAGTGTCTTTCTTCTTGGTTTGAAACTGTAAGAGACAATTTAAGTCCTAAAATGTCTGTTGGCTAGCGGTTGCTAAAACATTTAGGCTACAACTATCTATAGCTTTGAAATATATCGTAAGTTTGTCCTAAGGGAGGAGTGTCACTCCAAGGAGATTCAGTACAATGAGCGCTGATAACACTTGACAAGACGCTTGCCCAATGCCATCGTGCAATAAAGTGATAGCCCTTGTACACAATGGCTCCCGTTAGCCACATGTCAACGTCATCTCTACAATATACCAGATATACATCAAATAGGTAAGAGTACTTCGCAGAGTAAACGCATAGGAGAGAGACCATAATAAATGCGCTGAAAATATGTTTAGCCATAAATATTTTATTACTTACTTGCTTCTGCCAGCGGTTTCATCCGCGTCAGAGCAGGTTTTTCCATACAAATTTTGGACCCCTGTTTCATCCCCTTGAATCTTGATACCATTTTCAATATCAAGACACAATAAATTCTATTGTCTGTCTAATAAGGCAACCGACTTGGGAATTTTGTATAATATTTAATCATTTAAAAAATACTTATATTCGATACTTTTCATAAGGTTCTTCTTTTAGTAAACAATGATCTCTATCTCTTAATCAACCTTGATTATTGAGCCCGTGTTGACTACATCAGATTTCATTAAATCCTAATAATTACCCAAGTCGTTTAACTTATTAGACAGACCTCGTAATATGATTTGTGTGATCTTTCAATGCTATAAAACAATGTTGCAAAGAACGAGAGAGGTACGCCAAAACATTTTGAATCAAGTACAAATTATAGCCCGAAAAATCGCCAAAATGGCGGTGGGCAGGCCGCATTGCTCATAGAACGGATGGTCGATGGGCCGAAAGGTTCTGGAGTGGCGACCTCGCACCAGAAAACGTAGTGTTGGAAGGCCCCCCACAAGGTGGACCGACGACCTGATGAGAGTCGCGGAAATGCGGTGGATGCGAGACGCACAGGATCGGTCGTTGCGGCGACACTTGGGGGAGACCATGTCCTACACACAGTGGACGTCGTTCGGCTGAAATGATGATGATGATGATAACAAATTATAGTGCAATAATATAAGCCTACTGTAGAAAACGGTTCCACTAAACTTCTGTCGTTTCCAACTTGCATTAATACGAAACTTAAACTACGTCTAAACTCAGAATCCACAAGATTAATCTTAATTATGTTACTTCTATCGATTAAGACCTTTAGATAAACTCGGCTAACTTGAGACGGTACCGGATGCCGTGTTATTTGCAGTAGGCTCATATGCAAGGAAACGATTGAATTAAAGATATCTTAGTATTGATACTACTGTATCGATATCTACTCGATAGACTTACATCGAAGCTTTTTAAGCTATACCCACTTTATATTTTGTACTGTAGGGACGGGGCTCAAATGAAAGGCTGCTAGTAAAATTTATACTTATAATATTGTTAGAAGCACTCTTTGTTTCATCTATACATCTATACATATAAATAAAATTGGAGCGTCTGTTTGTAATATTGAAATAACTGCTTTTTACTACATGCATATGAAAATATATACGGTACATACACCAAATTAACATTATTTAAAATTTTGTTTGTCTGTCTGTCTGTTTGTCTGGGCTAATCTCTGAAATGCCCGGATCGATTTTGACGGGACTTTTTTGGCAGATAGCTGATGTAATAAGGAGTAACATAGGCTACTTTTATTTTAGAAAAAATAAATTCAAAATCCTGTAGTCCACGCGAACGAAGTCGCGGGCACAGCTAGTCATTTATAAAAATACTAGCTTTTGCCAGCGACTTCGTCCGCGTACATAAAATAACATATATGCATCTGGAATAAAGCAGCTTTCTATCGGTAAAAAATTTTAGCAATCGGACCAGTACTTCCAGAGATTACCTCCTACACACAAAAAAAAAAAACATAAAAACAAAATTTACCTCTTTATTATATTAGTGTAGATTTCATTTGCTAAGTCTTTTACTTATTTGATATTCTCTAATCAATGACTGCATCGAATATTAATCCCTAAACTTTTTTGACATAAATCTTAAAATTAGCCAGTTTGCAAGTTATAATTGCCGCGACGGATCTTGAGCGCTGGCTTCAAGTTGCGCAGGGAGTCAAATATTCGGTCTCTTTAGTGGTGCAAAGTGAGGCGCGGGGGCGGAGAGTGTCAGTGATTGGCTCGCCACGCCATCGCGCCATAGACGTCACTCATGATTCGCTACCTGCGCTGCTGCATGCATGTAACAAACGACGACGATTGGCTCGCCAATGTATGGAATGCGCAAAGCGGTCCCCACTGTGACGCCGAGCGCTCAAGATCCGTTTTGGCAATTGTAGTAGTATTAATGTGGCCTTAGATGCCACAATACCATGCTGTGGATTTGTTCGAGAGAGTTACCGCGGTCCTAAAACACACAGCAACATACGGCTTGATTGAATTTTGTGTTTATATTTGAGCAGGTGGCACCGGCAGGTGGCGCTCCAATCGGGTTCTTAATTTTTTCTGACAAAATACCAGCTTACGGTCAGGACATTATTAGCCGGGACCACTAGTTATTTATAAAATTATTTGAAGTATTTCACACTAGTTTAGCAGATTTTCCAAGTCATAAAATTTACTAGGATAGGCTTGCACTTGACCATTATCTCACCGTATGGTAAGGATGTGGTCGACGATGGAGCACGCTTGTCTAAAAGTAATCTATTCACTCTTGACTTAAAGTAAAACATTTCAGATATTGTCTAAATCTTTATTTATGGTTCTGCAAAGGTGACCTTACTATGCGCGTAGACTCTGAAAAATAACGCAGTATTAATATTTTCAATTCGATATTACATACCTTCTCATATGACGCGTTTTCCAACGCACGATTGATCGCAATTGCCGACGCTTTGACGTTATTTGAAGTGTACATATTTGAACAAGATAGGAACACGCTTCGCATTTTATCGCGAAAGGTACTTTTCAACGAAGCAAAAGCCATCTAGTTATATCTGAAGGTAAAAAATTCTAGGTACAGAAATTCACAAAAGAAATTATGAAGTACTAGCTTCTACAAGTGGTATCGCCGATGAGAAAGAAGAAAATAATCCAAAAGGAACATACTCTTTGGATTAAAAGCTTACGTGCTTTGTGCCCTATCCTGTACATCGAAATCCGTTCAGCCGTATGAGCGTAAAAGAGTATAGCGCCTTACGCACCATCCATCTTGATGTGCGTCCCGCCAGGGCCATGCACGATGCACGATGCAAAAGTCCCGTGCGTAGGCTTGACGTACGTCAATAATTAGTCATCCAGCAAGTAATTAATGATAATTTTTGCATTGTGCATCGTGCATGGCATTGGCGTGACGTTCAGCAAGATGGATGGTGCTTAAGGCGCTTAAGAAACAAAACAAACCTACACAGATACTTCCCTACAAATCGCTTTTATAATATTAGTGTGATCTAGGTGTTATGTTCAGATTTACGGGATATATTCTAAGTGTTTTGAAGACGAAGACGGCAAAGTCTTGATATTACTAACCGTTTAGCTGGAAATAATGGTACCTAAAGAAACAATACAACGCGCGGATGAGTGGAAGTCGTCCAACGCCTCAAATGTCCCTGTCTTTTATGGGAGGGCAAAATCAGACCGTAACATTTTATACCCTATTCGTTTGACTGACTCCATTCCTACTATACTGTTTAATTTTTGATTAGATTGTTACATGTTCCGGCGTGGAATTGGCAAAGTTGTAACAGTGGCAAACTACTAGTAAAAAAGCAAAAACTTTGCCTTAACATACATCGCTTGTCTTAAAACGTAGCCTACCTTAGCATTTCTGAGAAAGGTACACTTTTTTTTTACGGCAATTCAGTGTAGGCAATTGATTTTTATACTTATAACTTTGTTGGCGAGGCTAGGGGCGAATTGGGCAATTATGAACTGGAGTATCTTTTTGGTTATTCTCCGTAGGAAACGGCCAATTGGAACTGTGCACTAGCTTCTGATTTTTTACCCATGTGTAGGCTGTAGGCATATATGAAATAAAATATTTTAAATTGAAAGTTTTGCAAAGCCTTATTCCATTCAAATATTTAATTGGTTTTTTGGATATGGATAAGAGTTTCTTCAATATGCTTTGGTTTATGCAATCAGTACCTAACTGTGGTTCTACAAATTATGCGTATAAGTATCGTGTTTTTAATTTTGGAGTCAGGAAATCATTCAGTCTTCTCGCTTTATGGTTTTTCAGACATCGTACATTTATATCGTCCGATGTAATGAATGACACAGTCGTGGTACGCGCAGTGGAATAACGGTCATTGACCGTCCAACATTTATTGACATTCTTAATTTAAAAAACGGAATTAAAGACAAAGCTGTCTTGAATCGACATCTATCGTGATCCTTTACTTTTTCTGAAAAACGGTTCATTGATGGCTTTTCGGGTACCGTCGATATATTGGAGATATTAGGAAAAGGTCAATGTGCTTTATTTTAAGTTTATCTGGCGCCTTGTATAGTAGCAACACGGGCCTCAAGTCTGCTATTACAATAGTGTCAGAATAGTCTATCATTGATGTCATAATTGTTGATTTTGTCAAGTTTTAGTAATCTACTAATATAATGGCGTCATTATGACTTTCCGATGGTCAACCGTTGACACTCCATTGAAAGAAATGGCATAGAATGGTAATCTCGTACATAATGCCAAATGAATATCTGACGCATGCGGTAATTTGCAAAAATTTTGACAGTTCCTTTGATCAGTGACCTACCATCACGACGTCATTGTACAATTAGTGCTTACAATATCAAGCTTATTAAAGCTTGATATTGTCTTTCTACCACAATTCTATTATAAGACCATTGACCAATCAATGATCGATCATTATGAATTAACAGATTACAAACTTTTAGCAAAAGGACAATGGAATCGTGTTGGAATGGCGAATTTATAAAAATAGCAGACTTAGGCCCCTGAACTGACGACGCGACGATGCGAATTACCGTCAAATATTTTAACTACTTAGTGGAGAACAAAGTAAACATTTCGCTAAACAAAAGATGGAAGAGACATTTTTATTACAAGGAAAAAACTACATCATAAATTCAACGGTGAATAATTTCCTGAAACGGCGATAAAAAGCGCTCTTGTCACTTTGAGCATGAAATATAGACATAAACTTATAAATACTAGAAAATACTTGCCACTTGACGGTCTAAGTGAATAGGTACGTTGCCAACTAAAGATGTGCCGTTGGCGGCAAAATTGCCCAAAGTGGGAATATTGTTGGCAATATTGCCACCAATATTCATACTTCGCGCATAAACAGCACAGGTTCAGTTGAAAACCAGCGTCAGGCACTAGCTGTCTGGCATTCATGCTGAACTGGACCTATTTTTGGTGCAGCCATGAGGTAGACATCAATGATATTTTTATTTTTTTTGTTCTATTATTTTTGATGTGTTATTGTATAATATTACTAGCTTTTGCCCGCGGCTTCGCTCCCGCTCTTCCCTACTTCAGCCTACTATACCCTACTATACCCTATTCTACCCTACCCTACTCTACCCTACCCTACTCTATCCTACTCTACCCTACTCTACCCTACTCTACCCTACCCTACTCTACTCTACTCTACCCTACTCTACCCTACTCTACCCTACTCTACCCTACTCTACTCTACCCTACTCTACCCTACCCTACTCTACCCTACTCTACCCTACCCTACTCTACTCTACTCTACCCTACTCTACCCTACTCTACCCTACTATACCCTACTCTACCCTACCCTACCCTACTCTACTCTACTCTACCCTAAAAAAAAAAAAAAAAGTAGGTCTTATGTCCGTCTCCTGGTTTTAAGCTACCTCCCCACCAATTTTCAGCCAAATCGGTTCAGCCGTTCTTGAGTTATAAGTGGTGTAACTAACACGACTTTCTTTTATATATATAGACTAGCTTTTGCCCGCGGCTTCGCTCTCGCTCTTCCCTACTTCAGCCTACTATACCCTACTCTACCCTACTATACCCTACTCTACCCTACCCTACTCTACCCTACTCTACCCTACCCTACTCTACTCTACTCTACCCTACTCTATCCTACTCTACCCTACTCTACCCTACTCTACCCTACTCTACTCTACTCTACCCTACTCTACACTACTCTACTCTACCCTACCCTACCCTACTCTACCCTACCCTACTCTACTCTACTCTACCCTACTCTACCCTACCCTACTCTACCCTACTCTACCCTACCCTACTCTACTCTACTCTACCCTAAAAAAAAAAAAAAATTAGGTCTTATGTCCGTCTCCTGGTTTTAAGCTACCTCCCCACCAATTTTCAGCCAAATCGGTTCAGCCATTCTTGAGTTATAAGTGGTGTAACTAACACGACTTTCTTTTATATATATATAGATGTTTAGGCCTTGTGCTGTACCAAATAAATTATTTTTCTTTCTTTCTTTCAATATTGCCGGCAATATTCCCACTTCACGGCAATATTGCCGACGACGGCACATCTCTATTGCCAACTATTATTATTATAGCTAGAAGGAACCTTGAAAGGCTAATCGTAACCGGTAAAGTAGATGGGAAAAAGCCTCGCCTCGTCCGACCAGTTCCACTCCGCTATTTACTCCACGGCATGCAAGGCCGAAAGGCATTGACACAGCCAGAGACAGGAATGGATAAAGGAATATCATAAAGATGAGAGTGATGAAACAAGAAGGTCAAGACCCTAAGCATTGAGGAATACGACGCAAAAAGGGGGATTATAGTTAGTCTGTACTGTCCCACTACTAAGCAAAGGCTTCCCTCCATTATTTCCAACTTCCTCATTCCAATTCCAAAGGAAGACATCCAGGTCGTCTCGCCATCTCCTTCATGGTCTACCACGGCCCCGCTTCGCTATGTCCGGACACTAATCCTGCGTTCTATGGGCCTACAACTCGTTGTCAACTATATCACTTAATATTACAAAGGCGAAAGTTTGTGAGAGTGTCTGTATGTTTGTTACTCCTTCATGCTAAAACTACTAAATGGATTTGGATGAAATTTAACACATGGGTAGATCATATCTTATAATAGCACATAGGATACTTTTTATCCCAGTTATAAGTTCTTTTCCGATAATTTTATGCTTACACGCGGCTTCATTGCTTCATTCTCGGAATTTTCGAAGCTTGGTAAAATCTGATTTCATTAGTGTTGTCTGGGTTCGACTAGATTATAAAAGGCCTCGCGTTTATTGGAAAGGATATCCTACTATGTAGTTCGACATTGATTATACGACCTTATCTTTTGAATTTTGTGTCAGTTCAAGGGAAAAGGGACTTTACAATTGCTGGTAGGCTTCTAAAGCTGTGCATGAACTTACCACCACTGGGAACTAATAATGATTAGGTATTACTTGACAAACGCCGACGTGCCTCTATAGGCTGCAACAGGCGCCCTGGTTCCGCAGACTTCCGATTTATTTGCAGGCTACCACAGGCCTCGTTGTATGGTTGTAAGGAAAGATCTTTCGAATTCTGTGTTAGTATGGATAAGGCCTGAGGGATGATTCGAAGCAGTTACCGTAGCCCTGGAATGCAAAGAATAACTGAAGAACTACAGGTTTTTTTTTGATGTGTGAAATCATCTAAGAACTTTTGCCCTCTAGGGTGGAGCAAGAAGGTGTGTCAAACTTTTACCGACTAAAATCACACCTTTATCCTTCAATTGCCTTTTGCTTTCCAGGACCACGATTTGCTTTCAGAAATTCTTCGTGGCAATTGAAGGCTCAGTTGGTTTTAATCGGTAAAAGTCTTACACTATCCAGAGCGGCAGACAAGAAAATGTTAGTACCTACAGAGAAAGAGAATTCTACAATTTATGCTACATTTGATGCTGTTCATGCACTGATTCTAATTACTAAGACCACCAAAGATATATGGGAAGCTACTAAGGAACGTATTCAATAATCCTGGGGGGATAATCAATAAACCAGATGCATAGTAAACGCATCTATAGAGCTAGTTAGATGTTTATCCCAGTAACCCGTAAGAGAAGCTCAGAGCCCAGTCTTTACTAGGGATGTAACGAAATGGTTCTATCGAAACAGAATTCGAAATCGGTGTTTTTAAATTTGGATTTTCGGAATCTTGACTGAGATAGGAGATGAAGGCAGAGGCAGAAGGCCAGAAGCATCAAATGAAACACTAGGTACTAAAACTAATCAAAAACTCGAACATGTATTAATGAAGAGCGAACTCACAATATTCCAAATACGAAATAAAACAACAAGCGAAAGACTGAATCGGTAGAAGGCACGGGTTTTTTTTAAGTGGAAAATCATCCAATGACTTCTCTCGCTTCAGAACCTCTAAGAGCAGGAACGCGTGTCAGACTTTTATTGACCAAAACCCGCTCCTATGTTACTGCTTCGCCTTGAGTTCCATGACCCAAGGGTTCCCTTTCGGGCAACCCATGAAAAGGCACAGGATGGAAAGTTTCTACCTACCTCCGATTTTAGATTATTATCGAAATTGGAATCGAAGGTTTCGAACTTTTGAAATTCGAATCAAACCTCTGCAACATCTTTAGTGCTTACCGCCCAGTGGTATTTCCTTCCTCCTTAGAGGCACAAGAAAACCACAAAATGTTATTACAGATATATCTCGAGCAGTAAATATGTTTGCGTTATTTTGACATCGATCCCCTTACCCTTCTTATTGGTTGTGACATCTAATCACTTCTCAATTTTGGTAGAAATCAAACTCAAGACGAATTAAGGCGGACAAAAGACGAGTGTTTACCATGAAATTACGACAGGTGCACAAACATTTCACCAATAATGAATTAATAAGTTTTTTTTAGTAACCTGCCGGAGTTGCTCTTTCTGATGGAATAAACAAATAACATATTGCCTGATTAAAAAAACGAAACCTGGACTTAATATTCAACAGGACAGTAACAGCATAGAGTACGATAAATATATAGAGAGAAGTCAGACTAAAAATATGAATAGGTGAATGATAAGTAGATGTAAAATCCATCTAAGTCCGTTTTACTAGAACGATATTTTTCTACGAGTGGAGGCTTGTAATTAGCGATTTGAAAATATCACACTTTTTATATCAATTATTTTGTTAGTCTATAAGCCTTCTTTAAAATGAAATGTAATAAATAAATAAATATTAACATTACCTATAGTTGGTTAGTTGGTGGTTGGTTGGTTAGTTGGTTTATAACTAATGGCACATAATACCTAACAATTATTCAATATTCTAAAATGAAAATTTTGTCAGAATAGATTTCAAGACGGCTATCAGCCCGACAGGCGCGAGTGATATTTTATATTATATAATCATGTGGAACCTAATTTTTATTTATTTTTCTGGGAACTGGTTTAGCAATTTATATAAAACCAGCATGTTATAAAATAAATAAATATTTATATATATATATACATAAATTGCATTTATTATTTTCATTAATGTAGTTTTTAAAAGTTTTGTTACATATTGTTAAAACTTATACATGATGTACACAAATGTTTTGTCAAAGAAATAAATATAATAACGTCAAAAATAATTTCGTAGCAATAAAACCCATCGATAAATTGCGAATAAGCCTTTTAATTAACTCCGATTTGTAGAGTAGGTGCAAAATTCGCACAAATTAAACAAGACCTTTCCACCCACGGTCCAATTGAATACAGGTCAACAAAAATCCCGCCATTTACAGATAAATAAAGTGTCACAACAATGTTTCTAGTCCACTAGCTACCTACCTTCCTGTGCGAAGAGATAACGAGCTTACCTACCCTCTGTTCACATTTATTTTATATCCGACATTCAGAAACTAACGTCGCCTGTCCTCCGTGGAAAAATTATACGGAATATGTAATTGAAAAGGTGGACGAGGTAATTGTAACGTGTTGCTAAATAGTTTTTTTAATGACTTAAACTAGTGCCATCTGATGGTAAGCAGTGATGCAATCGTTGATGGTGAATCGCTATAGTTTATAAAGTAGCTTTGAAGACACTCGTATATATTTAAATAACCCGGTGATAAAGTTTTAATAAAAAATAAAACTTTGCTTCGCACTAGGAATTATACTGATTTATACTATATAGTGTATAGTAAGTGCGTTCACATGTACTCTCGCATACACATAGACTTAAATGAACTATGTAGGCCATACAAAACAGAAATTGAACTCGTGACACACACCGCAGCAGCCAATCATCATCCGTGTTGTCTAAATACAGGGTGTACACTTTAAATCGTACACCTAAATACTCGAACGTTCATAATATCGAATGGTTAATAAATTGAACACTCAATACGCCGAGTGTTCAAAATATCGAATATTTGATCGAGCGGCCAACGAATCGCACATTCACCCGTAGGACTAGAACTTAGTGATTATACAAGGTGTAAGAGACAGCCCTCCACAAACTTTAAGGGCTTGGTCTGTAGACGAAACTGAACAACCTTCCAGATTTTTTTTTTTCAGGAAACGAAAAAATTATGTGGAAGGTTGTTCAGTTTCGTCTACTGAGTAAGCCCTTAAAGTTTGTGGAGGGCTGTCCCTTACACCTTTTATACTCTTTGCGGAGGACATGGTGGAGCATGTGGTGGAGGTGTGCATCGCTTGAATGGAGCACCGCCATGTCTTCGTGAGGACGATCGCCGGCAACAACCTTTTGCGCCGGATTTGGCATAGCACACCCCGAAATACAGAATCTATATATCAGCAGACCTAGCCAAGTTACGACCGTTTTTCGTTTCGATTCTCTTTCGTTGATCGTCTCGAGTCGGCAACGCTCCAAGTCTTTTGTTCTGACCACGGGACTAAGCGTTGAGATAACATCATTCCCTTACATTTGAAGCTTTCTACTAGCGATTGTAGAATATCAACTTGGCTAAGCCCTCTGTAGTATAAACTATCGACCTGTCCCAGCTTCACTAGGGCTACAAATTTTTTAAATTCGCTGTTTCTCTACCATAATATGCATGCATTATACACCTAAACCATCCTCATGAATCACTCTGTCTATTGGTGAAAACGGCTTGAAGACCCATTCAGTATCTTTTGAGTCTAACGCGAACAGACAGACTGACAGACGCAGTGGGAAGCGTTGTTGTTGTATATGCATAAGAATATCACGGAAAACACCATAAATGTAACATATTTATACCTGGTAATGATGTTGACTGCTAATATATAACAACTAATGTTAAACCCAAAAAAAACTGGGCAAGTGCGAGTCGGACTCGCGCACTGAGGGTTCTGTGCAAACTACAATTCACGAATGGAGTCTCGAAGATTTTTCCGAATTGCATTTTTTTTTAGTGACGTTTACTGTTTTCAGATTTGTCCCTATACTTATGCTATAATACCTAGCTTTGTGCTAAGTTTCAGGATTCTGGGTCAACGGGTGAATTTTGTACCCTATGAATTTTGATCTTTGAGAGTATCAAAATATATGTTTTTTTTTGCGACATAAATGGCCGTATCTTTTTTATTCGTTTACTTAGAAGTTTGAATTTTTGACAGCTTGAAGGGACCACAGACCTGAGTATATAGTTTTTATTTTAACTCGATAACTCCACGCGTTCTCGAGATAAAGGGTCTTGACAGACAGACAGACAGATAGACACGGACGGACAACAAAGTGATCCTATAAGGGTTTAGTTTTTTCCTTTTGAGGTACAGAACCCTAAAAAAGTATCAATGTCGAGCTGATTGGATGTCTGATTCCTGATAGTAAAAGTTTTTCTTTCTAGCTACACGACAATAGCAATCGTAAAGGAGTTCTTTCTGTGTTTCGGGGAAGCCAAAGATAGTTGTTAATTAAGAATTGGGACTATCTTCTCAAGTCGCGTAGGTATCAGGAATTGTACTACACGTATATACAGCTGCCACCACGGATATTGAATGCTTGGCGTCAGAGTGGGGATCGCTTTACGCATTCCATACATTGGCGAGCCAATCGTCGTCGTTGTTAGATGCATGCTGCAAGCGCAATTAACGAATCACGAGTGTCGTCTATGACGCGATGCGCAGCGAGCTAATCACTGACGCTCCCCTCCCCCGCGTCTCACGTCGCACCACCTAAAGATACCCGATTTTTGACTTCTGCACAACTTGAAGCCAGCGTTCAATATCCATGGTTTTTTTTTTTTATGGTGGGAAAAAATCATGCATTGACATCCCCCGCCCTTGGGTGGAACGGGAGATAGTGTCAGACTCTTACTGACTAAAAGACCCACCCCGTTCCTTCTAGCCTTCATACCGGGGCTCGAGCGCCCTTTCGGATAACCCTGGCCCCAGTAGGCTTCGACCCGGCTGGGTCCCTACTGTTGCTGACAACTCCTTGAGGCGCGCGGGAACAGTGCGCGCCGTCGACGACTTGGGCTTGGTCCGGACAGTTACCGGACGGCCGGACAGCGAGCTACCCATTGCTCATTGTCCGCAAGCCCGCGCCTACGGTGGCTGGAAATCGGGATCAGAATCCCGGCGGCGGCAGCGGCGGCGATAACGACGTTGCCTGATGCGTTCGGCCTCCTCCTTTGCGAGCATTACTGCTTCGCAGAAGTCGGCGACCGCCTGCCACTCCTCCTCGCTCCGGACCATGGCCTCAACCAGGGCCCGGCGCGAGAGGTCTCCGCCGCCGATCGCTCCCATGAGGGCACGGCGATGCTCCGCCCAAGCAGGGCACACCTCGACTGTGTGCTCCACCGTGTCCTCCGGGCGTTCCGCACAGTTCAATATCCGTGGTGGCAGCTGTATGTAGGTATGTGACTAGGTGTGACTTTACTGGTACTGCAGTAGATATAACAATTTTCATCTCATCTATTCAGGGTTATTTGTAAAACATCAACAACCTTACATGACTGTATTACTTAACTAACATCATAAACAAAAACTTTTGTTCTATGATTTTTTACAAAACAATACATTTAACAAGAATAAACCTATCTAGCACATTTCAACTCTGTATTTTACTATACCTACCTACGTCTGTATGACGCGACGCAAGCGCTTCAAGCATCCCCGCTGCCCGATACCCGCTCTCTTCCGCTATTGTACTATCGCTTGCTTCGCATAGATTTCGTAATATTTAGAACGTTCAATTTAAATATTTCTTTGTTGTATGAAAATCTGATGTAACTAAAGTATGATAATTTTTAAGCTATTGCATAGCTTCTATCGCGGGCCTTGAGCGTGGAGACCGAATCCAGAAATTCCGTAACGAAAATAACCTAACACCCCCTACTCATTTGTTTTTTGAGCGTGGTGACCGATAAGAAAAAAAATGAGTGAAAGCAGCTGTCGGCGTTTTGGATGGGTGGGGTTAAGCAGCTGTTGGCGAGTTCTATTGCATAAGTTGATAAAAAATGCTATGCAATAGCTTTACCGCGGCAGTCCCCGAGTGCCACACGTCTTTTTTTTAATCATAGAACATAAAGTTGTTGTTTACGATGTTAGTAACATAGTCCTGACAGGTTGCCAGTGTTTCACAAATTACCCTGTATATATTTATTTATTTTACAATTTATGTACACACAGTATACACAAGAAGATACAACATTATTATAAATTATGTACAAAGGTAGGTACTGCTTATTTCATAATGAAATTTCTTCCAGCAGACCTGCGAAAGGAAAGATCAGAATCGATGTAGACAATAATGTGCAGAAAAAAGTAAAGAAGAGTTAGTGAAATCTTAAACTAATAAATACTTATATAACTATATACACTTACCTTATACTAAAAATAAATACATAATATATATGTGACTAGGTGTGTTTTACTGGTACTGCAGTGTAACTTTCATCTCATCTATATACAGGGTCTAAGGGACAGGACTGAACAACCTTTCGGATTCCCGCGACCCTGACCAGGTCATCGGTCCACCTTGTTGGAGGCCTTCCAACGCTGCGTCTACCGGTACGTGGTCGCCACTCCAGAACCGTCGCCATATAGCATCTGTTGATAAATAATTATAAATAAAAATTGTTAATTTCAAGTTTACCAATTACAATAACAAAAGATAAATTAAAAGTTGTAATTCAGTCTGGCAACTGACACCTTAACTAACTTATATAATTATAAATTTAGGTATCGCCCATTCTCATAATCACTAACAAGTACTAACAACATCAGAGCAACATTTCCAATTTTTTATTTCAATCCTTTAAAACTATTTGGCACGAAATTTAAATTAAAAGCAAAAACAACGTTTTAAATCAATCAAGCGCCATAATTTGAAGGTTCGCTAATTAATTTAAAGGTATTTATAGAATGTTTACCGTTAATTAAAATTATTATCAAAATTTTGAATATTATTTAAGTAATTATTTTCTTGCCGCGGTTTCTCTGTATACTTATAGCTACTTCTGATATTGCTCTTTTTATCAGGTGACTATCTTTTATCAGCGGCTTCACCCACATGAAAATAGGAAATACAAGCATTTGTTACTCAGTGATAAAGTAGCTTTCTACAGGTGAAAGAATCTTGAAAATCGATCCAGTAGTTTTTGAGTTCAATCGCAACATACATACAAACAAACAAACAAAACTTTCCTGTTTATAATATTAGTATAGATATAGAAAAAGGATATTGCTGCAATCTGTCGCATGGTTTAAAAGGAGTTAGCAGATAAAGAGACGTTAACGTAGGGAGCTTTTGCTCGCGGTTTCATCCGCATACATAAAATATACCCTATGTCACTCAGGAAGCTTTCTATCGGTGAAAAAAATTTTGCTATTACAAGTAGGTACTTTCAGAGATTATGTCCCACAAACAAAGAAATATTAAAAAAAAAAAGAAAACTTCAGGTACCTCTATAGTATATTAGTGTAAGACTATGTAAAATTGCTGTTCATTTTTTGTAGTCTTTTAAAAAAAGCTTTTTACGTTATTTTTAGACGTTAAATGCAAGACAAACGGTTGCCAGGCTAAAATGGGATTGGGGCGGGTCACATTAACCGCATGCACACTGACCATGGGGCAAGAATCTTCACAAAGTAGGTACCTGAGGCCGGACGACGCCGCCGAGGTCGACCTGGGAAGTGGCAGGCGGTCGCCGACTTCTGCGAAGCAGTAATGCTCGCAAAGGAGGAGGCCGAACGCATCAGGCAACGGCGTTCTCGCCGCCGCCGCCGCCGCCGGGATTCTGATCCCGATTTCCAGCCACCGTAGGCGCGGGCTTGCGGAGATTGAGCAATGGGTAGCTCGCTGTCCGGCCGCCCGGTAACTGTCCGGACCAAGCCCAAGTCGTCGACGGCGCGCACTGTTCCCGCGCGCCTTAAGGAGTTGTCAGCAACAGCAGGGACCCAGCCGGGTCGAAGCCTACTGGGGCCAGGGTTATCCGAAAGGGCTCTCGAGCCCCGGTATGAAGGCTAGAAAGAACGGGGTGGGTCTTTTAGTCAGTAAGAGTCTGACACTATCTCCCGCCCCGCCCAAGAGCGCGGGATGTCATGGTTTTTCCCACCATAAAAAAAAAGGTCGACCTGGGAAAAGGTGACGAGATGACCTAGACGCCAAGGCCCACCACAAGGACTGATTCGAGGTGGCTCGAGAAAATAATACCTGGAGGAACTTGGGAGAAGCCTTTTCCCAGCAGTGGGAAAATATAAAAAACAAAAACGTTACTTTTAGTAAACAGGAAAAAGCAAACTACAGTCATCATTGCCTACAACATAAGTTTGTGATTTTCCTACTACCAACTACCATCATTAATCATTCTTTTTTTCTTCAGCTACAGCGGAAAACGATAAACAGATCTTTATATTCCGTTTCACAGCCAGATCAGTATAGGAATAATTTATTGAGACACAAATCAATACGGATAACTTCAGAAGACAAGATGTTCCGTTATATACTAAAGGTAGAAAGAACTACACTGTAGAGATTCACGTAATCAAAACCGTAACGATATCGTAGCGATTTAGTCGTTTAGACCATTACCGTATTCACATCCATCAATCGAGTTTGAACGACACCAATTTTAAAGTCGTTTGATCAAAGAGTAAATTTAAAAAAAAGAAATCTGTATTTCATTATCCGGGTAGAATACTTATTAATGTAACTGGAAATAAGTCGTTGAGGGATCGTTTATTTTCGAGCCAGTTGAGTTGTCGTTCTATCCAATCCCGATTAAGGAACACGTGAATACCGCTTTTGGATAGGACTTCGATCGAACGACTATAAAACTTCAACGATATTTGGCTTGTTTGATTTTACGTGAATCAGGCTACAGGCGCGTCGGTCTCTATACATCTTATAATATAAAAATGAATCGCAAAATGTGTTGGTAAGCGCATAACTCAACAACGCCTGGACCGATTTCGCTAATTTTTTTTTTGTTGTGTTCGTTATTATAAGGAGAAGGTTCTTATGGAAAAAAAAAAAAATTAGGGTAGTGTAGGGTAGAGTAGGGTAGTGTAGGGTAGAGTAAGGTAGAGGAGGGTAGAGTAGGGTAGAGTAGGGTAGGGTAGAATAAGGTAGAGTAGGGTAAAGTAGGGTAGAGTAGGGTAGAGTAGGGTAGAGTAGGGTAGAGTAGGGTAGAGTAGGGTAGAGTAGGGTAGAGTAGGGTAGAGTAGGGTAGAGTAGGGTAGAGTAGGGTAGAGTAGGGTAGAGTAGGGTATAGTAGGCTGAAGTAGGGAAGAGCGGGAGCGAAGCCGCGCGGGCAAAAGCTAGTTTTATATGAAAATTAGACTTTTAGAGATCACTTGATCCACGCCACGCGGCGTCGTTCTACGTACAAATCAGCAGGCTTAGCGAATTCGTCGATCACGCCTCCTATTCCTTTGTTCTGACCCCGTGACTGAGCGTTGAGATGACGTCAGAACAAAGGAATTGAAGGCATGGCTGACTCGAGGCGATCGACGAAAAAGAAAAAAACAAAACGGTTGTAACTTAGATAGGGGGCGGGCATATTACACGTGTGCGTCGGTGTAATGTAGTTCTAGCTTTAGGTACGCACGTTTTATTGAATGTTCAAAAACCTGAGAGTTTTTCTTCAAGCGCAAAATTCGGAACTGCTTTGTGAAGACCTTTCCATCTTAGTTTCATCTTCATGAATATTGTATTTTAAATTCTCGTGACCTCTCGATCCCCGAGCGAACGCCCGGCGTTCGCTCTCTCATTGTCTTTCTATTGCAACAAAAAAAAAAACTTTATCTCTTTATTATATTAGTTTAGATGTAGATAAACAAATCTGTCTATTTACCTTACAGAAAAGAAAGCACTAGTAAATTCGCCTTTTTTTTTCACTGACGCTTAAAGGCTCATTTTCATTACACCCGCCACAAGATGTCATCAAACTTAAAAGTTCCTAATACTCTATGTAGTAAGCAATTAACTGAACCAGCTCTTGAACCTCCTATACAACATATGTTTTAGTTTATGTAAAAGCTGTTCATTGATTGTTCAGAATCAGTAACTGAATGGATTCCAACAGCTTTTACATCATTTTATATTTTTTCCCAAAAACATTTAAAAATGTTACAAGTTGGATACCAACGACACTAAGTACAAAATAGGTCACGACAGGTCATAGCAGGCATTAAGCGCAAACAAACAGCTGGGTGCAAGTGCTAAACATCCCCTCAGTCGCCTGGATAGCCCGGTGACTATGTATTTTTTGCTGACATAACAAGCTTATAACTTTGTGATTTTTCATGATACAGTTATGAAATTTTGTACGTAGATTCTTTACATAAAATACTAGACACGTGTTTCGAGTTTCTTATATACTAAAGCTAATGTTGTATATGGAGCTGGTGTAGCAATTTACCGACGACCGTCACGCCTTGCAGGCGACCAGGTCAACCATGTAGATTGGTTTCGAATTGGATCGAATATACCTCTGACCTTTTGAAGTATGTGGACAGTTCTTGAACATGAATTCTTTCGAAGGGATCATGATGAGTGATTGTTCAGTTGAAGATGAACACTGAAAACATAATATAATCACTCTAATATTATAAAAGCGAAAGTTTGTAAATGTGTGTGTATGTTTGTTACTTCTTCACGCTCGAACAGCTGAACTGGATTCGATGCAATTTAGCACACGGGTAGATCATGTCCTGGAATATCACGTAGCATACTTCTTGGAATAACTTTCTACTTTCATTCAGGCAAAGACGCTGGCAATAGCTAGTTTAAAATAAAACCTTGTTTCTGCCCCTTATCAGCTTTTATTATTTGTTTTTTTTTTGAGTTAAAATCTATTTACATAAGGTAAATAGATTTTAACTCAGCCATTTGGTTAAATTATTTATTTATTTATTATATTCTTTATTGTACACCACATAAAAAAAAATACAGGACAAACATTTAAAAAAATAAGTATACAATGGGCGGACAACCTTTGAATGGACTGAAAGAAAGCAGATAGATTTAGGGTTGTCAATATACAAACATCAGAAATAATGCTAATAAGATACATTAACACAAATACATACACACAATACAAAAAAAAAATACTAATAAATATCAAATATATAGTTGAACCCGGAAAAGAAAAAATATATAATATATATATATCAAAGAGATTTAGATAAACAGATTTATCTGTTCCGTGGATTTATCTCTCTACTAGGCAACAATCTCTCTAAATAATATGATTTGCCCCGATATACCAGCCAGTTACTTTACTTTGTATACTTTATTGCATCACAATCTACTCTTAAACCGTTGAAAAATTCGAAGACATGTGACATCCACCAACCCGTAGGTACTTGACCAGCGTGGCTCATTCCTTGTCTCATAAGGCTGATTATGTAATCAATATTAACAAATGCTGTGCAGGAAAACACTTACAACGTTATTGGAACAAAGGAACAAAATAATTTAAAGAAATACCTGAATAAAATGTAGTATTTTTAAGAGTTCTGACTTCCAAAGAAAGAAATAACTTGTGTAATGAGCACCAGCATTTTCAGTAGGTACAGGCTCAAAACTTACATCAGAAGTTAGAAGGGGGATGAGACCAACACGAGAACAGTCCTTTCATCTATGTGAACTGTTAATGAAAACTAGCCAAGTCAGACCTTAGGCTACGATAATTTGACTGGCCTGCTGGTCTAGTGGTTAGTGACCCTGACTGCTATGCCGGAGGTCGTGGGTTCGATTCCCACCCAGGACAAATGTTTGTGTGATGAGCATAATCATTTGTTCTGTGTCTGGGTGTAATCTATAATATAAAAATGAATCGCAAAATGTGTTGGCAAGCGCATAACTCAACAACGCCTGGACCGATTTCGCTAATTTTTTTTTTTTGTTGTGTTCGTTATTATGAGAAGGTTCTTATGGAAAAAAAAAATGAAAATGAGGGTAGTGTAGGGTAGAGTAGGGTAGTGTAGGGTAGTGTAGGGTAGAGTAAGGTAGAGGAGGGTAGAGTAGGGTAGAGTAGAGTAGGGTAGGGTAGAGTAGGGTAGAGTAGGGTAGAGTAGGGTAGAGTAGGGTAGAGTAGAGTAGGGTAGAGTAGGGTAGAGTAAGGTAGAGGAGGGTAGAGTAGAGTAGGGTAGGGTAGAGTAGGGTAGAGTAGGGTAGAGTAGGGTAGAGTAGTGAAGAGTAGGGTAGAGTAGGGTAGAGTAGGGTAGAGTAGGGTAGAGTAGAGTAGAGTAGAGTAGGGTAGAGTAGGGTAGAGTAGGGTATAGTAGGCTGAAGTAGGGAAGAGCGGGAGCGAAGCCGCGCGGGTACAGCTAGTTTATCTATAATATGTATGTATTTAGAAATATATAAGTATGTTTATCAGTTGTCTAGTACCCATAACACAAGCTCTGCTTAGCTTGGGTCTAGACGGCCTTGTGTGATAGTTGTGGAATAAAAAAAAAATATCCTAAGACATAAGAAGAATAGCCTACTTTATAGGCTATCATTTAGATCTAGCTTCTTTTGTCATTAAAGTCAGCAACCAAGGCATGTATAAATATTGAACTTGGCTCTTATTTCACATTTATGTTTTTGATTGGATATATTTATTTGCTGTCAATTAAGTACAGATATAACTGTAAATGTGTAGTTTTAAAGTTGAAAATCTCATGACTTCTTGGTCTCCAGTACTACCACGAGTACTTAAACCGACACACACGTGTAACACGTCTGATTTGAACGTAGAACGACGTCGTGTGGCGTGTTAGCGTGTATCAAGTGTAGCTCTACAAGTCTAGTTTCCATATAAAATGTACGGAGACATGGAGACCGACGAACCCAGATCAGCGTGTTTGGCACAGTGTAGTTCTTCCTTTAATGTGATCCGTTTTACGACCTTAAGGGCCAAGCGCCCGAAAAGTGCCATAAAACAGTGATTTTCTGAGGCCTACTCCTCCGTAACGGCTAGGTCAATTAGTTTGAAAAAAATATATGTTTATTATAGATTCATGAACAATAATGTCAACATTTGATTTTTTCGTGCAATTCATACTTTTGTCAAAAAAAAATATTTAGCAATTTCGCAACTTTTCGCAACTTTTCCCTACTCCTTCGAAACGGCTTGGACCTTTAGAAACATTTTTACACATAAAAATTGGCGGTTAAATATTCTTCAAAGTGAACATTGCAAATGTAAATCAATCAATATCTCGCAGAGAAAATGGATTTAAAGCGCTTTCCGGGCGCTGCTGGCCGCAAATAAATGCACAGATTTGCGTACTGCCGCCTAGGCGAGTGCGAGAGTTGCGTTCACATAATTTCGGTCAGATGGTTCAAGGGACGCCTTAACTGAACTATTAAAAAGGGATGAAGCTATATAAAGTGTATAGATCCATGCACTACTGACATATTAACACGTCATGGTAATTATAATAAATAGTATAATCTGATAGACTATTCAGTAGTAATACTCCTAATTATCTTAATAATCAATATGTAGATTTCTGATTATGCTTGCGTAACTGATCAACTCATTGGTTCATTAGCTAAGTCATTCCAGTCTACTAGAGGTCATGATTAATTAATACATTTTTTTTTTTTTTTTTTTTATTGTTGATAGGTTCGCGCTTGACCGCTATCTCACCTGATGGAAAGCGACGATGCGGTCGACGATGGAACGCGCTTACCTAAAAGAAACCTATTCACTCTCGACTTAAAGATTCCCGGGTTGTAGCTATCCTTTTCAATTCCACTCCCTAGCCGCACGCACAATGAATATGTTCCCAAAACGTTTTGTGCGTGTTGGTGGGATATCCACCATATACCGGTGGCGCATAGCCGTACGTCTGGTAGTCCGATGATGAAACGGGCTAGGTGGAATTAGGTTATGCAATTCCGACGCACACTCCCCGAAATGCAACCGGTAGAAAACCGACAGGCTAGCAACTCTGCGTCGATGCTCAAGACTTTGAAGCCTCGACTCGACGAGTGTATCATCGCCAATTATCCTTCTGGCTCGCCTCTCAATTGCCTCCAGTGCATCAAGCTGGTATCGGGCAGATCCGTCCCAAAGATGAGAGCAATACTCCATACACGATCGAACTTGCGCTTGATAAAGTTTGAGCAGCTGTTCCGGCGTGAAGTACTGACTGACCTTTGCGAGAACTCCCAGCTTTTTTGCAGCCAGTTGAGCCTTTGCTTCGATGTATGGCCCAAAGTTGAGTGTTGATGTCAGCGTAACACCAAGAAGGTCAAGATGGTCGGTTATCGGCACGGTTACACCCCGGAAAGTTGGAGCAGGACTAAATTGGCTCCTTTTAGCGGAAAATAGACACGCCTGGGTTTTTGCAGCGTTGAACCTGACCAAATTGGCATCGCCCCATTCGGAGACTGCCTCCAAGGACAAGTTCAAGCGCTCAACCATAGCCTCTCGAAGAGACTGGATCTGTGACCCACTAGCTCGAGCGCTGGATATGTAACTCTCAGCAACAGTGCTGTCGTCTGCATACCCAAAGGTACCGGGCTTAAGCAGATCGTTAATGTGCAGCAAGAATAATGTTGCCGAGAGTACTGACCCCTGAGGGACCCCGGCATTAATAGCCATTTGATCAGACGAGCAGCCATCGATAACCACTCGAATGGACCGGTTTTTCAGGAAGTCTTCGATCCAAGTACACAATCCAGCGGGTAAACCGAAAGAAGGAAGCTTACTAATAAGGCCTTCGTGCCAAACCCTATCGAAAGCCTTCGAAATATCGAGGGAAACGGCAAGCGCTTCCCCGTGCTTCTCGATGGCCTCACTCCAGATGTGGATGGCATACGCTAGAAGATCTCCAGTTGACCGATTTCGGCGAAAGCCGTATTGACGGTCACTGAGAATATCATTAGCTTCTAGGTATGCCAGGAGCTTAGTGTTGAGTACACGTTCCATAGTCTTACAGAGAATGGACGTTACTGAGATTGGTCGATAGTTAGCAGGGTCAGCACGACTCCCTTTCTTGGGCACGGGCTGGATATTAGCTTGCTTCCATGCCATCGGCACTTTTCCAGCCTCAAATGAAAGCCTAAATAGGCGTGTCAAGATCGGAGACAGTTCAGGCGCACACGTTCTCAGAACAATTGCTGGTATCCCGTCCGGACCGCTAGCCTTGTTCACGTCAAGATTACGGAGCACCCTACGGACGTCCTTCTGATGGATGCGAATATCTGACATACTCGCATCGCAACCATCAGGATGAGCAGGGGGCCGCGCGTTACCTGGGTCTAGACGCGAAGATTCCGCAAAGAGTGAGGCAAACAAATTTGCTTTCTCCTCAGCGGTATGTGCCAGCGACCCGTCGGGTCTCAGCAGTGGCGGTAGTGAGGGGCGGCAGAAGTTCGATTCAACCGACTTAGCCAGGGACCAAAACGCCTTACTACCCGCAGGGTATGAAGCTAGTTTGTTCAGATATATGTAAACATTGTTGTAATAAATACTGAGCCATAATCTTTGGTGTAGGCTTATAATTGTGTTTATGTGTGTGTCGCGGGAATCTGACGGATGCGAGAGCGAGACGCAAAGGACGGTTATAGCGACACTTAGGGGAGGCCTAAACAGTGCACGTCTCTCGGCTGGAATGGTAATGATGGTGTTTCATGTACAGCGTGTCTAACATTGACGTACAAACGAATACCACTAATGCAGTACATGATTCTGGACCCAGTGGTGAAATTTTGTATTATCTAAAGATATACTACATTAATTGACTGTTAAGCTGTACGAAGTGTGCCGGGTCAGCTAGTATACATAAAGTTAAATAAAGGCTTATAAAAAAATAACAGCAAACTGCACAGGTAAGTACTACCTGGGTAGATGACTCATTAATGTTTTTCTACATTACCAGCGGTTCAAGCGCTTTTAAGTTAGTCCTTCACAACCCCAACCGCTTTAAAGTGGAAACGTTGGCAAGTATAAAATGCAAACGAGTAAAACTGGGACTAAAAAAAAATACCGTTGAAAAACACTAAAAGTAATTTCATTCATGATATGAACACAAGGACTTCTGCAAGTGTATGGACAGCAGCTGCTAGTGCACTTGTACGTATAATGGATGGCGATGGTCCATTCTCGTTCAGTGTTCCCATATTGCAGTCATAAAATATTAACGACTTTTCGCACTAGTGCCTATCCATATTCACTCCAGTAAAAGCCGTGTTTCCGTGTACCGTAGCTTGCGGCCAGTTGTTGTAGCTACCCATTTATATAGCTCGCCTGCCTGAGCTTGCGATAAGAGATTGAATTTAAGTTTCAATTTCGTTGAATTTCCTCTATAGAGGCAATGGTATAAAGAAAGTTGGTGGAAACTGGAAGGAGTAACAATAAAAATACAACAGCCATTTTTATACTCACCGCGAATTGAATTGGAACGATATAGTTAAGGTGCACCTCTTGGTGGAAACTGCAGTTGAAGTGCTTTCTTTAAAAAGAAAAAAACAATCACTATGAAAGATGTAAGTATGAGAAGTTCTTTAACTATAGAGCGTTTCACATAAGAAGTTTCTTCACCGTAATGTTGGCTCCCCTGTTTGTCTAAAGAAAATAGAAAGAAAAAATGAAAAGAGTTGCTTGCTCTACCAAAATTTTTGCCCGAAATGTGAAACTAAATCGATTTTAGTGGTTAAACTTTAAGGAGAATAAATGAGGGGAATGGGATTTTATTAAAAAAAGCAAGTCTAAAAGGAAGTTGTTGGATGGAGAGGTACGATATTGCGGCGAGGCGTTTTCTCGGTATTTGACAAAATTGCAGGACAATCGAAATGGACCCCAACGTTGTATGCTTTATTCAAAAATAGTTTTTAGTTTCTAAAAGAAAAAAAAAAAATGTAAGGCAATTGTTAAAAGTAACGAAATATCAGTATTTCCCTAACATTAAGTAATTTCATTGCAAAAAATATAGCAACACTATTTTTCCGAATTGCCAACATTACGGCAAAGGAACCTCTTAAGAGGAACGTACTGTATAGAGCGTTTCACATAAGAAGTCCCTTCGCCGTAATGTGGGTTCCCCTGTCCGTCTACAGAAAAAAGAAAATAAAACGAAAAGAGTTGCCTACTCTAGCAAAATTGTTGCACGAAATGCGAAATGAAATTGATTTTAACGGTAGTTGCAACTCTTTTTGAAAAACTATAAGTAAACTATATACAGTAAACTATACAAAGCAGTCTACGGCAAATTCCAACACGTTTTCAAAAGCTATATTGAATGGAACATATCTACCTATAATATGTATGTATGTTCTATTTCGTGCCTACAATTACTGTAACTGTATAGCACATGTTCCTTTTAGATATCATCTGCAGGCTCACAATAGATCTCTCCCTTCGTAACGTGTCCTATAGAGCAGATATCAAGCACTGTTAGATTTGTCGTATCTGTTTGTACCAAGATGACGTTATGTCGTGTGTATACGTGTGTATATGTATACGTAAGGGGAAAAAGCAATCTTTACGATATAACATTATTTTTAGAATATGCGAAACCTGAATATACAAGGTGTAAGGGACAGCCCTCCACAAACTTTAAGGGCTTGCTCGGTAGACGAAACTGAACAACCTTCCACAAAATTTTTTTTCAGGAAACGAAAAAAAAAATCGGCCTCGCCATACAAAATGATAAACTTGATTGGACAATTTCTATGGCGAGGCCGATTATTTTTTTCGTTTCCCGAAAAAAAATTTTGTGGAAGGTTGTTCAGTTTCGTCTACTGAGCAAGCCCTTAAAGTTTGTGGAGGGCTGTCCCTTACACCTTGTATGTAGTTTGTTCAGAATCAGTAACTGAATGGATTCCAATAGTTTTTACAACATGTTATATTTTTTACCAAAAATATTTAAAAAGGCCATAAGTTGGACACCACCGATACTAAGTACAATACAGGTCACGGCAAGCCATAGCGGGCATTAATCGCCAGCACACAGCTGGGTCCGGGGCAAAACCACACCTAAGTCGTCTGGATGGCCCGGTGACTGTGTACTTTTGCTGACTTATCAAGCTTTGTAAGTTTTCATGTTAAGGTTATGAAATTTTGTAAATAGATATATTCTTTATTGTACACCAAAAATAAAAATTACATAAGGAACGTAAAATTAATAGGGTGTCACAATAGGCGGTCTTATCGCTAAAAGCGATTTATCATAGATTCTTAAAAAGATTACATAAAAATACTAGACACGTGTTTCGGATTTCGCATATATACCTACTAAAACTAATATTGCGTTTTGTAGTGTCACAATATTTGGTATTGATCGTTTTACTTTTCTTAAAACTATAGGTACTGCCTCCATTAAAATACGAAAAACTTGAGACAATCTCGAGAATCTTAACAAACCTTGGTTGAAAAAAAATAAGCTTATTATTTCAACTTTCAAGCAAAGGCAGACCCTATCTTCATAAAACTACAGAATACAACGTTTTATCGTGACCAAAAATATTATAAAATAAATGTCCAGCAGTAATGAAATACCATCATTTACAAAGACAACAGCCCGTGAAATTTTTTATCAGCATAGTTACTTTTCATTCCGTAAAACAAAGAACTTTGCAGGTAGTGATATCTATACAGGGTGCCTTTAAATTCTTTTGAATCATGTAGGTAGTTCAAGGGTGAAAGTACCTTTCATTAATCGCGAGGCTATCATTCATTCGTTGAATCTCACATGATATTTTTAATGTACTGAATAATATTTTTTCAATACACTTACTCGAAAACCCACTTTTATCCCTACCGCTTTTAGACAATTTACTGTTTTCCACACTGGTGCGGAAAAGTGAGCAAAAAAGATTAATTTACACCAATTTTATGTGTAAGAATATTTTTAAAGATCAAAGCTGTTTCGAAAGAGTAGGGAAAAGTTGCGAAATCGCTAAATATTTTTTTTAGACAAAAGTACATATTTTAATCGCACGAAAAAATCAATAGTTGATAATGTTGTACCTACATGAATCTATAAACATTTTTTTTAAACCTATTAACCTTGGGCACGCCACAATCATGGCGGTAAGTCCCCTCTTTGAGGCGTGGCTGGAAAGACCTCACGGCGTCCTTACCTTCCGCATGACGCAGGTACTCACCGGACATGGTTCGTTCGGGAGTTTCCTGCACGGGATTCATGCGGAGGTGACGCCCGGGTGTCGCCACTGTGCGGAACGCCCGGAGGACACGGTGGAGGACACAGTCGAGGTGTGCCCTGCTTGGGCGGAGCATCGCCGTGCCCTCGTGGGGGCGATCGGCGGCGGAGACCTCTCGCGCCGGGCCTTGGTTGAGGCCATGGTCCGGAACGAGGAGGAGTGGCAGGCGGTCGCCGACTTCTGCGAAGCAGTAATGCTCGCAAAGGAGGAGGCCGAACGCATCAGGCAACGGCGTTATCACCGCCGCCGTCGCCGGGATTCTGATCCCGATTTCCGGCCAACGTAGACGCGGGCTTGCGGACAGTGAGCAATGGGTAGCTCACTGTCCGGCCGTCCGGTAACTGTCCGGACCAAGCCCAAGTCGTCAACGGCGCGCACTGTTCCCGCGCGCCTCAAGGAGTTGTCAGCAACAGCAGGGACCCAGCCGGGTCGAAGCCTACTGGGGCCAGGGTTATCCGAAAGAGCGCTCGAGCCCCGGTATGAAGGCTAGAAGGAACGGGGTGGGTCTTTTAGTCAGTAAGAGTCTGACACTATCTCCCGCTCCGCCCAAGGGCGGGGGATGTCAATGCATGATTTTTTCCCACCATAAAAAAAAAAAAAAAAAAAAAAAAAAAAAAAAAAAAAAAAAAAAAAACCTATTAACCTGGCCGCTACCGAGGAGTAGACTACAGAAAGTCACTGTTTTATGGCGCATCACGGGCACTTGAACCTTATAAAACGTCGTTTGATACACGTGGATAACTGTCACTACAGCACTTGCGCTACGCTATGGAGCCATAACACCGTCGCCTTCCACCTCGGTCGCAATGACAAACTTTCTCCACTTCTATCTAAATGTCCTATTTCATAAATGTATATCAAATTAGATACCATAATGACAGTTGTTTCTTATTTATGATTACTTTCACCCCCTAAAGAATAACCAATTTTAAATTCACCCTGTATGTGCAATAATAACAACAAAAGGTAGTATAAGAGCTGGTTAATATAGAATAGACTGTTTGTAAAGTCCCTCTTTGCAATTTAATTTTCATTTTAATCTGCCTACGGATAAACAAGTTGAACAATATTGTTCTGTTTCAAACGCTTATCATTCTGCGCAGACATTTAAAGTTGTACTTCGCAAAGTTGTGCTTGAATAGTGCTTATTATGATTATGAAATGTTTGGGGCTTAGTTGGAAGCTGATATCATAAATGAGTTTAAAGGACAAGCGTATGAATGAAAATGTTGACTGGATTTTTCTGCTCGTTCTTTAATTCGTCATTATTTCAGCTGAAATTCGTCGTTGGACATAGTGTCGCCCCAATGAACGATCCCGTGCATCTTGCATCCATCAGATTTCCGCAAACCTCACCATTCCCCGGCCTGCACGACCGATCAGGTCCGGGCGGGCACCATCCGTGCTGACAGCACGGGCATGCGAGCCGTTACGGTGAGCTGCCCCGTGTCGGCGGCCAAGGCCATCACGACCGAGGGCCGAAGGCTATTGGTGGGTTGGGTTTCAGCCCAAGTCAAGATGCTGGAACCCAAACCTCTGCGGTGCTACCGCTGTCACGTGGGGCACCACGTGGGGGCCTATTGCGCCGCAGAGGACCGCAGTGACCGCTGCCACCAGTGCGGACAGCCCGGGCACAAGGCCGTTGAATGCCGTGCAAAGCCGCACTGCTACGCATGTGCGGCTGCAGGCAAGCCGGCCGACCACCGGGCTGGGGGCAGGTCCTGTGACCCCCCCGCCAAGGCCAAGGGCAAAGTCAGGCCCATCCACCCTGACACCCTCACCGCAGCAGCCACCGTCTTGGCTGCCGCCGCTGTCGCCGCCGCTCCCGCCGCGGTGGTGCCCTCACAGGGGGCTCGGGAGGAGACTGTAATGGAATGTCAATAAGGACACCATTACGTCTCCTCCAGGCGAACATCAACCACTGCGCCCCCGCTCAGGATCTGTTGCTCCAGAGCATGGCGCAGTGGTCGATCAATGTCGCCGTCGTCTCCGAGCCGTACTACGTCCATCCCCGCTGGGTTCAGGACCTGGACGGCTCGGTGACGCTAATTTCGTCGGCCGCCGCCGGTACCCCGCCCCTCGAGGCTGTTGCGAGGGGACGGGGTTGCGTGGCAGCACGGGTCGGGGACATTGCAGTGGTAGGCGTCTACCTGTCCCCGACCAGAACTCCCGACGAACTCCATGTCTCCCTTATGGAGCTAAGTGCCGTCGTCGCTGGGTTTGGTACCCTCCCCGTGGTCGTTTGTGGGGACTTCAACGCCTGGAATACGGCTTGGGGTTCCCGGCGCACAAACACACGGGGTCGGTTGGTCGAGGACTGGGCCTTGGAGCTGGGCCTGGTCGTCCTGAACCGGGGTTCTGTCCCCACGTTGGTGCGGAGGCGGGGTGAATCAGTGGTGGACCTTTCGTTCGCCAGCCCCGCTCTGTCGCCGCGTGTCGTCGACTGGCGCGTTATGGAGGAGGTGGAGACGTACTCCGACCACCGGTATATCCGGTTGGACGTCTCCGCCGAAACCTCGGCCGCGCCGGTCCGACAGAGCCCTTGCGGTCCGCGATGGGCGCTTAAGCAGATGGACCGGGAGCTCCTCCTGGAAGCCGCGACGGTACAGGCCTGGGTGCAAGCACCGGACAGGCCTGTCGACATCGACGTCGAGGCGGAGTGGTTCCGGGAGGCCATGTCGCAAATTTGCGATGCGGCAATGCCCCGAGTCCGTCCAGGACGTGCTAAGCGCCAGGCGTACTGGTGGTCGCCGGAAATCGCTGCACTGCGCAACACGTGCAATCACGCGCGACGCCGGTACGCCAGATACTGCAGGCGCCGCATCCGCGCGCCGGATGCGGAGGCCAGAGAGGCGGAGCTGTACGAAGGTTACAGAGAGGCAAAACACACCCTCCGAGCGGAGATTAAGCGGGCCAAACTCGAGGCCCGCGACGTGTGGCTGGGGTCTCTGAACGCGGACCCGTGGGGGCGCCCGTACAAATTGATACGGGAGAAACTGCGCCCCTGGGCTCCGCCGCTGACTCAGAGTCTCCGGCCCCAACTCGTGGAGGGTGTGGTGAGCGCTCTGTTCCCTGCGCGAGGGGAACACTCCCCCCCGCCCATGGCTCCGCCTCCGCCAGCGGTGTCTGACGCGGACCGCAATAGCGACGACGACGATAATGCTCCAGAGGTGACCGAGGCAGAGATGAGAGTGGCGGTGCAAAGGCTGAGTGCCAAGAACGCCGCCCCAGGACCCGATGGCTTGCCTGGGAAAGCCTGGGTCCTGGCCATGGAGGCTCTCGGGCCTCGACTGAGAGGGCTCTTCAGCGCATGCTTGGAGAGGGGCCAGTTCCCACTTCGCTGGAAGACGGGGAAACTGGTCCTCATCGCGAAGCCAGGGCGCCCTGCGGACTCTCCGTCCGCGTACCGGCCCATTGTGCTGCTCGACGAGGTGGGCAAGCTCTTTGAAAGAGTGATTGCGAGCCGCCTCGTCGCGCGCCTTTCACGGGTGGGGCCGGACCTTTCGGACGGACAGTTCGGCTTTCGCAGGATGCGCTCGACGGTGGACGCCATCATGCGCGTGCGAGCCCTCACGACGGGGGATGCGGTGTCCCAGGGTAGGCGTGTCGTGGCAGTGTCCTTGGACATTGCCAACGCTTTTAATTCCCTGCCCTGGAGTACGATCCGGAGGGCACTCCGGTACCACCGGGTGCCCGAATACCTCTGTCGAGTAGTCGAGGCCTACCTGTCGGACAGGTATATTGTCTACCCCGGTCACCAGGGAGACTGGAAATGTCGGGAGATGTCGTGCGGTGTTCCGCAGGGGTCGGTACTAGGGCCACCCTTGTGGAACATCGGGTACGATTACGTGCTGCGGGGCGACCTCCCTGACGGGGTCAGCGTGGTCTGCTACGCAGACGACACGCTGGTTCTAGCGCAGGGAGAGTCGTACCGGGCGGCGGCCGCTTTAGCGACACGCGGGGTTGCGATAGTCGTTGGTAGGATCCAGGAGTTGGGACTCGAGGTGGCGCTGCGCAAATCCGAGGCCATGTGTTTTCACGGTCGCGGCCGTCGGAACGCGCCACCGCCGGGTTCCCAACTAACGGTAGGAGGAGTTCGCATCGGCGTCGGGACATCGATGAGGTATCTGGGACTCATCCTCGACAGCCGATGGAATTTCGAGGAGCATTTCCGACGTCTGGCTCCCAAACTCAACCGGACTGGGGCCGCTCTCGGGCGGCTCCTGCCCAACCTTGGGGGTCCAGACGCCTCCTGCCGGAGGCTCTACGCGGGGATCGTTCGGTCCATGGCCCTCTACGGGGCGCCGGTGTGGGCGCTGTCGCTGCAAAAGCGACCGGCGTCCATTCTGAACGCCTGCCAGAGGGCCATGGCAATTCGGATGGTGCGGGGATACCGCACGATTTCCCGCGAAGCGGCGAGCCTTCTGGCTGGCCTACCACCGTGGGATCTGGAGGCAACAGTCCTTGCACACATGCACGACATGCGCGTGGAGATGCAACGCCGGGGTGAAAGTCCTCTGCCGCGACAGGTCACGGCATGGCGGACAGAGCTCCGGCGGGATCTCATGGTGGAATGGCGTCAGCGACTGTCGCAACCCCGTCATGGGCACGCCACAATTATGGCGATAAGTCCCCTCTTTGAGGCGTGGCTGGAAAGACCTCACGGCGTCCTTACCTTCCGCATGACACAGGTCCTCTCCGGAAATGGCAAGTTCGGGAGGTTCCTGTTCCGAATCAAAGCGGAAGTGACGCCCGGGTGTCGCCACTGTGCGGAACGCCCGGAGGACACGGTGGAGCACACAATCGCGGTGTGCCCTGCTTGGGCGGAGCATCGCCGTGCCCTCGTGGGGGTGATCGGCGGCGGAGACCTCTCGCGCCGGGCCTTGGTCGAGGCCATGGTCCGGAGCGAGGAGGAGTGGCAGGCGGTCGCCGACTTCTGCGAAGCAGTAATGCTCGCTAAGGAGGAGGCCGACCGCATCAGGCAACGGCGCTCTCGCCGCCGCCGCCGGGATTCCGATCCCGATTTCCAGCCACCGTAGGCGCGGGCTTGCGGACAGTGAGCAATGGGTAGCTCGCTGTCCGGCCGTCCGGTAACCGTCCGGACCAAGCCTAAGTCGTCGACGGCGCGCGCTGTTCCCGCGCGCCTCAAGGAGTTTTCAGCAACAGCAGGGGCCCAGCCGGGTCGAAGCCTACCGGGGCCAGGGTAATCCGAAAGGGCGCTCGAGCCCCGGTATCGAAGGCTTGAAGGAACGGGATGGGTTTTTTAGTCAGTAAGAGTCTGACACTATCTCCCGCTCCGCCCAAGAGCGGGGGTTGTCATAAGATGATTTTTCCCATCTAAAAAAAAAAAAAAAAAAAAAAAAAAAAACCATTCCCCGGCCAACCTTTTTTCTCGTTCTTTGATTGTTCATGTTTGAATATGGAATGATGGGCGTGAAGATAGCACAGATCTAAATATGATTTTAAATATGGAATGATGGGTGCGAAGATAGCACAGATCTAAATATCATTTTAAATATGGAATGATGGGTGCGAAGATAGCACAGATCTAAATATCATTTTAAATATGGAATGATGGGTGTGAAGATAGCACAGATCTAAATATGGAATGATGGGTGCGAAGATAGCACAGATCTAAATATCATTTTAAATATGGAATGATGGGTGTGAAGATAGCACAGATCTAAATATGATTAAATTTTAAATATGGAATGATGGGTGCGAAGATAGCACAGATCTAAATATCATTTTAAATATGGAATGATGGGTGCGAAGATAGCACAGATCTAAATGTCATTTTAAATATGGAATGATGGGTGCGAAGATAGCACAGATCTAAATATCATTTTAATTACTAAGGTTTTTTTAACATAGCATGGGTAGGATGGCAGCAGGACGAAAATATGCATCTTTAAGATGAGAGAAAAGGTGAATTCGACAGCTATCAGCCACACCATTCTCTATTGTACAATGCGTTCCAAATATGAATAGGATCGATCGCCATGTTGTGAGGTCACGAGTTACTGTCAAATCAAGGAAAGGAATTTTTAAACATTAATTAATTTACGAAAAATTTAATTTATTTATGAACTGTGAACGAAAAAAGTTTAATCAGAATCCAGTTCTTCAATTTTACTCATCTCTGAGTTCTTAAATTTTGCCAAAATTTCTTCGATTTGACAGTACGACGGGACGTCAAAACAAAAGATTCGGTCCTATTCTCATTTGGAACGCGTAGTAGTACCTACTGTGCACAGTGTGCACTATAGTATAACTGTAGTGTAAAGTACTAGTAGCACATTGCTAATCAAAACAATATCGTCGACAGCATTATTGCTTACCATCAGGTCGAACGCAAGCCAATCTGTAATAAAAAAAAAATTACATCGCCTTTTTGTATTTCATTAAAGTTTAGTGAAATACAAAAAAATACATTCAGCCGAACATCCTTCTTTTTCAAGTCTGTTAAAAAGCAATATGACTTCAATTTCTGTTTTATTTAGTCTATTTGCTGTTCTGTTAAACAGATTAGAGTAAAGGGATTTATTTAGACATACCAGAGTAAAATTGTAAAAGAAATATAAAAAAAAAGCTTTCAAACTCAATTCACCTTTTCCATTATTTAACTAAGGATCTTATTCCATCAACTAAAGGGCAATATAAACTATTAGCTATTTTATTTCTTTTGGTTTCGTTTCGTAACTCACGTATACATACAGAGATAATGTAGCCCTCATCAATCAGTAATAATTATGTAGCTTTTAGTGATCGGCGCATAGTGCCCCAGGCGTGCCTCAAAGAGATGTCAGCCAACCGTAGAATGCTCGCGAGAGTCACAGGAAATTTTGGAAAGGGAAACCCGGATATCTAAAACGCAAAGGCCGATTTTTCCAATCGAAAAAAAAAAAATCAAAAAAATACAGACGGGCACAGGTTTGGTTTTAGTCAATAAAAACAAAAAATCTAATACGAGGGAGAGAAAAAGAGAGAGCAGGAGAAGTTGATGATTTCCCACCTCAAAGAAAGAGAGACAGAAATCACTACAAGTAGGTAAAATTAGCGACTGTGTAATCTTTCACAACGAGCATAACATTCCTCAAAGGAATGATTTGTTAAAGAAATTAAGTTTAAAACAAATAAGCCTACTAAAAATCCTAAGAACATAACACAATCATTTCGGAAAGCACCATAATACATTTAATGTTCCTTCGATGTTACGAATATTGTATTAAAAGTGTAAAATATGAGCCGCGTAACACCGTATGGAATAAGGAGAGCTTAGAAATTGGATTTTATACTGATACTTCATTCTATTTTTAGGTATACACCGTTAAATTTTAATCGTTTTAATCCCGTGGAGGGTCGATCCGGTACATGAAACACTATCGATTTGTAAAGATAAAATTAAAAAATAAATTACCTCTTTTTCAAAACTCGTATTAATTTACGCATGTACGAAATTAATTTCTTTAAGAAAAAGTCAGCTGAGCGAGTTCAATGACTGTAGGTACTTTGTACGCAACGCCGACTATTAACTACAGGTCATTGAACTCGCTCAGCTGATGTTTTCTTAAAGATACTAATTTAGTACATGCGTGAATTAATACGAGTTTTGAAAAAGAGGTACTTCATTTTATAATTTTGTCTGTACAAATCGATAGTATTTTATGTACCGGATCGACCCTCCAAGGGATTAAAACGATTAAAATTCAGCGGTGTATATCTAGTAGTATTTATTTATAACGCACACCTGCCTCAGTGTTGCCTTTTTTAACCCAAAGGTTGACTGGTAGAGAATGCCATGTTGCATAAGTCCGCATATGCACTACTGTACTTTTTTTTGATACACATAAACTAGTGCTTGACTGCGATCTGATGGTAAGCAGTGATTAAACCGTTGATGGCGAGACACACCAGTTCATTACGATAAATATCTAAATAAGAATAAACAAAGAGGCTTAGTAAAGATCCTATAACACAATCATTTTCGAAAGCACCATAATACATTTAAAGTTCCTTCGATGTTGCGAATATTGTATTAAAAGTGTAAAATATGAGCCGCGTAACACCGTATAGAATGAGGAGGGCTTAGAAATTGAATTTTATACTGATACTTCATTCTATTTTTAGGTATATATCTAGTAGTATTTATTTATAACCCACACCTACCCCAGTGTTGCCTTTTTTAACCCAAAGGTTGACTGGTAAAGAATGCCATGTTGCATAAGTCCGCCTATGCACTACTGTACTTTTTTTATACACATAAACTAGTGCTTGACTGCAATCCTACCTGATGGTAAGCAGTGATTAAACCGTTGATGACGAGACACACCAGTTCATTACGATAATTATGAAGTTTAAATATATAAATAAGAATAAACAAAGAAGCCTAGTAAAGAGCCTATAACACAATCATTTTGGAAAGCACCATAATACATTTAATGTTCCTTCGATGTTGCGAATATTGTATTAAAAGTGTAAAATATGAGCCGCGTAACACCGTATGGAATGAGAAAAGCTTAGAAATTGGATTTTGGTACAAAGTTAGAGATTGGCGGACAAAAGTTTTAATACAATAACGCTTTTAGCCCAACATCGTAATTCTATGTAAGTAACGCTTCAGGACGCAATTGGGTTTTTATATCTTGATTTTGAGGGTAGGTAAACAGTACCAACTAATAAATTGTTCTTGAGTTCACGTAGAATAATAAGTTACGGGCACTTGAGGAAGAATGAAGTTAGATATAGGATAAGTAAATGAGATTTATCAAAGAGACAAATTTGATTATTATTTGGTGTCTGTGCATCATCAATGTGCGGAGTATTAGTAGTAGATACGAAGATAAGACTCGCCAACTAAAGAAGCGGATTATCACCCACGTTTTTGATTACTGCTCCGCTTTCGTGAGTCGTAGTCGTTATAGGGCTATCCAAAACTCGCTTCTAACACTACCGCACTAGTGTAGAAAAGTGCTAACGCCCGCCCTGCCACAATTTGTTGTATTTATCACATCGTCAAATGCTTGCACTGACTGGACCGGTCCACTTAGAACTGTGTGGTTCTTTCTTCAAAAGACCATCTCGGGCTCAATCTGCATGGTGCTCATATGATTTGACCATTACATGTTTTGCTGTATGGACTTTAAAAGAGACTTTGACCCCTGAGTTTGTTTCGGTGTTTCTTCTCAGGGTAGTCAGCTAGGAAACACCGGCCTCATCTAGCATTAATTGACGAAAAAAAAAATTGACGTGTAAAAGTGTTTTTATAAAACCTACTTGCAAAATAAAGATCATTTATCATTTATCATTATCATTTACATCCAGTTCATGCTCGGTGCCACGCAACCCCCACGAGTCGCTGGTCAAATTCCGTTTATTTATTTATTTGTAAGTGTGTTGAAAAACATCTTTTGATACACGTGGAAAATCACTACAGCACTCGGCTCCATAACATCTCTGAATTTTCAAAAACTCATAAATGTCAAACTTTCTCCATTTAAATTGTATTAAAATGTATGATTTCAATTCAAATCAAAATTTCTTGAGATTAGCACATTCAAAAAAAAAAATCACTCTTCAGCTTTATAATATTAGGTAGTATAGATTTTTTTTTAATTTTCCTGAAAAAAGACGGTATCACCAAAATAAATAAGCCATGGCTAACACATGATTATCACAATCTACATTAAACTCCGAATAATCTGAAGGAAAAAATCACAACGTATGCAACATAAAATCTAACATGCCCATAAAAAATAACAAGAAACTTTAGCTGATTCACGTCTAGTGACTACCTATTTATAACGGGTTTATCGTAGAGAATTTTTATTGCTCAATTAGGTACATTGCCAAACATGTTTGTAAATCACTTGACCGAGGATTCACTAACATATACACAAAATAGGTGCAGAAGTCAATCTCATGTATGTACTTCACTTTTTCACCTACGCCAGGCGATCACGCTAGGGTCAGCACATTATGCCGAACTGTACGAGTGCGTGAAATGTCGTGTCCATGAGCGGTGGGTAGAACGTGTGGGTTGCTCGAGCGCGCTTTGTATGTAGATAGTCTGGACCTATCTATTTTGTCCTCATACCGATTCTTTTATACTGCGTCCAATTTGCCTGTTGCCGTCTTTCTGTCCGATTATAGGTAATTTAGGTGTCTTCAAAACTAGAGAGCTCCTAATAAACTAATGCGCTTAATCATCAACGATTGCATCACTGCTTACCATCAGATGGGATTGCAGTCAAGCACCAGTTTACATCATTAGAAAAAGTCTAAAGATATGAAGCACATGGTTCGTACCCAATTGAATCCAAGATTTTTTCATCTGTAGTTTATTCCCGTCTCGGCACCTCTCCGTATCTTGTCAGTACATAATTTTCAAATAATAATAATGAAGTGGATTTACTCCTTCATGTTTTTTACATTTACCAACATACATAACATAATTCTCCTTAGGGGGAGGGGGGGCACAATGATGCAAGGGGCACATAGATACACAAGCATTATCTAAAAATCGATTGAACATATTCGAGTGATGACATCCATAAAACGATCATAGAAATGCTTGAACGTATCCTATGCGTTCGCGCCTACAGCCTGTCAGCCGTTGACGCTCTACAACTCGTAACGTGTTTTGAGTGCGGTCAACTAAAAAATAACGTGAAATGTAAAAGTGTTTCCCCCGTCTCTTATACCATCTTGTGAGAATATCTATACACCAAAGGTACCTATGTTAAACCATCCATTTTTACGTATTTAGTATTTTTTACGAAAGAAATCAGTTAGTTTCTTTAGTATAAATATCATGTTGAAAAAAATCTTTTTGGGGCACTTAGATACATCGAAGCTCGGGGCACATTGATGTGTATCAATCCCTCATATAATTTGTAAAATATATTGAATTAAAATTATAATCTTTTTATATTGTCAACAGAAAATGATGTGGACATACAAAACCCAAGAAACAAAATTTATTGAGACTTACAGAAAATAAAAAAACTAAAAAGAAAAGACTCTTGGTAGTCAGCGTTGGTAGTCCTGGGCCCCAAGTCTGCTACTTTTATAAATTCGTCATTCCAACACAATCCCATTGTCGTTTTGCTAAAAGTTTGTAATCTGCTAATTCATAATGATCGATCATTGATCGGTCAGTGGTCTTTTAATAGAATTGTGGTAGAATGATAATTTCGAGAATATTAAAACCAATAACTGCACAATAACGTTCTAATGGTCAAACACTGATCAAATAAACTGTCAAAGTTTTAGCAGATTACCGCAAACGTCAAATATTCATTTGTCAACATGTACGAGATTACCATTTTAAGCCACTTCTTTCAATGGAGTGTCAGTGGTTGACCATTGGAAAGTCATAATGACGCCATTATATTAGTAGATTACCAAACTTGTCAAAATCGACAATAATGACATCAATGATAGACCATTCTGATACTATTGTAATAGCAGACTTGAGGCCCTGTTCTGAAGAATTAAGATGTTCCTAATTTTTAATTTGGTTAGGGTACAAGTTTTTTAAAACTAATTACAATATTTTCATAATTATAAAGTATTATTTTCATGAAAGTGTTCTAATTAACAAATTTCATACAATATCCGCTTAGTATGAAAGTGCCCCAGGTGTCGTATCTAAGTGCCCCGTTGGTGGGGCAGAATGAGAAATTCAAAACCCATTTTTTACAAAACACTTGCTAATCTTTTTCTTTCACATATTAAACCATATTTATCCTTGACATCATAATATTTATACATTTAGCTAAACGTCCACTTGAAAATTAATTAAAAATATGTCATTTTTTCACCTATGAGTTTGAATTTTTATGCATCTATCTACCCCACTTCCCCCTATTATGTTCCCACGGTTGGGAGTCAAACCTCCTCTCTAGGAGAAGGAATGAACAATTATCTACCACTCGGGTCCAATGCAAGCAGTGGTGATAATAAATTACACAAAGTAATGGGCCTTGGGGTTGAAACCACGACATACTCGTAATTCTTGACCATTACCACTGGGTCATCACTGCTCCAAAAACATGCATAGGGACGATAAAGAAAGAAAAACAATTGACATTGAAACTGTCATTTAATTCATTAAACCCCAAGCGAACGCCGGCGTTCGCGCACCTATTGTCTTTCAATTGTGTCTGTAATTTCCACGATTGAAAGGTAGTGTGTTTCACAAAAGCTTAGAAACAACTACTTGTTACCTACCTACTTACGACGAGGATGTGTGCTCAATGCTTGCGTGTCTTTTTGACTGTGACTAACCAGCTACCTATGACTAAATAACTAAAATAACTTTGAACTTGGCACATTGAGCAACGCTTAGTCCGGTAAAGGTGTCAACAATATAAAGGAGGACACACTATTTTTTCTATATACGTATATGTACTGCATAAATAATAAAAATAAATAAATTCCAACAACAGAATTTCTCATAATAAGTACGAGTTCTGACGAAGAGATCAGATAACATTCAGTATATGAAAAGTAACTGCATCTGTTTCAACGATGCTACACTCCTAACAATATCACATGAAATAAGCTACATTCCAGTTTCCAGTGTCATGCTATTGAGAGAGAATAGCTTAATAGGCAATAGCGTGCACTTGACTCGAATCCTAATAACATCATGCTGCCATCAGCATTTCAGATGCCAATTTAATCGCTGCAATATGTACAATGTACATCAGGGATGTTATAGAACTCTGTAACCTTAAAGCTGGAACTACACTGCGCACACGTGTGCCACACATGCCAATCTGGGCGCGCCAGTCTTCATACATTTTATATGGAAACTAGACTTGTAGAGCTACATTAGATCCACGCCACGCGACGGCACGAGACTTCGTTCTATGTACAAATCAGATGTGGTCCACGTGTGCATCGGTCTAATGTAGTTCTAGCTTTATAATGTAGTTCTAAGCTCATAGATATCCGATATCCGTGGTTAAGATATCGGATATCTATGAGCTTAACTGAAACTACCGGGTATCCGAATTTAAAACTATCCGTAATCGAAACCGACATAAAATTTCGGATAGTTTCAAAAAGGCAGACTCTAATCTGTAATCGAAACTAGCAAATAATCTACACTAATATTATAAAGAGGTAAAGTATGTTTTTATTGTTTTTTGTTTGTCTGTCTCTCTGAATCCCTGGAAGTACTGGTCCGATTGCTAAAATTGTATGTACTCGGGCAAAGCCGCGAGCAAAAGCTATTTCCGTAATCATTTCATATCCGTAACCGTATCCAAAAAACCAGGTTAGTATTATTCCTATATCCGTATTTGAAATTGCACATCCCTAATGTGTGTGTGTGTGTAGAAAAAGCTATTTGGTACTAGCTTCTGTTTAGTTTAGCTCGCGTGAAAGAAAAAAATATCCCAAGGGAGCATACTCCCGGGATCAAAAGTTTCCTGTATGCTATTCCATCCATCACACTACTACAGCAATATTATAAATCCAAAAGTTTGTATGTATGCGTGTGTATACGTTTTTTTATAATAATTAATAAGCAATAGTAAACAGTGATGCAATCGTTGATGATGAGGCAAATTAGTTTATTAGGATCCTATTAACTCTAGCCTAGAAGAAACCTAAATTATGATTGGATGGGAAGACTGTAGCAACGAAGTCGTTCCAGTCCATTGATGTAAGCGGTATAGACGACGAGGTGAAACGCTTAGTCTGGATTGTAGAGATGTTAACAATGTAAGGGTGGATACTCGCCGTAAATCGGGTTGTCCGATGGTAGAAAGGAGATGGCGGAATCTAGCCATGCAATTCCCACGCCTAGTCTCCAAAATGTATCATCATTTTGTGGTTGTCGTTTGTCCTACTCTTTCACGTTCAAACGGGTTTTTGAATTTGTATGGGCACACCAGTAAACCATATTCTGCATGCACTGATAAATTTCAGAAACTACACTTTCCTAACTTCGAACGCCGTATATCAAAATAGCACTAATGACTATTGGCCTAGTGGTCGCACGAGGCTGTTTATTCAGACATTTTATGACTAATATCAATACTAAGTCGTCGTCAGAGTGTCTACACAAGTTTCTACAATACTTCAGTCACATTACAAGCAAAGACGGTGGCAACCTCAAAAGGCACATCGTGACCAGGTGGATGGGAAAAGGCCTCGTAGACGCAGCCCAGGACGTGTGTCTGCACCGCTCTTGACTCTACGGTATACAATGCCCTTCACACCGCCAGAGGCAGAAAAAGATGGAAGAATATCGTAAAATTAAGGGCCTGTGCACACCACGTTTTTTAAACGCGCCGTTGACGCGCGTTTTAGAAACGTGCGTCGACGGCGCGCTTTTATCCTATTAAAAGTCTACAGGCTGCGTCTGACTCGCGTGCGTATCGCGTCTGTATCGCTACAAACGCGCGTCAGCGGCGCGTTTAAAAAACGTGGTGTGCAAAGGCCGTAAAAGTGATGAAGCAGGGAGATCTCGACCCTCAACATTGAGGAGTACGACGCAAAGAGGGTATAGAAAAGAATAGAATAAACTTTATTGAACACTAAAAGCATAACTTATACATACACTAATGATCTATTCTAATGTTTAAAGCTATAAGAGGGGTGTGTAATATTTAACTACCCGCCACACTGACAACATTGTTTTAAAGTATCAAGTTAACTATGTGCATATCAAATAGCTTATTTGACTGTACGAGGTCTCTACAGCGTTCCATTATTCGTACAACGTTATAACAAACAGCTTCATAAGTTTCTTCAATCGTGAACACAAATGAGGCAGGATTGGCAGAGTTTCAAAACTATCATTTCTGTCCTTTGCAGTTTCTGCCTCTCAGTTCATGGCTTCTGTAACTGCTGTTTACTTATATACTCGTATATTAAATATAAAAGGAGATATATAAAAGGATTGACACATCAACGCATACCTAGCCTAAACTACTGGGACTAGGAGCGTGAAATTTTGCACAAAGCTTCCTTTTATGACGTAGGCAAGCACAAAGAAATATTTTTCAAAATTCAGGCCCTTAGGGGCTAAAAGGGGTTCTAAAGTTTGTATGGAAAACCCTGCTTTCACGTGGGCTCGTTACTGACTGACTGATTCATCAACACTCAGCTCAAACCACTGAACGGATTGAGTTGAAATTTGGCACGCAGATAAGGCATAATGACGTAGGCCGGCAAAGTCGCCAACTTCTGTCAGCTACTTTGCCCGCTTGGACGACAAAAGTTATAAGTAGATAACTAAAACATTTCGTATTTTTATGTAATAAATCAAATACGTTTTAACTTAATTAGAGTTTTGACAGAAGCCAATCAAAACTAGCTTTGACTAATTAATAGTAATGACGATGTATAAATTATGTAACGCGATTAGAGAGTCAGTCTTCAGGCATTTATCTGATACATTTCTTACCTGTAGCCTGTAGGCCATAATTTGTTCACACTCAATAGATAAAGCTATGTGTACATAAAATACAATATTTCAATCATCGTCAAAATCCGACATACTTCCAATAAAAGGAAAACGCATGAATTCATCTTGTAAAAACCTTTTCGTTCGAATAATTTCAGTCTCTTTTACCGTTTCTTTCATTTAACTCTACAAGTACTTATCGGATGTACTTCGCAGGTCTTATCTCCGGGATTTTTCCATCGTATTTCCTTCCAAGTCGATGTAGCTGGCCATTTCTCATTAACTTTTCTAAATAATTAAACTTAGAACAATTGCACGGATTCACTTTAGCTAGACTTACAACGTGCTACAAAGTTGTTTTTGTATCGGCTAAAAGAGAATGCACTTACTACGTAATACAGTTAATGGAATCAAAGCGGAGAAGCATCGTGATTTGCAGCTTCGTCAAATAATTACCCTTTACTTTTTGTCCTGTACTTTTTTGTTGACGTGGTGTACATTAAAGAATTTATTAAATAAAAAAAGAATTAAAAAAGCATTTTTTGCAAAGAGTGTATTAATTTAGATAAACTTATTTACTAATTTAATTTATCCGGGCTCACTAACCATGCATAAGCCAATAAAGGCCTTAGTGGTTTTTAGTATAAAAATGAAATGTATACTGTGTTTTTGAACATAAATAAAATAAATAAATACTTACTACGGTTGCGGAATTGATCAAAAAAATTTTGACGACCCTGGAACGCAAACGGAAGGAACACTGGTGGGTTAAAATATAAAATCTTCTTCATGTTCTCTCACTAGTTTAGAAAAATAAAGATTCTCAGAAATATAATTTAACCTTCCTCTCTCTCCAGATTCATGTCCATTTCCGACGTTATTATTTTTATTTATTCCGTCATGATGGTCATATTGTACCCTAGGGTGTATAATATTCACAAAACTTTACTCGAAAAGAACCATTTAGAATCATACAATTATTAGTTAAAACATTCTTAAAAGGGAGCACCATAAATTATAAATTAAAATGTCAGTAAAAGTCTGACTAAAACCCACTACGTTCCTTCAATTACCTATTACATTCCAGGGCTGCGGTAACTCGTTTAAACAATTCTACAGCCCCTGGGCCCTTCCCCATAGGAGAGAAAAATGCAAACACACAACTCACCATTTTCCCAAAACCACAAATGGCTATTACCTAATTGAACTTTAAAGTTAAAACGGATTAGTTACTGATCTTAATTGTCCAAAGACTAAACGTATTGCAATCCAACGATACTGTGTGAAATGGACCGGCAAACGATACGAATCGGCCAGTGGCGTAGATAGTACCAAAGAGGCTATTGGTACGGGGCCTCTATCTCAATTATCAAAGTTTTATTTGTTTATACAAAGGCCCTACTAGCACAGAGACAGTGAGACAGGGTTGCGATAGGCAACGACAGAGTTGACCAGACTAACAGGATAGATTCGGTCCATGTCATTATGTACGACTGAGACCGATGAGCTCGTTTATTGAAGCATTCTGGGCTAGAATAGGTTATGTTTTTATTGTGATCATATGTAGAGAATGCTAGAACGAATGCAGCGAACTACAAAAATAGAACGTCATAACATAACATAATCATTCATTATTGATTACCACTCATCAATAAAAGAATTGAAGGTTGTGGGTGACATGTTATGAATTTTTACCCACGTTGGGGTCCCTGTACTCAGAGGCCCCGAAATATTGATACGGCGGTAGCTACGCTCCTGAAATCGATATCGGGCAACTAAGTACACCCTGAGGTAATAGAATTATATCGGTACGCTTGCTTTATACGCGAATTTGTACAAGGATAATTTTATCTACCGTTTAACGGTGCTTGATTTTGATTTCTAATCAATCTGACAAATCTAAAAAGGCCACCAGATGTTGAACACATGAAAGTTTAATTACTGATTGAGTAAAATAAAAACTATATAGCAACGTGTCCATGGGCTTTACTTCAATGAACTTTATTAATAAAAATACTCGTATAGGTATTCTAGTCCCGACCTCTACCAATTATACATCAACCTTCTAAAAAAGCCTATTTATTACAAGACCTAACAAAACCAACAAGTTAGTAGAAAATATGGAAACGGTTGCCATACATTCTGCCCCTATTCTTGGGTGTTGTCCAAATAGATAAAATTTTCTACTTGACATATGGCAATTATGAACGTGATAATGCCTTCCAACCAAAATAGATATCGTCGAAATAAAACAGTACGTTCCTAAAACATCGGGAACTTTCTACGCACTTGTTCGGCTTTCTGAGTTTCAGCGTTTGTCTCACGTGACAAGGGTTGAAAGGCTCCATTCGTGCCAGGGGATGATGATGAGCTAGGTATCTTTGTTTGGTATCTTTGGTAGTTTTGATGGTTTTCTGTACTCATATGTGTCGTGGCCAGATCTTAAAATTTATCACTTCATGATATGGCCAACTAAAACTTATCGTTTAAACGCTAACATTGATGATATGTCAAACCTCCACTACTGTGGGGTCCATCCAGGATCCATGATACTCGTTTGTTCGTCGATGTTGTTGACGCCCTGTAGAAAAATGCTGCCTTTCCATACAAAAATCTGAGTTAAGCTTCCAGTATGTAGGTACCGATAAATTTTGTAAGAAATTTCATTCTTAAAGTTGAGCGACTATTAAGTAGTTTATTAAGTATAGTATAGTATCTACCATTCCTCAACAAATCGTTACATATACTTTTTTTTCAGACTTTTTAAATCAAGAGTTTCAATTGTAAGTGGACACACAAATTAGCAAATTACTGTTGAATATTTATGGAAACGGATGACTGAATCTAAAAATAGTCTTCACAACTCCAATATAATATACTAGCTTTTGCACGCAGCTTCGCCCCCTACATAAAAAAGCTTATGTCACTCAGGAATAAAGCAGCTTTCTATCGGTGAAAAATTTTTAGCAATCGGACCTGTACTTCCAGAGATTACCTCTTACAAACAAAAAAAAAAAACAAAAAAAAAACTTTACTTCTTTTATTATATGAGTATAGATAATATTTCTGAAAGACCTAGCCAACAATACCCTACACAATAGGAAAGACGTGAAAAAAACACACTAGGTACTCACTTTAGAGTCTGTCTAAAAATTCAAACGACTTGACTTGAAATGAAATCTGATGTAGTCAAGGCTAATTCAATAATCAAGGTTGATTAAGAGATCTTGATCATTATTTACCTTTTAAAAAGTATCCATTATAATAATTTATTAAATGATTAAATATACAAAATTCCCAAGTTTGACTTTTTAGACAGACTATACGTGTAGAGGAGCTAACTATACTGAAATAAATTAAAGAAACTTCTATTAAAGATTTTATTATAGGACTTTGTTGGCATGAAGCTAAACGGACAGACAGACGGCAATGGCAAAACTGTATGGGTTTGTTAGTAGGACTGCAGAACCCTAAAAAGTTTAAATGGACCTACACATCTGACAAGACCATCCCGCTTTAGTGAGATAGAACAACTATACCTATCTAAACAAATTCCAAGTTAGGGCCTGTGCACACTACGTTTTCTAAACGCGGCGTTGACGCGCATTTTAGAAACGTACGTTGATGGCGCGCTTTATCCTATTAAGGCTTATAGTCCCTTGATCATCGGGCCTGCATTAAATGGTCACAACACTTGTACCCGCCTAGGCGGCAGTACGAGTATCTGTTGCATTTAATTGCGGCCAGCTGCGCCCGAATAGAGCCCATATTGATCGACTAGCTTTTGACCGCGTATATAAAATATAGCCTATGCCACTTAGGAATAAAGCAGTTTTCTGTCGGTGAAAAAATTTTAGCAATCTTATCCGTACTTTCAGAGATTACCTCCTACAAACAAAAAAACAAACTTTACCTATTATATTAGTGTAGATTTAGAACTATGTTCACTTTGAAGAATATTAAACCAAAAATTTTTGTGTAAAAATGTTTTTAAAGATCCAAGCCGTTTCAAAGGAGTGGGGAAAAGTTGCGAAATGGGTAAATAAATATTTTAGACCAAATTATTAATCGAAAAAATCAATACCTAGTTGATAATGTTGTTCATAAATCTATAAAAAACATTTTTTTTTTCAAACCTATTAACCTGACCGTTACCGAGGAGTAGGCTTCAGAAAGTCAATGTTTTATGGCACTGCTCGGGCGCTTGGGCCTTAAAGGTCTACAGGGTGCGTCTGACTCGCGTCTAAATCGCTACAAACGCGCGTCAACGGCGCGTTAAAAAACCTGGTGTGCACAGGCCCTTAGGCACTGACAGAGCTTGATCTGTCTGATACTGGCAAATTCTCAAAGTTTACCTTGTTAGCCTGCGTGCGAAGTTTTGTTGAGTTAAATGTACCTTTACAGTCGTCTTTGACCTGTCGTAAACAATAGTTTACGGTAGGTACGCAAGGCTGGATTTATTTTTACTAGTCATGCTCTTGACACGTCAAGTAATTAAATTCAACAAGAAATTAGGTCGGTAGGCTTTTTTTTAGAGATAAAAATGACTTTTAACGCTCTAAAGTGGAGCAAAAAGGCGAGTCGGACTTTTACTGACTAAAACGCAATCATGTTCCTTCACTTACCTACCCTTTGCATTCCAGTCGTTGCGGTAACTTTTGCGAACAATCCCAAACCCTGGCAGGTTTCGGCCCTAAAATTAGGTAAGCTATAACTACATTAGACCGACGCACACGACACGCACGATTTGTACGTAGAACGTCGTCACGTGGCGTGGATCAAGTGTAGCTCTACAAGTCTAGTTTCCATATAAAATGTATGGAGACGCCCAGATCGGCGTGTGTGGCACATGGGTTAGCAGTGTAGTTCTACCTACAAACTGACATCTCTTAGAAACACACCGTCGATCCGAGCATAGTTCTTATCGCACAGTGAACTTCTTACCTATTTGGTCACCTAAAATTTTATAACTTCTCTTCTCGGGTTGGATTCAAAGTCTTTGTAATCCAACCCACGAAAAGTCATCATCATCATCGTCATATTAGCCGAAAGACGTCCATTGTTGGACATAGACCTACACCAAGTGTTGCCATAACGAACGGTCCTGTGCGTCTTGCATCTATCGGATTCTCTTAAGGGCCAAGCGCCCGAAAAGTGCCATAAAACAGTGATTTTCTGAGGCCTACTCCTCCGTAACGGCTAGGTCAATTGGTTTGAAAAAAATATATGTTTATTATAGATTCATGAACAATAATATCAACATTTGATTTTTTCGTGCAATTAATACTTTTGTCAAAAAAAAAATTTAGCAATTTCGCAACTTTTCGCAACTTTTCCCTACTCCTTCGAAACGGCTTGGAGCTTTAAAAACATTTTTACACATAAAAATTGGTGGTTAAATATTCTTCAAAGTGAACATTGCATATGTAAATCAATCAATATCTCGCAGAGAAAATGGATTTAAAGCGCTTTCCGGGCGCTGCTGGCCGCAAATAAATGCACAGATTTGCGTACTGCCGCCTAGGCGAGTGCGAGAGTTGCGTTCACATAATTTCGGTCAGATGGTTCAAGGGACTATACGCCTTAACCCACACCAGGTCGTCGGTCCACCTTGCGGTAGGGCTCCAACGCTGCGTCTTCCGGTAAGCGGGCGCCACTCCAGAACCTTTCGGACCCATGGACCATCTGTTCTGCGAGCAATGTGTTCTACCCATTGCCTCTTAAGTTTGGCTATATCGGTAACCTTGACTCTCCTGCGGATATCTTCATTTCTGATGCGACAATGCAACGAAACTCCTAGCATAGCCCTTTCCATTGTCCTTCAGAAGGGTAGTAACCCTTAATCCTTCTGATAGTAAAAGTGGTAAAACATAATCACGCATTAAAATTTCCCAAAAGTACTCTTTTCATTTAGTTAAAACTCTTCAGGAACTACAAGCAACGCACATACGAATAACTGCCATCTATTAGGGCATAATTGAATTACATTTTGAGCTCCTGAACACATTAATCAGTTTTGCGATAGGATAGAGGTGCTTCCAACACTGACCTCCCAAGCTACCTACCTGTTTGATCCCTTAAATGAGTTTCCACAAGGCTACACAGAGAACTAAATAACTTTCTGCCTTACTTTATTATTTAGGATTATTTTGTTATGAACCCGGCGCCTAAAATAGTACTAAATTTTAGAATAATTATAATGAGCCATTTTGGGTACCTAGAGAATTTTTGTTTATTTAATCCGTTACAATTATTTATTGAATCATCAATCAATGATTCTAAAATAATTTAGGTGTTAAAATATCTACCTATTAAAACTTCATGCAACACAAAGGTACAAAGGCGGACTTAATGCCTTAGGCATTCTCTACCAGTCAACCAAGAGTGGCCGAGTAGAGAGACAACATGGTAGGCGCATAAAAAAAAAATATTAAGAAAACAAGGGAACAAAAGTAAGTACCTATATATTATGTCAGTCATATAGTATTAACAGGCCGTATTACAAGAAGATGCGCCTAATTGAAAAACGTCGCCGTTATGTAATACAGCTACCTACCTCACGTTCATCCAGATTACAATTCGGCTGAATAGAAAGAATATGAGTATAGTTTTATTTGCTCGTTTGAGAGGATCGTATTGCTATGAAAAAAAGGTTGACGTTAATTACTCGTCAAATTATATTTTTATGAAGTACCTACGTTGAAGGTAAAGTCCTCTAGCAAATATTAGGTAACTATAAGATATCTATTACATTCATTATCATCATTCTGATTGTTAGGACCGTGGCTCATATTATTATAATAATTGTTCTTGATTTATACATTCAAGTAAGTACACCCCTCCTATATAAAGCATAATTATTCATTTCTGCAACAATACACCCGTGATTCTGACCTACACGTTAAAGGTTTTATAGCTCCATAAACTAATAAACGCAGTCAGTAGCAAGCATTATCCAAACAAACTTTGACTAGGTGTAGGTAAGCTAAATTAAACACAAAAAATAATTCGCGATATGATTTTACTGAATAAAACATTCTTAACGGCATAAAAACAGTGGATTTTATCTCTCAATTTGATTCATTCTTATACTCATACAATCAGTATGCAGAATTTAACAGTTATTTAATAATAAAAACAGGATAATCTTTCGTATCACACAATTTAACATCATTAATACTTTGCATTAACCAATCCTTGTAAACATGCCTTACATCTGAAGGTAACTTCTTCGTTAATTTCTTCATTTTTTCTACACTTATCTCATTATTGTTATGAAGAACATAGTCAACGTCCATTGACTTGATTGACTTGACAACAGTACCTCCATAAGCGATCCAGTGTCTCTCAAAATGTTTCCTTTCGTCTTCCGAGAAGCTTATGAAATCTGGGTAGAAACCTAACCGTTTGTCTTTGAAGACATTTGGTAAAGGGGTCTCTGGTATAAATTGGTACTCTTTACTGTCTACTTCATCTATACTCATATTACTCTCTTCTTTAACATCAACGTCTGTTCCCGTAGAAACATTATTTTCAGATGAAGATGAACGATTCCGTTTGACCTTTGGCTTTTCTTCCTTTTTTGTGAAAAAGCTATCTATAGTTTTTTTAGGACTAATTTTGGTAGTTTTTGTTGTACTCGCTTTGTTTTTAGACGGACTAGGTTTCATTTTTTTAGCTGGTGGTTCATCTGATGCTGTGGCTGCTAGCTTATTTAGAAGGGATACATCTGTTTTTTCTTTGGAAGTCTTATATAAGTGTTTCAGTTCTTCCAGATTCGTTGCAGTCTCCCAATCTTTGTCTGTTCTTATTCTAGTTACTCTTGGGAATCTGACCGATATCCCATCCGCTGTATGTAAATTCGCTTTCGTTAATTCCGTGCCTGAAAACAAAATGATGCATAATAAATGGCATTGCAGTTATAATATGCGGCAAATCAAGTTATAATATTATTGAATTCGGTTTTATTGCTTTTGTGTACGACTACATTTATTATTAACGGGAAAACAGAGTTAATTTACATGTTGATTAAATTTATGACTAAAATATTATAAGGCCGCCTCGGCCAACGTAGAATATGGGTCACCAAGGACTAAGCGCGGGGTCCTAATATCTAAATAGATAGAATATTGTATGTTTTCCAACGCTGTTTAAAGTGTTGTTGGTTTATTAATCAGCATGTTTCGTCACAACATTTTACTGATTTTTGACATCTACTCATTTAATAAGTATCGTTATAATAAAAAGAATCACTAAATTAAGGAGTTACCTTATCAACAACCGATATTATATACCTAGAGCGCTCAACCCGAAATACATTTCCAAACAACCGTTCTTTCCTGATTATGACGTTATCACAAATCTTTCTCTAGATATTTAGGAAAAACAGATATCTTGTGGATGTTATCTAGGTTATTATTAAAATTAATCCAGTAAAGATCTCTGAAAATATAGTATTTTGCGGGAACTTAGATCCTTCATATTGTACTCATAAATTTAAAAAATATGTCTCTAGGAAACCTTGTACATTTAATCGATATTTTGAATGACGAAAATTTTTTCCAAAATTTTAGAAGGTTTTTTAAAAAAATACGTATTTTCTGGAATAAGTTTTGTGAAATATTCGAATAGTTAAATTACGGAATTATCGAATGCCAACAGAGCGTTCTGGCGTCAATCTCTATTATTTTGCATTGCCTCTGTATCAAATATTGCGCTGGATTGCGTTGGATGAAACAACAAGCTTCAAAACCATGTCTAAGCCTAATAATAATAATCAAACAAATATTATAAAGGCAAAAGTTTATCGGTGTGAATGTTCATTACGCTCTGCACGTTCGAACGGCTGAACGGATTTGGATGATAAGTTCACGAGTAGGCCATATCTAGGAATAAAACAGGACAGGAGGACTTTTATATCAGGAGTATGTTTCCATGGCATAATATACGACATTCACGCATGCGAAGTCGCTGGCAGAACCTAGTATTTATATAAAACTAAGCTTACCAGTAATCTCCCAAACAGGTTGTTTCTTAGGATCTGCAGCAACAAAATCAGGTACCAATCCTTTATTGCAGTCCAACCAAGATGGGACTTTATTGCTGTCCTGTGATATTTTCACCATGAGTGGAGCTAATTCTTTCTGTAACCTTTCTAATGTGCTATCGTCGTGTCCGGTGTGGACTTTGGTGACGGTCACCCAACGGTTGCGCCGGGTATCGTGACAGCCCATCAGGAATACTGACATCATACCCCCTTTTTTGCCGGTACCTGTAAAGCGGACGAAATACTATTAAAAAACCATGTTAATAAAGTTTTTCTGTATATTGAGCATCGACGCCGAGTTGCTAGCCTGTCGGTTTTCTGCGGGTTGCATTTCGGAGAGTGTGCGTTGGAATTGTATAGCTTAATTCCGTCAAGTCCGTTATACATATTATCGGACCCCCAGGCGTACGGCGATTCACCACCGGTACATGGTGGACATCCCACATATACGCACAAAACGTTTTGGGAACAACCATTGTGCGAACAGCGTGGAATTCCCTACCGGAGTCTTTGTTTCTGAAAGGTACAAACTGGCTAACTCTTTAAGTAAAGAGTAAATATGTTACTTCTAGGTAAACGTGAGAGGTAGCGGTCAAGCGCGAGCCTATCAACAATAAAAAAATCTTCCAGCAACTGAATAGCATAAAATTCGAGGTACTCTCAGAAGCTATACTAAACCTAACTATGTACCTACATAAATTCAAATAGATTGGTAATCCTAATAATCTATTGAGCCAGGAAAAAGGGAATGATGAGCATTAAATATAGACAACTCCTTAATCACATATTTTAGGTCATACATATGTATATCATCTGTATGACGAATATTACCGATTTTAATGGGTATTGACAAACTCGTAACAAAAGCAGAATATAATTTTTTTGCATTTAAAGATAACACTGCCTATTATACTGCTGCATAATTATTAAATGATTAAAGTTTCCTAACATTGTGTCTGTCTATGCAAGTACAGGTCGCGCGGTGAATCAAGATCGCTCGGCAAAAGTGGAAGGGGCATGCGCAGTATTCAATTCTAAGGTCTATATGGTCTTTTTTATCTTATTTGGGTGTGCGCCGACGGCGAGACGTCATTGGTAGAAAGAGTCGCTCTTCAATTCCCGCGTTGCGTTCTCGCGTCTCATTGGATACTGTTGTACTTGGGTACTGTTGCGTACAGCTTGTGTTATTGTATTAGTAATACGTAGTCGTAAAAAAAAATGGTTAAAAATAAAGTTTTAAAACGGCCAGCCAGAAAAATGGTTTACGACGTGAATTGTTACGTTAAGAAAGAAACTAACGAAATTATTTTTTTTTTTTTTAATTTTAAAAATTTTAATTTTTCTGAATTTACCTACTTACAAGATAAATTACAAGCAAAAACTAGTGTTATTATAAGTTATGTTGCTAAGGTTCAAACATACGAAATTAAAAATAAAATCCTAACTTATTAAGAATTTCTGTGCGCAATTGTACACATGCGCCGATTGCCCCCACTACTTTCACCGAGCGGTCTTAATTCACCGCGCAACCTGTAATGAGTCACTATTTCCTTTTATAAGTCGCCAGACTGGTTTTCCTTCAGATAACCTTCAGAAACCATTTAAAATTATGTTGGTACAGCAACAATTTGGCACTGCATTGCTGCTTTGGTAGTCCCCACTGCTCCATACATTTTCCCTTAATCTAGGTATTAAGGGAAAATGTATGGAGCAGTTTTCATATAATACTCAATCTCTGAACATTCCAATAATCCAAGAGTAGTGAGACTATTGTACTGTTTAAATCAGCACTAGGATTAAAGAAATAGGCAACAAAGTTATAGATCGTAGTGCTCTATATTATCTTCTGCTAACCCCAGCCCCAGGAAAAATGGCATAAGTTCACTTTTTTTTTTTTTAATTATAAACTAGCATTTGACAGGCATCCCACCCAATGGTAAGCATTGATGCTATCGTTGACGGTGGATTTGCACTAGTTTATTTAAAGACTTCACTCTAGCCTTGGAGACACATCAGTTATAATCGGACAGAAAGACTGCTGCGGGCAAAACGTTCCAATTATACATTTACATGTACCTACCAAACCAAGCTCCTAGTACAACAAGATCAGCAGTATCAGCCATCGCTCCATCAAATAGATAGTCTTTCTTCACTTTTAGCCAGTGTCTCTTGCCTGGTTCATAGGTAGACTCCAAGTCTTTGAGTACCAGGCCTTCTAGACCGAGTTCGAGCACCTGGAATATGTAAAACATAAACTTTAAAATATAAAGAGAAAAGTGTCCGCAGGATTTTAATATAGGAAACTAATGGTATATCTAATTTGTTTCTTAAATATTCGGCCTTTGAATTTGTCACTAAAGATTATGTAGTTAATTTTATTTATTTACTAGCTGTACCCGCGCGGCTTCCCTCCCGCTCTTCCCTACTTCAGCCTACTATACCCTACTCTACCCTACCCTACTCTACCCTACCCTACTCTACTCTACCCTACTCTACCCTCCTCTACCTTACTCTACCCTACTCTACCCTACTCTACTCTACCCTCCTCTACCTTACTCTACCCTACTCTACCCTACACTACCCTAATTTTCATTTTTTTCCATAAGAACCTTCTCATAACAACGAACACAACAAAAAAAAAATTAGCGAAATTGGTCCAGGCGTTGTTGAGTTATGCGCTTACCAACACATTTTGCTATTTATTTTTATATTATAGATTTATTTATTAAGCCTTCATGCAACATAAAAGTACATAGGCGGACTTAAAGCCTTAGGCATTCTCTAATTTTTAAAAATTGTGCTGGTTATCTATCATTGTATTGTGTTTATACACAATATTCATATTCAGACTTGTTTTGGGTTAACAAGTATTCTAAAATAATCATGCTGATAATACAAAAATCAATTCAAAGAACAATATTTTCTTAATCTCAAAAATTGAATTAAATATACATATATAATGAGTGATAACAATATGTTTCAAACATACCTCGGCAATCATTTTAGCCAAATCGGAGGGCTTTTCAATCAACTTCTGTTCAGAAAACATCACATGATTTGTAACTTCAACCATATTGTCATACAGTATCTGTCTCCTTTTCCTTATAGGTAGATCTATTAAGACTTTGCCATTGTAGTATAAACAGTCAAATATGTACAGACACACCTGTGCATCTTTGAATTCAGACCGTTTATGTACACCTAATGTACCAAAAGGCAACGGTTTCCCTGTATTCACATCTACCATCAACACTTCAGCGTCCAGAATCATATCTGTACCTTTAGGAAAAGCTTGAGGTAAATAATCCTTGAAATGACTGACTTTGTGTGCCATAACTGGTTTTAACGCTCTAGAGAAATATTTGAACTCATTTCCTTTTTTATGCACTTGCACTCTTTCGCCGTCATATTTGATTTCTGAAAACATTCCGTTTGGACATTTTTTCATTGCCATATCTACTGATTTGCAAGCTTCGGCCAACATTGGTAGGACAGGAGTCATAAGAGAAATTTTAGCTTCAAAACCTTTTTGGATAGCATCTTTATGTTTTACAGTACTGTTTTCGGACATGATTCTATCTAAAACCATATCAAGGTCTCGTGATGTTTGAAAAACACTGTATGCATCTGGATGAACCCCTTCTAATATGTGTTTTGGTCCAGCATTTATTCGTAAATCACCTTTTATTAACCGTATAAGCATTTTCAAGTCTTCAGAGGTACAAAGCTTGACAATCTTCTTAAAATGGTATATTTGTTCTTCTTCTTTTGTTAATTTTGAAAGGTCCTCTAAGAATTCTTCTATTTTTTGTATTGTAAGAATGCTATTTGATGCTGGTTGAACTGATTTTGATTTAAGGAAGAAATGTTTTATTGTATCAGCAACATCGCCCTGTTCCAAATGTGTCAACATGTCATCATGATCCATTTTAAATATTTTTGAAAATAATTTCACCAATTGTTTACTTTTCAAATTGTAAACTCTTTTGCATACCTGTGGTAATAATAGCTTACACCATAATGTCAGGTTACCTTTGAAGGAGCTTCCATCTGTGCCTTCTCTAAAAAAATTATTGACAACTGCTGTTTTTTCAGTATAAGCATCAACTTTAGAGATTTTCTTACATAATTTGAAGAATGTCTCAAACCTATCATCATCAGTTTTAACTATCTGCTTTTTAGGGCTGTCAGTAGAAGCAGTACTACCAGCTTTTATAGGGCTAGGATTATCAGAAGCAGTTGAAACGTTTTTAATAACTTTAGCCGTATATTTACCACTATTTTTATCAGCATACAGTTTCTCCATTTCATTTAGCTTTTTCAATATAAATTCTTGATCTTCCTTGCTTATGCAGCCCCAGTTGCCGAAGTCATCTATGGAGTCTACGCGTTTGGTCGTGGGTCTTTGCTTTAGTAAGACATTCATGAAGCAGTCCACGTGATGCCATGACTTCATCGATTGGCCGTCTCCGTATGGACTTGCTACAAGCTTCGCGATACGTAATTCTCCACTTGGACAGTTAGTTTTACATCCTTTACACGAAGCTCGTCCACCTTTAGCTCGATCTACGAAAAACGGCGCTGATTCCCCCATGGCCTCTTGATTTTTAGGTATTCAATCACATTAATTTGAAATAATATTATTCAAGCACTTTAATATGATTAAAATTAAATGTATAAGAGATTCATATTACAGAATACGCTATAGTTACTTTGAAAACCATTGAAAACTAAACAAATATTAGCAAGGAAACCAAAACAACATGTAAAAGAAACATGTTGTGACTTGACTTGTCTTGTGTCAGACAGTGCCAGAAAGCAAATCTGACAGAACAAAACTGACAGTTCTAGAGATGTGAAACGAGTATATTCTGAATCGATATTTTATTTAACTCTTAATCACTAAATCAGTGAAAATATACTTCTATAAACTATAACCGAGACAATAGAAAGTTAAATGCTAATTTTAAAAACACCTTGCTTATTCACACTTTGATTACACACACGATACACGATATTTTGTTCTTAAATTTCATTGGTACGTTTGTCACAGTTCCGTGGTAAAAATAATCCAATCCAAGCGAAAGGTCAGTCTGCCTCTATTGACGTTTCGTTTCACGCATGCGCCGATTTAACAAACCCTGCAAATATGACGACGCGTCGAGACAATGTTCTGAATAATGCAACTTGAACGTTTTGATGGTAGATAACGTACAAAGGGTTATGCACTTTTATAAGTAAACTTGTAGTTAAAATATATTATATTTAACGGTTTTCACAGGTATTTATTAGATGCCACCCACCACAAACACCACCGTGTGTGAGGTAAAAGCTTCAAATATGAAGTTTTAATTTTTTTAATTTGGATGTATCTTTCTTTACAGCTTCATCATGTCACCAAGAATTCAGCAGCGACGGTACAAAGCACGGCACGCTGACATCTCCTCACTACCCATCACCCTACCCTCCGAACACTCACTGCCACTACGAATTTTTCGGGAGGGGCAAGGAGCGAGTTAGACTAATATTTCAAGACTTCTACTTATACAAATCTGCTGATGGATCTATTGAGTAAGTAGTAATGATAACAAAAGTATTTTTTTAAAAGTAGGTACTTACTTAAATTAAAGCACCTATCTACGTACCTATCTACAAGTAGATACCTAAATTTAGACAAGTACTTACTTAGATACTACTAGATACTTATAGGAGTATGATCAAGTGCAGCAGAATGGATACATAGTGAATTATGTTCCGTGAACGTATTAGATAATTTACTAATCTAAAAATCAAAGTTCATCAGATGTTTTGAAAAAAAAAAATTGATGTTTTTTTTATAGATGAATATTGATGCACCATTGGTTTACAACCAATGGAGCATTTTACTACTTACCTAACGACAATAATTATTTTCAATAATGAATGACACAGATATTATTGTAGTCGTTTATTTATGAATTCCGTTATTGCATAATGATTTAGAATTTAATTACGATTGCTTAATAATCATTGATAGTAATTTAATCGAAAAACAGCGCCTGACCACAACTTTCAATCTAGCCCATAATAAAAAAAAAATAGAAATCTAAAAGTACCAAGAAATCTTTAAATAATATTTTTTAATAGCGGGACCATTCACAGTGTTGGGCAAAATGTAGTTAACTACAAATTAACAATTACAATTACAAATTGTAATTGGCGACTTCAATTACAAATTACTTGAAATTATTGAAAAGTAATTCAACTAACAATTAGTAATTGTAATTGTTATTTGCAATTACTCAATTACTAATGTATAATTTCTTCTAAAGTTGAGGTAGTAAGTTATATAAAACGATGAATGATTGATCAAATGTGTTTATTTATTTTAAAAAAGTGATTTACTTTAAATTAGACTTTAAACTGTCATAAACAGACATACAAGGTTCCACCTTGTAGTCCCAGGTCTTGAAAGTGTGTATGTATGTCCTATGATGCTCTGAATAATTTCAGCAGATTTTGGTCGGTTAGCAGCATTCCATAATGTGGTACATTTTTGCAACATTTGGTTATGTGTTATGGAAAGTCGTGTATTAGGTACGTTCAAAACTTTGTTGCTGTCCGAAGTGCAACACAAACTAAGTTTGTGAGCACAACATCTTAAGTGAGATGGTAACTGTCGAATCGACGATGGCAGTGCTGCTGATTCTTCGATATGTGTGTGAGCGAAACCACCGCTAAAGGACCTATTACACTGCGCTGAATATCGCGTGCGATCCTACTATTTTTCATTCATAGAAAGACAGTCTAGTCTATGGTTCGACGTATCGCGTAGTTTAATAAGGGTTAGACTGTCTTTCTATGAATGAAAAATAGTACGAGTCGGAATATCGCACGCGATATTCAGCGCAGTGTAATAGGTCCTTAAGGACGCACTGACGCCGGCGTCGTTGCCGTTTCGTTTACCGTCTCGTTCTATCCAATGTTATTTGTACGCGTGTCGTGCGGCATGCGCGCAGCAAGCGAACTACCGCACAATTTAGGTGGTTTTGTATGTTACCCGCAATGTTACCCCATATACAGTAATTGGGTAATTTGAATTACAAATTAATGTAATTAGAATTACTTGTGACTTATGTAATTGAATAACAGTAATTTCAATTACTTTTCATTAATTTAGTAATTAAATTACAAAAGTAAATTAATTACGCCCAACACTGCCATTCAACTCCCATGTCTGGGCAGCATTTTGGTCCGTACCACTGGGATTAGAGATCATACTAAATACATACTGATCTTTGAAAATAAACATTTATGAATGTTTCACAACACCACACCATTTTTTCTAAATTGATTGATGCTACTGATACAGTTTATAAGAGGAAACCTATAATTACAATTTGATATCGTATTAGCCATTTTCAAGAGCTAAGACACTGTCTTAAATGAAAATATATAACAAATGCAAACACTTTTTGTCGACTACTTTTGTGTAACAACCTGTGTAACCACCCATTTAATTAAATATTAAAATTTAAAAACACTAACGCATTTTTTATGCATTTACAGCTGTACAAACGTGGATTCGTTGCAAGCATTCGTCAACGTAGATGGGCGATTAGAAAAAGTGGAGACGTTCTGTGGAATCGACCTACCCAAGCCTATTATGTCGAATGGACCGAAACTAATGCTGGAATTCCGTGGAACGCAATCATCGAGGTACTCGAGAGGATTCAAAATATCATATTCATTTGTAGAAAGTAAGTATGCATTTGGCAGTTTCATTTTACTAATAAGTTTAGTTGAAGTTGAAGAAATTGATATGAATTGAAATTAAAGAACATACCTTCTCAAGACATAATGTGGCTTTGCTGGTCAAAAACTCGACACCAGGTTGAATTTTATGTCATCACAAAATTAGGACACGAAGAACTCCTCAGAACCTGTCAAAAGATTTTAAATCCACCCAAATGCCAGCTTAATATCTTTTAATTCATTAAACCCCAAAGTGAACGACGGCGTTCGCTCTTTCATTGTCTTTCTATTGTGTCTCTAATTACGGTATTCGAAAGGTTAAAGCCATTGAAAAATAAAGGTTTCTTAATAATCTTTCAGATTTCGGAATAAACACAGGGAGGCAGTTGAAGGAGTTTCCATGCGCCTTCGTGTATAATAGTAGTGAAGCGAGCAATGGTACATTTGCATCTCCAAACTCACCGGGACCATATCCAAGGGATACCGAGTGCACATACTTCTTTCATGGCGGCGAGACTGAGAAAGTGCATCTGCATTTCACGAATTTTGATGTTGAAGGAGTTTTGCCGTAAGTATTCAGTCTTTTTTATTACTACTCGAAAATATCAACTTTCTCTCAGGTGAAACATTACATATGTCTACTTACCTATTGACACAGAGTTATTTATTTTAAATTTCTAATAATTATGTTGATATAATATTGCTACCTATATAAATACTTATCTATTACATACAAAATAAAATTGCGCATTTTTTTAATGCTACCTAAGTAGGTATTACCTAAGTATACTATATTTACACTAAAGACTCGAGATATTTGATTTATTAGTAAGTAACGTTGTTTCTATGAACATCCAACTATACCTACTTATTTATACAGCTCATTTATATACCTATATTTCGCATGTAGTTAAGTACTACCTTATATACACTGGAATATATACTTATTTTATTAATAATACATATTTTCATTTTTATTTCAACATAGGTACATATTATGGTCTACATTCCAATATTATCTACGTATTATTTACGTTCCTTAAACTTTACAAACTATAATTTACAGTATATAATTGTTTTTGATTTCTTAGAATATACATATCTTATCTCTTTAAAAATCAAATGCCTAAGGTAGTGAATTCAATTACCTAATGCTTATCCATACCTATAAGCTAAAGCATTTTATTATAAGTCTAATCAGAATTACGATTTTAACACGGCAAAATGTATGAAATGCCTTTTTTTTTTCAAATTGTTCTTTGTTGTTACTCGATGCAAGTAAAAAAATCTGTGAAAGTTTGCACAGTTGATTACCTTGGTACAGCGTTGCTAAATTACATGAAATAAATTGTGATATTGATATAATCTCTGATCTAAAAATGAGTATAATAGAAAAAATAAAGAAAGGCATCCAAAAGTTCACTGGAAGATTCTATAACGATTTTTGAAATGTGATTACCTCTATTTAATATTACTGTTCATATCTTATAAATACACTTACTAATACTTTTTAAACACCTGTTTCAGATGCGAAGCAGTATCGGCGAGTGATTATGTCGAATTTTCAAACTATATGACTGAAGACAATAGATTCGGTAGATATTGTGGGCAAATGAAAGAATTCCACGTGGAGTCTGAGAGAAATTTCTTCAAAGTTACATTTAGGTCGAACGACCGCTTAGATGGTACTGGTTTTAAAGCTATCTATCAGTTTTTAGAAGCTACAGATGAATATCGAGCTCCACCGGTACAAGATAAGGCTTCACATTCTATATGTAAGTATTTTCTAGTAGATATAAATATGGATGTCTATATTAAACAAAATGAAACTATTTACATTACAATTTATTGATTAGTAAGGCTGGAATTAGATTGTAATGTGCCATCTATAAGCCATTAAAGGCTTTTAGCGTAAAATGTAAACTGTACCTACTTTGCGATTTTGAAATTAAATAAACTAGTGATTCATCTATACTAATAATATTATTTAGAGGTAAAGTTTCTTTTTTTATTTGTAGGAGGAAATCTCTGAAAGTACTGGTCCTATTGCGATATTTTTTTTTTTGATAGAAGGCTAATTTATTGCTGAGTAACATAGGCTATTTATTATATATTATGTATGCGGGCGAAACCGCGGGGAAAAGCTATATTTTCATTATGTGTTAAATGTGAAGTGAATTGAATTCATGCAAAGATCGAAAGATTAAGGCTAAAACTCGAATTAAATTCCGGCCCTGAAATTACGTGATCGATTCCTTTTTCATTTTTATACGATGTGAACGTGATATTTACGTTTTGTTTTCTCATTCCAGGTAAATTTGAATATTTTCTAATGCTGATCATCCTCGCAATACCACAGCTGCATCATCAATTATATCATTAAATAAAGTGATATTAGATTAAATATTATCATAAATTAGTCTATAATCCTGTATATTTTGTATAATAGTATGTGCCATACACCTGTAATTACGTAGATATGCAATATTTTCTAAAAAGTCGCGATTTATGTTTTCCTCTATTACCTACCAACTAAAGCAATACCATGCGAGACACAATAAAGATTTATTCATAAAGGCACGTCGTAAAACGAAATAAATTATTTGAATTTAAAGCGTTAATTGTTTTATTTTATCCTTTTCGCTAATTCAGACATATCTAATGCACAGCAAAGACATACGGAACTGGCATTGTTAAGCTGACAAATGGCGTATCGGTAACTGAAGATAAATCTAGTCAACCTTTCAATACATGGCAAAAACTATTGCAGTGTGTAATAATGTGCACACTATAGTGTACAGTTTTAGCATGACCTAATATACATTCTTCAGCTGCGGAACGGGGCATATGAAGGTTCTTTGATTCTGAAACATTTCTCCGACATTCGTTTCGCCGTTGATCGGTTCACCGACAGAACGATTCACTTTTCATTTTTTCTCCGACAGAACTTTTCAATGACGAACGATTCGTCGACAGAACGATTCACTTTTCATATTTTCTCCGACAGAACTTTTCAATGACGAACGATTCGCCGACAGAACGATTCACTTTTGAAAATTACATCGACAGAACCTTTCACCGGCGAGCGATTCGCCGACACAACTGCTCATCTGCTCCTGGGTTATAAAACATAGGTATTCGACATGTAGACCTGTTTCCGTTTGTTATTTACACCTGAATCAAGTTGTGAAGACGAAACTTAAAGTTTTATGCAAAACTTGAACAAAACTAACCAAAAAAGTGACAAAAACGTATTTGCTTCAACGTCAATACATGTATCATACATGTTATGGTTATACATACGTTTTGAAAGGTTAACTGAAATATATTTGCAAATGAAAATAATTTTTATTATTAACAAATAGCCAACCATAATTGTTTTTGTTAATCATAGTTGATTTGTTATGTTTTTGTTTTGGTTTTAATCATGTTGGTTAGGTTAGCTATTTGTTAATAATAAAAATTATTTTCATTTGCAAATATATTTTAGTTAACCTTTCAAAACGTATGTATAACCATAATATGTATGATACATGTATTGACGTTGAAGCAAATACGTTTTTGTCACTTTTTTGGTTAGTTTTGTTCAAGTTTTGCATAAAACTTTAAGTTTCGTCTTCACAACTTGATTCAGGTGTAAATAACAAACGGAAACAGGTCTACATGTCGAATACCTATGTTTTATAACCCAGGAGCAGATGAACAGTTGTGTCGGCGAATCGCTCGCCGGTGAAAGGTTCTGTCGATGTAATTTTCAAAAGTGAATCGTTCTGTCGGCGAATCGTTCGTCATTGAAAAGTTCTGTCGGAGAAAAAATGAAAAGTGAATCGTTCTGTCGACGAATCGTTCGTCATTGAAAAGTTCTGTCGGAGAAAAAATGAAAAGTGAATCGGTCTGTCGGTGAACCGATCAACGGCGAAACGAATGTCGGAGAAATGTTTCAGAATCTTCTTTGATTCTGAAACATTTCTCCGACATTCGTTTCGCCGTTGATCGGTTCACCGACAGAACGATTCACTTTTCATTTTTTCTCCGACAGAACTTTTCAATGACGAACGATTCGTCGACAGAACGATTCACTTTTCATATTTTCTCCGACAGAACTTTTCAATGACGAACGATTCGCCGACAGAACGATTCACTTTTGAAAATTACATCGACAGAACCTTTCACCGGCGAGCGATTCGCCGACACAACTGCTCATCTGCTCCTGGGTTATAAAACATAGGTATTCGACATGTAGACCTGTTTCCGTTTGTTATTTACACCTGAATCAAGTTGTGAAGACGAAACTTAAAGTTTTATGCAAAACTTGAACAAAACTAACCAAAAAAGTGACAAAAACGTATTTGCTTCAACGTCAATACATGTATCATACATGTTATGGTTATACATACGTTTTGAAAGGTTAACTGAAATATATTTGCAAATGAAAATAATTTTTATTATTAACAAATAGCCAACCATAATTGTTTTTGTTAATCATAGTTGATTTGTTATGTTTTTGTTTTGGTTTTAATCATGTTGGTTAGGTTAGCTATTTGTTAATAATAAAAATTATTTTCATTTGCAAATATATTTTAGTTAACCTTTCAAAACGTATGTATAACCATAATATGTATGATACATGTATTGACGTTGAAGCAAATACGTTTTTGTCACTTTTTTGGTTAGTTTTGTTCAAGTTTTGCATAAAACTTTAAGTTTCGTCTTCACAACTTGATTCAGGTGTAAATAACAAACGGAAACAGGTCTACATGTCGAATACCTATGTTTTATAACCCAGGAGCAGATGAACAGTTGTGTCGGCGAATCGCTCGCCGGTGAAAGGTTCTGTCGATGTAATTTTCAAAAGTGAATCGTTCTGTCGGCGAATCGTTCGTCATTGAAAAGTTCTGTCGGAGAAAAAATGAAAAGTGAATCGTTCTGTCGACGAATCGTTCGTCATTGAAAAGTTCTGTCGGAGAAAAAATGAAAAGTGAATCGGTCTGTCGGTGAACCGATCAACGGCGAAACGAATGTCGGAGAAATGTTTCAGAATCAGGTTCTTTAATAAGTCACGGTTTGACTGCGGAGCTACATAGATATGAGGACACACACACGCTTTTGTCCTGATCTTTGTGCAAATAACACCATGTTATACAAGGCCAACGTCAACGTGACTGCACTGAATTACTCATAATAGTATAACATAATTTATCGAAACTAAGGCGATGGGATCTACTAGTAGGGCGTACTAGAAATCGGGGTAACCAGCGATTTATACGTCTCACAATGTCTACGACGAAACTAAAGAAGTTCGAAGATGTGGGTCATAAAAATAAAAAAATCTCAAATCTAATTGACTTTAATGAGTGCCGAGATGAATGTGTATCAAAACTGTTTATGATTATCTTTTAAACCGTGATATAAAGTATGTATTGAACACAGAAGAAATTTCATAAAACCGTCGAGTTCTATCAATAGTTGACTATTAATAAGATTTAGTTGAGTATATAAATCAGAGTCAACTTTAAGTGAGACAGCTTAATAAATATGTTAAATCACAGATTTAAATTTACTACGTCAAAATCTCAGTAACATCATAAATTGCTGTTCAAGTAGGCGTTTAGTTACATGACAGGTTGCAATAACGATTAAATGAGCAATTCCGTGTTTGTTGAGTATTTCTGTTACGCTTAATTTGGCCGTAATGCTTGGGTCTACAACTACACTTTCAAAGTAACTAATCAAGACGCAAAATACCTCTCTTATTAAGAAAAACAAGAGATCTTATTCTGTCTAAAGTCTAAAAAGATCGACCCACAAACATGAGCTTTTCAAATAGTTATGTAAATATGCACACAAAATAATGCAGCAATGACCACTTTAGTACTGGAAAATACACCGGTATTGTGATTGTTGTGTTTATAATCAGAGAATTATAAAAGTGTGTTTGATCTTGTTCCTGTTTGTCGCTGAATAAAAGAGTGGATGGGTTGAGTTTTGTTAACTTTTATTAGTTCAAAATATTTTAGTTGTGGTTTTCGGGCTTTTTACAAGTAAAATCGCTGCAAATTCGTTCAAAAGATTTTTGACATGACACTGTTTCATTTGAATAGTTGTTTGAGATATTAATGGCCTACCATGTTTCTTGCTTATCGTTACTCAGAAGCTGGTCAACTATGATTTCCTGTGTAGGAGTACCTACTGAACTACTTCACTATTACTAGGACTAGATTCCACAATAATGCAACAAAAAATCGAATAATGACCCAGATATAATCCTTCGTTGCTTTTCTTAAGTCACCCTAAACCTATCTCTTAGTACAATATAAAATTTACAAAATTTTTATAAGATTTAGTAACTGGTAGGTAGGTACTTGTTCCGAGTATCAGCTACAATGCATTATTATCATTACCATTATAAGCGGGAACATTAGAAAAAAATCACTGTGGCCCCCAAATGCAAAGGACAATAAAATTGAAGGAACAAGCTTTAGTTAGTAAAAGTCTGATACTCTCTCTTACTTTGTCCAGAGTGGTAGAAGTTATAATATGGTGATATCGAACCTAAAAAAAAAAAACATTATATTATAAACATCGAAATTCTTTAGTCTCAGTAAACATAAAGTTACACAAGAGAAATATCTGAACACTGTAACTTAAGTACTTTTACAGCTGCAAGTAGGTACTTAAGTACAATAATAACAAATTGGCATTACAAAGTTTATGGCATCCCACAATGATATCCATTACACGGATTGTCAAACAATATTAGAGAACGTTGCGCTAATACCAGTACTCAATGTAACGAAGAATTTCAATTAGTTAGGTATTGTGGCATATTATTCTCGAAGACATTTTCTTCCTGCCTGTACCCGGTTAGGTTTTACCGCCACAGGTTGCATAATCAGCGAAATACTACCTATTTACCTAAGTTATGTGGAATTTCAAGAGCGTTTGACAGTGTTTCTTGAGGTAAGTACCTACTTATTTTTCACTTGCTGTGCTCCTGAAACCGCGGGCGGTTACATCCGCGTCTTTAGTTACTGATCCGCTCCGATGAGTCGTAGAGTGATGTTATGTAGCTTAATACCAACAATACAACAGTTTTTCAATTTAGACCAATAGTTCTTGAGATTAGCAGGTTCAAACAAACCATCAAACTGTTCGGCTTACCAACAGCCGGAAAACTAGACAGGAAAGCAAGCGTCTCATTCATACGAATTTTTAAATTATGAACTTTCTTTTAACGTACATTAATGATAAGTTATAACAATAAATACGTATGTAAAAATTGTTTAGGTATACTTATTAAGAATAAAGTTCAAATCCGTAAGAGACAGTCAGACAACAGTAGTTAACTAGTTACCTACATAGTCAATTCAAAATTACTGGCTTATCAATAATAAATATCTAATAAAGGCTAGGTAAGTCACCACTTTGTTTGTTTGTAACTTACATTTAAAACTTTTAGCTAGCAGGTAGCTAGAAGTCTAGTAACAATTTTGCTGTCATAAGGAAGTTGAGGCTGTGATTTTAAAGTTTATCTTTTCTTTTCATTTTAATTTACGTACATATATCACATTATAAATAAATCTAATAGGAAATAATTCAGTACGGAATAATACTAAGTTAGTAAATAAACTTAGTCAAGCTCGACTTAAAAACAAAGTCATTGCACCTCTACTTTCGCCTCGGTTCATTGCTTGTACTAGAGTTGTAGTCCGTGCGTTGACAGGTGTGGCGGCGCCACCGTCGCGTCGTTTAGTTCGCTATTCACGCGCGATCCCCACTCCGTTTTACGTCAATTCGAGTTCGTTCGCCGCTCTCTTCGGTGCCGGTCGGCAGGCTGTACGTGTTAATTTCCTAAGTCCGCGAAACTTTTTTCCGAAGTAAAGGGATGTGACAGTAAACATCGGTATTTTGATATTTTTTGTGTGGTATATTGTGTGTAAACGTTGTTTTGAATTGTGACTAAGTAAAGTGTTAGGTCGGAGTGGTACTGTGAGTGTGATTGTGGTCACAGGTGTCGCATTCCAGGGGGGACGCCGACGCAGCCTCTGTACCCGATACAGTAGGCAGGTGAACCGCTAGACAACCCTATTTTATTTGTAAGTAATCTGCCTCCTTACTATTAGCCCGTAAAAGGTCAATTAGTACCTACTTGAAATTGTCTGATCATTATAAAATGGTTTGCTTACCACATGACATCCCATAATCTAATTAAATATTAGCTGGTTCTTGACGCTAACTTAAGTACTTGATAGGTAACCCTGACCACTATGATTTGAAAATCAAATACAGCCTACCGTTTATCGACTCATCAGACTAAAACAATGCGCCAACCATGTAGGCTACAAATGTTTAAAAATTCGCTATGTTGCAGAATTTGTAGGTATCTATTAATAAGTACCTACACTATGTACCTACATCAAATAGGGATATTTACTTTGTAAAATATTGAATACAGAATTTAATAGACGCACGATAACAAACATAACATCTTAGTAGGTACCTACTAGGTACATATCAGTCTTCAGCTAAGTACCTACTGATATATACCTAAGGCTTAACCATCCATCTACCTACCTACTGTATCGTTGATACTATGAAGCCCATGCTGGGTAACGGTATAGACGTTCAGCCTGTTTTTCTTATCACATTGTCAATGCTGTCCATCCGGCCCAGTATTCATCTGATTGATCGCATACAAAAAAAGGAACTCGCCATTGACATAGGTACTTTAGGTAGGTAGGTACTCACGGAAATGTCCTATTCAGCTTAGCTTGTCAATATGACATGTAGTGAAGAAGAAGAAGAAAAAACTTTTATTCGTACCTCACACATACGAATTCGATTAATAATAATAATAAAAAAAGATAACTTTAAAATTTGTGCAAGGCCCAAAGGGCGCCTAACTCAGCGTATGCGGCGATATTTAAAAAGATAAATAACGCAGCGCTGGTATTTTGTGTGTGTGTTTAGTGAGTGTTTATTGTGGTCTAATAAGACTAGTTTTACACATGTGAAAATGAATCTGGCCTTCATTTGTCTAGAATCAAGATCATTTCAATAGACAGGTGAGAGGTCCAATGCTGGACCTCACTAATGCGTCACCCACCACACGATCGGTCGTGCTTTTCGCATCTAACAGTGCATTTCCGCTACGCGACTCGAGATAACAAAATAAATCGATATATCCTATCTGGTTTTGGAGGGATATGTAAGTAAAAACTAAACCAACTCTTTCTAAACTTGACACTGGCTGAATGCACAAACCGTGCGAAAACAACTCGAAAAAAGAACACTAGGTACGTAAGTAGGTTACCTACTTACATAAGTACGGATGTTGTCATAAATATAATAAACATCTTCTGGTGAATTAATAAATATTGACACGAGTAGGTAATTTATTTTGAATCAGCCTATTTTGAATCAGAAAATACTGTTTTACCTCTTGAAATAACAATAAATGAAGTACCTAGGTAGGTGTACCTACTGATAGCTGCTTAAATCCCCGGTTAACCACTTTTCAACTTTCAACCTTTTTGACTTTTCAGCCTTGGGCCTAAGGGCAATAAGTAGTCGTACATATTTTCCGGGGTAGTCAACTTTTACGGACTACCTACCCGCATAGCAATTTTTGACGTCTCTGAACCAGCTTTGCCGTAATTCAAGTAACAATAATAATAGTTCAATACGTGCTTACTTTGCAAAGGTCCTGCATTGTTGTGAAATGACAGCAGCCGTGAGCCGATACAAAGTTACCCGGTGGTAAAGGTTACAATATACAAAGACAGCTCAATTTAATTTACACGTGGAGGAAAATTATTGCAGTCCTTACTGCAGGCGATTGTAAAAATACCATCTTTCAAAATCTTTTGAAAGATTGTATTCTTACAATCGTCTGCAGCGCGGACCACCGTATTTATCGATATCTGTTAGTTACTGACCCTATTTTTGGCTAATGTTTTTTATTCAATATGTAGGTTATGCAAATTCTGCTAGCACTTTTTGTAAGTCGATCGTGGCGACGAAAAATATAGCACTGATACTCTATACTTATCGTAGTCTAATTATTCTGTTTATGGTACGAAACTCAAACTTGTATCTAACCGTAAACAATTTGAACTTGTTTCTTTTTTTTTTCACAGAATGTCAGCGCAGTTATTGCGCGCCGTTCGAAATTCGAAATGGATGAATAATATACCTACTAGGATTTAGTAACATCTCTAAAGCGCGAAATGCGCAAATGGCTTCGGTAACACCTGATAGGTTACCTACACCCATTTTCTAGAGAAAGTCGCCGACCAGCATCACCATAAATTCACGAGATTTATGTGAGCTGAAGACATGAAGATATTTGTAAACGATTGGCCTGAAAACTGGTATATTGGCATATCATATGCGTTTTGAGCACCCCTAACAAACAGTCGGGTTTTATGGGCCTTCATGTATGGTTGCTATAATAGTTTATAGTCTGTATAAGCATTTTACATATAAATATGTCAAAGGGAATTAAACCACGTTGTACCTACATCTTTTGACCTAAATGCTGTGACTCTGCGCCTATTTCGCTATCTATTAATTTATTAAGATTCCGTTCTCATGGCAGTTCAGATAATTTAATATAAATTCTGTTCATTTTTTAATTTATTCAGAAAGTAAAAGAGTGTTCGGATATAGTAAAATAGAAAAAAAAAAACACTTGAAGCTCGCACAGGAAAATTACCAATAAAAAAAATATAAACTGATCTCTATGGAATAACATAAAACAATAATACGACAGTTATGAGAGGCTAAAAAGGCTTATATCGCAGCATAAAACTGCAATATTTAAAAAAAAAGACGTGTGGTACTCGGGGACTGCCGCGGTAAAGCTATTGCATAGCATTTTTATCAACTTATGCAATTATAATTATTTATTTATTTTATTTATGCAGTATTTTTTTAAGCTATTGCATAGCTTCTATCGCGGGCCTTGAGTGTGGAGACCGAATCCAGAAATTCCGTAACGAAAATAACCTAACACCCCCCACTCATTTGTTTTTTGAGCGTGGTGACCGATAAGAAAACAAATAAGTGAACAATCAATTCAATTCAATGTGTTAAAGTGTAACTTCAAAAAAAAAGTGTGGAATTGGAATTGAATTTAAAACGAATTGTCAAATAAAGCCGTTAAAACTGATGTGTTAATAATTTTCTGAATAATATTAAAATATCTGTCTATATCTACACATTGACTTGAATTTATTGCCTAAAAGCATACGTTCTAATCTAGAATTCTAGAATAAATAAATGTCAAAACCTTATCAGTAAACATTGGTATTTATTGACAAGCAGTTTGGTACATGACTTATTTTAACTAACTACCAACCAACGACCCTTCTATTCCATTCACCCTGTCTTTACGTGATTTATTTATTTATTATGGAACTGCAATAATATACGTATTATATATATACGATAAGAGGCCTTTTAAAAACTGGACTGCCAGATTGTTAGAAAGAGTTACCGCGGCCCTGAAACGCAAAGGGTAACTGGAGGAACACAGGTATGTTATAGTCACTAAAAGTCTGATATCTACTCCCTCTCTCTCCACCAGAAAGCGAGAGAAGTATTTAAGATTTCCCATAAAAAAGGTCTGGCTGGTAAGAGAAACAAACTCCAACCCAACTAAAATTAACAGGCGATTTTTGGCGGAGATTTTCGGGTAAAGTTCGAGTAAAGGATGTTTTAATTAGTCGCAAAATGATATTGTGATGTAAAAGTGAACCTTTGTATCATAAGCGGCTACACAACTGGACAATATATTAAGTGGAATCATTGCAGCAGGAGCGGTCTCGGAAAAATAGAGCTGAGATTTTATCGTAGTTTTGTCTACTTCAGCGAAATTTTCCGAGAAGGTTGACTTATTACATTTGCTGCTAAATACTACAAAAACATTAGAATGTGTACATCCATATTCTAATGATAAACTAATGAACTATTCATACGAAAACATGGCTTAAAGGACTTAGTATCCACGCCAAAAACATAAACAAAAAAGAACCAAAGAAAGGGTATAAAAAAAAACCAAAAAGGCTTTTGAAAAAAGAACTTAACGACGTATTTGTGTTTATCTCATATTATAATCCTCCTTCTTCCGAACATCTCTATTAACAGGCTCATCGTCTCAATAGTCACCTCATTTTTTAATCTTAAACATTACATATTTAATTACACAAACACCCAAATACACTGACGTCATAAGTACAAACAAATCTGTCATCGCTTCTGTTTTGTTGATCGCACGACTCAAAACAAAAATTGCCAATTAATAGATATGATCATAATTAACATCGTCAATATCACGCTATTGTCTTTAGTTGAGTGTTGCTAACAATGCCTATCTGTTTAACGTCTATTGTGTAATGATATAAGAATTGTACACGATTTTATCAAGTAGTATTGTGGCGGTTTTTGTCATATCTGTGCGGTTGAAGGTAAATAACGGTAAGTAAAGACTTCAACGCGTAAGGTTAAATATTTTTCAATACAATCACTTGAACACGCGCTCTTATCCCACCGCTTACAGGCACGCAATAGGCTATTTCCCGCACAAGTGCAAAAATGTGCGCGTGCTCTCCCCCGCCATAATTTTATTACATTTACTAGCTTTTGCCCGCGCGGCTTCGCTCCCGCTCTTCCCTACTTCAGCCTACTATACCCTACTCTACCCTACCCTACTCTACTCTACTCTACCCTACTCTACCCTACTCTACCCTACTCTACCCTACTCTACCCTCCTCTACCTTACTCTACCCTACACTACCCTACACTACCCTACACTACCCTACTCTACCCTACACTACCCTAATTTTCATTTTTTTTTTCCATAAAAACCTTCTCCTCATAATAACGAACACAACAAAAAAAAAATTAGCGAAATCGGTCCAGGCGTTGTTGAGTTATGCGCTTACCAACACATTTTGCGATTCATTTTTATATTATAAGAATTGTATCAGGATGGGCGCGCGTCGTCCCCCACGAGTCGGCGGTCAACCCCCGTTTATTCATTTCAGTGAGTGTATTGAAAAAAGTCATTTGAAACACATGAAAATTTGCCACTGCAGTCCTTGGCTCCATAACACACTAGCCTACGGCTCGTGCGGATTTCGCCTCGGTCGCAATGACAAACTTTCTGCACTTGTATCAAAATGTACTATTGAAGCCGTCTCAAAAAGAAGCTTGAAGCGGCTTTTTTTGTGGATCGAGGCGAGGACACTTATAATTTTTATACAAAGCGTTTTCGGACCACATTTCTGTATCTCAGAGGTAAACAATCCACCACCCCACCCACTCCACTTTTTTGAAAATATGTTTTTTTGCACTGTTAAAATTGTAAGAACCAGTTCTACGTAATGGTATAGGACCTCAAGTCCTACGACATCTAGGAAGAGAAATATCCAATCGTATATGACAAAAACATATCGGGTATAGGACTTAAAATGATGATAAGATTGTTTACTCTCCAGCTTTACGCGCACTTAATGTTGTTCTAAACTTTATTGTGATTATGTGTAATACATAATAATTATAAAAAATACAATTGAGTTTGTTTCAATATCTTTAAAGCAATTATGTTAAAAATACATTTCAAGTTACTATCCGCGCGTTTTTGCCTCTCCTGCAAAATTTACTTTTCGGCACATACTGTTGTTTACCTCTGAGGTACAGATTTAATTTACGTACAGTCAAGGAGTGGACTTCCCTGCCGGAGTTTTGTGTTTCCTGATAGCTACAACTTAGGAGTCTTTAAGTCAAGAGTGAAGGTTACTTCTTGGCAAGCGTGCTCCATCGTCGACCACATCATCGCTTAGGTGAGATGGTGGTCAAACGCGAGCCTATTATTAATAATAAAAAAAGTTAGTTTGCTCCACGGAACAGTAAAAACAGTGGAAGAAGTAAGTAGGCGTGGCACTGTCGCCGCTAGTAAGAATCGCGTTGCGCACTTGCTGTTCAAGCGCCCTCATTCTCTAACTAGACTGCGCAACATAATAATTAACGAAAAATAATATTAAAATGCCTTATTGTCCCATACTGTACTTTAAAAACCATAGTTTGACTAAAAATCTAACTCATGGAGGTGTATCATACCACCGAAAAGTATTATTTTCGGATTTATTTTAATAAAATGAAAAAATAAAATTACGTGAAACATTGCGCAGGATATACTGTAAACAAAACTAGTCCTTATTGACATCAAAACAAAGTTGATTTTCTTTTCTCGGTTATTAGCTTTTCTGGAATATTCGTTAGTCTACCTATACTTTTGACGCTATCCAAATAGTGCGTGACTTTATCGATAAAATCAATCGATATGTATAATATGTATTACATTGCCTTTTTAAAATATATATTATAGTTTAATAGTTTTGTAAGTAATATAATACAGATAATTATTAAATTAATAAATATAATAAAATAAAAATTGTGGTATGATATTTGTGACATATTTTAAATAAATTTAGTTAAAGAGTTAGGAACAACATAGGGCGTTTGAATTATACTTAATATTCTTATGTTTAGCAGTGGGCGATGACGATGATTTCAGCTGAGATGATGATAATTGATGTACTATGCAAATAAATACCCTTTTTACTACGTTTAAAAATTGCCTTTAATCATATTAATTTCATAATTTTAATACTATCACACTATCGCATACAATTTTTTTTTGCATGATATGTTTTAAATACGTTTTCATACAATCGATACATATTTCGATCGAATAAGGTTACTTCCCTATCTGAGTAGCAGCGAGTGCATTCGCGCCAGTGATACGCCATTCAAATACCGGCTGGCCGAAAGTCGGTATGCATTTAAGCGGAAGTTGCGGAATCATTTTCTACACCAATAGCAGAATCGTCTCAAAACTTCTGTCCTTACTTTATATAAATATATTTATGTAGTATATATATTATATTAAATATATATGTATGTGTATTTTATCTATAATTATGTATATTCTTACTCTTGTTTTAATACCAAAATTTTCTTTTGTGCGCCTACCATATTGTCTCTTCACCACCCTAGGTTGACTGGTAGAGAATGCCTAAGGCATTAAGTCCGCCTATGTACTTTTTGTTGCATGAAGATTAAATAAATAAATAAATAAATACCAATCTTATTTTTACGTAGTTAGAGTTCATACTGAATATTATATACTGAACTGACTTATTATAAGTTGGAGGATTATATTCAAGATAAAAATGCTTGGCTCAATGCTGGTCCAGCTCCACTACCACTAGGGCGTACTAATTAGTTGATTAGTTGGAAACTAATATTATTATTTTTTTAATTTGAAAGACACAATTGCATTGTATAATGTAGAAGCACTTTTTCCAAGTTTGTGAATGTGAAGCACCATGGAGCATTTTTATTAGGTTACAACTTTTTTTTTTGACATTACGAGCATGGCAGTTGAGAGTTTGTCATGCTCACTCAAATGTCTCGCTGTTGGTGGCACGTGTTATTGGGTCGTTCAGTTCCCTTCAAAATGGTTGAGCTGAGTGGGGCTGATGCACGCGTCATGCTCGTGAACGGGTGCCGTCAGATGGGACTGGTCATCTCTTAGCTGCCAGTGGCTTAATTCAGTTTCTATCTTTTAATTATTTTACATTTTTTATTTCATTATCGACATTGTGCTCACATGATAGAAGCAACAAGTAATATGTAACCAAGCATTATATGTAACACATAATATGATTTAAAAGAGTGTCCATGGAGTTTCTTGCACGTTCTTCTCCATAGAGACCTACTCTTTGGAACGTGCAATTTAGCTTCACTTTTCTTGGACTGACCGACATTTGACTATTCAAAAGTGCCTGTAAATGGTCTATTTGAAATAAATGTTTTGATTTTGAAATAAATGTTTTGATTTGATTTGAACAATGCCATCTAGCGACGAGTGGCAGTACTTGGTAGTCAAAGATGTATTTCTTTCTTGTTTTTATCAATTTGATTTATAGACTTTTGAAATTAAAGTTGCATTTCGTATAATTTTTTTTTTGCATTTCGTCTACGCCCTGTTTTTGTTTTCAGCCAATAATATTTTTAGGTTTGCAGTAAGAGTAAATTGTAAATGTATGAGTTTGGCGACACCGGTTCTGGAACAAACATTTTCTCAAGCTACTTCCACTGTTTTTACTGTTCCGTGGTTTGCTCTGTCCACTTACAACAAGTGGACAGAGCAAAATGAGACATAAAATAACACCTTCTCTAGGCGGAGCGAGAGAGAGTGCTAGACTTACTGACTAAAACCCACCTGTGTTCCTTCTGTTGCCCTTTGTATTCCAGGACTCTGGTACTTGTTTCGAACCATCCCGCAACCCTGGCACGTTTGCTCTGACCACGGCTGTCTTAGAGTACCTGTGACTACAAGTACTTGTGCACTCAGTATTCGTGATTTTTGAGCTAAAGAATCATGAGCAATATAAAAGAAAACTTCTATAAATAATTTTAATCTTATTTGCTCGTAAACCTAATATACCTCTTTCCGCATTTCATAGACTTGACCCTTGAACATAGCTAGTGTTGGTAGTTACTAAATATTACCGACTTTCACATGTTTTGCAAAGATAAAATTAAAATATGGCGTCCGGAACCTATGCTCTCGATTCTTATAGCTTGCCCTCAACACTTGCCCCTAAGATAAGAAATTCAAGATTTCGCAAACTATTGTGATAATTTTCTTAAATAAACTTATCTACGGAAACCGTTGTATTTGTCCATTAAAGTTACTCGATTTTGGATTGGCTTTTATTGATTGGAGTGCGGTTAAACAACGGTTTCGAGTGATTGGCAGACCTTTTATCTGTCCTAAGGCTAGTCCACTTCAGTACATGGCCTCATTTCCTAGGTAGCTGCAGTGCAGTAATCTTAGGAGATACAAACGGGATCGGAAGATTAGGTTACGCCACCTTTCAAACTGAGCGCGAATTACCGTCACTTTGAATGACGAATTGTGGTTCAATAAATCTGGTGCGTCAAATATGTAGGTACCCACATTCTAAAGATATGTTTACGTCATTATCGGGAATGAAAATGATATCACTGGTTACAAGCTTGTGTTATTTTGATTCGTGATTTAGTTTTGCATCAATTATCGCTAGAGATAAACGTTAAACTTTGTGCTACAAGGCTGTTTTAGCGAACGAAAATTGGAACGAATGCCGCCGCCATTTAATTTTTTTCAATAGTTGCTATTTGCATAAATAATCTCACTAAAAGTGCTCCCCTGGCAACGACATTCAAGCGCCAAATGTTTGTTGTATTGTAGCACCGTGAAATCAAACAAAAACACTTCGAAAATAATTAACATAGTTCACTAAACCTTCAAACGCATCTTATTTATACACACAATTTCACTTAAATTTACTAACAGTAACCCCAAGGCAATGCCATTTAAGCGCCAAAAGTTTATTGTAGCACCGTAAAATCAAACAAAAAGACTCAGAAAAAATGGGCGTAGTCCACCAAGCCTTCAACTCCAACACATCTCATTGTGTTCCTACTGTATTTCGTAAACTCACTTGTCATCGCCCCCGCAGTATTTCCTTTAAAAATAATACTCAGCAAACAGGTTCACTGTTCTAAGAAAACTTTGTTTTAATATTCTCACGAGAATTCCGTGGCTAAATACGGGCAATTGTGCAAACACAAAACATTCCTTTTGCCTGATAAATATTTAATTCAAATGGTACCTGTTACTGTACTTAATGTTCTATCAATATGCAAGTGTTCTATTTAGGAACGTTCGTTACAAGTCCGGCTAGTGTTATTTATTTTACTTCTTACTTATCCTGGTCATAGGCGTATAGAAAAAAATACGATATAAGGTGGTGCTTGACTGTGGTACCATCTGATGATAAGCAGTGATGCAATCGGTGATGGCGAAGCGCAGTAGTTTATTAAGAGCTTATTCATTCTAGTCTTGAAAATTTGATTACCGTCTGCATGATCCAGAATACTCATAGCATTAATTTCAATTTAACTCTTTACAGGCGGTTTCGAATTATCAAGGTCTGTCAGATAAAAAAAGTAAAATGTAGTGCTATTTGCACGTTCCAAAGCATTACACGTTGTTCTTAGAGATGTTCTAAGAACAACGTGTAAGAAACTCCACGGATATGTTTTTAAATCAACAAATTGTTACAAAATAATGATTACACCGTTAATGCTGAAATTATAAATATCTAAAATGATATAGAAAGACGTGAACATTTAAAAAGTAAGAAGAAAAAAAACAATTCGAAGAACAAATAATTAAAATAAACCGTGGCACGCGAGATGACTCATGCGCGCGACCATTTTGAAGGGAACCGAATGATCAAGCACATTCGCCACCATCAGCACGACGGACGTTTGAGTGAGCATGACGCTGTCACCCGCCAGGTCAAAGACGTGTCCAGTAAATGGAAGTTTAAGGTTTCTTACTTAATTTTGAGTTGAAAAAACTTTCTATTTGCAATTTTGGATAAAGCTGTTCTCCAAGAAATAGTAGGCCTGAGTATTGGATATTAATATTACGTTCTTGGGGAAAAAGGATCTTTCTTGACAGACGGACCAGCGAACAACAAAGTGATCCTAGAAAGGTTCTGTCCGACTGAGGTACGGAACCCTGAAATGAATGATGAGGGATCCCTCAGATCCCTCTGCACGCTCTTCACCATAATGAACGATCCTTGTGCTCCTGATTATTTAAAACAATATTTTAAAGTGTTGGGCAGTTCTCATAATCTTAACCTTCGTGCATCCAAAAACATGCTTCTTCATATTCCTTCTCACCGTTCTGGCTTTATGTCCAATTCTTACGCTGTTTCCACCATAAAACTCTGGAATGTGCTTCCCCTTGACATCAAAAAAGCTGAAAGTAAATTATCCTTCAAACGTAAAATTCGGAACTACTACTTGAAGTCCTCTCAACCTTAGTTCGGTCTTCGTTCAGTATTGTTATTAAGTTCTCATAGTGATATCATATTTTTCATAGTATTTATTAGTTTATTATTTTAGCATATATATGTATTTTATTATTATAAATAACTTATTTTATATTTTTCCATTTGAACTATTTGTTATTATGTATTTGTTTATTGTGCAAACCTACCACAGTGTTGTCTTTTTTAACCCAAAGGTTGACTGGTAGAGAATGCCTTGTGGCATTAAGTCCGCCTATGTACCACTATTGTACATGAAGTTTAAATAAATAAATAAATAAATAAATGAGTTAAGTAGGTACCTAATTCCGCAATGCACATGATAGTGCATCTTTTTTAAAACCAGGGTAATTAAGTTAATAGCTAAGTATCCTATTAAACGGCCTATGGCTATCCCACGCACCATCTAGCGAGGGATGAGCTGTTCCCATAAAATCGAGTTATGATCCGATCCATGTGATTACGTATCCTGCTTGCTAAAGATTACGGCTATCGTCACAATTAACCGGCGGAAGTACCTAACAAGAACTAGCAATAAATGTCGAAAGTAATTGCATGTAATGTGCAGTACATATTCCCCGGAATTACGCAAGAGGTGGGATCGGGAAGAAATATGTACAGGAATTCCCTTCAGGTCGATGGGCCGATAGATCACTCGGGGCTAGAGCCTATAGGGTTGCTAATTGGAATGTTAATTCAAGTTTCTATACGAAGCTTATTTTAATATTCTAGTCTTATGTCGTGATAGTCCAGTAGTTAAGGCACCCGCTTCTCATGAAACCGGGCATGAACCAATGTAAATTTTTCAATTCGTATGTACTTTTTTAAGTTTATATAGGATATTACCGACACCCTGTACCTCGAAAAGCACTTAAACAGTGACAGTCGTTACAGAATAGTCAGACGCCAGAAAGTCTGACCATCAGTCTTTCCAAGGAATATCCCAGTAACTGGCTTGTGAAGAAGATCTGATAGGTAGTCGCTTCATAGAAACACGGGTATTCAGTTGCATCCGGTTAGCAGCTAAAAAAACGGACATTATGATTACTCTTACTCCAGGTCCAGTCTTATTGTGGTGTAAAAAATCGGTATGGCACTAAAAAGTTTTGACAGCCAACGGGAAAAAAATATCGTTCTTGTTGTTATGATCATACTAACTAAACGTTTGGCAATCACACTATTATGAAGACGAATTTCTATGTGTATGTGTGTTTCTAGAGACTGTCTAACAAGTTAAACAACTTGGGTAATTATTAGGATTTAATGAAATCTGATGTAGTCAACACGGGTTCAACAATCCAGGTTGATTAAGAGATCGAGATCATTGTTTACTAACAGAAGAACCTTATAAAAAGTATCGAATATAAGTATTTTTTAAATGATTAAATATTATACAAAATTCCCAAGTCGGTTGACTTATTAGACTTGTATTATTTTTTCGCGTTCAAACAGCTGAATGTATTTGGATGAAAATGGGCACATGGGTGGACCATGTCCATGTCCTATACCATAAATAGGACTTCATAGGACTTTTCTGCTTTTACTCTAGCGAAGCCGCTGGAAGAAGCTAGTTAAAAAATAAATTGCGGACCTTTACTGATATCGATTCTAAAAGCAAGATCTTCATTAGCAGCTTTTTTGCGATAGCTTCATAGACTTGCTGATAGACGCGTGTCTTATTGTATCTACCTTTTTGTGTTCCCCAAACTATCTTTGTTGAACTGTCATTACTTAATTTGCCCTACAGCTCAAAATCGGGCTCCCATTGTACCGCAACAGTAATCAACTCTTTAAGAAGTAATTACATTCTTAAAGACGATGATGATGCTGCGAAAATAAGAAAAAAGACATCATTTAAATATTGCTTCTATATTTAAAGGCTATTGGCCCGCACAAGAAATCGTTAACTTATTTTTTTTTTGTTCATACAACTGTGTTTGCCAACCGTCCACGGAAATATAGTGAAGTTCAAAGTCAATATTGTGAACACCATGTCTAAATCGTTTTTTGTTGAAAACTTGATTTTTGTACCTTCCGAGTATTTAATGTGGGGAAGTTAGTTAAATGCGTGACGAATTAATTTCATACGGATCTCTGAGACGATGAAATCTTGGTGTGATTGCGATTTTTTCGTGTGTAACCTTGATATTATATCTATGTGCCATTCAACGAAGCTGTGTAGTGACAATTCGAGAAAAGGTCTCGCAAAAAAACAGTCACCAAAATGACTTTATCGAAGACAAACATTATTTGGAACTGAATGTTTCCGATTTCTGACTTTTCATTCTGTAATTTGTTGCCCTGTCATAACTTAAGAGCACTTGACTTCACTCTCAAGGTGCCTTTATCATGGATTCGATAGCTTTTGCAGTTAACCCACCTCAGAAGGACCATAACAATATTACTCTTCTTAATATGATTGATTTACCTACATACTTAGTAAGAGACTCTTGTTGAATCTGAGATGATCACAGTACCGTTGTCTGCAATACCATCTTTGCATGATTCTGCTTTTCAGTTTCTCTTCGTGGTGATTGTAAAATAATTCTCAAATTGCCATCACGCCACAAAATTCTGACAGCCTAATTTCAACGGCAAATCATACTGAGTTATCATTATTGTGATAAATTGCTCCAATCAATCGAAACACATTATTACATGATCAATTAGACTCGAATATCTTCTAATGCATTGTTCTGTCAAGTTAAGGTCGATACAAACTTGGTCGTCGTCGCCCTTGCACTATATTCGTCGCTTCGCAACCGAACAAGTCTCGATATAAATAACAATGTTAGTGATTATGAATTCGTTACTAACATTTACGCATTTGATACGCGTAGTTCGATGAATGGTTCGTATAACTTCGTGTCGAGTCGGAGCTTTTCGCTCACGGTCAACTTGTGATGGTAGAAATTGGTTTTGCGTGTTGATGTTGATGGTAGAAAGTATGGATCGTGTGATAGATGATATTTGTATTGACTTTGGAAAATAGTTTACCTTCGAAATTTGGGTCGATAGCTAAACAGACTTTTTGTAAATAGGCCAACTCCCTATGAACCATGGCTGGTAGCTTATGATGAGATTTTTATGTCTTGAAGGATGACTGATAAAGAAAACAGCAAACTCAGTGTACATTCATGAAAACAAAGAATCACCAGTAATAGATATTCTTCACCTAACTCCATTATTTCCAAGCTGACGACCCCAATTACTATTACATTCCACGATGACTTGAATCTGATATCACATGATCACGTCATACATTACAGAAATTACGCGATATAGTAATAAATTTTAACGATATTGTCGAAGGATATGGACTCCACAAATCTCCATTTATGTAGCTTATCGTAGATTGAATCCAAACCTAAGATATACGTGTTCAACCTTTTTCATAAATCATTAGATTGTTAAGTAAGTAGTTTGTAATAACGACGTAGCAGCACCGTGGCACGTTGGGCAGCCAAAAAAAAAAACATGTGGACGTCAATCGAATGTCATGACGATGACTGTAACATGACGTAAGATAAATGCTCCTAACATTCTAAAGAATCGAATTCCTTTTTCAAATATCTTTAAAATGGCAACGGCACTCAGTGTAACTGGCTACTACGTTGCTTTTTATTAGACATTTTTATTGCGCATGAGACAGGACCCATGAGGTCTCGTTGTCTCTGTTAAAGCGGTACTTTTCTACCGCGGTGGTATTTCAATTGGTGCTTTAGACGTTGAAGTAAAAGCAAATACCAATAAAGACTACTCAACTTCTAGAGAAGGAATTTTTATTTTATACTTTCGTAAAATTGATAAAGGTCATATAAGGTAAAGTTAAGAACATTTAAATCTATCTTCAATCGCAGAACGTATTAGCCCAAGTAACACGAGGAAACAAGCTTCCAATAATGACCAAACAATGCAAATTATTCGCTGAAACCACGTCAGTCTGAAATATCTCCGTATTAACAATTTATTATCTCCAATGCAAACATCATGGCATGTCGCAATCGCATTGTTTTATCTTAGCTTGAAGCACACTAATCTAACCTGTTGAGGAATGTAAGGCCGTGTCTAACAGCCTTTTCTAAGGCACGTAGGACCACATTTATCTGATGTGACAGGTATGAGAATACATAATAGTCCGTGACTGTGTGCATATTTGGACACGCAAATTATGGGACACAGGGTGACAAATTGGGTAATTAGTCCATTACCACGATCTTGGGTAGCTGCATGTTTTGTTGCGAAATTCTTGCATCTGTGGCTTTAATCTATAGGAATTGTGGAATTGTAATCCTTATTATTGTGGCTTACAATTGCAATAAGGAGCTTAAAGGATTATTATTGCAGTGTTTTATAATTAGGATTAGCTTCTGAAATGTTGAGTTCTGCTTCAAATGCGGTAGGTAATTAAGATTACAAATCAGACTACCAAAGTACCATATGATCATCAAGAAAAGATTTCGACTCTTAGAATCGTTCATCCAGAATTTCAGTGCTATGCATACAATCATCCACAACATTTCGTCGACCAAAACTTGGAAATTTATATTTATCCCTCAAAGCTATCGATGGCATAAGTTAATAATCTATAATATTTCTAATCGATCCATTAAGAAATTATCCGAAGAGAAATAACGTTAAACTGAATAATGGCTATGCAACGAGACACGACTTCTGATTTCAACTGCAACAATAAATCTAATACTTAGAACACGGCGTGTGTTGGGAGCGGCTTACCTTTGGCTGACGAGGTCGAATAATGTTAATACCTCTACAAGAAGCACTGTATCACCGTTATTTATGTCTACACTTGCATCTAACGTGCATTTGGCATTTTACTCTTTGTCAGGGTTAGGAACTCTGACTGGGAAACTAAGCATGCTGGTTTTAGAAAGCTTTCAAGAAGTAAAAGTGAAATGTGCATCTGCTCTTTCTCTAATACGTCCCAGATTGCCATCAGTTATGGTAAATTATAGGCTAGGTCTATCCTCATTCAGTTCCTTCATGTTTTTTTTAGTGGGAATTCATAAGTAACGAGTTCCCGTTTTGAATCGAGCAAAAAGTATCAGAATTTTACTGATTAAAACTCTGTCGGTTGCCTTTTGCATTCAAGGGCCTCAGTTACTCTTTCAAACAATCCGCAAAGCTTGTTCACGCTAAAAAGATAGTGACAGGTGATAGTGTAGGACTGTTTTTTGTTCATAGATGGAATAAATGAGATAAGGGCAAAGCTCACTGGCAATGACTGACAAGCATCTTGTCAGTAGCTTCTTTATGTTAACGTGCTTCCTACATTACTAGGGCAACCGTACTGAGTAGTTGATGTGCGATTCTAGTTTACCGTACAGCATTGCTGTCATTTGATGATATCAGTTCTTGCCTTTGCAGCCGCCGCCTCGCTTAATACAAGGTCACATTTTACATTTAACTGACAAAGATGCGTAAATCATTCTGTGAATCGAATTAGACACAGAACTATTGCAATAGGCCATCAAAGATCATGACAACATGCACACATGTTACTCTAAAGGTGTTAGCGTTGGTCAATTTGCATCAAACCGTACTGTAGTGTCAACACGACCGAGAAATCTGTCACTTCTGTCACAATACCGTTCTCGTGACTGCAAGCTAAATATTTTACGTAAGTTTAACCTAATACAGAGACAATAGCTACCTTAGTTTAGCTGATAAATTATTTCTAACTTATAGGGTCATAATGGTCATAATCGAACAGCCGACTTTGTAGGTGGCGGTCGATATCGTTATGTCAACTAACTAGTGTTATGAAATGCTCTGTACGTTAGTGTTTTCTTAACTTTCTCATAGTGTACCAGTTAAATAAGCTTTCGCAGTTCCCTGATGCATAATTCATTAGAGTCAGGTGCTTTGATGGAATATATTTGTTTGGTTGATCTAGTTTTTCTTTCAGTTCTGACTCTGTCAATCCAATTGACGTGAAGAAAATGACAGCTGTCTGATCTTAAACTTTGTTATAATCTAGAATTCAGAAGTTGATGGTAATCCAATTTTTGCCTTTTGTTCACTCTGAAGTGGGTCACTTCTTGAAAGGCTTTATCAAATGGATAATTTCTCCTACTCTGAAATTCGAAATGGATTATCAATTTTGCGGTCTAAAACCCACCTGTGTGCCTTCAGTTTTTCTACAAGGTGTCGTTTTGAAGCTGCAAAATATTTCAGGAGGTAATTATGTTAGTGATTCTCGACCCGAATCAATAATAAAATAAGTAGGTAATTTTTTTTTTTTTTTATAACCGCGCTTTTTTTCACACACACAAACACGGAACAATAAAGGGCGTTTTCACACACACTAACTCGCAACGATAGTTTCATAAATAATGTATCATCCAATCATCATCCCGCACGCCACACCCTAGCCACGCCCCCGCGGCCATCGATCAATCGATTTAGTTTAGTGTAATTAAAAAATTAAATAACAAGTATTACTGATTATTGACCAGGTTTTGTATTTTTACATGATTATTTATGAGTTTTATTACAACCTCCTGAAATATTGTGCAGTTTTAAAACTGCACCTTGTATACGCTCCAGGGCCACGGAACCTCTTTTGAACAATCCCGTAGCCCAATTACTTCACAGGGTCTAGGGTTACCCGAAAGGGAAGCTCGGCCCCGGTACGAAAGGCGAAAAGGAAAGGGGTGGGTTTTTTAGTCAGTAAGAGTCTCACACTATCTCCTACTCCTCCCAAGGGCGGGGGACATACCATTGGGATGATTTGTACCCACCAAAAAAAAGCACTTGAGAGGATTTTGGTGGGACTTTTTCGAATGAAGTCGGACAGATCAGAAATGATAATAAATATTGCACTTGTTTACAATAAGTTTGCATACTATTTCAACTTCCAACGTTGACTGAAAGATCAGCAAAAACCGTAATGTAAGAGTACATTACTGCTTCATTAGTTTTATGTACGATATTTTAATGACTATGATTATTATGTAGATATTTTTCCCCGTCCGTCATCGAGGTCTATAAATGTGTTTCCGATAGAAATCTTTACTATTACGAGGTTCTTAAATGACATACTGTGTGCATATAAAAGAAGTGTTTTATTGCTTGCGTAGTCAATTGTGTCATGATATATTAGATACGTTCTATTAAGTCAATTTAGCTTGAAATAGTATTCTATTAAGTTAATATGTTTTCCTTTCAGTGTTTATTACTGCGGAAAAAATATTTCTGCTGTTATGTAACAGAAACTTTCTAAAAAATAATAGTTTTACTAAAACAATGACATATTTTCGAGTTACCAAATGGAATTATGGAACTTTTTGAAAGTGGATGAAAATATTTTCAGTTAGTTATATCATCGGATTGCCGTCATGATTTAGACATTGTTTTAGTTAGAATCCAAATACCTTTTTGATTTTTTTTTTAACTTAAATAGTACTGGTTTTTATAAAACTGGTTTAATTTCATCTTTTCCCACCGAAATCCTACCCAGCCACTTTTATTATCAGATCATTTAGATACATTTATTAATACAAATGGACAGTATTAATATATTTAAGTACTAAATGATCTGCTAATAATATTAACGGCTGACAGGCAGTAGGAATGTACTCTAGATAGTCGTCGACCTCAACACGGTGCGAGGACACCCAGCGGTGACGACCACACTTTTACTAAGTAAATTATTATTAAATTATTATTTACGAAGAAAAAGAGAAGGAAATAAGGTTAGTTAATCAGGAATATTAAGTGAGTAGTAGATAATTCCCGAGAACGGAACGTAAAAAGAAACGTAAGTAATATTTGAAAATAGAACGTTTGGTCTTGTTTGAAAATAGCTAGCTGTGCCGGCGACTGCGTTCGCGTGGACTACAGGATTTTGAATTTATTTATTTTTTCTAAAATAAAAGTAGCCTATGTTACTCCTTATTACATCAGCTACCTGCCAAAAAAAGTGCCGTCAAAATCGGTCCAGCCAATTCAGAGATTAGCCTCGACAAACAGACAGACAGACAGACAAAAATTGTAAAAAAATTTGTTTTGGTGCATGTACCGTATATATATTCATATGCATGTAGTAAAAAGCAGTTATTTCAATATTACAAACATACACTCCAATTTTATTTATATGTATGTATGATGTATAGATTTAGGACACAAGGTTTTTGGCGGGATTTTGTCAAGTGAAGTTGAAGGCTGGTTATTAGTTAATTTTTTTGCAAATTGATTACTAGTGGATTTTGTAATGTAATATTGTTTTATTTTTACATAACTGGATAATATGCAGAATCAATAAAACAGGCGCGATCTCGGTAAAATTAAGCTAAGAATTATATTGCAATAATTGAGGAATCTTGCCAAGAAAGCTGACTTGATATATTTACTCACAAATACTACAAAAACTTTAGAATGTGTAACATCCACATTCTAATGGAACTCAAAGTTCCTAACTGTAAAAATTAAATATTTTTTCAACTTAACACTGGCTAAATGCAAAAACAGTGCGAAACCAAAAAATAGGTTAGGTACGTTTTCTTAATTTTGGGTTGGCTTTGGTGATATTTAGGCTCAGTTTTTTTGGATCAATATTTATCGCAAAACTTCAACTTTTATTAGCAATATATAATCATATCATTTGATTTGCATTTGATTATTTCTTTCTAGAAACCTGTACTTAAAAATAAAAATATAATTTAAAAAATAAGAAAAAAACCCGACTGCGTAAAAATTTACTTTAAATAAAAACTGAAAAGAAAAATAAACAAGTTCAGTCCACAGTTCAGCAACAGTCGAGACCCACATTAGACAGAATGATGAGTCTAGATTATTTTAATGGGTCCCGACTGTCGGCAGGCAGTCGGGTTTTTTTATTTTTTAAATTAATTTTTTATTTTACACTTTTTAGTTACTATTATAATATCTCTATTTATTCAATATATTTTAGACGTAAAATCACTATAAAGTTCAAAAACCGACCTAGGCATTCGCCTCAGTACAAAATAAATAACATAGATTTTCTGTTGTACTTTTTTTTAATATGGTCATGACATACCATTTTGAAATCCTCATGAAAAGCCCTTTAATTTGACACCCATATTGCAGAATTCAAAATTTTTTTTTTTAACTAGCATAATTTATAGCATCTCACAATCGATATGTTGTTTTTTTTTTTAACGTCACCTATCTAAGAACACTTGGGTTATCAAGACGAATCTAACGATATGTTAATTATAAAAATCTGTTCAGCGGTTTGGAAGATATAAGGTAATAAAGAATATTACATACATACAAACATACAAGATACCTACGCGCGAAAAACATAACCCTTCTTGCAGTCGGGTAATAAAAATTCTTCTTTAGGAGGTAGAGTCTGCGTCCCTTGCCTCAGCCAGTTTAAGTCTAGCTCCTAGCGCCAGTATGCGCTTAGGAATTTGACTAAATAAGGCACAAGTAAGCACCTAATACTTAGCGATATGTTAAGTAAGCAAATTACTATAAGTACTAACTTGTGGTAATTTTCTAAGTAAGTCTAATTAGATCCTGCTTGAAGGAACTGCACGCATCCTTTGCTGCCACAACAGATGTTGGGTAAACAAGATATTTAGTAGAAAAAAAGCTGCTACCTGTTTCTTTGGATAGTACAGGTAAAGATGAATCTTTGAACACCACTTCTTTTAATAGATCAAAAATAATAAAACATGATTCAAATCTGACCTTTTAGGTTAACCACAAAATAATTGCCACGTTGTTTTTTCTACCAAAGAAATAATATTATTTCTTCGTGACTATTCTGACCTTCTCCCTGTCGCATATATAGTAGTGCAAGTGTGTTATAAATTGTAAGACAGTATTGAATTGACACCTATAAACAAAGACAAATAACCCGGTACCTATCGATTTTTTTGCCGTCGAGAATAGTTCACTAGTCATATACCTAGTCATCGTCATTGTTAGAAAAGGTTTTGGCATTTAAGGCAATAATTTACCTAGGTATGCCCAGCTATGGGCAAAGAAAGGCAGTGAATGATGATTATAATAAATTAAAATATACTTATATATTTTTTATTGTTTGTAACTTTGTTTGTTGTTGTGTAACTTTGCTTTAGACAGACTAAAACCTACCTGTTTCTTCAACTGCCCTTTTCCAGGGCCATAGTAACCCTTTCGAATAATCCCGCAGCCGCGCAGTGATGATTTTAAGGTTTAATTCGCTCAGTTTTGTTATCACATATTTCATTTGGTGCTGCTATGCGCTATGCTTTCAATAGATTTTTTTGTTGCAATACACCTTTTCTTTTTGCCAGATCCAGTCTTTTTTAATGTTTTGTCATCGGCTTCGTATCAAGAGTACCGTAAGTTGAAAAACGATTAGTCCTCGCAAAAATTAAACCTTACCGAGCGTTTATTTTCTACTGAGCTATAAAAAACTTGAACTGTCAATTTGAATCGTGATGCAACGGATTGTATCACTGGTGCTTCAGCAACATTTGCTATCTCTTTCTTTAGTCCATAAATTTCACTATGTCTATCTCGTTCTCTCAACCAAGCGTCACATGCCTTTTGATTGGACCATCAACCTGTTTGTATAGGTGTTCCATCGAGAGATGGAATCGACACACGAGTATCCTGTGGACATTTTTTCTAGCCCATTATAAATAAAAGTGTTCGAGGCAATAGAAAAATAAGGATCATATAAAAGACACGGTCTTTTGAACGTATCTTGTTGGAAAGCTTTGTTGAAATCTTTGTGTGGGAATCCAGTGGTCATAATGACATTTTTGTGGCTTAATTAATGCCTTGAGTTCATAGTGTGTTTCGCCCCCTTTGTTCCCATCCAAACGCAGCTCGCTATTCAGCTTTCAAAGGCATGCAATGTCCATTGCAGCGTAGTTTATTACCCATGCATGTGATTAATTAAGTTTTATGATTTGTCATGAATGTAATTGTTGTCTTGATCACTGTGCTTGGCAATAATAGGTATCTATTTGAATAAAGACGTGTCATCTGCATTTGTTTCTTCTATGACTATACAAAGAGCTTAGAAAAATAATGTAACAAATTTTAAAACGGCTTCATAATCAGATTACATGGAATTCGACATGTACCGTTTGTTAACTAAAGCGCACCGGAGATACACCTGTTCCATTTCTCGATTCGGTCTCAAAGAATGTAATTAGTCGTTGCCCAACTGTTCCGCTCGATCAATCTTTGTTTTGGGATTCCAATCTTTTTGTTTTATCATTGAACGTCTTTATTACGTGTCATTAGAGTTCTAAAAACAACAGGAATATTTCAATTAACGCTGACGAAAAATGACGTTTGCGGCTCACCGGGTAGGAACGGTCGCTGGCTGAAAGGTTCCGAGAGACGGCAACGATCATCGTCTATAGAATTAAGAAATTTTACGAGATAAGTTTGTCAGATAATTTTTATTACTTACGTATAAAATTTTATCTTCTGTGTTTCGTATATGTTGTGTTTACTAGCGATTGGATTTAGCAATGTACCACTGATACATATCTGTTAAAAATTTTAAAAGCTTGCGTTGATTACCGGATAACCTACTTCATGAGTCAATAGTTTCGTAAGCTTTAAACTTTGAGATGATTCATGTAATCATGTCACATCCGCAAACCATTTAGTCATGTTTTTCGGAATATTGTGCTGGAGGCTGTATTTACTCAATTCTGATGATGATGATGATGCCTTTGAACTTTACAACATGCTGTGTTTTTTGTACCGTGAGACTCACTGAGACGAAATCGAATTTCCTCCGGCTCGTCTAACCGCACAGGGTCTATCCTGCGGCTTCTTTGAATGTGCCCGAGCACCGTGTCGTTACCCCCTTCCCCTCTCGCCTCACAGGCAGGTTTCTGCCCACCGCACCGCCGAATCCTCGGAACCACGGTCAATCGTCTTTTGTTTGTTAAACGCGATACAAAACCAACACGGAATAAGGCACCGTCGTTTTTTCTCTTTTTATGTACTCTCAACTGGAGCAGTCTCTTGGCCCCACAACAAAACAAATAAAAGGTGCTCCAGATCGATATTTATGTATGAGCACCGATTACTGCCTCTATGTTGCAATTGTGACTTGCAGTAACGAAAGTGATGTAAGAGTTTTATAGCTAAAACATGACGAATAGATTATAATAGCTTATTATGTTCAGGCCTAAATGGGATCTTATTTTATCAATGTTTTCTGTCAATGGTGAAGTAACAAGTTTATGGGCGAAATATTTCTTTGTAAAATTGTCGGTGAGATACTTAAACAACCACTAACTTTAGCAATAGCACCAGAAACTGATCTTTTTTGTGAAATAAAGCATTTACCGGTACACATTAACGGGTATGGTCGACAGGCGTTGGAGCGAATAATCGATCTAAAATGAAATAACCGTGCAATTGAATGCACTTAACAATACTTATCTAATTTTCGGGTCTCTTGCGAATTGTTCATCGCCACTATAAAAGCTTATTAGAAATTGGGCACATTTAAACTGGTTCTAAGATCCATAACGCCCAAATCAATTTTCTCTGGTGCTATATTGTTAAGTAGTACTCCTCATTTATGGCCATGAGAAGTCCTGTAAGATTCAGATATTGCAATTTTGAGTACAATTTTGACCATCTACTTCTTAGCGTATCGACGGCAAAATTAGTTAAATTCCTTGCCTGGCCTAGAATTCGGCCACGGCAATGCCGTCCGCTGATACTGTCATTAGGTCCCTACGTGAGCAGGAAACAGGGCACGTGATGCAGGACGGAAGGTGGGACATGGTCTGCGGAGAGATGCCGCACAAACACTGAAGATCGGAACCATCCGAGAACCCCCCACCTGTGGAAATTGTCTTTGCTGCGCGAACCTGGGTGCGGAGTCTGTTTAGAGTTTTCCAGGTTGGCCATGATCAATGAAGACAAGATCTTACAATTTTAAGCACAAGATTGACCATATCTTAAAATTGTAATTCTTGTTGTGTTGTGTGTAGCTAGTAGTGTATGTTCGTGTTGTGTCTCCTGTGGTTGTTAATTGTAAGCATTGTATTTTGTTTCCATGTGATTGATTATACAGATACGCAATGTACAATCAAATGTTTCTCTGATATGACACACCAGCATAAAAAGCTCATAATCAAGATACATTTGTGACTTATATCAATGTGTGTCATCGTAATACATATAGCAGAATTTTCATAGTTGAGTCTAGAACACCAGTGAGTTGTAACATTGGCTAACTGTTCTCTTATAAAAAGGTTCTATTACTCCACTTTAGATGCTTCAACTGATTTCTTAAATTCTTCTTTTTGTCTAAAGTTCATTCGCCGGGCTTTACTTATTACTGGGACAAAAAATAAGACTTCGACTTAAAGGAAAAAAACATCCGGATTCCGTAATCCTTAAGTTACTCGTATGTATATTACCACGTTGTATTAGTCTTTAGAGCCCCCATAAATTTTGGCATGCCCAAAATAGCAGTAAGCTGGGTCTGTAAAGAGTTGAAGAGACGTGCAGGAAACATGACGTCATTTTAAATGTTTTACATCTTTCCGTGCACCAAGCCTTCTGAATGTGTTATTTCATACTTAAACATAATTGCTTAGATCCCTATCATTATTGTGCACGGCGGGATGGCTCCCGGCAAGGGAACTAATCTCGCCTGTGCTTTTGGTCGCATGAAAAAACTTGGGTCTTTCTAATCGTGGGAAGTTCCGATGACTTTGTTTTCGATTAGCTCCATTATGTTTGGAATGACTCTATTTGAAGAAAGTGTAAACGTGTTTTATTCTTCCGCTACTGTTTGCTCTTCGTTTCATGCAATTTGTTTATCATTAAGTTGCCCAATTGTTGTTGCTTTAGCTTTAAAGAAAACGTGACCGTTTACTTTTTGCTCTCTCAGTCAGTATTGTTGAGAAAAATGTCTGAAGCATTAATCTTTTTACCATAATATTCAAATGTGCTGTTTCATCTTTGATGGACTATAGTTCCCTCCCTCTTCAATTTGCTAATGGAACCTTCAAGGTAGTTTTGACGCTACATGATCAAGTTACTCAATATTTCTGTTTATATTTCCCTTAAGTATATTAAACTCGATATTCTTATATACTTTTTCTTTACCTTCCGTCACACTAGGTACACATAAACCAACGGACACTTGATACATGCGTCATACCTCCGGATGTGGTACCCTTACATCTGTAGAACCAGTTTGAGACAACGTACTTTTTGTCCCACTATCTCGTCCATTTGTTTGCCGACTCTTGGCTATTAGTCGACTGTTTGATGTTAGATCTGATAGAGGAATGGGTGCGGCTTTATATTATGGCCTTGTGATTTCGGGGAAGGTATGAGGTAAAAACTTAGATTCGCAACATTGGTGTAGCTTCTAATGAGCTGTTTGGTGTTTCGTTTTGGGATTCAGATGGTGAATGGGATGATTTTTTGTGAGAAATATTGTTTCAGTTCATTAGTGTTCCTTAAATGCCTGCGTCTGTATTTGGCAAGTCGTGAAAGGTTTTTGGTTTATAGAAAATCTAAGAGAATTTGGTTTTAGTAAAAGTAACTAAGTAGGTACCTACCTATATTTAAATATTGATTGAACGGCGTCGATTTCACTTTCTTGAGAAACATGACGGTTTACAAGACAACTTTATTTCACGATACAACGCTAGCTGATTAAGTAGACCGCATCAGTACTAAACATCTCCGACATCGTATTCACTACGATGAGAACAGAACGATACTATAAAGTTAAATTGCATTTAAAGCATGGTTCACATGTTCCATATTCCCGTTCTCCCACGTTGCCTCCCATTAAGTACTGCATGCGATCATCAATCTAAGGCCGGAACAATAGGCTTAGGAAGACTTTAGCGTCGCGAATTTTTCGAACCGAATCGCAGACATGTGTGAAATGACGTTTAGAGTCGCAAATGTGTGATGTGACTTTCGATTTTTGTATCGTGAAAGCTTTGAGCTGTATTGGGAATAGGTGTTTTGTTTGAATAACGAGCCGTATTGAGTGTTTAGCTCTATTGTTCTATTTTGATTTTATGTTCTTAGATACGTCAATTTGATTTGTTTTTTTATTTGTTAAGTGACGGTAAACGAAGAAGCTTTTTTAGAAAATTTTTTTCGGCATCTATTAATGATTTCGTCTAGACTTCTAAAGGTCTTCCTATAGAATTAATAATTACCTGTCTACTGCTTTCTGGTCAAACAAGTTTGGCATCGGCTTTTAATGGTTCTTGTAATCGAGTAGGTGCCAAGATTTCGTTTTTTAGCTTGTCTCTTTTTGTATAATCTGCAGATTGCAATTCTCTAAACGTATGCAAAATTTAAAATCTGACAGACGTTGTATGGAAACCTGTTGGCTGATGTCATTTGCCAAAAATAACTTGTTGCAGGTCATTTAAAAGCCAAACCCAACTAATTCTGAATCCAAGTTTTTGTGTTTGCTAGTCCTATGCTTATGGTTATCCTAGGGCAAGAGATTAGCGATTATTCCTTTTTTGTATGTTCATTGAAGGTTTATTCTAAAAACGTTAAGTGTAGTAAACGCCTAAACTGTATCCATTAAAAACCCATGAATGGTAGGTAGTTGGTTTTTGCTTGAATGAAATTAGCATAGAGCCATGCCCCAGAATACAAGTGCTTACGCCAACAAGACGTGTCGTACCAACATTTAAGTACATTGCCTTTGTTTAGATCTCCCACGAATAGCAATAACGGAACGCCACTAAATGGTAGGTAGTTAGGTACGTCACTACTTCTCCCTACGTGCGAAAATCTGATGCGTTATTTGTTCGTGAGAGTAAATTGAAATTTATGCGATTTATGCCAGTCGGACAGCTCAATGAGCCATAGTTTATGTGAAACAATGTCATTGGCAGAATCTGTACTCGTACTTGATTGGTTTATCGACAGTTTTTGTATGCTTATTAACGGTGCATATTTGTTATTTTTTTTTGTAGGTATTATTGTGAATATGATAATAAATGTGAGTTTCTGTGCGGTTTTAAACTTGTTTCATCCTAATCTTTATTATTAATCATTTTAAAGATTATTAGGTAATTAACTTTTTTTAATTTAGCCGTAAACAGAATATTACTTTGTCAACTTTTTTAAATTAATTATAGGTATACTATCCTTGACATTTCGGATAAGTTTTATTAAATGTAACACCTTTATTTGCTTTAGAGTTCAAGGAAGTCGGCAGCCATTTTGTTAGGTAAATTAATCACCGATAAGATCTTTTAATTCTACTAAGCTTTGTACTTTCCTGTTCGCAAACAATAAAATGGAGATTAATTATGTATTGTAGTGTGAAAGTATTTTATGCAAAATAATGCTCCCAAAACCGATTAAAGTTAATTGATTTCATATCTCGTGTAATAATGACCGTCGTGAAAAGGTTGCATTAAACTTTTCTCTGACCTTTTTGTTTCTTATCCAATATTAATTTATTTACCTCTTTTCACTTTTCATGATTCAAGTGGCATTTACCTTCATGGTTGAGTAATTCAATAACCGAATTATTCAACCATGTAGGTTTTTATTTATTATTTTGTTTCATCAATAGGTACCTAAGCACTGCAAAAATTGGGCACGCCACAATTATGGCGATAAGTCCCCTCTTTGAGGCGTGGCTGGAAAGACCTCACGGCATCCTTACCTTCCGCATGACACAGGTCCTCACCGGAAATGGCAAGTTCGGGAGGTTCCTGTTCCGAATTAAAGCGGAAGTGACGTCCGGGTGTCGCCACTTTGCGGAACGCCCGGAGGACACGGTGGAGCACACAATCGCGGTGTGCCCTGCTTGGGCGGAGCATCGCCGTGCCCTCGTGGTGATGATCGGCGGCGGAGACCCCTCGCGCTGGGCCTTGGTCGAGGCCATGGTCCGGAGCGAGGAGGAGTGGCAGGCGGTCGCCGACTTCTGCGAAGTAGTAAGCAGTAAGCAGTAACGGCGCTCTCGCCGCCGCCGGGATTCCGATCCCGATTTCCAGCCAACGTAGGCGCGGGCTTGCGGACAGTGAGCAATGGGTAGCTCGCTGTCCGGCCGTCCGGTAACTGTCCGGACCAAGCCCAAGTCGTTGACGGCGCGCGCTGTTCCCGCGCGCCTCAAGGAGTTGTCAGCAACAGCAGGGGCCCAGCCGGGTCGAAGCCTACTGGGCCCAGGGTTATCCGAAAGGGCGCGGATTTTTCCCATCGAAAAAAAAAAGCACTGCAAAATTGGAACCGCATTTTCTATTTTTATTCAGTCTATATTTTCCTACTGCTGGGCAAAACCCCCAAATTTTTTATTTTCAAAAAAATCTTTTTTTAGTCATCTCGAACTAAACCTTCGGTCTTCTCGCCGCCTCTTCCCAGGTCTTCATCGGCGGTGTCGTCGATCTTTAGGTATCCACTTTATAGAGACTTGCCGAGCGGTCAATGTGCCATGCAGCTGATATGACCTGCCGCAATACCATTTTAGCTTGGATCCCTTTTTGCTACATCTGAGATCCCCGTTCTTGAGCACCGCGTCGCGTCTGGTTTCTTATTTATTTCCTAAAAGGAGGCATTACCACTTGAATAGAAACTATAGTTGCGTTCACAATCGTAAAATGACTTTTGTAAGCTTTTACAAATTCACTTCCAAGGTATTGTGAGGACTGCAGCTCCGGCTTAAGAGATAGGTTCCTGAGATCTGGTGTTCAAGAAGAGGTGATATTTTAATATTTTTAGCATTCCTGTTACGTGGTCTATTAAAACAAACTTAGAATAATATAATTATCTTCCTATCAAATTCAAGGCCAGGCAAGGCTAAATGCACCACCCCCTAAAAGTATATGTAATCGACCAAATGTTAACAAGGTATGTTTTTCATGCGATCTTTTCTCAGTACTTACCAATTTTACCAATCTGTAACGGTAAGCATTACAAATGAAAAGATACAGGTTGTTAACCCTTGCTTACGACATTCAAAATAACTTATTTTTCCTCCAACTCATAGATTACTCTGCTATCAACTGATAGGCTATCATTTTCTTTCATTACAAGCTCTAAAAGAAAACATCGTAGTATTAAAAACACCGTAACAAAGTACGCACCACAAAACAGTTTAATATACAGGCCAGGAATTACCTTTTTCAAAGTACAAGCTTTTGTTTTGAGGTCAGAAATAATTAAATAGGTTCTCCTGCTCCGAGGAAAGCTAAAGGGCGTGTCAGACTGTGTTTCTTTATGTTGCCTTTTGCATTGTACCGGAACTCTTTCGAGCAATTCTGCAGCCCTAGCAGGTTCAAAGTACAGCCTTACAATGACGTGTTAAAACGACAGTTGTGCGAGTGAGAAAAAGAGATGCAAATATACACCCTATATTGTTATAGCTCCATTCTTTAAACGGTCCAATTTAGGTCGTAAAATCAATCACGTTAAACTCGTAGCACTGAAGGTTTTAGTTGGAATAGCTATGTATACTCATCTCTTTTATCGACTGTACTCGTATTAAGTTCGTAACTATACCTACTTCTAATAAAGATATTATTAAACATAAATTACGTTCAATGCTACGTTCAGGTAATTAATGGTTTGGTCAAAACTCATGAGTTTCGATCGTTCAATCAACATTCTGTTTCGATTTCCGATCAGCCGTTTCGTAAGATCTCGATTGGTGGCCGCTGCGTTGTTTCGTATGAACATTATTATATTTCAGAATTTGGTGTTATTTTTTTTATTTCCTTTTACCTCTCCATGAGGATTGAGCGTGAAAGGGAAACCGGTTTAGTTCGTTCTCGATGCACTTTTGGTTACTTGATGCGCTTTTAGTGTAAAAGTTAACTAATAAATAGGCTGCTGCAAACACAACCTGGCAAAATAGGAGATATAGACCGCTCTGACACCCAGTGCGAGTGTTGTGCTCCTGTCCAGACGATGATCCAAGTGGATAACTAGATGACTCTAGTAAGTACTAGAGTGCCCAAAGTGTCCCTACATCTGCACTTTGCAGAACCTAGAAACGCCACTGACACCGCTATAAACACGACAACCCAGTATAGCATACAATATTCAACCTTATAGGTTCCCATTGCTGGGACTAAGGCCTACTGTCCAGGAGAGGGAACGTGGAAACCTACTGCGCCCAAATTCCCTCAAAGGAAAAGAAAAACATCGGCTCAAGAAGAAAAAGATGGGTTATGGTTGAGCCTGTTTTTGTACAACTTTACCCGTAGAAGTGTAACAGGTTTCTGTCTCCGCCTCCGCCTCCAATACGTGTTCCGATTCTGATATCTAAACCAAATTTTAACTCTGCTTCAGAATTCGGTTCCGATATAAGTACTTCCCTTACTTCCCTAGTTGAACTAACCACTAGCAATAAAATAATAGTAGGTACAACAAAGTTATTCGATCTTTAGAATTCAAAATTTTATGTTGACTGTTTTCATTAAATCCAAAATGTATAACCAATGCACTAAATAAATCAAATAGTGCGTTGATAATAAATCATTCAGTGCGTAAAGGTCATTGCCGTCAATGTTTAATTAATAAATTATTCGCGTGCTCATCAAATAATAACGTTAATTAACTTAAGAATACAATATATGATCACGTAGGCACTAACGAAGGCGATGATGCAACTGTGAAGCATTTTACCAACATAGGTAAATTACTCAGCCATACAAGGAAGAAACAAACTCATATTATGCATAAATCATAAGAAATAATTGTAAATAACAACAGATAATAAGAAGCTGTAAAAACACTCTTTAAGCAAAATATTTTTTCTGATGCTTGTCAGCAGCTAAAAATCTTATGTAATGTACCTCACGTCCCCGCCCCGCCGCGGCCTACTACTAACCACGGTAGGCGAGAACTTGCAGACGACAAGCAATGGGTAGCCTGCCGTCCGGACTGAGCCTAAATCATCGAAAGCATGTTGTTCCACGCGCTCCTCAAAGAGATGTCAGCAAACCGTAGGGGCCCAGCAGGGCCCATGTCCGCTAGGCCGCGGTGGTTTTCTGAAAAGGAAACTTGTGGTCTTAGAAAATAAAGGACAACTGAAGGACATAGGGTGTCGTTTTAGCCAGTAAAAGTCTGACATCGTCACCCTCCCTGCTAACTGTCGTAACTAGCAATTGATATTTTTCCAGGGCGACCGTTTTTCGGTCGGGCGTTAAAATCATATTCCTGTAGATGCGTTGGCTGTAGCTTTATGAATGAATTAATAAGTTTATTTTATATTAATAAGTTTCTTTTAGTTAGTAGTGGCCCTAAATTACGAAGGTAGTGAGTATATTTTTTCCCTTCTTATACACTTCCGCAAAACGAAATATGTACTTGAGTATCTTGTAAACGGTAAACGATACCGATATGACGATTAGAAAGAACTTATTTGAAATAATGTTATGAAAACGTTGGTAATATCAGTGCAGATACGCCAGTTTGTGAGATACGACAGTTAGCGGGGAGGGCGACGACATGTCCTCCTACTCCACTCAGAGCGTGAAAAGTCTTTGGACGATTGCCCACCTTTAAAAAAAAAATGTTACTATATAAAAGGTCTGTAAAACCCAAGTAGTCTCTCAGTCAAGATAACGCACGCCACTATTACTCTATTCTCGTGCCAATAGATGGGGTGACGCCACCAATCTGATTCCCTCACGGCATCCGACTTTATCGCTTCCGCCTCCACCGGCGCGGGCGCCGAGAACGCTAGTATTAGCCGGCCTTATCTGAGACAAAAGGACCGACGCCACTATACCATGTTTTCGTTCATTTACCCTATTTATAGGATGTTGTTTTTGAATGGTTCTTAGTTTCGATAACAATGTGACCGTATTTATTTTACGCTTGTCTGTTTATAAGCTAAGCTTCTGCCAGCGGCTTCGCCCACGTCAAGATGTCTTCAAGGCTAGATTTAAACTAGTGCACTATACAATCAAGGATTGCATCACTTACCGTCAGGAGGGATCGCAGTCAAGCACTCGTTTACATCATTAAAAATAAAATATATCTACGTACCTATATCCCGGGGAAACATTCCCGCTATAAAATGTCCTGTTTTATTCCGGGACATAGACTATCTGTGTACAACCTAGTATTGTTCTGTCTGATGTTCGTACAATACATATTTTAAGAAATGTATTATTGTTTTTTTTTCGTTTAAAAAAAAAATCTTCATTTGTTTTTTTTTTATTTTCTTTCAGGTAAGTTTTCATTCATCTCAACCTCATCATTATCACGTAGTGAAAGCAGTTTGCTTGATATTGGTAAGCTATCTTATTTAATAACTTGGTTCACCTATTAATCTTATTAGACCAGTGCTTTTCCAGCATATCAGTGTCGGCGTTCGCAATGGAAACTGGTCCTCTGCGTTTTAGGACCATTATTGATGATTTAGAGATAGTTTCTTGGTTCTGTTGCTGAACGTAAATCGAGAAACTGCCAACGCCATCATTACAGAAACGTTGCTTTCTTATCTTTTTTTTTGTACACAAAAATATCAAATACGAGTTTTTTACAATGGAACAGCTACACACGAGCTTAACGAGCACTTCTTTTGGAGGTGTGAATTCACCAAATAACTTCTCCCGGTCTGGGTGGAGCGCCAGTCCTAGGTCGGCAGCTCATGTTAAATTAGTCACAATTGTATCTAACTGTTTCCTTAAGTAAGACTAACTTTAAAAAGCTTATAAAAAATAAAACACACGAATTTTTCTCTAACAGCAAAACTTGGTGAGTTTATATATAGCTATGAAGTACTTATTTTAAAGCGATATATAGCTACTACGTATTTAACTGCATTAAATACGTAGTAGATATCGCTTTAAAATAAGTTCTGGTTTTAGTTTTCCAACAGAAACTTTCAAATATTGAATGCTATTATTTTCAGTCATCTGACGGTCTTCCCATTCATAGCGTTAGAATTTAGAATGCTATAGTAACATAAGAGCGAGCAAGCCTTACACTACACTTCATAGCATAAGCATATTAGCATAGCATAACATAGTACAATCAGCCTCATAATGTTCCCATTGCTGGGTCTCAGACTTCGTCTCTAGAAGAGGGAACTACACTTATGAATAATTCCGAATTCGAAACGAAAAATGTTCCTAAATCCCTTATTCGTGACATCTTCACCGTTATTCCGTAGTCATGTGAATCCATAACCGTTACACCCAGGTTATATTCACAGCTATTACTCCATTACCAGCTATTATGCAAGCAGAAACCAAGTCAGTCACATCGTCGAAGTTCGAACAATGTCAAGTGTTCGCTCACTAGCATTTTCCCGTTGCATTCATTGCTGTAATGTTCAACGATTCACCTATTTCATCTAATGTTTTTATGCAACGCGATTTGTGCATAAACTTTTACATTATCGGTACTTACGTATTCGTAACGTGATTTTTAAATCGTTTCAGATTATATGACATTTGAATTGCTGATCATGGGCTTTGGTGTTGTTTTGTTTTTAAAATTTTTCGTTTATGTATAAATTCCTGTTTTTTTTTTTTTTGAAGAAGCTAAAGGTTGTTGAACGATGAATAACATTTTTTTTTATGAAAATTCGACGATTGGTAAACAACTTAAAGGGCTGTTAAAAATATGAAATGACGATGAACCTTGTACATTTTAATTAGTCAAATATACTAATTGTAATAATACATATTTCAACGTTTCATGAAAACCTCTTCAATAGATGTAACATCTACCTACAATCCTACATATCTTAACTAATAATGTATAAGTATCGTATTTTTGGACCGATTCTGGGGTTGATTATGGACATGAAAGAACTTCTTCTTTAACTATTCTAAAGTGCCTTTATCTGTTTGAAATGAGAGAAAATGATATTATCTATAATGTACGAAAGCCAATAGTACATCACTGCATCATATCGCATTCCAGTACTTTCTCTCAATGCCAACAAAACATATACAAAATGACCTACACAATTTAGCATCGCACATTTGTCACACAACATAATCTCGTGCATCTGGCAGTCGGCGCACGCGCACGTTGACATGCATGCCACGCACGCATCGGATAGCATCGCGAACATTGGTCCCTCGTGTTTACAAGGATTAGTTTTATCAATATATCCTATTTATGTTCGTTCGTTTTGCAAATTTCTTGTTATGTTGGTCTATAAATTGCTGATTTTAACATTCGGTAGAAATTTTTATGGCTTATCTTATGGCAATAACTTAGTTAGAATGGGTCTTCTATCATCATCATCGCCCTTCACCTGTTCGTCATCATCATCATTTCAGCCGAAATGTGGCGAGCATGTATTCCGCTACCCATTCAGCCATCTGTTCATCGAGCAATGTGTTCTGTCCTTATCCCAATTAGCTAAGTGCAGCGTGTCTTCTTCCAGACAAGTCTATTCGCCATCATCTCAATAGCCATTTTCTTTTTTTCATACAATCCATCCATCGTTTCTTCTGGTCTTTCTTTTCCTTCTTTCATAAAATTATTAAGCTTCTGTGTCCTCTATTCTGTGACCTAGGGAAATTAGAACATTTAGTCAGTCGAGGCCATTGCGAGACACTTTCTATTTAATATTATCATGTAATAATCATGATTTAAACCTGATCTATTTCAAACTAATTCTTTTGCACGAATATAGATTTACTTGATAATTTGGTCAAATTCACGTCAGTCAAATGTCAATCTAAGTTAATCTAATTTAAGAACAAATTATTAAATTCCAGTTTTGTTGATTGACTTTATCAATCCAAACATTTTTATACTGTAAAAACTCAATCATACATACTTTATATCCTTTGGATCTTTATTCTTAGAAAAATGAACCATGGAGTGATAATATGTACTAAACCTAAACCTTGGCCCCAAGTCTGCTATTTTCATAAATTCGTCATTCCAACACGATCCAATTGTCATTTTGCTAAAAGTTTGTAATCTGCTAATTCATAATGATCGATCATTGATCGGTCAATGGTCTTGTAATAGAATTGTGGTAGAATGATAATTTCGAGCATATTAAAACCAATAACTGCACAATAACGTTCTAATGGTAAAACACTGATCAAATAAACTGTCAAAGTTTTAGCAGATTACGCAAACTTCAAATATTCATTTGTCAATATGTACGAGATTACCATTCTATGTCACTTCTTTCAATGGAGTGTCAGTGGTTGACCATTGGAAAGTCATAATGACGCCATTATATTAGTAGATTACCAAACTTGTCAAAATCGACAATTATGACACCAATGATAGACCATTGTGACACTATTGTAATAGCAGACTTGAGGCCCTGGTATTTAGCCTCCAACAAGGTGGATTAATGACCTGGGTTTGCGACGCACAGGACTGGTCGTTGTGGCGACAGTGACGACCATCAGTGGACGTCTTTCGGCAGATATGATGTCGGTAATAGTACTCGTATTAGCTTGATATGTGTCGTGCTAGCCTAGCCTATGCCTCATATGAAACCCTTGATAAGGTGACGTTAGAAATATGTTTGACCGATATACAAAGACACACGTGAAATATGCTGTTTCGTAAACAAAGCCAAATTTAATATCAGCAATTAAGTATTGTTAGAAACTTTAAAAACAAAGACACATTTAAATATTCATGAAGGTTTGTTAACTTCAAATCAAGGTTTATCGTCTTAAATTACGATCGTTAAATCGGTCAAATTACGTATAAAATTATTAGAATCTTCCGCATTCCTTCACAAAGCAGCAATTAGGGAACATCACAGTTATCAACTTTCAAATTTTTTGGGAGAGGTCTCAAATTCCATTCCATTGCCATTTTTGGTCCTTACGCTCACAAATGACGTATTTCAAAAGCAGTTTAGATGAAATCGTATGGCGTCCGTACGTCACGGTTGCTGACGGTTGCTCGGGTCACTGCCCCTGAACTCGTCTGCATTTCCTCTATTTACTGGTTTACTGGTGTACTAACCTCATGTTCTGGCTTATTTAGGGCGTGAATTGGATGAATATGCATTGTTTAAGTCAACGCATAACAATGAGTCGGCTCTTCGGAGTCAAGAATATGTATTTATGCAGACGGTTAATTCCGCTACCGACTGTGATGTAATTTTTGTCTAAAAAAACTTTGTTATAATCTGTCAAGTCTTCAGGAGCTGCTAGGTTTGTATCTTCAATGGTTCTCGTAAAGTGGATCCAATAAGACGTAAGAAGAATAGAAAATGAAATGATTGTGTATACGAGCGAGTTTACTCGCCTAATGGCAGAGATATTATCTCAAAGAGAGTGGTTACGATTCACAGCAATTTTTGTCCCATTATTTAATCAAATCGTTTCAAACGTAACACGTAAAATGTCATCACGAACTATACTTTGAGCACATCATCTCATTAACTAGTATCTCTACGATCGTGTGCGAAATAACCCATCTGCTTGTGGTGAAACCTGCGCGCGCCGACCTTTGACACAAAATCCAAGATGGCTGCCGAGCTGTCAAACTAAATACTCTTACTTTCCTTATCTGCTAACGAATCATATTTTACCGTTTCGTAGCCCCTTTTGATGATTCATTGTGTCTTTGATTCTAAGATACAATTGTGAAATCATTTTAAAAGAATTAGCACTTTTTGTTAGCCGAAATGATTGACTACCGGTCGCTGTATTGATTGTGCAATTCACACTTTAATACGTCTGTCTTTTCTATGGCAGTTTCTCATGAAAGAGATGAAATTACGCAAATTATCTATCTAAATGTATTTTTCTATTATAGTACACCGAATAAGCATATCTAATTCGCAAATAATAGTGAATCAGTTCCGGATAATGTCGGTTAAGATATGGCACGTTATTTGAGTCTATAAACGTTAAGTAACCATGCAAATCTGGTATCGTATTCAGTATTCATACTTGAATTATTTAGACTATGAAATCTCACCGCGATATATTTGTTGGGAAAACATGACATTGTTAAGAAATTAGGATTATTTATTGTGTTCATTGTATAGACCCACAGATTTATCATAGTTTTTGACATATCTGTGTATGTACCACATGACTTTATTTCAGGTCCTTATGACGACCTCGATTCACTGAGCTCAATTTTTTTTACTAGGCTTTTCAGTCCTACTCTGGGCACACGCCACCTTCCACTGCTTCCATCGTTCGCGCACCCGCGCTTCCTCCTCCCTGGTTTGGTGAAATCTGTCCAGTTCGTCCAGCCATCTCCTTCGTGGACAGCCGCTGCCCCATCTCACTGTCATAAAGCACCAACTCTGTGTTACTTTGCTCCATAGTTTGTCGGACATACGACTAACATGTACAGTCCCATTTAAGTTGAGCAGCCTTTTGAGTACATTAGCTATCCTGCTTTTGGAACGCGGTTAAACCATAGAATTTTTATATTACAGTTTCCTTATGCGTTCCTTCGTCTCTTATGATTGATTTATGAAGTTTTCTGTAGAGTTTTTTTACTGATTCTCGTTGTCCGTTTAAGTTGTGACTTAAGTGAGGTGTTTCTTATGAATCAGTGAAGAACTTGTTTGTTGTTTTTATGTTTGTTTTATTCATTAGTTGTCGTTCACCGAACATTCTTGTTCAGTATTTTTAGACTCATGAATATTAATTTCATGACTTTTAGGTAGCGTGTATGTACCTATATTATTATCAAGTTAAATTGGAAAGCCTAAAAGCTCGTTTCGCAGTTTAAGATTAGCTCTTAGATCTCTAGTTTTATCAATCAATAAAGATATTGCAGTCCGAAGGTTCATAAGTTTAATTAGGTTATGTCTATGGTTAGTGCAATAAACCGTAAATCTTCATTTTACGACTTAAACGAGGCCTCCGCATACCGATGTTTTACTAGCTTTCGATCGCGACTTCGTTCACGTTCGGAAGACATTTTCTTAGACTTTAATTGCACCTTTTAAAGGTTTAATGTCTCGGAATTGCTTATTTCTATATTGGTGGTCGATTACGACAATTTTGTTTTATTCCCATTTAGAAGCACTTTAGAAAAGTGACAAGCTTCCAAGTGTAGAAAGCGACTTATAAAGTTGCTTGAAAAATATTTTTGGTGCTTAGATTTTGAATGTTGACTTTGAAAAGCCAGTTGATTGAACAGATAACTGATAAATCTCTAACCTACTCTCAGCTTAGTACCTAAACGTATGAAAAACGTAGAAGAGCATCCCACGCAGGCCGTAAGAGTAATGAGGTAACGGTGTTTGTAAACAATGGACTAGAAACTTGTCACTATTCATACGGTTATGTTCGAACTTCAAATGCAATGGTAGTTCTATTGTAGCAGCCAGTATTACGATGCATTGTCTGTGCATGGAACTAGCAAAGGTTATGCAAAATCTTCGCACATAGCATAAATATCGAATGGTCACCACAGCGTGTGTGTCTGATCTCAAGCGACGCGCCTCGCGGATACGCAGCGCAATGTTTCTCAACATAAGACAACGTGACACGAATACCTGATGCATTGCCTGCATGCCCAGGCCAAAGGCTAAGCAGAAGAACAGCTGTCAATACGAATAGACACTCAAGCCAATTACATAAGCCAATCCAGTAACTGCATTTCGGTGCATTGACCAATCGCAGCCTCCTTACGGTGTCTGTGTCTGCCTCATTATCTTTCGTATTCACTGAAGCATGCTATTTGCTTACTGCGGTTTGCAGACTGCAATTCAACCACTTCTTATCGAAAATTGTGAAGATATACTGTTACTTTTGCCATAACCGTGTGAGTTAAAGTCCTCGTATAATTTTACACGACAATACCGGAAGAAAACACTTTCAGTGTTGTGTTAAGCCGTTGAAGAAGTGGGACTCACTTTCTATATTGCATTAGCGGTAGTCTTGCCTGATAAACTTCGTATTCGTAAGCTGTTTATCATATACAAGTATCGTCTATAGGTAGATACTTAAACAAAATGCGTGTATTGAACAATCGTTGTTCCACTTGCGATGAAGCTACACAGAGCTGTTGACTTTGACATTTCGAACAATCTCTCAAAGGCCTTTATGCTATTTCTGAAGTTCTCAGAACACTGTTTGACAAAGTTCACGTAATCGATGGCAGATTATAAACATGGTAGAATTAATGATGCTTCGCCACCTTTTCTGATTCCGCTTAGAACTTACCAAAATTGGCAAAGCGATGCGCCATTTAAATGTATTCTTTGAAACATCATTAGCTATATTTGGTGTTTACGACTTTTCTGAGTAAAAGTAGGCGGACAGTTAACTTTACAGACGGAAGTATGACAATAAGAATGACAATTACAAATTTACATAATTTGTGGAAATGTCAGATGAATCTACTTGTAAAGATAAAAATTCCTAGACCGCTACATCTGGGTCAGAGAAAAGTGCTAAAAACACCAAAGGACTTCACAGAGAGGAAAGAAACTGCTAAAAAGTTTCGTAATAGGGCTTAATGATTCATCATTCCTTCGAAACGGTTTATCTGTAGGTACTAATTTAATAAAGCGGAAATTTTTGTTTGTTTGAACTTGTTAATTTCTAGAACTACTGGTCGGATTGGAAAAAAATCTTCCTGTATGGGATAACCGGATGCTGATAAAACCGCGGGGGACAGCTAGGAGTAAAAAAAATCAAGGCGATTTAAAGCAAAGGCAGTCTAAAAGTCTTTTACCTTTATTATTAAAGATCTGATTATTCATAACCCTCAAGGCATGCCGCAAAACATAATGCTTTTACACCACAAAGCCAGCCTAATAGAAGCCGTTCGTTATCACTTCGTGTTCTATAAACAACTTTAACAAGTCCGCCACGTTCACATACACGACACTTGACCGGCAAACCCTGTAGTCTATGCTATTGTGAACTACCTGGAAGTAGGACTCGCTTTCTAAGGTAGAAAGCGAGTCCTACTTCCAGGTAGTTTTCATGCGTTTTCGCTAGTTGATAATCATTTGTGAATTCTCTATGGAGAATTTCAGTTAATAGGTGTTGAAGGAGATTGTATGTTTGATTCTAAATTTAAAGATCCCTAAAAGCTTTAGGCCGAAAGGTTGTGACAATTTAAGGTTACCCACGAAGTGGACCAATGACCTGATGAATGTTGCAGGAATTCGATAGATGCGAGATGCACAGAAGCGTTTGTTGTGACAACACTTGGGGGGAGGCTGGTGTCCAACAGTGGACGTCTTACGGCTGAAATGATGATGATAATGCTTTGGAGGATATTGGTATCTCAAAGCCGTTAATTTTAAGTATAGAGCAGGGATATCCAATATTTTGGACATTGTGAAGGTCGAAATACGAGGTCTGAAAACAACTACATTCATAATATTGATCACTTAAATCATGTCAAAGACAAGTTGTTAAGATACGCAATTATTAGCGAACAATTTCTAGGAAACCACAAATTTGCTATTAAACTAGATTCGTTTATTCAAGTTACATGTTAAAGCGTGATTATTAAATCTATTAGACCACTAAAATACTATCTATTATTATCATCACGATTTATATTCCCGACTTCTGAATTCATTACGAAACTAATAACCATATTGACATTGCGAAACTATGTTGATTTAGTTAGCGGGCTTCATTTATTTCAAAATGAACTAGCTGATTCTCTGATACCACAGACCACGGAGACACCTTGACTTCAGCTGCTTGAGGTTACATCACTATCTGTACTATTCTAATTAAGGCAGTAATGTCACCATTACCCATACTAATCAAGTGTGATACTGTTTACTCACGCTATACCACAAATGGCTTAATCTAACCTAACCTAATTCGAAGGGAATGTCAGGGATTCGTTTGCTGTTTGAACTGACTGCCCGTTTTAAAGACAGTCAACAAAAGCTGCAAATGCTCTTTCTGCATTACGAATTTTACTTGTTCAGCCATCTCTAGACACTTCCGCGCCCTATGCCTGCTGATACCTAAGTTGTTACGCATTAGGAATGTTCTAAAACAAGCAGTAAAATCAATAGAATAATGGTTCCTGTCGTTTCCTAAACGATACATTATTAATATTTCTAACATGTAGTTTATCTTGCTTGAAAATGTAACAAAACATACCTAATACGGCTATAATAGGAAGCTGGCTGATAGTTGATAGATAAACATTTAAACCAAATAGTTTACATGTGCGATAAATTTTATTGCTCAGTATTGTTGTGAACTGAATTGTCAATTTATGTGTTCGACTCTTGTAACGGTAAAGATATTTATTTTGCAAATACGCTGTAAATAACACTTATACACGTCAATTTAAACTAGATGAGGTCGGATTTTTCTACCTAACTATCTTGAGAAGAAACACTGAAATAATCTCAGAGGTCAGTATTTTAAATTCCATACAGTTACCTATTCCATACAGACCATTTCTCATATGATTTGACCATTTATACATGTTATAAATGGTCAAATCATATGAGAAATGGTCTTATGAGGAAAACACCACACATATTTGAATTGTGACCTGTCCAATCAGTGCAAGCATTTGTCAGTCTTCGTGTAATTCAACTCAGGACCACTAAAAAGCTCAACCATTATGGTTTAGTTCATATGAAGAATCCCAATGTAAAAACGATGTATAGTACGGGCAAAATATGCTGACCTCTCTGAAGTTAAGCTTTAAACATAGGTACGCGCAAAAATATGCATTTGAAATATGATTCGTATAAAGAATTACTGCGCAGCCCATCGTTCGAAGTTCAAATCGGTCAAGTTATTTCGGCTGTGCTGTGAATAGAAATTCAATGATTTGGCTATTGCGTATTAAAATGGAGCTACCGCTAATAAAAACCATATCCAATTAGTGGAAACCGACTAACCTTTAACATCGGATGCCATAAGAGATGTGCCGGATCGTTAAGAATGTGTAGATGTCCACATCAGACAATTTTCCAATAACTCTTTAATAGCCACCGTAAAAAAGCTAAAACCTCATTTCATACTGCTAATGAAGCGAGTGTATTCACTGCACATCTACCGGACGAGTTGCTTCTAATTTTAGCTCACTAATCACTTGCACTAATCAATGTGTAAACATGCTGTAATATATTATCAGAGTTTGACAAGAACAAGGCAGTAAAGGTCTTGATTTTCTATGTGCGGAAAGTTAGCCCGCGGCGAACCTGGCGGGAATGTAATTAAATGGGCCGAAGTATGTCCTACACCGTATAGGGAGCTCGAGAGTTATGGGACATATACTAGAAACACACTTTATTACTATTTAAGTTGTCTAACATAAGGGCTGGGTGGTGTGAAATCGGTCTTAAATCTGTCGATATCAAATTATTTTCTGCTAACTCCTAAATGAGAAATCGAATTTAATTATGGTGCTAAGAGAAAGAGCTGCTAAGGTAAAGAAGGAATGTTTTTGTGTATAATTTGCATTGGTCCGAAGCTGGGGCGGGTCGCTACAGTAGGTATAAGTTTGCTTGCATCATGATCATTCTCATGCTTTCTCAGATTTTCAGAAATTATTTTGGGATCGGTGCAACACATCTACTTCTTTCATTTATACTTCTCTATTAGTCCTCATCTCAGTAATGGGCCACTTTCTGCCTACAAGGGCGGAAAAATTTGTAATGATGATGATGATGATAGTCTATCTCACAGATTATATAGCTAGAGTCCTTCGATTCGAATTGGGACTGCGTGGGTCGATGCCTTCCAAATCTTCTCCTTCATCAAGATTTCTCCCGGTATGTATAGAGCGAGGGGGAGTGACAGACTTTTACTGACTAGCACCCACCCGTTATTCTTTCAGTTGACCTTTGCGTTCTAAGACCGCGGAGAACGTAAACATTCAGTCCTCCAATACTAACCTTCGGAATCTATTATTCAATGAGTGTCATCTAATGTTTATTTTTGTTTTAAGGTCAGCATGCAAATTAGACAAAACATAATATCATATTCATAAACACTTGGAAGCACGAATTTTGTTTATAATCAAGTGTCATTCAGTAGAAGATGATCTTGACACCTTGCTTTTGTTACGCCACTATTATGTTTAGTTATGATGCAATATGTTAATAAATACTTCTTTATATTATTGTGATTTTAAGAATGTGATCGTTACTGAACACTTTTGTAATGAAATACTCCAATGTTCGTACAATTGCCGAAACGTATCTTGCGTCTAGTTGCGCAGAAGTCAAATATTCGGTCTCTTTAGTGGTGCGAAGTGAGACGCGGGGGCGGGGAGTGTCAGTGATTGGCTCGCCGCGCCATCGCGTTATAGACGTCACTCATGATTCGTTCTCTGCGTTTGCAGCATGTATCTAACAACGACGACGATTGGCTCGCCAATGTATGGAATGCGCAAAGCGATTCCCACTCTGACGCCGAGCGCTCAAGATCCGTGACGGTAATTGTATGTTTCGTAAGCAATATAGTAGACTAGCTTCTGCCAGCGTCTTCGCCCGCGTGATAGTCGGCTTCTTTATACAAACTTTGGACCCCCATTACATCTCCTTAGGGGGTCAATTTCGGAAAATCCGTTTTTAGCGGATGTCTACACACTATAAGGAACCTACCTGCCAAATTTTAAGTGAGATTTTGTGATTGATTAGTGAGTGGTATTTCGCTTTTATATTATAGATATTATTGCTTCAAGTCTCAACGGCGAGTGGAAAAGCAACCTCTTAAGTAGAAGATCTGAGAGGAAGGAGGAGGTAAGAGGTTGCTTTTCCACTCGCCTATCGTCAACATCGAGAATGGTTCAAATGCTTGTTACTTCATCTAACGCAATCCAACGTGATGTTTGACGAAAAGGAAACGCGAAAAAAGAGAGATAACGCCCGAAAACTCAGTTATCATTTGGTAATTCCGTGATTTACTCGAATATTTTACAAAACTTGTTGCAGGAATACGTGTTTGCTTTAAACTCTTAAAAGTTTAAAAAAAAACTGTCATCATTTAGAATCTTGGCGAAATTTACAAGGCTTCTATTGCTATACTTTTTTGACTCTTTTAATTTTTGATTAAATTATGAAGTGTCAAAGTTCATGCAAAATAGCAGATTTTCAGAGGTTTTCACCGGATTAGTTTTACACAAAATAAATTGATTTCAATAGAAACCTATATAATATCCATAAGATACTGTGTTTCCAAAATATCTAATGAAATAATGTAATAACATCATAATCGCATAAGAGCGGTTGTATGAAAAACAGTGAAGATACTAGTATATGTCCAGTTGCATCCCCTTTTAAAGGCTAGACACGTTTGAAAATAAAGAAAACTTTTTCAATAAGCAAGTCTTACTTCTGCCTAAGTTTAAGTGTAAACATTCGAAGTAAACTTACTTAACTCGGTTGTTAAGCATCACGTCGGGTGTAAAACAAGTGACTCGTTCAGGGCAAATACTTGGGGAGATTACTGCAATGTTTAAATTGTACTCTAGGGGTGTGTAAAAATGCCTGGGTGTCATTTATGTTAAAATAAAAATAGTGTTGTCGCAAATCCTACGCAAGATTTTGATGGAAAATGAACGCCAGCCCCCCTAGCCAAGTTACAACCGTATCGTGTCGAATTCCGTTCTCCAATCGGTAACGCTTCGGTGTCAGCAGTTGTAGAAAACGATTAGTGGGTAGCCATGTTGATGCGCCTGAGTCGGCCGCTCGTTCTACAATGTAGCGTTTGTTTATCAAAGGAAGTAGCGTTAAACGTTGTAGAAATTTATTCTATCATTTTGAACGATGTGAATTTGGCTACAAATTTTCTATTTGTTTGTTCCGACTACGTGACTTAACGTTGAGTTGATGTCATTCCCATACATTTGATTACTTTTCGACTAGCGTTAACGATTGCAGATTATCAACTTGGCTAGGGGTACTGAATCAGTTATGTAGGTATGTTCTAGCAAATAGTTTCTTCAAATTCAATTTTGGTTGTATTTGTACAGCTGCACCTAAATATCAAAAGATATTTGGTATTAATAGTACGTATACTTGGAGTACCTTGAAGATGAAAACAGTTGACGGTTTTAGTTGGTCCTCATAATCAGATCGGAAAACATTACACAAGTAGTGTTTTTGATGAGTAATGTTTGGAGGTATGCGGAACAGAGAGTAAAGTCCTAGATACCTCCGTTGAAAAGGGAGGATCCTCCGGCCAAACGGAGGTGTTATTTCTGGTGGGCAACTGCCTGATAGATGATTTCGGGTTGTTCTATATTTTCAAATCGCTCGGAGAAATCTTATTGCGCGATGCAGAATTAGTTCTTAAGTGACGCCGTAGACGTCGCTACAAATTCTTTACAGGTATCTTTCTGCTTCTTATCACTTCGGTCTGTTCATTACGTTCAAGACGGCGTTGTGTGATAGGTGTGGAATATTATATTATTATATTATAATTTTTAAAATCCTCTAGAGTTGCTCAGGAATAACTAAATGACCGTCTTTCGACAACTGTAATAACGTACCTAATAAAACACATTTTCTTTTTTACAAATGCTCGGTGATCAAAATAGCAAAAAGTCACGCAATAGGAACATTAGCTACGCAATCACATCGTTAGAGTATTTGTAAAAGTATTGCAACTGCACTTGCTTCACGGTATATCATCCTTTAAATGAAGCTAGAAACTTGAAAAATATTGTCAGTTAGCATAGCATAGTCGGCCTTATGATGTTCCCACTGTTGGGACTCAGGCCTCTCTGGGAGAGGGAATGGGTCGTAATCCATCACGCGGGCACAGTGCGGGTTAGTGGATGTCACATGTCTTCGAATTTATGGTTCTAGGACATGCCGGTTTCCGCACGATGTTTTCCTTCACCGTTTTGAGAGCAGTGGTGATGAAATAAATTACACAAAGTAATACGCCTGGCTGGGTTTGAATCCGCCCTCTCTCAGTAAATCTGGTCAGTAACTTGATAACATAGCTAATATGTACTAAGAAGTATGTGAAAAACTATTAACAATCCATTGAAACACCCACTTAGTTTTGATTCCGTGTTGCAAGCGATGAGTCCAATAGGTTAGGTTAGACCGAGTATTGAAAGCGCAAATAATGACATTTGTTTCTTTTCTAAAAGCTCTAAAATAGATTGTGTCCGAGTAACACAAGATTAAAAGTCTCAGCAAAAACTGATATTCTTTTGCTAGCGCAAATAGAAATTTCTGAAAGGAAACCCTAGTAGTCGTAGAACGATAAGGGCAACTGAAGTACCTACACAGGTCTGGTTTTCATCAGTAAAAGTCTGATACGCCCTCCCGCTCCATCCTACAGCGGAAGAAGTCATTGGCTGATTTCTCACCTCAAAAAGAAGCATGTGTCACTAGCTTCTGCCAGCGGTTTCTGCCAGCGGTTTCTGCCGCGTGAAAGTCGGTTTTTCCATACAAAATTTGGACTACAATTTCATCCCCTTAGGAGGTGAATTTCGGAAAATCCGTTCTTAAGTTCTAAGGTACCTTACCTGCCAAATTTTAAGTTTGTAGGCGTTATAGTTTCTGAGATTTCGTGATTAATTAGTAAAAGGTATTTCGGTTTTGTAAATATAGAAAACTAGCTTTTGTCCGCGGCTTCGCCCGCGTACATAAAATATAGCCTATGTCACTCAGGAATAAAACAGCTTTCTATCGGTGAAAAAAATTTAGCAATCGGTCCAGTACTTCCAGAGATTACCTCCTAAAAACAAAAAAAAACTTTACTTCTTTATTATATTAGTGTAGATTACTTTCAGCTCACTAATTCATTGACAACCTTAACTAAAACAAGCAACCTTAAATTGGTGCAAGAAGCGTGTGATTTACAACGAGACACGCCACAGGCGACAGGGTTCCTAAGAAGATCTACAGATTGCGGGTACACTGTAATACACAATACATTTAGCTCTACGTCTATTTACCTAATACAGCATGAGAACCGTGCTAAAGTCGAAAATTTCAAACAGTAATTGGCGATTGTTTAGTTCATTCGCGTCATTCCAATTCAATTTCGTGATATTTATAGCGTTTAAGTGACCATACAACGGTCAAAAGTCACTCGCTCGGATACCAATACTGTGTATCTCGTTATTTCGAAATGTTTACACAATTTGCTTATTATTCGGTAGTTAGTCTCTTTTGAATGGAGAGGGCTATGCTCGGAGTTTCTTCGCATGATCGAATCAGGAATGAAGATAACCGCAGAAGAACTAAAATAAGCGACAAGCTCGAAGACTCGCGAAGCTTAAATGGCAGTGAACAAGGCATGAAATATAGCATAGGCTGAATGATTCTGGAGTGGCGACCGCGTACCAGAAGATGCAGCGTTCAAAGGTGTCTCACAAGGCAGACTGTACTGAGTGGCATCCTGGTGAGGGTTGCAGGAATGCGATGAATGCGAGACGCACAGGATCCGTCGTTGTGGCCACATTTAAGGGATGCTTATATCCCATAGTAAATGTCTTTCTACTGAAATGATGATGAGATTCTTTTACCAGTAATATACCATACTGCTTCAAAATAAGTATCTCTAACACACTTCGAGATTTCATAAGTTTCTTTGCGTGTTGTTGTGAATGTCAAGTATTTGTAAATTGAGAAGTCTTTAAATAATTATATTCAGTAATGTGTACGTATTTATGTCAAAGGCAATATTGAAAAGGTCAACATTAACTTTAGTAATGACTTTAATTACATTTTTGAAATGATTTGCAATTTGGCCACGATACGCGTGGTCAAATTGAGCTGTATTAAACTCGTAAATTATGTAAGTTTAAAAATATATTTAGCTTGAAGCAATCCTTCATAGATCATCATTCTTTGCTGAAACATTTAATCTTGTGTTACGTAAAAACGAACCAATTTAGAGCCTTCAGCCCTTTAATCCCTAGAAAATGACACTGACATCTTCATATTCTGACCTCCACATTTGCATTAACCTTACGCGATCAAACTTCCAACTCGGATGATCCGAGAATTAACGAAGATAGCCGAAGACCTCACAACATTTCCCAGCTATCTCCTAGCAACAGATTACCTATGTATACCCTGTGCATGTTGTGAAAGTTACCTTAGGTAAATAGGTTAGCATGGTGCTTGCTGGCCGACCACTTGTCACCTACTTAAAGTAAAGGGCTACGTGCCCCTTTACTGTTTAATGTGAGTTCACATAATTCCTAGAATACTTACATTTTACTCCTGCTTTGAATATTGCTCACCTTTGTTCAGATCAAGTATTCCCTACTAAATAAAAATTGAAGTAATGTTTCTTTAGCCTCAGACGTAGGTACTCATTCTACATTATTTTTTTGGGAGGTTGAAAATTATCTTATGACTTATCGTTTGAGTGTGAATCGGGAGGGCGTGTCAGACTTTTACTCTCTCAAACACACTTATGTTCCTTCAGTTGCCTTTTCTAGGGCCACGAGTTCCCATTTCAAACATTAATTGGGAGTTTTATGAAATCTGACTGGCCCGTCAAACATTTTGTCAACAAATACTTGTACAAATTGGTCTATTGTCATCATTGGTCCAGGTTCTTCATTCGCTTAGTAACACATTGAGCCATTCATTTTCATATAAGTAGATTTATCACACTGTATAATGCTTTTCTGCATATCCAGAATCTTATTCCTACATGTCCAAGTATTTGCTAGGTGCCCAGTTTAACTTGGCATTTCAAGCGGCTCTCTTTTCAAAGGCAAATTCAGACTCTGTATACAATTTTCTATCTTACCACCTGCCATGTTATTCTTGGCAGCGGAACGTATCAACTTTCATATTATTTGACGGCTCGTACTGAAGTTTAGATCAGTGTGCTGAGTGCGAGTTGTTTTAACGTTAATGCAATTGAAACGTTTTCCGCGTTTGGCTATAATTGGTTAAGAGCTTGAAGCGCGCCAATCGGAACGCCCAACGTCATAATCGTGTTAACAGGAAAGTCTTTAAGAAACACCTAAAAAGGGACTTACAGTTTTCAAAATTTCTAAAAAAAAACCGCACTGAATTAAACAAAAACAATAATGAAGAACTTAAATAGATGTGCCAACAGTTTCACCCCTAGATATTTGCAAACTTATTCTTAATTTATAGAAAAAACAAATTGTTCACAACTCTCAAAAAAAAAAAATATACGGTCGAATTGAGAACCTTCTCCTTTTTTGAAGTCGGTTAAAACAGCCAAATAGACCTTTTCTTTTTGCATGATTGACTAAATTTAAAAAAAAAAGACGTGTGGCACTCGGGGACTGCCGCGGTAAAGCTATTGCATAGCATTTTTATCAACTTATGCAATTATAATTATTTATTTATTTTATTTATGCAGTATTTTTTTTCCTTTGTTTTTTTTTTCTTTGATATTAATTGAAGTTACACTTTCACACATTGAATTGAATTTTGATTGATTGTTCACTCATTTGTTTTCTTATCGGTCACCACGCTCAAAAAACAAATGAGTGGGGGGTGTTAGGTCATTTACGTTACGGAATTTCTGGATTCGGTCTCCACGCTCAAGGCCCGCGATAGAAGCTATGCAATAGCTTAATAAGAACAATTTTTTTGCAAATATCTCGCGGTGAAACTATTATTAGAAATTTTGAAAACCGTAACTGCTGTTTTGGGTGTTTCCTCTTATGAGCTTGGAACGGACCAATCAAACTTGCACCAGCCACTCTGACTTCACTTCTCTATAAAAACAATGTCTTCCAATCCACTCTAGCTTACGGATGAGATAAAATCAATGATACCACTAGATACATTGGAAGAAATGCTTTTCCGTCTAGAATATTAATGCTAACAATAAACAGCATTACAGGGACAAGCTTAGCTGCCTTACTTTGTAACTTAGTTGGTTAGATAACAAAACAGTTTAGCATCTTATTTATTAAGAACATTTAGGCACTTTATCTTCTAAGCAAACTGTTTTCAAGTTGTTCAAGTGTTTGAATATTTAAAAGATTTTTCCTTCTCTATTGGAAAGTATAGTCTGTCTAATAAGTCAACCGACTTTCACTTGGGAATTTTGGATAATATTTAATTATTTAAAAAATACTTATATTCGATACTTTTCTTATGGTTCTTCTGTTAGTAAACAATGATCTCTATCTCTTATTCAACTTTGATTATTGAACCCGTGTTGACTACATCAGATTTCATTAAATCCTAATAATTACCCAAGTCGTTTAACTTATTAGACAGACTCTATAATCAGCCTTTTTTAATGTTCCCACTGCTGGGACTCAGGCTGAGAGCAGCGACCACTGGATCACCACTGCTCATTCGCGACTGCACGTTTGGCTGCAAATCTGCTCGTCTGTGTCGCTCTCTGTGTTGTGATCTGAACATTGCAGGTTTAAACCCTGGCAAGCGCTTTACTTTGTGTAATTTATTTTATCACCAAAGGCTCTCCAAACGACAAAGGACAACATCGCAAGGAAATCGACATGTCCTAGAACCAAAAATTCGAAGACGTGACATCCACCAACCCGTAGGTACTGAGGTTGATTACGGCCCATTTCCTGTCCCAAAAATACAAGACTGACTATACCTACGTATAAATATTTAGTCCCTGAACTTCTGTTCGGTTCAGTGGTTAGGAAAAGAAATATGAAACTAGCTTCCTTGCCCCTGCACCATATTGGTAAGGCTTCAGTGTGCTCATGTGTCGCTTGTCTGATGTAGCCATTTCATAATGACTTGCCTGACTTATGTACCTTTTTTTAAATAATATAAAGTAGTAAGCGTTTGACTGCGATTCCACCTGATAGTAAGCAGTGACGCAATCGTTGATGGTGAAGTGCACTAGTTTATTAAAAGCCTATACACTCTAACTTTGAAGACATCTAAATTATAATCGGATGGGAAGACCGTAGCAGGCAAATTGTTCCAGTCCTTCGCCATACGCGGTATAAACGATGAGGAAAAACGCTTAGTTCGGACCGTAGAGGTTTCAACAACGCAACGGTGGATCAAATGCTGCGTCGGGTTGTCCGACAGTTGAAAGATGATGGCGGAATCAGTTCTTGCAATCAACCTATCGCTTGTTTGCCTGAATCACTTCAGGTATATTTCAAATGCTTTAAAGATCCAGCCATCGCCATTTCTTCGGTCACAAATATTCTGCCGAGCTGAGGTCTCGATCCCTGTTTACAAGTATTAAAGGATGTCACAATTTATGCATTTTACGTGCAAAACTCCCACATTTGACCCTCGACGAGTGCAGGCAATTCTCAGAATATGTAAATGTTATTGTCTACAGCACCTTTTGTCAGCTAACGAGGTGTTCAATCGGTTCTTAATGCGAGATAAAACGGGCTGTGAGTGTAAATTGTCTTTTCTGTTTTACATATTAATATTAAATCGAAAGCGACCTAGCCAATGGTGTTTACATCGTTTTGAAAGAGACTTATGTGGCTGCAGCGGCCTATTGCAAAAACTTTTAAATACAATTGTTCGTTCCTGTCTGTTGAATTTGATTTGAACTTCGAGATACGTGGGCAAACTTGGTTCTCCTGCGGATATTTTCATCTCTGATGCGATTACACAAGGTAACTCCAAGCACAGCCCTTTCCATTGCCCTTTAAGTAACTTTCAGCGTTCTGATGATGCCCATTGTAAGCAATAAAGTTTCAGTGCCACATGTCATTACTGGCAACACGCACTGGTCATAGACTATCGTCTTGAGACACTGTGGTATTTGGACGAGAAGATACCAGCTTTCCGGACTTTGGGCAGCCGTGTCGGATTCTTTATGGAAGCCCCAGGTAAACGTAATCGTCCACAACTTCGATGATGAATAGAACTTGAGCTATTTTTCAGCAGCATGACCCTCTGCTTTTAAGCTAATCAAAACTTAAAATGCATTGGGTTCACATTTCACGTAGGTAAGTAAATCATAAATGATATATGGTTTAATATTATGTCTGACCCTAAGAACTGCTCTATTGATCTTCATATTATAGACTGTTCGATTAACGGATCAAATACGACGAATCTACAAAAGGTTCATTACAGATTACTACCGCTGGAATAGCTTTTCGAACAACACGCTGCTATAAACACTTATTGCCAATATCCTTTAACCAAAAACCAGTATAACTGGACTAGTCACGGACGGGGCTTAATATCCCGTTAGGAGAGTAAATCACATTAATGCTTTTCCTACGCGTTGTACCCGTCATAGTGTGGCAGACTTACATGTGGATAATTACGTGTATAATCCATTTCCGATGGTTTACGTGCGCATTCCTCTTCAAATAGGTTTTGAACATCTTCACGTGCAAATTTTTACACTAGAAGTGATCCTGTTGATTTGAAATTAAACCTCGTTTGCTTCATGAAGAAGCTTGAAAGTACTATCCACCGAAGCATTGATTTCTAACTAAAATAAACCAAATAAGACCACAAAATAAATCTCTCACCTTAAACGGTATCTTAAAACACGACAACTTAGAAATAGCCACAGCATAATCAGATAACGCGTACAAAATTCCTTTTGTAGAAGCTATAAAGAATCCTAATCTCAAAATTAAATGCGCAACTAAATCAAAACGTATCAGTTCGAAGACAATGTCGCAGCAGGTGAACATGGCTGATGACAACAGAGTAAGAACACGGCATTCTGTGAGCATCGTTCGTTCTATCGCATAAATTACCCGCGTGCTCCCATACGGTGCGGGTTGCGCTTGCGCTGAGTATACAAGGCATGAGCTGGAAGAGATTAGCGATTTGTAGTCGTTTGGCGCGTATAGACACGATGTAGCTTTGTGATAAGTAAAAACTCTGCAAATGCGAGTTGGACTTTTTTTACACAATTCTGTTTTTAGTATTTGTTGTTATAGCGATAGCGGAATAGAAATACATCATCTATGAAAATTGCAATGGTCTAGCTATAACGTTTCATGAGACACAACCTGGTGACAGATAGACGGAGTCTTAGTAATAGGGTCCTGTTTTTACCTTGTGGGTACGGAACCCTAAAAGCGTAAGCTATAAAACCAAGCAGGTGCGGTTAGAGACAACACTATAATTCTGTCACTAAACCAGTTAGCCGTCTGGTTTATTCCTTTACACATAGTCACACACACATGAATGAATACTTCATTCATCCTTTTATTTCTTTCAAATGAAATAATTGGCATCGTTAATATGTATAACGCATCGTTAAAGGCGAGAACAGCGATCGTTCTCCAGCACAAAGCCATTAAACACCATTTAATATTCCATACATGCATCGGAGATAAACAACCAATCTACGATGAAATCGCAATCGATTCGCAATTAATTCCATTCACACGTACAAAAAATATATTGGTTACTAATAACAGTAATTCTATCCTAGTTAATTACATTTTTTCGCCACCCACTTGTGTCTTGGGCCATAAATATTGTAACTAATGCACGCCCATTCGCTGTCAAGCTGTACCGGCGGTATATCGGAAGAGGTGTGCAGATACGAACTGGTTGACGTATGCTACGCTATTAATTATAGCCAGTCTGCCGTCTGGTGAAGTATTTTCATACATGCATGGGAATTTAATCTAAAGGTCTGTTAGGAAAAGCTTATTGGTTAACGAGACGTGCGAATTAGCTGTTGATCAGCTTTAGTTGGTAAGTAATTTTATTTTTTTTATTTTCGGTATAGATAGATATTTTACATGTATCGATGCTTCGCTCTGAGACTTTCTCTCCATTTTTGTTACAGTTCTTATAAAGGTTTCGTAATTAAGTGCAAAAAGTGAACCGAACTGTCCGTCTGTCAAAACCGTTTTTCTCAGGAACTCGTGGAGGTATGAAGCTGCAATCAATACCAAATACCCAGAGTCTGCTGCCCCAAGCAGCAGTAAAATAACTTCTAAGTCAACGCAAAATAAAATTAAGACCGTTTATGCTCGCGTTTAGCCACATATTTTGTCACTCGCTAGGAAATAAACTAAACTAGTACGCCTCACCATCAACGATTGCATCACTGCTTACAATGGTAAGCAGTGATGCAATCCCACCTGATGAGGTGAGATCGAAGTCAAACACTAGTTTATAATTATTCAAAAATCAAAATCTATAGGGTAGTTCCCGTTGACCTAAAGTTCGGAACTTTGGACATAAAGCTCTCTTGAAGGTCTTGATGGTCTCTTAGCACAAGTATAGAAAAAAGCGTACAAACTGTTTTGTGGTTACGTCACAAAAATACTCGAGACTCAATTCGGGTATTGAACTATTAAACGTAGGTAAGTTTGTATGAAACCCTCAGTGCGCGAGTCCGACTTGCACTTGACCGCTTTTTATTGTTCAGGTCGCTCCATTTCCGACAAGGTGTCTGTTCGTATATCCGAATGAAACATAGCATGTCGTTTCATCTCTGTGCTATATTACAGCTATTCACCTTGTTGTAGGTCGAACAAGTTTGATCGATGGTTTTGTAACCACACAATCAACTGGACTGTTATTCCATTTTGTCTCCACAGTTGCATATTGACACAGTAAACATGCGCCGGTCATCGATTCACGAGCCCTTATTTTAATGAGTGCAAGTCATTCTATTTAATCACCAAGCTGCAATAGTAACTTAGTTCATTCGTAATTTGTAGTATGACATATTTAGTCCAAGCTGTCTCATTGTTGGACTTACCTAGCTCCTTTGAGGTTGACGCTTCCATCGGTTTGTATTATTCTGGTTTTATTGAATTCATCGAAAACCCAGCACATATTTCCAACTGCTCATTCTGTTTCATTCGCTTTACTAATACCAAGTATCACAATACCTAGTAATCTAATATCTTTGACTCCATTGCGTAGACTCACTAATATTCCTATTAATCTAACAAAACTACGCAAAATTCTTGTTCTGGGGATAGGTTCACTATGATTGCCCAATTTGAACTGGTGACCTTTCGCTCGTAAATCCACACCCTATCTCTGAGCTATGTGTCTATCGGTTAAATGTAAATATCTTAGAGGCATTTTAAGCGACCTGACTTGATATGCACGACAGATTTGTAAAATGGCACGGAAAATGGTCCCAAATATCACGCACTTATCCACCGATTTGTAAGCGAAACAATGGCGGAATACGTAAAGATACTGTTGGATATAAAGTTGAATACTAAAGTGTGTTGTATGGTTTTGAATAGATAGGCTTGCATATCTCTTCTGGAAGATAGTGCAGATAGAATGATCAGATTGTGAAAACTTACATCACACTCCTGTCCAAAAGGCAAAGAAGCATTTTGAACAGTTTTGTTGACAACAGAATAAGATACTAATTTTTTGGGCTTTGGGATTTTAAGTCACTTTGATCCTCGAACGCAAAGTAGTTAGTAAAAGTTTGATGATACTCTTTCTTCTTCTGCTCAGATCTGGAGTTGTTCTACAATTTTTCACCTAGGTAGGTAGTCATTGTCTTGCCAAATTACAAAATTACCGAAGATAGAATTTCTGATGATTTCTGACTGTTACATTTTTAAACAAAAGTTACTGGAGGTGAGCATGATATTTCTTCGTAAAACAAAAGAAAAATAAATAACGAAACTGCAAGTCTGTCTAACTTCGTACTTATTGGACATGTAAAGTTAAACATAGAATCATAGGTAAACGAACTCATTATACTAATGCAAAGATGTATGGCACACTGCCAATATTCATTTGAGCTTTGTTTTTCTGTTTGGTAAGTATTCAAGAAGTTATGATAGTGCTTAGCCGCTATACTTATGGCTTTAAATTGATATCTCTTCTTTTTCGACAGTGGGAAATTATACCAATTTTTGCCAGCTTTTTCGCTCACGTGACTGTTCGAAATTATTCCAAGGGTAAATATTAACAAATTAAACTAAGATTTGTCCTATTTCAGGACATGGTCTGTGTGTCCGGACAGTAGTATGATTAGCTATTTGCTTCAAGTCCAACTGGTAAATAACTAACCCACAATCATCAAATAACTTCTCTCGCTCTGTAAGAAACGAGAAGGCGTATCGGACTTTACTGTCTGAAACCCACCCGTGTTCCTTTTGTTCTCCTTTACGTTTCATTCGTAAACAGTCTTTCTGTTGCAGCCTTGGCGTTGTTAGGTTCGGCGATTGCCTTGATAACTTGATCTGATATTAAACTTATTGAACTTATGTTTGTAGATTCAGCGTCAGTAGAAGCTTTAATATTACCAACATTAAGAACATTAAGTTCGGTAGTAAATATTTACCTCGGTTTACTTTATGTCTTGCTTAGTAATCTTAAATCTCAAATATCTGGTAGAGAGATTCGACATTTACAAAACTTGTAGGTATTCCTATACCCAACTCTTACAGCAGTTAGGTACAGTTGTGACCTATCAATTCCTACTTTGATAAACTCAAGCTGCTAATATAAATCATTGTTAAAACAAAGCACTATTTATAATAGGCAAATATAACACGGTATTGAGGCAGTAAAAGCCTCATTTATTCATAACTGCCTATGTATATTTGATCAGGTTTTAAAGCACTGCAAATGGTCAATGGCGTCCGGCGAGTTGTTAAAAACTCCATTATGTATGCGTTGTCACGTACTTCCCTTACAAAATGTACAAGAATCAAAAGCGGTAACTACAGACGATGCGGCACCTATAAATTGTTGTAATATGACAGCGAATATAATGTGAAAAAGATTTTTGTTGCGGACATGGTCTCGTATGTATGACATAAAGAGGACAACAGTATGAATGGGTATTTATTTAAAATCCAACAGGTAATCAACCAACCAACAATTCTCAATTAGTCAAATCCTTCCTGTTTAAAAGTGCAGTGAAGGGAAGTGTCCAACTTTTACCGACAAACACCCATATCTATTTTTCTGCATTTGCCATTCGCCTTTTGGAGCTGCAGTAACTTTTCGAACAATCCCGTTATCCGAATTCCCGCAATCCTGGAACAAGACCCTAAGGGTGTTTTTAATATGGAGCGTATTTCATAATGCATGCGGATTTAGTCCGCATGCGTAACCCTAGCAAATGTCCTTTTCATATAAGTATTATTGTAATGCGGGGAATGTACGCTTGCGAGACGCTTGCGGATTTCAATCCCGCATGCGTGAAGAAACCACATGATATTAAAAAAACTCATAGGGTCTAGAGTGTGTCCGTGAGTGTGTTCGTTAGTGTGAGTGTGGTGTTCTAGAGTTGCGGGTAACGGGATTGTTCGAAAGAGTTACTGCAGCTTCAAAAGGCGAAGGGCAAATGCAGGAAAATAGATAAAGGTGTTAGTCGGAAAAAGTTTGATACTTCCTCTCACTGCACTTAAACAGGAAGGTTTTGACTATTTGAGGATTGTTGGTTGGTTAATTACCTGTTGAATTTTAATCAAATACCTATCCATCAGGGTCGAAGCCTACTGGGGCCAAGGGTTTGCTTCAGAAAGGAAAACTTGACCCTGGTATAAAAGGCAATGAAGGAACAGCAGTGGGTTATTAGTCAGTAAAAGTCTGTGGGTCAGTGGGAGATATCACATATCATCACGACGTACGTACACATGTCCTGAAATAGGAATAAAAATAGAAATAGAATTTATTTGCCAATAATGTAGGTAATAGTCGTAATAGATATGGTATTAATTTATGGACAGATCAAATTTTTTATATTGTTGTATTTTCCCTTGCGATAATTTCCAACAGTCGCGTAGACGAAACCGGTGCCAGGATAAGGGAAGTAAAGAAGTGAGTAGATTATTAGTTTGGATCTCGAAATTAGATCAGATACGGACATAGAGGATCAATTAATGTTGAAGGAACTTGCATCACAGATCTTTAAATCTTAGTTAATATTTTAATATTTATCTCAATCGTTTAAAGTTGACTGAGATAGAATGATGTTTAAATACGTTTAGCGTTAAGTGCACTCAATGATTTGTAGAGCAAGTGTTCCTTGATGTCTTAGTCTATATCAAACTTAATTGCGAAGTATAAATACGACCTCATTTCATTTCAAATACTAATTAGTGCTTTACAAATGTTATGGTTGCTTATTGCCTAGTTGTTAAGGTCTAAGGTTGCGTGGAAACTATAAAATAAATAACACATAATGAAATCGTGGTAGCATGTTCTATAGGTCTTTAATGTGTTGTACAATATGTAAGTCTTTGAGCGGTAGAAGGCCGTGTTTATTACCATTTTTATGACCGATAACGTTACATAAGGTACTGTTATACTGAATAATGCGCGTCTTCGGTATGGAATGCGTGTTGGTTGTTCTAAACATGTTGTAATTGATAATCAGGGACTGCTCGCAGGTTAGAATACTAACCAAAATTTATGTTTGGTATTGTTGTACTGTTTAGAACAACAAGTGCTGTTGAATATGATTTTCGTATTTGTATTTAAACGCTCGAAATCTAACCATCCTGACCTGCACATGATATTTTCTTTAAGAAATCTTCTTAAAAATATTTCTTCTTTTCGTGTCGATGTTCTCAAACTAGAGTTTTTTCTGACCAGTATTTGGCAACCTGTACCTAGCTATATACCTATATATATTTATGCAGGATGGGTAGCATAGCAGTTAACGCATGTCCTGTGCATATTATAAAATGCTGAGCCAGTACTTTATTTACATTTTAAAAATAGTCGCTCTAACTGTTAGGTTTAAATTTTAACTATCTAACTCAGAAGTCAGGTCTTCAAATATTGGAGTGTAAAAGAAATCTATCCATCAATAAAAGATTTGATTTGAGCCGATAACCTCATTAAATCGAACCATATAATATTGAAATTCTCAATATTTTTCGACCTACATATATCAATATCAGTAACAATCACAAAATCTAGAGCGAATTGAGCTGTAAACCTACTTTAGTAAACCAATATAATTTTAACTGTACTCTGTATCGTAAATGGCGGATTCAATAAGCTATAAACATTTAAGGTTCCATTACATCGATCTGTTACTCATACTAGGTTCCTTTGAGAGACAGAACATTATTAGACTACTCGTATTACTTTTTTATGATATTAAAATGTTATTCGATGTGAATGAAATAAAAATACGCTACTATTTTATTTACTGTTAAAGAACAGATGAGGGCGTACCTTTGTCCTTATTAAAAAAAAACGGCTTTGTGTTCCTGTCACCGTCCTTATGTAACGTACCGAATTCTTTGATCCTTTAACTATCTAGTGGTGTAAGAAAATTATGGATGGAGATAAGGATAAGTAGCTGCAACACCAAACAGTATCCCCCGATTTTGTTATCATTCGTTTTTTTATTTGCTTCTATAGAGGAAGCAATTTTAAAGGGTATATACAAAATTGACCCTGCAGTTTAAGATGTTGTTAACAGACAATACAGAGGCTGCGGGATTGTTCAAAAGAGTTACCGGGGTCCTGGAACGCAAAGGGCAACTCAAGGAACAAGGTGGTTTAGTTAGTAAAGTTCTGATACTCCCTCTTGGAACGGCAGGAGTTATTTACTTTATTTCTTACAAAAAAGGAATTAAACTAAAGAGGACAACAAAAGATTTAGTGTGTTGGAAACATACTGAGACATCTTCAATTTAAACCCATTATTCATCGTCTTAAGTTGGTATTACTGAAGCTCTGCCTAACCTTTCACGTACTGCGACAATATGTTATATTTCCTCGCCATTTTCTTGTACAAATTCGACATAGTCGAACCATACATTACGTTTAGCCACAGAACATTGTTCACGTCGGCTATACTTCAAACTCGATCGGTACGTGAGTTACAAATATTGCTGCGTTCTCGAAATTACTCGCTCGTGACAACGTGTTTCTTGTAATATGTGTCGTGGAGTCAATATTGTATGGATGAAGAGTTATGTGCGGTAGGTACGGTACTGGACCATAAATGAGATGTATATCGGACTATACAAAGGAACGGACAGAAATGCGTGACAATTTAAAGGCTGAGGCTTCTTTGAAACCTCAAAGAAAGATTACTGTTGACTTTCTCACAACACTTAGGTAATAAAAAACTTCAAGCATAAAAGCTAGCTAAGCAGTATTAAGTTAGTGGGAGCCATGCGTGTCCACTGGATGCAAGCATTACAGCAGGGCTACAGGATTCTTCGAAAGAGATCCCTTAGTCCACGTAAAAGTGCAACTAAAGTAATGCAGGTGGGTTTTAGTCAGCTTGTGCTGCGATCCTTCATTCAGCAGAGAACATCTTTTGATTAAATGATAACTAATACTGGAACATCCGTCTTCTTTTGTTCATTTTAGTGCCAAATATGATGCACAATGTTGCTTTGAACAATAGTTTGTTAATGCAGACCCTTCTTTTACCTGACTTGATCAGAATGGTATTCACCTTGGCCCCGATGCCATCGCACGTTGCCATCGATACAGTCACTCTGTTAAATCGATTCTGAAGCAAAAACGTTTTGTTAAACGTAGTGAATAATATGATTGAGCCCAAGCATTTGATGACATCAACCTGCTAAGTGAAGTTAGAATGCGGTGTACTGGATAGAGAAGGTAGAGAACTGTAAATTGGGTGATGTAGTGTAGGCGCTCTAAGGAAGAGTTGTAACATAAACAATAGACTAGCTAGACAACAGAAATGCCAATCATCCAATTGGAAGGCAGAAGAAGGCAGAGAACTGTCAATTGGTTGCTAATGTAATGTAGATACTCTATGGAAGAGTCGTAACATAAACAATAGAACTGGATGATTGGCATATTTGCTGTCTAGCTATAGAAAGCAAATAAACCAATCATCCAGTTAATGGTGTTTGGGCAAAGATGCAACAGGAAGATTTATAGACGTATATCTATTTCCTCAGGTAAAATTACCGGTTCACCAGAATTACAATACCAATCTCTATATATTTTTAGCCTTTAACGATCTTATCCTACTTCTCACGATTGCAAATTAACACTTAGACGACGAGTCGCCGATTGAGTGTTTAATAGCTCCTTTACGACTGTCTTCCTAATGAACCTCGTGTTTCGCAGAAACCTTGTTTTACGAAAAAGGGAGTTTCATTCCCATTTTGCTTACTGTACTTGCAATTGATTGTTCAGTTACCGTAAACACAAGACTATCTTAGGGACTTCCACGTTATTGAATCTTTTCTACGGAGCTATATTATAGAACGTATTAGAACTTATAAAATTTATCAATTGATATTGATAACGATCTGTAGCCCGATTCACGTAATGAAAACCGTAACGATATCGTAGCGATTTAGTCGTTTAGACCATTTCCGTATTAGCATCCATCAATCGAGTTTGAATGACACCGATTTTGAAGTCGTTTGAAATTCGTCGATTAAAAAAAAAATCTATGTTACGTTATCCTGGTAGAATACATAGTAATGTAACTGGAAATAAGTCAATAGATCGTGAATACCGCTTTTGGATAAGACTTCGATCGAACGACTATAAAACTTCAACGACATTTGGCTTGTTTGATTTTACGTGAATCAGGCTATTGAAGACAACATAAGTTGACATGACAATGTCTTAGAACAGACGCGTTTGACGATGAATGATAGGGACTAATATAATGTAAAAATACAATAAGTATAATCAGGGTCGGTTCATCATGATTGGCAAGACTACTTTAGCCAAAAAGCCTGATATAGTGGTGATAGACTGAATCGAGAGGCGTGCAATGATTGTTGACATCAACGTTCTACATGATGAGAATCTCGTGAAAGTCGAGAAATGACTTTGCTCACGACTGGACTCAGCGGCCGAACCATTAACTTACACTACTATCGGTATTGATACCGATAGTCGTGTAAGCCTAAAGTATGTATGTATAAGTATGGCGCTAGACAACCTGTATGTATAGCTCTGTCTCTTACCCTCACTGAAACAAGATTAAAACAATCTTACTTTAAACATCATGGTCTAGGTCCTGATCAAAGGTTTTATTCAGAAAGTAGTTCTTCTGGACACGATTTTTATTATTAGGAGTTTCCTCTCGGGAGCCCTAACTGCCAGTAGCTCGGACTCTTTTTTTTGATGACGATGAACTACTATTTTTTTTTAATAATAATAATATAATAATATACATATTAAATAATATTTTTTTTTAATAATTCTTTTACATTTAACATAAGAATTATTTAAAAAATGTAGATGATATGTTAAAAATGAATAAAATAAATAAAAAGAAAAGTAAAACGTACCTTAATCAAAAAGAACCGTGTCGATACCCAGTAAAAGAATTAAACCCAGTAAAACAACACATGAAACATAATATAACAATAATAAAGGATGTAATCGCGGATACACAGAACCCTACGATAACCTGTTAAATCGCGATTGTAAACACAATTAATTACACTGACATAAAACAGTTACATAAAATCAAAAACGCAATAGCATTTCAATAAGCGTAGTTACCATAACGGTTCGTTCATTCCGTAATAGGTCTAAACGTATGCATTAAGTCACGGAGATATACGCCTCGTAAGTCTCGTTTCGCTTTCAGAATCACGAGTTTTGCTCTCGAAACGACGTTTAAGATACATAATGTATGGTCTACTAACACGCTTGGCCTGTGAATTAGAGTGTGAATATGTAAACAAACACTTCTTGCTGCGTATAATGTTCAAATATTAGTTTTAGAACATATGACGTGTTTTCGGGTTATATTTCGGGACTTGTCAATTTGTTTCTTACAGAAATATTGGTTTCCAATACGACAAATGCTTCATGAATACACACCTTGTCCAGGTTCGTGAGTTTACCGAGGTCTAACAAATTATGCGCATGTAAAGCGTATCTACTTGGTGACCTATAATAGTCGGTGGTATGCAGTTAAAGAGGAACTATTGTGGAGGTATTAGAGATGGACGAAGTTGATGCTTGAACGATGGAAATTTTTGGATAGCTGTTGGAGTTTGTAAGAAAGAGGGCATGCTAAGATTGCTAAGTAATGCAAATGATCGGCATATTGAAAGAGGAAACTACAGCTTCTGAAGAAATGACGAGTGGAAACGAATAGAAAGCTCATTTACTGTTACCTGTAGTAAACATAGAAACAATCAGAATGCAATGTACGATAAATCTTGTTTGTTCCTTTCATGTTATCAATAAAATAAATCACATTGTAGCCGAGCTATGCAAAGACAACGCAAAACTTTTTATTATGCCAGTTGTAAAGGCTATAACCATACAATACAGTGATGCGCTAATCTGTTTGACACAGCCTCGAGCGTTGTCTCTCGGATTTGTAGACTAAACTCGGCAATAAATTAAAACGACTTCAAACTTAATACCATCAATCGAATATGGTGTTTATATCGGTATATGCAAAGGTGAATTTGGTATGCTTCATGGGTAATAGATGCGTCGTCGATATGCTCATGCGGTGTTCCGTTAGCCGCTCACCTGCGCCCGCGCTTCTCTAGTTATGCTAATGGCTGAGCGCGGTTCGCTCTCAGACTCTCAGTACTAATACTGAGAAACATGGAAATAAGTCCACTAGAAGATTTAGTAGTCATACTCCCTTGTATGTAGATTTGTACTCGCAATATTTTCCTATGAAAACGCTGCTTGCACACCCAATAGAAGTCCAACATCATTACGTAGTCATACGAATTCAAATGAGACAATCGTTTAGATAAACATTTCACTTGAAACACTATATTACGTTCATAATGCTGATAACAATACCCAATCGATTCCTATATAACATTGAATTTACTTAAAACATATCCTAGAAAGACGAAACGAGTTGATAACTAGATATCCGTTGTATTTGGTGATGTCCCTTATCTAGTATGCACCATTTATATCAGAGTATGGAGATATTCTGTTCGGTGAACGAGACCGTGGGTGGACGCCAAACTGTAAAGGAAATCGATTCCGCTGTACGTGTTGGAATCGATTTCTCGACACCGGGGTTAAGTGCACGAGAATCGAGTAAGATGTTCCCCAGTTTCATTTACGGGCAAGCGAGTCCGCTTCATCAGTATTCGAATACTGAGTCACGGTATGTGCATGCCTAATTGTGCATACTAAGTGTTATGTTATAACATCACAAGTTATCTCTATTACTCGTAAACCAGCAATGTTATGATGTTGCACGTCATAAATATTTCACGCTAAAAGGTTTTTTAAACCTTTTGTTTTTGCTTGAAAGTCGACTTCGTAATTAAAAGCATTTCACGCACGAATCATGATATTAAATTAGTCTTTTTATTTATAGTTCGTGATTATAAAGTGGATTTCGAACAAGGTTATTGAAAGAAACTAAAAGATTTCTTAATGACAGCTTCAAATTAACAATGAATTCGGTTACTTTCGTCTTACACAATTAATATTAGAAGAGAGCAAATTGCTTTTCTAACGAACTGTTAAAGTTCAATAGTACAGTTCATTAGAGTTTCACAAAGTAAGCTATTGTGTGAGATGGACTGACAGAAGCTACTGGCGCAAGCGTAAGACATCTTAATGGATCAACTCGGCACGCATCTCTTTGTCGTTTGTATCGAGTACATCTCGCGTCGACTCATGAAATCGATCACTGCTACACAATCGATTGGTGACGTAAGTTTTTACACTCTAGTTTCGTTAGCGTCATTATTGAATTAACGTGTTACAAATAGTACTGTTAGTAGATTGTTATTGAAAACGCTCACGTAGTTAATGATTTTTGATCGTTGAACACTATTAGCGATGGTTATAAATTTCGCAAGTGATCGATTTGTAGGCGCGCCATGATAGCAACCACCTACGCAACTAGGCTAACTACGAAAATCATCGTTCAACAGAATATATACATGTATTGAAATTATTCCGAAATTTCCATTTGTAACTAACATACAGAGTTGTTCATAAGCCCATTTTTTCCACGGCTGATTCTTTTAGTTGTTTGTGTCACTGTTGTCGAAAATTTTATTCATTGAGCCCTTTGTTGATGGGCTTGCATGAACATTCTCAAAAGCTTATCGATTTTTTTCGCTTGCAAATCGAATAAAATTTCATAAAAGAGAAGCGTGACCAGTTTGTGCTTATGCCTTATTGTAGGGACCAACCCTGTCGCGGCTGTCACCAAAGAATACAGTTGCCTAGCTGTCACCGTCTGTCCCAGTTTCTGTCGCCCTTCTGTCAGTTTAGACTTTTTCATTGTTAATTCGATTAGCGGTGTTATCATGTTCGTGAGTAGACCGTTTAATCCGCTATTCCATGGTTCGGCCGAATTCGTGAATTTTCACAGCACGTGCATGTATTTGATAATGGAGAATCGGAAATAATAAAAGCACTCGGTAAGTCGACACGTTTATGAAAAAATGTAACCGCAAGCGGCGAGTAGTTGGCTGCAGGAGTTACCGTGACCCTGAAACGCAAATGCTACTGATGGATTGTAGGTGGGTTTTAGTAAGTCTTAAACTCCCTCTCGCTCCATCCATTCGGAAAGGAGTAACTGATTGATTTCCCACCTCAATCGCTTCTAAAAAAAGCAGTGGGGAAGTTGGGCATAGGTACTATCATGAAGTAATACGTCCAATATAACTTAGGGCAGATATGGTGAACCTTTACTGGAGAACGTGCCTTTACATGTATGAAAAAAAGATAATGAGGTCATGACGTGACGCCAAAGAATTCCGACTCTACGATTTAAGGGTTAAAAAATTGAAGTAAAAAATTGTAAATCGTAATGTTTACAGTTGATTGTTTATTTAATTGAATAAAAAAGAAAGTTATTTTGATTACTACTGTTTAGAATAATTTAGATTTTAAATACACTGGCGTTCACAAAAAGGATAGAAAGGGGAGCTCGGAGTTTCCTTGCGTGATCTCATCAGGAATGAAGTTATCCAATATAATTCAAAAATGTATTCAATAATTCAAAAATGTATTCAATAATTCAAAAATGTATTCAGATTATTCTTTATCAATCTTTTCGTATTTTTCTCCTTAGCTCACTTTCCTCAATCCCGTTTTCAGCATTAAGTACTAAGAGCAGTATTAATATAGAGATAGCAGTACCTATCTACTGGATGTCAAGCAAACCTTTTTGCTGTTGTAACTAGAAGCTATTAGCGATAGCTTAGTTTTTTACTTCAGTTTAACCATCTATTACGAAGGTTTATATGTTGTGGGCGTATATCGTTTTTATATCAACCTAGTGGTTGCGATAGATTGCTAGGAATTCTTGCAAATAGGTTTCTTAGAAAGTATTACTTAGTTTCTCTAGGTATGTTGATTTACAAGTCGTATTTGATCATGTAACTTTGTAACGGTGATATGTTGGAAATGTTTGCGTTTGATGAAAGTTACACTAGACGAGTGATGGAATTATTTTGAAAGATAGTTTTGATCTGATATGTTCATGAGATTTTTTCTGTGGTCTCTTTTTTCGGTTTATTCCAGAAATCCCCACCGAGAAATCCCATGTTATGTTAAGGATTGTTACTTTTTTCCAGAAATCCGCACTAGTTGGGATTTTTGTTTATTTTTTTTTAATAATCTCCACCAGGTGTAGCTAAATCAAATTAATTTATAATCAACTACATCTGGTGGAAACTGTTACCTATCAATAAGTTTCATTAGGTAAGAAATTATGTCGATACTAACTTCTGACAGCGGCTTCACTATTGTGGAAGTAGTTTTTTCCATTTATACGCCTATTTCATCCTCTTCTACTATCAATAGTGGAATCAAGAGGCCCATAGCAAGAGTTCAAGCAGAGTTTAGAATTCCATACGCTTATACAGCGTTTTTTTTAGCGTTTTTATTTTTCATCATTATAATGATATCATAAAGGCAATTTAAACGATACAACATCTCAACAAACCAAACAATTCTGACCTAATTACTGCTCACAGCATTATGCTGACTGATATAATCATCTTAACATCTAATCATTTACCTTCCTAGTTCACGAGTACCCCCAGCAGCCCTTCGGCAATGTCCGTCAGGTAGTCGTCAATCATCGTGACTCGTTCGGGACGTCGTGTCGTGATCGCGGCCCACCCAACCCGCGCGCGCGCATAACTGTTACACCGTCGGGTACAAGCTGTCCAGGTACTAGACAGATGATGTCAGAAGGTTCAAACTATATGCCTCACAAGTCGCTATGAATGATATTATTTTTTAAGCTTTCTGTTTGCTCCGAAAGCTCAATACAATAATTATAACTCTTTTCTTTGTTTTGTAAATTCAATATAAGCTAACAGTCATCCTGCGAGATTGTTCTAAAAAGTTACCGTTGCCCTGAAATGCATAGTGTAACTGAAGAATTACGGTTTTAAAAATAAAAAGTTAACTGTCGTCTGAATATTGTTGTATGTGTATCAAAAGAATCAACTCGAAAGGGTTTTTTCTCAATTGTTATAATACCTTACTTTGATTCAGTGCTAAAAGCTTGGTTTCAGGATTATTTGTTGTGACAGGTTAATGCCTGTCGTGAGTAGAACGTCTGCTTTAAGGCCCAAGCGCCCGAAAAGTGCCATAAAACAGTGACTTTCTGAAGCCTACTCCTCCTCGGTAACGGCCTGGTTAATAGGTTTGAAAAAAAAATATGTTTATTATAGATTCATGAACAACATTATCAACATTTGATTTTTTCGTGCTATTAATACTTTTGTCTAAAAAAAATATTTAGCAATTTCGCAACTTTTCGCAACTTTTCCCTACTCCTTCGAAACGGCTTAGATCTTTAGAAACATTTTTACACATAAAAATTGGTGGTTAAATATTCTTCAAAGTGAACATTGCATATGTAAATCAATCAATATTTCGCAAAGAAAATAGATTTAAAGCGCTTTCCGGGCGCTGTTGGCCGCAAATAAATGCACAGATTTGCGTACTGCCGCCTAGGCGGGTGCGAGAGGTGCGTCCACATAATTTTGGCCAGATGGTTCAAGGGACTATAAGCCTTAAGACAGTTGTTTATACTTAAACCGTTGCTTTTGCCAGTAACTAAACCTGGTTCACGAAAGGATTCGTACTTGCTACACTGCAGTTAAATTCCAAAATGTTGCTCTTGTTATGGTGCATTCATAGGAGTTGCACTTCTGTACTCATATTTCTGATTGGACCAACCGCTATGAATAATCCCCATCTCCGCTATAGTTTTAATTACCGTGGAACTAATTACAAATGAATATGTATTAATTTTATATTGCAGGAGGAAGGAGATAGTTGTTTATATGGTGATATCCTGTTACAGACTTTAAGGCTCCATTAATGTTTGATTCTTCATCCTTGTTATTTCCATTTATGTCTTTCGATTTGGGATCGTTGTAGGATTCCTTGGAAGCATTTTCGCTCACCGTATAAGCAAAGATGCTCATAAAAACATGTAAGTGAAGCCACGTGACAGTTATGAGACTGGATATTGGACAAGTGACCCACATAAGGGACCTGTTTTCTTCGTTGAAGCTCACACTTGCGTGGGAATTGCTGCACTACAGACGTTCGTATGTAAGTGTCAAGTGAGGTTTTTAAAACGATGTGTTCTTTAAGCTTATTTGTTCTAGCGGCACATTGACAAAGTCTCTTTAGGCATCGCAGGTGGTCTACAGGTCTACTTTCTTCAATATTTTGTAACGAGTTATTTCGTCCTACATAACGTAACACACATATCTAATCCTGACGACCGAATTTAAAACATGGTGGCCAAATTTCAACAGACATTAAGCAATTACGCAGGAGATATATTAGAGTTATGCGCATGTGCAAACACAGGTGCGCTATCTGTTTCTTTACTCTCATAATTCGATAGGACAGCAATCTGATGAGAGTGATCAGGAGCAGGACCAACGGTTTCACGTGGTTTCCAAGGCACGGAGATTCTCATTTCCTTTTCCGCCCCGGGTATCGAAAAACCTTTGCTCAACAATCGCTCTTACAACCACCTACCTAATGGTGCTACTAATGGAAAAGGGACCATAACAGTATTTTCTTTGCTGTTGATCTATTCATTATCAGTTTTCCTCTAGATGCTGATTCTAAGGGCGTGCAGTTCACACGACTGCAATCGGACCGCACGTTTGGTTTGCAGTTCTATTGCAGTCGTGTTTGGAGTTCTATTGCAGTCGTGTCAACTGCATTTAAACTGCAATTTGCAGTTGGATTGCAGTTAAAATGCAGTCCGTCTGTTTAGACCCTATTATGTATATTTAGGGGCCTATTACCAAATATATTTGAATCAGCATTCATACTACTGCTATCAATCATATTCTAGTACTTAATTGCAAGACTGCCGCCGAATCATGTCTTGATTTCATATGTTGACTCCCACAACCAAGCTTTGCAGGTTTAGATAGAACAGACTATTCCAACCCAACCGTCTGTTGAAATCATATGCCTAGCTAGTTCAAGAATCTTGATCTTCTGTACACACTTCCAACTTCAGTCGTTAATCAAAACTAATAGTGTTAACAGACACTCGAACTTGGTACGACGGATTTGGTCTGTCCATACAGTCATAATCTCATCTAAAATCTATATCTAATCTCAAAAATTATAGTACATGTCAGTAAAGAATTTATACTAATAATTAATTTATTAGTTTTGTATTGCCTTTCGGGCTGGTGTCCACAATTCCACGACTAAATCGCATATTTTGCGTATTGGTGGGACAAATATGTCATTCGAATCACCCCAGCTCCTCAAGGAACGCTAGCAGCGCCTTGGTGTTACTGACTTATGTTAATAATTAGTATTAACACACGTTCGAACTTCACACGATTGACTAAACTTAAGCTAAGTCACGTTCGACCTTGGTACGGACAGACCAAATCCAGTGTACCAAGTTCAAGCGTTTGTTAATACTGCCATACTATTTTCTATTTACCTTTCTCATACAGACAGACAGATTTACACTAGTTCATGTCCATACCCGACCGGTCATGCGACTTCGTCCGTTTTATTTACAGTGTGAGTGAGAAGGCAGACTGACGGATTTGTTGCTAATAAATACATTAGTTTATTACGCCAAGTTAGTTTCTGAGTTTTGAATTATAGAGTTGAAATGGGTTGGTGGACGTAATGTTTTCATGGTGGTGCACTGAACATATTTTTTGTTTGAGTCACTGATCGATCTATCTTAGTTGTTGAGGCAGTTCAGAGTGACAAGTCGGAATCGTGAACTGTGTTTATATAGCTTAGCATCCATAAATAATGTTATGTCCAAAAGCAATGTTTTGTAATTGCATTACATTATTGTCTTCTATATTATCTTGCTACCAAACTTTGTATATCTCAATTACTTCCTAACTGTAACTTTCCACAATACTTCCATACTATATGTGGAGGCTTGTAAATGGCTCATCGTGATCTATTTTAACGTTTATCTTGTATTGTCAGCTGTAAGCCACCCAAATAAAATAAAATAAATATATATATCTTTTGTAGCTGTAGGTATCTAAAAGAAGTACGCTATGTGTGTACTATTTTCTGCCAGTAGCTTCACCCGCCAGTAGATAAAAATAAAACCCAAGAGGTGTGAGGGGACTATGTTGGTCCTAGAATAAAAAGTATCTTATGTGATTTTACCGCGTGACGGAATTTGAAGACCACACAAATACAATCTTTCGCCTTTGACGCCTTAGTGTCAGACTATAAACTCACTCTTGTTCCTTCTTTGCCATTTGTTCCAGGGCCCCAGGGATCTCTTTCACATCACTCACGGCCCCAGTAGGCTTCGACCCTGCTGGGCCCCTAGCCCTGGCCCTTGCTGAGGCCTTACTGTCCCGCTACTGGGCATAGGGCTCCTCGAAGTCCATCCAGACTTTCTTCTCCCGCACCGCGCCATCTCAAACCAGTCCTTTATAATAGATATGAATTAGATATCTAATTTTTTTTTTGTATATACTAGAAACCTCGTAATAGGCACCTTTAATTCCTACTTTGATGTAGGTACAACAACTATTACGAATAGATTTATAAATATTGCCTGAAACATTTACCGTATCTACAATCTACATAGATCAAAGTGAACAGGTTTATTGGTTCTTAATTACGATTCTCTGCAATGTTTGTAACGGGAATGGTCCACTTCTTCACCATAAACTTACCCTTTAAAATTAACTAGAATCTTATAGCATTTGTAATTATGAAACTTGACGATGTGAGGACAATTAAAACCTAACCTCACAATGAAATTCATAACTGTAAATTCTTGGACCACACGCAACCATATTTATCTCAGATCGTTAATACCATGTAGAATAATTGCTCAAATGCTAATTACAATTACATTCATCATAGAAACTTCATAAAACCACGTTTTCATGCGCGCTATTCGCTATTTGTCAATAGTTCAATACATATTTAAATGTATAGAAAATTTAACTTTATGGTCTTTGTGCTTAGTTCACATCGGATCTAAAATTCGCCATTTCAGACATTGAAAACACTGAAAGAGGTCGTGGCTAATTAATAACAGTGAGGTCAGTCTTCAGACCTTTTGGGTATAATTTTGATTGATCTACACAGTCCTCTCATAGTATTAATATTGTAACATGGAAATATTATTTAAAAAAATCAATATTTTTTTTAAAGAAAACCATTCAGTTTCTTGCTAGTTCTTCCCCAATTGGAAGTAGCTTCTGACGTTTTGTAAGTGCCCATGTAGGCATATGTGAAATAAAACGTGGTTTCTTTTTTTAATTTTAAGCCAGCTCACCTAGGTCGGTCCTTGGATGGGTGACCATCCATTACATATCGAGACTCCTGCGTGCCTTTTGGTCCTTCGCCAATGTCTTTCGGTCGTGTCGGACTGTCGTCCCGTTGGACTACTAGAACCTTTCATGCTCCATCGACCATCTGTTCTGCAAGCAATGTACCCTGCCCACTGCCTCTTAAGTCTGGCAATTCTTCTGGCAAAAACGCTATTGCGTTTTTTGTGCCTTCGGTGTAAAATTGGTCTTGCCCTTGATCTCTCTCTGATCGTGTCAGATTGTCATCATAGGGTATACGAGTAAAGAAACAGAGAGTGCTTACTTAGACTTGTGTTTGCGCATACATTTGTGAATTGTAATATGTCCTGCGTACTTAGCTAATCTCTGTTAAAAGTGGCCACATTGACCGCAATTTGGTTCGTGGGGGCGATCGGCGGCGGAGACCTATCGCGCTGGGCCTTGGTTGAGGCCATGGTCTGGACCGAGGAGGAGTGGCAGGCGGTCGCCGACTTCTGCGAAGCAGTAATGCTCGCAAAGGAGGAGGCAGACCGCATCAGGCAACGGCGCTCTCGCCGCCGCCGGGATTCCGATCCCGATTTCCCGCTACCGTAGGCGCGGGCTTGCGGACAGTGAGCAATGGGTAGCTCGCTGTCCGGCCTTCCGGTAACTGTCTGGACCAAGTCCAAGTCGTCGACGGCGCGCACTGTTCCCGCGCGCCTCAAGGAGTTGTCAGCAACAGCAGGGGCCCAGCCGGGTCGAAGCCTACTGGGGCCAGGGTTACCCGAAAGGGAACTCGAGCCCCGGTATGAAGGCTTGAAGGAACGGGGTGGGTTTTTTAGTCAGTAAGAGTCTGACACTACCTCCCGCTCCGCCCAAGAGCGGGGGTTGTCATTGGAAAAACCGCAATTTGGTGAGGAAGAGTATTTATCGATTGCGATAGCAGTAGCTCTTAACAAATTGCGACTGGGTAGTCTACCTCGTTCGCAGGTGCCAGAAGAGCTGGCGAAATGGAATATTTGGTCATGGGTGTGCAACTCTGACGGAAGTAACGCGAGAGTGTTCGTCGGATATATTCGACGTAGGGACTTAAAAGGTTAAGCTAATAGATTTCTTCCTGTGTTTCGCTTACCTCCTAGTCATTACCAGTAAGTACCTTACAATTACCTAACTATACATGATGATTGCTAACACATGCCTGACCTACCTAACAACTAATGTATAAAAAAAAAACAAAAACAAACCAGCTGGGAGGAATGTGGCCTATTCATTGTTATCATCATTACTATTCATAAATATTTAACAAAGTCCAGCTGTTTACAAATAATAAATAGTAATCGCACACACACATTGTGATTTATACTTTTTTATGTAAATAGACTTATATGGAGTTCATTCCCCTTAGTAAAAATGTGTTGTTGTTTGACTAAAATATTCTAGTCAGGTTTTCGCGATGGATTTACATCTAAAGTGTTTCTATCGATGAGTAACACAACGGTTTCGGATACTCGAAGCGGTATTTTATGATTTCTTAGAGGTGCGTTTGGACGTATTTGTACTCTTGATGGGTTCTGAGAATTTGTTTCGTTTTATTTGCCTTGGAGCGGTTTTCTAAATTAGTGAGTTAGAAATTCGTACTAATAATTAAGTATACAAAGAATTCTTTTTTTACTTTGTCCCACACTCACACTAGGAATTACTCCTGTATTACGATACAGGAGTAATTGACGAAAATGGTGTTCCGGGTCCAGTACAGATACACTTACGAGTGTATCTGTACTGGACCCGGAACACCATTTGTTCCAGTCGGAATCCGAACGCACGACATGCAATACAACAGCCATTCGCTCAACCCCTGCACCAACCGTGCCGTTGATTCTTATCATCTTTCCCCGGCTCACGTTGAGCATGTGGCTTTAGACAATTGACATTGTATTAGTGATGGCGTACTAATACCGAATCTATTATTTATCAAAATGGTATGTAATCAATAGGTATATTTTGGCATTTTTGCCAGTGAAATTACATGACGCCTAGCCTAGAACGCAAAGACACTCCTTTAGTGCTGCTACCCACCACCTCTTGACTATTGCTATGATGTTGTCTTAATTCAAAACATTACTAGCCATCCAACCAACCAACATAACATTCAAACCTTTCTCCACATTGCAACATGCCAGCATCAAAACAAAAAAAAAAGAAAACAATAAAGTATTTAATCGTCAGCAATAATACCCATCATCGAACACCGTATCGCAACCGATTCGAAATTCAAAAAAAAGTTTGAACACAGTCGTACCGAGATGAACGAACGAAGCGCGCATTCGCCATCTCACTGTGCCAATGACCTACTACAGCTTTTTGTACGTATAACGGACCGGCACACTTCATCTTTATTGATAATAAAACTAATCATTTAAAACCTTGTGTATACGCATTTTTTATTTTTAATACCTTTGCGTAATGAAAATTTTTACGCTTGTTCACTATCGTGAAACGTTTTGACAATAGTTGATTGTTTGATGAGTTAGCGGACAAAGAACTTGAATACCGATTTAATTGTCACTTTATGTCGTATAACAGTTGTTTTCTTGATTGGAGAGATATTTTTTTTTGATATCATAATTAATGGCATGTGTGGGTAAGACATTTGGGGCTTGTCGTAATATTTATATACAAGTGCTATAAAATAGAGGTAATACTAAATACTAATACTACAATTTAGTAGTACGTTGCAAAGACATCAACGCATTGGATGGTGGTAAATTTTCTCATTCAATTTGTTGTTAAGTTTTTGGTATCTATATTCACCTAGACAACAAAACAGGCACTGGAACAATTTGTCTGCTGCGGTTTTTCTGTCCGATTATAATTTAGGGGTCTTCAAGGCTAGAGTTAATAGGCTCTTAATAAAGTAGGGCGCCTCACCGTCAACGAATGCATCACTGCTTACCATCAGGTGGGATCGCAGTCAAGCTTTAGTTTATATCAATTAAAAAATATATATAATATATGAATAAGTGTTCATATATCCTGGTATTTCACAACTATGTTGGAGCCGGTTTCCTGTTTATCCAGAAGCAGCTGGATATCACTATTTTACGTGGAGCGACTGCCTACCTGACCTCCAGAACCCAGCAACAACCCTAGACTAGAGTAGTGTTAGATTTGCTGGCTCTGACTGTGACGACTGTCAAAGATGTACAAATGACAGCTGGGACCCAATGTGCTTTCTGAAGCATATGTTAAGATGATCCATCTACAGATGGTCCTCAGCAAGCATAGCTTAACTTTGGGGACTCAGAGACTATTTACTTAGCTTTGTTTCTCATTATCTTCATTATCATCATCCTGCCCTTGTCCCACGGTACTTGGCTCAACACGTGTTTTTCTTCAATCTGTCCTATGAACCGTAACGCTATCACTGACTCCTCCTTCATATCACTTCTCACACCATCCATGTTTTTTTTTGCATTCCTCTCTCTCTCTTTTCTTCGAGTCTCAATTGCTCTTTCATCAAATTTTGACCATTGCTTTTATATAATTATTTAATCTTCATGCAACACAAAGTACAACGGCGGACTTAATGCCTTAGGCATTCTCTATCAGTCAACTTAGGGTGGTGAAGAGACAATATGGTACTCGTAGGCTAGTCTGTGCCTTTCTTATACGAAGGTAGACTTAATACTTTAGGTATTGTCCACCAGTCAATTTAAGGCGGTGAAAAGACAACTTGTATTTTCTGCGCCTTTCTTAATAAAAGTAAAGATGACACCATCAAACATCTTAGTATGTAAATTTCACAATTTGTGTGTTATATTAAAACTCTTATTAGGTACCAAGTGAATGAGAATTTCGCCTAATAATAATGAAAATCGCATAAAAAACTTTATGTTTTTATTATATATTCTATTTTAGTTTTATTACGCGTTGGTGTGAGTGGCAGCCGTTACAAAATCTGCCATTCGATAATTCAGGTGTTTCCTCCAAATGATTGGTAACTTCCTCTCATATTAGGTGGGAAATATCATTTAAGCCTCGGTTCATACGTACAAGTATATACTTGTACTTAAGCTTGCCAACTTAGGTTTTCTAAGAAAAATAACGTCATATTTCTTTTGAAAACATTTTTTTTGTATGCACACGTGCTCTAGCACTCACTAACAGTTTTTCACTATCATTACATTATATAGAAACATATCTACATAATTATACTCTCAATTTAAATTTAAAATAAATAAGTCTTTTAATTTCAATTCAACTTATAGTTAGGTTAAGCATATTTAAATATATGTACATTTTTTTTTATATTTAAGTTTTTTATGTATATATTTTGTTGCTTTAAGTTGTAAATCAACAGCACATTATTTATCGAAAAAAAAAATCAACTTTATTTGTTTCGATTTCATTTAAAACAGAACGTGAATACGAATGGAATACGAATTTCACATTAAAACACATTTGTGTTACAATGTAATAATAATATCTAGTTAATTAATTATGCATAATTATGTTTCTTTTTGGGCATCACAGTACACATTGACAATTTACTATTATTGTAAACTTACTTTAAAGTATATTTACCAAAAATAAAGTAAGATGCGTTATTATTATGTATAGTATGGTTGGCAACCCTACTTGTACTATCAATTTGTATTTCCGACGTGGATGTACCTATGCAGCGAAGTGACTGCCTGTACTACCTATTCACTTCGTTCAAGTGTTTCTAGGAATGATAAATGTGAAATTAATTACGGTTTTCCGTTGGTAGCAAAACATTTAGACAGACGGTTAAACAGCTTGGCTATATTGGCAATCTCAAGTACCGTAAACTCGTTGAATTGGAAGGCGAATAGCACAAAAATCAGATGCTATTTCTGGTATCGTGTATTCATTTAGGAACAGCAAAAATCATTTTGTTCTAATTAGTTTATTTACGAATCTTAAAATGTTTTTGATGGAATGGTTGTAATGTAAAGAAAGTAAGATGCATTGTTTTGACATTATTTTAAAAATAATTAAAGATTATTTTCTACTAGCTGCTGCTAAGGGCTTCGCTCGCTTGAAAGTTGTCGCAGGGGAACATAATTCCGGAATAAAAAGTGTCCTGTGCTATAAAGCTACTCCAGAATTTAGTCTATTCATACCGTGTGCTAAATTTTATCCAAATCCGTTTAGCCAATACACACACACACTCACAAACTTTCGCCTTAATAATATAGTGTGATTGATTGCTAAGGCGAAGCTTGTCGAGAAGGTTAATTTACTGCCGAATACTGCAAAAACACCAGAATGTTCCGCTTTTTAATGAAAAAAAAAGTGACCATATTCTGTTCCTAAAACTAAATACTTTTTAAACTTAACACTGGTTTGACACTAGAAGCGCAGAACATCAGTTTCAATTTTGGTCATTTTTTGTTTGCTACAGTAATATAGGACAAATTAAACTTTTTTTTTTTTTTTAGGTGGGAAAAACGTCATCATCACATTTACTTTTCGTTGTCGTTTTTGCAGTATTTGCCAGTAAATAGAACTCGATCAAGAATATAGGAATGGGTCAAATTTGGGACGCCTGCGCTTCTAGTGTTAATGTACTAACCGTGCGAAACTGAACAAAAAAAGTGCAAATTCTGATAAGTCTCGCATAACGTTTACCCGCAAAATCCAGGTAAACGTTTCAGGTTTCGTTAGTTCTAATAGTAAAGTACTCGAAATGATATACCAATGTATCACGTTGCTTATTCAAATGAAGCGGTCTGGCTTTGCATGTTTCCGCCTGCTTTATGTTAATGGACTATATTTAATTAATATTTATTTCTTTCTCTCTTGTTTTGAGGGCGGAGTTTAATTGTGGGACGTTCGACCTATTGATTGCATTTATAATGTGCTTTATGGTATCTTTGTTCGTCGTTGACGTGGTTGAAAAGGCTGTCCAATTTAAATTAGAGTGGGTTGGACATGTCTGTCGCATGCTGACCGAATATTGGGCTCTTAAAACTTAAAATTGGTGCCCTGAAGTCACGAGATGGGCCACGGCAGAAACACGAAGAAGACGACACAAATATCATACTTTGGAAATGGCAAGAAGAAACGCAGAAGTGAGAACAATAGAAGAAAGGGAGATATACCTTAACCCAGTAGTTGGACAGTTCAGGCTTGATTTATAATTTCATGATTATGTTGTTGTACTTAGGAAGTGTCAAGAAGAGGCGCTGAATCGAGAACAATAGAAGGAATGAAAAGAGACTTCCCGGTAGTTGGAGGGACAGTTCAGGCTAAACATAACCCACTACCGTGAAGGAACGGATCGTAGAGGTCTAGTAGAGCCGATGCTGGCTAGGCTGCGGGATTTTTTTATAGAATATCCATGGCCCTGTAACTCTGCAAGTGAAGGACTCGGGTGGGTTTAGTCAGTTAAGTCTGACACTCCTCGCTCCACACTCACAAAAAGCTAAATACACATACCAAAAAGCTAGATATAATAATAATAGTATCTTGTTTTCATAATAAGTTGGCGCTAAAAAGACTGCTCCACGATGCGAAAACAGAAAATGTATAATTCTGTTTTACTAATTTTCAGAAAAACTTGTTATTCTACTCATATCTGCTAAATGTTAAGTCAAATATTGTTTTATTCATCACGTCTTCACGTAGTCTTTGTTTCCTAAGTAATTCTCACTTTTGTCGCAATCGGTGTACAAAGTGTACCCCAGCCAGCCAGTTGCGTAGTCGGGAAACCTGACCACGACAATCGTATCACTCTTTAAAATGCCATATAAACCACCCAGCGACATTTTAAAACACACTTTATTTGCAAAAGATAGCGTTTATTATTCACTGACATGATAAACCTTCGATATTCAATTTCTGAGCAAGCAAAACTGCCTGCTATTTCAAAGTAGGAAGGACTATTTTATGTTGTAGATGACCAATATTGATAATGGAACTCTGTGAGAAAGAGACGCTCTAAAAACCGCGGATTTACTTACAGTACATAAGTCCATAAGAAAAACCGTAGATATGTAATAACAGTCCAGTTTGTAAGGTCACTGTATGAAAATTAAAACCTTTGGAATGGGCATTGTTGTCGATTATCGAGAAAAATAGTAGGATTTTCTCTTGTGAAATAACTTTTTTGCGAACTATTGTTATTACGAGTAACCCGCACTGGGCCTACGTGGTAGATTACGGCCCATTCCCTCACCTAGACAGGTGGCCTGAGTCTAAGCAGTAAGAACATTTTAATGTTGATTATGTTGTGTTTGTTTGTGTTATAACTATCTATGAAAAATCTCAGATTTAACTCAGTACGATTCGTATACTCACAATCTCACATCCTCATCCAGTGAATCTGCGGTCAAATGATTTACAAACGCGTTTGGCAGTGTACCTAATTGAGCTACAAAAATTCTCTAAGAACATTATAAGGCTGATTATGAACTATTATTGATCGATAGCACTTACTCAAGAACTTATTAGTACAAATCACAAAAAGCTAGCTGAACAAACCGTTGTATGTCTTAAGAGGTTAAGTCCTAGTAGGTGTAAGTAAATTACGTTTATTAAGCTCAATTGAAGCCTATTCACGGAAGGCCCCCGCAAGCACAAACTGTCTCAACAAAGACTCCCACTGGCCACTAAAGTACAGGCAGAAACGCCTTCAAGACATCAGGAGAAAACTCCACCATTTGAAAAATTACTTTTTGTTCGAAACAAATGACGAATGTGGCATCACTCAACTATACAAATTGATTCACTTAAGGCCTGTTCTACAATGTTCGAATAGGCATTGATTGATTCCTGAATATATTCAAAAATGGAACAGAATTTCTATGACATTTTCTTTTTTGTTTTATATTAAAAAAACACAGTATACATTTCATTTATATACTAAAAACCACTAAAGCCTTTACTGGCTTATGCTTATCTGACCAATAAGTTAACGAAAACTTAATCATAGGTGGTGAAACCGGCCCTTATCCCACTAAAACTTTTTGTTTTATTTTATTTGCCAACTAATCCAAGAAAAAATTAAAAAAATGTTTTCTATGATCTAAGGTCAGTGTTACGATTTCATGTTAGTTTAGTCAACCAATGGTAAATATTTATTTTTTGAGCAAAATGCGTTGTTCAATCAATTGCTAGCTTGACCAATCGTCAAACAAAAAATTGCGTTGTTAAATTAATTGTTAGCTTGACCAATGGTCAAATAAATTAGTCAAGAAAGAGGTAGAAAGCATAGACATATAAGCGATATTTTAACTATTATCTAAACCAACGGTTGAGATAACTACGAATCAAAACAACTGAGGCCCAAGTCTACTATTTTTATAAATTCGTCATTCCAACACGATCCCATTATCATTTTGCTAAAGTTCGTAATCTTCTAATTCATAATGATCGATCATTGATCGACCAATGGTCTCGTAATAGAATTGCAGTAGAATAACAATATCGAGCTTATTAAAAGCAATAACTGCACAATGACGTTCTAATGGTAGGTTACTGATCAAAGGAACTGTCAAAATTTTGGCAGATTGCCGCATACGTCAGACATTCATTTGTCAATGTGTACGAGATTACCATTATAAGCCACTTCCTTCAATGGAGTGCCAGTCGTTGACCATTGGGAAGTATAGTGACGCCATTATATTAGTAGATTACCAAACTTGTCAAAATCTACAATTTTGTAATCAATGATATACCATTCTGACACTATTGTAATAGCAGACTTGAGGCCCTGGCCTTAACTGCGCTATGAGTGTTACACAAACTTAAATGGCCATGCTTCTCATTACAACAAAAACAATATCTTTTGTTCTTAGACCAATTGGCATCCGTTTAGAAATATATCTCACATGGCCATTGGGCACAACTATGGGAGCCATGTACAGTTCATTGCATAATTTTTTAGGGTTCCCTACTTCAAAAGGAAAAACCGGAACCCTTATAGGATCAGTTTGTTGTCCGTCCGTCTGTCTGTCAAGACCAGCTATCTTGGGAACGCTTGGAGGTATCGAGTTGAAATTAAAACCATATACTCAGGTTTGCGGACGCGTGAAGCTGTAAAAAAACTGACTTGTAAATTATCGAGAAAAAAGATTTTTTTTTTCGACACTCTACACACGATAGGTAAAATTTGGTATAAGTAAAGCCAGGTCTTATAGCACAAGTATAGGAATAAATCTGAAAACTGTTTTGTTTTTACTTCACAAAATTTTTTCTGCGATTCTAAAAAAATCGCCCGTCTCCATTATTGAACTATTTACATATGTTCAAGTTATACGGAACCCTCAGTGCGTGAGTCCGACTCGCACTTGCCCAGTTTTTTCAATCCATACACACATGTAATTACAATTCAGATAAGATGTATGATCTACATTGCAAAGTGTTATTTAAATGAACGGGCCATCACTGCAGATCCATTAACACGTTCATCTTGGCAGATAAATATGTTTCATATTTAAAATGCTATATCATTAGTTCAGTTTTACATAATACCGTCCGGTGGCCTCTTAACAACAGTTTAGAAGTTGCTGTTAAAATATTAATTGCTTGACTTGAAATTGAAACCACTTTAGCACAAAATGGATAGGTACAGAAGACAATCTACATACAAAGCGCGCTCGAACACAGGCACCGCTCACGGCCACGATATCTCGGCTCAATCGCCTGGTCGCGCTCATACAGTTCGGCGCAACGTGCTGACCCTAGCATGATCGCCGAGCGTAGGCTGCGGAGGTATAAAAATTGAAGCACTTAAGTGAGATTGACTATTGACTTCTGTACCTACATATCTATTTTGTGACTTTAGCGTAAGAGCATTCTACAATATTAATAGCTACATTTATTACTACGTATTGTCTCACTGCTGGACAAAGGCCTCCCTCCATTTCTCCAGCAATCACGAGTTTTTGCTTCTTTTTTCCAATTCTCAAGATGGATATCCAGTTCGTCGCATCATCTTCTTTGTGGTCTACCGTGGCCCCTTGACGCTGTGTCTATCGCATCAATCTTGTACATTAAGAGCTCAAGTATACGGCAGAAATGGCCAGTTACATTTAAATTTGGCAGCTTTTTGAGCCACATCCACGATTTGAGTTTGGGAGAGCAGTGTGGTATTTCGTGTGATCTCTATATTCATAAATGACCTTTTTTTAAGTTGAGAAATCATCAAATAACTCCTCCCGCTCTTGGTGGAGTAAAGGGGATTGTCAGACTTTTACTGACTAAAACTCACCTGTTTTCCGTCATTTGCCGTTTGCATTCTAGTACTGCAGTAATTGTTTTAAACAATCTCGCAGCTATATTTACCTTTAGGTCTTATAGATTAACATGGCGATGAAGTAAGCCTCCTAAATGCAAGACCTCAACGTTACGATGCAAATTTTGTTACTCCTGGTACCTGCTGTACCTGGGTTAATATTTGAATAAATATAATATTAAGGTTCGAATAATTGCTAGCTCATACTAATTGTCAATTACAGATTCTAATTAAACAGTTGTCGATAGCCGTCAGTCTCATCACAGGACCATTCACATGTCTTCAAGAATATTAAAATTTGAATAAGAATTTTATTTCTGTTTATTCCGTTTCGAAGCGCACTTTTAGATATCCCTTTGACCGTCCTGCTTATAATCACATTTTGGTCCTAAACTTGCCAGTGCAAAAGCCTGGTCTCGGTCCGGCAGGAATGTCTCAAAAAACCGGAAACTTTGAAGATGTTCTCTAACGTTTTCTGGTCATAATAGGGTGGCGGTGATTCGTTCGAAAAAATCCTCTCCCCCAACACCTCAGATGTCTTTTCCCGCTTTGAAAGGAGCGGGCTGATATCTTTTGGAGACACGATGAATATGATTGACATTTTCCTTCGAATTCCATGTGTCTTGCACGATGTAATTATAAAATTAATTACCACAACTTGAAGTTTAGTTGAATGACACCGTAACATCGCTAATTAATTTGTGCTTGACTAACCTTTTGGCTTGGAATCCGCTTCGAGAGGTTAGTCAGGCTTCAGTAATCGATTCAACTGTTTAACGGGAATCGAGTAAGTATGACTGATCTCACAAAAGCAGTGCGAACTTTGGCATTTTTTTAGTTTTGGATTGAAATGTAGGATTTGTTTTCCGAATATATCTATGTAATTCTTTGTGACATCTTTTATAAACACAGTAAGCTTATGAAGTGTTTGTTGCATTCTAAATATTGATATATTCAACATAAATCACATTAATGTATTTCGAATTATACGTTGGGAATGATTTAATTATCCGGGTTCTTTGCTTTTTTTTAGGTGGATATCATCAGTTAATTTCTCCTAATCTAGGCAGAGCGAGAGGGAGTTTCGATCATTTGCTGAATAAAACCAATCCGTGTTTTCAGATGACCTTTGCATTATATTGCCAGGTGACTGTTTCAAACAACCCGATGAAACATTGTTGCTTATTGCTCTACTTACAACGTTACAGACTTGCATTTAAACCCCCAACACTTAGCAGAACAGTTATGGAAACTACTACGTCACGAACTGGCGTCACGTCAAACATTCATCAACGCTAACTCTAATTTCTTCCTGGAGCATGTTTTATTAATGCTTAGGTACGGAATTAAGAAAACGTGGTCTCATATTTATGACTTGAGCACAAGTATAATCGTTGCAAGATAATTCTGCAAGGAATGTAAACAATCCAAAAACCAGAGGTGCTGAACATTTAATTGAAGTGAAACATTTGAATTATTAAGGCAAACGATTCGTATAATTCCGTTTGCTGCGAGAAAATATCAAGTTACCCTCAAGATTTCAAGTAATTTTGGCGTTAAAATTAATGTTGTCACAGTTATGCATAATTTCAACTTTGCTGTCGCACTCTATAGGTAGTTATACTGAAAGTAGGTAAGCTTTGTAACTAACATAATTCCTTACACAATGAAGAAAGAAATAAATAATTTCTGAACATTTGTGATTTTACGACTGAAACAAACGTTAACGGTCTCCACAAAAATATGTTAAACTCAAAATCATACTGTATAATTTTAGTAAAATTATTCCCTAAATCCGTGGCAGTGTAATTGTTGACAATGGTTTGGAGTCACGTAATTGCTATTGCGAGCACACGAGAACCATTATGTGGTAAAGCTGCAATATGCAATTATATGCACACGTTTAAGGCGGGAGTAAATTGAAAATATCTTGTAGAAGAACTGTGAGGTAATGTTTCGTTGAACTTTTTGGGAGGAATGCGTCTTTACTTTATAAAATTAAAGAAATAAAACCTTAAACTTTAATTGATATAAACTAGTGTTTGACTACGATCTCACCTGATGGTAAGTAGTGAAGCAATCGTTGATGATGAGGCGCACTAGTTCTTTATGAGCCTGTTCACTCTATCCTTAAAAACATTTAAATTATAATCGGACGGGAAGACCGCAGCAGGCAACATTTTTAAATTCAGCTCCCAGAATTCAACCCATATGTCAACTGCTTCTAAAAATCGTCATTTTGGAATATTTACCGTTGCATCTTGTTCAATCCCAGTTCAGTCTTAACTCTCCCACGCTTTTGTTTTTAGATAGGAAATCATATAATGACTTCTCCCACCTTAGGTGGAGTGGGAAGGCGTGTCAGACTTTTACTGACTAAGACCCACTCCTATGTTCCTTCTTTGCTTTCGTTCTAGGGCCGTGGTTCAGTTTCGCACAACCCATACGTTGACACTTGCTTGAGATTACCAACAAATCCAGTTAATATAGGAACGTCCCTGCCCTTTTCTAATAAAATAGCGTGCTATAGATGAGAAGTCTTGACAGTTTTAGCGGCATCATATCCAGGGCAGGTAGTAAATACTCCGACGCCAAAGCCACAGGTCAGCCTGGATACTTGTGCACTATCGCGATCGTCATTCCAATATATTTATAGCTGGGAGCCCTGCAGCCTGTAAGAGTAACTATTATTGTCCAGTTTTATGATTATCAATTTAGAAATTTAAATAATCATAACGGTAAACATGCTTGGTTCTGTAAAGTCTTTATGTAGCTCCTAAACTCCAGCATCGGTCTTTTAGTTTGCTACAATTAGATTTATTACTTGCTTAATGTTTACACGTTTCTGTTGTCAGAACCTTCTTGCAAAGATTAACCTTTCGTATGCCGTAATTAGAGACACAATTAAAAAGTTATTGTGTCTCGCGTGGATCCACGTTCCGGACACACAAAGGGTTAAGACGGATTTAACTGTTTTTGACATTTACTGCTCACAAAGAAAAGCTCAACTCTACAAAATTGTATGGCCGACTTGGTTTAGGCGACGATTCTTTATGCAAGGAGAGTAAAGAATTTATATCAACCGGTAGATATATTGCAACTGATATAACAATGCTCGTACTCTGTATTTTAATATTTTCTTTGATGCAAATTTTATCTCTATTACATTCATTTAAGATTGAAAATTGCACATGGATTGTTCATGCATTACTTCAACTATCCTTTGAAAATGTAAAAACGAACTCACGTGTCGGCGCCGAAGACGTGATCGGCAAATGAAAGAGACATCCTTATATTCAGAATACATTTCTTGGTAACCTCCGTCGTTTCTCAACAGCAAAGAAAAAGCAGTAAAAGTGTTTTAAGATGGCGGTGATTACGTTAAATCTATTGCCGCCATTACTCAGAATAAATAGAATTATTATATTGCCTAGATGGGTTATGAAAGGATAGCAAAAACTTGACCATGTTTGGAATGAAAGGAAAATTGATTTTTTCCTTTAAAGTCTGCTATTACTTGGATTATTCGTACAAATTTTAACTACCTTTATGGCATGCTCTTCAGTAAGTAGGAATTTTATGGTTAATTTCTTCTAGTTGCCGCCGTAAAATTGTCTGTGGGAAGCATTTGATGGCAGTGTTTTATAAACAAACCGTTTCCATGTTAATGGCTTTCGGTGAACGATATCTATTATACAATAGGGCTCTCTTTTCCTTACGTTAATACTGTGGAAGGCACGTTCTTAGAACTATGAATAAATATTTTAGTTTCATAAAGTTTCTCAACCACTTTTGCCTTCGTCTCAGTTCTACATATTCATGAAATAATCACACACTCATTATTAAGCCTTGCAGTAAGACATAAGAGCTTGTTCTTAACATACATTTATTTATTGTCCTCAGATTCAAAGATGGCGGAGCGATTATGAGGTCGAACGGCGAACGACTTTTAGGTGAGTCCAGAATGTAAATGTATTATGCAAAGAAACATGTTCATGCCATAAGCACATAATGGAACTATTCTGACTGTTAATCGACAATCTATATGGATAAATGCCCTCTTGGTAAAGTGAAGGGTGTGGCATGAGGAATTGGACTGCGACCCACGCTTTTTTGGTGACAAAATGAAGTCATTCAATTTGTTTTGACAAGACTTCCAATGAGTTAGGGTCGCCCCACTTACTGTTTGAAGGCAACAGGTTACCACGATTACTTCACAGCTCACGATGTGATATGTGGCGTGTATGCGATCTTAACTCACGTCAATCGTGAAATTGCGAGTTGTTCTCGTCGTAAATTCTTCGTGTCGATACCATTCTACAATGTAGACCCAGACTCGATGAGATTGAGTAACTAGATCCGTTAAAATGCTCTGAACTTTAATATAACAGGTTGCTCATGTATAATCGAAAGTAATAATCGTTAAAGTTACAGTATCTCAGATTTTACACAGATAGGACAACTTATTTCAGCTGCTACTGTGCTGTGAGCTATACTTTGAGTAATGCTGTGAGCTCAGTAACATTTCAATTCTCTTTATGCTTTCCTAGTGGCCAGTTCAGGCTAGTATTGTGTTTTGAAGTGCCATGAATAAACGTATTGTTGAAGCTGTTTTCAATTTACGAATTTAAATTCTTAGCAAGCTATTGTATATTTAAATAAATTCCGTGCTTTACTCGAATGCTCAGTAATACAAATGGCTCCGATTTGAAACTACTATTATCAAAATAAACATGCTATCTATTGACTTGAGTACCCATATGACATTTACATATTCAACCTGTAGGTAATTCCTAACGAGTGGAACAAGTTTCCAATATATGTATATGAAAGTGTTAATTAAAATCAACTTCATTGATGGCGCTGTCTTTGTCTCTTTACAAACATCGTGTCTCTTTATTGTCTTATGACTTTTTATTACCTTTATAAATCTGTAATAAGATTTGCAATAGTTATTAAATCCTTATATATGTATTTATAATCCATATTAACTAAACTAAGTATTTATACTAAACATAAAAGGTAGGTACTTACATATAATAAAAAAAAAACACAAAATACACTCAGGTGTCGGTGTGGAATCGCTGTCATCCGGAAATGCACTTACTCAGAAAACTGGCAGCATTGCCACATTGAATGACAATGCTAATTATTTGGGTAAAGAACGAGTTAGCCCTCTGGTCACGCTCGATCAGTTGATGTGAAATTTCCTGGGAGCATATAAATCCTTTCGATTACTTTCTTTTTTTTGGTATTACCATGACGGTTTAAGCCGGGTACTCACCAACGAGCCGTAACTGTAGCCGTTGCAGATACAGTACCATAGTTCACGTGTAGACGTTTCCTTGTTGTGGTGACTGCGGGCCAGAGCTCACTGCGGGCTCCTTTTTGTTCGCGGAAAAAACCGCCAAGTTTCGGCTAGCTACGACTGGCTCGCGTCGAACATCAACGGGCTGGCGAACTACATACTCACTAATAAAATTTGGTTACTGTATCTGCAACGATTACAGTTACAGCTCGTAGTTGAGTTCCCGGCTTTAAAATGTTAAGCGTGCAAGCGAGATAGAGAGATGGAGCTATACATCCTATATAGCTCCATTCCTTTAACATTTCAGTTTAGGACGTCAAATGGATCGCATTAAAAGCTAGTGTTAGAGCCTCTGGCGCCACATCAACAGATCTCTTGTTGAATCTACAAACAAGTCTCAAATCTGTTCCTATTTTCTTTCAACCACATATTTTGTGCGAGGTGTTACAAATTTTGCCTGTAGGCTGGCTAACAATACACCATGTTCAAAGTTGTACTATGTGTTCGGTATAAATTGGTTACGCCAGTTAACTTACCTCCACTGAATATGTAAGCGTCAATGTTGGTATTACGGAATACTCAAGTGACGCCGATTTTAATGTAATCTTAGTCATGGCGGAAGAATTTGTTTTATTGTATGTTTTAGGTGTATTGTTTCGTTTGCTTGCAGTTTTAAAAGTGTGGGAATGTTACTTGCTTGTTGTAATTTAAGCGTGTCAAGTTCATTATTACACATTGAAATTTGTGCGTTGTCTACATGTTACTAGTTACTAACCTATATTGTGTTCAAGTATCTTTTATTCAACTAGTCTACCATTAGGACTTGCTTCAACTTTCTTCAAAGCGATTGTCCCTTTAGCATCACTAAATATGCTTTTCGAGTCCTCTAAAAAATTTTGATGCAAAAAATATACAATAATTAATTCGTGTGCCAACACCCTGCCTCTCGAGTCTTAGTTATACTTAGTGAATGTTGACTTTTGTTCATATACAATACCAATCCGAGTAGCGAATCTAACTTTAAGTATTTTTAGCTTACTTAGATTTTTTTTTTAATTTTCAGTTATGTATACAACCTAGATTCCTGGTACTTGGCATCGAAAGTATTAAGTGCACAGTTCCATAACCTTTTGGGGTTATTTTCGCGGTGGTAGGAGGTACGCTTACCTACAAACATCTTAAGAACACAATTAAAAATTAACATGAATACCAATGAATACCGAAGCAAATTTTACAACCCACAACACAAATGCCCTAAAACATCACGATATACACGATAGCATACAATTAAACATTCCCATCACAATGCCATTAATGAACGGGTTCCGTTACTCCGAACAAATTCCCAAAGAAAACTACTAAGTCTCAGGTCAAAAGTTCACGGAACTTTACAACATACGAATACATGTTCGTGATATGGGTTTGCTTAATTTAATGTAATCAACATCATTATAAAACGTGAGGGGAATGAACCATTGAACGTTTTTGAGCCATTAGTATTGAGATAACGTAATATGATGTCACTGAAGTGGCGAATTTCTTTGTTATAACGTAAGAAGTCTAGACTACTCCAGATTTTGAATTAATTTAAACTAGAAAATTGAATGCATTGTCGTGAATCACTGTCTGAATACTTCACGGTACCAGGTAGAATTGGATAAAGTGACAAGATTTTTTTTAGTTTTGGTTCTCGAAAGCGTTATCCACGCTGTTGCACTTTGATTTAGAAGGTTGGAAAGTTTTCACTCGCAACTGTCATACGATTGAACGATTTCAATTCTCTAGGCAATAACAACACCAAACTCTTACTACCGTTACATTATCTCCAGCTCTTAATTTCGCTCGCCTTCTAAATCGGCTCATTGAATACCAAATGGCAGTAGACCACACGTACTTCTGCACGCTACTCTGAAATCGCATTAAGTAAATCTTTCACAGGAACACGAACCTTTAAAGCTAATAAGGTCTTTACAATGGCGGTACGGGCTTTTCAAACTCTCGACTTTCGAAATATATGGATCGAATTTACGCGCGAAAACGATAAATTCAAAGGTAATAAGGTTGCGGTATTAGTGACCTATGTAGGTTTATGTGTGTGCGTAGTGATTGCCATTTAGATCGTTCCAAGTAAATAAATTGAATCTAATATAAATGAATTATCTATATCTAAACGGTTTCTGCACACATTTTAGTACGTAAACTAAAACTTGTATTTTGCACAATTATACCGGCTCCGCGCTGGCGATCTAATGAAACATTTGATACACCTATATTAGCTCCACAACTTGTTTGCCCATTTGCTAAAAGTCAATCTTGTATTCATCTGCCATTACTGGCTAAATTTACTTGAACTCCCACATCAATATTAAATACGGAAGCACCCATTATGCGCTTCTAAGTAAACTCTAACCGTTATCGCCGACATTACGTATCCGTGTGTTTCTCCTTGCAAGTTCTCGCCATAACGGTACGGGGCTGGCGCCCTCGTTTCGAAGTGATAATGCTTCTGAAACCAATACCTGATTGGCCCAAGGAGCAAAGGAACTTATAATTGGAAAGATAAATTGTACCGCGAAAATTGATCGTTCCAACTAATAAAATACCCATTCGCGTAACTGTAACACTATCGATTGAAATTCATAATTGAATTCCAAAGAATGTGTCTATTGAATGTGTTCGAAAAATCGCATTAGAGAAAAAAATTAGGACACAAATAAAATGATTTGGTAAAAATAATAAAGAAAATCAACAATAGATGAATAGTAAGTGTAGCATAACGTGTAGTTGTAGAACAATTTGTAAACGCTTCCACAGCCAATCCATTTCACTCTTGTACCTTATTGTGTATTGCAAATGTCAATTATCGATTGTGACAAAAGCCTTTAAGTTTTTCTGTTTAGCAAGGTCAGTGTTAAAAAAAAGACGAGTGCATTGAATCTAGACTATAATTAGATTGCTATTAGCAAATGGCGGCATACTTTTTCATAAAGCTTCAATTACTGTTAATCCATCGTAACATGCATTGTTCGTTTAAACTTACCTTCACTGATGAAGATTTATTAACTTAGCTTCTTAGTGTAGTTTGTCTTAGAATTCTCATTCCCAGGCTTCATTACAATATTCTAATGTAATGTATTTACCGTGTACATATTCGCTATATTGTATGTCAGCGAATGTGTCCATTTGGTAATTCACAAACGTATCTTTCGTCTCATTTATCTCAGGTTCTGTTGTAACGGTCCCTTTATCATCTTATCCATCTGTGTTTGTTTCCCATACATTTATAAGACTGCCCTTATTTGCCTTTCTATTAAGATTCTAATGAATATGTATCTGTAACTTGCCATTTTCCCTTGTGTGGTATGCAATTTTCCTGCAATATCGATATAAAGTTTATTGGTCCCGTTTCGAAGATGTTATCGTGTCTATTGGAATGATGTTATTGTGCAATGAACAGTTATAAGAAGGTGGCCTATCGTCCTTCAACATCTCGCGTAGGATGACGAAAATATTTTTCTCGATTACTAAATTAGCGTGGAAATGTTTTGTTTCTTAACAAATGCCTTTAACATTACCATTTATGTCTGAATAAATTTTAAATTCTAAAAAGACTGTTGTGTTCGTCTTTTAAAAATGGTGAATCATTGTCGTCATGAACTAATGGTGTTATTATACGGTCATTGTAAATTGTCAGTATGTGGTCCCTCCGTATGTGTTTGTTATACCACTTTCTTGTCTTTACATACAAACCAGTTTTTTGTTGTCAGTGCTGACTGTTTACCCAAAGTATCTAAGCTTAGATAACTTTTTCTTGAATTTAGTAAACTTTTCAGTTAAGTAAGGCAGTCATTTGAGCCACATCAGCTCGGGTTTTGGAGCACAGTACAGTGTTTTGAACTTTACAACCCTCTAATACTCGTTAGCAAACCTTGAGTTCGGGCTTCTAGGCAGAACATATCTGCCGAATGTCCTACAAACTGTAGGCCAAAGTAACACGGAGTTGGTGCTTTGAAACAGTGAGTTGGGGTCTTGGTAGACCACGAAAGCTCGAAGGAGATGGCGGGAAGAGCTGGGTAGATTTTGATAGAACTCGTTAAAGATGATAGGAATGGAGGGAAGCCTTTGCCACTCTTGATCAAAAGCTTGTTTCCATTCCTTCCATCTATCAAGACAGAACAGGTACCTATAGCAAAAAAAGAATTAAGCTTTCTGTTAAATATTTACAGAATGCCACATAAATGATCGAATGTTACTACCGTTACTACGATGATCTTCAACCGTTATAGTTTTGCGGGCTTGTCTACCAGTTTTTAATTGAGTCAGCTTGATAGGTTTTTTAAATACAGCTCTAACAGTTATATTTTAAAATTCAATGACTATATCTTCTTAGTTTGATCATCTATAAATATGCCTATATTAATAACGGCATATAACTTGAACATGTGTATTTTGATTCTGACTTTTGCCGATTTCTGAAAAGGAAGAGGTTAGTGGAGGTCCGATTTTAAAATATATTATTTTAAACTTTCGAGCTGGTCTTTTTGAGGGTTTTTTAGTGTAGATTTGTTAAAGAACTTTAGGAATAAACTGTGGAGATCATAAAATCTTATAAATTGATAATAAATCTTCCGGGATTGCTGTATTCGCATCTCTGTTTATTGTTTACATCATTTCATAACATGTTAATGTTAAACAATAAACAGACATGTTATGTTATGAAACGCTGATACGATTTGAAAGGGTACGCAGATGTTTACAGTTCACCCTGGTACACCAGAATTGCACAAATTAAGGACTAATTTCATGTTATTAGAATTATTAATTTGATTATAACTATACTATCCAGTTTTAGCTACGGATTACCATCACTATAAGGGGAAAATAAAATTGGAAGACAGTTTCATATAACTTTTGTATAAAAGTTTTTTTGCAATTTAAAGAAGCTCTTAGCGTCATTTTCAATCAAAGCTGGTCACATCGCATCGAATTCAGAAACAAATCCAAAACGAGTGTCATATATTTATTATGTCATAAATATTTACCAAAACAATTAATCCTAACTCCCACTTTCACAATACTGTCACTGCAACTCTCACTTCCGAAAATTGATGATATTCCTTCAGAATGGAAAGAATGGCTTCGCAAATAAAAGTTATCGGTGCCGTTTATTTTATTTGTAGGCAGATAATTATATGACCAGCTTCTCAATTGACGTGAAAATCGAGATTAATGTTAGCAATTAAAGTGGGTGTCGTTGCGCAAGCTCTGGACCATACTGTGCATAAAATTTGCGTCTTCAATGCTGATAATTGCATAATCTACGAAGCGATTGAACATGTATTTAATAAACTTTCTCTGGACTGGTTAATTTGAAGTGAATTCTGACTAAATGTAAATACTGTAAAACCGTGATATAACGATGCTAATTTACTAAATGGTTGATCGGTTTCATAAAAGTCTACGAATAGATCATAATCACTCATGTAATGTTCTTACAGAAGTTCACTGTTATGATAATTCGATTTTTAATTAGGTAAGAAGTAGCAGATATTATAGTCGGTAGACTTTCTAGTTATCACACTAATAGATAGATAGATATATTCTTTATTGTACACCAAAAATAAAAATAATAAATGCGAAGTTTGTGTGTATATTTAATATACACACAAATACGTATTAAAAATTTTGTATATTTGTTACTTCTTCACGCTCGATTTAGACCACATGTCCCGGAATAGCGCGTTTTTTATCTCAGGAGTTCCCTTGAAACAATTTTCTAATTTCACGTGGGCCGCTGGCAGCAACTAGTTATGATTATAAACAAAGATAACGATCGCTAGTGACCATTTTAATAACCCACTTGACTCCTACGATTTGAAGAGGGCGAGGGGCAAACTATAATTTGTATTTCTTTTTCATTAAATACAGTGAGATAACTTTCATTTTCTATGTCTGACTACGAAGGAGTCTATGTTAAATACTATTAGATCCATTAAATATCACTGAAAATGAAAGCTGTTAGTGTTTTTGTTTATATATATATAGTATTTGTGTTTTGTTTGAGTAAATTTAAATTTGAAAGATGGTTTGTTTGGAATACTTTTTTTATTTTTTTTACACTGACCTGTCCTGATCTGACACCGTAAAGTAGTTATAATATGCTGTGTATTTTTTCCACACACACTAAAATCCTTCTATTTCCAAAACTCTTCTACAAATAGTAAGGCTCAAAAGCAGTATTATAATCTCTCGTGTATTTTTTGTCACATATCTCTAGTTTCTTAAACTGCAGTTCAAGCAACATGAATCATAACCTTTAAATGTAGGTTCTTCAAATTAAAATAATTGATGTCTGTGAACTGGTTGTGGTCTGTCCCAAATTTGGCACAACCTGTTCTCGCCGCGACACAAACTTAACCGCTACTTGCGCCTGCGCCGTTTTTGGTACCTTACACGTGTTTCATCTTCTGCCTTTTGAATTATGAATGGGGTTTTCTTTCGTTAACTTTATTTTGATGGAAATATTGAGACGTGGTTTGAATTTATGTTGTTTACCGTTCCTGGTGTTTAAGAGTTTATTAAAGGCGTTAATTGTTTTTATATTGAGTCGTTGTACGGAGTGTTCGTCATTCTTTGTTGATTGTTGATGCAGCATCGAGTGACTAAACAGTGCGTGATGAAACTGATAATTTGTATGAGATTGTTAACAGAAACATGTTTTGTTGTTGTTATTGTCAACATCGATACTTGTTTTGTAAACAATAATAGTTTGATCACCACTGATGAGTCTTCTATTAGTATCGTATTCAAAGTTTCCCATAGATTAATCAGTATCTATCCCAGGGTCATCCTCATCTCTAACTGATGGCTACTCGACAAAGTAAATATCTCTATCAACTCGATGCGCTGCATAGATTGCGGTGCAATCGCCAATCGCCGATATACCGACCCTAAATTCCGATCGTGGCGATTCTCGATAAGCGATACGTAAACGTTCTCGATTGTCTGGTACCGTTCGAGGGGGACTATCGTTAAATTATCGCTCACGTTTCGCTACTGACGGCGCCCTAGTATTACGGTATTGCTAAGATAGTCATAGCTATAGTTTTAACGGCAACCGACAGTGACACGGGCGCGAATGTTCTGTTTCTGACGTCAGAGACTCATACACCGTGTTCTTGCATGTTTATGATCTTTTCTATCACGAGGCGTGTAGATTACGGGGTGGTGTTAACAGTGTTTCTGTTGCTTAACTCAATCTACAATAACCTAGGTTATTGTATATGTTGTACCTACCTTTATCATTCTCTATCGTGCATTTCTCACTAACATTAAGTAAAACAATTTGCGGTATATTTATGAATAACTTCTATTCTTAATTAGCTTCTGTTAGGCGTGTTACGGTAGAAAATTAACCCAAAGGTATTCTTTTGGGATAATTTTCTTCTTGTTTTACTTCCGGGCTAAAAATTGTTATATATACTTTTTCAGGATTTGGATTAACCGTGAGCCAAATTTCATCCAAATTAGTTCAATTGTTTAAACGTGAGGCTACATACACTCACATAATATAAGTGTGAATGTTTCCATCACACTTTGTATAATAAAGTTGGAAAGAGGGTACTCTAAATGTTGCCTATCTCACGATCAAGTCTTAGTCGTATTGAAAAAGAAGGGGTCCCCGTTCTAGTCTGGGACCACACAGGTCGGCTTTACTTTCTACCAATCCTCTCAATACATCTATCTACTTTCGTTTCCACGCACAAATATCAGCAGTCAAAAAAGGAGATCATTTGTAAAACGGCTTTCGCTGGCGACTTCAATTGCGTTGATTTATTAACTGGTTAACTTTCAATGTGTGGCAAAATGCACTTTGTTGGTCAATTAAGGGTATATTTCGATTCGTACTGCATAGGAAAGCATATGCTTATCCACTTCCCCATTTATCATTGAACAGGTTTTCATTCAAATGTTAATCTTAAGATTGGCTATCGTTCCTTCTGCTTCGTTGCGTCTCATTTCTCTTTATGTAATCAAAACATTATTAATTTATTTATAAACAGCGACTGGATTTGCAACAGCGGGCATTTGTGCTGGATCAAGCGCTTGGCTCAGAAAGCGGTACTTTTGGACGGCTCGCATTGTCAGGAGGTTCCTTTCTTTGGAGCGCTGACCGTCCGGTAGCTTGGACGGTGTTCCCGATACCGTTGGGTTTAGGTAATGTTTTTTTATATTTTTAAATCTTTTTAATTTTTATTTTCTGGATTCTATTCTATATTATCAGGGATAATTTAATATTACATATTACATATTTTATATTATTTGATATTTTTACATATTCAGCTAAAACGATGGTGATGACATCGAATTTATAGAAAGTGTGTTATCCAAAATGATTGACTTCCTTTTTGTATGCGGTAATCTTCACTGTTACTCAACATCGACTAATGTCTCTTCTATAGACTTTCAATTACTAGGAACCGAATTCTTATCAATCTTAATTTTAATTGATGACCAATAATATCCAAGTTCTATATCGTTAACTGTATCTAAACATCAATTTTACTTTATGTACGAATTATGTAAACTAATGTAAAGTATCGAATGCATGCGTTGTGCAACAGTGGCGGTTACACCTTTTGGTTTAATAAATCGTTGAGTACTAATGGGTTTCCGATGTTACGCGTCGGTGTAACACGGGGCCTCCTTATTGCTCGAATAACAATGTTTGTCGACTTTTCAGTTGTGGGCGGATACGCTAAAATTGGCTGGAATTATTATGTTGCTGTAAAAGCTTGAATTGTGGTAAATGGTTGGTGTTAGGTGTAACGCTTTGTTTTTTAGTCTGTTTTACGTACTCCGTTCTGTATGTATCTCTTTTTTACATTATGAGGTGTCCAAATAAGTATAGGATAATAACTAGCTGACCCGGCAAACGTTGTTCTACCCTATATGTTTTCAAAGAAAAAAAGGAGTTAGATAACAAAGCATTTTTATGCGGCAAAAAGAGATTTTAACTTTTCGATTTTCAAGTAGCTAGCTAGAACCTCTCGAATGGTTTGATATCAATCGTTTTTAAAACCTACCATACCTATTAGTAAACTTACCGTAATTTCTTTATAAAAATAATAAGAACTGCCGATTTATCTGAGAGAAATGTTCATTTACCAGGTAAACCTGAGTATTAACTAGAAGTTCCAAGTTTTACCATCTTCTCGGTTCCACAGCAACATTTACACCGTTACATTTATAGACGTCACGATGGTTCCGTACTAAAGGAATTTTATTATGTGGGCGAGGGCAATTTGTTCGACGGTCTGCCAGATTGAAAATTGTTTGAATTAATCATTGTGATTACCGACGACGTGGTCAGGTGGTCCACGGTGCAAGCTGTGTTTTGTACTGGTATTTTGTGTAAGCGAGGTGGGCATTCAATACTTTGGTGTTTAGAAAGAGCTTAAAATAAATGAAAATCAATTAAGGGTATTTTTATTATCGTACAGATTTCATCACGCATGCGGGATTGCTCCGCACGTGTAGCCCCCGCAAATGTTCTTTTTATACAAGCATTTATCGCAATGTGTGGACTACGCACGCCGGACGCGGGGCGTAATATCGGGCAGCAGTCCCGCATGCGGAGTAATTCCGCATACTTGATGAAATCTACACGATATTAAAACACCCTAAAGGTGTTACTTCTGGCATGGTTGGTGCAATGGTTCAGCGATCGGCTCATCAAATAAGTTCTCCCGTTCTCGGTGGAGAGAGAGGGAGTGTTAGATTTTTACTGACTAAAACCGACCCGTATTCCTTCTGGTGCCCTTTGCCTTCCACGGAGGCGGTAACTCTTTCGAATAATTCCGGACATTTAATTTCAATCTCTATGTTCAATATTATGCAGGTTAATGTGCAAGCGTCAAACACGTCCGATTTAAGGGTCGACCCTGCGTTTAGCGGACGCCCGCGCGGTCTCATATAAAAGTGCTCCACCGTGGCTCGCCGCGCAGACACTTGTCGGGGGCAGTCGCGCCTCGCGCCCGTTTTGCTACATAATAATACATTAAAGTTCTCCGTCGACACGACTACATGCGCAACGTTACAGTTGAACTTGCGACACGCAGGTATTAATCCGGTGTCCGCTCCGGGGACCGCAGCTAGACACACGCGCGACGTCACGCGACTAGTACACGCGCGGGCGTCCGTATAACGCAGCGTTGGCCTTTATTCATTATACGTTTGACAACCTTATTTACACACTCCTAGTTTCTTATACACACACAATATACATTGTTCATACATTGTCAACGTTCTAAGTAACAACTAACATTGCCTGACCCACTTCTAACAACGTACATATACATTATACATCTCTATAATTACACAGATCTATCGAAACACTATTACGAAATTAACAATTCAATTGTGTCTCAACAGTCCAATACTAATAAAAAATTATTGCACTAGATATTGTGCGGAGTTGAAAAAGTCGATTAAATTCCATTTCAGATCGAATCAGACTGTTGTGCTCTAAGAGCAGTAGTGGCCTATTGGTAACGGCTCTGACTTACGTTTTGTACGTCGCAGGTTCAAACCTAGCCAGGTGCTTTATTTTGTGTTATTTCATTACCACTGTTATCAAAATGGTGAAATAAAACATTGTAAGGAAGCTGGCATGTCATTTAAGCCAATAATTTGATATTGAGATTTGATAGAATTTGAAGCAGGTCTTCATTGACTGGGCCCGCCGCGTGGTAGATTACGTCTCATTCCATACATTAGAGACTTATCCCAGCAGTGGGAAATTATGAGACTCATTATGCTATTTACTCTGCTTATGCAATCAAAGAAGGCAATGGACTGAGTGCTTTATATCTAAGTTCAAACAAACGTCTGCTTTTTATGTAAATTATACGGGATAGTTGTGTTTTGCTGTATTGCCAACAAAAGGCACTTATCCGTTTTTAATACAATTTGATGTTACTACCGTGGTATAAAAAAACTCGCGCTATGGCCACTAAAGTACGCTGAAAGTTACCGTGATACTGTTAGCAAAGAGCAACTAAAAGACATAGATGGGTTTATACGACCTCTCGCCCCACACTAAACCGGGAGAAATAGTTTGATGATTTCCTACCTCAAAAAAAGTCTCTAAAGTGATTAAAGGCGAAAACGTGTGCGAGAGATAGAACTACGTATGGTCAGTAATTGTATTTTTTTTATAGAAGTCTGTAGGGTCGCGTCACACTCTGACAGGAACGAGTTAGTTCAACGCATAGTGGGTCTGTAGTCGTTTGGGCCCGCTCGGTTTGGGTCCACGGGATCAATAGACACAGTCCCATTTTGAAGGTGTCGATTCGACCCACCGCCCAATTTTATTAGAAGTACAGTCATGAAAGAAAGTCAAATCTTTTAGGTTTACTTGTATGACTTAAAATATGTGTATTTAAAAATATATTATTTATATTACTAAGAATATATTTTTTTAATTTTTTTAATTACGTATTTACATTTACGCGCCACACTTATCTTCTAACGTTAAAACTAAACATTTTTTTACTGCAACATCGAGCGGGCCCAAACGACCACAGACCCGCATAGTCACCGAAAATTTGAAAAGAGACGGATATTGACGACTCTATTTATAGAGATGTCAAACTTGTCACGCTATTACTCAGCCCATTCTCTGTCAATGAAAACAATCGATTGGTTATGATGCAGTTTTACAGTTACAATTTCACGATAGACTATTAGCATCGTAGTCAGTTATTTAGATTTTATTATGTAAACAAAAACGGTACGGCATTATTGTATTTTTGTTCGCAAATTGAATCAATTACGTGTTGATATTTCACCGTGAAGTCTGGTGAAAATAACTAGGTAGCTTTGATTATATACTTGTCTAGATAGAGCAATGCTAACAAACGAATGCACTAAAACTGTCTCCAATTGCGAGATATGTGTGAGTACCGCTTGCGTACTTATTGTCGTCAAACTGTCAAGGTGTGCGTGTTTAGGGATGCCTGCTCCAAATGGTTAACTTTCCTTTTATCCGTTATTTAATAAGAAGAAAGTTTAACAAAATAGGTTGAATGAAATAATGTTTTGTAAATTAAAGAAAGAAAAAAAACATTTATTTAACAAAGACTTTAAGACACACAATTCTCTGGTTACATGTACATATGTATGTACATAAAAAAAAAAAAAACAAATTAAAAGTATAAAGTCCGATGTAAGGACAAGACAAGACAAAAAATAGAGTGAAAAAAATAAGTCTTTTATTTTTTTTCTTGATAGGTTCGCGTTTGACCACCATCTCACCTGATGGTATGGATGACGAAATAGGCGTGTTCAAGATCGGAGACAATCAGTAATTTTAGTTCTTTAGCCGTCTTAAACCCTTTTTTGTAAAATATAAATCATCATCAGAAAAATGTTCGGAACACACGACTGAAGTCCTGTGGGATTTCCACTGGTCTTAATTTCGAGTCCGCAGTATAATGTCTCTCCAGCAATTTGCTAGTATGGGATCCGTAGGAAATCTGAAACCCAAAATATTAGAAAGAACTAACAAAAATACTATTTAGAGCATGACGTCATGGGTTTTATTTATTTTGTAGGTATAGATAAGTTTGGGCACGCCACAATCATGGCGGTAAGTCCCCTCTTTGAGGCGTGGCTGGAAAGACCTCACGGCGTCCTCACCTTCCGCATGACGCAGGTACTCACCGGACATGGTTCGTTCGGGAGTTTCCTGCACCGGATTCATGCGGAAGTGACGCCCGGGTGTCGCCACTGTACGGAACGCCCGGAGGACACGGTGGAGCACACAGTTGAGGTGTGCCCTGCTTGGGCGGAGCATCGCCGTGCCCTCGTGGGGGCGATCGGCGGCGGAGACCTCTCGCGCCGGGCCTTGGTTGAGGCCATGGTCCGGAGCGAGGAGGAGTGGCAGGCGGTCGCCGATTTCTGCGAAGCAGTAATGCTCGCAAAGGAGGAGGCCGAACGCATCAGACAACGGCGTTATCGCCGTCATCGCCGCCGCCGCCGCCGGGATTCTGATCCCGATTTCCGGCCAACGTAGGCGCGGGCTTGTGGACAGTGAGCAATGGGTAGCTCACTGTCTGGCCGTCCGGTAACTGTCCGGACCAAGCCCAAGTTGTCGACAGCGCGCACTGTTCCCGCGCGCCTCAAGGAGTTGTCAGCAACAGTAGGGACCCAGCCGGGTCGAAGCCTACTGGGGCCAGGGTTATCCGAAAGGGCGCTCGAGCCCCGGTATGAAGGCTAGAAGGAACGGGGTGGGTCTTTTAGTCAGTAAGAGTCTGACACTATCTCCCGCTCCGCCCAAGGGCGGGGGATGTCAATGCATGATTTTTTCCCACCATAAAAAAAAAAAAAGGTATAGATAAGTTATCATTTATTGATTTAATAAATAATGTAAATTTTAAATTGGTTTATTGATAAAATAATGATCTCCTGATCGAAAGATGACGTACTAATATTTATATTATGTCTCCCATAGTTTCGCCAAATTTCCCTAGTAAAAAACTGACAACACTGGCTAATCAGAATAACTTACAAAAAAACGAATGAAAAAATCGTCTTTCTTAATATATTAATGGGTAAATAACAAAACTTACCGATGAAAAGTGATCTTGGTATTATTATACGGTTTTCCCAAATAATTGCGGTACAGTCTGATAGCACAAACCGGCATAATTAATTACTTTTCGTGAGCACGTTATCCTTTGGTGTTTCAAATGACACTGACGTAAGGGAGAAGCGAGTCTACCAATTTTAGTAGACTTTATTTGGGCCGTTCAATAGGTGACAATGTGATATCTAGACAAGTATATAATCAAAGCTAGGTAGTGTCTTTTTGGCAATTATAGTGTCTACGTGTCGTTTATTTTTTGTCTACTTTTTGTTATTATGTCACTATAATTTTACCGTAAGACGATACTAAAGCGTTTGTTTTTTGTTTTGTTTATATTTTAGAATTCGAATTTTAAAACCGCACTATGTTTGTTTTTTTTTTTACAAAAATAGTGCGGTTGCGCCGGTTGCGCACAAAGGAAAAATTTTCTCTCGGAAAACTTTGAAAAGTGATTTTATTTTTTTGAGCGAAGTACCTGTTTAGGAAACAGCATTGTCATTTATGACAATATAATATGACAATTTTGTGTTACATTTATAGCCAACCTCCATTCAAGGCTGGTTGCATATACTTAATGTGTTTCTATACTATTACGTTTTCCTGGGATTTGTTTAGGTAGCTTTTTTCTTTATGGAGGTATATATCTGATCTTTCCTCGTTGCTGGTCACAAATAAATAGACATGAACAGTGGTAATTCATTGCGTTTTTCACGGATAACCACCGACCGTCTTGTGGTGGCTATGTAAAGACACTAAATGAAATTCTCAAAGAATACCTTACACGATCCTATTAGACAATATCCTGTTATTTGAAGACTTTTCAGTTTAATGATTTACAACACATTTACTACCTAAACGTTAAATACCACCTGCAACCAATTCCGAAAATCTTAATTTAGCATAAGGCAGATGAGTTGGTTACGAATGCACCATCAAATCAAAGGCTTGACTCGTAAAACGTAAGTAGGTCAACCCACCATCTTTGCTCTTAGACTTAAGGGCCAGGCCAAAGTGAAGAACTTACGCGGGTTCAAATTTACTAAGGCAGGCGCGAAATATCTATACCCTATTCGCGTTAAGATTAGACATTTATGAAAACCTTTTTTTTTTACTATCTGTTCAACCGATTTTAAGTTCTATATCGTAGGCATAACTTGACTTAAAATCCTATGTCTCCTAGCTGGGGCAGAGGGCGTCGACAGTAGTCACCCATCGCGATCGGTCTTGAGCTTTACGCTTCACCTCGCTACATGTCAATCCGATATATATTATATCGTAGGCACATGGATTAAAAGCAAAAAAAAAGTGGTCACAATACCAACTATTCACTGCAGCCGCCATTTGTCATGCCATCAACGTAATAAAATTCAAAATCGGTTGAACGGACAGTAATAAAAATTTTTCATAAATGTCTAATTTCAGTTTAATACCACGCGTTCCTGAAAAAAAGGTGGACAGACCAATTACAACTTCAAATGCAATCAGAAATCGGAAGAATCCGGCCTCGATAGCGAGCGATCGTCTATTGTTTTTATCTTGGAGAAACCCTTAGATGCTCAACAACTCAATATACGCTGTTACCACCAAATCTCGCTCGCCTCCGCTTTCGTCACCGCGCGTTTACTTGAACGAGGCTTACCTGTACCTATGTGTTCAGTTATACTACTTATTGTCGATAATGTATGGGCCCGGATGGTAATGCGAAACGATAATTTCGTATTCTGGGTTTACGTTTGTTGGTAATGTTGCAGGTTAGTGCAATTCATCTAATTGCTTTTACTCCTATTCTGTTTGAAACGAATATTTCTGAATGATCAAATGCGTACCTATATAATATTACAAAAATAGTTGAGCTTTTTCAGAGCTCAGAACTTTTTTAAGACTTCTTCTTAGTCGTACACTCTTGACTGAGTAGTCTTGGTCATGTCTCGGTCGAGTTTAAGACTTTCTAAGTTCACACTAATATTATAAAGGCGAGGGTTTGTGTGTTTGTTACTTCTTCACCCTCCAACAGCTGACCGGGTACATTGGATACTTTTTATTCCAGGCTTTATATGTTTCCTTGAAATAACTTTCTACTATCACGCAGGCAAAGCCACTGACAGCAACTAGTCTTGTATTAAAGATCATGTAAATATAATAAACGCGACTATCTAACAACTGTTCTAGTAAAAAAAAAAAAAGGAACCAACCTAACCGTACTACGCATTGCAGAATGCACATTCCAGTTACACTTTGAACCGGCGCGGCGTCGCATCGGCAAGGTATTGGAGCCACGAAGCACAAACCGTTCTAACATAGTATGCGGTCGACATGTACTCGTACATGTAAATGCACGCCTTATCCCTACTATCGTAGTATCGTAACTTTGTACGTAGAGTAATGATAGAGCACAGAAGGTTAACAATTGGAGTAAAGTCAGAATACTGTTTGGGACGTCCTTCTTTTGTACCGACATAAACATTTCCCACTCGAAAATACTGTTAAAGCAAAATTCAAATTTTCTAAAAAAAATCCATTTTGCAAGTCAATGTCTGGTTCTATGTTTATTAAAATATGATTTGCAACTGTAACGCGTATTTTTTTTTTTGGAAACATATCTAAGCGCACGGCCGTGCGCAGGCCAAGTTCCAGCAACAACTTGGCAGGTTAATTTAATTATATAAATAATAAATTTAATTATACAATTAATCAAGTGTTATGTGTAGCATGAAAACCTGCCAAGTTCTTTAACGATGATCAGGCTGTTGATGAAGATGATTATGATCGATTTTAAAGTGCATCTAAACTTGGCATTGGATTGGATTTCAACCCTTTTTAGGCGAAAAATTAGCCGATAGAAACTTGGCCCCCTTTTAACAGGTACCTATGTTTTTAGTGGGATTAAAATCTACACTAATATAATAAAGAGGTAAAGTTTGTTTTTTGTTTTTATGTTTGTTTTGTTTGTAGGAGGTAATCTCTGAAAGTACTGGTCCGATTGTTAAATTTTTTTCAACGACAGAAAGCTCCTTTATACCTTAGTGTTAGGTTATAGGTTATATTTTATGTACGCGGGCGAAGCTGCGGGCAAAAGTTAGTCTTTAATAACTCTCCGTACGTCTAACCTAGCCCTATTGAATAGCTATTTCATGAAAAACCCATTCGATTACTTACGTTACTTGAAGTTAGAGGGTTATTGATGATTTTATTATTTTAGCTACGCTTGAAACTTTCTTCTCAATTTTATTAAATTTTAAGTTTATTATTGAAAAATACATACATAGATATATATATGTACTTAAGAAAGGCTTTAAATATCCAGTACAATTAACAACTATTATTAATAATAAAATACCACTTGGTATATATACCTATACAAACTTAAAATAATAATATGTACAAACGAATAAAAAAGGCTGAAAAAAAAACGGGGAAAACTCAGAGGGCATCAAAAAATTCGTCATTCGTTGGACGAATTTTTTGAGGCTTTAAATTAGATATCTGATGATATATTTTTATTGTTTTTAATTTCCGCAACAGATGGAATGAAATACACCTCCGTCACATTTCATTGCGGCAGTCGTCAACAAAAAAAGAAAAAGTTTCATTCACAATTGAAAATGTCGCATGCACCGCTAATTTATTTTGCTTGAAGTGTAAAAAAAAAAAACATTTCATTAGATTACTTAACTATCACATTTTCTGCGACAAATCAGGTTTATACTTGCAGTTGCACAGCTGTTGAAAATTAGATGCGCTTTTCTTTGTAACCGTAAAAGTGGTTTCGGAAGAAGTGACGTTTCCAATTTGTAGTTTTACGCCATGGCGTAAATACCACTTACAGAATACGTTGATGTTCTTAGTAAGGGTCAGTTCACACCGAGACGCGATATGACGCTGCGCGAAAAGCTACTCAAAATAAAACTTTATTTACTACACGAAAATATACTCATTTTAGATCGAGATATCTCGCGGCGCAGCGCTGCGTGGCACAACGTATTCAGAATTCTCATAATGAAATGTGTATCTTTGGTGTTAGTTAGTTGGTTAGCCCATTTATGTCCCACTGCTGGGCGAAGGCCTCCCTCTTCCTTTTCCACACACGTCTGTACTCGGCCATTGCGGGCCTGTACCTCCGGTAGTAGTCCAGCTCCTCTCTGCACTTTCGCCTTGGTCTGCCACGATCTCAACTTGAGTTTGATGGGACCCAATAAGTGACTCTTTTAGCTTACAGCTTATCAGACAAGTGAATATATTTCGGGTCGCTCTTCGCGCAGCGTTGCGTCTCGTTGTGAACTGCCCTTTAACTTATATTCGCTCCCTGCTGATTGTTCCCGATAATTTTGCAACTTGTGTACGTAATTGTCGATATCTCTAAAATCTTGAGTTACTTATTACTAATGAAGTGGACATTCTGTATCACATTTATCCCTTATCCAGACTAAGGTATCGAGTTCAACTTAGCATATCGTCCAGGAAAATCGCAGTATACGGGATTAATCAAATATCGAATGAATCAATTTGCGATTCGAAATGTGCTTAGCCTTATAAATGTCAGTGAGATTACAATAGTAAGTACATTTTGTTTGTAACTGTATTTAATGATAAAATTAGATGTATGTATGATAAGCGTAATTGATTATTTTGCTATAGAAAGTTGTATTACAATTTGAATGGCGCTATCGTAATAGGCTGTTTTTTATAATGTTTAACAAGTGGAATAAATTGGTACGCCAAAACGTATTGTTAACAAGTAAGTGGATGTGAAGTAGCTGAATAACAAGATTGCAAAGCTTTGATACGTTATGCATACTTAATTATTAATTTTGTGCGTCGTAATTGCATGACTTAATTCCTGATAGAGCTATTACCTAGGGTTCTTTAATTCAAGAGTCAATCGAAATAAGTACTATGAAAATAATAACAGTCTACCTTCATGAGACATAGCCCGCTAACAGTCAGACGGAGTGGAATTCCCTGCCGGATTCTGCAGTGTGTTTGCTGATGTACAACCTAGGGGTCTTTAAATCAAAAGCGAATAGGTTACTGTTAGGCAAGCGTGCTCCACAGTCGACCACATCATCAGTGTCAGACTTTTAATGACGAAAACCCATCTGTGTTCCTTTTGTTACCTTTTGCGCTCCACGCCCACGGTTACCCTTTCGAATAATCAAGCAGCCCAGACTTCTTTCACTTAGAGTGGAGTGGGAGAAAGTGTCAAACTTTGACTGATTAAAATCCCTCCGTGTTCAGGGACGCAGTAAGAGCGCCTTTACACTAACGTTTCTCCAGCGTAGGCGTTCGATAAACGTATGCGCAGCGCAGTCGCGTTGATGCGACGTTCAATTGACTTCAGAGGAAACGCCGCAACAATGCGACGCCTGCGCCGCGGTAGCGCAGCGTTCAATTGACTCCAGAGGAAACGCCGCAACAATGCGACGCCTGCGCCGACTTGTCGCGGCGTCTGCGCTGTGCATACGTTTATCGAACGCTTACACTGGACAAACGCTAGTGTGAAGGCGCTCTTACTCTTTTGATCAATCCCGCAGCCTTAGATTTGTTAAAATGTGTCATCTTCCGGTTTTTCATCAAAAACCTAGGTTTTCGATCAAAAACCTGCGACATACAATTATATCCTAGTTAGCTATTAGAACATTTACATAGCCAGCTTCCTAAGCCAATCAAACTCTCCCGCGCCTCTTCCAATACATCAAACTTAATCTAGATTCGCACTAAATCTAATCTTACAATATCATCCTCGTAATAAATCGTCCGGTACAAGCTAACTCGTGTACCTGCTACGGATGTCGATTACATCAAATGAATCATGACATCCCTACTAATATTAGATATTCGAAAGTAAATCTGTCTGTGTGTTTGTTTATTTTCACGCAATATTTAAGTCAAGAGTGAATAAGTTACTTCTAGGCAAGCTGCTCCATCGTCGACTACGTCATAGCTTATGATCAGGTGAAGGTAGTATTCAACCGCGAACCTACCATTTTTTTTTTTTTCATTTTGGAATACTTACACAAATCGAAACTTGAAGATCCGCAGAGCACGTTCCTTTGGACATCGTGTTTTTTGAGGTGAAAAATCAACCAATGACTTCTCACGCTCTGTCAGACTTACAGACAAAAATTTACCTGTATTTTTGTTTGTACAGTTGCCCTTTGCGTGCTTGAACGTGGTTCTGGAACCACAGTATCACTTTCAGAAATTCTTATCGCCGTAGCGGGCATCGGCTCTTCTGGGCCTTAGAAAACCCTAGTTTTGCTGACATATCTTTGAGGCACGTGTGGAAAAATACGCGCCGAATACAACTCAGGTTCGATCCCTACCAGGCGTCCGGACTGCCAGCTACCCATTGCTCGTCGTCCGCAAGATCATATTACCCAGATAGCACTTCGTCGTGGAAGTCAAAGAAATGTTAGTTCGATCTGCAGCCAGTCAGGCGGGAAGTATAGCCCCATAATCATTGGGAAAAGGCAGATTGATTGAGTACCCTTGGGATAATTTCCGGCGTCCACCGGGGCGAAGCCACTTAACAGAAGTTAGTCATGTCATAAATACAGAGGAGACCTTTATTTCTTCGCGGTCGTACAAAATATTTGCGTTCTCCGGGAATATGACAGTGGGTGCACAATAGATATTTATACGTGGGAGACCTTTGAAACTATATTTTGTTGTTCACGTTTATCGAAGTAAATTATATAGAAAATAGGGTACTGTTGAAGATTTTACTGTTATATTCCTGTGTATGTTTTCAGAGTAACATCAAGTTTTATCTAACAATCATATTTGTCGGAAGCTTTACCGAAAATAGTACCGACGCGAATTTTTGTTGATAACTACAGAATTTTTGCTGACGAGAAACCTCGCTAGTGTCATACCTAAACAGAATCAGACGTTCCTGTAAGAAAATATTTTTTTTACGGTGAGAAATCATCAAATAACTTCTACTTACTAAAACCCACCTGTTTTCCTTTGCGTTCCAGCTACTCTTTCAAATAACTTTGCCGCCCATCTTCTTTCCATTCTGGGTGGAGTGAGGCGTAGGTATCAGACTTTTACTCAGCGATATTCCTTTTGTTCTATTTGCGATCCAGCATCGCGGTAACTCTTTTAAAAACGTACAACACAATTAGTATTCCAAGCTCAACACCATAAAACCACCATAATTAGTTCAAATAAAGATCCACAACACGTCTTACCATAACAGTACATTTATTGACTCGCAATAAACCCATACTTCTCCCTTTAAAGTCCATACTATTCGAGCCTTTATAGTGAACTTATAGCCAACTTGTAGCAAACTAAACGACGCCTACGTAGTTAGTAATGCCGTTCTATAAATTGCACTTCGTTATGCTAAGTCGAAGGCAGGTGGTCTGTCTGCTTACCTGTGAACGGTGATGTATGTATGCGTGTTGGCTGTGCTGGGAGTCGATGAATGATGGGAGAAAGAACCGTTTTGATCACGGTTTGACGGCTTGGCCCAGTAGTTAGGCGATTGTGCATGTGAGTTTGTGGATTATTATTTCTTTATTGTCAGGCAACTGAGGCTCATAAATAAAATACATAATGTATATTATAAAATACATGATAAATAATCTACATCTGCACTTTCTACTCTATCTGGTCCGATTGCGAAAATTTTTTCACGGATAGAAAGCTGCTTTATTCCTGAGTGACATAGGCTTTATGTATGCGGGCGAAGCCGCGGGAAAAAGCTAGTACATATTAAAAATACTACAAATAATAAACTATAATAAATTGTACACGTAACATCGGCGTCTTGTTCCGCTGCGTGGTGTCGCATATCGTCCTCGGAAACGTCGGCACACGACGCCTTTCGGCCGAACGCCCTCTCTCAAAAAAAAAAACATACATTCAGCCGAACATAGAACCTCCTCCTTTTCGAAGTCGGTTAAAAAGGTCTGTAGATGGTAGGTTGAAACTCGTATCACGAACGACTTGATGTTGGTGTCGTGGCGCGAATCCAGCCTTTCGACCTTCAGAGTCTAGTTGCTCTTTATCTTCATTATGTGGATTTAGCTCCTGCTAGCGGCACCAAAGGATAAACATTCAGATATAGTTAAACTCCCTAATAATGTTGGGTAAAGTCTAAGCAGATTGATTGAAGCATCTTCTTTCATGTTGATAAACCTGATGAGGATCGGGGCTATCCGATGGTTGCGAGACGCACAGGACCGATCGTTGTGGCGACACTTGGGGAGGCCTATGTCCAATAGTGGAGGTCTTTCGGCTGAAATTATGGTGATGGCGATGATAATCTTCTTTCATAAACTTGAGGAACTCACAACTCTAATCTACATCTACACTATTATAAAGAGGTAAAGTTTTTTTTTTGTTTGTAGGAGGTAATCTCCGAAAGTACAAGTCGGATTGCTAATTTTTTTTCACAGATAAAAAGCTGCTTTATTCCTGTATAACATAGGCTATATTTTATGTACTTACGCGGGCGAAGCTGCAGGCAAAAGCTAGTTCTTAATAGAAATGAAATTTACAAATGAAATACCATTTTAAGTTACGTCCAATTATTTCTAAACATTTGTTTCCCTGGTTGTTTCGACGACAGATACTGTTAACCGTTTTGTGTATTCCAAGCAACGCCCATGCATTCGATTAAAGCGTTATAGTCCAACTTGCATATTTATCGCACGATTTATGTACTTACAAAGTACCCATACTGTTATTCGTAAGATGCGAAGTAATTATACTAAAATAGCTGATTCTTAGTCCAAGTATTTCAATAAATAAACGCGTGTGCAATCTTCGTTATCCTTGTTATATTATACACTAGCTGACCCGTATCCGATTCGCCGGTCTTGAAATATTTTTACGGTAAAAAATAATAATAACATGAATAATTATAATCCTCCAATGCTATATTCACCTGTTTCACTCAATAATAATGAAGCTTGATACTGGTGAAAGAATTTTCAAAATCGGTTCAGCCGTTGCAGAGATTATCCTACAAACCAAATTACAATTACTGTTTTTGATTTTGATTGTACTGTCTGTTTATGATAAACTTTAATTTTCATGCAGTTTTCACTAATTATAGACAGAGTGATTCATGAGCAATGTTTAGGTGTATAACACATGCATATTGTAGTAGAAAAACACCCGAGAATTACAAAAATTTCTAACATTCATGCAAAGCTTTGCCAGGGGCCTAAGTCTGCTATTTTTATAAATTCGTCATTCCAACACGATCCCATTGTCATTTTGCTAAAAGTTTGTAATCTGCCAATTCATAATGATCGATCATTGATCGGTCAATGGTCTTGTAATAGAATTGTGGTAGAATGACAATATCGAGCTTATTAAAAGCACTAATTGCGCAATGACGTCGTAATGGTAGGTCACTGATCAAAGGAACTCAAAAATTTTGCAGATTACCGCATACGTCAGATATTCATTTGTCATTATGTATGAGATTACCATTATATGCCATTTCTTTCAGTGCAGTGTCAGTGATTGACCATCGGAAAGTCATAATGACGCCATTATATTAGTACATTACCAAAACTTGTCAAAATCAACAATTATGAAATCAATGATAGACCATTCTGACATTATTGTAATAGCAGACTTGAGGCCCTGGTTGCTAGTTGCAACTAAATCAACGTTTATAGTTCATCACAAGACAATATATTTTTCTACTTTAAAACTAACCCAAGTACTCGTACCTCAAGCCGAGTGAAGCTAGAACTACACTACTCACACGTGTGCTACGCACGCCGATCTGGGTGCGATCTCTATTTTATTACATGGAAACTAGACTTGTAGAGCTACACTTGATCCACGCCACGCGACGTCGTTCTACGTACAAATCAGCCCCCCTAGCCAAGTTACAACCAGTTTGTGTCGAATTCCGTTCTCTAATCGGTAACGCCTAGGTGACAGCAATTGTAGAAAGCGATAAGTTGGTAGCCATGTTGACGCGCCTGAGACGGCCGCTCGTTCTACAATGTAGCGTTTGTCTGACAAAGGATGTAGCGTTAAACATTGTAGAAACGATTTTGAACGATGTGAACTTGGCTACGAATTGTCTATTCGTTTGTTCTGACCACGCGACTTTACGTTGAGATGACGTCATTCCCATACGTTTCATCACTTTTCGACAGCGTTAACGATTGCAGAATAACAACTTGGCTAAGCGTGCAGGCGTGTTACACTTGTACATCGGTCTAATGTAGTTCTAGCTTAAACCTCAAGAACTTGGTAAATATCTCCCGGAACAATTAAAAGTCAAGAGATAAATCCTTACTAAGGAACGGGTAACTTACAAAATGGTCTATTAAAATTGTCAACCGACGTTTTTCACTTAGACTCGTATTTATCGATGTTACCCAAGAAGTTAGTATGTTTTATAGGTCTGTTTATGCCATGACAGCGGTTCGACCCGCATCGGTAAACGTACAATGGACTGGCTAAGTAATATAGATAATTTATTATATATTTCCTAGTTTATTTGCGGCTTACAATTAATTCTCACGAGTTAGGAGGAATGTGATTGTTGTTTTCATATGTTTTGTGATGCGCTTTCATATTTGAATTATTGAGTTCGTTGAACCGAGTCCAGTCGTTTTTCTTGCTCAGTGATGTAGGAAGTTGTAGTCGTAAATAAATAGGTGTAGCATTCAATTTTAAATCTGGATTTATAGACAAGCATGGAGTTAACTAAACTACTGTTAGAGGAAAGAAGATATTATGTTTAGTTTAACGTATCGTTTCGTGTCTTTCGCCTTACAGTCCATCCTAAGGTTGTCTGGTATACTTACATCGCTGTCAGCGATAAGACCGCCATTGGTACCCATAGATATAAGCTTTGTTACGATTTTGGTGTACAATAAAGTTTATTCTATTCTATGGTAGCTAAGTTAAGATTTAATTACCTGTTTTTTTCTTTATTGCCATTTTTCATTATTTTAGACTTAGCGATTCATGTTACGTATTGGATGGTCCACTTATTAGATTGCCCGAAGTGTCCCTACATCAGCACTTTGGAGGACCTAAATAATGCCGCTGACACTGCTATAAACGTGGCAACCTACTGGCCCCAAAAACCGAATGAAAAACGGAAAAGAAAACGATTCGAGTAGATGTTTCGAATTCGTACATTATATTCTTCAGATTTAAGATAAACTTTCTGCGCAAAGGCACATCTTTATAAGGCTAGCGACACCATCTAAGAATATTGCACAACAAGCAGATCACAGCTGTCATTTTTACATAAAAGCCAGTTTAATTGAATATTCATTTCCGCTAGTCGCTTCCAGTCTTCGTATTATGATTCATAATATCCAAGTTACCATGTTTGGGTATCGTTCTCGATATTAAACCAAGTGATTTAGTACCATTGTGCTACTTTTGGCTTATTACCATGCCTCTTCTTGAACAATACCATGGAACTGTGAGGTACCATCGCGGTGATTTCTGCCTGATCACTTAATAAAAATTTCGCTTGAATCCTGCGGCGCGGCACCAAATCAAACCCTTTGAAGTTTTCGTTTCCAGTGCAAGCAAAAATGAACTTAGCGGTGGTCAGGCGACATTGTCTTTAATGGTACATGCACATCTTCGCTTCCTTTTCCTCCTCAAGTCGTATTCCTCATTACTGAAGGTCGTGAAATTCACGCTAAATGAGCTTCTTACTGATAGTGTCACGCCATCGGTGACGGTTCTTGGCGTCATGAAGTGTGATTTGTAATTTAGTGTCCAGTGTGAAACGGACCTGATCTGCTCAACTTTTTGGGTTGCGGCCTCTTGGTCGTTTGCCATCAACCATGCCAGTTACGATGAGCCGTTCAAGGTTGTGACCATTTTTTCTGGCTATATGGCCAAAAAACTTGAGTACTCTGCATATCACTTCGATCGTCGGTTTTCATTGCTTAACTGTATCTTTAGTATGGTCAGTTCCTCACTGACTTTGGTAAAGCGATTATTTATCAACTCTGACTGCATAAGCGTTGGTTGCTTTTTCCTTGATACAATACCAAACGAAACTTGATTTATTGAAGTACTTAAACGGCAAAAATTACTACTAGGAAAAGCATCTAGTGTAAAATGTGCGAGATATCGTTTGCCAGTAATAAATCTAATTTAATGCTGTTATTATTACTATTGGAATGTTCATTCAAGTCGCGGATTTATGAATTGTCATGATAAGTATTCACATACATCTTCTATTGAGTGTGTATGGAATTAAAATTAAATTCAATTATTGCAACTTTATCAAGGCACGATTTTACACCCTCTTCGTCTTTTACATCTATTAACTTAGTAATTTTCTTGCCTTGTATGTTGATCGTATAGCTGTCTACAGCTTTATTTTCTTCTCTATCAGATTCTGTATTTTTTAACTAGACTTTGAACGACATCTTTATCTTAACAGTTGTTTGTATGATTTTTTATTTTTTAATGTCAGTGTACAGCTCATATTTGCAACAATGACGCAAAACAAATAATAAATAAACTAGTGCGCTTCACCATCAACGATTGCATCAACAGGAGATGCTAATGGTAGTAATAACATTTTGAAGCGACTAAGAAATTACACATGTAATAAGTCCTTTTAAAATAGCATACCTTTAATAGATATCTTTAATTGCAACTACTCCCCCCCCCCTACTAACCTACGTGGGTAGTCGCATACCGTCTCCAATTTTGTTACATGCACAAAGGAGAATCATCGTGTTCAAATATTTCGTCTTGCCTTCTAAAACCAAATCTTAATTCTCAAGTCACAGACAAATCAGTTTTATGTTCTTCAAAAGCTAAACGTCAATACTTTAGAAAGTGTATTACCTCAATAAACTATGCATCTCATTGTGCCTTGTATTATTTTGTTAATAGGTTTCGAAAGGTGAAGTAACGAAATGAGCTGTAAGCAAATTTTTTGCTGGATTTCATAATAGATTAAACTGCATTCTTGGATCAGGCATTTTAGTTTTACCTTCTATTGTGTAGGTGTCATTCTAAGATTGACTGACTTTAAAGTTTGTGATGGTAGTTCCGTGCAAGCATTATTTGGTCTACGCTGTTTATGGTTTCGTGTGAGTACTTTGATTTTGAGACACCTCAAACAACGCTGTCAAAACTGTGTCATACTTATTGACTTAAGTTTAAGCAGTGCTACCACGAGCTCTTAACGCGATTTGACAACCTGAACATAACTGTTAGAGATAGAGCTATATAGGGTGTATAGGTCGGACGGCGAGCATCCGACTGTCCGGTAACCGTCCGGACCGAACCCAAGTCGTCGACGGCGCGCAGTATTCTACGCGCGCCTCAAGGAGATTTTAGCAAACCGTAAGGGCCCAGCAGGGTCGAAGCCTATAGGGGGCATGGGTGATGCAAAAGAGACCCCTGGGCCACGAAACGAAGGCAAAGAAGGAACAGGAGTGGGTTTTAGTCAACAAAAGTCTGACACGCCCTCCTGCCCAGTCCAAGGGCGGGAGACGTCATTAGACATAACCCACCTATCCGTCTTTCTCGCTCGCAAATTTGACATTTTAACACGTTATGGTAAGGCCCTTGGCGTTTATGTTCTCTGTCCATCTTAATAAAGTTCCTCAGTGAGATATCGATGCGATACAACCCCTGTAACCTGACTCTTGTACAGGATTAACTTAGAGCTTGTCAGATCTACCGCTAGTGCTCCCAACCATCACGTTTTACCCCAGCGATTTATGATCATCATTTACTACAATTTATTAGAAGATAGAAGGATCCTGATGTCCATTCTCTTAACACAATACCTCAGCTACCCTTAACGACACTTTCAAGATGGCGGGTGGCCATTCCTTTCAATCTTTACGAGACCAATTAGATATTACACCGTTAACTTAAATGGAATCACTTTAAGTCAAGTTTATAAACAGTTATAAAACTTAAGAACCAGATACAGACTCCTGGAAAATAATTGTAAATTAACCGAGTATCGTAATACTATTAATTAAGACATCGTTAAATCTGTTGGACCAGATTGCTTATGAGAACCAATTCCTAAGTTGTAGGAAGAAGAGTGTAATAAAATTTGCTGACAGGTGCTGATTATAGGGTTGTTCGTAACAATTATTGCTAAGATAAAATCGTTTGAACATTCCAGAACATGTTAAGTTTGAATTGCAATATTCAATGAAGATCGTTTCAAAGATATTTCTCATCGACACTGCCTGATCAGAGAGCTGATTCGATGTTTGCATAAAGAATTAGCATTGCTATTCGACGTGGCAATGCTGCCAGTCTTCAGTCTTGATGACAGCGATGTGGAGGAGTATTTCGACGCCTAAATGTATTTAATTTAGCGGTGTATATACACCGCTAAATTTTGATCGTTTTAATCCCTTGGAGGGTCGATCCGTTTCATGTACGAAACACTATCGAATTGTAAAGATAAAATTAAAAAATAAAGTACCTTTTTTTCCGTCCACGGAATTAAAACGATCAAAATTTAGCGGTGTATATATTTACGTATTTAGGTTGTGAATACTCGTACATAAATTTTGTTACAAGTCAAATATAAAGTTCTTGATCTTCCGTAGATCGTAGCGTGTATATAAGCTATACTATTCGCCATGGACTTGGCTATCCCCTACTGAAAGACTAGATTAGATCCAAATCCGAATTGTAGTTCCTCTTCAACTTTAATAAATTACTATAGATGGATATTTTCTATTTGTATATTACGCAATTTTACAAGGAAGCACGTAGTTTACGAGTTTACGCAAACATGAAATAAATCATTGACGTACCGTTAGTTATAATGGGTGTACACAGGAACAAGGCTTCAGCCATAAACTTAACAAGGTACTTAGTTCCAGGTTAATATAATACAATAGTTCCTTGTTAGGAACGTTAAATAGCATGCCGTTTCGTTCACCGCTGTGCAAACACTCGCTTAGATTTTTTTCGCATTCATGGAATTCTGTCGACAGCCCTATTCGGTGGATTTAGCGCAGCGGGTGGCTGTCTGAAACAGCCTCCAGTAAGGTTTCTTTCACAATTGTAAAATGGATCTCTCGTATCGATAAGATACTTGATATCGTAAGCCCACGTTTCGGGTGCTAATTATAGCTATTGGTTTATACCCTTGAGGCAAAACGAGGGCTATGAAAACTGTTATAGATAACCGATTGTTACGACCAATTGTCAGTTTATGTTTGCGTTCTGTTACTGCTACTGTTGCAAATATTGTTTGGGAATGTAGTTCCTGAGCTTTCAAAATTATTGAGACTATATTTCAGAATAATGAAACGAGAGATCGAATCTCGGGAAATTCAAGCCGCAACTGTAAATACACTTTGACTGTTACGGAGCTCATTAGAAATAATAGAAACTAGTTTCAACAATGATAATGCATTCAAAAAAATAAAGTTTGTAGCTTTGGTTCGAGATGTTACTGCGTTAAGAGTTGAAATAAATAAAACATGTGCGTAGGCCTAATTTAAATTCAATTTATCGGCACATCTTTCTCTTGTTAGACAGCTAAGGCTGGCAACACACTGGCAGTGCATACGGACGACTGTGGCTGTTAATGATCCACACATCAATCTCTCAGGCTGTAGTAGACAGCTGAATCCGAAAGCTGTCGACTGCTTGAAATTTCGCAGTTGTAAAATGCATTCTGAAGAAGAAGCATTATTACTTGTTTTCCTGTCTTTGAGAAAATTTAAAAGGCAATCTGAGCAGATTTTGTGGCCCTTCTAATTTAAATTTCTCCAAGCGTTTCTCAAGTTGTATAATTTTTAGTTTCTGTATCAGAGGGAAAACTAGCGGAATCGCTTTGCGTTCATCTGGCTGTCCATCATTTATGCATATTAATTTTATTATTATTCTCTCGTTTGAGCATTATCTTACCTGAATGGTAAGCAACGATGTGATCGACGATGGAGCTCGCTTGCCTAGAAGTAACCTCCACTCTTGACATAAAGACCCCTAGGTTGTAGCTATCAGCGAACACAGACTCCGGCAGGGAATTTCACTACGTGTGACTGTCAGCGGGCTGTATCTCATGAAGGTAGATTGTTGTAATTTTCAAAGTGTGTATTTCGATTGCCGCTGTAACAGGAAACAATACGTACACGTAGCTTAAAATTCGTGTAACGTGTTTTTTTTTTCAATTTATCATACGGAACCAGAACCCTTCGTGTACTAGTTCAACTCGTACTTAGCCGGTTCTTTTTAGTTTAAACTGAAGGTCAGACGATTTCGTGTAGACATCTTAATTCAAAGGAGTTTAAAGTTAACTATTCATTTGGGTCAGAAGTAATTTAGCAATCTAATTTAGTCTATTGTTCTCAAGTGGAATAATTTTAACTTACTTAACCTCTTTTCTTGCTTGATTGCTTATCTCGCAGTACTTAGTTTTTTTTTTTTTGTTTCGTCTTTATTTCGATATTGTATTAAACTAATTATATTATTATAGTCATTAAATGTAACTCACATATTCATTTCACCTTGATATGCCAGTTGTAGGAGCGATCGCATCATTTTAGCAATATCAATAAATGCTACGAATACACTGGCCTTGATTTTTAGAGATTGTTATTATGTTTCACTTAGTATAATTATAGGGGTTTAATTTTAATGCATTAAACGATTGAAATATCTAAGGCATCATCTTCTATCTGCACTAATATCATAAAGCTGAAGGCTTAATTTTTTTAACGTGCTAAGTTCGAATTGAGCATTTATTTTAGTGTTGGATAGCCTATTATCGAGGAAAGCTAAATAAAATCACGGTGCGACCAATAGAACCAGAGCAGTAACCAAAACCACGAATGAAATCGCGGGAGATAGCTAGTTAATCACACCAACATCTTAATATGTGGTTACAATATTTGCGAAAAACAAAATTGATTAACTTAAATGAAACCTATCCATTTATTTAATTCAATATTTTAATTAAAACCAATGATGTATACAAATATTATAAGACACGATAATTTCACAGTTGATCAAACGCAACACCTGACGGTATATTTGATCTCACAATAACACCATACGTGGTTTCGATTCTTCGAATGGCACGAACCACGAAAGCGTAAAGGCGAAAGCAAAGCTATTATCAAATCATTAATTAGTTCCAGTGACATCCAACACTAATATCAACTTTCTTGATACGGAGTCAATCTACCGAGAAATTGTGATGACTGTAGTAAAAAGTGCATATATGGGAGTATGGGTAGGTACCGTAAAAGATACGACTCATCGGCGTATGAATGGTAGCATTACGTGGGCAGTATTGCTTCCTTGTCCGTTATGTGCATCGTAGTTTCCGAGAGCTCTGTGACTTTTCAATTGTACAGTTTATGTAGTTATTGATGCGATATCATCTTTAAACCAACTGTTTTTCTTCCGGAAGAATACACTACCAAATCGTGCGATCTTGAAAGGAACAAGGTCCCTTTTCTCTTTCAATATCCACTTGTAAACACAGTTTCGTACGCACTCTGACCTCAATACAAAGTAACTGCGTAACAGCGAAATTATAGCAAAAAAATCATGTTTCCGAATTACACCATCAAGTAATTGTTACGGATCGAATTATCCGCCAGATTTCGGTCGGCTTTACTCGCGAGTGTGGTTGTGTTTGCGCGTGACTTTCGCAATCGGTGACATTATCATGTCGTGTCTGGCCAAAAGTTAAACGCCCAACTGACCTCACGGTTTTGGCTACCCGACAAACTAGATAGTTTTTGTGTAAAAGAAACCGAGTTGGCTAATGCAGTAAGTCTGATTTCTGTACAATGTTGCAGACTTTATCCTTGAATATTTTCAAGTGATAATAAAGTAGCGGAAGTTAATAGGTACAAAATACAGTCTACCATTGTTTATTTGAGTCTCTTAAATTCACTTTCCCTTAATGGCGATCAACTAAAAGCTTTAGCGCCGCTTAAGTCTGTAATGTTCAACGTTTTCGAAATTATATTGCATTCAATCAGATTTGCTAACTAAAGCAAACTCTAATAGGACAAGAAAGGGCTGACATAAATAAAATGAGCGATAGAAAACACGAAACTGTGTAGGTCTAATTGTATACTTGCCTGTGTCCCTTTTTGTGCAATATTATTTACTAATCAACAAATAACTCCAAAAAGATTTATTTTTTCTGAAAACTGCATCAAAATTGTCTAGATACGTACGAGTATTAAAATGAAGCAGCAATAATAATTTCAAATATTGGTGTTGAGTGAAGGCGTGGTTGGAATAACTAGTTATCTCTTTTGCACACCCGTAACCTAATGGCGGTGATACCACTTTTCATCCATACATCCTTATTCTGTTATTTGACAGTTTCCTCTTCCATCAGAATTTAAGGGGTTGTAACTTCCCTAATATTGAACTGGTTTAAAAACTTATTTCTATTTGAGAATTAGATAATACAAAAAAGAAAATTCCCTACTACCCACTTGGGTACTAAAATTTAACTGCATAGATTGTCATTTTCATGAACCTTGCAACATTCTTCGGGAACAATAACTTCTTGTTACCAAAGACAATTCCGCCCATCTATTTGTACGTCTACAATAATTTTACTCGCTCTACAATCAATGGAAATGATATCATACCGTAGATAATATAATAAAATGTTCCGAACAACAGCCAGTGTCTAATCGTCACAGCCCGATATGGAAACGACCAGTCTGTCCGTTACTTACGATTTCATTCGAAAAAGATCTTAATCTTTGGCCATTATCGTCTGTATACGTACGTGAAAGGCTATCCGATCTGTGTTGGCTTTATTTGGCTAGTAAAATCGAAATTAACTAGGTGGACCGAGGTTTTGAGATGCTTGGGATAGTTTAAATGCTTTTTATGTTTGTCAAACAACGAGTGTAACGACGCTTTTTCTGTTTGATACACGTTTTGAGACAAGATAAGAGCTACTAAGTCTAATTATTCTTTTCCGGAATTGCTTGAGCTATGTTTTCGGTTTCTTTAGTCGTTTCCTTTTCATCTTTCTCATCGTCATCCTCTCCTATCTAATTGGTAGTGTTAGCGACACTTAAAATAACTGGTAGCACAGTACTCTCATTAGTTGCTTCCAGTTCCTTCATCTATGATATGTCAACTTTCAAGTTTTTTGTCTCACCTACCTCTTTAATAACATAAAAGCTTTTAATTTCGTCTGCCTTATACGGTGCTCGATTACTCAGCTATCCGATCATTACGATCCCAATTTATTTAACAGCAGCGCCACTCTACTGGTTAGAGTCCATAGTCTAGACAATCAACGGACTTCTTAGCTCGATTCTTGATAATAAGTAAATGCCGGTCGTGACGTTGCCAATACCTGTTTCCATTTATGCACGAACATTGACGTGTTATAGATTAAGCACAGATGTCAATTCGTTTTTTGGACCGAAGTTACGTAGTTGTCCTTGTGTAATTGGCAAGTGTTGTAATTTTTGGCAACAGACCCTTAATACTTGGTGCTTACAAGTCAGTCGTTCTACTTCCACTAGTCTGTACCCTAAATCTACAGGTTACCTACGGGGTATCGGGGAGTGGGGAAAATCGGTATTGTATAAGCAGTTAATCGCGACTTCAGGAGAGCTAACGTCTTTTGTTAACCAGAGCCTCGGCTCCCAGAAAGAGGTAGTATAATACTTATTTAAAATAAATTTTAAATATACATGTTTAGTGTATATCCTAGATCGTAGACCTGGTCATCGCGAAAGCCGTGAAATTCGGTATCGTACAGTAGTCCCGTGCAGTTTGCCACACGCCATCGGGGGCTACTTTAGGTAGCAGAGAAGATGTTTTTTTTTTTTTTTTTTTTTTTTTTAATTTGTATAAACTAGTGCTTGACTGCGATCCCACCTGATGGTAAGCAGTGATGCAATCGTTGATGGTGAGGCGCACTAGTTTATTAAGAGCCTATTCACTCTTGCCTTAAAGACACCTAAATTATAATCAGACGGGAAGACCGCAGCAGGCAAATTGTTCCAGTCCCTCGATGTACGTGGTATAAACGACGAAGCGAAACGCTTGGTCCGGATCGTAGAGGTTTCAACAACATTAGGGTGGATACTCGCCGTTCGCCGGCTTGTCCGATGGTAGAAGTGAGATGGTGGAATTAAGTCATGTAATTCCTGCGCACACTCTCCAAAGTGCATCCTGTAAAACACCGAAAGGCTGGCTACCCTTCGCCTATGCTCAAGACTCTGTAGGTTGGACTCAACCAGATCTGGATCGCCAATTAGTCTCTTCGCACGCCTTTCCACAGAGTCCAAAGCTGCCAGGTGGCATTTTGCAGCACCAGCCCATATGTGGCTGCAGTACTCCATACACGAACGGACTTGTGCTTTGTATAGCATTAGAAGCTGTCCCGGTGTGAAGTACCGCCGGACCTTTGCAAGAACGCCTAGTTTCCTAGCAGCTACCTTGGCTTTGGACTCAATGAACCGCCCAAAGTTAAGGTCCGAGGGAATTTCAACCCCCAAGAGCTGAAGGCGGTCGGTGTACTCCAGGGATAAATTCTGAAAAGTAGGAGCCAAGGTAAACGGGCTCCTTTTAGCGGTGAACAGACACGCTTGCGTTTTGGAGGCGTTAAATCCCACCACATTGGCTTTACCCCACTTGGAGACTGCCTGAAGTGAGATATTTGTACGCTCTACCATATCATGTGCTGTCAACCAAAGACATATATTAGACTAAGCGAGAGATTCGGAGATAAGTATTACAATACCGTTGTAAAATATAGTCTTAAATATTTTAATCGATCGATCGGAGGGGGTTAAAATCAGGATCATGCGGCAGTTTACTGTGTGTCATTCGGGTTGGCAACGCGGACGTGCCCCTTCATCCAACCAATACCTGGGCCAACAGAATGAGGTATTATAATTTTGAATATAGTTTTAGAAATTTTTAGAACTTTTTAATAACCAAGTGAAGTTCATTCTACGGCATTCTAGAATTGAACTCTCACATCGTTGCTTAGACCTTTACGTATACTACGATGATATTCCCTTCGATGTAAACCCAAGCTTAATCGAATGGCCATCATGGCCGACGATCGAAGAGAAAGCAATTACCGTGCTTTCACGGACGACATCCTAAATCAAGACTCGACCTTACAATGGAAACTCGTTGGGCGTGCATCCGAAGTATTCCGGAGTGCAGAAAGCACCGCTCGTCTCGTGACGCTGCTGTCCCGATAACGGCATCGTCGGGACCTTGACTGGTCGAAGCTTGAACTTTTATAGACCTGACGATCATTTGCCATGGTTTTAACTGGCTACGGGACTCGGTTTTCTGAGAATTTGTATTTAATGAGAGACATTTCTTCACTAGCTGCAGCCAGCGGCTTTGCCCCCATTGATAATAGAAAATTATCTCAAGGCAACACATACCCGAAATAAAAAGAATCCTATGTTATATTCCAGGATATGGTCTACCGATGTGCCAAATTTTATTCAAATCCCATCCGCTGTTTGAACATGAAGAAGTAACTAACACACACACATAGCATCACAAATCGCTTTTATGATATTAGTGTGATTTATCCCTCTCTGTTCCGTTCGAAGCTTAATCCAACCGTATTTTCATTGTATTGAGTAAAAAGACACTTATATTCATAAAAAAAAACAAGCATTATTTTTAGTATTTACAATTTCTAAAGAATTGTTTAACGGTACTTAATTTATAATATTTATTTCAATTCACACTATTTTAAATTCTTTATTGAGATTATTGTTCGCCTCCCGGGGTTACGCCAGTAGTTTTACAGGTTCTAATTACCATAACTCTTTGTAATTAACTTCCTACAACATATTTTCTCTTCTAATTTAATTTCTGTTACCGCTTTAGACCTATGATATTGCAAAGCTAACTGTTTGGTTTTACCATTACTTTAGTATTATACTGTGCTTGAAGACGTAAGAATAACCTTTACATAATGCAATTGCCTAGGGTTAAGTATATATGTGCCCGGGCATATAGCTCGCAGAACAGATGGTCTCCCAAAAGGTGGACCGAGGACCAGGACCGGTTGTTACGGCGAGACTTAAGGGAGCCCTATGTCTAACAGTGGACGTATTTCGACTGAAATAATGAAGATGATGTACTAATAACAGCACAGGTCAATCTAAGAGGGTAAGCTACACTTACCGAAGTCTTTCTGAAGATGAGTCATCTTAACATATCGAGATTCCTTTGTGCCTCGAAAAGCACGTTGAGCCGATGGTCCCAGCTGTCACTTTTTGATATTTGAAAATCGTTACGGATAACTTGTGAGAAGCCAAAAAATAGACACCAGACGTGGCAGTAGTTAGTGTTATTCAATTACTCGATCGTGAAGGTCAGATAGGCAGTCACTCCGTGTAAATTACTAACAACATAACATAGTTGGAAAAAGACTAAGCAGATTGATCAAATTCAATTAAAAAGGGAAAATACTGGTGTCCCTACTTGTTGTGTAAAGACATTAGTCTTCAAGTTTCAAATGTCGTTGCGAAGCTTCGAACGTGGGAGATTCACATTTTACCAGCAAATCACGTTTCATGTTTAACGTGATTTCTATTGTAAAACGACTATTTCTTGGTTTATTTATTGCTGGTTGTGGCTAGCACTTATTCTGACACCTGATTTTAATCGCTGCTTATGGTGCTTGCTAGACTGTTACATTAGCTCTATCTATGTTGAATATTATTGTTACTAGCTGTTTGTTAACTAACGTTAAATAATCGCCTTTGCTTTTGGGGTTTCCATCCCCCAAAATATAATATTTGATTAATTTCTCCGCGAAAGGTAGTGTCAGACTTTTACTGACTAAATCGACATGTATTCTTTCAGTTTCCGTTTGCGTTCCAGGACCACGGTGATTTTTCGAACATTTTCATCTTCGTATTTATAATCTTCACTTTCGTTGTTATTTAAAGAATTCGCGAAGATGTACTCTTCTCCTACTTGCCGCATGTTGGTATTTTCCAAGTAAGTGGTTTTGTAAGTCTTTGGAGAATATTAAATGTTATGACTGATTATGTCCTTAATATTCACTGTTTAGTGGGTCGTCAGCTTTAGTAGTCAATATTTGACTAAGGTGTCATACGATCTGTAGACCGGTATGATCTTTGCTTTAACTGTAAAATTCTTTACGGCTCTTTGTTAAAATTCAATATTTTAGCAAAGATAACGGTTTCTTGATACACAGTTTTTGGAATTGAAAGGTTAGACCCCGTTTTTGGTTTCTTATTCAATTTGAAATTGTGCAATTCGTTTCCGTTAGACTTCTTACGTTTCCCATTAAAATTGGCCTTTCTATCTATATGTCGTCTCACCGATTTTACTGAAATTAGCTCAGCAGACTGATCGACGCGTGTCCACATTATTCACAGACTGATAGATTAAACCAACTTCTAGTCACGGTAGCTTTTTGCAGTCCACTCAGTGCCCACCTTTATTCCAGTTTCGTACGATAAAGTAATCTAGTCATGTTAGGTGGTGCCAATTAGCTCCGTTCAGTTTACAAACTTGATTGATGGTAATTAATATGCATAAAGAGAGTTTCGAAAGTTTGTTTATGAATATGCAGTGCTCAATCAAAGACAGGTTAGAGGAGATTCTTTTCATCATCATGATTACCTGATTGGATGTGATTTACCGTATTTGAATATTCTTTATCTTAAGATTCATTATAATCTATTTCTATAATTACTCTTTTATTCGACACAAATAGATAGTGTAATTCGTTTGGGTTTTTTATTATTATTGGTAGGCTCGCGCTTGACCACTTTCTTACCTGGTGGAAATCGAAGTTGTAGTCGACGCCGATGAAGCACGCTTGCATAGAAGTGACCTATTCACTCTTGACTTGTAATAATCCCAGGTTTTAAGTCCTGCTTTATGAACACTAATGTTATTGATTCCCATTTCACATTTGGTTTCAAAATCAGTGACGTTTAATTATATATTCTTTCTTACCAATTTAATATCAATGAAGGGCGGTGCTCCAAGTGAGTGGACATGCGTGCAAAAACCAAGCATTGCCGGTTGATCGAGTTTATACCGATAAGTAATCGTATTCGGAGATTTTTTGTCTTTATCAACTCGCTACGTCGGTCTTTACGCAATGCAAACTGGATACTGTTACGTGCTTTTAACGATGTATGACATAGAGGCTTTGCGACTCGTCAATTAAAGTGACTTGTGGAAAAAAAAAATTGAACTGCGTGTTTGTGTTGAAGTGTAAACTGTCGTTGATTTAGCTTATAGAGTTGATTGATGGGAAGAAAAACATACTGGTACTATGAATTTTAAAAAATCAGAATATTCTAAATCATTTTAAAATCAACAAAGTAAGCTCAAACACAAATGTTTGCAAAATTGTTAGTATATACACTTTTATTTGTGTTAAGAGCCAAGTCGCAAAGAAAACATTATGTTACGGAGTTACAGAACAAGACAGACGCATCGCCTTATATTTTTTTCAAGTTGACTTGCCGTACCAGCCGTATGTCTCAGTATTGTCTGCGCTTGTTAAAAAACTGCTAGCCATGTAAGACCAACTAAAGGACAAGAGAATGGCTCGATAAAATTCCATTTGAAGGAAATGTCAATTGGCCACTTGCTGTATTCAGTTTGCCGACATTACTTTTTTTTATTGTTCTACTATTTTATTTGCTCATGTATGATTTACCGGTATTTCAAAGCCGTGTGTACCGGATTAGGAAATTGTAAAAAGATTGGATGAAGGGTCATTTTTTATTGGTTCTTCATTGTAACTTGTTGCCTTATTTGATTTTGTAACACGACGGTTTTCAATTTCATCAACTCCGATATTGTTTGCTATAAAAAAACATTTTTTATTTACTTTCTCAGACATAACATTAGTGGTAGTCAAATCATCATATAATTTATGACAATTTGTCGTAATAAAACAATAATAAAGTTTATACGTTATGTAAACAAGTCTCCATGCATCGTAAATGCATCTCTAATACGTTTGAAACATGCCTTAAGCTTTGACAAGCAATTGAACATTTATGAGTAGATAGGTGCAGTTTAACTAACGACAGCCCAAATTGAATCGTGCTCTTGTAATCGGTACCCAGCGAGTGTTGCTCGTAAAATTGCCGATGCATCGACATGGCTTGGGTGTTGCACAGGGACTTTTAATTCATTAGCAATATGGTAGAGGTGAAATTGCTAAGAATATAAATAAATTTTAATGTGAGTTCAAATTAGAAATAGGTAGGCAGGAGTAATTGGATGTTGATGAAAATGTATGAAAGGAAGTAAAACTGCGTACATTTTAGTTAAGTAACAACTTCAATACTACTACTAGCTATTTAGCACCATAGGTATGGGGGAAAGCTCTCGGAACTATCAAAATCAGATCAAAATATTTATGAATCCTTCTAAATAACCGTAATTGTATCTCATGTAATAATTAGCATATATTTAAGAGAATCTCAAAGATTAAATGGAATTAATTAAAAATACCACCCAAAACTTACACGCACTAGAGCTTGTGGAAATGTTTGAAATAATATACCATAGCTTTAGAGCGCAATGGGTAACCGAAGGCCACGGATTTATAGTAAGTAAAAGTCTGAGACAGCCTATCGCTCCACCCTAAAGTGAGAGAAATCAGCGGATGATTTCCTACATCAAAAAAGAAAAACATACACGTAATAATTGGTTAGAAAGTGACACACAAAACATTTTCCGATTATTATACAACCTGTCACTTCAAGCACCTCCTTCACAAGTAGGACTTTACTATTACAGCCTTCATTTACTCAAACCATCATCTTTGTTTATCTGCACAAGAAGCTAGAACCGGCTTTCTTCCACAGTTTGTGCATGTTAATTGACATTCATAACGGCTTGCTTACGATCTTTGAGTAAAAACTCACGGAGACTGCATTCCAAATTAGTCGCTTTGTTTAGTTCCAAACGTGCTATTATCTTGAGTAGGCCATTTGGCAATATGACAATAGTTTCTGGAAACAATGATGAGAATATCAACCATAATTGCGACTGGGGCATATGTAATAGCGGCATTTGTATTTATGTAAAATTTTAAAACTTGACTGTGCTTGACAGATATTGGTCAGTTTAAAAGTTTACTTTCACGTTGTACTGTTTATGGCGTAATGTTTCAGTAGGTTAACTGGTTGTTTCTCTTTTTTCTTAACCTGATAAACTTCACTATATTGTTTGTTCCCAGTTAATTTTTTCTTTAATTATTCTGAAATAAACTCTCCCTTATTGATTTAGAATCTTACCTAAAATGTAAAAAAGGCCCTTACGGTAATTGATACTTCTGTTATCGATATTCGTAATTCTCGTTTATGATATGCTTTAGAGTCCCGGAAACCTCCATAAAAAATGGAGGACATTTCGTCTAGACGGGTGTTGTTTCTGATCTGGGCAACTACCCGATAATGGTTTTCGGACTGTTGTATTTGTTTTAATACCACTGTGCAGGATTTTGTAGTTTTGTTCCTATGTGGATAGATGTCGCTACAAAGCTTTATCGCAATCATATCTACTATATACACGATGCATATCTTATTCTAACTCGCTAGAGTTGCATTAATATTGTTAGTGGTATCTAGGAAAACATCAAATTGCATCAAGACGTTATCGTCACAATAAAGGTAAATCAAATTACTGTTTCCTTTACAGAATTGAGACGTAAGATATATCACGCTATTTATTTGAATCCGTAGATAAACTTTTGACCAGTATTGAGATCTCAGCGGTATTACTAAATACGTCGTTAGCACAGACTACCGGTGTGGCATAGATAAATCTTGTTTTGTGATCAGAATTTCTATTATATTCAATGCTTATTTATTCAACCTGTTCATGTTTGTTTGAATGATTTCTTTCGGTGTAACTCCCTACAGCCCACGCTCAGCGAAAGGCGAAAAAGAAACTCCTATTCTTTTCTTTTTTGTTCCGTGTTACTCGTCCCCTACACAACACCAAGCTATGATTGTACACAACTACACGTAAATCGATTTGGTATACAGTTACATCGATTACAAAAGATTAAATCGAGTTGCGATTCCGAGATATTCGGGTGGTCCAATTAACAATAAGTGGGTAACTAGGTATGTGTTTAGCGTGATAAATTGCTATTGTTTTGAGTAACACGTAAAGGTAATTTTTATCAATGGTTCAGATGATTTGAGCATGAAGACTCCACGATAGTAAATCGAAATTGTAAATGGCTTGGGTAAGATGTTACAATGTATGCATCTGCACGATTATTCTGTATTATCGTGAGATGTGTGAGAATCGTTTTATGTTATGAAGAACAACAGTTAAACCACCATCGTTTACGTATCATAAAGTTCGTGTGCATCCATGGTTACTGAAAGGCATTCAAATGAGTTAGAGCATTCCAATATTACTTTCTAAATCTATACTTAATGAAATATTAGTTTTTATTACCTAAAGTACCAATGATCCCCCCGGGCCTTGTACAGGTCCAATTATGTTTTTGTCCTTCCATTACTCCCGACTCTATGCCACTTCTTGCCAATTCTTAAGAAGATATCTAAGTCATCCCGCCATCTCCTTCGTGGTCTGCTGCGACCACGTCATCGATTTAAACACACGAATTTAATATTTTACGGACCCATCGTTCGATCGGCATGCGGCAGATATATCTAACAGTCCCATGTAATCTGGGCAGCTTTCTTCTTCGAACTTCGTCATACAATCTTTAAAACTTTAGATAGCAAGCAAAAAGACCACAACTATATCCCGATACAATTCTCGTTTCTTCGTAAATATATTAATGATCGATCAGGTTTGATGCCTAGTCAAACCAGTCGCCGGCAAGTTTATAGAGACGTGGCGTAACACACGGAAACTAGACTGTTAAAGATTAAGATGATTGATATCGTTAATCGATCATCGATGATCAAAGAAAGTCATAAAATCGTCACTTTGATGTATATGTTCTTAATTGGTAGCTTTATTTTTGGTGCTAAAATAATTATTCCTTATCAAATAAAATATTCAATTAGTTGGTAAGTAATAAAATGCCCTTCATGTTGTAAAATCCTTATTACTTTTAATTGACGTCAACTTTTAACTTAGGGTGCCGTATGCATGTTGAGTATGGCACTAAATTGTACCAATTAAGAAATTCCTTTTCCTTAAATTCTAGAGTGTGTAAATGGGGATATGCGACTAGTCTATAAACTTCATTAATGTATGAAATAAATATTACCCAATTTGATATATTTAGAAGGGAAAGGAAAGGACTTGTAATACTTGTTACTAATATGAGCCAATAGAATTAAATTATTATCCTACTTCTAGACGGTCTGCCACCTGGTATGACTTAAGTGGTACTTAATTCCATTTATTACACATGGCAAAGCTTTGGTACGAAAACACTTCAATGTGCTATTGATCAGATACGTATGGAACACAATTGAACGATATTTATATTGAGGGATTTTTCTTAAAACCCATACGCGTCTATATAAAAATGATGTATAAGACAGCACTTGGTTAAGAATAAAATTGTATTATAAAAATTCATTTGATTGATTTCATGAACAGCAATATTTTGTAAGACTTTCTAACTGCTTTCGACCAGTCTCGAATCTCCTTCCGCACCACAACTTTAAGCACACTTGCTTCATTCAGGTCTTTGAGACCATCGTCCTAAACAATAACCCTATTCCTATTAACTTCATGACGTAAGTGTCGTACCACCAAAATTATTGTCCAGTAACTGAGTCACGTGGACCGGTTCCCACACCCACTCTGCGCCTACGCAGCGCACCGAAACGTTGACATCACTTATGCAAGGGTTGTTGTGTTACACTTGTTTTATTTGTGTTTCTTTATGTTCATTAATGTTTGCTGCATGATTGCTGATTTATATTTTCAAGAATATCTTATAGCTAAGTTTACTTTTGCTTTCTTTGTTGTACTTATTTTCATTAACCATTCTATGATTATGTTTTTACATGCGTATTTTTTTCACAATCACAAAACCATCTTTTATCGGTCCACAGTCTACTTCTCCATCTTCCTATCCATGACCCATGTTATTTGGAGTCGGCACACTCGTATCCCTTTTTTTAAAATATTGAAATTGAATTCGATATTAAAGTCGTTCACTTCCAAAGAACAATGAGGCAATCCTTTATCCTGCACTCTGTTTCCATGTAATCAATTAATGACAACCTATGGTTACATTCCTTGGTCTGACTGGACATGTTCCCTTTACTATGGTTAATGTGATTTTGCGTATACTATAATTTTATTCTTTGTTTCTTTATTTGTGCCATTATAAAGAAACAATTGGCTCATGGGTCTGTCATGTGCGTATGGTTCTTATTGTTCTTACTTATTAACTTTTGTTTACCGTAGTATGTTGTCTTCAATGCATTTTACATTCAGATGAGATGATTTATCTGGAATGATTTAGAATAATACGTGTATATTTTCTTCTCTGTTTCCCTCTCATATTTATAACTGAGTTCCTAATTTTTTGCGATGCATCGTACAATAAACATCTCATGACTGAGCATAAAGCTGCTAAGAAAATGAAACTGCTGTTATACTGTTCAAAATCAGTTCAAGAATTAAACATACAAGAAAATATCAGTAATCAAATTACAGGCCACAGACAATTGTTTCCAATTTCACCGTCCATCTTTGTTTAGTCTGACAGATCGACCACAACAATATGCTATCTAAACAAATATTTAATTGGTATTGCTAATTGCTGACTTGCTTCTATTGTTCCCTTGGCGATTCTTTCTCACAATTGCCATTGTGGTTAGACAATGTTGGGAGCTGACCTTAAGGATCATGATGCAACGACTTTTTGTTGCTGTAGGAAGCGATGGGTTCTTAGAACGGTGCCTTTCGATTTAGGTTCTGATTATTGGGAACATTGTCGTATCTTATTAGTGAGAATCTTGTGCCGTGTTTGATTTTGTGATTGTCTTTTATTGTTACGGTTGCCTGTGTAATTTTCTTGAGATTTTTCGATTTCTCAGGTTTAGAAGCGAACAATGACGCAACAGCGAACTCTTCTTTATAACGACGACTATCTTCATCAGCTATAAAATCTTTTTAATGTGTTAAACTGTCACTGACTAAACTAGTTATTGCTTTCTCACCTTGTTTTACATTTAATAGCTATTTTATCGTTCCATCTATAACAAAATTAATTTCTTGTTTCAGATGTACGAGAAGGAAGCATAATTTGAGTAATGCGAACACTTCGGTGTCATAATTTCTGCGTAAGTATAATTTTATGTAACGTCCATTATATGCGGTTGTCGATTCGTTTTCAATTCGATACGCGTAGTTAACGGGCTTGAAACTAGTGGTTACTGCTTGATCTATGTTGATGGTAGCAAAAAGATAAGCTGGATTAGAACTTGAAGTTGTATGAAAAATGTGTGTGCGTACATTTTTCATGAGACTGCTTTTTTGTCTAATCAGTAAGTATACGACTCAATTAGCGGTGGTTCGTTGTGTGATTGATGTATCATCAATATTTATCTGCTTCTAAAATGGTGTATAGAAGACTACTTAGAGAGCGTTTAATTTCTCTTCTGGATCTAAACATTGCACCAAAGTGTTTTTACTGAGCCAATTAAAAACCAAAAGCCAGCGCCATTAAAATTGTCTTGTCTTATATCCACAATGAATTTACGCAGCTGTTCTTTCTTCTCTATAAAACTTTGTAGTTTCAGATAGAGAAATACATAGGTAATTATGGAGAAATCTGATACGTTCATCCATATGCAACAAGATATTATACCCTATCTAAAAAAACGTAAATTGCTATACTTATTGAAACCTTAGACTTTTTATTATTTCTAATAAGAATGTTTTAATACAATCATCTGATAAAGACACTTGATATGATATTTTACTTCAATATCTTTTTGAAATCAAGTCATATTCCGTTATGACCACGAAGTTCGATGATGTCAGATCTATAAAGATTATTCGGGATTGAGTATTTAGATGTGAAAGTACGACATTGATATTGACATTTATGATTATATTTAATTTTATAGATGCAATCGCTTTACGGGTCGCGTAACTACAAAGTGGTTTTGTTTTTATAATGATAGTTTTACTAGTAGTCTTAACAGACGTTGTCCTACCTAAAAGCTAGCTTTTTCTGATTGCAGGCACCACCTACCGGGTTCGATAGTATTTTCAAACGATCCAGGGATCCACGCAAATATACACACTTTTTATTCAACTCAGTATAGCCTAAAAGGAGATAGGTCACAAACACATGTAGAAAAGAATTCTATATTATAGAGATTCACAATTGTGGCATACAACAAGCATTTCATATGTACAAGCGTCGCTCATAGGTAGTCTTTTGAAGAAGTATACCCAAAAAAGTAAATATGTGTCGACATAATTAAGGCAGCTGATTAGTTTGTATTTATGACCTATTAATATTCTTAAACAATCTCACTTAATTACCGTCATCCGCTCATTAATTTAATGGCTCCTGTTTACCTAACAGTATCTCCCATAAATAATTAGTTTTGATCGTTAATATTGGTAACTTATTGTTAAGTTAGACCGTACCTTCTAATATAGTGTCACGATATCGTGACGATCTCGTAATCGTATAGATAAATTGTTCAATGATATATTGCTGTGATATTTCAAGCGCAGCTACTAAGCGTGTAGGGTAATAATGTTACAAATAATAGGTACTAGAACTGCAATATTGTTTGAAACAGTTACCGCGTGCCTGGAACATAAAGAGTTACAGAAGGAACACGTCTAATCAGTAAAAGTATAACACTCCCTCTCGCCTTCACAGAGTGTGAGGGAGGAGGTATTTGATGATTTCCCACTAACAAAAAAAAAAAAGATAATATTGATAGAATTTATGTTATAGAATGTTGGTCCAAATGTTAGCATAGATTTTTTAATTATTGAACGACGTGACGACGGTCAGGGCTAAACGTTTTGCCTCGTCGATTTGCCTGCTAGGGTCTTCCCGTCTGATTATAATGTAGGTGTTTTCAAGGATAGAGAGAATAGGCTCTTAATAGACGAGTGCACGTCCCAATTAAAGATTGCAGCACTGCTTACCATCACGTGGTGGTACCATCGCGGTCATTTCTATCTGACCACTTAAAAAAATTTTCGCTTGAATCCTGCGGCGCGGCGCCAAACCAAAGCCTTTGAAGTTTTCGTTTCGAGTGCTAGCAAAAATGAACTTAGTGATGGTCAGGCGGAAGTGCCTTTGATTAACATCAAAGATACTTCCACTTGATGATTGGCACTCACAGCCTAATGACAATTTTCAACAGATTTTTTGATTGAAGCAAATTTTCAAATTTTTATTTCAGAAAATGGCTAAAAGACATGACAATTCGGTACGCTTTCGGGTAAAGGTTAGCAACCTGCATCATATCTTTTGTCCAGTACCTACACATCCTTGGTAGATAGGTAATGTTAGATAGCCAATTACGACATGCAATCACGTTGCGTACAAACTTTTTATTAACTAAGTAAGCGACTGCAATCTTTACATTGGCTAACGCACTATCAAATTCCTTATCGACCTCAGCTTCTTCGAAATCAGATACGAATTATACGCGATTAGAATTCTTTAAGGCGATATAGCATATGAAGCAAGAATTGTTTGCAAAACTTGTTTAACAACAAATTCTGCTCCAGTTTAAGATTAATCTTTGACTATAAAACTGCTGGTTTTATTGATCAGTTGGCTTTTGCTGGTGAAAACATTATCAGGGCACTTAAACAACTTGTCTTAAGCGACGATATGTTTGAATTTATGAAGGTTTGCCTCTTTTAGACACTACTTATCGTTTGCGGGTTTGCTTACCACTGTTTTGATCCCAATTCTAATACGAGTAGAGTAATGGAGTAGGTACAAAGCTTTTGAGAAAATAAAATTCATTTTTGATATCGCATTAATCTTCTTTGGAACTTCTCCAGTAGGTAATAAGTATTACATTTCTTTATTCTTGAGGTAGGACATCATTAACTTCTCCCTTTCTGGGTGGAGTAAGAGGGTATGTCAGACTTTACTGACTAAAACCGCACCAGCGTCCTTCAGTTTCCCTTTGCGTTTCCGGGCCACGGTAACTCTTTTGAACAATCTCACGACTCGCTTATGAGTATTCCTAACTTGTCAATCCATGTTTGATTGTTGATGATGTGAGATCATGCGATCCGCATACATCTACATTTGAATAGAAAGACTTTGCTACTACTCAGAGAAACCTTTGAAGGCTTGAACATCTTTATGCACGTTCTTGCGCATATACATATAATTTTAATATGACAATTTTAAAATGTGTCGTGTTCCGTATAACAATGGTGAACTTCGGATTGTTTTTGATTATGAAGCGCTACAAGACTAAGAACGATAAATAGTGAGATGGATTTACTGTTTTTTGGTAAATACGCCATAAAAATACAGTAGGAGCTTATAATTAATAGGATGAAACAATGAGCAGTCTTAGGTATCGCTAAATGCGATTTTTTACAGTCAATCTTTGGATAAATTTGACAGAAAAGAAAAAACGATACGCAGGTAGTTCGTGTTATGCTATTTACATATAAAGATACAATAATTAACTAAACGACAGACACCTCCATTCAAATTGTATTAGAGAATTTCGCGAAAATAATATCTGTACTTTATTCCACAATTTTATTACAACTTTATCGTAATTCGATTCAAATGCAATCGCATAACGAAATCGATTCATTAACCGACGCCCACCTACGTCGATCGAATATCGCTTATTGTGTTGTAATATCGTAATTACAGTAACAATTTGTTAAGTAAACTATATTTTACATGAATTTAGATATTATTATTTCTGCTCAGCGCTCTTAGCGTGACCATGAATGGAGAATTTATTATTATTTGGCAAATGGCTTGCGATTAAACTTTATAATTTTATATCGATTATCGAATGACATTTTGCAAATATTTTCTCGAGTACCTTACCCTATAAGATTTTATTGTTCCTACTACTTGTGAAACTGTAGCTTAATTTACGTTTGCATGTTTTGTTAACACCTTTATTTAATGGTTAATATATTTTACCATAAATATTTAGCTTCTTAAGTATATTTGCACGTAAATTTATAATCAATAACTAAACATTTCAGTCGAGCTTAGTTCTCTTGAAATCTTGAGTGAAGCAATCAACTATCATAATATTATGAGTGCTGACCGGATGTTTGCAATCATCTAGCTATCAAGCTACTTAATGATACCTTTCAAATCTCAACACTCTTGATAAGAATCGGCATGACTTTACAAAAGGATTTATAAGGCGGATTATAGTAGTGGATTATGGATCAGGACTTGAAATTGCTAAAATGTTAGAAATTTTGTTTGCGCTAGTTTAGGATGCGCGTTCCTACTTAAAAAAAAAATCTTTTGATTTCAAGTTAGTTCAATTGAATGAATTTAACATTTCCCGACTTCATTGTCTTCCTGCAAAATTGTCCCATGTTATTTGGAGACGAGGTAGGGTGAGGACATTGTTGCCATTTTTTATTTATTATTGGATATGCTCGCGCTTGACCATTATCTTATATGAAGGTAAGCGTTGATGCGGTTGATGACGGAAAGCGGTTGGCTAGAAGTAACCTATTCACTCGTGACATAAAGACCCCTAGGTTTTAGCTACCAGGAAGCACAGATATCGTGAGTAAAACCTAGATGAGACTGGCGAAGTTGGCCTTTGAAGATCATCCACTATTCCCTTTTCCGATCTGTTGGTTTTCATAAAATTCCTCCCCAATTCATTCATATTTTGATCCCATTGGATTCCCTCTGCTACTTCATCTATCATCATCATCATCATCATCATCTTCCTGTCCTCGTCCCGTGTTATATGGAGTCGATGCAACACGTTCTTTTTTCCATTCTGTCCTGTCACCCGTTTTTTTTTTTTTTTTTTTTTTTTTCGATGGGAAAAATCATCTTATGACAACCCCCGCTCTTGGGCGGAGCGGGAGATAGTGTCAGACTCTTACTGACTAAAAAACCCATCCCGTTCCTACAAGCCTTCATACCGGGGCTCGAGCGCCCTTTCGGATAACCCTGGCCCCAGTAGGCTTCGACCCGGCCGGGCCCCTGCTGTTGCTGACAACTCCTTGAGGCGCGCGGGAACAGCGCGCGCCGTCGACGACTTGGGCTTGGTCCGGACGGTTACCGGACGGCCGGACAGCGAGCTACCCATTGCTCACTGTCCGCAAGCCCGTCCTGTCACCCGTCACGCCAACACTGATTCATTCAACCACATAATTTTTCTCATCCGTCACGCGCACTTCATTTCGCGACTATTTAAATCTTAAAACAACTGACGTCTAACATTCTCTCCATCATAATGACCGAGCTTAAATTCATGACCCACAGTTCGTTTCGCATCTGCTAATTCAAAATGTGATTGATCAACAGTCACACTCCTGACCTTTCCTATTTGGTTTTGTGAAGGCTCAATTAAACAAATTGGATTGATAGGTGGTAAACCTAATGAATTATTTTCGTAACAGATTTCGAAATGGTAAAGCTAAGAGGCGTTGCGTTTACTGTTTGTACTTGCAATATGTTTGTTTATTTCGCAATATAGTTAATTAAAAGTTTATAGGTGCAGTTCAGTTCAGTGGGGGCGTTTACATTTTAATTAAAGTGCTATCACGTTGCCGATTGAAGCGACTAACATGCAATTTTTGTTTTATCGCTAAGATAAGACATGACAGACAGACATAATTGCTACAGTGTTGACCAAATACTCTACACTAAAATATAAATGAACTTCGAATTAAATTTTGAAGTTTACGAAACGTAATTGACTCTCAAATGAAAGCGTCTTACATAATATCTATCCGATTAATGTGTGGTCAGAAGACCTAATGCGAGTTATAAAGATCCCATTTCCTCGATTTCTCCAAGATTCCATCATAAGATCCTAACCTTAATGCCATGGGACCACCTGGGAAGTACCACGTTTTCAAACATAAAAATTAATTATTGAAATCGGTCCAGGCAAGTACGAGTAATCAGGGAACTGTACATAAAATAGTTTCCGTCTAATTAAGAACCTCATTTTTTAAGTCGGTTAAAAAGAAGTTTGAGGTCACTGTCACCAGACGGCGCGCGCCTATACCGCTTCAGTATAAACTAACATATAAGTACATTATTGCAATAGAATGTATGAAAAAACTCTCATTTAGTCCAAGAGCATGAAAGAGATGTTCTAATGAACTATATCAAAATGTTTCATCACAGGCCGCCAAAAGTAATACTAGTAGATGCATCAATTATCATACAAAAGAAAACCTTCGATTACACCAATATCCACAGATGGCAATAAACCTAAACTCCTCAGTTTAAATAATTTTATGGTTAGTTATACATAAGGAAGCGCGCGCACCTGTCTTCCGTAAGCATTGTGCTTGCGCAGTCCAGCTGTTTGATTGCCAACTTAAAAAATAAAAGGGTTGCCGTTAAAAAAAAATATTCGAAGGCCGATAAAGTTGTTACAAGTTCCGTAGAGCATTTTATTGGCTTTTTATACACTGTATACTACATACTGTTTTGTTCTTTTTGAAATATTTACAAATTGCATAGTACTTCAAGGCTTTTCCTTGCTCGATAATTTCTGCCTACAGATTTAGAGATCCAATGGTTCCGGAGTAGCGCATTGCTAAATAAAAAAAAAACTTTGCTTGTTGTAATCGGCTGCTATACGAATACCTACTTAGGGCTCGCCTAAGTTTCTACCATCTGCGGCTAATCTATAAAACAAATAACTACAATGACTGAACTATAAATACTTCAGACTAGCTTCTAACAGCGCCTTCAACCGCGTGAAAGTACAAAATTATCCTAAGGGAAGACACTCCGGAAATAAAAAGTATCCTTTGTTCTATTCCAATATTTCAGGAAATGATTACCCATGTATCAAATATTAAAATCCTTTCAGCCGTTTGTGCGTGAAAGGTCTCTGATGGAAAAGGATCTGTGGTGAGAGGGTAACAAACTTACACACACCAGCCTTTGCACACTACATATTCTTTAATTCTTTAATTCTTTATTGTACACTATAGCAACAAAAAATAAGTGGATAGCAAAGTTCATGTACATAGGCGAGCTTAACTCAAAGTTGAGTTTTCTTCCAGCAAACCATTGAGCGATAGAGAGAGTTGACATTAGAGGGTAGGGTCCAGTGTACAATTTTAAAATTAGAAATATTGTGAATAAAATAATAATACATAAACAAATATACCTACATACATAAATACACACATACTTTATATACTATATATATATATATATTCTATGTCATTGTGAAAGGAAATGCATACATATACTTGCTGATATTAGCTAGTACATTATAATTTCAGATATAAATAAACTCGAATAAGAATCAAGCGCTGACCTATCACTTTTGTATGTGGCACGGTTCTGTCCCACCGTATAATTCATATAATATTGTTTAATTCAGGTGGTTAAGATTTTACATAAAAAATCTGGAGGCCTTACTAACTCAAGAACTACTGAATGTCGGTGGAAGGTTTGGTGGCTTAATTTGTTTGCTTTTTGGTCCTATCATGACGTTCTGCAGGGAATGCGTCGAGTTGCTAGTAACCCTAAATATTATTATACCTATTAGCTATCTATATAAATAAAAATGAATTCCTATTTCCCTTGGTCACGCCATCACGTGTGAACGGCTAGTAGGGTAGAGTAGGTTATAGTAGGGTAGAGTAGTGTAGAGTAGGGTAGGGTAGAGTAGAATATAGTAGGGGCGGAGTAGGGAAGAGCGGGAGCGAAGCCGCGCGGGAAAAAACTGGTATAATATAATTTTATATCTATGTCTAGTCTAATATATATATATATATATATTAATGTAAAATACTTCATTAATTTGCAGTACACCGCAGACCACCCCTTTTTATTTTAACAATTATTATTATTATTATATTCCTCTATGGACAGGCCGAAAATACAATAAGTCCCCTCTTTGAGGCGTGGCTGGAAAGACCTCACGGCGTCCTTACCTTCCGCATGACGTAGGTATTCACCGGACATGGTTCGTTCGGGAGTTTCCTGCACTCGATTCATGCGGAAGTGACGCCCGGGTGTCGCCACTGTGCGGAACGCCCGGAGGACACGGTGGAGCACACAGTCGAGGTGTGCCCTGCTTGGGCGGAGCATCGCCGTGCCCTCGTGGGGGCGATCGGCGGCGGAGACCTCTCGCCTTGGCCTTGGTTGAGGCCATGGTCCGGAGCGAGGAGGAGTGGTAGGCGGTCGCCGACTTCTGCGAAGCAGTAATGCTCGCAAAGGAGGAGGCCGGACGCATCAGGCAACGGCGTTATCGCCGCCGCCGTCGCCGGGATTCTGATCCCGATTTCCGGCCAACGTAGACGCGGGCTTGCGGACAGTGAGCAATGGGTAGCTCACTGTCCGGCCGTCCGGTAACTGTCCGGACCAAGCCCAAGTCGTCGACGGCGCGCACTGTTCCCGCGCGCCTCAAGGAGTTGTCAGCAACAGCAGGGACCCAGCCGGGTCGAAGCCTACTGGAGCCAGGGTTATCCGAAAGTGCGCTCGAGCCCCGGTATGAAGGCTAGAAGGAACGGGGTGGGTCTTTTAGTCAGTAAGAGTCTGACACTATCTCCCGCTCCGCCCAAGGGCGGGGGATGTCAATGCATGATTTTTTCATAAAAAAAATTTAAAAAAAGGCCGAAAATACAGAAAGCCACCTGTTACTATCCTTAATCATTTCGTTAGCTTCGTTTACATTAACATATTTCAGAGATATATTGTCACAAATCACGCAACATTGTATCAGGCTTTATGACCTAGTGCGGACTAGTCTATAGTCTGTTTTCATTTCATAACTGTTTCCTCGTTATATTTCCATAAGCTTTGATCTTTAACTTGCCAGCCTCCCACTCATTCCTAATCAAATTCCTGGTATAATGAAGCTGTTTGTTCATAGCTTTTCAGTAGATTTTATTAGCATAGCATAGTCGGCCTTATAATGTTCCTACTGTTGGGACTCAGGCCTACTCTCTAGGACAGAGAATGGGCCATAATCCATCACGCTGTCACGCGGGCCCAGTGCGAGTTGGTGGATGTCACATGTTTTCGAATTTTTTGGTTCTAGGACATGCCGATTTCCTCACGATGTTTTCCTTCACCGTTTAGATTTTATCAGGTAAGCTTTGAACTTCCATCGCCAGGGTATGTGCTTTTCTTCTAGAGGTAAAAATCATCAAATAAGTACTCTGACTCTGGGTAGACTGGGAGAGAGTGCCAGACTTTTGCTGACTAAACGTGAAGGGTGATTGAAGGAACACAGGAGGGACTTTTGTTGCTTCAAATGCCCTTTGCGTTCCAGGACCATGGTAACTCTTTCCAACAAATCATCAAATAAGTTTTCTCACTCTAGGTAGAGTGAGAGAGAGTGCCAGACTTTTGCTGACTAAAGGTACGGACCACGGTAATTCTTTTCAAAATTCCTGCAGTAACATGGTTTATGAATCTATATATATCAAAATTAATGCCACTTTTCGTTGTAATTTTATTACTCAAGAACGGGGCTCACCTATCCAAACCAAATGTTTAGGCTTTGTTCGGACTATTTAGTAGAGGGTTTATGTGAAGTTTGGCAGGGTAGAGTAGGGTATAGCAGGGTAGAGTAGAGTAGAGTAGGGTATAGTAGAGTAGAGTAGTGTAGAGTAGGGTAGAGGAGGATAGGGTAGGGTAGGGTAGAGTAGGATAGGGTAGGGTAAAGTAGGATAGAGTAGGGTATAGTAGGGTGGAGTAGGGAAGAGCGGGAGCGAAGCCGCGCGGGCAAAACCTAGTTTTATATAAAACTAAATCTGTCATTAGTACCTTGAAATAACATGCCGTGTCTTGGTGAGAATCTTTGTGGACGCACTCACGAAGTCACGATCCAAGATTCATTGCCACTGTGGGGTAGCCTTTTTTTTCTTCTTCTTAAGTGTCCACCTTCTGCAGCCAGCCTATTCAAAAAGTAACATTAATTACTGAACTATAAATATTTCAGCGATACATTACAATACGACATTATCTTTTGATATCAAATCGAATCAGTTTAATAACTTTAATATACCTTCTGCAGCTAAATCATTTCCGAACAGATTACGATATAGGTGTACGGTGCACATTATTGCCTTTAATTTCATAGTAGGTACTTCAAATAAGCAAGTACCGCTCGCACCCAGCGCGGCCTTAGCGTTTCGTCACAGCCACATTCCTGGGCCGCGGATCTAGCGTAGGGCTGACAACTAATCTAGGAAAATGTCCATTTCAATGTTGCAACGGCTTGAAAAGCTAAACAATGTGGGTGAATAATGGCTATAAATCAAGGGACATCAAGAAGCTGGGCGGTAACATGCAGGGACGGGGGACCCTTAATTGTGAACTGGATTGTTTTGTTAATTGGAATCATATTTGTATACTCGATGGACAGAAACAAATATACCTACCATTCCATTGGTAATCACGCCTTGCCTCTTTAAAATCCCTTAACTTGACATAGTTATTAAGTTGAGGGAGATGCGAATTTGTCTATCCCATTTCATAATTGGATAGGCAGATTCGCATCTGACGGCAGTGACAGCTGTCACCGCTGCTGGTAAAAGATTGTATCTCTTTGCAATTACCTCCTTGCCTTACATTGCTGGATACTTTCTGCAACATACTTTCCATGATTAATCCTACCGTCGGTTTTAGTACATTAATGGAAAGTGTCAGGGGATCAAATTCTGGCAGCTATTTAAGTTATTGTAGTTGTATATGTAGGTCCCTCTTGCTACACTAAGGGGGAGTGACAGGAGGCCATATTCTGAAGTGATAGAGGGTCAAATTCTCGCAGCTATTGCTTATTTCCCCCTTTTTCTTAAGTACGTTACTTCCGACTTTCTGCAGCTGTACGAATGTCTTCCATGTAGCCGTAAACACGCAGGTCCTTCTTACGACACTAACGGGAAGTGACAGGGAGGTCAAATTCTAGCAAGACGATTATACAATATATTATACACTTGGGCCAACCCTAATGCAGCGTCGAGTTGTCTCAGCATGCCGACAAACATGTTGATTTATGTGCCGTGTTATTCTAGTTTTGGGAACTTCCAATTAAAGCAAGACGAATTAGTACAAACGATTTAAGGTGCGCTTCAACGGTAAATAAAACTTTGGTAGTTGGGGTATGCAGATGATGGATAGAGCTATCACTATAAGAGCATTGTCGGGGAAACAATTAAGTAATTAAGGCCGAGAGGTTCTGGACTGGCGACTGCGTTCCGGAAGACGCTGCGTTGGAAAGCCTCCCACAAGGTGGACCATTATGACCTGGTAAATTTGCGGGAACACGATTGATGCGAGACGCACAGAACGTTCGCTGCGGTGACACTTGGGGAGGCCTAGGTCCAACATTGGACGTCTATCAGCTGAAATGATGAATTAAGTAATAGATAATTGGAGTTAAGAATCTAAAGATTTAGGCCTGATATTTTATTTTTAAATCATACCTGATGGTAAGCAGTGATGCAATCGTTGATGGTGAGACGCATTAGTTTATTAGGAGCCTATTCACTTTAGCCTTGAAAATACATAAATTACAATCGGTCGAGAAGACCACAATATGCAAATTGTTTCAGTCCTTCGATGTACCTACGCGGCGCGGTATTTAAACGACGAGGCGAGACACTTCATTCGAAGCGTGGAGATGTAGAATTTTTAACAATTATATTTATTTATTGCAGTGTATCTGGCTAACCAGCTTAATCAAAAATTAAAAGGGATTTACAGATTTACAAAATTAGGTACGTGCATCTGAATTCAAGTTGGCAACACTTGCCTGGGCGTGTCAAAATTTGTCCGTCCGTGAGTTTCAAGTTCCGTTTCGTGTCCCAGTAATTGAAAGTCTTAATTCTAAACAAGGTATATACCCACGCTTTACTGGACCTTCCTTATCGGTAACTGCCGTCCAAGCAATAAAGCACCGGCCAGTGGCGTAACTGTATCGTCTGAGGCCCGTCGCAAATTCACTGTATGGGCCCCAGAAAAATTGTGACGTTGTAATTTAACTTTGATAAATCTGTGAATATAAAATAATATAAAATGATTCTTTACGTACACAAAAAAAAAAACATAAAAACAAACTTTACCTCTTTATTATATTAATTATAGAGGTAAAGTTTGTTTTTATGTTAATTTGATTGTAGGAGGTAATCTCTGAAAGTACTAGTCCGATTTCAAAAATTTTAGAACCGATAGAAAGCTGCTTTATTTCTGAGTGACATAGGCTATATTTTGTGTACTCGGGCGAAGCCGCGGGCAAAAGCTAGTTATTAATAAACAGTAAATTCTCTAATACTAGAAGACTTATATTTCGTCTCTAGAGGTGGGTTTACCAGAGGCAAAACTAAAGGGTGGTAAACTGGAAAAATGCCACGGGAAATTGATCCTTCTCAATAAATTTTAATAATTTATTTGAATTTGTGTATGGTCTTTAAGGACTTGTGTCTAACTTTAATTGGTTTTAAGTACTTTTATAATTTTTTTATAATTTTTACTTATACTTGTTAACATGTTAGGTTACTTTTTCTGACCTTGCGGTCACACGGATCGGGGGCCCCACTGGACCAGGGGTCCGTGGCACCCTATAGTTAAGCCACTGGTACCTACGTAAGTTAATTTCACACCCACGACCTACAGGTCGTTTAATTAGGAAGTGACTCATTCACTACGCTTTGACGTCTGAACTTTGCACATTCACTGACAACCAGAAGAATTAACCCACTGACCTATGCCAATGCGCTTGCAGAAAGAAACTTCGAATAATTGCTTTTTTTACTGTCTGTACTGAAACACAGTCGTCTTTAGCTTTTTCAATACACTAGAACAAGCGATTCTAATCTATAAAGAAAAGTTGTTAATTGATGAGAAAAGCTTTTATTAAGCTATTGCATAGCTTCTATCGCGGGCCTTGAGCGTGGAGACCGAATCCAGAAATTCCGCAACGAAAATAACCTAACACCCCCCCCCACTCATTTGTTTTTTGAGCGTGGTGACCGATAAGAAAACAAATGAGTGAACTATCAATCAAAATTCAATTCAATGTGTGAAAGTGTAACTTCAATTAATAGGTATCAAAGAAAAAAAAACAAAGGAAAAAAAATACTGCATAAATAAAATAAATAAATAATTATAATTGCATAAGTTGATAAAATGCTGTGCAATAGCTTTACCGCGGCAGTTCCCGAGTGCCACACGTCTTTTTTATTTCTTCGTAAGTGTATTGAAAAACGTCGTTTGATACACGTGGAAATTTGACATTGTAGTACCTACTCGGCTCCATAACACCCTCACCTGCAGCTCGGGGGATTCGCAATGGTCGCAATTGTAAATTTTCTCCAGTTGTATCAAAATAAACCATGTTTTTTATTAAAAGGCTCGCTCGCGCTGACCCAGTATCTAACCTGGTGGTAAGCAATGATGTAGCACGTCACTACTGCAGCTATTTTAGTACACAATAAATTTACCAAACGTGTTTGTGTTCAAAAAGGAATGTATTTTATTTCTCTAAAACTGTTCTTAATAGGAAAACGAGACTATAAGTGACTATTACCACAATATCAACAAAAAATATTTAACAACGAGAAGTTGCGGTCACTTTTTGCGTACAAAAAGTGGTGTATCTAAGTCGGTTCGCTCTGTTTCATGTGAATTTCTACCAAAATGGGACAAAAGCGACTGAAAGTAAGTGATTATAGGGTTGGCACATCACATAACTGACATAAGGGCTTGTTGGCCAAATGTTTGGTCAACTTAATTTGGTTAGCAGGCCAGGGAGATTGACACATTACCATGAATTAAGTTAAAAGTAAAAGGAAGGACGTCAAAGTCGATAATAATTAATTTCGATAAAAATACTGATGAAGAAAACATTTTTTTTAAATGGAACAATCCAGAGAGCAGTGGTGGCCGAGTGGTAACGACCCCGACTTACGAGTGATAGGTTGCGGGTTCAAAACCAGGCGTATTACTTTGTGCAATTTATTGCTATCATGGCTACTGCTCTTAAAACGGTGAAGGAAAACATCAAAGAACCAAAAATTCGAAGACATGTGACATCCACTAACCCGCACAGAGTCTGCGTGGTGGATTACAGCCCATTCCCTCTCCTAGAGAGGAGACCTGAGTCCCAACAGTGGGAACATTATAAGGCCGACTGTGCTATGCTATAACCCAGTTCGTGATGGTAAACAGTGATGCAATCATTGATAGTCAAGAGCATTAGTTTATTTAAGAGCCTATTCACTCTAGCCTTGAAGACACCTGAATTATAATCGGACGGGAAGACCGCAGCAGGCGGTCAAATAATATAAAGCCGGCGCACCCCTCAAAAATGGATTAAAGAATGATGGTATTAAATAAATGATAGTAACTTATTGAATTAACACAGAGAACAAATAAATAGAGAAAAAGAATAACAAGCAATCATTTGTAATGAATTGGGCACCTAAGGAAAGATTTAACTTGTGTTATGGAAACCAAGATTCTTAGGCTATTTATACATTAAAAGAATGTATCAAAAGCCAAAAGGTCAAAATCAAAATCGAGCCTGCGAAGGTGACCTCAATAAAAGAGACAAGACAAGAGCCACACTCGACATATGAATGTGACAAAGTTTCTATCAGAATCAGACTACAGGAAATAGGAATTACTTAGATTATGTTTCGTGGTCGTGAAAGGTAATCTCGCTAACCGCTAAACGTAATTATGTTATGACATTAATATTTTATGTTTTGTTCATTTCCTTTGCAAATAGAACGTAACGTGCTTGAATTAGTCAATTATATCATTATGTTAGCTTTATGGGCCGTTAGTTATATTAAAATAAATAATATAATCCTACTACCAGCTTCTTCACCCTTCTATGTTCTATGAGTTCTGTACCCCTAGCCAAGTTGATAATCTGCAATCGTTAATGCTAGTAGAAAACAAATCAAATGTACGGGTATGACGTTATCTCAACGCTCAGTCACGTGGTTAGAACAAAAGAATCGAGGGTGTCGCCAACTCGAGGTGTTCGACGTAAACGAAACGGTTTTAACTTGGCTGAGGGGGCTGATTTTTTTTAAATCTGAAATCTACCACATTTTTGTTTGCCATTATTTCCACACTGGACCTATTTCGTGCAGCTTTTTTAAAAAGACTGACCAAAAGAGAATTAATTGACTCCTGAGTTTGGTTCGGTTTTTATTCTTTGGATAGTCAGCTAGGCTAGTTTAAATTGATGAAAAATTGTACGTGTAAAAAAGTATTTAAAAAAAAACCTATTTGCAGCTGGTACGGTCTGCCTTTAAATACACAGGTAAAAGGACATTATGTGTTTAATTTACGTCCTTTACAAAAGCTATATCTCAAGTTACAACAATTAACAAACCTTACTTCGTTAATTGCCGCTAAATTGCTAATTAACTCGCCTTTAGATTAGCATAATGAACTTTACTAATTCTAGTATTGTCTTGCAGCACTTAATGTTTAATTAAAGGGTATGAATACTGTCGATAAACTGTTCTTTGACAGCCCTTGTCTTAGCGTTTGACCTCTTGACCAAAATACAGATGTTTTTTTTGTGTGTTGAAGAATGATTAGTGTTGTTCTTGTCGATATCGATAGTTTTATCTTATTTGGGATGACTCGCAAAAAAGAAAGTAGATTTTTCTTAACACTCTGTCTATTATAAGAGGATTGATTTATTTCTAACTATGCATCCAAAGATTTATTGAAATACATTTTATTTCCTTTAAAGTGTGTCCTAACAAGCGTTGTGCAGAGGGGGTTCCGAGGTGATCTTCTAAGAGATCCCTTTCATTATGCTGATGGTGATCACTGCAATGGTTTTTGCGAGGTGAAAATGTCACACTTTTTCCTCAAGAGTAGGTAAGAGCACCTTTAAAATGTTTTACTCTTAAAGAAAAGGCTCTCCGGAATCCTAAATAATTGATAGGTAGGTACGTGTGAAGTACTTTATCTGAACGTAAAGGTAATTCCGACCAACAACTGGTAATAAAAACTTTAAAAAATATTTTAATACGCATGATCAATGGCCAATAATTAATAAGAACAAAGTAAACAATTATTTAAAACAAAACCAAGTCATAAAAACAGTTACACGAACGATTAAATAAAATAGCTTTTGACAACACACACAATTAATATTTGTAGATAAAAGAATCTGTAAAACAAAGCTTGTACTTAATCAAAAGTCAATATTTGTTATTGAATATTTATGAGCAGTCGTTTCCAAATCGAAGAGAAAGATTAAGATAATAGTTAAATCTTTGTACAACACAACACAAAATTGTTTTCTAATCTGGCAATTTGTCTTCACGAAATTGTGTTTGTCCTTTTATTTAATATTTTATTCGTTATCGTTTCAAACAGAGATAGACATGTCAATCAACACTCCTAAATATTATATAGGTTAATCAATCAAAGCATTTATTTAAAATACACTATTTACAGACACTCTTTTTTTTTGTCAAGAAGTCAGAAAAATGATGCTATTTGCACGTTCCAAAGCGTAGATCTCTATGGAGAAGAATGTGCAAGAAACTCCATTGATACTCTTTTAATTCATTAAACGTATTTACTTGCCTTTCTATTGTGTTTTTAATTACGGTATTCGAAAGGTTAAATCTTATTAAACACCGCTAAATTTTGATCGCCGACTAGTAGCTCATGATAGCTCAGCTGACGTTTTCTTAAAGAAATTAATTTCGTACATGCGTAAATTAATACAAGTTTTGAAAAAAAGGTACTTTATTTTTTAATTTTATTTTTACAAATCGATAGTGTTTCATGTACCGGATCAACCCTCCCACGGGATTAAAACGATCAAAATTTAAGGGTGTATATTAGAAATATCTCTGTTACATATTTCTTGTTGCTTCTATTGCGTGAGAACAATTTAAATAAAGTAAAACTAAAAATTCAAAATTTGTAAAATTAAAATAAACTGGCAGCTAAGAGATGAACAGTCTTAACACTCTCAACTGACAGCGTATAATACGCATTTTAATTATTTTGTTAACACATTGAATATCATTCTGTATAGTTCAATTAATTTGTACGTTGTAATTAATAGGAAATGATAAATGTGACTTATGGGTGTGGCCTTAAAATGCTTCAAAAAACCTTTTCCTTGTTATGTCGGTTTCTCGTTAGTTTAAATGTGTTTTTTTTCAAAGTTATCACTTGCCCGACGTTAACATTTTTTTAGTGAAAATTGAACAAAAAGTATTTTTATGGGTGTTATACAAAATTATTGCTCTGAGCTACTTTTGTTGAAGTATAAAGTTGAACGAGACGAGAGTATTCTGCAGAGTCGTAACGTAGACGTATGATGATTGAAAATCCCTTTGTACCAACTTTTGTTTAAATTTTTGTATTAAGTTCTTTAATAGTCCTGAGTTGAGCTAGACAAATACTGACAAATGCTTGCACTGACTGGACAGGTCCACTAAAATCTGTCTGGTTCTTTGTTTTAAAAACCGTCAGTAACCAGTGATTATATGTTTGCTGTATGGACTTTAAAAGAGACTTTGACCCCTTAAAGTTGGTTTCGGTGTTTGTTCTCCGAGTAGTCAGCTAGGAAACACCGGCCTTTTCTTGTTTATATTGACGTAAAAGCGTTTTTTAAAAATCAGTTTAAAAAATAAATATCATCATTTGTACTTACATTCGTCCTATTAGTTTAGCTAAATTCTAAGTATTTGTCAAACTACGCTTAGGAATCTAGTTCTAAACCTATTAAGCGCATGTTCGACGCGTATAGACTTACATTAAAGTTTCGGCACGACCCTTTCTAAATATCTTTGCAATTCAATAAACAAATACCAAGAACACTTTTTGATTTATTGTTTTAGTAAGTTTCAATTAAATTAAATTATTAATCAACAGATTTGACTGTAGGCGGCTCTAGATTTGACTTTGCTTGCAGCAGTAACGTGAGTTTAAATCACAGACCACAGAATCTATAGACGTTATTCGGAGTGACTATAGACGCCATTGCCACATAATTTATATACTTAGACATTACAATTAATGTTCATGTCCGCGCAATGTGCATTTAGAACCAAACACAATTGTCACATTCATATTTAGAATCATCTATGACTTTGTTCTGGAATGTCTTGCATCAGGGGTAACACTTAGGTGTCAGGTTCGGGTACCTGACCAACGTTATGTTAATTTTTAAATTTCAAGACCTATCGCCAATTAGGGCTGCGAGGTTTTCGAAACAGCTACCATATCCCTGGAACGCACGGGTTTCAGTCAGTAAAAGACTAAAATTCTCTTTCGATTTCCCACCTCAAAAAAAAAGGGTTCTCGCTGTCGTTTTTTTTTTCGAAACTTGTACTACTATGAATAAAAGATGACATTCACTGACAAGCTAACTTAGTCTGGACAGTTTTTTGACATTTCCGTCTCTAGTGATTCTGTGTTCTGTGGTTTAAATGAATTAACGATGGCCGAATGTAAAATGAGATCAAATCCAATTATTCGATTGCTCTACTTATTCGATTGTTGATTGTGCCTGTTCAATAAAACAATCGACTGTTCAAAGATTTGCTAAACAAAACAATGGGAAATGTGTCGTTAAATAAAATGAGTCTGATTCGACAGGTTGATTTAATTCAAATGTAAGTGCCATTCAATTGTTTGTTTGTGTTTGTAGAGCAAATCGAATCTCGATTCGATTTATGATTGTTTGTGGTGATGATTTCTTTGTAAGTAAAATGTTTTTATAATATTATTTTTATCTTTCACTTACACTTGAAAAGGCAGGGTACAAAAGATATGATAATGCAAATTATAAAAATAGGTAAGTTGGTACTTCGGCACATTAAACAGAGAATAGAATTAACTTTGTTGTAAGTACTAACCAACACCAAAATATGACATTTACATTAACTTTAATCCATGGGTAAAATGGCGGTTTTATCGCTGAAAGCGATATCTTATCTAATACACAACCTAGAGACGACCTGTAAGAACTAAAAATAAAAAATCTTTTTGCAAGCAGTACCTACACCGCAGACCTACCCTCTGGTATACTGCTAGCAAATTAATGAAATATATTTGCTATGGTTTTTTGTCTAGGTACACAGAAAAGATAAAAGAGGTTAGAAAGGAAATACTTTCCGATTTGTAGTTTCTCACCCTTCAACTCCACCGCAGACAATAAACCAATACTAACGCGCATTACGCAAATAACAGACCACGCAGACTTAGATCGCAAGTTTACTATTGGTTGTGTCAATTATGATGAACATGATCACATTTTGAGGCTCGCCTGCCCCGCCCAGAAGGCCATTCTAATCTCTTTTATCTTTTCTGTGGGTAATTACAACAAGGACACTAACTTCTATCTTAACAATAAAAGAATAAGCTTCTTACTGATAAAATCTACTTTTAGTCAGTTTTGTGGAATTATATAAAAAAAACGACGTGTGGCACTCGGGGACTGCCGCGGTAAAGCTATTGCATAGCATTTTTATCAACTTATGCAATTATAATTATTTATTTATTTTATTTATTTATTTTATTTATGCAGTATTTTTTTTTCTTTGACATTAATTGAAGTTACACTTTCATACATTGAATTGAATTTTGATTGATTGTTCAATCATTTGTTTTCTTATCGGTAACCACGCTCAAAAAACAAATGAGTGGGGGGTGTTAGGTTATTTTCGTTACGGAATTTCTGGATTCGGTCTCCACGCTCAAGGCCCGCGATAGAAGCTATGCAATAGCTTAAAAAAATCTAGCGAAAAAAATTCATAGTAGTCCATACCTACGCCACGCTACCTACAAAAGCCGTATAGTTTTTCTGATCAAAATTTTATTTCAAACGATTACGAACATAACCGCAGGCAAACCAAAGTTTCTATCTCCTTATTTATGTATCGTTACCATCAGCATTACTTACATTATTAGCACGACACAATGTAATACTAATTGTAATCTAAAGCCTGATCTATCGTCTATGAAATTTTACGTTAATCTGTTCACTCGTTTACGACTTGCGAGTACTTAATGGGCAGTAAGCGAGTAGGCTATAGTTACGCATAATTATCTGGATGCCGAGTATTTTACAATTTAATCGATTTAGATCATCGATTTGGAATAGCATAACGAATAGTGGAACTGGAAGAGTATTTACTTCCTTAATATATTCGCCAATTGTATACAGGTATTAGGTTATGAGACTAAGCCTTTATTGCTAGGGCTGCGAGATGGTTCGAAAGGTCAACTGAAGGACCACAGGTGGTTTTTTTTTTCAGTAAAAGTCCGAAAAGGAACATGCTTCGCCAACGGGGGCGTGCAGACACTCGGTTCTCAGGAACGATGTGCTACAGGAACTTAAGTACAATTACAAAACGTCCATCATATACTTGTATATCATTTACAAAAGTCCATCTTTTATTTGAAGTCCCGTAAAAGTCTACCCAGTGGTCCTTCGAGCCGGATATTCAGATCCTATGGATGAAGCAGTAGTGCGCTGACACTGACTCTTCCTTTAGCTCTTATTAAAGCGGGAGAAGGCATTTGATGATTTCCCTCCAAAAAATGGATAACCCTGTACATATGTAAATACATAGAATTTTGAACGGATATTTTAGTTTCATAAAAAAATCTATGACAACGCGTTAGGTATCGCAGTTTTCGCATCGGAACTTTATACGAGGAACTTATATTTCAAACCTGTTACAATTCAGAAAATTATTATTACATTCGCAAGTAAAACACCTTTAGGCTAGGCATTTATTAAGAAGAACACTCCTAAAGTAATTCCACAACTTACCTCACAGTGAAACGGTCACATAATTTAACCAAGTATCTTCCTTAGTCACGCAAGTTGCGTAACAAAGACAACATTATGGAAAATAATTATAATTCGCATATAGTATTCGTGAGACAAAGGCATGGACCATAGGTGTGCGTTGCGTGAGAATGCGAGGTCATACAATCGCCGCTTTCTCATAGACCTGAAAGGAAAGAGCTTGAATTATCATTTCAGGTGAGCTCAGGGCCCGATCTAGTTATTTTTAGCCACTTCGGGCAAAGACAATTTTCACCGCCCTTTACATACGTAAAACCGTGTAAGTCACAAGCTTTTGCTCGCGCCTTCGTCCGCGTAAATAAAATATAGCCTATTCCCTGCCGGAATCTGTGTTTCCTGATAGCTACAACTTAGGAGTCTTTAAGTCGAGAGTGAATAGGTTTCTTCTAGGCAAGCGTGCTTCATCGTCGACCACATCATCGCTTACCATCAGGTGAGATAGTGGTCAAACGCAAGCCTATCATTAATAAAAAAAAAAAAATGTCACTCAGAAATAAAGCAACTTTCTGTCGGTGAAAAAATTGTAGCAATCGGACCAGCACTTCCAGAGATTACCTCCTACAAACAAAAAAAAAAAACTTTACCTCTTTATTATATTAGTTTAGATGAGTCTTAAGTCTTAAATAGTTCCACTATCCAACCTGAAGTAGGTTGGAAGGTGGCACATAAAATTCTCAACCTACCAACTTGGATGGCTAGGTTGGAAGATAGGAATAAGTCAATTTTGCCGCTCTGGCCAAATGCTTGGCTTGCCCCCCCCCCCTTAGATCGGGCCCTGGGTGGGCTTGCTATTAAAAGATGCACAGAGACCATATCCTTTTCGCGTTAAGATAACAGACAGTAAAAAAGCGGCCAAGTGCGAGCTGAACTCGCTCATGAAGGGTTCCATAGCAGCAAGTAACATAATATTAAAGTTCTTGTAGTTTGTTGTAACTTTGATCGATGTTTTAATAATAGTGTATTTTTTTAGATTTATGACGTATTGAAAAAATACTACTTTGTAGATCTCGTTCAAACCAATTTTCGGTGGAGGTTTGCATAGTAATGTACTATCATATATTTTTTTAGTTTTATCATTCTTTTATTTTAGATGTTACAGGGGGGACGCATTTTACCACTTTGGAAGAGTCTCTCGCGCAAACTATTTAGTTTTGTGTTTGAGAAATCTCAATATCAATTTTGAAGACCTATCCATATATACCCCACAAGTATGGGTTTAATAAAAAAAAAATTTTGAGTATCAGTTCTAAGTATGGGGGACCCCCAAAATTTATTGTTTTTTTTTTTTAATTTTTTGTGAAACTCATATTGCGGTTTACAGAATACATCTAAGTACTTACCAAGTTTCAACAGTATAGTTCTTATAGTTTCGGAAAAAAGTGACTGTGACATACGGACGGTCAGACCGGATTCCCGCGACCCTCACCAGGGCCCCAAGTCTGCTATTTTTATAAATTCGTCATTCCAACACGATCCCATTGTCATTTTACTAAAAGTTTGTAATCTGCTAATTCATAATGATCGATCATTGATCGGTCACTGGTCTTGTAATAGAATTGTAGCAGAATTATAATTTCGAGCATATTAAAACCAATAACTGCACAATAACGTTCTAATGGTAAAACACTGGTCAAATAAACTGTCAAAGTTTTAGCAGATTACCGCAAACGTCAAAATAATATTCATTTGTCAATACGTACGAGATTACCATTCTATGTCACTTCTTTCAATGGAGTGTCAGTGGTTGACCATTGGAAAGTCATAATGACGCCATTATATTAGAAGATTACCAAACTTGTCAAAATCGACAATTATGACATCAATGATAGACCATTCTGACACTATTGTAATAGCAGACTTGAGGCCCAGGTCATCGGTCCACCTTGTGAGAAGACACAGCGTTGTTTATTTCTATCAAATTGAAAATATCCGACAGCGTATTGTACAATTCGGAAGTCTCCTATTACACGAATGAACGTTTCCAATACCAGCAATTGAAGTTGCAGGTATTACAACATTCTTAAGTTAAATAATTACGGTGATTTTCTCTTATGACGTAAGCAGAACATGCAAATATCTTCCTGCCGCTTCTACATAACTGTTTAGACCAGTATGTGGTTAAACTTTACCGTTATTCATCTTTAGGCGAGTTCCGAATTTAGATATTTTAGCATGTTCATTGGCATTTATGATGTCTGCCTGTATTCTTCGAATATATGGGTATTTGAAGTACCAAAGTATGCAGGGTGAATTTTTCAACTGGACATCTGAAATAAGGAATAAAAACTAAAACCGCATCATTTTGAAAAATCATAAAACAAGAATCAGAAAACGAATCCGTTGATTTTGGAAAAAAAACACACGCCTTATTTCAACACCTTCCGATATTGTCGAATTTAATTTTGTCCTTATTACAAAAACAAAAAAAAACCATTTTAAAATTAGGACGAAAATGACATTATTTTCAGAATCTTAAATGAATTAGTGACATTATCGGATGGCAATATACAGCGTGGTTTTAGTATTCATCAAAGTCGAGTCTTCATAGATTCGGAATGAACCACTCACGGTCACTTGAAATATTCACACTGTAGTGTACTCTACAGTGACTATCTATTCCCACATTTCGCCATATGTTTAATCCCAATGAAATTAACGGCCAGCTCTGATTACCTGCAAATCCAGACCTCATGCTACTACTAAGAATTCTGAGTATTTATCAGTTTTTCGTCAGATTGCTGACGCAACTAAATAATTAGGTTTAAGTTATTAATAAGCGATGATATTATTAGGTTTTAAGGTAACTTCCAACTTAACCTGTAACTTTAAAGTTCTGAATAATATTCTATTTAAACTTTGCAGCGATTGGAATAAATAGGTAATTAGTCATTAAAATACCGTTCTCACGTTTCAGGCTTTATTAACAAACGTCCTGTATTTACTATTGAATTGACATTAATATACGTTCCAAAGATTTACTTTTGACTGATTTTAAGGTTAGGATAGGACAGCATTCCCTGCTACCAGTTCAAAGTATTTAAAATTATAATTAGACGATTGTTTATGTTGTTGACAAACAGGGCCTTACCATGACGTGTTGAAATGTCAGGCGTGCGAGCGAGTAACTTTTCGGACCAAGCCCAAGTCGTCGACGGCGCGCACTGTTCCCGCGCGCCTCAAGGAGTTGTCAGCAACAGCAGGGGCCCAGCCGCGTCGAAGCCTACTAGCCTACTGGGACCAGGGTTATCCAAAAGGGAACTCGAGCCCCGGTATGAAGGCTTGAAGGAACGGGGTGGGTTTTTTAGTCAGTAATAGTCTGACACTATCTCCCGCTCCGCCCAAGAGCGGGGGTTGTCATTGGATGATTTTACCCACCAAAAAAAAGGCGTGCGAGCGAGAAAGAGGGATGGAGCTATTTAACCTATATGGTTCCAATTTATTTATTTTAGTTATTTACAACTTAAAGTAACAAAATATACAAGGTGTAAGGGACAGCCCTCCACAAACTTTAAGGGCTTGCTCAGTAGACGAAACTGAACATCCTACCATAAAAAGTTTTTTCAGGAAACGAAAAAAAAAATCCGCCTTACCATACTAAATTATTAACTTGATTGGACAGTTTGTATGGAGAGGCTGAATTTTTTTTTCCTTTCCTGAAAAAAAAAATATGGGGGCGTGTTTCGTTTCGTCTACTGAGCAAGCCCTTAAAGTTTGTGGAGGGCTGTCCCTTACACCATTTATACATAATAAACTTAAATATTTAAAAAACTATATATTTATGTTTAACCTAACTATACACACTAAAGGCTACTCCCTACTAAAATATGGCGTCATAAATCTCCTCCGCATCGCTGTCGACTGGTAGTGTGCCCTAAAGGCTGGCGGAATTGCCATCGTAGGTCAACAGCTAGGCGGAAAGTAGTATCGTCGAACAAGGTGCCAATATTCGACGACGGCAGTGCGTGAAGCCAAAGACCTGACTCCCAATTTCCCACAGCCAGCAGGCGCGCCCGCTCCGCAGTCGTAGCAGATGTTAGAATTAGATTTTTCTGGACTACTCCGCAGAGCGGCTCATCCCACCGTCTCTGGGAAGCCCGGTTATTGGGCGGATTATGGTTCCAACCCTGAAACCGTTGAGTTTAGGTCATCAAATGGGTCGCGTTAAAAGTTCTTGGTAGGGCCTCTGGCCTGTTTCCAATAAGCTACTTTATATTTTTCTCCAAGAAAAGACCTAAAAATATGACTACCTACCTGAAAAAAAAAAAGAAAATTAAAAAAAAAAGAAGAAGATTGCGCCATATCGCATAAATAAACTATTTTTCTTTCTAGAAAAAAAAAAACATCCATTAAATTTTAAGGAAGTATAAAATAACATCGGAAAAAAATATCAGTCGCAGTACGACACCACACTGTTCCATTTCCTACGCTTAACGTGCTAATAGTGTGGCCCAACCCGTCTATCGATATCGAGGTCAGAAGTATTAGCACTTATTATCGACTTACGCGTCCACGCCCACCCAACTTTCTACCCAATTAGAAACCTTAAACAAATACATGAAGGGGAAGCCTCTAATACATTATTCACAATTAATGATACATTTATGAGCCTCATATAAGAACAGCTTATTATCGGTGATTTTTTGGTTGTATAAATAAAAATTAACAAGATTTATTGATAAAAGTAATCCAGTTGAATCAAGATATTACATAAGACTTTGACGTGAACCCGTTTTTTAAATTGCTTCCATATAAGGAGGCTATTCAATAAACGAATGATAACAAAATCTGAGGATACAGTTTGGTGTTGCAGCTACATAACTATCATTTCCATCCAAAATTTATTTATAGCACTGAATACCTAAAGGATAAAAAAATTGTATACAGACGCTAATTGAGGACTGTGACTCATCGCGCACTGTGGAGGGGGGAAACGTTGCCATTTTGAGTTTTTGCTACTGCTTTTTAGTTTTTTATTTCACCTTTCGAATACCGTAATTAGAGACAATAGAAAGACAATGAGAAAGCGAAAACCGGCGTTCGCTTGTGGTTTAATGAATTAATATAACTTTTGACTTTTTTTTTTAATGATGGGAAAAAATCATCCAGTGACAACCCCCGATCTTGGGCAGAGCGGGAGATAGTGCCAGACTCTTACTGACTAAAAGACCCACCCCGTTCCTTTTAGCCTTCATACCGGGGCTCGAGCTCCCTTTCGGATAACCCTGGCCCCGAGAAGCTACAATAAAATCAGTATTGTAAAATAACTACCAGTGTAGTATACAGTAGCATAAAAATAAAAGTAAATCTGCAACTGGCTGTTGCAATAATAATAATAAAAAAAAAATATGAAAGTGAATGTTAACATCGTTTTTTTTTTATCGACGTCTGTGACGACGGCTATATTACCCGTTACGTACACATGGTCAAGTACAATACACAACCCTATATCATGACACAGCCACACCTTATTTTTTGACCAAATGAGTTAAATTATAGAACAGCTTAGCCATATTTGGTCAAATTGTTGTTAAGGATTTCAAATTTTGTGAAAAACAACCTTTATATCCTCAAACATTGAAAATAATGACTACCGCAATAACAAGACCCACGTACTAGGTACTTTAAGATCTTCTGATTACTCTAACATACAGGCAAACATGGACATCGTTACATGGGTGCCTCATTTTACAGCATGTAGTGATTACTTTGTCGCTTCTATCACTTGAACCAAATGAAAACAGCGCATTAAAGTATATTAGCTGTTTATCGCTGCGTTCAAGTAGCTGGAAATCAACTGGAAACTGGTTAATGTTTCCGTGGCCGACGGCCCAGCAATTTGTCACTACTCCTGTACTATTGCAATCATTAATCCTCAACACACTATTGCAGCAGTTTCAACCGGGAACGTACTTCTTGCTGACACTGATTGGGGTTCCTTTCACGCGCACAGCGGAAAGAACATGACTACGCGAACATCAAAGCTGCTACTTTACAAACAAACAGACGGGCTTTTGAAAAGGGAGCGACGGTTAGATTGCATCACGTAAGTTATTAGACGTTATGATGAGGGGATATCGACTCTTACATAGCTAGACATACACGCAGTAATACCCGTTCTCAACGGACATAAATCATAAAGTAAACACGGAAAACAATTAACAGAAAATAACGAACAATTTCACCCGACACGACTTTAAAGATACTGATCTTCCAATCAACTGTCAATTTGAAAAAAGTGTTGGCCCCAATTGCATTTTATCGATACTATTACGCAAATAAGGCGCATGGTCAACTGACTGCAGGAGAGGTAATTAAAGATTGCGATTGCATTAAATGATTATGATAATGAAGTTCAGTCGTTTCATTCGTTTCTATTATATTTGCTATTCCTGTTAAGGATATATACTGAGTTAATTAAAATCGTGGAGTTAATATTACACACTTCAGAGAGTTTGTTCTGATTTAACACACATAAGTTCTATTTGGTTACGTAATAATTGCTTCGCAATTTCGATTATGCCATGGTAAAAGTGTTAATAACAATGTGTTAGCAAATTTATTATGTGTTGTAAAATGGGATCATTTATTGTTCTGTGCTATAATAAAAAGCTATTACGTTATAGTTATGCCATCCGCTCTGTAATTAACATTTCTCGTTAACATGTCCAGTGGCTTTAGTACTTTATTAAGCCCAGTGTGTGCATTACAGTCGTTATTTAAATACTAACAATGACTTAATTAAAGTTTTATTCGTATCATGAAAGCTCAGTCGGCATCCGTTGGCTGAATAACTACAAACGATAAACTGTGCTGTAAAATAAATCTTATAGTTTGTCTTTCTTGATGTTCAATCGATAACATCGTTAGAGTTATTTAAAACACTTGCACCGCGTAGGTGAACGCCTCGCAACAGTGGAACAATAAATCCTCTGTCGAGTAGCAACGACGAGACAAGATTATCGATAATTTTGACATGCAACACTAGCGTGCCAATATTAGAGTCGTGTAACTTTTAATAAATATCAGAAAGATTTTTAGTTTTACGAATTGGATAGAAATTGGAAACTTTTATAAATATTAATATTCGCGAAACACCTGGCCACCTAGAAATGACTAAAGACTCATAAATAAATTCTTATATGATATTTTATAACTGGATAGTAACACTATATTTTACTGGTTCGATGCTCGGACTGTGTAGGAACTGGTTCTAGCAAATTATACGAGTCTCTTTGTATCCGGTGCCTCTTCTTCGCCATAATTTATAGCATCTGCTTTCTAAACCCTACGGTTAGCTCGGTAGACGCTTACATGTTTTAATTCACTGCTGGCAAGCTGGAAGTTTCTTTATAAATTTTAAAAAGCTTCGTTGTGATTTTATTTGTTAGATGTTATCGTAAATTGGATGGAATAAAAGGCGTTTGCTGCGTTCAAAAACGAGACTTGGAAGTTTATTACGTTATTCTAAGGAGTTTTGTTGGACGACATGTTTCTAATAGAGTAGTTTCTAAAAGATTTTTATTTAAATTCGTTTTGGTTGCATAGATTTAGAAACTGCATTTTGAATACAGCTTAGCTCAGCTTCAGTAATTCTTAATGTATCTCAGTGCTTTGGAAATCGAACTGAAATAACAAGGAGCCGTTTAATAAATCATTAAAGTAATCGTTTAAAATATAAGTAACTCAAAGACGGTAACAGAAACTATAAATCAGGCACTAACCACTTCATTCCAATCCAAGATGGCGCGAGAAATAACAGATATAATTGCATAGTACGCGACTTTAGAAATAAGAATACGCACTGTCGTCAAAAAACTAATTCTTAGTAACGCCGCAGGCTACTGTCAAGCTACTATTTTAGCGCTAAAAAAGTGGTCGCACCACCGTTTTATCGCTACTCTAATCTCATACCGAAAACCATATATTTTTTACACTCATATTTTATCTTAAGCGTAGTTATATTATGTCTAGTGTGAGTCTGCACTAAAGTACGTGTGAGATTGTGCGTGTGATGAGTACCAAGCATAAATGTGTAAAAACTTTGCCAAATGTCATTGGCCTTATATCTTTTAAAGTAGCAAAGCACGACTGTTTTATAGATCGTTTCGAATCCGTAAGAATCTCACTGATCAACTTTTCGCACTAAAAAATTTCTTGTACTGTTGTCTAAGCCACTTATCAGTTTTTGCCTTGTGAAAGGTCTGTACACGGGTTTAGTAATTGGTTTAAAAAAACAATGTAATGTTGTAAAGCAAGATTTTTTATTTAAATACACTTTATTTATTTTAAGAAAATACCTTGTTAAGGCGTATAGTCCCTTGAACCATCTGACCGAAATTATGTGAACGCAACTCTCGCACTCGCCTAGGCGGCAGTACGCAATTCTGTGCATTTATTTGCGGCCAGCAGCGCCCGGAAAGCTCTTTAAATCCATTTTCTCTGCGAGATATTGATTGATTTACATATGCAATGTTCACTTTGAAGAATATTTAACCACCAATTTTTATGTGTAAAAAGGCTTCTAAAGGTCCAAGCCGTTTCGAAGGAGTAGGGAAAAGTTGCGAAATTGCTAAATATTTTTTTTTTGACAATAGTATTAATTGCACGACAAAATCAAATGATGACATTATTGTTCATGAATCTATAATAAACATATATTTTTTTCAAAGCAATTTACCTAGCCGTTACGGAGGAGTAGGCCTCAGAAAATCACTGTTTTATGGCACTTTTCGGGCGCTTGGCCCTTAAGCTTAATAGAAGAAACTTAAAGCCAACCAAACAGACAATGTTTCTTTTATTTTTTTAATATGACGTTTTTTGCAAACACATAAGATAATGGTCAAACGCGAGCCTATTAAGAGGACCACAGGAGCTAATCGTAAATCTATATGAGATAGAATCCAAATCCTTCAGGATAAATGCTAGATAGATAGTGTCAAAACGCAATACAGCTAATAATAACGATAGAAAAATCACGAAGATGCCTCTAAAAATACTTTTATCGATTTTTAAAACCGACTACATTAATCATTCTGATTGTTTGTCAGTTTATTTGACAAACAACGTTTTTCCGTTATAGTATTTTAATTTTATAAATCAATCTGCAGATTTTTAGTAAATCGCTAAAATGTTTTATATTTGCAAAAATTGTGTCTGCGCATCTCTTTCTTTTTATGCAGTTCGATAATGATTGCACTTTAAGTCCTGTAGTTTTCATATTAAAAAAAAAAAACACTATGTTTTCACTACACGGTGACGATATGCAGTTTCTCCCTTGACTGTCTTTCTGGTTATTTTATGTGCCCTAAATACTCACTACGTGTTTGACATTTCATTTAGAATTGGACATTTCCTTAATATTGAATATCAAGTTGATATAATAATTTAATTTTATTGGTGCAGCATTAACATTAGCATTAATTTTAGAACCAATTTACATAATGCATTATGCTAAAAACGAGATTAGCATAATATCTGTATCACTGTTATAGAACGGTTTAAAAGCTTTCAGATTATTATAGTACAATAAAATTAGTGACCCACTCCTGCATGTAATATATATTTTATCAAATCCAAATGAACTGTCCGTAAGTTTTTTTTTGGATTTGACAAAATTATATCATCGTCTGCCTAACCCTTGTCCAAGGAAGTAAGTAAGTGATCAGCTTCCGGTCTTATCAAATGCAGCCGAATACCAAAATTTGACACGAAGTCGCTCCATATCAAATACTAGTACCTATCTGACCTCCAGATCCCATAACTAGATAACACGATATTAAATAAAATATAAAGTATACCATTTTAAGAATAATAATTATTACACACAGGTATAAATTCTCCAAATGATGAAAATCGCATCAAAATCCATTGCATAATCAAAAAGAAAAAACGCGGCCAAACAGGCACAAAAAGCGAGTATTTTATGACTTGTACATACATACGTAGAAGTTACGTAAACAAAAGTGATTTAATAGATTTATGAGTTCGCAAATCAATTTGACGTGTAAACTGTTTGACATATAAATATTTTTATAGCAAATTGACATTGACAGGTTACGTCACTTTAATTAACTATGTGCATATTTAATGAATTAAGCATTAATTACAACGGTTTTCGATGTAATTGGCCTGCTTAATTCTGTTTTCTTTTTTATGGTTTAAGATTTAATTGACCTTTTACATTCATTTTAATATTTTGATAGTCATTAATAAGTCTGATTGGAGTTTCCACTTTTCACCAATTCTTTAGTTCACTAATTGGGCGTAATGTCAATTCACACATTTGTAATTAATATATGACATGTCAAATGATTGGGATTGATTTAGGACATATGGCTCTTCATCGCTTATCATAAATTCTACCAAATTTTAACACGAATAATAATAAGCATGTTTCAAAAAACGAACGTACTTCTTGTTTTTTTAACACCCGAACCAACCATTTACATTTGTAAGAAACCAAATAGGCCATTAAATGTCCTATTAAATCCACAAAACTGAGCCATAAACATCTATCCAATCCGACAATAAACTTAAAAAAAAATACAAACTCTATAAAAAAAAAAAGAAGTCTGAAGTCCCAAGCCTATAAAGCGTAAAAATATAGCACCTTTAATTATTATTGGTGCAGTAAAGACTTGCTGTCTAACGCGCCCGACTTGCATTCTTTGCAGTAAAATTACAAGACGGACCCAGTAATGGCGTATCCGTACCACAGGCTACCTGTTTCTAAGCATAATGACTGGCCTAACTGGAGCTTTGTGTTAAGGAATGCCTAGAAATTCTCTGTACTGTGCACTTGGCGCGAATGGCTTCTTGTAACGTTCTAAGTTGTGATCGAATCATAATTGATTAGTTTCGTTCGTTGCGTTGTTTTGTTTCGAGTAACTTTAAACCTTTCTTTTTGTTGTAAATACGAAGGCCTTGTTGCCGAGGCTTGTTTATTGGTAATAAACTTTAACAAATTCGCAATTTTCTTGCTTTAAAGTAATGTTTAAGACACTCATTTAATGTGTTTTACGAACGTTGGGCATGAAATGTTACCTCAACAAAATGCAAGCCAAATAAATATGGTTTCCGAAAGAGATGACATAACTGTTGGTATTGTGCTCAGGTTCATTCTTTAAACAATAATAACTGTTGCATCATTTACCGTAGTCTTAAAGAAATGAAACACCACCACATCCAATTTCATAGACACCGTCAATTTCCTTACTCCAGCAATTTCTTTAAGCGAAACAAAATACTTCAGCTTTTATTTATACGTAGATATTATAAACATAGCTTACACCTCAGCGCAAATCCCGTTTCTATCTTCACGTAATAACACTAATCCTGGCGACTAGAAAATAGCCGAGCCGCACCCACCCAACTATACATTGCCACGAATTAAACTCTTAATTGCATGTACATTGCCGCTTTACATTTGCTCTCTGATATGTAGTGAGAGGCAAAATGTTAATGGATTGTTACCTTAACAGGAAACTTTACAGTCGTGGTTCGTTTGTACCCTGGGAAAACGGGGCTGCCGTATCAGAATCCGTTTGACAGAACAATTGGGTTCAGTTAATATTCATGGGATCTGTCAATTATTTTCTCAACGGTTTAGCGTATCGCTATCTATATTAGAGGTTATTGGATGTTAATTGTGGAATTATTCAGTTCTAAATGTGACGAAACGGGAACTTGTGTTAACATGGAATGTGCTCGAATAATAGGCATCTGGGATGTTCTCCTTTTCGATCGACAATCGATCAGTAAAAACAAGTGTGATGGAGGCGTATTTCGTGCACTCCGTCACACAAATAAAAAAAGAAGTAAAATGTTGTTATCTCATTTCAAACCCATGAATATTCGTAAGTATATTTTAATAAATACACTTCTTCCTCGTCGGTATCACTCTTGACAGAGAGATCATGGTCATCACTTCAGACGTTGGTGGCAAGCTTCACAACACGTCGCCACTTCTCTCTGATGGCCGCCTTGTTCGTGCATTCGTGTAGTGATGATCAGACATTGCCAAAATACACTTACGAATATTCTTTTTAAATGACTTTGAGCATAATCAGCCTTATAATGTTTCCACTGCTGGAACTCAGGCCTCCTCTGTAGGAGAGGGAATGGGTCGTAGTCCAACACGCGGGTCCAGTGCGGAATTCTGGATATCAGATGACTTCGAATTTTTGGTTCTAGGACATGCCGGTTTCCTCGAGATGCTTTCCTTCACTGTTTTGAGAGCAGTGATGGTGATAAAAAATAATACAAAGTAATGCGCTTGGCTAGGTTTGAACCTGCGACCTATTACTGTTAAGTCGGGGCCTTTATCAGTGGGTGGGCCACCACTGCTCATTGGGACCAGTGGTGACTTCTCTCTCCTTCTTAAAATAAAAGAGATTAAAAATTTCAAGCGTAAATATGCGACATTTACCTACCTACATACATTATTTTTCGATGTGAAATGTAAATGGGTTAGGACGACCCATTTACATTTCAAATTTTTGTGTAGCCCTAGAATTCATAGAATTCTTTCGTTAAATGAGCTTCCAATCAACTCCATCCTTTTGACTTTCAGTTTTTATTCAAAATAATTATCGTCTGAACTCGCAACTGTAATCACCTGGCTTTCGCAGTATGTTGTTAACAATTTACAGGGAGAAGCGAATAACTGACACGTGTTTTAAATGCTTTTTACGACACCGAAGAGGTAGAATAGCATAGGTGAGCAGTTTTTAGGGTTTCGTAACCAAAGGGGAAAAACGGGACCCTGTTACTAAAATTCCGTTGTCCGTCTATTTGTAACCAGGCTGTATCTCATGTACCGTGATAGCTAAACATTTGAAATTTTCACACATGATGTATTTCCGGTACCGCTATAATAACAAATAGGTACTAAAAACAGAATAAATATTCTAGTGCGGGATCCTTCGTGTGCGAGTCCGACTCGCACTTGACCAGTTTTTTATTCACCGCAATAAGCAATGCTACCGTAATAACAACAACAGTTGTTTTTTTTCTCCAAACGCTGTTTTCTTTTTTAACACTGCAAAATCGTAATACTCATAAAGCAGTGTAATCGCCTTTACTTTAATTTACAACGCACTTATTCAGTATAAACCGTTGATTGCTTGCTGTTGAAAACTGTCAGCCAACTTGCTTAACATTAAAACGCGACAGCGATAAATATCTCACATTTTATGTCAACTTGCTTCCTATTTCATAAATCTGTGGATTACCATGGTCGGATAAAGGGAGCTTATTACCTATTTATGATGTTCGGTCATTACTTCCCCTTTGACATTCGGCGTCGTTTAGGATATTGTTGCAATTTTAACATTACAAACTTAATGAAAAAGAACATTCTAAAATGCACCTTTTGGACTTGGTGATAGGGTTTCACCAGTTTCAGACTCATCAGTAGTATATGTTTGTAAGCCTACAGAGACGCGTCGCCTTACTGATGGTTATCCGATATCCATAAGATGGTATGCTAAATCGCCGTTGATGGTCAGATGTGTTATTCAGTGTATAGGACGAGTATATTATTATATGCCTTTTTACTGTTACTTTGATGACATGATGTTAGTCGCCGGTCGTGATTTCTCAATAACAACGACTATGCTTTGAGTCCTGTTGCTTGTTAGATAGTTTTATTAAAAGTAATAAAATGTATTAGCATAGATGTTAATTACCCGATAGTGCTCTGTTTTCTTTCTGATATGTCATAACTAGAAAAACTGATATTAAAAAATACATAAATATATTTATTTCGGAACATAAAAAAATTGACAATAATGACATAGATAACGATGACAGCTGCAAAAGTTATAAACTGTGACGCAACTATTAACGCCCATCTTAATGTTCAGAAAAATAATAAGAAAAAAAAAAATTGTAGTTAGATAGCAAAAGACAACGTAAAACGTAAGTTAAAGACATTTGTATTTCATTGCATTCTACAGTTGAAACATTATTCAAAAATTAGCATTACCAACCTTGCGTTTATCGCCAAATACATTCACATGTGCGTTTTAAACCGACACGCCGCACGCTATTCAAATGAAAAAGTTAGCAACAAAAGTAGAGTCAGCACTGGATTTATTCATAGAGGTTTCGGTGGCGATGTCGCGGTGATAACATCTAGATCGGATCTCCTTGCGTGCCGATCCGATCTTCAGGCTCCTGCTTTAATGAGGCTTGGTGATTCAGGCTCGTGGGAGTGGTTAGAAAATTGTTCGTTTTTATCATACATACGACGTCACTTATGTAATATTGTGCTTATTATGCACATACATCAGCATCACTTTATCTTTGTTTAGAATTGTGTTTGCTGGATGGTTGTATTCTGATGTTTCCGGTGTCTTTGGAATAACGGCTTACTAAGATTTTTTTGATTCTCAAGGTATCATATCACCATAAGTATCATAAGTCTTTTGATTCAATTATTTTCATGAGTAGTTTAAAGAAGAAATAAATATGACGATTAACGATGAAAAGCATAGCTGCAATATTTCTGATAAGTCTAGTATAGCTGTACAAGGTGGTCAAGTGTCACGAAATATAAATTACTGATGTCTAAGATTATTTACAGTATTGATCTATGAAGGTCATGGCTTAAAAGTAGACGACTCATTAGTGCTATTTCGATTGTCAAGTCTATAATTATTTCTTAAAATTCGATCGCACAATATTGTTATAAACTAAATATTATAAGCTTGAATTAATCCGTGTAATTATCTTCATTGTAGTTAGGCTATAATTGTTTCATCATTATGATCAATTTATTTTATTGCTAAATTTTTTAGACAACCTTTAATTTGGGCTCATTTATGTTTTTATTTTAATTACTTTGCTTTTCTATTAAATTTCAATAACCCTGTAAGTTTGTCATTATACCATTAGGTTAATATGATGTCAAGATGTTTAGTTGCAAATCCTTTAACATTTAAGAAATTCGTCTCAAATGTTAAAGGATATGCAAATGCTCTATTTTTCTTTTAGGAATATTTTTATTAGGAAACTTTTTTGAATAGTAAGTAATACTATACGACTAATGTATCAAATAATGAAAAGTGCCACTCAATTCAATATGACGCAAGAGTTGCATATTGCATTCACAATAAATTTATTTTAGATTAAATACCAAGTGTCCAAATCTTTATTTTTTTATTAATAAGCGTTTCCCTTGTTTTCTTTATCACGTCCGGCTTTGCAATGATTGTAATATCTATCTTGTTATGTTAATCACATCTGCATCTTATTATCTAACGGTCGTATAATGAACTAATATTCAAATGAGATATTAAACATGCAAGATCTTGTCGTTGTTCTCGGAACCTCTTTGTGTGAATTCGTAAATTTTGTAACAAAATTTGATGTTACGACTACTAAAATAGATTTCTTTATTGGTTATAAATAAATATTGTTTAAATATTCCGTGGAGTATTTTTGATGTGTAACAATCTTCAAGCAGATGTCAATGTGAAATTTATATTCTATCTATTAACAATAACGAAGTTAGAGTGATTTTAATTTTACATTATTGCTAAAACTAACATTTGTTTTAAGTATTTCAAACTAAATTAGGTTTTCTGAATTCTAACTGACGATTAATCATAATTTATTTCAGCGAAGTGAACTTTAATCAAGTTTATTTTATGACCAATAAAATTATGTTAACGCCTATTTCCTTTGCGGCTCCTGGTCTTGGCTTTACTTTAACAACCATTGCTGATTTAATTGCTTCTTTAATAGACCTCTTTTGTGCGACCAACGCAGTGGGCGTTGAGGTGGGCCAAAGTGGGTGTACGGGAGCCATAACAATAACATTCTCAGTTACTATTCGCAATAGAGTCAGTTATAACTGTAACTAGCTTGTTTGCACTGCAACCGACTTCCTTCACCTATAGCCTAATATAACATTAAAATAATAAATTATGATTTACCCGTATTCAGTAACGATCACTGCACTAATTACTTAACTTCAGGCTAGAGTTGGCCTTTGCACTTTACAATATTTTGTTCATTAGCTAGGCGGTCATTAAGTCGGCTAGCAATTGATCATACGTTACATCTCTATTTCACAAATCGGTTATAATTTTAGTTTATTTGTGTAGGGTTATCATTCAACACATTTTGCTTTAAGTTACAGTTTTGTTTTAGTCAAAAAGCTCATGACCACACCAATATTTAGTTTTGGTAAAATTTTTACTTCCTGTGTCGCTTTTTCACGGCTGTATTTCGCAGGGTTCTGGTTTTCGAGTCGAAATGAATCCAATTTTCTAGACGAATGCAGATCAAGTAAACTGTGAATTGGTGTTTTATTGAATCTTTTAATTTATCTACCTTGATGTTTTGGTCAACTTGCAGCCTCATTTTTGAATGTAACAGAATTACTCGTTTTACCTTCATCACCTAGATTAAAAAATGCGCCATCGCTAACCCTAGCAATCTCACATATCAGAGTCCGCTGACACGAAGACGCTCCAGCGCTGTTAATTTACATCAGTCACGAGCACTAAGCTGCGACCCATTGAACTTTAGATGAAGATGTTACGTAAGCCTATGCAAATCATGAGGATGCACCAAACACTAGCTTTATGTAAACACTTTCACGAACTAATAGAAGGTCCATACGTAATGCTAAGGTAATATAAGGGAATGAATCGTGAGGGTTTTGATTTGTTGCTTTATCTTCTCCATCTTTGTTGTCGCTGTTAAGGGTTTTATTATGTAATAAAATTCACACCATGCGTATACCTAAGTTGTTTACTGTATAGCTTTTCGTTAGGTCTTCTTTGGTTAGGGACTTGTTTTCTCTAATGTTGGACAGGTTCTTTACTAATCCTTTTAGAGATTTAAATATTAGCACATTGAGATTTTACCGCCTTTCGCTTTTTGAGGTTTCCAGAAACCACACTGTTTGCGTACTTTGAATTCAATATGCATAACTCATCTTTAGGTGAATTCACTCCTCAGTATAGCTCTTTGAACTGTTTAGGTTAGCTCCTAACTTTCCATGCCTGTAAGACAATTCACTCCAACAGAAGTGAAATTTCGCGTTTAGCCGTAAACGGCCCTTTTACTGCATATACGTGTAGGAATTTATGTTGTTGGTCGTATGTGGAGATAGTATCTGCGATAGAAGATAGGACCAACAAGTTCAAATATTCCGACCCGTGGTAGATCCTGTATTTATTGGTGTCCTTTCTCATTGTGTGGGCCTCTGTGTATGCCACTTTTACTCACAATATGCTTTACTTTATAGACCTACATCTAACACAGTGCAATTATTATTTACTTATGACGAAAGCTTATGAATTAGTTTTAGTCTTTCTCTGCTTTTCTCGGCTTTGCAACATTTTTAAATGATTTGTTATTGTCATCCATATTTATATCCCACTTCTTGTTAACACCTAACTTAACAAAAAAACATTCTACATTTTTATAAATAAACAACTTTCAAGTCTTGAAGTAAGTTGTTGTCGAAATAGCAAGGGAGTTTGCTAATAAAAGGAACTTAAATCATGTCATATATTATCAGTTTAAAATCGACCTTTTTCCCACGGGGTAAAACACGATTTTCAACGCAATACAGCAAGCGTGTTTTACACCTGTCTCGCAAAGGATCAAGAAACTTTAATCTAGCTCATTACCGTTCAGTTCAAAAACGGCGTATGTTGCTTTAAAAGCAAGTCCACTTAAGGCGTTGTTCTTGTTGTTTAATCAGATCATTGAGATAAAAGCAAATGCCACGTTACACGAGACTCGTTTCTGCGTTCGACACTTCAACTTCCAATATCACGACTTAGTTATAATTTAAGTGCAACTTAATATATATTTTTTTTACTTAAAACATCGGCTTTAAGATACTGGAGTTGGTATAAATACAAGTTTATTAAACCTGATTTTTTAAGCGTTTTATTATATTATCGATGAAGTTATTCCAAAACTAGTTTTAACTTTTAAGAACTTATTTATTTCGATTTAACGATTACGATTGAGGCACTTGATAATATTGCGATCCGAAGCGGAATTTTTTACAATTATTTATGCCATTTATTGTCATAGCAACGAATTCAAGATTATCTTCATCAGGCCGATAGCATGAAGCACATGAGTGTCAATATTATCTTTTTGCAGTAATCTTTTATCCCAATCCGTATTATTATCAAAACGCTGCAAAGCGTTTTGAAGATTACTTGTAACACTGTGGGGGTTCGTGTGGGAAGAATCCGATATCCTTTCCGTTAGGGTTCTTAGGAAGCGTAGGCACTTGTAATGCATCTGTCATTTCCTTCAATCTAGTTCTTCAAGCTTTATCTCGTTTAAGTTATGGTTTAACTGTAGATTGCAATGGCTGATCTGAGATCGTAAACTGCTTTAACTGTAGTACTGAAGCTTCAAACATCATTAATACTTTTGTGTTTCTTAAGAACTCGTGCTGTTGTCACAACAGTTATATTACTTTCAATACATAAAGCTCTTACCCCAGTAAAATTCCTTTAAGCTTACACTCCACGATGCTTCTTCACTGCTGTGTTACGTCACAGAGCGATATATTCGCACTCACGCCGCTTATTGTGAACGTTAATAGATTCACCCGCGTGTGGGCCATTACAATAAAGCATCGATCATTTGGCTGCGCCGGCGCACAATCGCCGCCGTTAGCAAAGTAAATCGAGGGGTGGATGCGGAAACAGATGGAACGATCCGTGATATTGCAGACGCAACGGTCCGGTTAATGGAAGAGCCTTTAGTTTTCAAGGCGTTAGAACGTACATAAGTTATGAATTTGAGAGTGAGTGTGGATTTTGAAGCTCTTAAAAACAGAACGCCTGTATTATGCAAGACAGAGGAAAACTGCATAACGGCTGCAATGTACCGTTGCAAGTGTAGTTAGTAGAGAGAGTGGAGGCTGTAGGGTATGAGTTAAAACCGTGTCACAATTTTAGTGCCTATAAATTATTTTCTATCTGTCTACAATGTAGTGTCCTTAGCAAATCACACAAATCTAAAGTCATCTCTTTGTTTTCTTTTTGTTCAAATTGTTTAGGGTTTTCTAAATCTACTGAAAAATGTCTTATTGGTAGTCTCTCTTTTTAATTGATTGATTGCTTATTTTGTGCCTCACCACTCTTTCATTGCATTTGACAGGCCTCAATTAAACATCTTTAGCAATCTCATCGATAGGTTAACTACTAAACGATCAGCAATAATAAAAAATGGCTACTAATTTATTGAAAGTATAAAGTAAGTCGACAAACGATCCATCATCAAGTGTCAAAATGTTTATAATGATAGAATTTATCGACCGTTATCTCTGACATTCAACGTTTTATTCTTTAATCTTTGGCACTAGTTTTTATTAAGTGGTTATTTAGTGATTAGTCATTTGGTATAATAAAACTGTTTTCACTTTAGTGTAGTTATTCTGTTCTGATATTTTCATTTTTATTTGCACCTATTTTAATAGCCACGATCTTGGATGTAATTTCTAAACATTTTCCTGAGTGCGTTTCCAAGTAATTCTCGTTTTCCTTGGTCGTTCCAACGGTATAATGCTCAGCTCATTCCAAAGTGCTTTACAATATATCGGAAACATAATCTGCAGAAATGCTCCAAAGGAACCTATCAACATTCATCGGTGTTAGTCTGCCCCCGAACGTGCGCAGGACCGCACCGCAATCCGTTAAGACAATGGCGATGGGTTACTGTTGTTTTACAATACAAATTCCTAACACAAATTACATGTGTGCAGATTTCCGTTGCCGCCTCTCAGACGTTTTTCATTGTTCCGTGTGCATAATGCCGATAGGTTCTTGAACGGTTTCAGTTAGAGCTTATGATATATTTCATGCGTATGACGTTTTCAATTTTCGTGTCTGGTTGGTTAATATTTGTTTGGCCTGGGCTATAAATTCACTATACATTTTCTTCTGTGGATATTTGAACAGGTTATTAAAGAGATATATCAAAGCTAGCTATTCTAGCCTCTTGGGCGTCGCCGCGTCGTAGTAAACAATAGGATTACCCCTATCTGAGAGTATTGTTGCTACTACTACTGCTGATTATGATGATAGGCTACAAACTTCAATAGATTAATCATAGTTTCATTCCAATTCTACATCTTCAATAGTGCAAAATATAGATTTGTTTTTAGAATCAAAAAGATGAAAGGTTTCGAAGAATTTCTTCTTAATTAAATTTTATGACGATCATATTTTGAACCCGTTAAGAATTGTTTATAGTCATCATTATTACCTATAAAAATAAATTTTAACTCCGTATGGCCTAAGTTATACTCATCCAACTGTCCAAGAGGGAATCATTAGCGGGAAGGGTAATAAAACTTAAGTATACTTATGATAGTAACAATTAATAACTCGATTTATCGATCGAACTATCTACCTCGTAAACGATGCATCGTTAGCAATTATTATCTAGCGATTTAATTAAGACCATCCATTTCGTCCATTAACTTTTCAATACAGTGCAAAGGTCTAGCAATATTTATGGGAATATTCGACTATAAAACAAAAAGTTGTAGTAACATATTTTATTTTCCTTATTAAATCTAAAGTCATCGTGAACACAAATTTTTAAAATAAAGAACGCAACATATTTTTATGGCATCCAGTTTCAATACAGGCCATATCTTAGCATCAGGCCATATCTTAGAACCATAATTACATTAATCTAAATTTTGTTACACTCCAAAATTACCGTGACAATGAAGACCAATTTCCCAAACGTTAATATTGAAGACGATACTAATAGGATTATGAGTAGGTATTATATGAGACGTCAATGTGCCCTACTGTTCGTAATTCATCGTAATAGTGTTAACGGATTATACGGTCCGTAATCAAGGCTAACAGTAATCGCATATCTGGATAAAGGTGTTGATTTATTTTCATTTTTGTAGGGCCTAGATTCAAATGATTTGTTTATTATAAGTAGATGTCAACTGTTTATTGGAATTATAGTCAGTTTCACCAGATTTTTTTATTCTGATTTTTTTCATTTTGATTGTTAAAACCACTTTAGCTTCTACTGTTTGGTTCCATTTTGGTATATCAAGCAGTTTTCCGATTTTAGTTCTAACATCACTAGCGGATTTATTTATATTATAAAGTCTAGTATTCGGCATTCCTAACATCGCACTCGGGATACCGCTTGTCCAAGTAGATGCTATGTACTATCTGCGCTTACAAACATTGACGATGCTTCAAACGAGACTCTAGTTTGTCTTTTACAAGATAGCTTTTGGATCTGAGAAATTTAATAAAGCAATAATTTTTAATTATATCTTTCTTATATAAATGTATCTTATCTGCGTCTGGTTCATCATTTCTGCCTACTATTTGATTCTGTAACACCTGTTTCAATTTTGAACAATTACTCAATGCCTTATCAGTATTCATAGTGCATATCTAGCGTGTTCAACAAATAGTAATTCGCAGTCCCGTCAAACGTTATGTCCCTTCGCCAGGGGGCCTTCGCGAGACATCCCTTTAGCATGCAAATACAACGCGTGACAAATTAAAACTACGTGCTAGCAACGTTGGCTTCGATCCGATGTCGGACCTAGCAATAATGCTAATTGAGATATGATTTATGAGAATGAAGAAAGAATGTGCAATTGTGCACTCCTTCATATTGCAGGAGAGAATAATTTTCTCGTGAATGGTAAAGACGGGACATTATTATAATGTTAGTTTGCACACATTACCCTCCCAGGAGGTGGACCGATGTCTTGGTGAAGGCTACGGGAAATTACTAGGTGTGGGGCGTAAAGGACTGTCCATATGGCGACATTTGGAGAGGTCTATGTCCAGCAGGGCACGTCATTCGACTGAAATGTTGATACATAGGCCTGATTATAAAAAAAAAAACAGGTTTTGCAATCCGGAACACAAATTTCGATTCTAATCTAGGTTATAATTTACAATAACAACCATTTGAGCTTCTCATTTCAATGAAACAATTCCTCTAAATAAAAGATTTGCACTTCTAAAAGTAAGTTCATCCGTTAGTTGTATCATTGCATTATCTTATTTATTGTCGTCTCCGCCCACAAACTTAGATGTTGCGTTAGACTTTTAACGATTTCTCATGATTTACCCTGTCTTCTGAATAGCCTGTTAATACTGGGTCTGCTTTTTGCACTGACTTGCAACCGGTCAGGACCGCTTCGCTTGTTTTATTGCACCTATAAACCACTATAAATAATTTCACTTAAAACAAGCGCGCATTACAGACAACGCCTTAAGACTTTTTGCATAAAATCAAATAACTCCATTTAAAATATGAAAAGTTTTCGCTTCTTTGTTTGAGCTGAACCGCGTGGGAAGTAAGAGCAGGTGATGCATTCATTTACAGATCTGCATAGAGCAAGCCCGTCGCGTCTGCATTAAAAATAAATAATATGAGATTGTGTTAATAAGAATTTATTTATGTGAGAATATTAATCGGTAAGCTGGCATTGTAGCAATTTCATAATTCGTCTTGAATATGCTGTCTCACATATTTTTCTATTTATAGCGATAAACTAGTGGTATATACATTAAATGCGTAAGCAACTAAGTATTGCTCCAAGTCATATGAAGCTGCATATGACATTAGTAATACATATTAAACATGCACTTGTATCTATGCATTTGCATATTACTCGTATCAAGTCATTTTATTTTGAACTGCACACATTTTAAGAGCTTTTGCACGTTCAAGTGTTTACGGCGAATATTTACTTGTTACATTGTTATATTGACTTGCAATATGCGCTTGACCTTAATCGTAATTAGAATTTACAGGCTTGCAAGCAAAGGAGAATTGTCCTTTGTTATGTTTTCTGAACCTTGTGATGTAGGATTTAGGAAGTAGGGTTACGAAACCACAATAGTAGTAAGACGTAATAATAAGATAGTTTATGCGTGCTCTAATTCCGATTAAATGTAACCTGAAGTTAAATTATGAAACGTCGTGCAAATGTCTCTACATTGTGTGCAAGTAATAGAAATTGAAAATACGCAGTCACGCGTAAAACTAGAATCTCACAATACTGCGGATGAAGTATTACGACATAAAACCGCTAATGAACGCTTTACTTGTTTCTTAATGAAAACCGAACCTTAGACTAACCACACGCAAAATACTTAGTTAGCAAAGCAAAGGACAGAAGGATCAGAATTCTTAAAAGAAGCTTCTTTGTTCACAATTTAAAATTATATGAAGTTCAATTTATTCACATTGCCGCAAAAGCAAGCAATGAGAGTGCATACATTTTCTGAATATCACCTACAAACTATCTGCCTATAAATTCCACTATAATGTAGAACCCCAAGGCTTTGAGGTCTTAAGCTTCGAAACGATATATTAACCGGGGTATCAATACAAATAATTTATACGACACCATTTATTTTTCTGTTCTAGCTGGTGGGATTTCAATGATTGTAAATTGCATTATGATATAAATGGATTTGTAAAGTGTTCCCAAGGCTGCGCCTGTTTGCTTAATCGTGAGAATTGGTGGTGTGATAACTATGTACTTTGTAATCCGATTAATGTTATCTACTTCGGTAACAGAAAGTCCAACACTGGGATTTGTTGGTAGCCTGTCATGTTCACTTGTAAAATATTGTTGGAACAGAGGCAGCTGTGACTAAAATTTGGACTAGTAAAATTACTGACTGACGCATGTACTTAATCATTGCACCCTTCAACCTTCAAAGTTCGTAGACCAAGTAGCAAGTCCTATCAGAAATATAAAGTTTTAGCGCGGACTTTACATGAAGCACTTTTAAAGTACTATCAATTCTTATTAAATAAGAATATATATTTAAGATATTATAAACAGGAATGATAGTTTTTCACACATAGCTGAAAATTTTCAGATATCAATAACACGTAGCGCTTAAAAGGATTCTTCTGTTAAATTGACTACTGTGATATCTGCATCTGCTCTTTACAATTTATCTTTGCGATATTTCCCTAAAGCTTTATTGTTATTGCATTGGTGCGATAAGTAGCAACCCTTAATGCATTTCTGATATTTCAAACAGCTTCAAAACTAAATCTTGTGAATATGTTATTTATTATAATTTAAATCCCTTGATCGCAAATATTCGCATTACCATCAATAAGGACAGAAATATTTGCGTTAATCCGAGCCGTTATTACAAATGTGAGAATGAGTTTGGTCTACTTATGATTCGACTGTTTATCTGAATTGGTCTACTTTGAATTTTGCATCAATATACATAAGTATAGTCAGAAACATCCAACAAATTGAATCTAAGTAGTCTAATATAATCGAGACCGTTACAAGAAATCTAATCCTCGTGGGCAAATCCTCGTACAAAAGTTTCATCGTTATCATTAACTTGGCTTATTGCAGTAAGCTAGTTTATTACAATTTAAAGAAATCGCTTACCAGCTTTCCCATTACCATCAATAAGATCATAGATACAGGCGTTAATTTGTAATAAGCTTGATGCGTTTTTATCGCAATCTCGCTTGTCAGTTTAGTGTCTGCAGTCCCTTGAACCGCTTTCAAGATAAACTTCGCTACTTTGATTCGTATTACACTTTGTTGCAGATTTATTATCTTGTTTGTTATTAATTTGCTCTTCTATTATGCACCTATTGTTGGTGTAGTATGTCAGGAGACAGTCGTTATTTCATTTGTCTATAACCGAGTGAGTGAAAACACGTGTAGTTATTGTTCGCCTATATCGCATATGGATAAAAGTGTTGTTGGATTTTCTATTGTATTTTGTTTGAGGTATTGCTTTCTTTATTATTTTTGAATGTTATTTGAGCTACTAAGTATTTTCCATATCCTATTTTATTGTTACGTGATAGAGAGATTTTCTCGCCGATTGGTCGTTAATCTCTCAAATGTTACTGTCGTATGAGTGAAAGTAAAATGTTAGTGATTCGCGTAGGTATGGATTAATTTGTTTATACTTCTGAAGCAGTCGCCTCAGTAACAATAGAAACTGCAGGATTAGCAGCTTTACGTGATATTGCATTAAGATTAACATTTTCATGTATAGCCGTAAAGCTTATTTGTTTTGAAGCTCGTGGGCGATGCTCGATGAGGCGACATGCTGACTATACTTATTTGTAGCTACACCACATGCATTACCTTTATTTTAAATGGAAAATCCTTGAGACCAGGTAAATTATCTTACGATTTAGAATCAGGCATTGATACGCACGGGACTTTTTCAGACAATTTGAAAATATGTATGCTACTTTTTTATTTGATACACTAATTCATTTTTGGTTCTAATATACGAATATGAAAGAATAAAAAAAATATCTTTATCAACAACGAATTTATAAAGTTTAAAAGCTGCCAATAAGAAATAAGATGTCGGACGGTCGACTTTAACTTCAAAGTTCACCACGCCCGTGGTGGCTGCGCCACAGAAAATGGTTTTTGACGAGAAACACTAATAAATGTGTTCAGTCGGGGGACTTTTTATGTAAGAAACTATTCTACAAACTGGTCCCCCGACGGAGATGAAAAATTTTGTTTTGTAGATCTAGTAATTTTCGAGATATCGTGTTTAGTCAGTGAGTGAATGAGTGACTTTTTCATTTTTATTTAAACAGTTTTAACTAACATCTTGTTTTGTGCTTTTTAGTTCATTTTTTTGACATGGCAGTCGTGTTTTTTATTTTTTTATCATGCATTACCCCTATTGCTATTCGGTAAAATGATTCATGAAAAATTTAATTTATCTAATCTACCTGTGAACTGACTTATAAGATACAAAAACAAATATTTAATACCTACATGAAAACCTCTTGTATTTTGAATATACTTATTTGTTTTTAGTGTTTTTACCTGACTGCCTTTTCTCTCTCTTTTATTGCACCTATCACTGTTTTTCTCTGCATCACCCAAAGGTTGACTGGTAGAAAAGCCTAAACCATTAAGTCCGCCTCTGTAATATTGTTTCCCTAAAGTGTTTTATAAATAAAAATTAATTAAAATATCTAAGAAAACCTTTTTCTTTGGTTACAGTGAGATGGCGCGGTGGAGTGCGCTCCAGCATGGACGATCAACGGTTTGGCTTGTTCTCTTCTGCCTACTGCAAGTGGCGAGGGCAACGCCCGGTAAGTACCTTCCTATACTTAGTCCATTACTTAGTACTTTATACAAGGTGCTAGAGAAACAATGCGTTTCCTGAAAAGAGATCATTGTAACCTACTCGTAAAGGCAAGCAACTGTTTTGATGATGAGTTATGTTATTTCTTTCTTTATACAAATTGAAAAAATATAGTGTCATACCCGCACAACACGCAGTCAATTTGTTTTGTAATTATTTATAAGTTAGCTTTATACTAAATATTAATTATTTAGAGTATTTTAGAGTAGTGACAAAAAGCGTGACTGTTGAGCTTTTAGGTTGAGCTTGAATCGGTTAAAGTGTTATTGGGTTTTTAAATTCATCAGTAGGTGGCAAGAACTGACCAGAATGTGTTGCCAACTTTCTTCGCAAAATACATAAACTATAGTTTAAATAGGTTCTGAGCCTGAACTCTGTCTGTTAGTCGGATTGTCATCCCATCGAACTATGAGAGTAAATAAAGAAACAGAGTGTACCTGTGTTTGCGCACATATTTCTGCACTATAATATCTTCTGCATTCTTGGCTGATCTCCATTGTGGTTGGTCACCGTGGCCAAAATTCTTCCGGGATGATTTATTAAAGATTGATCATGATGAGCACAATGCCTCTTTTTCAGGAATAGCTTTGTTTCTGTTACAACCTGTATGTCAGCCTAACAGTAAATGTAACAAAATATAAGTTATCGTATCTCTTCGTACTAAACACAGCCTCCTGTTAAACCGTTAAAACAAAACGATGTCTAAGACAAATGGGTGATCTAAGATTTTATCACCCATCGAGATGGTTTATCAGCTTTTTATGACAGCTTCAAAGTAGGTGCTGGCTTATTAATAAAACAAAATCTGTAAACAATGTTGCCCCACTGGTACTGAAAACTTAAAATCCGACCGCACCCGTAGTCATTAAAAGACCTAACTCAAAATGGAGTATTTGTTAATTGAATCTTAATTTTTATAATTAAGATTCAATTTTCAATAACCTCTTTTTTAAGTTCGATCTTTTCACGATTGAGTGAAATTGAGTGTCCGGAACGTTTTACATAGATCTATGAAATCCAAGATAAGCCACACGCTGACTTAGATAAGTACGTCAAAGTAGCTCCGCTTATTTTGGTTCCTGATTTAAAATATACACAAATAAATACTGTCTGTCTGACAAGATTAAATCATGAATAATAGTGTTTGTTAACAAAAGATCAATACTCCATTGTGATTTATTTACAAATAATGCAAGTTGAATGGATCGACTAATAAAATACCGTCATCGCTGCAGTCATTCATTCATTGAAACTAAACGTATCCAGTGAAGCTTGTAAAATTAGATCTGCCATTGAATCGAAAAAGTAATAATTGGCCGGAAAAGTGTTGTTATTTGGATGATTTTTGACAAAAAGCGTTTAATTATAATTATATGTCAATGGTTACTTAATAACACAATAGAGTACTTTTTTAACCGACTTCAAAAATAATGAGGTTTTATGTTTGGGTGAATGCATTTTTTATAGGAAACAATCAAAGAACGTCTCCAGGTCTGGGTGAAGCGAGAGTGGACTTTTACTGACTAAAATTCACCTGTATTCTTTCAGTTGCCTTTTGCGTGCCAGTTACAATAACTTTTTCCAACAATCCTATGGCCCTGGTAGAATCCTGAAGCCCTGGAATACAATGGGCACGCCACAATTATGGCGATAAGTCCCCTCTTTGAGGCGTGGCTAGAAAGACCTCACGGCGTCCTTACCTTCGGCATGACACAGGTCCTCACCGGAAATGGCAAGTTCGGGAGGTTCCTGTTCCGAATTAAAGCGGAAGTGACGCCCGGGTGTCGCCACTGTGCGGAACGCCCGGAGGACACGGTGGAGCACACAATCGCGGTGTGCCCTGCTTGGGCGGAGCATCGCCGTGCCCTCGTGGGGGTGATCGGCGGCGGAGACCTCTCGCGCCGGGCCTTGGTCGAGGCCATGGTCCGGAGCGAGGAGGAGTGGCAGGCGGTCGCCGACTTCTGCGAAGCAGTAATGCTCGCTAAGGAGGAGGCCGACCGCATCAGGCAACGGCGCTCTCGCCGCCGCCGCCGGGATTCCGATTCTGATTTCCAGCCACCGTAGGCGCGGGCTTGCGGAGTGTGATTTGACAGCTGTCAGTTGTAAAGTAAAACTCCATAGGGATGAAAAGTATCACTTTCAGCCCGCTCCTCATTTAACCCCTCGAAAAAATTCGAGGGGTTAAATGAGTTACTTTCACTCCTAGTGTAACAATGTACTATTTCATTACTCATACTCTGAAAGTAGGTCTGAAGTTGCCTGAGGAGCGGGCTGAAAGTGATACTTTTCATCCCTAGGGAGTTTTACTTTACAACTGACAGCTGTCAAATTATTAAAAAAAAAACTAGTTCTATCTTCACATTTCCATTGAACCATGTTCCAATTTTCCATACAGCCAGTCAATCACAGCGCGATATAAAATTGAAATAACTTAAAGACAAGTATTAATTAAATAATGTTATATTTTAAGTGATTTATTTGTTCAACTATTTCTTTAAAATACTTTATTTTTAAAACATTACAATTAATTTCTAATTTCTCATTAATGAGGCTGAATAGCTGGCCGGCCGCAGAAAAAAAAAAAACAAAATGGCGGGAAAGTGGCAATCAGTCGATGGTTTTTTCGAGTTTTGTTTACATTTCCGTACAACAGAGATTTGTATTAACACGTTATGTTTATCAGAATAAAATAGTGATTTAACTCCTAATTTCTAAAGAGAAGAGACTAAAGCAGTAGTGGAATACCTTTTACCGCCTAAATCAGAAGAAAGATACCTATTAAAATCATAGGTACAACGACTCAGCTTTTACAAACTTTTTATTTTATTTTTAGTTTCCTCGTATTCGTAATGAAAAGCACAGTGTTTACCTCGAGGTGAAAGTAACCTTTTAACCCCTCGAATTAGCGACCTCGCTGTGCTCGTGAGCCAACTCATTCTCGGGACGAAATGAGTTACTTTCACCCCTAGTGTAACAATGTACTATTTAACGCTGACGGGCCACATCCATGTTTCTGCTAAGTCAAAATGCCCTCCGAGAAAATGGCGCTACAACATTTCCCGTAACATAACTGCAGTACATTCCAACTAATTTATTTACAACAAACACAGTATTAATTGCCTAAAACCCTAAACGAACGATTTAACAGAATCCTACCTACTTCGAGAACGTTACAAACCGTATTTTCTAATTGGAACAGATACTTATAAGGGAAGTCCCGGTTTCCTTTAGCGGATCTAAAGTATATGTGCTTATTAAGATCATGTATAGATACTAATTAACACTGTCTTTTATGGTTTGCGTTTTATATTTCGAGCTAGACTCTATGACAAGGGATTTGTTAGTTGATTGGTATAAGCATGCGGTTTTATTTAACACTAGCTGTTATCCGCTGCTTCACCCGCATATATAAAATGTTGCCTATGTCACTCAGGAATAAAGCAGCTTTCTCTCAGTGAAATTATTTCAGCAATCGAACCAGTACTTTCAGAAATACCTCCTACAAACAAAAAAAAAATATATAAAAAAATACAAACTTTATATCTTTATAATATTATTGAATATTATAATATTAGTTTAGACTAGCTGTCACACATGGTTTCATCCGCATCTTTGATGATTGCTCCGCTTTCGAGTCGTAGCGTGATGTTCTACAGCCTCTATTCCTCATGAATCCGGCTATCATATACAACAACAAATATAATTTAACGCACAACCTAAAAGTATATCCAGAATCGACAACTGAATCGATTTTAGGTATTTTTTAAACAGGTATTTTTTTATTTTAAAATGTTTATAATAAAATATGGTATTGGTTACCTCACTAGCGTGTTTGTCAGTGGCGTAACTATAGGGTGGCAAGGCTGGCAAAATGCCACGGGCCCCAGGCCCGACGGGGCCCCCGGTCTCAGAGGCCGCGAGCTCAGAAGAACCCAAAATATATATAAAAAAAATATTAAAATGAAATCACAACGTAACGTGATTTATCGGAGGCCCCGTCTAATGAATTTTCCACGGGCCTCAGTTGATATAGTTACTCCACTGGTGTTTGTGTATGCTTGCGTAGTCACCAATACTGATGCGTTACCAATGACATGAGCGGATCCCTAATTTAATATTTGCCTACAATTAGGATAACTATTTGTTTTTGTCTGTCAGTTGAAAACTCCCTAGGGAAGAATTGTCTACAGGCAACTTTAGACCTACCCTTTCCGGGTATAAGAAATGAAAAAAGTTTTTCATCTCATTCAAAAAAAATTTTTGAGCTTGAATTATAATTGTAACTTAATTTTCTAGTTGGGGTGTAATAAGGGTGTGCATTAATCCAGTTACATCATGTTGTAGGATTTTTGCCAACTGACTGGTATTACTAAATAATAACGCATGCAATCAAATATTATATTTGTACAGATAGGGCTTTTTATGGAGTTATTTGCCAACACACCCTATAAAATTCATTAAGTACATCATTATCTACCAGTATAAAGCATCAAGTAACTATAAGTTATTTCCTGGTTGTTTTGAGAAGTGATTAATTATTATGAATCCTTAGCTTGCTAGTTTCTCTTCTTGATTACTTTTACAAGTATAATCAGGGGTCAAAAGTGCAGTAGCACTCTACCATTTAAAATTTCTTTGTAGTTGAAGTTCAATGGTCTACATCTAGTTTATGCAATACTTTATGCTACAAATTAAATTCATCAACTCGTGAACCATTGACTCTTTTAAAGTAATTTTAGTAATTTTGGCATTGGCTTTTGACTCTTTTTTTATGGTGGAAAAAATCATCCAATGACAACCCCCGCTCTTAGGCGGAGCGGGAGATAGTGTCAGACTCTTACTGACTAAATGCCTACACCGTTCCTTCTAGCCTTCATACCGGGCCTCGAGTTCCCTTTCGGATAACCCTGGCCCTAGTAGGCTTCGACCCGGCTGGGTCCTTGCTGTTGCTGACAACTCCTTGAGGCGCGCGGGAACAGTGCGCGCCGTCGACGACTTGGGCTCGGTCCGGACAGTTACCGGACGGTCTGACAGCGAGCTACCCGTTGCTCACTGTCCGCAAGCCCGCGCCTACGGTGGCCGGAAATCGGGATCGGAATCCCGGCGGCGGCGGCGAGAGCGCCGTTGCCAGATGCGGTCGGCCTCCTCCTTTGGGAGCATTACTGCTTCGCAGAAGTCGGACACCGCCTGCCACTCCTCCTCGCTCCGGACCATGGCCTCAACCAAGGCCCGGCGCGAGAGGTCTCCGCCGCCACGAAGGCAGTGCGATGCTCCGCCCAAGCAGGGCATATCTCGACTGTGTGCTCCACCGTGTCCTCCGGGCATTCCGCACAATGGCGACACTTGGAGGCTTTTGACTCTTGATTGTATATAGGTAAGCAGAGGTGAGAGAGTGGACTAATTTAATGACTAATTTAGACGTGGGCGAAGGCACATCAGTGTTCGATTACAATCGTCGATTACCATCAGGTGTAGTGGAATAGTGTCAAAGGCGAGCCTATCAATTATAAAATAAAAACCCTCGTTATTAAAGAGTCCTTGCTTGTTCGAAGCCGTCGGCGAGGGTCCTTTGCCCAATCCTAGCCCTGTAGATAAGACAAATACTTGACCCGTTTTCACTGCTAAAGAACAGAACTGATTTAAATGAACTTTAGCGTAGATGCCTTACTTACTTTAGCTATGTCCTAGATATTTTATCTGGTTAGTTCCCTAAGAATGTGAGTAAGTAACACCAGTGCAAAATTTATTTTTAGCTTGTTAACGCAACATTTTAATGAAAATCTCTAAACTTTATATTATATAACTACAGTTACCTCGTTCATAGACTCGGCAATAGCCACAAAGCTAAATCAGGATTCTCTTGGCTTTCATTATTAAATTTACTAACTTTACGAGCAATCTTTAACTATCCCCTATAGTAAGTTATTTATAATTTTCGTTATGCTATGAGCTATGGAGTTATTTTATGGGATAATATTTTATTATTCAGTTTAATAGTGCTGGAAGATTAAAGTGATTAGCAGGTTGTATTGATATGAATAACTGGATGGCTATAAATTTTTAATATAACAATAACAGGAATGAGGAAAAGTCTTCGTGAGACGTTAATCATAATATTTTAAAGTATTTGTATGGGTTCGATAAAGCTGTATTTTACGCAATGTGAAAATTATATTTCCTTATATAAATATTAATAAGTAGAAGTAACATTATGTAATAAATAGATAAATTAATTAATAGTCGAATAATTCCAATGTTATGCTTGAACTAGTTCATAATGTGATGTATAATAATCAATTAATTTAGAATGTGTTTACCTATTGTTAGATTTGGTAGTAGAATAAAAGGCTATTTTATTTTATTATTTTATAATAGTTCATGCTAAATCTGAAAGCTTGTTATTGGCTCGCCCTGGTCTACCCTTTTTTTAAGGTGGGAAGTGTCAGACTTTTACTGAGTGAAGCCACACCTTTCCTTCAGTTGCCCTTTGCGTTCTAGGATCGAGTTGCCGTCAGCGACTCATGCTCTGCTTGGACAGCCGGACAGCGAGCTACCCATTGCCTGCGTCCACTTCCTGAACTATTCTGTTGTTATATTGTATACTAGCTTCTGTCAGCGGCTTCGCCCGCATGATTGTTGTGTTGTGAAGGAAGATGATTTTCCATTTTAAATAAAAAAGACACTGACCTGCAAAGTGCCAACAAACTTAAGACAACTTTAAATGTCGCAGGGTAAACTAGAGCAATTCGCGTTAAATAAACAATTAAGATATTTCGGAAACTATCCACGCTATCCGTTCGGATATCTCTAGCCGGCGCACCTCGATATACAGGTAACATTATCTCTAAACAATTTAATGGGAAAAGGAAAGGCAACGTTTGCAAAACCCTAATTAATTGTTCAAAGGCCTAACGAAGCTAAGGTCTCGTGCATCTGTCGATTCTCTTATTTATTACTGTTTGTTTCATGTGAGAGTATTCGATATTCGCTTATACAGGTTGCAGAACAAGAGCTAAGCTAAGTTAGTTTAGCTTAGCTTGCATAGCTGACGCAGTTTTCCTAGCTACGCATCGGCATACATAACTAACTTAGCTTCGTATATTTTAAGCTAGAACTACACTGCGCACACCTGTGCCATACACGCCAATCTGGGCACGTCGGTCTCCATAGATTTTATATGGGTACAATTACCGCCACGGATCTTGAGCGCTGGCTTCAAGTTGCGCAGAAGTCAAATATTCGGTCTCTTTAGTGGTGCGAAGTGAGGCGCGGGGGCGGAGAGTGTCAGTGATTGGCTCGCCGCGCCTTCGTGTCATAGACGTCACTCCTGATTCGTTCCCTGCATTGCAGCATGTATCTAACAACGAAGACGATTGGCTTGCCAATGTATGGAATGCGCAAAGCAATCCCCACTCTGACGCCGAGCGCTCAAGATCCGTTCCGTTAATTGTACTAGACTTGTAGAGCTACACTTGATACACGCCACGCGATGACGTTCCACGTACATATCAGGCGTGTTACACGTGTGCGTCGGTCTAATGTAGTTCTAACTTGAGTTAGCTCACATACAGTTGCCATCACCGATCTTGAGCGGTTGCGCAGAAGTCAAATATTCGGTTTCTTTAGTGCTGCGAAGTGAGACGCGGGGGCGGGGAGTGTCAGTGATTGGCTCGCCGCCAAAGGTAGGGTATTAGGGTATAAGGTCTTTGCTCGCCGCGCCATCGCGTCATAGACGTCACTCCTAATTCGTTCCCTTTTGTTGCTGCATGTATCTTACAACGAAGACGATTGGCTCGCCAATGTATGGAATGCGCAAAGCGATCTCCACTCTGACGCCGAGCGTTCAAGATCCGTTTTGGCAATATTATTGTAGTTTAGTTCGCTTAGTTTGCGGTCTGCACTCAAGTATGGAAAACTGCGTCAGCTATGCGAGCTAAGCTAACCTAACTTAGCTTAGCTCTTGGTCTGCAACTCGTATTATTCTATCTTTGAAACTAGTGGCTTTGTAGTTTGCCCTTATCTTAATGCATTGTGTTTGGTTTCCACGGTGATAAATGTGGGATTAATGGGCCACAGATTTGTATACGATGTGCTGGGAATGTTAGAAAAAGGCGGTATGCTAATTGATGTGATTGATTAATTATTTTGTCGAAGAAAAAGTGCTGTGAATGTTGTATGGGTCTTGCTTGTATCCGGAACGACGTCACGCTCAAGAGATTTAGTAGGACTAGCTTTTGCTCGTGACTTCGTCTGCGTAGAAGTCAAAAATGGTTCTAATAGGATGGTTATTTGTTTTTTTTTTACGTTATCAATTTTGTAATCTATGTAAATAAAAATGAAAAAATCACCGAAAACTTTGTAGGTACTCATTTCCGATCAACTGAACCAAATTGGCTGATTTTGGCCTGAAAGATTCGTGGACGTCCAGAGAGGTTTAATCCAGGAGGAAAATACTAAATAAGACAATATTTTCCCATAGGTACCTGATACTATTCCTACTTGTCAATTATGAGTTTACAAATATGTGTCAAAATAAAATGTAATTTAAATCAAAAGCATAGGGATTATTTGTATCAACTTCCAATCACCTCGAAAATAACTTTTTATCCTTTTATAACCCCTTTAGGGGATGAATTTCAATAAAATACGTAACTAATTCCTTTAATTCTTTTTCAGATACCGTCATTTTGAGACACAATAGTAAGACAATAGAGCGTTCGCTTAGGGTTTAGTGAATTAAAGAAAGTTCATGCATTTGAAGTAGATTGGACGAAGGAATCATGTTGTCCGATACAAATTTTGCCCCCTTTCTCATTTCGAAAAATCCTTTCTTATCGGATGCCTATGTCATATAAAGAACATATCCTCCTAGTTTCAAGTTTTCACGATCAGTATTTTAGGCTGTGCATTGATCCGTCAGTCAGTCATTAAGGACAAAACATTTCAAAAGTTCTTACCTATATAAGAACTCTGTTTTCTGTCATAATTAACGAAGTTGTAATGATGTAATGCATATCCTTTTCTTTTTACAGGTCCGTGTGAAGTGGAAACGGGCCAGTCTAGCATTATAGTTGATATTGAAGAGAGCAGAGGAGATCGTAAGTTAAATACTTATACATATTTTAAATAATAATAAAAACAAATTATAATTCAAAATAAAATATAATTATAATATTTAAAATCATCAATACAATTTTGGGTTAGAATCAATTTACACGGTGTGTGAAATAAATCACACCAAATCCCCACCATAAAGGCACTGTCAATATTAAATTACTGTTACTGATTTGTGGTTGACAGCACCAACCAGTTACTGGAAGAATTAGTTAGTTAGATTAGTAACAAAAGACTAATCGCTTTCACGTCTTTACCGTTAGTTGCTTCATTATTCATAGCTATTTTACTCATTTCTAAACTCTTATGTTGATTTCCTCCAATTCCAGAGGTGAACCAAAGCACAGTACCAGCCCAGCTACCAATAGTCGGGGAGCCAGATGTAGACGTGTTGTTATCCACGGTGTTCCCCAAGGGTCCAACGTTGTTCCAGCTTGATGGGAAGCGGCTGCAGCTCCTACAGCCTCTCGATAGAGATAAGGATAACTTGTCGCATATGGTGTTTCAGGTATTGTGAATATATTAACTAATTTAACTTAGGGCCGAGGCTTGCTAGGCTTGCAGGATTATTCGAAAGAATTACCGTGACCCTGAAGACACAAACAGGTTTTAGTCAGTTGAAGTTTGTCATTCCATCTCGCTCCAACCAGAGCGGAAGAAATCATTTGATGATTTATCACGTAAAAAGAAAAAAAGTATTGAAGAGTATTTTAATGAATTAGCAGTTGAATTTTGTCAAGCGTAAGGCACAATATTTTTAGAAAGCTAATAACGCATAGAACACCAAATTTTTCTAAACGTCTTTTTAATGAATGATCAATGCATTGAAAAACTCGGCGCCGTGATCTGCCCGTCTACCTGACATCATTTTGAGGTCGCCTTGATGATGGAATTATTATGTAACATGATTTCAATACAGCCTGCTTTTGGCAGCAGTAACTCATTCTTATAGGTATAATCACGAGGAAAATGTTTTATAGGCAATTGTCAAACTGCATAATCTTCTTCATTCTCAGATTGAAAAGTATATTTATGTTAGCAACAGCCCACCTTTCTAAGATTCTGACGCTTAACATATGCATATCGTAAACCACTGCATACGAAGTGTCTAATAAGATGCACGCAATCTTGTTAGATAACTCAATAAAACGTGTGGACGGACGATTGAACAGTTTTAATACACTGCCGGTGACTATAGGTCATCGATTAAGTAACAGTTACACAACAAATACAGAACTTCTTCATACACAGTTCCCACGATCAAAAACTTATTGTCAAATCATCTAAATAAGTAAGCCATTATTTATCATTGTTAAAATAAATTATCCATCATAATCATCTTATGATAATTTGTCATATAATTTATAAAGATCTCTAGACACTTCATAAGTAGCTTGTTAACATTTTTAACAATCTATATGAAACTTTACAGTTTGGAATTAGAGTTCCAAATTCAGTAGGCTGTAGATACAAATATGGACCGATATATTTCCTCTTAACCGAATTAAGTCTATTAATATATCGCCTAAAGCTAATATGGTAGTTATTAATCGGTGTTAGAAGTAATTTGGGTTATAATTAATGGGTATTTTGCAGCTGGTCTGCCAGGTGAAAGCGACGAAGAAGCGGCGAACGATACCAGTGATAGTAAGAGTGTCGGATATCAACGACAACGCGCCGGTCTTTCAAGAGACGCCGTATGAATCTACTGTTTCTGAGGTAAGATACTTATAGTCCCTATCATTACATTAGCTGTCCCTCACAGTTTCACCCGAATTTTTAGGTACTGCTCTGTTACCGTGGGTCGTAGTGTGATGTTATTAACCTATAGCTTTCCTCGATAAATGGGTTATCCAACACTGAATGAATTTCAATTCGAAACACTAGTTTCTGAAATTAGCGCATTCAAACAAACAAAAATACTGTTCAATTTTATAATATTAGCATAGACATTACAAAACAAGTTCGCCACCGCCACCGCATCTGTCTTTTTGTTCACAATAAACTCAAAACCTACTCAACGGATTTTCATGCGGATTTTACTAATTGTGTCATTCAAAATAAAAATAGGTAAAAAAACTTTTTAAGTTAAACGGTTTTATGTTAAACATACATTGCAATGTTTAAGATAAATGTACTAAAAACCAAAAAATAATAAAATAGATACAGTCGTGGGAATTATAAACATATGCATAGACTAGACTAAAATAAAACCGTGGGGCACGTCAATTGTCTACAAATTAATTAACATTTTAATCAACGATTGTAGACAATTGACGTGCCCCACGGTTTTATTTTAGTCTAGTCTATGCATATGTTTATAATTCCCACGACTGTATCTATTTTATTATTTTTTGGTTTTTAGTACATTTATCTTAAACATTGCAATGTATGTTTAACATAAAACCGTTTAACTTAAAAAGTTTTTTTACCTATTTTTATTTTCTAGTTTTTAGTTTTTATTTCGCATTCTGTATGATAATTATTATTACGTATTATTATTATCGCCTGAGTCTTGAGGGGAAAACGCTAACGAAATATCATTTTTATCCACCCTAATGCCATACAGTTCTCGGCGCGTTTTAACCTTTCACCTTAACTTGGGTGGTGTACCGCTAACGACGTATCATTTTTAGCCACCCTAACGCCACACAGTCCTCAACACGATACAAAATCTTGACTTGGGTGGTGGATTCAGGCTGGATTAATCAGATACCTAAATTACAGATTCAATTTCTAAATTTAAATCTTATTATTATACGCCATTTGGTGGCTGCGCCCATCTTAAATATTGAGGTTGTATAGTGCACTGTATTCTTCTTGTCAAGCCCTTTTATTTGATACCCATATTGGTGGGATTGATAAAAAATTGTTATCAGCCATTTGGTAGCGGCGGCCATCTTAGATTTCAATTTTGCATAGTAAATTGTATTCTACTTGTTGAGACCTTTCATTTGATACCCATGTTGATGGGATTGATAAAACCTAAGTTATCCGCCATTTTGTAGAGGCCGCCATCTTGGATTTTAATTTTATATAGTACATTGTATTATACTGGTTGAGCACTTTCATTTGATACCCATATTGATGGGATCGATAAAACCTACGTTATCCGCCATTTTGTAGCGGCCGCCATCTTGTATTTCAATTTTTTATAGTATATTGTATTCTGCTTGTTGAGCCCTTTCATTTGATACCCATATTGATGGGATTGATAAAACCTACGTTATCCGCCATTTTGTAGCGGCCGCCATCTTGGATTTCAATTTTTATAGTATATTGTATTCTGCTTGTTGAGCCCTTTCATTTGATACCCATATTGATGGGATTAATAAAACATCAATTATCCGCCATTTTGTAGCGGCGGCCATCTTGAATTTATAATGATAATGAATAAACATAATTGTATTGTCACCAAAATCCAAAGTGTATACAAAATTTCAGATTAATCGGTTGACAGGAAGAGGGTGAAATTTGAATTACTAAATTTGACCAAAGAAAAATAAAACAAACGGGGTGAGCTAAATAAAACCGTTTAATAAAACCGTTTAAAAACCGTTTAAAAAGAGTGATTCATGAGGAAGGTTTCGATGTATAAAATATGCAAATTTTATTAGAGAAAAGCCGAGAATTTCAAAGATTTCTAACACCCGTGCGCAGCAATATCATAAATAAAGTATTGCAGTATATGAATGTTCCGACAAAAAGACGACAGATCAAATGTCTACTGATATTGTCACGACGTCATGGCAGTGATTATGTAGTGACGAATATTATACTCACAGCTTTCGGATTGTTTTGTACTCAAACAGGGTATTGTTAAAGAGATACAACGAAAGAAATAAATGCCAAAGAATAAATCTTCGAAACTTAAATGCTTTGTAGGTAACCAGACTTGTTATCTAGTTGATTGAAATCCAGAATGCAACTTTGTGTTTGAGGCTTTTCTATTTTATTTCATTTAACGTGATTCGATATTTTGTACCTACAACAGCTAGATAATCTGACCATCAGTCTATCCAAGGAGTAGCGTGTTGCCCCGTAACTGGTTCTTTCCTCAAAAGACCATCTCAGACACTGAACTGCATGATTGGTGGCCTTTTACAGAGACTTTGACCCCTGAGTTTGTTTTGGTGTTTCTTCTCAGAGTAGTCAGCTAGGAAACACCATGTTTTTGAAAACCTATTTGCACACTAAATACCATTTATCACTGGGATGTGGAGGTCTGATAGGCAGTCGCTCCATATAAACACGGGTATTCTTCCGGACCTATCTGGTTAGACTAAAATCCGACTCCAAGATAGTAGGGAAAAGGCTAGGGAGTTGATGAACAGCGGCTAAGTAGATAATAAACACATTACAACTACAGAAATATTCTCCTATTTCAATACTATCCTTTTTGTGATTTCAGCTGGTACCAATCGGCACCACAATATTCGACGGTATCAAAGCACTAGACCTTGATGCAGGCGTCAATGGTCTAGCAGAATACTTCATCATACCAGGAGATAATGCGACGATAGAGGAAGCTAATGCAGTAGATGGATATGGCAGCTTTGCAATCCCACTGCCTCATCAAGGACAGGTTACAGTCAATAGGAGTTTGGATTATGAGCGCACGCAGAAGTATCTAGTCACTATCCTTGCTTCTGTAAGTATATTTTTTTTTATGTAAACTTGAATGTACAACCTTATTTTAGTATATATGCAAAATTTGAAACACAATCTGGACAATTTTGTACATAATTTATGTACAAAATTTCAAAACTGTTTTATTTAAATTCACAATATATATATATTCACCGGGCCACCCGGCCGACTGAGTGGTTATTTTTGCTTCCGCACTCAGCTGTATGCTGGCACCTAATGCCCGCTATGCCTGCCGTGACCTGTTTTGTACTTAGTGTCGGTGGAGTCCAACTTGTGACCTTTTTTACATATTTTTGGAAAAATAGTTACATGGTGTAAAAATTATTGGAATCGATTCAGTTTCTGATTCTGAACAAACTATATTTAGGATTGGCGTATACTAAAAATAATGTTGTAGCTAGCTGCGATCCCACCTGATTGTAAGCAGTGATACAATGGTTGATGTCGAAGTGCACTACAGCGTGATAGCGTCAATCTTTGAGAATTTAATTTGTACCAGGACATTAGGTTTACAAAGAGGTGAACGTAGTGAAAGCTATGAATGTTTCACGATACTTCTGCCTCATGGACCGGTTACCCTCAACAGGCGATTAGATGCTGCGGGGTGCCAACTGAAAACCAGCGCTGGGTGTCTAACGCTCAGCAAATGCGGGGTCACCCTTTCGGTGCGGGCACGCTCGGTGTACTTTGTACTTTTATTCTTATTTACTTTGTGTATATAACCGTTGTGCTGTGTCTGTACCGAATAAAAGTATTTCTATTATATTCTTTAGATTATGAGCGCAAGATGAAGTATCGAGTCACCATCCTTGCTTCTGTTAGTATTTATGACATTTCATTGCAACCAGGATTGTAGATTTTAGAGGATGTAAACAAAGTAGAAAGCTAAGGCAGATTCAAAATACAACTGCACAGTCAATACTAATCCAGTACTAGGAGATGATGAAACGTTGGAGGAAGATGCAGTACTCGCTTAAAGAAGACTGTTTTACTCAACGATACCATTGATAATAAATGTTTATTTTCACTGATACCTTTTTTGCGTACGAGTACAGTGAGTTAGCAATTTGCAAAAGCCGTTCATTATTTGTTCACTTTGTCAGAGAAATCTCGCCTTTATTACCACCTTTATCTGTTTGCTTTTACAAAACAGAAGAACAACGATAAAAAAGAACTACTCAATAAAAACTCTTCACAATAATTTCAGGATCGTGCCCGCGACACAAAGAGACGTCTATCCAGTACCACAACGTTGACCGTCCACGTACAGGATGATGATGATCAGGATCCGTCATTCATATACAAGGGTTGCACGCTTCACGAGGGAGCTTGCTTCAACCCGGAGTATACTAGTTTTGTAAGTATATCATTCTCGCGTTTGCTGATAGAATGTACTCTGTTTGACTGACATAGAGGGCTTTGGGATTTTATTTATTTATTTAACTAACCGCAACCATGAAACACAATGGGGAACTGTAAGAACACAGGTTTTAGTAAAGTTCTGCGACTTCCTCTTGCTCTATTCAGAGCGGGAGTAGTTGTTTGATGATTCCCCACTCCAAAAATTATTGATACAGAGGACTTCCTACAAAGCTAAACTTTTTCCATAAGTCTGTACCCAATCCATAACCTGGTGCTGTCATGGTAATTCAGATATTTCTCACTTCTTTACATACTTACATATATTATAAAATAATGTCCCCCGCTGCGTCTGCTTGTCTGTTTGTTCGCGATAAACTTTTAAAACTACTGAACAGATTTTCATGCGGCGAGTTTGGTTTTCACAATAGACAAAATGATTCTCAAGGAAGGTTTAGGCGTATTATTTATGCGTATGTTAGTATAAAAATCCAGCAATTCTAAAGATATCTAACACACGTGCGAACCTGGGGCGAATTGCTAGTGTCTAGTAGAAAATATTGAATAGATAGACAACTTTGCCGTGCCAATAATACTGTGTCAAGGTTTACCTAATCTCACGATCACGATACTAATAAGGCATTTGGGTGTAATTATTAAGTTATTCACGGCTTTTAATTGTTCTACTCTAAGACAAGGCCATTTTTGTCATTAATCAGCATAGTTTCTCCTTGCTGACATCTAAATCTTTGACTAAATTCTACTCTCCATGGACGCGTAGCTTCATAGACGCGTAATCGTCATTATACGTTTAACATCAAATGTAGTGGTTTTATAAAAGGGTATATAAAAAAAAAAATGAACTTGTAAATTCCCACTGCCTGTAATGTTGGCGATCCTAATAATAATAATAATTGCCAATAAGCCTGACATAGTGGTGATAGATCGACTAGAGCGTCGCACAATGATTGTTGATATAGCGGTCCCTCATGACGAGAACCTCGTGAAAGCTGAGAAAGATAAACAAACTAAATATCTTGACTTGGCTCGCGAGGTTGTCGACATGTGGGAAGTGGATAGAGCAATCATTGTGCCGATAGTCGTGACGGCCAATGGCTTAATAGCCAAGAGCCTCGACCAACATCTGCGGAGGCTCTCGTTAGGCAGTTGGATCAAGGGCTTGATCCAGAAGGCAGTACTCCTAGACACGGCGCGTATTGTCCGGAGGTTCCTCTCTCAGGAACCCTGACCACCGGCAGCTTGGACCCTGTTCCCGATGCCGGTGGGCTACTATTTTTTATATTTTTAAATGTTTTTTTTTTAATATAATTTTTTGAAGAAATATTTAGAAATATGATAAATATGTATATAATAATAAATGAATGGGATAATAATTACATTATCTTTGCGCCGTTGCAGCTTCGTCGATAGTTTCACAGTTTAGTATGTAAGCTGTGAGCAGGCGTATAGGTACCGGCACGGATCTTGAGCGCTCGGCGTCAGAGGCGGGTTTTTTGCGCATTTCATACATTGGCGAGCCAATCGTCGTCGTTGTTAGATACATTCAGCAAGTGCAGGGAACTCACGAGTGACGTCTATTACACGATGGCGCGGCGAGCCAATTACTGATACTTCACGCCCCCGCGTCTCACTTCATACCACTAAATAGGCCCGACATTTGACTTCTGCGCAAGTGAATGTCAGCGCTCAAGATTCGTGCCGGTATCTATATGCCAAGCGTATAATGACGAATACACGTCTATAGATAGACAAGTCCCTCTTTGTCACTAACCACTATAGTTGCTCCCTGTTGACATCTAAATGTTTGACCAAGCAAAAATATACCTTATGACCCTATAACTAAACCTAAAATCGTATGCCACACTATTTTACTAAAGACCCTTTTTGAAATCTCCAGGTAAACAGCGGCGTTCTAGCAGGTATCCTCACAATCGAACCAGAGAAGATTCAGGCAGTAGACATGGATACACTGGACGCTCGTATCAAGTACACCATCGACAGTGGGGAGCCCGACTCCTGGGCAACGTACTTTGCTATAGATCCTAATACTGGTGGAGTGAGGCAACTGGTCCCTGTTGATACTTCCATTGCTAAGAAATTTCAGTTGGTTATAAAGGTTAGTAACAATTGTCATGTCATTCGTCCAGTGCTGGACATTAGCCTATCCTAAGCTGAGGTTGAAAGCCAGCGTCAGTCAACTACCACGTAGTTGTCTGGCAGTTTTGAACGTTGAACTGAACCTATTTGGTCAATCTTGTAGGTATTTTCTTAATTATTACTTTTGAAAAGTCGGGCGTTTACACTAGTGGTTCAATACAAAGCGTTTTGGAAACACTTTCATTATGCGTACAGCTAAGGAGTTGAATTCCCTGTTGGAGTCTTTCGTTTCCTGATAGTTATAACCTAGGGTTCTTTAAGTCAAGAGTGAATAGGTTGCTTCTAGGCAAGTGTGCTCCATCGTCGGCCACATCATCGCTTACCATCAGGTGAGATAGTAGTCAAACGTGAGCCTATCCATAATAATAAAAAAAAAAAAACATAAGGTGCACATTTTTATCGAATCGACCTTGATGATACAATGCTTTCAATGTGATAGACACACTTGCTCATTATTATCGTCGCATCCATTGTTCCACTCAAAACTGTGAACGACTTTTTGAATTGAAACCAGACCATAGCAATATTTATATAATTTGTTTGTTATTATTTCAGGCGGAAGAAGTATCAGAAGCCCGCCGATTCACAACCGCGAAGCTAACAATCACAGTACGTCCAGTAGACGCCAGTCCACCCGTCGTGGAGGCGTCGTCTGACGAAGGAGTTGTGGAAGAAAACTCCGCTAAAGGCACCAAAGTGCTGGACGCTGAAGGACTCCCTATTATGCTTACTGTTTCGGACCCTGACTTGGTAAGTTATGAATACAATTAGCTGATTTATGAGGTTACTGCCCCGCTCCCAAGGGTCGTAGCGTGATGTCATATAGCCTAAATAGCCTTCCTTGAGAAATGTGCTATCCAACATTAAAAGAATTTTCCAATTATATTCAGTTCCTGAGATTAGCGCGTTCAAACAAATACACTCTTCAACTTTATAATATTAGTTTATTTATTACTCTGTTTGCAACTTTTCTACTCTAAGAGCAGTGGTGGCCGAGTAGTATCGGCCCCGACTTACGAGTTGTAGGTCACGAGTTCAAATCTATCCAGGCGCATTACTTTGTGTAATTTATGTCATTACCACTGCTCTCAAAACGGTGAAGGAAAACATTGTAAAGAAACCGGCATGTCTTAAAACCAAAAATTCGAAGACATGTGACATTCACCAATCCGCACTGGGTCGGCGAGGTGGGTTAGGGCCCATTCCCTCTCCTAGAGAGGAGGCCTGAGTCCCAGCAGTGGGAACATTAAAAGGCTGATTATGCTTTGCTATGCTGTTCGCAACAAGATTAGACATTTAGACAAACCTTTTTTTGCTGCCCGTTCTTCCGATTTTGACTCTTATTGCGTTGGTGGCATGACAAATGGCGGCTGCAGTTATTAGCCACTGTTTTTGCTGCTAATGCCATCCTTATGTCAACGGAATAGAAGTTAAAATCAGTTAGACGAACAGTAAGAAAGGGTTATTTTAAAGTTTCGAATGGAGTATAGATAACATATACGTAGGTGACTTAACTAGACAACCACCAGCAGTACCTTCTGAGATTTTTTTATTATTAATATTTCTGTTGTTCATTCAATGTGTTGTTTTTTCAGGGCCCCGGAGATCCAGTACCGAAATACACGTTCGAACTGACAACGAACTTCTTCGACATCGACAAAGATGGTTACTTAGTTGTCAGTGACGAAAAACTTGACCGAGACCCACCGAATCCTGGCAAATTTAGATTCCAGGTAACGTTTAGTTATTTTTGTCATTAAGACCATAACATCATCATCATCATTTTAACCGAAAGACGTCTACTGCTGGACATAGGCCTTCCCTAAGTGTCGCCACAACAAACGGTCCTATGCGTGTCGCATCCATCCGATTTTCACAACCCTCTTCAGGTCATTGATCCACCTTGTGGTACGCTTTCCGGCGCTGCGTCTTTCGGTGCGCGGTCGCCGTTCTGGAACCATTCGGCCTCATCGACATCTGTTCTGCTAGCAATGCAAAATGCCCTGCCACTCAAGTTTGGTGATTATTCGGGATATATTAACAACTCGGTTCTTCTGCGGATATCATTATTCCTGATGTGATCACGTAAGAAAACTCCGAGCCCTTTCCATTTTATTTCACCCTTCTTTTTTTTTATCTGATATAAACTAGTGCTTGATTGCGATCCTACCTGATGGTAAGCAGTGATGCAATCTTTGATGGTGAGGCACACTAGTTTATTAAGAGCCTTTCACTGTAGACTTGAAGACAACCAAATTATAATCGGACGGGAAGACCGCAGCAGGCAAATTGTTCCAGTCCTTCGATGTACATGGCCTTTTCTACGCAGACCATCACACCTGACACGAAAATTCACAATCCCATTCCATCAATTGGTTAAATGCTTATATACTATTTTCTGATTCCAGGTGGTCGCTCGCGAAGCGAACGGCGGTGCTGCATCAGCGCCATATTCCTTGGCAGTGCAGTTGCTGGATCTGAACGACAATGCGCCTGTCATACCTAAGACTCAACCAATCACTGTACCAGCCAGTTTGGAACCCGCTGAAGTGCATAGGGTCAGTATTTTGATATTTTTTGAGGAATAGAAAATGAACAAAATCAAATTATTGTTAGATTTTTTTTTATTATTGCGAGGTTGGCATTTGACCACTATCTGTCGACGATGGAGCACGCTTGCCTAGAAGTAACCTATTCAATCTTGATTTACCACTAGGTTATAGGAGTCAGTGAGTGAGTCGGGACTTTTCCCTTGCCCTTTGTCCTTTATATGGATAATACAAATGTATGAATATCCTGCCAATTCAGTCCTCTTCCAAAAATTAATTTCTAACTAAAATTTGTATTTACACCCACAGGTAGAGGCGATAGACATCGATGAGGGTGAGAACGCACGCATAACGTACAGCATATATCACGTATCTAACAATGGCGGCAACAAGTTCACTATACACCCTAGCACTGGAGTTATATGTAAGTTGCACGTGTGTTTATACAATTAAATATATGTAGCTGACTACAGAGGTACCTATTTGTGTGTCCTTTTTGTTTGTTTGCACGTGTTGTACAAGTTTTTTTTTTCTATTAATAAGTAACAGTCACACCGACAATTTGTTTACAGAATTATTATATATGTTAAACGTTCAGATGTCTAAAATCAGAAGATCAACTGACAGAAGAAAGTTTGGCATAAAATAATTCTGTAAATTAATTCTTAGAACTCTTATATGAATGCCATGTATAGAAAGCAATTACAGGCGTGCACATAACTCACAAGACAAGTTACAAGACTTTAAAGACAAAATAATTGTAATAATAATTCTTTTTTGACATGATTTACAATTTGGGCGACAGGACAAATAAAAAAAAACATTACGACCTTTTTTCTATGTCAAAATATTAATGTTTTAGCATGATCTCACGATTCCACCGCTTCCCTGATCACTTGGAACTTTTTCTCTTACACATTACCAGCACCAGTTTTATCTTTTTATAAAAGTGTGTCATCATTCTAGTTATTAATATGAACACAATTTTTGTTTTCAAAACACTTAACTCCCATATCTCCAAAGTGTGAACACAAATTCAAATCGTCTATCTCTTTCGTTCATAGCAAGTACAGGTCGTTTACAAGCTGGAGAACAATACAGCGTGACAGTTCGTGCCACGGACGCCAAAGGCCTCAGTTCGCAAGGCATTGTAGAACTGTCTGTGGCACCGGGGCCTAACACCAGGCCTCCACAGTTCTCTTCAAGGGATTATTACGCGCCTGTGTCGGAAGGAGCTGCCATTAATTCTACTGTCACTACTGTTACTGTAAGTATTTAAGATTTTATGCTCTGAATGTTAAGGTTTAATTTTAAATGCACCGTACGCCGAAATCTACTGTCACTACTGGTACGCTTCATTTAGAACTTCATAGAGTAAGTTATAAAGTTCAGTTTAGTTGGTATGCGGTCGACTATGGAGCGCGCTTACACAGAAGTAACCTATTCACTCTTGACTTAAAATTTTCCGGGTTGTTACCATCAGGAAATGCAGATTCGGGCAGGAAATTCCAATTCTTAGCTGTATGCAAAATGAATGTGTTCTCAAAACGTTTTTTCCACAATACTTTTATTAACCAGACATTTTTTATTTTATTTTCAGGCCAAAGACCCAGAAAACGAGCCAGTGACATACTCCATAGCATCGGGCAACGATCTGCGCCAGTTCGGAATTGGCTCCAACACTGGTATCATCACAGTCATCCGGAGTCTTGACAGAGAAGTGCTAACGAGATACCAGCTGGTAAGACCATAATTTAACTAGCTTTTGCCAGCGGCTTCACCGTGAAAATAGTAAATATAGGCCTATTTATGTTACTGGAATAGCTTACTATTGGTGAAAGAATTTAAAAAATCGGCCCTGTAGTTTTTGAGTTAAATCGTAACATACAAACAAACTAACAAAAAATCTGTTCTTACCTGTTTATGATATCATTAGAAAGAAGTATAGATAAAGATAAAATAATATTTTATTTCACTTAGACCAACTTATGTAAGTAGTGTAATTATGTAAAAATTAGGTCCGAGACTTCTTCAAGTACTTTTTACTATTAGGTACTCATAGTTTCGGATTTAACCATTCACACACACTTGAAAATTTACCCTGTAGGTACAGTCACAAGCAATACGGTATATACAATGTCATGTTTTCCAAAATAATTATTTTACGAAGAATCTCTAATAATCTATACTCCATTCGTAATAAGATTAGACAATTAAACAGACCTTTTTTACAGTCCGTTCAATTGATTTTGACTTTTATTGCGTTGGTGATATAATAATAAATGGTGGCTGCAGTAAATAGTTAGTATTATAAACACTTTTTTGCCTTGAATGCCATCTTTATGTTTACGGAATAGAAGTCAAAATCGGGTGAACGAACAGTAAAATAGTTTTGTTTAAAGATGATTTGAATGGAGTGTAAGTCACAGATTGATTGATTCATCTCATCGGTGACCTCCCGCGCGACTATTTCCTTCTTCTCTGCCCTGCACCAACAGACGCTCCATGGAGTCGTTATTTCCCCTCGGAACAATTCCAATGAGTTTCAGTATTCGAGATTGTACTGATACTGATAGACGCGGTTTGATACCCTCATTTAACAAATCCAGTCTCAAAAATGCTCCTCTGAAGTTCTTTAACCTCGATGCTAGCCTACAACAACAAGTGCGGTAAAACTCGAGTGCTTGCTCGTTTACTTGAATTATATGAATACCACACGTGTGGCAAAACACTTTACCAGTTTCGCTGATCTGTAGTAACATACCTACATAAAGAGTATTTAGCGAATGGTTTAGTCGAAAACTAACTAAATTCTAATGTTTCAGATGGTAAGAGCAGAAGACCCAGGGAGATTATCTAGTACAGCTACAGTAAACATCAAAGTTACCGATATCAACGACAATAACCCCAAGTTTGATGAGGATTCTTACGTATTCCATGTCAAAGAAGGTAACAAACAGTTTTACACAGTAACAATATGCATGCATTTTTTTTTTTGCTAAAAAAATAAATCTTTATGAACAACGAAGTTCATATGCCATGACAGCTGCACAGCCGCCCATCATGGCAAGACAGACAGATAATATTTCTTTAAAATTGTTATATCTCGTTCGTTCGTTCGTTGTGATCGCATCAGGAATGGAGATATCCGCATGAGAACCAAAATCGCCGACTTAGCCCGAAGAATTGCCAAAATATAGTGGCAGAGGGCAGGGCACATTGGTCGTAGGACGGATGTTCGATTGGGCCGAAATGTTCTAGAGTGGCGACATAAGGTGGACCGACGACCTGGTCAGAGTCCGATGCGAGACGCACAGGATCCGCACAGGTCCTTGTGGCAACGCTTGGGGGAGGCTTATGTCCAACTGTGTACGTCTTTCGGTTGAAATGATGATGATGTTATATATCTCGTTTACATTTCTACCAATTTTAATATTATTTTCACAATTATTATTAAATTTTTGTATATTTATTGATAACCTGGTTAGATAACAAATATTTTTATACATATTTCCTATTGACTGTATTAAAAATGTTAGATAAAGGAATGTAAATGTGAAAACGTTACCCCTTGAATCCACTACAAATATTAGAATTAGTTCAAGTTCAAATGAGATGCTACAGTGAAAACTAATCCATTGACAACTCATTTGGATAAAAAATATTAAATTTAGATGTAGATGTAATATAAAAAATCTTCTTCTATAAAGTATTGTCCAGAAATATTGATACTTACAAGATATCATTCTTGTCTTATCCATCAACTAGTATTTCTGTGATCCACATTCAGCATGGTTAGTTAGATCATAAACATCTTTTTCATTTAAAAAAAGGAAAATCCCGAGTAATCGAAGTCTCTAATAAGACGATTTGAATCCAGATCTCTAATCAGACGATTTGGCCCTATCCAGGTGCCGCTAACGAGTTCGTGGGCTACGTCCACGCAACAGACATAGACGAAGGAGTGAACGCTATGGTCAGCTACAGCATTCCGACGCACCTGCCCTTCAGCATAGACAATGGAACTGGCATGATCATCACCAACACCAAACTGGACTATGAACACACTAAGGTATTTTAAATCAATCTTAAATATTATTGGATATTATATATAGACAGACAGGTACTTTTTTGAGTTGAGAAATCGTCAAATAATTTCTCACTTTTTGCAGATTTTTACAGACTAAAACCCACCTCCTTTAGTTGTCTTTTGCATTCTAGCTCCTCTGTTTTCTTTTCGAATTGGTGGTTTCCTTTCCCTCAAAGTTTTTGGGTCCAGTAGATTTTTATTTAGGTGGGAAATAATCGCGGGGCGAGAGGGTGGGTCGGACTTTTACTGACTTACACGTACACTTCTTTCTTTGTTGCTTTTCATACCAGGGCCGAGTCTTCCTTTCAGAAGCAGACTCTTGGGGGTTCAGTAGGAAACTCTTTCAATCGATTCCTCGGCCCGTAGACCATGTACTGAACAGTTATTTTCATTATTTCATAAATCATGTCTTTGTATGATGAAACTAAATATTTAATAATAATAATAATTTATTTTATTTGCAAACATGGGTATAGTACACAGGTGTTTTTTATAACAGAGTCCTCCATATTTACCCATATATCCATATATATATATATATTTCTCCATATTTTTTATTTTTATTTGTAATATTTGTGCGAGTGACATTTCGGCGTACTTGAAAATAAATACCTTGTATTAAAACGCACTACCCTCCGTTTTATACAATTTGTTAAAATAATTTCTTGAGAATTAAATAATGAAAATGAATAAATCGATTTAAATGAAATCTTGTACACATTATGTACTGTACCCAGATTTAAATACTGTGTCTACAAAAGTTAAGCGAAAAATTACCCTGAAATGTTAAAACAAACTGCGTGAAACGTATTCGATACTCGTACGGAACAAATATTTATATGGCCAACAATAGATGTTCTATGTCTGTAAACACACAGACGATACAGGCTACTTTCAAGAATGGGGTAACGTTTTTATTAAAAAAAAAAAAAAAACATTTAAATTAATACGATTTTTGTTTTCAGGACTACGCCTTCGTAGTAACAGCAACTGATAGCGCAATAGACAAGCGACTTGGAACCGCGTCGGTGACGGTACAAGTGACAGACATTCCTGACGAGGCACCGGTCTTCAACAAACTGGTCTACTCGGTGCATGTGCCCGAAAATGCGGCTAACTACCCTGTTGTTAAGGTTCAGGTTAGTATGGCAACTGGTTACAGGCGTAAGGTTAATGAAATGTATAATGAATGGAAGAAGGATGATGATGAAGATGATGATGGAGAATGCAAAAAGAATATAATGTCATGCATGCAATATCATAGGAAACATATTATGAGACATCGTACTTGATGGTGTAACATGGTAACCATAAAATAATAATATTTAATTTAGAAATAAATGATATCACAGCAATTGTACAAAAAAATATTCCAAATCTTTCAAACAACGCCATCTAGTCCCAGACTAAGCAGACGCTTGTGCTATGAGTCTAGTTGTCTAGTGACAACTGATAAACAAACATACATAATCATACATTTCATAGATAAATTACACCCAGATACAGAACAAATGATCGTGCTCATTACATAAATACACAATCATTTGTCTTGGGTGGGAATCGAAATACTCACACCACAAGCTCTGCTTAGTTTGGGACAAGATGGCGTTGTGTGAAAGTTGTGGAATATTTTGTTATTATTACTACTAAAAAAAAAAACAAACTGACCATTAATGTCCATAATTACAGGCTGAAGACCCCGACACATTACCAGAGATCACCTACACAATTCTAATGGGAGACACCGAGCTATTCTCAATAGACCGTAAGTCGGGAATGATACGGACTCTGAAGCCGTTGGACCGGGAGACGACAGCGCGGCACCAGATCATTGTGGGCACTGAGGAGAATATGGAGGAAGGTCCTGGCGCTACTACTACTGTTGAAGTTTTTGTTGATGTGAGTATGATAATTAGTCTGTGTAGTTCAGTTTAAATTATGTCAAAACCTATTTGCAAAACCAACATCATTGACCATTTACGAGCTTTTGCCATTGTCTTTTCTCGCGCGAAACTAGAAAATTGTCCCAAGAGTACATACCTCCTTATAAAAAAGGATCCTACGTGCTATTCCAGGATACGGTCTACTTGTGTGCTAAATCTCATCCAAATCCGTGCAACCTTTCAAGCGTGAATCTATACATCTATACATATAAATAATAATAATACTGTCTGTTTATAATATTGAAATAACTGCTTTTTACTACATGCATATGAATATATATACGGTACATACACCAAAATAACATTTTTTACAATTTTTGTTTATCTATCTGCCTGTCTGTTTGTCCGGGCTAATCTCTAAAATGGCTGGACCGATTTTGACGGGTCTTTTTTGGCAGGTAGCTGATGTAATAAGGATTAACATAGGCTACTTTTATTTTAGAAGTCCACGCGAACGAAGTCGCGGGCACAGCTAGTATATAATATAAAAAATTAAAGGTCCCTAAGTTGTAACTATCAAGAAACACAGATTCCGGCAAGAAATTCCACTCCTTAGCTGTACGCACAATGAATGTATTCTCAAAACGCTTTATAATTCTGTTGTAATTAAAAATAACCACACTTTTATACCATTTCAGGACAAAAACGACAATTCACCAATATTCACCTCGGTGGTCCGGCCCGTAACTATCGAGGACTCCTCCTCAATCGGCAGCCTCGTGGAGACCGTGGTGGCTATGGACGGCGACGCCACCGCGCCCAACAACCGCGTGCGATACAAGCTGGTGGGGCGCGGGAAGGCTTCGATATACTTCAATGTTGAGCCTGACACCGGCGCTGTGAGGGTCAGAGATGATTTGAGGAAGGAGACTGATAGTGAATATACTGTGAGTTTAAGTTTTAACAATAATATTCTTGTTTTTTCAGACGCCATAGCCCAACAAAAAAATAAATAAAAAAAATAGATATATTCTACACCAAAAATAAAAATTTCATTAGGAACTCACAATGGGCGGTCTTATCGCTAATAGTGAAAAGATAGGATTTTAGTAACAATATTTGCTTATAACCTAGTATACACTACTAAAGATAACGTTGTTTTGACAAGATGCCTTACTATGACTCTCAATATTCTCATCTCTGGTGATTTCATGGGGTTTTATTTATTATTATATATTTTTTTTTGTGTAATGTCTTAAAATGATTCTGTTACTAACTAAAACCGAGCAGTGTTCCTTCAGGCAATAGGGATAGCGCAGTGTTTGAGCGATTGGCTGCTGCGTTACGTGTTACGGGTTCGATAACCAGATACTAGAAATATTTGTACCGTGCGGGCGCGGTTCAAATATTTGTTTGAGTTACAGATAGTTGTTTCGAGTCTGGGTGTCTTGTATACGCGGGTTTATATATTTGTGAACGCACCCACGATACATGAGTAATTTAAGGGACACCTTTTTTTTTTAAGGAAAAGCTACCCGTAAAAAGTAACTTATTTGAAGACTCCTGCAGCCCTGATAATGCTTTATTCTGAATCTTTGACGATGCCAACTAGGTTGATACTTAATAAGAGATACTTAAACAGCCTTTAGACTTGCTTTTTAATCATAACTAGCTGCCCCATTGGCTCCGCCTCCAAATCCAGTCAAATTATTGACTTTAATTTTTCAACTGTTCTTTTAGGTGGACGTGCAAGCTTACGATCAAGGCGAGCCCATGATGTCATCTGTATCTAGTCTTACTGTTTATGTCAGTCATTCTGCTACTGTGCCTCCAGATGTAAGTAATTTTATTCCTTGAATCATTGTCACATAAAAAAAAGATGGATCTTGGTAAATCGGAAACAAAACAGCATAAGAAAAAATTATATTACCTAGTCAATGTTTTTTTTTTTTATTGCTATTGATAGACTCCCGTTTGACCACCATCTCACCTGATGGTAAGCGATGATGTGATCGACGCCGGAGGACGCTTGCCTAGAAGTAACCTATTCACTCTTGACAATCGTAGCAATCACCTTAACGGGTCGGTTTGGTAAACGCAAACTAATCTTTTACATATTTCTGTCTTTTAAAATTACTGTTCCATTGCGAAAATTGAACGAGGAACCGAAGTCTACTTTTATCCTTATGACCATCGTGATCTTCTATAGACCATCGTGGTTTTTCTTTATTGCCACAACGCGTTCTGATCGAATTATGAAATCAAGTATACGGATTTCGCCTTGTGCCCCTTTGTATTTGCCACAATACGTCATGACATTCTTTTAAGTGCCATGACGTGAAATTTACGCCGTTGCTATTTGAAAAAAAAATTAATAAAAAAATAACCTACAACCTACAGCAACACGCTGTAGGTTGTAGGTTATTTTTTTATTTTTTGTGAGCATTTTTTTTTTTAATTTTCGGTCCTACAGAGTTTATACACTAAATATTGAACATGGCACAGGGAACACGTCGACGCGTTTTATGTTGTGATATTAAAAAATTAAAAAAAAAGAAAGCTTTGTTCTCCATCACTTTCTTCAATTTCTTAGTCAAATATCTCATCTCTGATTGACTAACACCTCCACCTAACACTCTCCTATATGTTTCTCTCTTCCAGGTGGGTCTAGGCTTCGCAGACACGGTCTACACGGAACACGTAGCCGAGAACTCCCCGAACGGCACGCTCGTGCGAGTGTTGCCGCTTCTGAACAAACGCGAACACTCGCCCGACACACCGCTCAAGTGCCGCCTCACCGAGTCCTCGCAGAAAGGTAAGGTGGAAGGTCAGTGGCAAATTGAAGATATCAGTGTTTTTCTGTGTGCCTTCTTCTTGCCACACTTCGTACTTAGAGCATACTGAAAGTTTCTGGATACTGATTCACGTCTAAATTCTCCAAACCACGAATACATAGAGGTACGATATGGTGCTTTATCTCCAAATGCCAATTGAAGTCTCTGGCAACTCTCTTGTTGACTTAAGCCACAATGAAAATCATAAAAAAACATGAACTAAAATGTCTCACAAAAAAAATGACACACAATCTTCGAAAGGACGCCATAATGAAAAAACGGAAAAAACATAATGACAGTCTCGCAAATTAAAAAGTAACATGCTTGCAGAGAGTTCCATTTTCGAATTCTATAATTATTTTTTTATTCTTTTATTGTAGAGTCTGTCTAATAAGTTAAACGACTTGGGTAATTATAAGGATTTAATTAAATCTGATGTAGTCAACACGGGTTCAATAATCAAGGTTGATTAAGAGATAGAGATCATTGTTTACTAACAGAAGAACCTTATAAAAAGTATCAAATATAAGTATTTTTTAAATGATTAAATATTATACAAAATTCCCAAGTCGGTTGACTTATTAGACAGACTATAAGTGGCCAGATCCAGAGAGTTTCAGTGTGCCCCACGTATTTCTTTAGTTAGAACTACTGACCAAACTAAAGCCCGGTGTCTATACTATGTTCGCGAACCCCTTACGCCCCGCGCTCCTGGAGCGAGCAATAGTACGCGTTCCATGCTCAGCGCTCCAGTCGGAGGCGGTTTTTGGGTGACTACAAAGGGAAGCTCAGTCTGTTTGTGGACATGAGCAAAATACCACGCGTAATGCGTACGTGTCGTGTGTCATGCTGCATGCTCACATTAATGCTAGATTGCATCGCTACTTACCATCAGGTGGGATCGCAGTCAAGCATCAAGTTTATCTCAATTAAAAAATAAATAAGTAAATGGGAGTGTACGGATGAAAAATGTTCGCAAGCGGACTGTGGAGCATGCGCGTTTCTTATGGAGAGGCGCATACCGTCTCAATGAGCGGTTGCAGATGCGCGGAGCACAGTTAGTAGTTCGCGAACATAGTGGATATCAGGATTGAGACTCGATGCGCTCATGCTGATGGCGTCTACTAACTTGTGTGAACGTGTTCAAACTGGCAGAAGCCAGACTTCAGTCATTAAAAGAGTCGACGTGTCTTGCGCGGGATTTTCCTTAGTTTTTTTTTGTTTTGTGTGGTTAAATATGGTGATAATCTATTTCTTATTCTAAAATGCTAACGTTACACTAATATTATAAAGGCGAGAGTTTGTGAGTTTGTTTGTGTATGTTTGTTACTTTTTCACGCTCGAACGGCTGAACGGATTTAGATATAATTTAGCACATGGATAGACTAAGTCCTGGTATAGCACATAGCATACTTTTTGTCTTGGGTGTATCTTTTCTCGGGCTAATTTTCTATTTTCACACGGGCATTGCCACCGGCAGCAGCTACTAATATAAAGGCGAAAGTATGTGTGTTTATGTTTGTTACTTCTTCACGTTCGAATGACTGAATAGATTTAGATGAATCGGGCACACGGGTAGACCATGTCCTAGAATAGCACTTAAGATACTACTTTTATCCAGGAGTATGTTCAAGGGAACATACTACGTACAATTTTCTACCTTCACGCGGTCGAAGCCACCGCAGTAGCTAGTCCCAAATACAATCGTTTATATTATACTAGCTTTTGCCCGCGGCTTCGCTCGCGTAAGTGGGGGGTTAGAAAGAGACAAAAAGTGGCCTATGTCACTCTCCAACCCTTTAACTATCTCCACTTAAAAAATCACGTCAATTCGTTGCTCCGTTTTGCCGTGAAAGACGGACAAACAGACACACACATACACTTTCCCATTTATAATATTAGTATGGATTCAGTTTTCAACAAAGAAATTCTAAAGATTCCAACATTCAACATTCCTACTTTTTTATGTGAAAAACCTTTGTTCACAGGTGTATTCTACGTGAAATTGACAGAAGAACGAGACTGTGCAATCTACCTCAACACAAGTTCCTTAGACTACGAAACACTTGGAGAATACTCATTAGAAGTCCAATTAGAGTCCATCCAGGGGTTGATAAACCCTGAAAGTAGTAAAGCAACCATCAAAGTTCATGTCACCGATGCCAATGATAACGACCCAGTGTTTGTGTTCCCTGAACAGAGCAGTATTTCGGTCGCGAAGGGAAAGTATTTCGCGATCGTGACTAAAGATATGTTGTTGGGAACCAATGTTTTGCAAGTTAAGGTACGTTTTTCAAGTTTTATCTATTCATATTGTAAGTCAGCCATAAGCTCGATTACCATAGCGCTAAAACGCTTTTGATCAACTCTCCATAAGTCTCTGTAAACGAACGAAGCTGCGTTGCATGATACCCAACAACTTGGTTCGCACGTGTGTACCACTAACGAACATCGAACACTCTGTTGTCAAACTTATTTGCTGCGATCCTATTAGTATGTTCTGTATGGACGGAGTTTTTCATGAATCAATGCGAACAACAAAAAACTTTTCGCTACTTCACAATCGACCACATTCAACAACGCCGTATGGCTATTAAGAGCGTATACGACTGTTGTATGCGAACTCGATTCGAACTATTTTCGCGTTAGTGTTTGAATATGCCATTCGTACAAATAAACCAAATGTTCAAGTTTGATGTTTGTGTTCGCCATGTTCGTGTTCGTACGCGGCTTTAGACAAAGTTGGCGTTATTTAACTTTTGAGTTTGTAAACTACATTGACCCGCCTTGGCTTTGTACGGATGCACGATTATATACATTCACGTTCCTCGTTTATTGCTATTCCTATTAGTGAAAATTGCGCCAAAATCTTTTGCGAGGTTTAGGAGTTAGTTGATAAACAGGCAGACGTGGAAAGCTGCTTTTATACTACGTAAAGAAGATTCGCCGTTTTTTGTTACAAAAGTAATCATTACTACACGAAAATATGCTAATTAAACATCGCAAGGTGCTATACATTATCTATACAATACAGTACTCTTTAATTACATACCTGTATAATTTAATGGCTTACCTACTTCATGAATCACGTAACGACATTATTAATTTACAAACCGTTTGAATAATTAGTGTTATCATTATGTCTCATCATTACTTGCTTCCGTTAGATACATTTTGTGATAGAGAACCATTTACCAATCATTCATTTGTATAACTCCAGGCGAAAGACAAGGACAGTGGTGACTTCGGAAAGCTGGAATACCACAAGAACTCCTGGACGAAAGCTGCTGAAGAATACTTCAGTCTGGACGCGGATACCGGAGTGATCAGTAATAAGAAGACGTTTGAGAACGTGCCTAAAGATGTGCTGCCATTCAAGTTCAGCGTGACTGCGAGAGACAACCCTAATTCTGCGCAGGATTATAATATTGCTAGGGCTTCGGTTATTGTGAGTACTTTTTTGGATTTTTACCATAAGTTTCTTATTTCTTTGAAAAATATCAACATGAATTCCTTGAATTCTCTGAACGTGGATATGATATCCATAATCGACCATGAAAAATTGCGATGATACATGTATAGGCTCGTATTTGACCACCATCTCACCTGATGGTAAGCGATGATGTGGGCGACGATGGAACACGCTTGCCTAAGAACCTATTCACTCTTAATTTAAAGCCCCCTAGGTTGTAGCTATCAGGAAACACAGACTCCGGCAGGGAATTCCACTCCTTAGCTGTACACATTATGAATGTTTTCCCAAAACGCTTAGTACGTATGGGTGGGATATCCACCATTAGGTATTTATGAAATGCGTAGGAAAAACTGTTCTTGTGTAAAGATGTGATAAAATATTGTGTAATAATATGAGTAAGAAAGCCGACTTTAACGTCAATACGTCCTAACACAATATGGAAAATAATGACTATTAAGTCGATGCCTAGTATCACAAGCAAGTTGTTTGTATACCGTGAAGTATTAAGAGTATAATTGCCATTTGATTGCTGCTAATATGTCAGTATATTACTTGTATCGTAAAAATCAGCGAGCTGAGCTAGCATGACATATCGCAAGAATTTGCGAATTGATTCGTATCGCACATTGTATAAACGTTTTCATTGCTTTCTCACAAGAAATCGCAATGCATATTTGTGTGAGAACCTTCTCTCCTACACACGTATTATAAAAAATCGAGCAAGTGCGAGTCGGACTCGCGCACTGAGGGTTCAGTACAAATTTACCTATGAAAACAGTTCAATTACCGAATTGAGTTATGAATTTTTTTCCGAGACAGGCAGACAGACAGACTAACGGACAACAAAGTGATTCTATAAGGGTTTCGTTTTTCCTTTTGAGCTACGGAACCCTAAAAAAGAAGTAAGCAGCAAAATAGGTTTGTATCAATTTTTCTGTTTTAAGAAATTTCTGTACAATCACCAGTTTCTACAGAAATCTGTTCCAGCATACCTACGAAAGGAGAGTTGGAAAAAAAAACATGCAGATACCTGTGTGTAAAAGTTATAGGAAAAAAATGAACAGTACAAACAACAGTTATCGTTGAAATATACATGTAGAAAAAATATCCTAATAATACATACCTTTTTACTTTATTTTATATTTTTAATTGCAGATAAACCTTCTCCAAAAAGAAAACCAACTAGTCGTTGAAGTATCAGACTTAGACGCGGACACAATGCGTCGTAGATCCAGAAGTTTACTATCTGCCATCGAAGAGAAAACTGGTCTCTACGCCGGATTAGAGAAACTGACTTCAAGACATTACTTAGGAGAAAATGGAACTCTTGAGAGTGATACCAAAGGCACTGATGTATGGTTGTATCTCATTGAACCGGTTAGTGGAGAGATTTTGAGCAGGGAATCGAAACCGGTTAAAAAGTAAGTTGTTTGCTTTCTTATTACGTGTTCTAAGTTCATCATCATCATCATCATCGTCATCATTTCAGCCGAAAGACGACCTCTGATGGACATAGGTCTCCCTCAAATGTCGCCACAACGACTGGTCCTGTGTGTGTCTGTGTGTCTAAAAACAAAAACATGTGACTTCTACCAACCCTCACTGGGCTTGCGTGTTGGATTACGGCATTTACCTCTCGTAGAGAGGAGGAATGAGTCCCTGGTTTTTTTTTTTTTTTTTTAATTATAAATCCTTTCTATTTTGGCTATTAAATGCAAAAGATTTGTTACTAGCTTTTGCCAGCGGGCTTCGTCCGCTTCAATGATGGTTATTGCGGACGCGAAGTCGAAGATGAAGACGGATAAAAAGTAGCCTATGTCCGTCCGTCCTTGGAGTTCAAGCTTCCTCTATACCAAAATCGGTTCTGTAACTTAACCGTGAAAGCGTAACAGACTGACAGACTGACTGTTGGTCTAATGGAGTTCGATTCCCACCCTGGACAAATGTTTGTGTGATGAGTATGATCATTTGTTCTGTGTCTCAGTGTAATTTATCTGTAACATACATACATGTATTTAGAAATATATAAGCACGTTTATCAGTTGTCTAGTCATAACACAAGCTTTGCTTAGCTTTGGACTAGACAGCGTTGTATGATAGTTGTGGAATATTATTATTATAATTATATATTATACACAGACAGAGTTATTGCAATTAACACCGAAGACTAAATCACCCTTTACCCACTTTCCAGAGCAATAGACAACGGCGTGCACAAAGCCGTGGCAGCTCGCCTGCAGTCCCCGGTGAGCCAGGTGCGCGCGCCGCTGTCGGCGCCGGAGCAGGCGCGCAAGCCCACCCTCGCGGTGGCGCCGCTGGCCACGGCGCTGCCCGCCGCGCTCATCGCGCTCGCGGCCGTCGTGCTCGTTGCTGCCATCGCTGCGACCATCTATATCTGCGCTTCCTGGAATAGGTAAGATTTTTTTTAAGTTATATCGCACCCCTTGATGAAGAGTCTGGTAACACACAAATTATCCGTTTGGAATTAATGACGTTTTCAAATTTCCATATCAAATACCTGCACGGAGATACTCACATAACAATTCACACTTCAAAGTTCAAACCGTTTTCAAAATAAAAATAAAAAAGTTGATTACGCCTGTTGCAAGATTATAACAGTTTAACAAAAAAAAAAACAATACATACAAGTTTGGTAACATTTCTGTCATCGGACAGTTAATTGTGGACACCATCAGTTTGTGATAAAACTATCTGGTACCCGCGGTTTTATCCGCGTCCTACTCCGCTTTCGTGGGTCGTAATGTATAGCCTTCCTCGATAAATGACCAACACTAGAATATTATTTCGATTCAAACCAATAGTTCCTGAGATTAATGCAGTTGGTTTGATATAACTGAACGATGACAGAGATACTACAAAACAGAAATAAATTGTATTATAACCAAACTTCTAACTTTTACAAAAAAAGCTTTTATAAAAGCTTTTAAAAAAATCAAGATTAAATTGACAGAAGATCTATGGGGTATATCTATCAAAGTTTGTACCTCAATTATTGAGACTGTAGCGCCGTACTTAGCGTTAATATTTAATTTGTGTATAGATCAAGGGGTCTTTCCGGATCTAATGAAATATAGTAAAGTGATACCACTTTTTAAATCCGGAGACAGTAAAGACACTAATAATTATAGGCCGGTGTCCGTTTTGCCGGTTTTTAGCAAGATATTTGAAAAGGTGATGTTAAATCAAATGCTTAATCATTTTAACACCAATAACATCTTACACGATAAACAGTATGGTTTCACCAAAGGACGTTGTACGACTGACGCTGGTGTCTCCTTACTAAAACACATTTTTAATGCGTGGGAGGAGGCACAAGATGCTATAGGCATCTTCTGCGACCTGTCTAAGGCGTTTGATTGTGTGGTTCATGAAACATTACTCCTGAAACTGGAGCATTACGGACTAGGCAAAACAGCGTTAAGCTTATTAAAATCGTATTTGAATGACAGACAGCAACTAGTTCAAATAAACGGTGTCAATTCGTCGGGATTAAATGTGAAAATGGGGGTACCCCAAGGTTCAATTTTAGGTCCTTTTTTATTTTTAGTATATATTAATGATTTACCCTATTTGTTGAAAAATAAACTTAATATGGTGTTGTTTGCTGACGACACTTCTTTGATTTTTAAGATAAATAGAAGGACTAATAATCTTGACGATGAAAATAACGCTTTATTGCAGGTCCAAAACTGGTTCACTGCTAATAATCTAGTTCTAAATGGGAAAAAAACTAAATGCATAAGATTTTCCTTACCAAATGTCATAAGTAGTGATTGCGACATAGTATTGAACAATGAGAAACTAGAATTTGTTGATAAAACAGTTTTCTTGGGGATTACGCTTGACTCTAGGCTACAATGGGGTCCTCACTTAACATCTCTTGCAGGACGGCTTAGCTCGGCTGCATATGCTGTTAGAAAAATCCGCCAATTTACGGATGTTGATACCGCTAGACTAGTCTATTTTAGTTATTTTCATAGTGTCATGTCGTACGGTATCTTACTATGGGGACGGGCTGCAGACATCGAGTCAATCTTTATATTACAGAAAAGAGCCATCAGAGCTATTTACAATCTCCGCCGGTGCGATTCTTTAAGGGAACTGTTTAAAGATATTAGCATAATGACGGTACCTTGTCAATATATCTATGAAAACATCATGTATGTTAGAAAAAATCTTCATCTTTTTAGCAAAAGAGGCGATAGACATAATTATGTTACAAGAAATAGGGATCAATTAGTTCAACCAGGTTTCAGACTGGCTAAAGTGGCCTCTTCTTTCATGGGGTACTGTTTGAAATGTTATAATAAAATACCACCCCAAATATTAGAACTCAATGAAACGAAATTTAAATCTTGTATTAAACGCACACTATGCAGGCAAGCATATTATAAGTTGGAGGATTATATTCAAGATAAAAATGCTTGGCTCAATGCTGGTCCAGCTCCACTACCACTAGGGCGTACTAATTAGTTGGTTAGTTGGAAACTAATATTATTATTTTTTAATTTGAAAGACAGAATTGCATTGTATAATGTAGAAGCACTTTTTCCAAGTTTGTGAATGTGAAGCACCATGGAGCATTTTTATTAGGTTACAACTTTTTTTTTTTGACATTACGAGCATGGCAGTTGAGAGTTTGTCATGCTCACTCAAATGTCTCGCTGTTGGTGGCACGTGTTATTGGGTCGTTCAGTTCCCTTCAAAATGGTTGAGCTGAGTGGGGCTGATGCACGCGTCATGCTCGTGAACGGGTGCCGTCAGATGGGACTGGTCATCTCTTAGCTGCCAGTGGCTTAATTCAGTTTCTATCTTTTAATTATTTTACATTTTTATTTCATTATCGACATTGTGCTCACATGATAGAAGCAACAAGTAATATGTAACCAAGCATTATATGTAACACATAATATGATTTAAAAGAGTGTCCATGGAGTTTCTTGCACGTTCTTCTCCATAGAGACCTACTCTTTGGAACGTGCAATTTAGCTTCACTTTTCTTGGACTGACCGACATTTGACTATTCAAAAGTGCCTGTAAATGGTCTATTTGAAATAAATGCTTTGATTCTTTGATTCTTTGATTCTTTGATTCTTTGATTCTTACAGATACAAGAAACACAAAGAGCAAGCCATCCAGCAGTACGGTACGCTCAGTATGAGCATGCCAACCCCACGCCCAGCGTCGGGCTACGAGTCCAGCGAGGACGAGCCGGCGCCGCGGTACGAAACACAGGTAAATAGACGAGTATGTACAGACTTTCATTCATTCGCATGGTATTTAGCGGCTTTGCATGCGAGATGGAAGCAAACTTGAAGAAGGTAGAACAACAAAGTGTATTTGCACTAAGTATCGTACTTTTTAAGGTTCCGTAGTCAACTAGGAACCCTTATAGTTTCGCCAAGTCTGTCTGTCCGTCTGTCTGTCTGTCCTCGCTTAATCTCTGTGACCGCACTAGAAAGCTAAAATTTGGTACCTATATGTATATCAATCACGCCGACAAAGTGGTAAAATAAAAATTGGAAAAAAATGTTTTATTAGGGTAGCCTCCCTATATGTAAAGTGGGAAGTGATTTTTTTTTTAATTTCAACCCTAACGTGTGATATATCGTTGGATAAGTATTTAAAAATGAATAGGGGTTTACTAAAATCATTTTTTGATAATGTCAATAATTTCGGAAATAATCGCTCCAAAAGTAAAAAACAATGTGTGTCCCCCTCTAACTTTTGAACCATAAGTTTAGAAAATATGAAAAAAATCTGAAAAGTAGAACTTTATAAGGACTTTCTAGGAAAATCATTTTGAACTTGATGGAAAGAACAGTTTTTGTACAAAAAGACAAAAAGGTTCTACAAAATAATTTCTGGACTAAGTTTGTAGTATAATCGTATATGCAAGCATTTTTTTTAAACTCATAAGTGGGTACACTTATTGTGACGGACGGGAAACTACGGAACCCTACACTGAGCGTGGCCCGATACGCTCTTGGCCGGTTTTTTCTTTTTAAAATTACACACACACTTGGAATTACTCTTTCACATGCTTGCAGACTCCATAAGTTACTTAGATACTAGACAGGCTTTTTATTTAGTTAGTTAGCACACTGCACATTTTTTTTTTTTAACTTTGCCCTCACCTTAGGAATTACTCCTGTATCGTGGGTGCGTTCACAAACATGTAAATTCACATACACAGACCCGAAACAACTATATTTGTTCCGTGCGGGAATCGAACCCGTGACACGCAGTGCAGCAGCCAATCACTTATCTATTGCACCCACCGCGCCATCAAGTTGCACTAATAACAAAAATTTTCGTCGGCTCAGCGCAAAGCGGTCTTCGTAAAGCTTCATTATGGAGCTCGTGTGCGAGAAACCCTCGATTTCTGATTAAAGTATTTCTCAAACTCTTTTGGCCTGAAAACCTGTCAAAGATTGGTTTTAAAGTAGGGTTTGAGATATTCTTAATTCGTAATACTCATTTCGAAAACTCACCCAAAGCCACAATGCTAGTTTTCAGCTTTTGCAAGTAACTTCTAATAGTGTATTCTGTCGTTTTTTAAAAAACCGTAAAAAAGTTAATAAAATATTGTCGTGTATGTAGAGTAATGCTAGTAAAAAATGCATGAATGGTAGAATTACGAAAATCTCATCGGTTAATAAACCGAGAAAAAAAAAAGACGTGTGGCACTCGGGGACTGCCGCGGTAAAGCTATTGCATAGCATTTTTATCAACTTATGCAATTATAATTATTTATTTATTTTATTTATGCAGTATTTTTTTCCTTTGTTTTTTTTTCTTTGATATTAATTGAAGTTACACTTTCACACATTGAATTGAATTTTGATTGATTGTTCACTCATTTGTTTTCTTATCGGTCACCACGCTCAAAAAACAAATGAGTGGGTGTTAGGTTATTTTCGTTACGGAATTTCTGGATTCGGTCTCCACGCTCAAGGCCCGCGATAGAAGCTATGCAATAGCTTAAAAAAATACCTTTATGTTACTTACAAAAGTAATGCATGAAGAAGAACAGTTTAGGACTGCACTTTCTCACGCTTTCTAGCATGATTTTTGCAGAAAAAATCTTTTGAATAAAAAAATTAAAACAAGTTGCAAAAGCTTGTAAAACACTTTTATAAATTACATCAGACTACTATACATACATTAGTTCTCAAGGTAAAATCGTTCATTGACATCAATTTTGAATTTAGAAAAAACATTTTACTAATGATTTCTACATAATGTTTCAGGTCTTGAACATGGCGGTGGATGACGCAGATTTACAGCTAGACTTCAGTCCAAACAACCACGCGTTCAATATACATAGCGTGCAGTATCTGTCTAAAGATAATGGTAAGTGTTACTTTTATCCAAAGTACCTAGATTATACATATCTAGGAACTTTTGGACTTTTTATAACCACACTAATATTATAAAGGCTCATGTTTGTGAGTGAATGTGTGTATTACACTTAGTACTTCTTCATCTCTCTAATAGCTGAACGGATTTGATGAAATTTGGCTCATCACCAGCCTTTTTAATGTTCCCACTGTTGGGACTCAAGCCTCCTCTCTAGGAGAGGGAATGGGCCGTAATCCACTACGCGGGCCCAGTGCGTGTTGGTGAATGTCAGATGTCTTCGAGTTTTTGGTTCTAGGACATGACGGTTTCCTCACGATGTTTTCCTTCACCGTTTTGAGAGAAATTTGGCTCATGAGTAGATATTGTCTCGCAATATCATTTATGATAGTTACTTTCTATCCCGGAAGTACGTTTCCATAGGCCAATTTTCTACGTTTGCGTGGGCAAAGCCGCTGGCAGCAGTAAGTTCAAGATCATTTAAATCTATCGCCATCAACGACTTTACCTCTGTGTATTTTTAGTTGATTTTCAAGTGACTATTTATATCAAAATCTTTACCCTTCTTGGTTGTCGGGTACAATTACCGGCACGGATCTTGAGCGCTGGCTTCAAGTTGCGCAGAAGTCAAATATTCGGTCTCTTTAGTGGTGCGAAGTGAGACGCGGGGGCGAGGAGTGTCAGTGATTGGCTCGCCGCGCCATCGTGTCATAGAAGTCACTCCTGATTCGTTCCCTGCGTTGTTGCATGTATCTAACAACGAAGACGATTGGCTCGCCAATGTATGGAATGCGCAAAGCGATCCCCACTCTGACGCCGAGCGCTCAAGATCCGTTTCGGTAATTGTAAAAGGCCTTAAAAAGTATTAGTAAACAATAGATTTTGAACTTTGCTATGTATGACATAGGGTTAGTTGGCTCAAGATTTCGTATTCGCGTGCTTAGTTTAAAAAGGATCATTCGCTGATTGAGAAAACCTTAAACGTGGAGACAGTTAAAAAAAAAATTGTATAATATCGCATTCCATAATTTTTACATAAAAGTGGTAAATATGTATAAAGTGAAACAATTATTTATAATATTTTCGGGCACAACAAAATTATTAATAATTTTCTTAACATCATTGTTTCTAGGTGAACGCAGCCCAACCCTATCCGAAACAGCAACAACAGCTCGAGCCTCGAGCGTCAACGAGAACGGCGGTACACTCAACAACATGCACAACAGCCAACTATTCGAGCCCATCGCCAACAACTCCACACTCATGCGCAACACTCAGACGCTCAACCGTCGAGTGCCCACCGCTCACCCACTCAACAACGCGATAGGAACGCTGCCTCGCGTCAACAACAATGGCGTCGGGGGAGGATTGTTGGCGACGACGCTCGGGAGAAAGATTAATGGAGGGAACAATCATAAGAAGAAAGCTACGCAGCCTATTATGGCGTATGATGAGATACCTGGATTACAGAGGTTAGTTTTGTTTACACTGGGTTAGTTACCAAATGTCTAGGCGGGTCAGTGCCCCGGGTCCCCCAAGCTCAGGGGCCCCCCAAACTAACGAACCTCTTAAATAAAATAGGTTGCAACACTAATTACGGTAACTGTTTTTAGTCAGTAAAAGTCTACAATAAAAGCAACAAGTGGGCTACACATACCCGCTATTAAGTTGGAATCGACAAACAACTCATCAATTCACCACAATATCCACTAAACCACCACTGAACTACATTTGAAAAAAAAATACGCCAAAAACTCTTCTTCTGCGAAGCGAAAGAGGCGGAGACGAGCCACGCCCCGGCTGCCGCCTTAGACACCCCAGGCGTAGGGACTTGGGAGTCAAACCCTGTTAATAAACTGTTTTTCATTTTTTCTTTCTATTTTATTAGAGAGTATATTCCGTCCAGAACTTATGGGTCAGCAAACCTTTGAACTGCTCATCGTAATAATAGATTTTTCGATTCCAGGGCATCAGACAACGATAACGTAACATTTGGCAAGAGAAACTTCTCCGGTTACAATTACGACCAATCCCCAGTGGAGACCACCACGGAGTTATAAACCACAAAATATAAAATGAATAGTGAATAACAAGACTATCTCTCTTAAAGTGTTAACAAAAGACTTTAAAGTGACTTAAAGTGAATAAAAGTGGATTCCGTCCGAAAATCATTAATTAATTTAAAAATAAAAAAAAACATTTTTTTTTATAACGTTTGTGTTCAACGAATATAATTATAATAATTCTCTTCGTGTAAGAATACGACTGAACTTTTGAATAATTAAAGTTTAAAAATGTGAATAACGAATTTTTAGATAATTATATTTTTGTACTTAATGGTAATGTAATTTCTTAGCCAAGGCTAGTCCCGTTTTTATGAACAAATGTGCATAATAATGATGTAAATATGGCATTACATGGTGATGTATATATTTAAGGTAGGTACCTGAATTGTAAATACAGGTACAAAAACTTCTTTACTATTTTTGTAAATCTCTTTTTTACGCATCTCTGGCAAAGTGCCATTACTTTGTTTAAATTTTTATACGTAATTTGGTATCGTTTATATTGGTGCCAATGTTTGTTCTGTTACTTATGTATAAACAAACGAATCTTGACTGCCTTACGAGATCAAACGTTGGATCCAATATATTAGCGGAACAGTGAGTTTTCTTACTTATTAGACTTAGCTTTTATCTGGTTTCATTCTTGAGAACAAAACTTTTTATTTTTCTTATTTTACATATTCTTTACGAATTTTGTGCCAGTTACTGTTAAAATGTATTATAAGGTTTTTACTACGTCTTTACTTGCGTCTATAAAGCCGCAAAAAAAGTGAACTTTCACCTATGAATTTTATAAGAAAGGGAACATATTGTTTATTTCATCATAATAATAATACGTGGACGTAGAATTATAAAAAATAAATATGATTAGCATAATAGATAAAAATGCTCAGTTTTATATTTTTTTTTTAATTTTTGAATCTGGCTTCAAAATGTGATTTGTGCCAAACCGATACTAACGTTTTTTTTTTTTTAATTTATTTGGTATTGGAGAGTAAAATGTTACCTAATGTAGTTTCATTGTATATCTTGTAAAATAATAAAATGTTTATTTTGATTGTGAAGAATAAATTGTATCATAATTTTGTGGTAAAATTGTTAATATAATTTTTGTAATAAATTAATTTTTATTATCAACTTGTGTTTTGATTATAACTTTTGGAGGCCCTACCACGAGCACTTAACGCGATCCAATTGAACTGTTAAGGGATAAAACTTTATAGGATATACATTATTTTTAACCGACTTCGAAAAGGAGGAGGTTCTATGTTCGGCTGAATGTATGTTCACCGATATTTCGGTCAATTGTGGACCGATTTTGAAAATTCTTTTTTTGATTGAAAGGTTATGCTTCCAAGTTGGTCCCATTGAAATATTGTTATGATCTGTTCATGAACTTCGAAGATATGGCACAGAACTCCTCATAGGATCACAGCAGAACTGTCGTAACAAGTAAAATTGCTGTTTATACGTGTAGTGGATGACTGGCTGAAGGAAAAGGAGGAGGGGATGTATCGGACTGATCTGATGATAAAGTCAGAAGTAAATTAATGTAATCTAACCGTGTTTGGGATTATTAGAATCGTTGAGATGCTCTCTGGTTATAAAGTGTTTAAGTTTGGCTAAGAGGTACTTTTTAGTGGTGGTACCATAACTAAAAAGTATAAAATAAAAAACTTTACAAAAAAAAATACAACCGACTTCAATGTTAAAAAAACTTTATAAATCCCTCACTATCACACACATAATAGTAGTTTATGTGACTAGGGGATAAAGCAGTGTCTTTAAGTCGCGGGCGGCATGTTGAATTCCGAACGAAACGAAGGTTGCTGATTTTAATCCCGAACGATAGTGAGGGATTTATAAAATTAACTCCCGAGCATTGCGAGGGAGTTAACAAAGAAACCTGAGTGAAGTGAGGAATTTAAGCCGCCCAAGACAAAGACAGCTTTATCCCCGTGTTGCATACTCTATTTTTTACACCATCTGTGAGATAATTAAAAGACAATTTGGTCGACCAAATCATATATTAGAGAAATATAAGTATTATATTTACAAGTTCATCAAACAAACAAAATTCACTACTCCAAGATTCTATAGTTTCAATTTTCTATAATGCTCCCGTGTCGTCAGTACGCACGTTTTATTCTATTTTCTTTTTTTTTGTTAGTGGCCAGTTTGAATCATAGTGATTACATACTCTTTGGTTTGAATTTCGAGTCAACTTGTTCGATGCGCCTACATTTTAATTCACAATGTTGACGATTCTTGATGTTCCAAATTCAAATCTCATTATTCCCTAGGGATCGGCCATACTGCATTATCTTTTTTTTTTTTTTTTTTTTTATTAATGATAGGCTTGCGTTTGACCACTATCTCACCTGATGGTAAGCGATGATGTGGTCGACGATGAAGCACGCTTGCCTAGAAGAAACCTATTCACTCTCGACTTAAAGACTCCTAAGTTGTAGCTATCAGGAAACACAGATTCCGGCAGGGAATTCCACTCCTTGGCTGTACGCACAATAAATGTGTTCGCAAAACGTTTTGTGCGTATGGGTGGGATGTCTACCATGTACCGGTGGCGCAACGCTGTACGTCGTGTGGTCCGATGATGGAACGGACTTGGCGGAATTAGATTGTGCAATTCCAGTGCACACTCCCCGAAATGTAAACGATAGAAAACCGACAGACTAGCAACTCGGCGGCGATGCTCAAGGCTTTGGAGCTTCGACTCTACAAGTGCATCATTGCCGATGATTCTCTTGGCTCGCCTCTCAATCGACTCCAGCGCATCAAGCTGGTATTTGGCAGATCCATCCCAAAGATGAGAACAGTACTCCATACACGATCGAACTTGGGCTTGATAAAGATTGAGCAGCTGTTCCGGCGTGAAGTACCGTCTCACCTTTGCTAAGATCCCCAATTTTTTGGCAGCCAGTTGAGCCTTTGCATCGATGTATGAGCCGAAATTGAGAGTAGATGATAACGTAACTCCAAGAAGCTCAAGGTGGTCGGTTATCGGCACGGTTACACCCCGGAAAGTTGGAGCCGGGTGGAATTGGCTCCGTTTGGCGGAAAAAAGACACGCCTGGGTTTTAGATGCATTGAACTTGACCAGATTGGCGTCGCCCCAATCGGAGACCGCCTTCAAGGACGAGTTCAAGCGTTCAACCATAGCCTCTCGGGATGACTGGATCTGTGTCCCGCTAGCTCGTGCGTCAGATACATATCTCTCAGCAACAGTGCTGTCGTCTGCATACCCAAAGATACCGGGTTTAAGTAGATCATTTATGTGCAGCAAAAACAGCGTCGCCGAGAGCACTGACCCCTGAGGGACCCCGGCATTAATATCCATTTGACCGGACGAGCAGCCATCAATAACCACTCGGATGGATCGATCCCGCAAGAAGTCAGCGATCCAATCACACAGACCAGCGGGCAAACCGAAGGAAGGAAGCTTAGCAATAAGGCTTTCGTGCCAGACCCTATCGAAAGCCTTCGAGATATCAAGGGAGACGGCAAGCGCTTCCCCATGTTTCTCGATGGCCTCGCTCCAGATATGAGTGGCATACGCTAGAAGATCCCCAGTAGACCGGTTTTGGCGAAAACCGTATTGTCGGTCACTGAGGATGTCGTTAGTTTCTAGGTATGCCAGAAGCTTCCTGTTAAGCACCCGTTCCATACTCTTACAGAGAACGGATGTAACAGAGATGGGTCGGTAGTTTGCCGGGTCAGCTCGACTGCCCTTCTTAGGCACAGGCTGCACGTTAGCTTGCTTCCAAGCAATCGGCACTTTTCCAGTTTCATATGAGAGGCGAAATAGGCGTGTCAAGATCGGAGACAATTCAGGCGCACAAGTTTTAAGCACGACCGCTGGTATCCCGTCAGGACCGCTGGCTTTGTTCACGTCTAGGTTACGTAGCACCCTACGGACGTCCTTCTGATGGATGCGAATATCAGACATAGTCGTCTCGCATCGCTCAGGAAAGGCAGGAGGCCGTGCGTCACCAGAGTTCAGACGAGAAGATTCCGCAAAAAGAGAGGCAAATAAGTTTGCTTTCTCTTCCGCGGTGTGGGCCAGCGAGCCATCGGGTTTTAGCAGTGGCGGAAGTGAGTGGCGGCAGAAGTTCGATTCAACCGACTTAGCCAGGGACCAAAACGCTTTTACTACCTGCAGGGTATGAAGCAAGTTTGCTCCCAATTCGGCTTACGTGGTCGAACCGAGACCTCCTCAACACCTTCTTGCAGGACTTGGCAGCCCTGTTAAAGGCCTTCTTCTTTTGAGCCACGTCGCTTGCTTTGTGCATACGAGCGTCAGCCCAAGCTCGGTATGCCGCGTGCTTAAGCGCGTCTGCGCGATGACACTCGGCGCCGAACCATGGACGAGCTTGGCCAGACATTGTTACGTCAGAGAATGGGATGAAGTACTCCATCCCCTGTCGCAACACATCCGTCACGGCATCTGCGCACGACGAAGCATCCTCGGAAGAAAAGCAAGTGAGCTGCCAAGGATAGCATGCGAAGAAAGACCGCAAGCCATCCCAATCTGCTGACCTGTATCGCCATACCCGCCGGGTGCCTCTAGGGCTGGGATCGGGCGGGGAGTAGACAGACACAGACTTAACCAGACAGTGGTCGGAACTGCCTAAAGGCGAACATATCGACACAGAGTATCGGTCTGGATCTGTTGTCAGCAGGAGGTCCAAGCAATTGGCTGTGTGCGAATCCACATCCGGCACCCTCGTTGCCCCCTGGACCAGCTGGGTGAGATTAAGTGCTAGCGCTAGCTTTCGTATCTCACGACCGGCGTGGTCTGTGGACTGGTACGGGAATAACCACTCTTGGTGGTGGGCATTAAAATCCCCCAGTAACACCAATTGGGCAGAAGGGTACCGCTGTAGAGCCACATCCGCCGCCTCACTCAGATGCTGTGTGAGCCCGGATGTCTCCTGATCTCCGCTGTGCGACCGGTAGACACAAGCGTAGATTATTTTATCCAGGCCTGTGTCCACCAAAGTCCAAAGCGTCGAGAAACTGGAGTCCTCAAGGTTACGGAGACGCCGATAGCAGATGTCGTCCCGGGCGTACATACATACACCCGCACGTGGTTTAAAATTGTGCTCCAAGGTAAACCCTGGGTAGGAAAGGTACGACACGTCGGACGGACACCTGATCTGCGTCTCCGAAAGGAAGAAGAGAGCTGGCTTTTCAGTCTCCAGGTGATGGTGGACTGCGACGATATTGGAGTGCAGACCTCTTATGTTAATGAGGTGCACTTTGTGGGAGAGGGAGTGCAGCCGCTGTTTAACGAGTCTCTTTGTCCTTTTCATTTTCATATGAGTGAACGGGAGGAGAGGAGAAGGAAGTGAAATGAGGTTCCACGCAGCTAACCCTCAGGCACGCACTGAAGGGACGAAATCATTGGGGGACTAGTCTGGAGACTGCGGGGACGCCCGAGCCCCCCCGGGAATGTCCATCGGGCCCTCTCGTCTGGTCGCCAACCAGCACGATGGCGCATTCCGGGATTTTTCGACAGTTGGCGGGGCAGCCTTTCATGTGTGGCTAGCACATTACTTGGGCCCCCAACTACCTGCGGTCGGCCAGCGGCAACCGTGCCTCGGATCCCGCTACCCTCCGCGACTAGCCTCCCGATTCCTCCCTATCAGCATGAGCCAGATTGGTCTGCTTGCGTTGGAACAACTATTTCGACCCAACTCCTCTAGACTGGCTACACTGAGCATCATACCGGAACACGGCCAGGCCGTTTGGCGGTACGTCTTTGCTCAGTGGGTGGTCGCAAGCCAACGGTCGAAACCTACCACCAGTTAGTGTCACCTGATTAGCACCACCCGGGGACTACGTGTAGGGACTTGCTTCGGGTATTCTCCTACGGACGCGGGTGACTCAGTCCCCATCTCCCTAGGCATATAATGACTTGCTTTAAGTGAGGTTTGTATGACGTGTAAAACGACATTATCGAGCAGGTGGTGTAAAAAGTATTTAAAATTAATATTTTAATAGTACATTTGGGTAAATACTAAAGTTAAAATTTAGGAATTGATACGAGTATTATGAATTTCGATCTTTGAGAATATCAAAATATACGTTTTTTTGCGACATAAGCAGCCATATCTTTTTTAGGGTTCCGTAGTCAATTAGGAACCCTTATAGTTTCGCCATGTCTGTCTGTCCGTCTGTCTGTCCGTCCTCGCTTAATCTCTGTGACTGTTATCACTAGAAAGCTGAAATTTGGTACCAATATGTATATATATCAATCACGCCGACAAAGTGGTAAAATAAAAATTGGAAAAAAATGTTTTATTAGGGTAGTCCCCCTATATGTAAAGTGGGAAGTGTTTTTTTTTTTAATTTCAACCCTAACGTGTGATATATTGTTGGATAGGTATTTAAAAATGAATAGGGGTTTACAAAATCATTTTTTGATAATGTCAATAATTTCGGAAATAATCGCTTCAAAAGTAAAAAACAATGTGCCCCACCCCCTAACTTTTGAACCATAAGTTTAGAAAATATGAAAAAAATCTGAAAAGTAGAACTTTAGAAGGACTTTCTAGGAAAATCATTTTGAACTTGATGGAAAGAACAATTTTTGTACAAAAAAGACAAAAAGGTTGTATAAAATAATTTCTGGACTAAGTTTATAGTATAATCGTATATGCAAGCATTTTTTTGCAGCCTTCTTCGCTAGCATTACTGTTTCTGAACCAGGTCCCGGCACGAGTGGGCGCCGCCGCCGATCGCCTCCACTAAAAACGGTGGTGTTCGGCCCAAGTGACGCACACCGTGTTCTCTGGAAGATCCGTGCAATGGCGACACCCGGGCATTTTTTCCGCCTAAATCCAAAACAAGAACCTCCTGAAGTTACCATGTCCGGTAAGTACCTGGGTCATGTGGAAGATGAGGACGCTGTGGCGCCTCTAGTCACTCCTCAAAGACTTAGCGCTGGGTATCGATAGTCGCTCTTACCATATCGCCATGAGATCAACCAGGAACTATGCAAGGAACATGCCTGCGACTTTCGGGGTATCACCCCGGCCGGCTTTGCAACATCATGCGCAGGTCGTGCATTGTGCAAGGAATTTTGCCTCCAAATCCCAGGGCGGCAGGCCGGTAAAGTTTTTTTATTTCATAAAGAAGTAAAGTTTGTTTTTTGTTTTTATTTTTTATTGTTTGTCTCTGGTCTCTGAAAGTACTAGTACGATTGCTAAAATTATTTACACCGATAGAAAGTTGCTTTATTTCTGAGTAACATATAGGCTATATTTTATTTACGTGGGCGAAGCCACGGGCAAAATCTAGTATTAAACATAGTAACAATATCACAATACATAATCCAAATTAACGCTCAACAAGATTAATTCACCTACCTTTATTATATAATATCATCAAACTTACAACGAAGTAAAATAGTGAAGGTACCCTAATGGCAATGTAAAAGGCATTTAAAGGGTAACAGGTAAGACCCAAAAACTCCTTTAAACCATTCTGAATGGTCGCGTCAAATTGAATTTTAATGACCGTAGCGAAACCTTTTCGGGGTTCCTCCTATGATGTATCAAGTTATAGCGGTCTAGAGCTGTCGAAACAGTAAGTAATTTCTTGAGTTCTATTAAAGTAATCATTTTGAATCTGGTACTTGGATAGTTTCAACTAAGTTTTAAAGCGAGCATCATTGATCTAGTCACTAGACTCTAGAGTCAGACTAGGCGCTACTGAGGAGAACGAGGTAGGTTAACCGTTATGGTTAAGGTTAATAGGTTCGATTCCCAAGGCAGTGTTATGTGGGCTGCGGTATTGTTCGAAAGAGTTGCCGTGGCCTTTGAACGCCAAGGGTAACTAAAGGAATTTAGGCGGGTTTAGTTAAACTGTGACCCTCCCAGAGCGGGAGGAGTTATTTTACTATTTTCCACCTAAAAAAACCGTACTAGCTGCTAACAGCAGTTTCACCCGTGGATTGTAGAAAATTATTCCAAGGAATCATATTTCCGAAATAAAAGTATACTGTGTGCTATTTCAGGACATGATCTACTGATGTTGCTGTACCATTCAGACGTTCGAGCGTGAAGATGTAGCAAACATACACACAAACTTTTGCTATTATAAACTAGTTAGCTTGTGCCACACTCTCGGAAACTTTCGCCTTTATAATATTCACTAACTCCGTTCAGTTCAACTATTGTATCAGAGAACCATCCTCTATCTTCATAACTCTGTAAGCTCTGAAGATAATCTAGTCCATAGCATTATTAAAGTCATCTTATGTATTTAAGAAACTATTACACTTTTTATTAGCAACCCTGAATTTTTGAGGTTCAATTTATGCTCGAGAGTGTAAAGCTAGATCTACACTAGACCGACGCACACGTGTAACCGTGATTTGTACGTAAAACGACGCGCGTGGGGTGGATCAAATGTGGCTCTACAAGTCTAGTTTACATATAAAAAGTATGGAGACCGACGCGCCCAGATCGGCGTGATAAATGATATTTATTTTGTAAATAGGTTTAAAAAACACTTTTACACGTTAATTGTTTTTCATCAGTTTATGCTAGATGAGGCCGGTGTTTCCTATCTGACTACCCTGAGAAGAAACACCGAAACAAACTCAGGGGTCAAAGTCTCTTTTAAAGTCCATACAGTAAATATGTAATGGTCAAATCATATGAGAACCAAGCAGATTTGTCTGAGATGGTCTTTTGAAGAAAGAACCATACAGATTTGAGTGGACCTGTCCAATCAGTATAAGCATTTGTCAGTATTCGAAAAGCTCAAGGGCTACTAAGGAGCTCCACGACTTGACGAACAATACCAAAGAAAGGACATTTGGGTAGGCCGCAGAAAATACTCAAATTGCCAAACATACGTTAAAATTACTGAAAAGAAAAGAAAAAGCAATCAACATAGTCCTCGTGTGTGGCACACTTAGAATAGCACACGTGTGCGTAGTGTAGTTCCATCTTTATGCTGGAGTGTAAGTTGTATTTAGGTACGTAACCTACTATAATATTTTACTACCCAAGTTCCAAGGTTATTTCGTCATTACTAAATTGGACCCACTCTGGGGCCCTAAATTTTTAGGTAGATAAAAAAGAAGGGTCCTCATTTACAAACCGCAGGCGTCACCGTTTGATGGACCATGAAACGCGGAGATGTCGAGAGGCACTTGTTTCATTGCTTCATGGAGAAGGATTGCCTCCTAGTAAATGGGGAAAAAAATATAGAGGCAAGCTCATTCATTACTTAGTACGTGTGTAGGTCGGTATTTACGAGTTGTTGACGATTCGGACTCAATATGGGTACTTCGGACACCACCTTATGGAAGCTATTTAGTACAGTTAGATAATAGTACATTATGATATAAGTGTGTAATGTTAGTGATTACATGGCGAGGGTCTTAAGAGAACCGAGAACGGTAATCATTGATTACTCACGTGTGTCATACAACGTTTTTCAATACACTTGTGAAGAAAATAACTGTAAAACTAGTAAACTTTTGTGGCGGTAAAAATCTGTTTTCATATGCGCAACCATTTTTTTTTTTCTTTTCCTCGTTGGGGACGACGCACGCCCATCCTGATACGATAAATGTAATAAAATTATGGCGGGGTTTCCCCCGAACAAAAAGGTTCCTACTACATTATAGCACTAGTGCGTAATGGTAATCAAAATGTCACAGTTTGGTAACAAGTCCCATTAATATACGGACGTAGTTATGCTACAACGTTCCAATCCACAAGGTGGTCAAAATTGAATTTTTGAGCCCAAGCTAGGTATTTTGGATCGTCCTATCTAGTGCTGAAGACACTGAATCTCTTACGACAATAACTATTGAAATAATTAAGCGGTCTAAATGATAAAACGAACCAAAAGATCTAATTATAATCTTATAAAGTGACATTACATTTGGATCGTACTGTTTTAATTCGTTTTGGACTGAATGCAATAAAAATAAGGATCCAATCATCTTGAAACGTTTTAAAAATAGTTTTAGTTTTATTAGTGTCGCTATAATAGTTTATGAAAAAAATAATTTTGAAAAATATCTACCACCTTATGAAAGCTATTTAGTACAGTTAGATAATAGTACATTATGATATAAGTGTGTAATGTTAGTGATTACATGGCGAGGGTCTTAAGAGAACCGAGAACGGTAATCATTGATTACTCACGTGTATCATACAACGTTTTTCAATACACTTGTGAAGAAAATAACTGTAAAACTAGTAAACTTTTGTGGCGGTAAAAACTGTTTTCATATGCGCAACCATTTTTTTTTTTCTTTTCCTCGTTGGGGACGATGCACGCCCATCCTGATGCGATAAATGTAATAAAATTATGGCGGGGTCTCCCCCGAACAAAAAGGTTTTAACTACATTATAGCACTAGCGCGTAATGGTAATTAAAATGTCACAGTTTGTTAACAAGTGCCATTAATATACTATTACTTACCTAAGTGCAGTGCAATAAGAGTCACTTTATGAGCAAGTGTATTGAAAAACGTTGTATGATACACGTGAGTAATCAATGATTACCGTTCTCGGTTCTCTTAAGACCCTTATGAAAATTATGGCGGAGGAGAGGTTGAACAAAACAGTTTTAACTACATTACAGCACTACTGCGTAATGGTAATCAAAATGTCAGAGTTTGGTAACAAGGCCATTATGTACCTAAGTGCAGTGCAATAAGAGGCACTTTCTGAGCAAGTATATTGAAAAAAAAATTTTAAAAGTGCCAATTCAGATACAGTATCAGAATCGTCAATCACGTATTTACGTAAATTTTTGGGGTTACTGCACCAGTGTAGCCACAGAACAGATGAAAGAGGTTAGAATGTCCTTGTGGGCGGGGCAGGCGAGCCACAAAGTAGGGCAATGCTCATAGTTCAACTATCAATAGCAAACTTGAGATCTAAGTGTGCGTGATCTGTTGCGTAATGCGCATTCATATTGGTTTATTGCACAGAAATCTTAATAATAAGGCAATAGAAATGCTATAGTACTAAATTTTATATCGGGACGAGTGTCGCCGGGTCACAGCTACTACTACATAAACAAAAAATAGATACACAATTACACCTACAAATGCACTTTGCATTACTGCTACAAAATTAAACTTTATGCGATGACATTACGCAATATTTTTTATAAACGCATAATGTCAGGGGGCGCGACTCCTGCAGCCAATAAGAAACGTGTGCGAAAAGCAAAAAATGATATTGCGTGCTCACTCTCACTTAAGAATAGTGCAGTGCAAACTATTACGAGCTCATATCGATAAATTATATTTTTCCGTTGAGTGTTAATAATCTCCAAGGAGTCCGGCAACAATACATACACTTCGCGTGACCCAAAAGCTGGCTTTTACCTTGGACAGAGGATAAGCATTGCCATACAACGTGGCAATGCCGCCAGTCTTTTGGGCACATTACCAGTCGACAGCGATGTGGAAGAGTTTTTTGACGCCATATTTTAGATAGTGTATTTTAGCGTAGGGTTTTATTATTTATTTATTTTGTAATTTACTGTAATTATAGTTATTAAGTTGTTTATAAGTGTAGATAATTAATTAATTTATAATAGTGAAAATGTAAATATAAATTCTATTCTTTTAAAAAACCTATACATAATTAATTTTATTGAAAGTATTTCTTTCGTCAACGCCCTTTTAGACGATTTATTTATGAGGAAATGGAATACAATAAAACAATAAGTGTACGTACATTTAGTTTATTATATAATTATACAAATCTTAAAGGCTCTCCAATACTTCACCTTACAGTAAAAAACAGTCGTGTAAAAACAATGACCAAATCAAATAGGATGGATTGTGTATGAACTTAGAATAAAAGGGGGAGGTAGTTAGTGTAGTGGTGGACTATAAATACTTAATAAACTAAACTAATTTTAAAATAACACAATTTAAATTGTTTAGGTTTCATATAAATAACAATACATAAATATTTAAGTATAATAATTATATATGATACATTCCAATTATTAAAACATGATACATTCCAATTTGGTAAAACGAAGTATTAAGCTGAACGTAAATAATTATCGATAAAGAATAGTAGTAGCACGTCACTAAATTGCGGCCAACTCATGCGGCTTGTACCTAGAATTTACGCAAACGGCGATTTTTGTTTATTGCGTATGACTATAATTTCATTGCTGCTTTTAGCAGTAGTAATAGTAGACATGAATAAGCTTAAGCGTTAATGGTTATTGATTTGACAAAAAAATCGTTTTTAGTGATAAATCGTAGTAGTGATAGTGAAAATATTTGATTTGTCTATATTTGCTAAAAAACGACAATATTTCAAAAATTAAGTACTTACATATGAAATGTTATTCCTTTATTTGTTAAGTTACAAGTTTTGGACGAGTTTCCGCAGTTGGATATGCTGCAAAACACCATGTTTACTTCTTCGCGTCTCAAATAACACAAGAAACCGCAACAAACGCTCCGCGTGCACTTGTGTACTCCAACACATAAGAGCGGCGACAAGGTCACGCGTCTATGCGACTTCTATTGCCTTATTATTAAGATTTCTGTGGTTTATTGTCTGTAGTGGAGTTAAAGGGTAAGGACAGGGGATGGAGACAAGCGGCGACACTCGGTTGTAGTACAAATCGGAAAGCATTTCCTTTTTAACTAACCTCTTTCATCTTTTCTTTTAGTTTAGCCAACGAATTTTTTATAAGTACTGCTTTTATTTCATACAAAACATAAAGAAACCATTCAAATTATCTAATTTCCAAAAAAGAATAATGTACATACTTATCTTTAATATAAGTAAAGTTAATTTGAACTTATAATCATAAGTCAATCCAAAGATATAACACTTCAAAGCAACACGTTTAAAAAAAAAAGGCAATTTCTATAGTCTGTCTAAAATATCAAACGACTTGGGATTTTTGCATAATATTTAATCATTTGAAAAAATACATAAACTCGATACTTTTTATAAGGTTCTTCTATTAGTAAACAATTATCAAGAACTCTTAATCAACCTTTATTATTGAACCAGTGTTGACTGGGTCTGATTTCATTTTGCATTCATAATTTACCGAAGTCGTTTGACTTTTTAGACTCTAAAGACCCATTATTCTGATAAGTGTGATTCCTCAAAACTTCAACCTTCGCAATAAGAATTAAAAACCCACAACGAAATGGTGCATAAGTTATTAAATTACCCAATCCCGTCTTCAACCCTTCACGGTAGAGCCCAAATATTTTTCGAGCACACCGTCTGTGCCAAGCAATCTCACTTGCGTACATTTTTAAATTTAATATCTCTTTGTAGCATAGTCCCCTGGGCATATAACGTCGTAGGGAATTACAGAAACGTCGAACGATATAAAATTCTATGTTACCTTACCTGATGGCTTATTTCTTCGCCGACCCATACATTTGAAATGTCTTGCTCTACTTGTAGAATTTTTAGTACTTAGGTAGGTGATGAGGGTTTTTTATGATTATTAATAACTTGCTTTGCCAACGGTTTCGCCCGCTTACATAAAATGATGCCTATGTCACTCAGGAATAAAGCAGCTTTCTACCGATGAAAAAAATTTAGCATTCGGACCAGTACTTTTAGAAATTACCTCATACAAACAAAAAAACATAAAATCAAGTTTTACCTCTATGTAAAACTAGCTTTTGCCGACAGCTTCGCCCGCGTACATACAATCTGTACCTTAGAGGTAAACAATAGTAACTCCACTTTTTTGAAAATCTGTTTTTTTGCACTGTTGAAATCGTAAGAACCAGTTCTACGTAATGGTTTAGGGCATCAAGTCCTACGACATCTAGGAAGAGAAATATCCAATCATATATGACAAAAACATATCGGGTATGGGACTTAAAATGATGATAAGATTGTTAACTCCTCAGCTTTACGCGCACTTAACCCGGCGCAAATGACGTGAAAATAATTACTAGGACGATGACGCCGGGTCATATTGACCCGAATTTTATCGATTATTTTACAAGAAATTTAGCAAGTCACATTAATATTAGTTACTGTTTATTGAAAAGGATTTATTTGCTTAGGTAGTAAAATAAAAAGAATAACAATAAGTTCTAGAAATTATACTTTTATTAGCTTTTTCAATAACACATGCAAAATCAATTTTAAAAATTTAACATTTTTATATTTTGAATTTTTGGTATAGTATTCTTAGCAATAATAAAAATCAATAATCTCATGTACTAAAAGAGAGATCAAATGAGCTTTATAACATGAAAATAAAAACAAATCAGTCTTCTACTTCATCATTCAGGCCCACGGATCTGCTGCAATTATTGCAGTATAGAATCAAATGGTCTGGGCAAAATGTAAATGTGGCGCGCATGACAAGTGTGAGACGTTTTCTTATCCTGTTTAGACGGACATACTTGACATCTCTCGCGGGTTCCTGGAACTTTTGGGGAGGGGGAGGAGGCTCTTCACCAGGGTCACCCAGGAAATCCGCTATTCTTTTGCGCAATTGACGAGGTAAATTTACAGGTGCCTTTCGAGTTTGTGTACTAAAGCGAGTCCCAGCTTTTTTAAGAAATGCCGTCATTTAGTACGTGTATCATTGTTATTGGCCTGACGTATTACATTATATAATATATATACAACAACAACATAGTAAAAAAAATCGTCAGTGGCCATCGTTTTGAATTCCTTCTTACGTTGTAAGTAGCACTGAGTTCGTCAGCTACATCTACACCGTTCTTGGTGTCATTGTAAAAAGTTATTGTAAAAGTTAGTGTTGTCATTATCAATGTTGGCATCAATGTTAGCGTCATTGCTGCGTTCAGATAAATGGTCGTCAATATCCACGACTGAAGCAACTTGAAAGTCTGCATTGTAAGAATTAGACTCCTCTAACAACGCCACAATTCTAGCTGGATCATTTGTCAATGTTATTTTCACTAAAAACCTAAAAAAAACAAGGTTAATTATCATTTAACACTAAATAAGCAAATAAACGTAAGTCACGAAATTACTACGCCAGCGATGACGCTGCGTCATAGTTACCCGTTTTCACTTGACGCACTTATATCTTCCAGCACACGCGGCGTCGCACTGAGCATACCAACGAAACGGGTAGAGGGGGGTCGTATCTCCAGCTACACAAACGTTCGAACCATAAGACCGACCCAAAAATTAAATATATTAGTTTAAAATTGCCTCGGGTCAATTTGACCCAGCGTCATTGTCGCCGGGTTAATGTTGTTCTAAACTTTATTGAAATTATGTGTAATACAAAATAATTCCATCTAATAATTATAAAAAATACAATTGAGTTTGTTTCAATATCTTTAAAGCAACTATGTCAAAAATACATTTAAAGTTTCTATCCGCGCGTTTTTGCCTCTCCTGTAAAATTTACTTTTTGGCACTTACTGTTGTTTACCTCTGAGGTACAGAAATATATAGCCTATGTCAAAAAAAAAAACAGAAAAACAAAAAACAAACTTTACCTCTTTTTTATATTATAAGTGTAGATGTAGATTGTATAGTATAGAAGTATAGATTTAATACACCTTTTTTACGTGGGAAATTGCTATGTAATTCCGTCTTATGTTTCTTTATATTCTAACGGCTGAAATGATTTGCTATTCAACACACAGGATCATGTCCTAGATTCGAAAAAAGGATACTTGTTTAACCTATCCTAAAGGAGATAATTTTCGACTCCCATGCGGATAGAACAGCTGGCAGAATCTATCATCATCATCATCATCATCATCATCAGCCTTTTTAATGTTCCCACTGCTGGGGCGCAGGCCTCCTCTCTAGCAAAGAGAAGGGGGCCGTAATCCACCATGCGGGCCCAGTGCGGGTTGGTGAATGTCACATGTCTTCGAATTTTTGGTTCTTGGACATGCCGGCTTCCTCACGATGTTTTCCTTCACCGTTTTGAGAGTGGTGAAATAAATTACACAAAGTAATGCCTCTGACCGGATTTGAACTCGTGACCATAAGATAAGTCGGGGCCGTTACCACTCAGGACTTCTCTGTAAACGTTTCTATTTAATAATTTAATACACTTTTTTTACATGGCAAATTGCTATGCAATTCCGTCTGTTTGTTTCTTTATATTCTAACGGCTGAACGGATTTGTTATTTAACTCACAGGATCATGTCCTGGAATCTAAAAAAGCATATTTTTTTAAACTATCCCAAAGAAAAATACCCTATGTTTTGGGATAATTTTCGACTTCACCGCAACCGCTGGTAGAATTTAGTCTATCATAAATTGTAGGTAACTGCAACAACAAAATTAAGTAGGTACGAGCTGGCAACATCAGTCTCCGAACTTGACCCATAAAATATCTGGAACACCTCGCTCTAACTCCCTAACAGACATCACTCACAAATTAATGTTTGTGAAATTAGTTCAGTTTGATGTTGCTCAGTAACTGCCGGTTCGGAGACTACCCATCCTTGGCGAGGAACGAAGATACATCATCGTGAATGCTTTTGTAAATTAGCGAATTATGAACTGAGGAATGACCATTTATTCGATATCGAAAATCAAAACACAGACGCACAGAACACAGAGATACAAATATTTGGAACAATTAAATTGTACCTGTGTGCACTTTTGTATTTATTCTCTATTTAAGTCATTTAAAACATATGTACACACTATTATAATTTAATTAATTATCTACACTTATAAACAACTTAATAACTATAATTACAGTAAATTAAAAAATAAATAAATAATAAAACCCTACGCTAAAATACACTAACTAAAATATGGCGTCAAAAAACTCTTCCCACATCGCTGTCGACTGGTAATGTGCCCAAAAGACTGGCGGCATTGCCACGCTGTATGGCAATGCTTATCCTCTTTCCAAGGTAAAAGCCAGCCTTTGGGTCACGCGAAGTGTCAATTAGACGTTTCGACAGATCTTTAAACAACTTGTGAGCACTCGGACCCCACGATCCAAGAGTTTCAACCCCAAACGGTTCGAAAATATAACTTCCAACAAGGTTGTTATATTTCCGCCGCTTGAGGTTGTCCGCAGCCGCAGCGGCAGCACCAGCACGACACGACGAGCTAGGAAGATGTGAAGGCGCAAGAGTATCGACAGTAGCGTCCCATACTAAAGGCCTTCCCATCTTCCAAGGAAATAACGACATGCCGTCCGGTCTCTTGCCATCGTCGCGTGCCAGGCCATGGGGTCCCAATGCGGCTGGAACGCCGACGGTGACAAGAGCGCGTCTGATGATGTCGTTGATATTCCCGTGTCGCGCTATGCAACCCGCACTTCGGCTGCATGACAGACCGTGGTGTCCGAGGCTGTTGACAACTTCGCCGCAGTGGCAGCGATGAGGAGAACAGCAGGGAGCGCCTAGAGGTAAGGCAACAGCGAGGCGGAAAGTATTATCGTCGAACAAGGTGCCGATGTTCGACGACGGTAGTGCGTGAAGCCAGAGACCCGACTCCCACTCTCCCACAGCCAGCAGGCGCGCTCGCTCCGCAGGGGCAGTAAATGTTGCAATCAGGTTTCCTGAACTACTTTGCAGAGCGGCTCATCCCACCGTCTTTGGGATGATGGTTCGTCGGGCGGATTAGAATTCGACTTTTGTATTTGTATTTATACGCACATTACTCGCAGAACAGAAGCCCGATTCTCGTAATGAAAACCGTACCGATATCGCAGCGATTTAGTCGTTTAGACTATTTCCGTATTCACATCCATCAATCGAGTTTGAACGACACGGATTTTAAAGTCGTTTGAAATTCGTCGATTTAAAAAAAAAAAAACTGTATTACATTATCCTGGTAGGATACTTATTAATGTAACTGGAAATAACGCTATTGGATAGGACTTCGATTGAACGACTATAAAACTTCAACGATATTTGGCTTTACGTGAATCAGGCTACAGATAGTCTGTGGGGCCGAAAGGACCGCGTACCGGAAGACGCAGCGATGCAAGGTCTCCCTCAAGTTTGTACGCGATGCTGACTACTACCTACAGGTCATTGGACTCTCTCTGCTGACGTTCACTTAAAAAAATAACTTCTCACATCCGTAAATTAATACGAGTTTTGAAAAAAAGGTACTTCATTTTTTAATTTTATCTTTACAAATCGATAGTGTTTCATGTACCGGATCGAACCTCCACGAGATTAAAACGATCAAAATTTAAGGGTGTATTTCTAACTAAATATTGCATGCTGCATTCAGCAGCATAACAAAATGAATCCACAGTGTAACATGACCTTAACGTTTTAACAGTCTGTTATGCTATATACGGGACCATCGTTACCTGCATACTAATGCGCCTGATGAGTTATAGAACGGTGTGGAAGGTAAATCATGATGTCTTATTTCAATTATCTAGGCTAAACGGCTCATCTCAGTGATTTATAGTCTGTTCGTTTTATTATGACCTATAATAACACTGATCTACCAAAATATTGCTTTCTTTCGGGGTAGTCAAGTAACAAAGAACTTTTCAATACGCTCTTATCTCTACCTTATTTACTTTTTTCACACTAGTGCGGAAAAGTGCGCGAGCTCGCCCCAGCCACAATCGATTTGTATTATCGTATCAGGCTAGGCGCTAAGCGACCCCCACGAGTTGCCAGTTAATCTCTGTTTATTTATTTCTTCGTAGACATGTTAAAAAACGTCGTTTGATACACGTGACTCGGTTCCATAACACCCTTGACTACGGCTCACCTGTCGCAATGACAAACTTTATCCACTTGTATCAAAATGTACTATATTTTGTCGGTTCCATTCCACCATACCCACGTCAGTAGTGACTAGACATACTATTATAGATAGAATAATAAAACCTGCATTATTGTTTTATACACAACTATATAATTAATTTTAATTGTGTTTACTAAACGATTTGAATTGAAAAATATGTTTTATTGAAAGTGGATACCCTTATATTAATATTATTTACTAACAAAGCCTTTTAATTTATTATAGACTATTATATAGACTATTGTAATCGTTTACCATTATGCACCTATACACAGAGTACCTACACATGAAACCCTTAAACAAAAAAGACTTATGTTTATGGATTCATTAATAGAACATTCTATACATATGTACAGTGCGTTTTACTTATGAAGTTCCTTCGCCGTAATGTTGGCTCCCCTGGTTGTTTACAGAAAAAGAAAATAAAAACGAAAAGAGTTGCCTACTCAAGCAAAATTGTTGCCCGAAATGCGAAACGAAATCGATTTTAACGGAGAATTATGAGGGCAATGGGATTTTATTTAAAAAATTAGCAGGTCCAATAGGAAGTTGTGAATGGAGAGGTACCTACGATATTGTGGCGCGGCGTTTTCGGTATTTAAAAGAATTGCAGGACAATCGAAATTGAGCCCAGCGTCCTATACTTCATTCAAAAATAGTTTTTAAAGTTTCCAAAAAAACTAATTAAAAAAAATAATTACAAGGCAATTGTTAAAAGCAACGAAATATCAGTTAATCTCCCTAATATCAAATAATTTAATTGTTAAAAATATAGCAACACTATTTTTCCGTATTGCCAACATTACGGCGAAGGAACTTCTTAAGTGAAACGCACGGTAGTATAGGTTTTTTTGAGGTGGGAAATCAATGAATAAGTCATTTCTAGCCTGTTCTAGGGTAGGGTTAGGTGGTTGAGATCCTTCAGTTGTTTTTTGCGTTTCAAGGCCGTGGTAATTTTCGGACGATTCCATAGCATTGAATAACCCACAGTTAAGAGGGCCCTTTCTTCACTCGTCTATCATCAACCTGAGCGTGGTTTAAAAACTTGGCATTCATCCAAGGCAATATTTGATAAATAGGCAACGCAAAAATAATGAAATAATACTTAAAAGCTCTGCTGAAAGATTCAATGTGCAAGGCTTCTATAGATGTAGGTACTTATTCTTTTTCTTTTTTTGCATTGCCTCTTCATCAAGTATCGCGTTGGATTGTGTTACATGAAGCAAAAAGCTATTAAACCATGCTCGATGTGATGATAGGCGAGTGGAAATGGACTGTATTAATACTTCTAAATCCAAAGATTTGGACTGTGCCTTGTATGTTAATGAATACAGATAAAATTTTGGAATATTACTTGACAAACTGGATATATAGGTAATGTTACTATGTTTTTGGTAACACTATTATTTTCAAGTCGTAATATCTTTCTTTTACCTAAAAATCTAGATTAGATATTTCCTAAAACTGTAGCAAAAAAGGTTCTTAAATTAGAAAGGCCGTTTACTTTATCGAACTGACCCAAAAGTAGCTCTTGGGCATACAGGGGTACAAAAGCTACCGGACGTACCTTTGAAATCTCAGGCAACGCCTAAAAGCCCCACAAGCTTTCATTATCAACCCTTTTAAAGCTAAAAGCCTTTTCGTATGTCCTGTTTACCTAGACGGTTCCAAGAAGGTTTACCAACTGCTTCTATTGTTTATATTTTGTAAATAATACTTATGTATTTGTTTTGTGGAAAATTAAACAAGAAAAAAAGCTAATTAATTAATTAAGTGGAAGTCTGAAACCCATTGAGCAGTGTCATGGTCGCCCAGTGGTAGTTGTCGTAATTACAAACCTAACCAGAACAACTTGGCTAGGGATTCAAGTTGCTAAGCTGCAATAGTTAACGCTTGTAGAAAGCCTCAAATGCACGGGAATGACGTCGCCTCAACGCTCAGTCACGTGGTCAGAACAAAAGAATTGGCGGCAAGGTCAACTCGAAGCGTTCGACGCAAGCGAAACGTTTGTAACTTGGCAAGGGGGGCAGGTGCATTACTTTACGTAATTGACTTCATCACCACTGCTCTCAAAACGGTGTGGGAAACCGGCATGTCCAAGAACAAAAAAAAAAAAGACGTGTGGCACTCGGGGACTGCCGCGGTAAAGCTATTGCATAGCATTTTTATCAACTTATGCAATTATAATTATTTATTTATTTTATTTATGCAGTATTTTTTTTCCTTTGTTTTTTTTTCTTTGATATTAATTGACACATTGAATTGAATTTTGATTGATTGTTCACTCATTTGTTTTCTTATCGGTCACCACGCTCAAAAAACAAATGAGTGGGGGGTGTTAGGTTATTTTCGTTACGGAATTTCTGGATTCGGTCTCCACGCTCAAGGCCCGCGATAGAAGCTATGCAATAGCTTAAAAACAAAGACATGTGTGAGTTTGATCAACCTGCACAGGGCCCGACTAGTTTAGAAGATTACGGCCTTTTCCCTCTCCCAGAGAGGAAGCTTGTGTGTCCGAGTAGTGGGAACATTATAAATCAGATTATCCATGTTAAAAGGTCCCAAGTTGGATACAACCGACACTAAGTACAACACAAGTCACGGCAAGTCATAGCAGGCATTAGACGCCAGCGCACAGCTGACAACAAAACAACCCCTCAGTCGCCCGTATGGCCTGGCGACCATGCATATAACCTTGGTTTTATTACCTACTAGCTTTTGCCCGCGGCTTCGCCCGCGTGGCACTAGGTACTTAAGGAATCGGGATAAAAGGTAGCCTATGTTCTTTTCCATGTCAAAGGCTATATGCATGCCAAATTTCATCCAAATCCGTTCAGCCGTTTTTGCGTGATTAAGTAACAAACATCCAAACATCCACACTTTCACATTTAAAATATTAGTTAAGATATACTTTTTTTTTTTTTTTAATAGCTTTTACTGTCCCACTGCTGGGCAAAGGCCTCCCCCGAGTCCTTCCAGACATTCTTCTCTCGCGCCGTTAAGATATATGAAACCTAAAACACCAGTATAGTATTTTTATGTAAAGAATCTATGTACAAAATTTCAAAACCGTATCGTGAAAAATCAAAAAAGATTCTGAACATGCTATATTCAGGTTTCACATAAACTAAAATAAGGTTGTATATGAAACCCATTTAGATCTATTTTCTTGTGTTGTATTGTATGTTGGACTGATGCACAGAACACAGGAATCACATTCTTCTGTTCTGTGGACTGATGTCTGCAACTTAACGTCTAAAACGAGTATTTTGCATACGGATAGGAGAAATTCAACATTCGATCCATCCCAGTTCCTCAGAGAGAGAATTTCGCAGAGGGTACCAGGGTTTTCGAAGTATTTTGCCCAGTGATCACAGGGCAACTTAGAAGCAGATGAGCTATTGTTTCGTTTTTTATTTGCCCGGTATTTTTCCTTTTCCATCCAATCTCCCATAAATGTCACTAAATTGTTTTTTTCGTATCATGAATTGTAACTTAAAAATAGAATAGAATAAACTTTATTGTACACCAAAATAGGAAAAATTCACAGAATCTTAAATCTATAGGTACAATGGCGTTCTAAAAATCAACGTGGCCTGTAGGTAACTGAAATAAAATAAAAAATTAAATATAAAGCCCTATAATTTCCAGTTTAACAAAGTTAATCTAAAAATGTTGTTTCCTACCTATACTTAACAAAAAATTTAAAAATAGAAGAATTAGCATCTATGTAACTTAAATTAACTTGATAATTATATTTCATTACGTAATACTAATATAAAAAATCATATTTTAAGTAGGTAGACAGTAGCATTTGACTGTACTGGAACCCCCTCAGGTAAAGGCCTCCTCCAAAGCTTTCCATTTCTCTCGGTCTTGGGCTATTTGGGTAACTGAAATAATTAGTATTAAAGATCATTATTTATTTATTTATTATTTATTTTATATTCTTTATTGTACTTACACCACATAAACAAAAAATACAGGACAAACATTACCTATTAAAAATAAGTGTACAATGGGCGGTCTTATCGCACAGGGCAATTTCTTACAGACAATCTTTTAAATCATTCATATTTATTACTGATTAGCTTTTACCCGAGGTTTCGCCTGCGTACATAAATTATAGCCACTCAGGAATAAAACAGCTTTGTATCGTTCAAAAAAATTTAGCAATCGGATCAGTATTTTTTGAGAACATCTCTTACAAACAAAAAAAGACGTGTGGCACTCGGGGACTGCCGCGGTAAAGCTATTGCATAGCATTTTTATCAACTTATGCAATAGACCTCGCCAACAGCTGCTTAACCCCACCCATCCAAAACCAGACCTCGCCAACAGCTGCTTAACCCCACCCATCCAAAACCAGACCTCGCCAACAGCTGCTTAACCCCACCCATTCAAAACTAGACCTCGCCAACAGCTGCTTAACCCCACCCATCCAAAACCAGACCTCGCTAACAGCTTCTTAACCCCACCCATCCAAAATGAGACCTTGCCAACAGCTGCTTTTCCCCACCCATCCAAAACCAGACCTCGCCAACAGCTGCTTAACCTCTTCCATCCAAAACCAGACCTCGCCAACAGCTGCTTAACCTCTTCCATCAAAAACCAGACCTCGCTAACAGCTGCTTAACCCCACCCATCCAAAACGCCGACAGCTGCTTAACCCCACCCATCCAAACACAGACCTCACCAACAGCTGCTTAACCCCACCCATCTAAAACCAGACCTCGCCAACAGCTGCTTAACCCCACCCATCAAAACCAGACCTCACCAACAGCTGCTTAACCCCATCCATCTAAAACCAGACCTCGCTAACAGCTGCTTAACCCCACCCATCCAAAAACAGACCTCACCAACAGCTGCTTAACCCCACCCATCTAAAACCAGACCTCGCCAACAGCTGCTTAACCCCACCCATCCAAAACCAGACCTCGCCAACAGCTGCTTAACCCCACCCATCCAAAACCAGACCTCGCGAACAGCTGCTTAACGCTGCTTAACCCCACCCATCCAAAATGAGACCTTGCCAACAGCTGCTTATCCCCACCCATTAAATACCAGACCTCGCCAACAGCTGCTTAACCTCTTCCATCCAAAACCAGATCTCGCCAACAGCTGCTTAACCTCTTCCATCAAAAGCCAGACCTCGCTAACAGCTGCTTAACCCCACCCATCCAAAACGCCGACAGCTGCTTTCACTCATTTGTTTTCTTATCGGTCACCACGCTCAAAAAACAAATGAGTGGGGGGTGTTAGGTTATTTTCGTTACGGAATTTCTGGATTCGATCTCCACGCTCAAGGCCCGCGATAGAAGCTATGCAATAGCTTAAAACAAACTTTACCTCTATGTAATACTGGCTTTTGCCCGCAGTTTGGCTCGCGTACATAAAATGTAGCCTATATTACTGAGGAATAAAGCAGCTTTCTCTCAGTGAAAAAAATTTAGCAATCGGACCAGTACATCCAGAGATTACCTCTTACAAACAAAAAAATAAAAAAACAAACTTTACTTCTTTATTATATTAGTGTAGATTTACCTCTTTATTATATTTGTGTAGATTGTAGTCGTACAAAAGTTTTTTAATGAACGTCTTTATTATATACTTCAAATATCTGCGATGCCCACGCGACGTAGGTTGAGTCCGACATTTTTATTATTGTATTTTGAAATAAGTAATACCAGAACATAGGTTTATTTCATATTGTATCTAAAATTGAGATTTATTAGAAAATTTCATTAATATTCATTATGCCCAGATGAAAATAACTTTCCCAGACGAAAGGAATTAGAAATACATATATATAGAATTATTACTTTCCAAAAATGTAGGTAGCTAGAAGATAAAATAATCAAGGATAGAATGATAATGAGTTCTAAAATTAGCTTACGTGGGCAGCAATAAATGTGTTTTACCTTCTCCGCACACGGGCCACAAAAAAGGCCGCCACAAAAAAATGCTAGAAGCGGCCGCAAAAAACAGCTGAAGCTCGCAACATCTTGTGTCCGGAGAAGCTTGAAGCCGCTTCAAGCGGCGTTTTTTTGTGGCCCATGTGCGCGGCCAGTAAGTCCCGTACTAATGGATCTGTTTTGGTCCCATTTTTACTCTCAAAAATATGTTTACAAAATAATATTATGTAATTTCCAGTGGGGTGAGACTACTACGTAGGAAACGCATAATCCCAGCCACTTATAAATCTGAAAAGCTTTGCCAAATATTTACATGATGACTAAAAGTTTTTTACTTAAACGTCACACCGTCCTATAATTAGTAATAACCTAAAAAAATCTCTTTTAGCGATAAGACTGTTCATTGTTACAACATATTAATTTTATGATCCTACAGTTATATTATTTATGGTGTACAATATATATCTATCTATCTCTCTAATGTATAAGAAGTCAATGATGTCTCAAAAAAGGACATCTATATAGAAAAACTCACATTGGAACTTGCACGACTTCGATCCTTCAACCTCACGTACGAGAGGCAGGTGCATTAACTACTAAGCCTTCACGTCAATGTTTGCCGATTATTAAATCCCAATTAAAAACCCTGCATCACTTCCATTAACCTGCCAAATTAACAGGATAAAACGATCCAGTCAATTAATAATAATCCAGTTCAATTAAATTGAACATTTTTATTTAGCAAAACAATTTTAAGCCGGGTGTAGACTGCAGTAACGTAACATACAAGGCTACATGAAAGGAGCATTTTATAAGTGTGACGCAGCGCGTGCACGAACCGAGCATGTACGTACATACTCACATAGTTGAAATGCTCTGTTCGCGCGCGTAGTATACACGGTTCGTGCGCGCAAAGCGTCCACGCTATGGGATTTTTTTATATTGTATGATTAATTCGACAATCCTCCTCCTTGCGTCGTATTCCTCAATGCTGAAGGTCGTGACCTCCCTGCTTAATCACTTTAATTTTTATGATGTTTCCCCATTTATTCCTGCTTCTGGCGGAGTGAAGGGCCTTGTGTATCATAGAGTCAAGAGCGGTGCGGATTTGGTCGGACCAACGTATTGGGCTGCGCATGGGAGGCCTTTTTCCATCTACTTTACCGGTCACGATTAGCCTTTCGAGGTTTCCATTGTCTTTCCTTGCAATGTGACCGAAGTATTACAGAATTATGCAACGACATCTTTTTTTATGGTGGGAAAATCATCTAATGACAACCCCCGCTCTTGGGCGGAGCGGGAATAGTGTCAGACTCTTACTGACTAAAACCCCACCCCGTTCCTTCAAGCCTTCATACCGCGGCTCGAGCTATCTTTTGAAACTAACCCTGGCCCTAGTAGGCTTCGGCCCAGCTGGGCCCCTGTTGTTGCTGACAACTCCTTGAAGTGCGCAGGAACAGTGCGCGTCCGAAATGCTGTCCAAGGGATACGGAGCATTCATTAATTCGACAATATGGACGGCAAATTCTTTAATTGCGTGTTAAATTGTATGTTAGGTTACAACAGTCTGTACGCGACTTTATATTCAACGAAAAAAAAAAAAAAACATAAATGCGTTGTTGAAATTTGCTAGGTAATGATGCGGCCTATTATTTTGTTTTACAAATAAACAGTACAAATATTTTTTTTATTGAATAATCGTGCAAATGTTTGCTCGACTTTTAATTATTTTATCGAATTTGTTCAGCTGTTTTACGAAATGTGTTTTTAATTGTTTAAAACCTTTTCAATAGATAATGAATAATTGTTTGCTTAACAAAGATAATAAATACTACGGTTGTTGTGAAAATAACAGACAGTGTTCATTTGTAATGTTGGTGTACGTTGGTTTTATTATTTTGACTCTTGCAGGAAGTGTTTTGGCAGGTAACAAGCCACCAAAATGCAAAGACTCAGGTACAATTATTAAAGATTTTTATACTTATACTTGTAATATGGGATAAGGGCAGGAAGAAGCAGATACTTATACTTTTTATTAAAGTTTTTTTCTTTATTTATGACTCGCTGCGTGTCGCAGTCTTGATTCCCGCTCGGAACAAATATTTTTATGGTCTATAGATGATGAGAGAGATAGATGTTTCGGGTCTGGATGTCTCGTGTACGTGAGTTTGTTATTAGTGAATGCATCCACGATATAGGAGTAATTTTTAATATGGGGCAATGTGTCGCTTTTCTATATAAAGTAAATAACTGCATGAGAAATTTTCACCCTATCAGCAGTCGGGTAAGAGCAGTGTACACTTCCCAATCCACCAGTAATAGATACTCGCAATGCGCTTTTTTTACTTAGCTTTGATGGTCTGTGAGATGCCGATTATCTCCTTATTTCCAGGAAATAAATAAAATCATAAAATATATTGCTGAGTTGGAAAACCACCTTCCTTATAGGCGTACCACATGCACAAAGCTTCTTCATAGTTTTGCGTGCTCAGGAAATGGCGACCATGTACTTAAAGATGCAGCGTTGGAAGGCCTCCCACAAGGTGGACCGTTGACCTGGTGAGGATCACGGGAATCACAGGGAGACGTACAGGACCGATTATTATGGCGACATTTGGGGGAGGTCTATGTCCAATAGTGGAATTCTTTCGGCTGACATGATGATAATAAGGCACCGGCCTTTTTTTTTTTTTTTTATGGTGGGAAAAAATCATGCATTGACATCCCCCGCCCTTGGGCGGAGCGGGAGATAGTGTCAGACTCTTACTGACTAAAAGACCCACCCCGTTCCTTCTAGCCTTCATACCGGGGCTCGAGCGCCCTTTCGGATAACCCTGGCCCCAGTAGGCTTCGACCCGGCAGGGTCCCTGCTGTTGCTGACAACTCCTTGAGGCGCGCGGGAACAGTGCGCGCCGTCGACGACTTGGGCTTGGTCCGGACAGTTACCGGACGGCCGGACAGTGAGCTACCCATTGCTCACCGTCCGCAAGCCCGCGTCTACGTTGGCCGGAAATCGGGATCGGAATCCCGGCGACGGCGGCGGCGATAACGCCGTTGCCTGATGCGTTCGGCCTCCTCCTTTGCGAGCATTACTGCTTCGCAGAAGTCGGCGACCGCCTGCCACTCCTCCTCGCTCCGGACCATGGCCTCAACCAAGGCCCGGCGCGAGAGGTCTCTGCCGCCGATCGCCCCCACGAGGGCACGGCGATGCTCCGCCCAAGCAGGGCACACCTCGACTGTGTGCTCCACCGTGTCCTCCGGGCGTTCCGCACAGTGGCGACACCCGGGCGTCACTTCCGCATGAATCGAGTGCAGGAAACTCCCGAACGAACCATGTCCGGTGAGTACCTGCGTCATGCGGAAGGTAAGGACGCCGTGAGGTCTTTCCAGCCACGCCTCAAAGAGGGTACTTACCGCCATGATTGTGGCGTGCCCAGCACTGGGTTGCGATAGTCGCTGACGCCATTTCACCATGAGATAAGGCACCGGCCTGCACAGGCAAAACTGTGAAGAAGCCATACTGATTTACAATCGATGTCGATGTACCGATGTACATAGAACCTCGGGCGTATGGTTAGTAAAATTCATTCAGTTTTGCATAGTGTCAGTCGTCTACAAATTGGCCAGCACAGGCAAAACTGACATGAAGCTTGTGCGTGTGGTAGACCAATAAAGTTAGAACTATGCACACTGAGCACACGTGTGTCACACACGGCAATGTAGACGCGTCAGCCTCCGTACATTTTATATGGAAAATAGACTTGTAGAGCTACACCTTGATCCACGCCACGCGACGTCGTTCTACGTACAAATCAGGCGTGTTACACGTGTGCGTCGGCCTAATGTAGTTCTAGCTTAAGACTCTCTCATAAATTTTATCCTTTACTGTTACAGAGCATCTATGCAACGAAAATGAACACTACACGCGAAAGAATCCACGATGTATAAGGACCTGCGCCAACAAGTGGGTGCCTACCTCTGATGACTGCAAACCCTTCACTGGATGCGTCTGCGATGATGGCTTCGTAAGACTGAACGATGATGGCAGTGGTCCTTGTGTTCGTGAACGAAAATGCCGTAAGTAGACTTTTTTTTTGCTTTGAGTATGCTCGCCTTTGACCACTATCTCACCTGATGCTTAGCGATATTGTGGTTGACGATGGAGCTGGCTTGTCTAGAAGTAGCCTATTCACTCTTGATTTAAAGACCCCTTGGTAGTAGCTACTATCCGGTAAGGAATAAACCCGAGTAGTCGACGACGTGTAGTGTTCCACACGCGCCTCAAAGATATGGTAGCAGAATCCTAGGGGCCCAGCAGGACTGATACACGTAAAGGTCACAAGAAACTGAAAAGATTTTGTGGTCTTAGAACGCGTTTGACCATTATCTCATCTGATGGTAAGCGATGTTGCGGCCGACGTGGGGCACGCTTGTCTAGAAGTAACCTATTCACTCTTGACTTGAAGGCCCTTAGGTTATAGTTATCAGGAAACAAATTAATAAAATAAGAAACACATACTCCAGCAGGAAATTCCACTCCCTAGTTCTATGCATGATGACTGTTTTCCCAAAACGTTTTGTGTTGGCTTCCTGCCTAAAACAATGGGTTATGAAATCAGATTTTTAAGGTATAAGAAAGCATTTTTTTAATTTCTACACTTATAATAATATAATAAAGAAGTAAAATTTGTTTTTTGTTTTTATGTTTTTTGTTTGTAGGAGGTTTTTTTTTTTTTTAATTGAGATAAACTAGTGCTTGACTGCGATCCCACCTGATGGTAAGTAGCGATGCAATCTTTGATGGTGAGGCGCACTAGTTTATTAAGAGCCTATTCACTCTAGTCTTGAAGACACCCAAACTATAATCGGACGGGAAGACCGCAGCAGGCAGACTGTTCCAGTCCTTCGACGTACGCGGTATAAACGACGAGGCGAAACGCTTAGTCCGGACCGTAGAGGTTTCAACAACGTAAGGGTGAATATTCGCCGTACGTCGGGTTGTCCGATGGTAGAATTGCGATGGCGGAATCAAGTCATGCAATTCCTGCGCACACTCTCCAAAATGCATCCTGTAAAACACCGAAAGGCGGGCTAGGTAATCTATGAAAGCACTGGCACAGTATAAATATGCAACAACAGTATGGAAACTAAGCCTAGTTTATAAAATAAATACCTACGCTTCATAAAAACAATGGGGTTGTAACTTTTAATGTTGTATTATTTTATGTAAAAATAATAGTTCTTTATTGATCAATCATCATCATCATCATCATATCAGCCAAAAGACATTCACTGTTGGACCTATGCCTCCCCCAAGCGTCGCCACAACGACCGGTGATCAATCAAACGAATAACGAAGAGACAAAACTATCTATTATAGAAACACCGACTTCCAAAATTATAGTTATTTTATACTTTTCAGTGTTTTTAGGGTTCCGTAGTGAACTAGGAACCCTTATAGTTTCGCCATGTCTGTCTGTCCGTCTGTCTGTCCGTCTGTCCGTCCTCGCTTAATCTCTGTGACCGTTAGCACTAGAAAGCTGAAATTTGGTACCAATATCTATATCAATCACGTCGACAAAGTGGTAAAATAAAAATTGGAAAAAAATATATATATGAATATTTAAGTATATATGTATATGTATGTAGCTATATATGTTTATTCATAGGTATATTTTATGTACGCGGGTGAAGCCGCGGGCAAAAGCTAGTATTTTATAGTCGAGTCGTCGACGGCGCGTAGTGTACCAAGCGCGCCTTAAAGAGATGTTAGCAAACCGTAGGGGTCCAGCAGGGTCGAAGCCTCCTGGGTCCAACGCCTTGCACGTTTTGCCCAAGAGCGGAAGAAGTCATTAGATGTTTTCCTACCTAAAAAAACCTATACGCATAATGAATGTATTCCCAAAATGCATTGTACGTACCGGTGGGGTAAATTTACAGAGAAACTTCATACGAACCGAAAGTTAGCGCTAAGAGTTCGATTGAAAATTGTCGACGGCGCCGTTTCACGTGAGCCTCAAAGAGATGTCAACAAACCGTAGGGGTGGCCCCCCACGGGCAGTGTGAAAGTGGGACCTGGGGCCCTGGGACGAAGGCAAAGAAGGAACAGGGGTGGGTGTTTTAGTCAGTAAAAGTGTGACACGCTCCGTCCAACAGCGGGGGATATTACTGGATGATTTTCTTTTGAACCATTTAGTTTACTTAGATCCAGTCATGTGGTGTAGTCTCTTATCAAGACTATTGTGCATTTGTCTACGATTTATCTTTTGTTTTATTCATTGTGTTGATGAAGTAACAAAATTTAATTCGGACGATGACATTTAAACTTAAAATACCAGTTAGTGCGCCAAAGGAAATCGAGTACCTATGCAAAATATGAAGACTGCATTTTGTGCATAGTTTTGAACTTAAAAAGGCAACTAGATTGTGGTTCTGGATGTGGCCAGGAGGTTTATTGGTTCATTTTTCTAACCCGCTTTTTTTAAACCCAGGTCGGGTTAGGTTACAACCCAACCAGCCCTCTTTCAACCCCTCTAAAAAGGTCCAGGGTCGACGGATTAGAGGACATTCGTCGACCCATTAATCTGGACCCGAGATGGTGGCGCGTAGTATTCCACGTGCGCCTCTTTTAGGCGTATAGGAAAGCCACACTCTAATACAGAAGGAGACCCATGGGGAACGGGTCAACACTAGTCCGGGGCAGCGGAAGTCAAACTGCACCCGCAGCCCCCAACACAAGTGTACGAGGGAACACCGGGGTGGTTTTAGTCAGTAAGAGTCTGAACCACTCCACCTACCCCGAGGCGGAGGACATCCATGAGGATTTCCACCCCGACAAAAAAAAGGCACCTAACCTGGGTGTACAAAAAAACCGGGCAAGTGCGAGTCGGACTCGCGCCCTGAAGGTTCCATACAAACTTATCTATGAAAATAGTTCAATTCCCGAATTGAGTTATGAAATATCTTCTTCTTCTTCCTGCCCTTATCCCATATTACTTGGGGTCGGCGCAACACGTTTTCTTCTTCCATTCTGTCCTGTCACCCGTCAAACTATCACTAACTCCCTTTTCTTTCATATCACTTCTCACACAATCCATCCATCTTTTTTTTTGGCCTTCCTCTCCCTCTCCATCCATCTACATGTATACTCAGAACTCTTTTAGTAATATGCGCTTCATCCCTCCTCTTCCCATGATCATACCAAGACAACCGATTACTTTTCAAATTTTCAGTCACTGGCGCCATTTTCAAACTTCCTCTAATATACTCATTTCTCACTTTTTCCATTCTCGTCTTGAAAGTGAAATACCACACACTGATTAATCATGAAATCTCATAAACTAATAAACCTACAAACTTAAAATTTGACAGGTAGGTTCCTTATGGTGTGTAGACATTCGCTAAGATCGGATTTTACGAAACTCGACCTCTAAGGGGTAAAACGGGAGTTGCCCTATAAAAGCGAAATACAATTCACTGAATAATCACGAAATCTCAGAAACTATAACACCTACAAACTTCAAATTTTTCCTTATGGGGTGTAGGCATTCGCTAAGAATGGATTTTTCGAATTTCACTCTATAAGGGGATGAAACGGGGGCTCAAAGTTTATATGGGGAAACCGACTTTCACGCGGGCGAAGCCGCTGGCAGCTAGTTCTGTGTATAAAATAAAGTAAATTCATCCAATGACAACCCCCGCTCTTGGGCGTAGCGGGAGATAGTGTCAGACTCTTACTGATTAAAAAACCCACCCCGTTCCTTCAAGCCTACCTTGGACCTAAAAAATATTCGTCATATAAAAAACTTTTTACAAAAAAAAAAAAAAAAATAACCGACTTCGCTAAAAAATACATTAAAACGATCAAAATAACTTTAATTTCGGAAGTCGGTGTTTCTCGCTTTATTTGTTTGTTTCTTATATCCGTCTTGCGAAATTAAAGTTATTTTGATCGTTTTAGTGTATGTTTTTAGTGAAGTCGGTTATTTTTTTTTTTTTTGTAAAAAGATTTTTATTTCACACTTTTTAGTTGCGATACACTTGTAGCCAGAGTACCTTTTTCTCATGAGAGTTCCAATCAACCCAAGCCCTGGTAGGATACAATGTTTTATTATGAAGTTCCCGTGTTCACCTTCCACCTTCCGGCTCCATCATCAGATCAGTTTGATAGTACCATATAGCCAAAGTGTATCTTATGGCAAATCTAATAAGCCTAAACACGGATAAGATACATTGAATAATTACGGAGTTCCGGTGCCTATCTTCCGGCTCCATCATCATCATCGGATCAGTTTGAGAGTACCTTATAGCTAAAGTGCATCTCACGTCAATTCTAATAAGCCCAAACACGGCTAGGATACATTGATTAATTACGGAGTACCGGTGCCTATCATCCGGCTCCATCATCATCATCAGATCAGTTCAATAGTACCTTATAGCCAAAGTAGTGGCAATTAAAATTTGTATGCATCAGAAAAAATCGTACAGATCACAATAATTGTATTATATGTATGTTGTATTGTATGTTTGTGTAAATTGCACATGTTGTGTATTTACCACAATTGTTTTTATTGTTTTCTGTAAAAATTCTGTAAAAGGTTTTAATTGTGCGCGCATCATTTAAAATGTACGAAATCGATGTAAATAACTTTTATACATTAAAATTGTGTGTAACTTGATATATTACTTAGGCTGTGTTTCATCGCAATCGACTAGGTATATTGAAAGATATAACTACATTCGTTGACAGTTAGGCAGTTTGAAATTCGGCGGTCAGCAAGTATATATTAAAAATCAAAATACAAAAGCGAAAAAATACACGGGTGGTTTTAATTTATGGTGAAAGTTAATGAATAAGGTTTATTTGTCTAATCAACAACCGTCATTACATCATTCTATACATTATAATATATTAGTTTAACCACCTCGTGCGTAACCTGTATTTGTCTTTGAAACAGATAGCAAATTATATTATTGAAGGTTGAACAACGGTAGCTTGCTTACCCTGCCCTTGACGACAGTTGATTACTATTTCATATTTTTTTCTTACGAAACGATTACATCATAATTTCTGGTGGATGTTATTGTATCTAAGATCAGTCATATTCCTATCTCTTATGTTATGAAATTTTTTCACAGATATTATTTTTGGTAATCGCTCGGCAGCCCGTTTGCTAAGTATGTTCCTTTAAATGTATGCCAAGTGTTTTATTTATGTGTTTGTGCTCAATTACTTGTTCTTTTACTTCGATTTTATAGATATCAGCGGTACTAATTACATACTTTCTTTCTGTAAAATAATATAAAATTTTCATATTAAAAAAACTTAATAATTTAATAAATCTATAAGAGTCAATCTTTATCAATTGATAGATGAAATAGATAATAATTTTTATTTAGAAATTGCAGCGACGATGGTAGAATTTTCATCTGGTGTCCAAAGGGTTTTCTTCTCATCTGGCAGTTCGTGCCCGCCATTAGTAATACAGTGCTGCAAGGTTGTATGTGTTTTACAAATAACCCTGTATATATATATACTACGCACACCCACATTCTATATCTAGGATAACAGGCTTTGTAGAAGTAGTATCCTGTTGGCATGACTATCTATGATTTTTCATGACCTAGCGAGAGAAATTATTACCCATTTCATTTTATACAAAAAAGAGAAACAAATGTCAAGCATTTACCAGCGTATCTGCTCAACGTAGGTACATTTCTTCTGTAAATATATTCTAATTGTGTTGTTTAGTAACTTTCATGCATGTTAATTTAATTTTTATCTCTTTTACTAGCGTCGCGTTCGTGACCAATTAAACTTTATATATGTTTAATATTCACAAACATAATTTTATTACATTCCGTGAGCCATGGTTTCGATTGTTTTTTTTTTTCAGCTGGTACCTAGAGATAATTTCAAGGGATCATGTTTATAATATAGTTCATGCAGAATCTCTAGTCAAAAAATCATTCAATCTAGTTCTAAATCTTTGTCTCTTTCCAAATCATCTACTTTTTAACATGTATTTCGACACTCTTACGGGAATCAAAATTCATAGAATACTTCCCGTTTACCTAGAATCCTGAAATTTGGCATGTAGCAAGATCTTATGGCACAAGTATAGGAATAAATCTGAAAATTGTAAATTTGTAGTTACATCACGAAAAAAATATTTTGTGATTCGGACGACACTGTATTTCATATTATTAGAAAGGAAATTTGATGATCATTGAAAACATGTCGTAAATCAATTAATGTACGACATGTTTTCAATAACAATTCACAATCATGACAAAAACTGCCTTAACAATAAGAATTATGATGTGCGATTTTTATGCTCTCGAGTGCAGATACGGGTGATGTTTAACCAAAATTAATTTTGCCCTATTTACGAATATTGTTCTCACTATTTCATGTTTATCGAAGTTAACTTGCCATTTTTTCTGTTTCAGCAAACAAATGCAAAGACCCAAATGCAGTATACAAAAAATGCCCCAATCCATGTCCTTTATCATGTGATGATCCATTTCCAAAGGTTTGCACTAAGGCATGCAAAAAAAGTGGTTGCGAGTGTGCCCCAGGATTTATCCTGGACTGCAATGGAAAATGTATTGAACCTCAGGATTGTCCGGGTATGTATATCTTAAACTATTTTATTATTTTTTTCTTTTACTATCCTACACTTTCCTATTTTATGGAGAAGGCCTCTTTCTACTTCTCACATATACACAATGTACGTTATCATTTTCTAGTCTGATAGTTTCAAATTTCTTACAGAAAAAATACGTTGTCCAAAGCATCAACGTTACGTTATAAACGATAACCAATGTCCAAAGACCTGTGGCAATCGATTGTTGCCTAATAGTGACACAACTGGCGCCTGCGCTCCCTTCACTGGCTGTGCATGCAAACCTGGCTATGTCAGAAAATATGATAACGCTACTGGACCTTGCATTAAAGAAAAAGATTGCCGTAAGTATATACCTTATTATGAATAAACTAGTAAAAGTGTAAATGTGTTGACCGTTTTAAATTTTCCAGCTCCAATACCTTGCGATTGTGGAGTTAATGAAGTACCAACTAGCTGCGCTACCGTTTGTCCACCGCAAACATGTGATAGCATCTTCTCTAAATACTACTGTCCCCCAACTGATTGTGAGCCAGGGTGTGACTGTCTGAACGGCTTTTTGAGAAATGACGAAGGCGTTTGCATCCCATCTGAAGATTGTTTTAAACCTGATCGTTTGTATCTTGTCTTGCAGTCCTAAATATTTCTAAACTCTTCGAATCTGCAGCTTATGTGTATTTTTGTTTTCAGCAATTGAATGCAATGGACCAAATGAAATATACTCTGACTGTGCTATTACATGCCCTCCTCAGATTTGTGAAAGCTTATTCGTAGATTACCTGTGTGCAGCGGATACAGTTTGTGCAGCGGGATGTAATTGTCTTGATGGATATCTTAGAAACAGTCTTGGAGTATGTGTAACTATTGAAGAATGTTATAACGGTCAGTGCTGTCCTCAACAATAGATTCATAATAATAATGTTTACCTTAAACTTACAAATTGAAGAAACGAGATTGGTGCCGAAGTGTGTGCCGGTTTCTTTTTGATTTTAGAAAGCATGCATTTGCATGCATTTTCTTTTTTTTAGTTACCGTCCTTACCTCGACACCAACTTCAGTCTTTAGTGTGTGATCACCCTTAGTGTTCAATGTTTTGAATTGTATTGATAAGTTTATCAGCTACTGCAGTGTTCATGGAACCAATTTCTTAAAGGAGTATTATAATGAGCTGCTTCTTTATTACAAAACAATTCGGCAAACATCCTTTTGCTTAGCCATCAATATTTTCTCTTACGTAGAAAGTGCAATTTAACCAAACAGCTTCATGTTAAAGTAACACAATGACAAGATATGTATTGTTTTTGAGGTGTCCCACAAGGTTTAATCCTAGGACTCGTTCTAAATTTAATTCTGCATATTATATTATAGATCCAGGGGGATGCAATGGAGATCTTAATGAAACACGTGCGCATGGATGCGGTAACCCAAATCCTCCGACATGTGAAAACCCGGAACCTAAAGGAAGTGACGTTGAAGTTTGTGTACTACATGGATGTCAGTGTAAAGAGGGATACATTGTGGGCGACGCAGGAAATTGCATTGCAACAAAAGATTGTCCCGGTGAGTGATACATATATTTATTTTACATGGTGGACATTCCGCCTATATGCACAAAACGTTTTGGGAACACATTCATTATGTATACAGCTAAGGAGTGGAATTCCTTGCCGAAGTCTGTGTTTCCTGATGGCTACAACCCGGGAATCTTTAATTCAAGAGTGAATAGGTTACTTCTAGGTAAGCGCTCTCCATCGACGACCGCATCGCCGCTTTCTATCAGATAAGATAGCGGTCAAGTCAAGCGAATCTATCGTCAATAAAAATATATTTTGGAATAGATTTTTTCGACCATATCAATGTTTCTCGTTAAATTATTGACTTATTACGAAGATTATTTCGCAAGTTGCCTGTAATAAGCCCCTGAAATTTTCACCATCTACTCGATTTATATTATAACGAGCTTTGAACTGTTAATTTCCAATAAACTCTATAAACCCTTGTAATAAAAGTATCTGTCTATCATCATCATCGTCATCTAAGAAAAATAATTGACCAGGCCCTCCAGCGTTAGAGCCGCGGGCGGGCCTGGTTAGTAATATTTTTCTCCATTGTACTCTAGGTTCTTTCTTCTTTTTGTCTCCACTTTCTCAGGCTTTTTAACCTTTTCTTATGAGTATCTGCCACTAAATTCAAAACTTCTTACTTCTTTAGGTGGATCACCAAAATGTGGAGCAAATAAAACATACGTTGATTGCAAATATAATTGTCCAACTAACTACTGTCCAGCTGATGATAGCCGAGCTCAGGTAGCATGTTCCTTGCCATATCCTTGTCAAGGTGGCTGTGCTTGTATAGCGGGCCATTTGGTAGTGAGTCGTGAAGACCCACGGTGCGTCTTAGCTTCAGAATGTCGTAAGTAAACATTGAGAATTACTTTTTTAAATATTCTAAATCTGATTTGATTACGACTAGTGTGCACGTATAGTGTAACTGAAATATCTTAAATACTGCTCGTGTCTAAAGAAATAAACTGCTTTCTTCAAGAAAGTCATATTTTAATTTATATCGAGTAGTCAATTTAGAAAAAAAACATCAGCCGATGATAACTTTATGAAGAAAGACCAAATTGTTTTTTGTAATTGAATATGACTTCCTTCAAGAAATTTGTTCACTTACAAGAAGCAGTAACTAAAGTATGATCATCCATCTCCGTTACTCCTGGCGCCATTATCATCTTGAAGTACAGTTTTACATTGTTATGCTGATTTTATATCTGTGTCTAAATACTTATCTAAATAATTTTGTTTGTTTTTAGCTAAAGTTAACTGTACAAGACCAAATGAAGTATGGGATCCCAATCCCTCTGATTGTTTCTTTGAAAGTTGTGAAGAGAGAGGCAGCGAATGCAATTATCCATATTCGTCTGGGCCAAGATGTGTCTGCAAGAAAGGTTACTATAGAAATGGAGATGATATTTGTATTCCTGCTTCAGAATGCCGTAAGTTATTATGATTTTAATTATACAGTGAAATTCTTAAATACTGTTTTTTTTTTAATATGTAAATATTTGATAATTTGATAGTAAAAAAATTAAAATATTAAAAAAAAAAAATATCACAGAGATAAAACTTAAATTGCGTATCTAAAAGACATAAAAAAGAAATCAACTTAATGATATAATAAAATTAATCAATTTTTATTTTGTAAGTTAGTTTTAATTAAGTGTATATCTGGTTTTAATTAGTTAAGTGTGTTTATTTTAATTTATTATTGTTAAATCTTAATTTCATATTGTAAAGCGTGGCTGACAGAAAAAAATGGCTAATTATATTATTTATTACACGCTGATTTCTTAAAAAAAAAAAATTAAGTCGACTTCTCACCTGGTGGAATTATGCAATTCAAGATAAGCTGAAAGCTCTTATAAATGAACTTTTCAATACATTTTAAAAATTAACTATTGAATATTTTACTGGATTTTTATCTTCGAAAGTAAGGAGACAACAGAGTTCATTGTTGTTACTCTTTTTTTTTGTTGTTGTAAATATTTTTTATTATTATTTTATAGCACCACTTGCATGTAATGGCGACTTCAATGCAACGCTGACAGTCTGCCCCAACCCATGCCCGAAGACCTGTGATGATCCAGACGCTGGAGATGGCGGATGCATTGAAATATGTCTCCAGACTGATTGTCAGTGCAATGATGGATATTTCTTGACAAAAAAGGATGGAGGAATATGTATCAAGCCCGAAGATTGCGAAAGTAAGATTTAATTACTCTCACAGGGATTTTTGGTGGGGATTCACAAACGACTATTAAGGGGTGACAAGATGGTTGCAAACCAGCGTCTCAATCAAGATGACCTTGCTAGTTTCAATCCATGTAGACAGCAGTTGTAAACCATGACCACCAACACCCTTGGTTGGGAGGCGCTTTTTCGCGCTTTGGCGCGTGGTTTACATGCATGTAAGCGCAACACAAACCAAACATACAAACAAAGGTCACCTTGGTTGGAACCCTAGTTTGCAACAGTCTAGCAACCCTTAAGTAGTGACATAGACAAAGAATTTACCTTGTTTTCAGTAAAAGTCTGAGTCTTAGATTTGACGTTTTGTGAGCATTAGTGTCTATACAATTTATATTACCTTTTCCGAAATGTATGTTCTCAAAAGCTTTAAGCAAGAATCTATATTTATGTTATACGAAAATGTTTGAACTTTTCCGTAGTTAATGTTGTTAAAAGCTAGAAGCGAGAATGAAACAGTTATTCTCTACATTTTGCTGACTTACGACTACTGTATCAAGTTTTTTTTCTCAATAGAAACAGCTATTTGTATTTGATTGCTACAATACCACGAAAAAAAAAATTGAATGGTGGTAATATAATTTTAATGACCCTCTTACTATTCTAACAGGTTGTAAAGGAGATCCGAACGCAGTCTACAGCTTCTGTCCAAGTGCTTGTGAACCGACTTGTGAAAAACCGGACCGTCCCCAAGGATGCACCAAACAATGCATGCCACCCGGCTGCATTTGCAGGGATGGCTTTGTTCTAAATCAAGTAACTGGAAAATGTATCAAGCGCGAAAAATGTCCAAGTAATAGTTCCTTCAATTTATTTATGAACCGCAGTAAAGAGTCGCATGTCAGATGAAGTATGTTCTAAAAGAGGTACTTATTGAGTTCCATTAAACGCAAGGTGACATCGGGGTAGATTGAGGCGAAGAGAGATGAGTTTGACTCACTCGAGGCCAGCAAAGGCCGGGGTCAGATTTGTAAAGATAAGGCAGTAGAAAGCCGTTATCCAGTATTGGTATATAATGAGCTAATTATTTAAACAGATAGTAAAGCTTTGAGTCCAAATGTGCATTTTTTTTTGATAAACGGTTTTTGGATCATTATTTACGATCATTAATATTGTTGTAATTGATGCCATAGTGAAATCACCTTTTTTTGGGAGGGTTGAATTCATCAAATAACTTCTCTCGCTCTAGCGTTGAGCAGGAGGACGTAGATAAAGCACCTACACTTAAACTCATCCTTTTTTTCTATCAGAAAAAGGTTGCGGAGGAGATCCTAATGCAGTATACAGCCACTGTCCGACTGGTTGTGAACCAACTTGTGACAGGCCGCACCCCCATAAATGCAACTATTATCAGTGCAAAAAACCTGGTTGTGTTTGCAAACCAGGATATGTAAAATCTGCTTGTGGAAAATGCATTAAACCTGAGGACTGTCCGGGTAATATAATATGATAATAAAATGATACTCCACAACTTTCACACAACGCCGTCTAGTCCCAAACTAAGCAGAGTTTGCGGTATGAGTAGTAAAGAATATTTCTGAATACACATAATATATATTATAGATAAATTACACCCAGACACAGAAGAAATGACCGTGCTCATCACACAAACATTTGTCCTGGGTGGGTGACGGCATAGCAGTCATGACTAGAAACTAGAAGATATCCTATCTGGTTTACGTCGGATATTATTCAGGACATCCGGAAGAAAGTTAAATTACATTCTGCCTGGAAAAAGAGTAAATGTGAACTAATATATAAGCAATTCTCTGACTGCAGGTCTAGTCTAAAGTCTCGTATATCGACTGCTTATAATACCTACATTAGGCGTATCGAAGGGAACATTAGGAAAAACCCTAAAGGGTTCTGGCAGCATATCTCGAACCTTAGATCAAAAGGTGGTTTTGAGCCTTGCGTTACCCACAAAGGTGAAATGCACAGTGGCGTAGCAGCTGCCGAGGCGTTCGCAGAATATTTCGCGAGCGTCTTCCAAACTGAAGTACCAAAGTTAGACCTCGGGAATATAGCCAATCCAAGCAACAGTAATATTAGTAATTACATTAACATTCTAAGCTTTGCCGAAAGTGATATAAGTACCGGAATAAAAAAACTAAAATCCGACAGTTCAATTGGTCCTGACAAGATTCCTCCTTGGTTCTTAAAAGAGGGAGAGGAATTTCTCATTCGGCCCCTAAATCACATTTTTAATTTAGCTTTAAAATCCGGAATCTATCCACCACCATGGAAGATTTCACGTGTGACTCCCATACCAAAATCTTCAAATAAATCTTCTGTCGATGAATATCGTCCAATAGCGATACTATGCTCTCCCGCGAAAGTGTTCGAGAATGTCCTACACCAATTTTAATTAATGGAATTTACAAACAAGTGACACAATACCTTTGCAATGAGCAGCATGGCTTTCGAGAAAAGAGATCCGTCAATACTAACCTACTTACACTAGTTAATTACATCTCTACTAGTCATGATCGCAAACGCCAGGTAGACGTTGTTTACTTTGATTTCCAAAAGGCGTTCGACAGAGTAAACAATGACGTCTTGCTATCAAAGCTCAGCGCGATAGGTGTAGCTCCAGAGCTTCTACGACTTCTTGCAGACTATTTGCGGGACCGACAACAATTTGTCAGATTAGGTTTGTACGAGTCACTCCCATACCATACTCGCTCGGGTATGAGTCAAGGTTCGGTAGTCGGCCCTCTCCTTTTCATCCTGATGATTAATGACCTCCCTGATGTGGTTGCGAATGTCAGATCCCTTTTATATGCTGATGACTTAAAACTATTTTATGAAATAAAATCTGAGCTCGATTGCCAAGCCCTGCAATCAGACATTGATTCAGTTTATAAGTGGAGTTTAGAAAATAAAATGGAATTTAATAAATCTAAATGCCACGTGATGTCTTTCGGTCGAATGCGGCACCCAGTCAACTTTCTATACAAACTGAATGGTGATATAATTACAAGAACTGATTCCATGAAAGACCTGGGAGTCATATTCGACCGCAAGCTCACTTTTCACGACCACATCACATCTACTGCTAAGGAGTCCTTCAGGCGCCTTGGTTTTGTTTTAAGGAATTGTCGTGACTTCCAGAACTCCCACGTTATCAAGCTTGTTTTTTGCGCGTTGGTCCGTAGCAAGCTTGAGTCTAGTGCGTGTGTATGGAATCCGTATGAAAAGCAGTACGTATTAGCTTTAGAGAAAGTACAAAAAGCATTCCTTAGGTTCCTTTACAAGCACTTGTACGGGTTCTATCCCTATTTGTATCCCACGAAATTCTTGTTGGGTTGCTTAAATTTCAACTCCCTAGAAGTAAGACGGTCGCGCGATCAGATGACAGTTGTATTTAAAATTCTTAGGGGTATTATTGATGATCCCGGCCTGCACAATGAAATATTCAATCTGTTCGTCCCAGACAATTATTGTCGTGGCAGAAAACATCGCTTACTGGCTGTTCCAACTTCCCGTACTATTGCACATTCCAAGTCGCCTATTCCGCGGACAGTAGCCGCCATTAACGCTCTCCTGAACTCAAACACAGGTTTTGATGTGTTTGCAGATGAATGGAAGGTGATAATGTTAGAATGTTTGAATTTTTGTGAGAAGAATGCATGACTGAGTTAAAGAATTAGGTATAAGTTTAAATAGTGTAATTGGCTTCGGCCGTTCTATTAAATTAAATAAATAAATAAATTACTAATAACCACTAGACCCACAGGCTAGTCAATATACGACACGACATTACGAAAACGACATTACAAATAAGACATTTCGAATACGACTTTACGAATACGACATTACGAACACGACTTTACGAATACAACATTACGAATACAACATTACGAATACGATATTACAATACAACATTACAAAAGAAGGCTGAACTACTTTAAACAAATGAACTAACGATTTTTTTTTCACCAGCTGTTGGATGCCACGGTGATCGCAACGCAACATACAAAGAATGCCGTAGTCATTGCCCCCTGACTTGCGATGATCAGGATCCAAACAGAGTGTGCATAACCTCGTGTGCACCCAGTGGCTGTGAATGCAACCCAGGATATGTACTGACGGTTAAAGGAGATGGCGGAAAATGTATCTTGCCTAAAGACTGTCCAGGTGAATATAAACACAATAGTAGGTATATTTTGATTCAAGTGGAGAAACTCTGTCATTGCAAGCAAGACAGAATTTGCCCGAGCCTCAGGCGAGAGTGTTATGGAACCAAATGTTGCAGTGCCACGTGTATTAAACTAGGTTTTTCAAAACACCCACGAAGATATAAATAAACGGAACTTATGGGGGTCGCTTAGTGCCTGGCCTGATACGATAAATATAATAAACTAGCTTTTGCCCGTGACTTCGCTCGCGTACATAAAATATAGCCCATGTCACTCAGGAATACAGCAGCTTTCTATCGGTGAAAAAATTTTAGCAATCGGGCCGGTACTTCCAGAGATTACCTCCTACAAACAAAAAAAACGTAAAAACAAAAAAACAAACTTTACCTCTTTATTATATTAGTGTAGATTGAAGCAAGGACGAGTTCGCGTACTTTTCCGCACTAGTACGCAAAAAAGTAAAACTGCTGGAAATACTTAATAAAATACAATAATATTATTAAGTTATGTGTTATGGATATTTGGAGGTGTATTGGCACTTTTTGGTTTAGTTTAGGGTGCAATATTTTGCACTTACTTAATTTGTCTCACCATTTTTTTTTTGCTTTTATAACAAGAATAAAGATTTTGAATTAAACTCTAAAATACTCTATTTGCCTTGCCTTATCCCATTTCATTTGGGGTCGGCTCTCCACGTCATTTTTCGCCAGATATTTCGGCTTCATTCACTTCGGCTTTCTTTAGGTCATTGCTAAGTAATTACGGACATCTAAGTTAGAACGGCAGAAACTATGAAATTACAGTTATAGAAAACCCCTTAATTCGTTGTGCCTCATGGAAAAAGTGTGCCTGCCTGTCATGAACAACTCTTCTTCAATTTGAACCTGCTGCTTCTGCTATTCGTATTACATAATTTAGATTGTTTAGTCCGATTGCTAAGTCAATATAGGTATTTATCACTAAAGCTACCAAATGGATTTATAATATTGATATGGTCAATAAAATATGTTGCAAAAGGTCCCTCATGTAGGGACTGAATAAATTAACCAACTTGGTGTTATATGGATCTCACAACTTTTTACGGTAGAATAACTGGTCCAGTCTTGGTTCTTTTATAAGTTATGTTCTTGATGATAGCATCTCTTTTTCTTGATTCATTTATATTATAAATATACAGGTACACTGATTCATTCACTGCAAATGTAACTTTGTAATCCTATATGTTTATGTTTATATAGGATTACAAAGCTATTTATGCAGTTTGTGTATCCAGTAAACTGTACCGAAAAATAAGAAAATATTTTAGCTTTTCATTAATTTATACACCAAAAACTCATTGAATTCTAAATTTGAAGTTTCTATGTCTGCTAGAAGTGTCGGTAATCGTTCAGTTAGTAAGTGACACAATTAAGAAACTGACCAGTTATACTACTGGTTCAAATTGAATGTTATTTGAAATATACCGAGTTTATACAATGCTTGCTTGGTTACTGAAAATTTAGGCTTCTAGTTTTACATAACGAAGTTATAAGGGAACGAAAATGGCTTAAAAAGTTTCGAGAAAAGGATGGTACGGCTGTGCCACTTTTTTGCTCGCCTTGGTGGCGCACTGCCGTGCCCCCTTATAGTGTTATGAATAAAATATATTCACCGTGATTTCTATACTTCTTGAATATTGAGTTTCTTTATGTTTCAGTTAAAGACAAAGGATGCAACGGTGATCTTAATGCAACACACAGTGAATGCCCAAGCTCTTGCCCAGCTACTTGTGAAAATCGATATAGCAAAGAAAAATTACTTTGTCCCACTGTGTGTGATCCTAGTGGCTGTGTATGCAAAAAAGGATACATTTTAACCAAGAAAGGTGGAAAATGTATTAAACCTGAAGACTGTCCAGGTATGTTATTAGTACCTACACTTGATATTGATGGCCTGGTCAGCGAAATGGGCGAGCAATCAGCTGCTACGCTGCGCTGCGTGTCGTAGGTTTGATAAAGGGTATCCGCATGGAACAAATATTTCGATAACAATAATATTCAACAAATTATCACACAACACCATCTAGTCCCAAATTAAGCAGGGCTTGTTCTGTGGTTACTAGATAACTAATAAACATGATTTATATATTTCTAAATACATACATAAATTATTATAGATAAATTAAATCCAGACACAGAACGAATGATCGGGCTCAACACACAAACATTTATCTTAGGTGGGAATCGTACCGAACGACCTGCAGCTTAGCAGTCAGAGCCACTAACCACTAGCCGGTCTGATTGTATAGATACTTGTTTCGGGTCTGAGTATCTTAAGTAGTGAGTGAGTGAGTGTACATATTTGTGAAAGCATCCACAATCCAAAGTCAATCCTTAATAGAAGTAATCATCATTTGTGATTTTAAGGATCACATTTTTTCATATTTCGTATTAACCTTAGGTGGTATTATCAGTTTTGGCGCTACTTATGTTGCGTTAATGAGGTTTTATTAATCCATTTCTTTACTTCCACAGCACGTTGCAAAGATCCCAACGCAGAGTACAAAGAATGTCCGAGTGCTTGTGAACCAACTTGTTCAAATCCGGATCCTAAATTTTGCACCAGGCAGTGTATGCCACCCGGCTGTGTTTGTAAAAAAGGATTTGTTCTAAATGAAAAAACTGGAAAATGTGTGGAACGAGAAAAATGTCCAGGTACCTAACAGTTTCTATAATTAATTTTAGAACAAGGAAGGATATATGTAAGATTATATAAGTAAGATTTTTAAGAATACGTACTTTATAATGATAATAGTATAATTTCAATTGTTTATTTCCACAGTACCATGTTGCAAAGATCCCAACGCAGAGTACAAAGAATGTCCGAGTGCTTGTGAACCAAATTGTACAAATCCGGATCCTAAAATGTGCACCAAGCAGTGCATGCCACCCGGCTGTGTTTGTAAAAAAGGATTTGTTCTTAATGAAGTAACTGGTTTATGCGTCAAACGAAAACAATGTCCAGGTAACAGTTGCCATTCATTTCTTAATGGTAGTAAAGAGCCCTAATGCTGTGCTCTTTTCTAAAGGTATTTAACTTCTTTTTTTTATTCTTCTATCTGATCACGTTACCTTAACTGTTATATAATGTCGGCAATGGGAGCTGAGCTTTTTTTTTAATATTTAAAAAAAAAACAGCAGCCTGCCAGGATCAGAAACGAGGTTAAAGCTGTCAGCGGTCAGGGCTCTAGAGAAAGGAATCTCTTAACAATACGCATAATATCTTCATTTCTAATGCGAATAACAGAGCACATTGCTAATGGATAATCCCGGCTACAATAAAGCGAGAAAAGGCGGTATTTTAGTGTAGGGTAATTTTATATAGACTTTTTAGTTGTTAAAGTACTATTAGTTCTGGCGCTACTTATGTTTAAGTCCACGTTTCGATAATGAGGTTTTATAATTCCATTTATTTACTTCTACATTGCCAGATTGCAAAGGAGATCCCAACGCAGAGTACAGTGAATGTCCTAGTGCTTGTGAACCAACTTGTACAAATCCGGATCCTAAAGTCTGCACCTTGCAGTGCTTGCCACCCGGTTGTGTTTGTAAAAAGGGATTTGTTCTAAATGAAAAAACTGGAAAATGTGTCAAACGAGAAAAATGTCCAGGTACCTAAGCAGTTTCTTCAATCGATTTTAGATCCAGGAAGGATATCCTTCTTTCTAGTAGTATTTTTTTTAAGAAGACGTTCTTTATAATTATACTAGCTTCTGCCAGCGGGTTCGGCCGCGTACATAAAATATAGCCAAAGTCAAAGTCAAAAACATTTATTTCATATAGATCATATGCAGGCACTTTTGAATAGTCAAATGTCGGTCAGTCCAAGAAAAGTGAAACTAAATTGCACGTTCCAAAGCGTAGGTCTCTATGGAGAAGAACGTGCAAGAAACTCCATGGACACTCTTTTTAAAACATATTATGAGTTACATAGATCTGGGTTACATATTTCTTGTCGCTTCTAATATGCGAGCACAATGTAGATACGTAATAATAATACATTATTTTATTTTTTTAAAGCCTAGGTCACTCAGGAATAAAACAGCTTTCTATCGGTGTAAACATTTTAGTGATCGGCCCTGTATTTTCAGAGATTACCTCCTACAAACAAAAAAACAAAAAAACAAACTTTACCTCTTTTTTATATTAGTGTAGATTAGCATAATTTCAATTATTTACTTCCACAGTACCATGTTGCAAAGATCCCAACGCAGAGTACAAAGAATGTCCGAGTGCTTGTGAACCAAATTGTACAAATCCGGATCCTAAAATTTGCACCAAGCAGTGCATGCCACCCGGCTGTGTTTGTAAAAAAGGATTTGTTCTTAATGAAGTAACTGGTTTATGCGTCAAACGAAAACAATGTCCAGGTAACAGTTGCCATTCATTTCTTAATGGTAGTAAAGAGCCCTAATGCTGTGCTCTTTTCTAAAGGTATTTAACTTCTTTTTTTTATTCTTCTATCTGATCACGTTACCTTAACTGTTATTTAATGTCGGCAATGGGAGCTGAGCTTTTTTTAATATTTAAAAAAAAACAGCAGCCTGCCAGGATCAGAAACGAGGTTAAAGCTGTCAGCGGTCAGGGCTCTAGAGAAAGGAATCTCTTAACAATACGCATAATATCTTCATTTCTAATGCGAATAACAGAGCACATTGCTAATGGATAATCCCGGCTACAATAAAGCGAGAAAAGGCGGTATTTTTGTGTAGGGTAATTTTATATAGACTTTTTAGTTGTTAAAGTACTATTAGTTCTGGCGCTACTTATGTTTAAGTCCACGTTTCGATAATGAGGCTTTATAATTCCATTTATTTACTTCTACATTGCCAGATTGCAAAGGAGATCCCAACGCAGAGTACAGTGAATGTCCTAGTGCTTGTGAACCAACTTGTACAAATCCGGATCCTAAAGTCTGCACCTTGCAGTGCTTGCCACCCGGTTGTGTTTGTAAAAAGGGATTTGTTCTAAATGAAAAAACTGGAAAATGTGTCGAACGAGAAAAATGTCCAGGTACCTAAGCAGTTTCTTCAATCGATTTTAGATCCAGGAAGGATATCCTTCTTTCTAGTAGTATTTTTTTTAAGAAGACGTTCTTTATAATTATACTAGCTTCTGCCAGCGGGTTCGGCCGCGTACATAAAATATAGCCAAAGTCAAAGTCAAAAACATTTATTTCAAATAGACCATATGCAGGCACTTTTGAATAGTCAAATGTCGGTCAGTCCAAGAAAAGTGAAACTAAATTGCACGTTCCAAAGCGTAGGTCTCTATGGAGAAGAACGTGCAAAAAACTCCACGGACACTTTTTAAAACATATTATGAGTTACATAGATCTTGGTTACATATTTCTTGTCGCTTCTAATATGTGAGCACAATGTAGATACGTAATAATAATACATTATTTTATTTTTTTAAAGCCTAGGTCACTCAGGAATAAAACAGCTTTCTATCGGTGTAAACATTTTAGTGATCGGCCCTGTATTTTCAGAGATTACCTCCTACAAACAAAAAAACAAACTTTACCTCTTTTTTATATTAGTGTAGATTAGCATAATTTCAATTATTTACTTCCACAGTACCATGTTGCAAAGATCCCAACGCAGAGTACAAAGAATGTCCGAGTGCTTGTGAACCAAATTGTACAAATCCGGATCCTAAAATTTGCACCAAGCAGTGCATGCCACCCGGCTGTGTTTGTAAAAAAGGATTTGTTCTTAATGAAGTAACTGGTTTATGCGTCGAACGAAAAAAATGTCCAGGTAACAGTTGCCATTCATTTCTAATGGTAGTATAGAGGCTGTGCACTCTTTCCTAAAGTTATTCAATATTTTTTCTTTATTATTGTACCTATCAACTGATCCCGTTGTCTTTCCTATTATTGTATTTTATATAAGCCTTAAGAATTGAGCTTCATAATCCTTGTGATAAAATATCACAAATAAACAAAAATACTACAAACGATAGCCTCTCTGTATCAGGAACCGGGTTAAAGCTACCGGTGGGTTCTAGAGAAAGGAATCTCTTAGCAATATGAGTCGGGTCTAAAACAAGTGCTTTCTGAATCAAGCCAGTAGCCCAACAAGAGCCTTCTAAGATGTTAATTAAGGTTCCTGACTATTTAGCCGTTGGCTGACACGAGTATCGCCACAATGATTTCTGTTTGTGTGTCATTTCACATGTCATCAACCTCGTCAGCCAAGCCATTCAAGAGGTTCTCGTCATGCGGGACGGTAATATCCACAATCTCTACATTCTTCTCGGTTCGGTCTTCCACTACTGTATCAGGTTTATTAGCTACAATAATCTTGTAGTCTTGTGCGTCTCACATCTATCGAATTCCCACGACTCTCACCAGATCATCGGTATACTTATGTTTAAGTCCACGTTACGATAATGAGGTTTTATAATTCCATTTATTTACTTTTACAATGCCAGGTTGCAAAGGAGATCCCAATGCAGAGTACAGTGAATGTCCTACTGCTTGTGAACCAACTTGTAAAAATCCAGATCCTCAAATCTGTACCTTCCAATGCTTGCCACCCGGTTGTGTTTGTAAGATTGGATTTGTTCGAAATGAAGCAACTGGAAAATGTGTCAAACGAGAAGACTGTCCAGGTACCTAACAGATTTTACAATTATTTTTAGAATTGTAGCATTTATTTCAAATAAACTATTTACAGGCTCTACTGAATTTTCAAGAAGTTATTCATATAGTATAGTTAGTAGTTAATAGGTAGGTTCCATTTTTTAACTGGAAACCGATACCTATCAAAATAGGCAAAAGGATAAGGCTCGTTATAATTTGATTAAGATTACTTCAAAAAAATATAGTATTTGAAATAGTAGTATTAGCTACTACTACTACTGAATTACCACTGTATTGCTGTAGATAGTTCGTAGTAGTTAGTATACAGAAAATGTCCTTGGGAATGGACTTGAATTGACCTTTACCCTACATGTATTGGGCCATGTGGGTCAACCGCCTATGTTGGCAAACCAGATTTTGTCTAGGCACGTGGAAAACGAAAATATTATTTTAAAATAAAATATCTAAGATTCAACGATTATTAAACCATTTTGGCGAAACGCGGAATATATAACGGTTGAAATTGTATAAATGATCAGAAATTGTAACAAATCTTGATCAGGTTAAACTTGCGGAGTTTGCAATACAACGGTGACGTATCTAACTATTTATATGAAGTAATAATCTTATTTTCTAATCTTACAGCCGAACCTCAATGTGATGGGGATCGCAATGCAACTTTTGTCAACAGTCCAAGTTACTGTCAAGCAACCTGTAAGAATCCTGACCCCGAAGGACAATGTATGGATATGCCAATGCCACCGGGCTGTGTGTGCAAACACGGATTTCTTCGAAAGAAAAAAGGTGGCAAGTGTATAAAGCCCGAAGACTGTCCTGGTGAGAAACAGTATCGTTTTAAAAATAATAATTGCTCATTATAATCTCTGTCAGGTCATTAATCAATTGGTTTTAATTGAGTTTTAATTTTTGATTAAAATTCTGTAATACCAGTTCAGTTCACAGTCATAGATCAACGAGTAGCGTTTAAATTATTATGCCTTCTAGCTTACAAAAAAATGCTGCTTTCATTTGGAGGGTTGTCCCTTAAACATCTTTTGTTATGGGAAACTATTAGATGGTAATTACAAGAAGAGTATTATGGTCTGAAATGGGAATAATACTAATGCAGAGAATTATTTCTGTCAAGTTGTCCACCATATAATATATATTACGAGAACCTATTATTGATATTTGGTTTTTCATAGGTGGTTGGCCAACTTGTGGAAAAAATAAAACCTACGTCTACTGTAAGGTAGGCTGCCCAAACAACTACTGCCCAGTAGACGACAGCCTGGCTATTATCGCTTGTGATCCTATGTTTCCATGCCCTGGAGGTTGCGTTTGCAAAGGAGGCTATTTGATGGTCAGTGTAGACGATGATAGATGCATCCTGTCTTCAGAGTGTCGTAAGTACAATTAAATATAATTTTCAGCCAGACCAAGTAAGCGAAATTGGATAATTAGAAATGATGGATATGTGTAATGAAAACTGATTGCATAAAAAAATTAAAGTTTTAAATTTGATAATGTTGGTTTATGATGGGAAAACCGCGTATCATCTTTTTGCCCTTGTTTCATTTTTTTTTTTAATGTGAAGTCGGCGTCCACTTCGTTTTTCTTTAATTCAGTACTGTCAACCTGTGACTTTATCACTGACTCCCTTTTCTTCCATATCAGTCCTTACACCATCCATCCATGTTTCTTTAGCCTCTCCGTTTCTATCCATTCACGGAATTAATACTGAAGCTGTTTTTTTGTGATAATAGAAATAATAATCTCTTTACTAAAAATGCAAATTTTGCCTTTTTAGCACCAGTAAATTGCACCAGACCGAACGAGGTATGGGATCCCCATGCTCCAGGTTGCCTGCATGAAAGATGTGACGATAAAGACATACCTTGTGACTTCCCATATCCCGGCCAACCAAGATGTAGATGTATTAAAGGCTACTACAGAAATCAGGACGGTGTCTGTGTACCGGAATGTGAATGTCGTGAGTATTAAGTTAAAGATTCTAATTAGGGTAAAACCATGAAGTGTTTTGATACTTACAGTAAAGGTTTTAAAAATCGACGAGACGATTTATTTATGACAACAAAAACCATGACAGCTTGTTGAAAGGGTACCTCAGGCAGACGAGTACTCGCCTTAGCCACAAAATGGATAGGTACAGAAGACAATCTCATGTATGTACTTCATTTTTTATACCTACGCTCGGTGGATGCACACTAATGAGCGTTTGAGCCGGAACTGTTCGACGAGTGGTCCAAGACGCTCCGAGATATCGTGTCCGTGAGCGGTGTTTGTGTGCGTTGCTCGAGCGCGCTTTGTATGTAGATTGATTTTTTGTACCTATCTATTATGTGCCTTAGCCTAAAGAACTCGTTAAGAACTCTCATTGAAATTACTCTGTCTGGCAACATTACTGAAATTAACTTTTTTGGTAGTTTTTTGTAGGATTTCTTCGAGTGAAGTTCAGTGGCTGTTTTAATTATTCATAAATTTATTCCCAGCGAATAATTGTGATGTAAAATTGGTGTAGTTTTGTAGTTCAAGTGTTTGCGCAACTGCATAATATGTGGAATCATTGAGGCGCGATATCAGTAAAATGAAGCTGAGAATTTTATTATAGTGTTGACTATCTCAGCTAAGTTTACCGAGAAGTTGATACATTTGCTGCCAAATACTACATCCACATTTTAATGGCAAATAAATTCATACGAAGACATAATTTATAGGATTTAATATCAAAATCAAAAACATTAACAAAAAAAAAACAAAAGAACCTTTGATGCAGCCGAGACTGTCACTTTTTATTTTATTTATGTTGTATGATTCGGGTGACTGCCACCAAATAAATATTTTTTTCTTTTTTTCAACTAAATATAAAAAGAGACCTTTGCAAAAAAAATCCACAATTCTAGTCAAAAAAGTCCTCAGGATTCAGTTCTATATACGAGGAGTTGAGAAGGATTTATTGTCGCTTGCATTTCAAAGATATTGCAATAGAATACCGCGACGGTTGGACACTGAATCTTATTACCATATTTTTCATTTGAATTTTGTCAGGACTCAAGGAGATCTTGAGCATAAATCTATTCTAACAAAAAGGGAGAGATTTTTAGGATTCCATTGTAGTACGAAGAATGCTTGTATGCCATTTGGAAACTTTTCTCATCTAGGCTCAAAGTCACTTTCATAAATCATTTAAATATTAGTTTTTAGCGAAACGAGATTGAAAGAAGATTTATTTTAATGCTGACAAATCGTTTTCAATTTCATTAATTATATTGTAACAAATGTCCGATGGTTTGGATCAAAATTATTTTAATTAAACTTCTCAAGACAAATTGATTATTTGTCTTTAAACAATTCCGTTGCTGCCACGTCCAAGGGTTTAAATGAGAAATGCGTTTACTCTGACGTTGTTTGGACAATTTAGAATTCCAACAGGTACCTATGTTTATTGAATCACTTTGTTCTGATTCCTTTGAGCGAGTAACACGTAACTGAAAAGTGGAAATAAATCCCGGCTTTTTGGAAGGCAAGTCGATGGCTTAGGTAGAAACCCAAGTAAAACAGGTTCCTTCGATTTAAGTAAATGTAATAGAAAATATTTCGAAGTTGGATTACGCTTTATCACCATCTTTCTTTTATGGATGACGTGTTGTTAACCGTAAAATGCTTATTCAAGGGATTTTATTTGTATTGTAATATACGAGTACATTTAGTTTTATAAAACGAGTTTTAATCGAAGTGCAGTACTAATTGAAAATTGTGAAATTAATTTATTGTAAAGAGTGCTTATTGTATCGAGCAACAATTAATTCCTTGATATGTTAAGTATAGATGCGTTAATTAAACGAAAAGTTCTTCCAATTATGTAACTTGGCTTGGTAATATTCGTTTTACAAAATACATAAAAAATAAACAATGCCAGTTAATTGCGGATATTATAAGGTATCGCTTAACAAATATTAATGATTAAAATTAAATTTCCTTAGCTATGGTGTTTTATTCAACCGGTATGTGGGCAGAATTTGTAAAATGTTAGTACGTAAAATAGAAAAATGTAAAAAAACAATTTAGTATCTAGAAGGTATCCGGGCTTTTATGACTATTTTTATGCAGTTCCTTTTTGAACTAATGCGAGTCATCATGATCTTGTGTTGTATGATGTTATCCCACTCGATGGATGTATGACTATTTTAAGCGGTCATATGCAGAGTTAAGGCTTATAGTCTCTTTAACATCTGACCGGAATTAAATGGACATAACATTCGTATCCGCCTAGGCGGCAGTACAAGTATCTGTGCATTTTATTGCGGCCAGCTGCTGCTAAGATTTAGCCCCGCTAATCTTTAAATCCATTTTCTTTGCGAAAAATTGATTGATTTACATATGCTATATTTACATTAAAGAATATTTGACCACTAATTTTTATGTGTAAAATGTTTCTAAAGATCCAAGCCGTTTCGAAGGAGTAGAGAAAAGTTTGGAAATTGCTAAAACTTTTTTTAGGCAAGAGGCAAAAGTATTAATTCCACGCAAAAATCAATAGTTGATGATGTTGTCCATGAATCAATAATAAACATATATTTTTTTCAAACTTATTAATCTGACGTTACGAGGCTTTAGAAAGTCACTGTTTTATGGCACTGCTCGGGCGCATAGGTTTTATACCGTGCATTTCGGTGGTATGTTATCATTTTTAGGCCATCAACTATTTTATGAGGCACGTGAATCCTTTTTTTAATTAATTGTTTGCCTTCGTGATATAGAAAAACTATTAAAAATTATTGTAATTATCTAATCCAAGCATGTAAATTATTTTTATAATACCCTAAAACTTAGTAGGTACTTAAGTAAGTAAAACTAATATCTAATTTTAGGGAGATATGTGTAAACGAATATCAAGTGGTGCGAACGTTATCCGACAAAGTAACTTTATATGCACATTATTGCACATTTCTCCTCGTCCAACATAATGGACTGTCAGTTGATGTTACTAAGTTACAATCATAGATCAACAATATGCCTCAGCGGGCACTGCCAGGGCCGGCATTGTCAAAACCGTGGCAAGGCAAGTGGGTTTCACCTCCTTAATTGTTGACCTTTTTTATGGTGGGAAAATCATCAATGACAACCCCCGCCCTTGGGCGAAGCGGGAGATAGTGTCAGACTTTTACTGACTAAAAACCCACCCCGTTCCTTCAAGCATTCATACCGGGGCTCAAGCTATCTTTAAAAACTAACCCTGGCCCCGGTAAGCTTCGACCCAGCTGGGCCTCTGCTGTTGCTGACAACTCCTTGAGGTGCGCAGGAACAGTGCGCGCCGTTGACGACTTGGGCTCGGTCCGGACAGCTACCGGACAGCGAGTTACCCAATGCTCGCCGTCCGCAAGCCCGCGCCTACGGTGGCCGGAAATCGGGATCGGAATCCCGGCGGCATCGAGAGCGCCGTTGCCTGATGCGGTCGGCCTCCTCCTTTGCAAGCATTACTGCTTTGCAGAAGTCGGCGACCGCCTGCCACTCCTTCTCGCTTCGGACCATGGCCTGAACCAAGGCCCGCTGCGAGTCGCCCCCACGAGGGCACGGCGATGCTCCGCCCAAGCAGGGCACACCTCGACTGTGTGCTCCACCGTGTCCTCCGGGCTTAATTGTTGACCTTGTAAAGCAAAGGGTAATTGAAGGAACACAGGTATATTTTAGATGTCAGCAAACCGTAGGGGCCCAGCAGGGTCAAAACCTATTGGGGCCATAGGTTCGCTTTTAAAAGGAAAATCCGGTCCTGGAATGAAAGACAACGAAGGAACTAGGAGTGGGTTTTAGTCAGTAAAAGTCTGACACGCCCTCGAGCCCCGCCCTAGGGCGGGAGATAACATTTGATAATTTTTCACCTAAAAAAGGTGGGTTTTAGTTAGTAAATGACTGCCACTCCCTCTCACTCGCATCTCCTAGCGGTAGGAGTTATTTGATGATTTCTCACCAAAAAAAAGGCAAGTTTGTGTTTCCATCGATCAAATTATCGCTTACCATCAGGTGAGCTAGTGATCAAACATGAGCCTACCAATAATAATAAAAAAAAACCTGTTATAGTAATATAGATCACCGGGATATTGCAAATTCCGTTAGATCAATATTTGGCAAGATTTTAAACAATTTTTCTTCTTAACTTGGGTAGAATTTATCGTATTTGAAATGATCAGTTCACAATATCGAGACCTTATCACCTTATCGAAATTTAGATAAGAATATACGCGATAATGTATAGCACGTTTATTCGACGTCGACACAAAAACTACAAATTGATTTTGTTGCTATATTTTTTTGTGTAATATGTTCGTTATGTGTGTTAGTTTTATTTTTTGTGTTTAAGTTGTGGGTTTTTTTCTTCTACGGGCCTAATTATTACTAAATGTAAATGTACAAGACAGTATCACTGAGTGTTATGAATGACTCGTGAAAATTGATGGCCAGTGACATTAGTCACGGGCTGTTTGACTATGGTTAAAACCATTGTTATACCATACAACTCTACGGCACTTAATTTTGATTTTTTAACCGTCCAATAAAAAATATCTCTCTATCTATCTACCTATCTTCGGCTCGACTGTTCCCTACTCTGTGGTACACACCATTCGGTTCGTCTGTCTTTTGTTTACTTGTTCTTCTTTCGAAGTGTTGTGAACTGTATTGTTATGTATCGTGTTTTGTTTTTCCCCCTATTGTCTGTATTGGTTTTGGAAGGAAACAATGCATACATTGCGCTTTGGTGCCCTGATAAGTTAAGATTATGTCTATGCGTATGTATGTCAAATATTTTGATTTATTCATCAAATCAACATATTTATCTATTCTTGAATTTTGGTAAGATTTTTTCAATACTCTTACTCGAAGACTCGCTCTTATTCCTACCGATTACAGGCATGGTACAATTTAGTTACTGTTTTATTTTGGCTATTCGGCTCCATAACACCCTCGCCTACGGCTCAGACAAATTCTGACTCAGTGGCAATGACAAACCTTCGTCTTTTATATATCAAAATGTACAATCAGTAACTAAGGAAGCAACTGTTTATCAGTTTTTTAGAGTTTAGCTTTAAGGCAGTTGTCTATGTATATTAGGGCATTTCACTACACTCTGGTCACTAGAAGAACAAGTCATTACATATATTATCAATATTACAATACCGTTAACATCACCTCGACTGTGACGTAAAAAAACCAACGTTGCTTGGAAATACAAAATTTGTACGTTGGAGCAAAAAAGTCCCCGTGTTTACTTACCTACGTCACTCGGTTCATAGTTGATCTAACGTCCTCTGACTCATATCCCCGTTGAGTTCAGTGTTTTTATATCCTCATACTATGTTATATACTACACTATGTTTTGACGAGTTCGTAATATAAGTGGTATTTTATTGAGAGGAATAGTGTTGAACAATGTGGTTCGCGTATCTTTTTGTTTGTGTGGTTTGTTTATTTCGTAGTGGTGTTGCAAAATATGTGGATGAGAAAGGTATTTTTTTTTTCTTGTTGTGTTTATAGGACATTGTGTAGTGTTAGATTTCTTGTTTATACAAATCATTTTCCATCACCCTGTGGCTTGACTCATCAACTAGTTTTTGTTAATAAATTTTAATAGGTATGGTTAGCAGTGTCTATTGAATTACCGGTATCTGCGGTTGGCGCCAGAGTAATATACAAAATTGCATGTATATGTTCAATCGTTTTTAACATTATTAAAACTGTTGTAAAATATAAATCTACATCTATAGGAAGATTATAGTCGTTGTTGTTAGGTACTGTTCTTATTTTCATTTTTCTCTTTTACCAGAAAATATCACTTACCTAATTGAATTATTTTATTCATGACAGAATTGTTATTTAACTGTAAAATGAACTTCCATGCTTTTAAAATAAAAGCAATTAACTCCTGTATATTGGGTGTTTTCTTGTAATGTAATGAAAATATTACATTTCCACATGTCTTCTTAGTGCCCAAAAATACTTCATTATCATTATCATTTTAGTCGGAAGATGTGTACTGCTAGATTAGGGCTCTCTAAAGTGTCACCATACGCGTCTTTCATCCTTCGGATTCCTGTGGGCCTCACCCATCGGTCCACCTTGTGGGAGTTCCAACGCTACATCTTCTATCTTTGTACAGGAAAGGAGAGGGTTAGAACGCCTCTGAGAGTTGGACTGAGGACTTGACGTAGGCTGAGCTGAGAGCGAGTAGCTGAACCAGTAAATTTGGCGCCAATTAGGGCCCATGCCTCCCATAAGGTAGACCAATGATCTGGTCAGTGTAGTGGGAATCCGATGGATGCGTGTCGCACAGGAACGGTCGTTGTGGCAACGCTTAGGGAAGGCCTATGTCCAACAGTGGATGTCTTTCGGCTGATATGATGATAGGGCCCATGTGCAGCAGCAGAAGTTTTGTCTAAAATGATGATGATGTTACAGTGTCATCATCATAATTTCAGCTGGTTTCCTAAAACATGTATTGACTTGAACTTGGAAATATGCCAGATGAATTAGCGTGCCTAAATTTACTATCATCTGACATGTTTTGTCATCAGTGAACTGGAAGTGTGCGATAGTGCACCTCCCTCACTTTATTTAATAATAAATAATTAATTTCTGCCAGCCAGAAAAAGTTAAATGGGAACCTGGAACTCGTACGCCGCGGTTTCAGTTCGATGAAATAAAAAAAAAAAAAATCTTGCGTGCATTTTGTTAAAAACCTATTTGATTTGTTTTTTCTATTATGGTTTTTCTATTCACAGGAATGAGTGAGTACTAACCAAGGTGCTAGATACAACCAGGTCTATATTAGGGTATGTGAAAAATCGAACGTTTTTACTGGTTATACAAAACAGTTATCAAAGCACTTTTTTTTTAATTGTAGACTCTTTGTTCTTGTAATTTTCATACTTCAATTTTCATCATGTTGATTAACAATGTCAAAGAATTTTGACAACAAAGTTTCAAGTAAAATTGACTGTGTGCATTTTATGTCACATTTGTTGTTTTTATATAAAGTTGATCGATAAGAAATGATCTGCGTCTTAATGATAAGACCGCCCATTGTGACACTCTATTAATTTTAAGCACCTACTGTAATTGGATTTAGTTGTACAATAAGGAGTAAATCTATCTAAGTATCTATTTATCTATCTACTTGTGCTAGTAGCATTGGTCCTTTTACGCTAAATAATCTGTTATTTTTATGTCAATGTAAGTTTCTAAATAAAGCAAGTACATTGAAAGTCCGTAAATCACAAAATAGAAAGTATTAAATACATTTTATCCAACATTCGAACCCAAAATATTTAAGCAAAGCCACAGCGGCCCATCAACGTCAAAATCGTATCAGTGCCAACTGAAATCTGGCCTTCTATTATTTTGGTCGTTATCAGGAGCTTTATAGGCCTCGAAATGCCTTAATGACAGCCTCTGAAGATGATAGTCGGGTACAGAGGGCTTAACGGCCTTCTTGAGTAGGATTTGATATATAAACATCTTTGGAATTGATTTTAAGCTTGTATGTATATCTATAAAGTATTTTTGTTTGTACTTAGTCCAGATCATTATTTTTTCCACAATACTCTGGGATAAAAGAAAATTGATCTGGGATCCAGACGTTCTTTTGTTTCTAACTTTTCTTCAAGGGTGATATTCGATCTCTAGAGAGCCCCACTTACGTATCACTTCACAACAAAACCACTTAAAACAAGTTTTTCTTACTTAAGATTTAAGTTTATTGTTTGAGTGTTAAATGATGTTTCAATATCTAGTACAATTTGACGCACTTTATTGAAGTTATTTATATCTGAGGGCTCTTAAAAACGGAATTTTTATTTTGTGTGATTGTTACTGAGCATACTGGGCTATATCTATACATATAAATAAAATTGGAGTGTCTGTTTGTAGTATTGAAATAACCGCTTTATATACGGTACATACACCAAAATAACATTTTTAACAATTTTTGTCTGTCTGTCTGTTTGTCCGGGCTAATCTCTGAAATGGCTGGACCGATTTTGACGGAACTTTTATCGGCAGGTAGCTGATGTAATAAGGAGTAACATAGGCTACTTCTATTTGAGAAAAAATCTTTTCTTTTAGAAAAATAAAGTAATGTATACATTTAAATAAAATTGGTCTGTTTGTAATATTGAAATAACCGCTTTTTACTACATGCATATGAATATATATACGGTACATACACCAAAATAACATTTTTTACAATTTTTGTCGGTCTGTCTGTCTGTTTGTTCCGGCTAATCTCTGGAATGATTTTGACGAGACTTTTTGGCTGATAATACTGATGTAATAAGGAGTAACTTAGGCTACTTTTATTTTAGAAAAAATAAATTCAAAATCCACGCTAACGAAGTCGCGGGCACAGCTAGTATAGGTACATATATTATAGAGGCTAATGCCATGTTTAAAAAATGTATCAAATGAATGTCTTCATTGTTTCATAGCCAAACCTGAATCACCAATCTGTGGTTACAACGAAGTAGCAGTACCTTGTAGACAGAAATGTCCTCCACAAAACTGTGATATTGCATACACTGACTATGCTTGCATTGAAGAATCAAAAATATGTGAACCAGGGTGCAACTGTCTCCCTGATCACCTTAGGAATGGAAGTGGAATATGTATACCAAATGACCAGTGTACTTGTAAGCATCTTTTCCTAAAAATCATTCACATCGGTTGCTGAATATAGAACTGCACATTTGAAAAGTGAGAATCTTTTGTTCGTCAGTTTGTGTGCTGGCCCTTTATGGCTCTTACTTAGTTGATGCAAACGAAACGCTGGGAATAAACACAGCATTAATCAGTGTGATTTCAGAACGAAAAGATGATGATGCAGAGTTTCAGTTCTCTCTATATCACCATCAAGCTTCCTCATTCCATAAATAGCGTGATCTTTAAGCTTTACAAAATATTGCTTCTAATGATCACAACAATAACGATTCTGAAACCAGTATCATTTTTAGATCCATCAACACCCGTGTGTGGGATAAACGAAATAGCTAGAGATTGCAAACAGATTTGCCCACCACAAACTTGCCAAAGCAAATACATAATGTTCAACTGTATTCAAGACATACCTTGTGAACCAGGGTGCGATTGTGTTCCTAATTATCTGAGGGACGAAAACGGAACATGTATACCCAGTGAAGAATGTCCTCCACTGCGTAAGATATACATATTGACTGTCTTAGCTTCTTGACTTTTTCTTCCTCTTCTATTTTCCGAGTCTTTTTATTGAGATCCCAATGTTCTGTATTGGAATTGGATAGTCTATCCTATGACTAACCTGTTTATAAAAAATGTAACAAAATTTTAAAAGAATTCTTGTATTATTATTACTACTGTGGTTACTTCTTTTACTATTGGTATATTCCACGCATATGTGAATTCATTTGGTAATTATAATTTTATAGCTGAACCTGAACCAACATGTGGTTACAACGAAGTGGCAGTACCTTGTCGACAGATCTGTCCACCACAAAACTGTGAGATCGCATACACTGACTATGCTTGTACTGAAGAACATAAAATATGTGAACCAGGATGTGACTGTCTTCCTGATCATCTTAGGAATGGTAGTGGAATATGCATTCCGAATGACCAGTGTCCTTGTAAGAGATTAACTTTGGCATTATCATCATCATCACCTATAGCTATGTTAGGACAATAATAACAAACTTAAACCGAACCAAAAATTTATTCAATAATATCGTAGAAGTAGATCAATATCATCTTTTTTCTTGATGGAAATAATACAGTTAATAGTTCTGTTTAATAACCATGACAAATGCATCGCATGATTTTTCTGACAACACCATCCAGCTTTACACTTTCATAATTCACAAACACTAACGTACACATTGCTTAAATTCATCATATCACTTTCTCAACTTCAATTCAGACACTTTACATAATTTTTAGATCCATCGACTCCCGTTTGTGGGATTAATGAAATAGCCAGAGACTGCAGACGGACTTGTCCACCACAAACTTGCCTGAGCAAGTATGCCTTATTCCGTTGTGTTGCGGACTTACCCTGCGAGCCAGGGTGTGACTGTGTTCCCAATTATCTAAGGGACGAAACAGGAAAATGTATACCGAGTGAAAAGTGTCCTGCGCGTAAGATTTTTTAAGTTGACTGTCTTCGCTTTTTACTTTTTCTTCATCTTTATCTTTGTTTTTATGTTCTTCTTCTTCTTTGTTTTCATGTTCTTCTTCTTCTTTGTTTTTATGTTCTTCTTCTTCTTTGTTTTCATGTTCTTCTTCTTCTTTGTTTTTATGTTCTTCTTCTTTTTCTTCAGTAGTATTAAGTCAAAAAGGGTTTTTATTTCATAATACTAACTATAAATGCAAAAGTAACTCAGTCTGTTTATCTGTCTGTTATTTAGTCATGTCTTAATGGCAAAACTGATTCGGATGAAACTTGGCACAAGAGTACACTATGTTCTAGAATATCCACTAGAACAGCAGTAGTTCTAGAATGTCCTTTGCGATAATTTCCAACTTTTATGCAGGCGAAGCCTCTGCTAGTAGCTAGTGTGAGGTAAAGAAAAATATTTAGCCCTTGTACATATTTCTTTTAATTATTCGTCTACCAGTTCAAATGTAATGACAAACTATTTCTGTCATTATCAGGTATGCGTTTGTATTTATTAGCATAATTAAGTGTAGTTTAAATCACGTAGGCTATACTCATTGTAATTACCAGAGTATCAAGACTTTCGACCTTGCTATGAACTACCCTCATAATTAATGTTTGAAAATATTCAATTTTGATTGTACAAGGTCAAGGTCTCCATATTAAACTATATCAAGTAATAACAGGTTTCAGGAAAACCGTTCACACTATACTTTTATCAGACACGTGTAAAAACATATTTGAATATCTCGTTTTACTGAATTAATTAGAACAACGGTTTCATCTACATATTTGGGTTTATATTGTTCATCAGCCTCTCCTTGAGCGCCATTTGTACATACGTCTGTACAATTTGAATGCCATTGAAAAAAGCTTAATTGCCGTTTTGTACACACGGCTGTACGAAATTGATTCGGCCGAAAATGTTGGTCTCTATAATAATATCTTCATTTTTCCTAAAAAAATCCTTTTTTTAATCTCTCAACGTAAAAGCTTAATTGTATAATAATAATACCCCTATACGAGCGAGGGTTAAGCCGATTGATACAGAGGAGTAGGTATGTTGGATCTTATATTATTAAGCTGCTAAAGAAACCATAGTACACTCGGCTCTCCGTCGAATGCGGGAATCCAAAAAACTGCCTGAAAAGCCAGTACACCAATTCAAATAAACGTAAGTAACTATCTCGCTGCTTCTGTTACAGCCTGTCAAATTCCCGATGAGTGTAAGAGAACCTGCGCAGAACCAAATCCTCCAAACTGTGTTTATGATCCACCAAAAGAGAATACAGATGGTTGTGATTGTAAAGAAGGATATATTCTAGAAAAAATAGGAGGAAAATGCATTCCTATCGACCAATGTCCACGTAAGTATTGTAGTTTAGTATAGTATTGCTTTTGAGTTTATTTTATTCTGTTTAGGATTTTGCAGAACTATGCTAGACGACTTAGTCCGACAGGGGAATCAAAATGAGCCACCGTGCAATTGTGGAGTTACGTCCCAAACAATGCCTCACCTCTTGTCTGTCTTCCTCACTATTCAACAACGCCTATTTCATTATGACCTTTCCAAGGCAAACGCTAACGTTTTCGGTGGGTAAAATTCTGGTTAAAGGTCATTTAATTTAGGAACTATCGATAAGTCAAGTAAAAAGAATTTCTAGACCAGAATAAACAGAAGCAGTCAAATTAAGTTGCAGTTTTAGTTGGGGACCTTTGTACTCATACAAATATGAAATCGTTGTATGGACAGCGTTATCCACTGGTTACCCCGTTTTGAGCTATTTTGATGTGAGTAGCATCAATTGGGCACAACTGTCTGCACCTACCAATGATTGATTATAAATATTATTCATTAGGTCTAATATGTCGTCTTCTAGCTAGTAATCTTGAAGTAGACGTTAGAATAATCTGTCAATCATACCGCACTAGGTCCGTGTGGGGGATTACCCATTCTTTTTCTGAAGTCCGAGTTCCAGGATTGGGAACATTATAAACTGATTATGCTTTGCATTACCAAGTGTGAGGCAGTTTTGCAGTTTTGTTAAAAATGGTCTCTTTATAACACCTCCTTTTTTTATTTTCAGCTGACATAGCCTGCCACGGTGATCCCAACGCAAGACCCAAACGTTGTCCAAAACCATGTCCATCTACATGTCAGTCGCCAAACCAAGTTTCCTGCAAGAGAATGTGTGAGCCCATCGCATGTGAATGCAAATCTGGCTTTTTGCTGTCTAACAACACTGAATCTGCACGCTGTATCTTACCTGATAAGTGTAAAGGTAAAGCCAAACATTGTTTATTTCTACTTACTTTACGATATCTGTGGTTTTTTTTCTTCATAAGAGTTTGTCTTAAACCTAGATACAATAATTCTATAAATCCCTAGCATATCGCCTATTTCAAGGGGGATAATTTTTCGATTTCATTCAGGTATTTATGGCTTTTTGACTTCTGCCATCATATTAGATCCAAAAACAATATCTACATATAAGGACCAGGTATGAAAGGTATTTGGTAATATCAATTTTATAATATTTGTAGGTGGAAATCCATGTGGCAAGACTGGCCACTTTGTTGACTGCAAGATTGACTGCCCATACGATTATTGCCCAGTAGATGATAGTCGGGGCGTAGTATTTTGTGATCCTCCAGCAGGAGATTGCCTGTCTGGCTGCATTTGTAATCTAAATCACAAAAGGAAAAGCCGTGACGATCCCAGATGTATCGTGTCGTCCGATTGCCGTAAGTGATTTTTAATGTTGATTGCATTTTCCTTTAGCAATGGCAACAAAAAAATGGTAGTTGAAATGAAAAATGGATTGGTTTTATGCAATTTTGCTTTGTAATGTTTGGTTGGCAATGTTGTGATTTTAGAGATGATCTCACTGATAGTAAATATAATTTTAGAGCAAAATAAAAAAAAGTGAATTAAATGTTAGACAAATCACAGGCCGTTGCAGTTGAAGATTAAATTGTTCATATAAAGTTACAAAATATTATTTTTGATAAAGAAAATTAGGTATGTCAAAAAATTATGTATTTATTATAAAAAGTTAACATTTATCTAAATCTTATGAAAATTACATCAAAGTATTTTATTTTAACCTAACAGCTCCAGTAAATTGCACAAGACCTTGCGAAAAATGGAGCTCCTGTCCATCAGCATGCCTTGCTGAAGATTGTGAAGACGTCAACAACCAACCCACAGTTTGCAATACTTTGGTTTTGAACTGTGAACCTAAATGTATTTGTAAGAAGAATCACTTCAGGAATTCAAGTGGCATTTGCGTTCGTGCTCAAGACTGTCGTAAGTTGAACTTTATTATATCAATAACTAGCTTTTGCCCGCGGCTTCGCTCGTGGCATTAGGTACTTAAGGAATCGGGATAAAAGATAGCCTATTTTATTTTCCACGTCAAAAGCTATATGCATGCCAAATTTCATCCAAATCCGTTTAGCCGTTTTTGCGTGGTTAAGTAACAAACATCCACACTTTCACATTTATAATATTAGTTAGGATGAAAATGCAGTATACACACACAGTACAGTACACAGTATAGTGCTTTTTCAAATTCTGATTAAAACCGAGTCAGTCTATGTAAAATATTAGCATTTAGCAGCATCAGGTTGGATTTGGAACTAACCAACCTTGGGTTGAGTTAAATTGGGATTGGATCCGATGACGAGTTTTCTTGTTTTTCGTGTGTAAAACCATCAAATAACTTATTCTGCCCTGAGTGCAGTAAGAGGAAGTCTCGGGCTTTTCCGATGTCTGAGTAAAACCCACCCGTATTTCTTTCCCTATGCGTTCTAGGGCTCTTTTTAACAATCTGTGGGCTACTTTCTTTTTGCCAATAATAATATGTGATTTTTTACTTTTTTATTTTAATAGCTCCACCAGGCTGTGGAGGGGATCCAAACGCAGTGCACAACGAATGTCCAAGTGCTTGCCCGGCGACTTGTACCAACCCAGACCCTCAAATATGCACAGATCAGTGCATGCCACCCGGATGTGTGTGCAAAAAAGGATATGTACTTAATGAAAAAAATGGAAGATGTGTCAAAAAACGTAACTGCCCCGGTAAATAAAAGAGTAAAAGAAACGAGATGTTATCTTATGGCATTAAGATTTATGACATAAGCCTAATAAATTAATGCTTTTATTTTCAGATCACTGAGGAAGAATTCATGTTATAACTAATGCTTAATTCTACTAATTCTACAATTAATTGTCCAAAAAAAATCACCTATTTTTAATAATCTCTATGATATAATATTGAACTCTATTTCGACACTAATAAAAATAAATATTTCATATTTCTGTTTTGGTCAAACAAAATCTAATTTTAGGTTTCATAAATAAACCACTTTCGGAAGAATTGAAGATATTTTTATTATCCCAAGAATTATTCTAGTTTTCCAGCAAGAAGGGAGTAAAGGAACTTATCAAATAAACACTATAATTTGTTTTTCGTAAAAGTTTTGCGTAGGAAGACTAATCGGCCCATCCATCTTACGTAGGTTTGCTTCAAAAATTGACGATTATGGTATGTAGGAAACTAAACTATGTTCCTGTATTTGTATGAGTATTTTGCGCGCACTATAAAGAGGTATACTTACACTTTACCAACACACATAGCTAATGACAAAGAAACTTACAAAGTGTCAGAATAGATCATAGTCATAGTCATAGTAGTTTATTGGTAAGGGATTCTTACAAGTCAAATACAGAGTAGCACACTAAAGTGAAGTGGTGACTTGTTGACTTACATTATAAGTCAACAAGTCACCACTTCACTTTAGTGTGTCAGGAAAAATATATCGAGTTGAGATGAACGGAGAACATGCATGAATGTATTCTTTTTATATTAACAAAAAAAAAAAATATATATATATATGTTAATGACATTCTGTGATAAAGTAGCATTCTACGTGTAAAAAAAAATTTAAATCGGTACAGTAGTTTTTGTGTTTATTCATCATAAACAAAAATACAAATCTTTCCTTTTTCTTGTATTAGTATAGAAATACAAACTTATATGAAATAATTTAAACATATCTTCATCAATGACAAAGGTCAAGCTTAAAAGCTATAATTAAAAAGAAAAGTCTGACGAGGACTCTGAGGTCAAAGTCTATCTCGCACATATGGCGATATGGCCGCCATATAAAGCAGCGTTTTCCGAGACACAGATATACGAGTATTCGTTAAAAACAGATCACTTACAAAAAACTAGTGATCGTTGTATCTTCAATTTAAAACATTCAGTATCTCATGAATCTGATTTCAGGCAACGATACTCGAGGTTATATAAACAAAGACTCAAAGCAAACTCAGGCTTTAATATCCCAATGATTTTAAAAATGTATCAGTAACTGCAGTTACTCAATGCCAACGGGCACTTATATTTCCTCAGAACGGCTGTAAAGTGCACAGTTATTGCCTTTTGGCTGATTGCTTAAAAGCATCGTTATTACAATCCATGTTTCACACTTTCATTGATTTAAATTGAAGTCATATTTTGTTACAATTTTAATTAATTAAATAATTGAACTTATTAACATGAATATTCAGTTGGAATATGCTATCTTAACTGACTTCGAAAAGGAGGTTCTTAATTTGACAATATTTTTTTAGTCGTCAATCTCAAAATTGTACAGTTGTCTTTTTCAGTTATGTCTCTGCCGATACCTAAAATACCAATTGGCTGTCCTGTTGGTCTAGTGGTCAGTGGCCCTGACTACTATGACGCAGGTCATGGGATCGTTTCCCACCAAGGACAAATGTTTGGGTGTTGAGCACGATCATTTGTTCTGTGTCTGGGTGTAATTTATAATAAATAAGTATGTATATCAGTTGTCTAACTGTGTACTCATAACACAAGCTCTGCTTAGCTTGGGACTAGACGGCGTTGTGCGATAGTTATGGAATAATATAATATAATATAATATAATATAATATAATATAATATAATATAATATAATATAATATAATATAATATAATATAATATAATATAATATAATATAATATAATATAATATAATATAATATAATATAATATAATATAATATAATATAATATAATATAATATAATATAATATAATATAATATAATATAATATTATATAATACAATATTATAAATAATATAAAGACTTGCCCAATGCTATTTGGGGTTGGTGCATCACATTTTGTTTTTCCGTTCTGTCCTGTCGACCATCATATTATTTCCAACTCCCATTTCCATCTATCCTTTTTCTGGCCCTTCTCTCTCCATACATCCTCATATAGACTTTGAACTCTTAGTAATATAGGTACGTTTCATTTGTCCTCTTCTCATTTACTTCTCATCTACCAAAACAAACGATTCCACTACCAATATTGTTTATAATTAAGTTAATTTTTAAGTTCTCATGTAAGTGAATTGTAAATTCTTATGGAAAAATAAAGATATCTCAAACCTCGATTATGGTATTATTGTACATATTATTTCAGACGATAATTTAGGATTCTCTAATTCTGTGCTGCTGTCATCTAGCGCAGTTTACTTTAGAATTGATACTGAACCAACCTGATATTAAGTTATTATATGACACCTCTGTTCTTGAAGAAAATGCCTCTCGAATTTTCGAAGTTATAAAAGTTTTAGTACCAAGAGAATAAACTTCGGCGAACGTTAAGGCGTCAAATTGATATTTTAATATTCCCTTGTTGTCTGTTTGAATCAAATTTTAAAGTAATCTCCGTAATATTTAAGTTATGTACTTGAGTATTATAGTTATTTAGCATCCCTTGTTGTGTTCACAAAAGTTTTTAAGAGGTTGTTTATCAAGGCATTAAACATATCATATTTAAAATTTGAAATGACTTTGAATAATTAAAAAGTAAAGATCGACAAATCTTAGTTTCTGTGCTTTTTTCTTCTCTCGCTTTTAGACTTCGTTCAAGCATGATGCATCGTTCAAGCAAGAGCAGTGGTGGCTAAGTGTTAACGGCCCTGACTTACCGAGTTGTAGGTCGCGGGTTCAAACCCAGCCAGGCGTATTACTTTGTGTAATTTATTTTATCACCACTGCTCTCAAAACGGTGAAGGAAAACATGGTGAGGAAACCGGCATGTCCTAGAACCAAAAATTCGAAGACATGTGACATCTAGCAACCCGCACTGGGCCCGCGTGGTGGATTACAGCCCATTTCCTCTCCTAGAGAGGATGCCTGAGTCCCAACCGTGGGAACATTATATAGCCGACTATATTATGCAAGCATGATAAACAAATTAGCTAAACACTAAGTTCTAATTGGCTTCAGAAGAACAGCGTAAGAATTTCCTGTTATCTACTCGAGAGGGATCTTTCTATAATTTTTGTGCCATCAATAACTCAGTATTTTCAGTTTGTAGTTTTTTATGTCGATTTTTGAATATTCTAACATATTACAGTGAAGTGGGTTACTCGATCCGGTGGCAGCCATTAAATATTTTATAGCCTTTAATGGATTTTCACCGATTTTATAGATACACATACTGCCATTAATAAAGCTTACCAAACACATTTTTGTTCGCGGAAACTGACGGTGAGTGCTTCTGCTGTTGGTTTAAAATTTGTAGAAGATATACGATTACATATACAAAAGAAAGCAGTGGTGGCCGAGTGGTAATGGCTCCAACTTAAGAGTTGTAGGTTGCAGGTTCAAACCCTGCCAAGCGCATTTCTTTGTGTAATTTATTTCATTACCACTGCTCTCAAAACGGTGAAGGAAAATATCGTGAGGAAACCGGCATGTCCTAGAACCAAAAGTTCGAAGACATGTGACATTCTCCAACCCGCACTGGGCCCGCGTGGTAGATGAAGCCGCGTTTTCACTAGGACACATATCGCGGAGACATATCGCCCAACATTCACGTGGTATGTCTCTGCAACTTTGTGGGACAATGTCGCTCGATATTTCCCTTGTTCACATTGGCCAGTCGTGATCGAAAATCAAATCAAATCGCGCGTGTCGACGCTTGCAGAGCATCGACTAGCGACAATCTGGGAGTGTCGATCTCCATACATTTTATATGGAGACTAGACTTGTAGGGCTCCACTTGATACACGCCACGCGACGTCGTTTTACGTACAAATCAGGCGTCTTACAAGTGTGCGTCGGTCTAATGCAGTTCTAACTTAAGGGAACATATGCGGATTTTAGTCACTTAAAGTTCGACGTTTCCTTTCGGACCACCTAGAGAGGGAGAGAGAGTTATTTGCTAATTGTGCTCCTCAAAAAGTGTAACTATTGAGATAAATGAAATAATTCCTTAGACGGACATTTTTGTAACTCAATCCAAAGCAGAGCTGAAACTGTAAAAGTTTACTCGTATAAAAACAAGGTCTAGCAAACAAGTAGTTCCACTATATTTAATTACAAACTAACTTTTAAGGCTAAAGTAGTCCAGATTACCCTTGACGGGGTATTCCCCAAGTCCCTAAACATTGTCTTGTTTCTCATACCGATAGTGAAGCCTTCCAGTATAACCCGTTGCGGCTGAATATTTTACACGGAACGACTACGGTTTGACCTCCGCAATGTAATCTTAAAAGAGACCTTAAAGTTTGGGCTTTTTGTGGCGTTTGTGTGAGATAGGAAACATGGGTCTTTTTTTATGGTGGGAAAAAATCATCCAATGACAACCCCCGCTCTTGGGCGGAGCGGGAGAAAGTGTCAGACTATTACTGACTAAAAGACCCACCCCGTTCCTTCTAGCCTTCATACCGGGGCTCGAGCTCCCTTTCGGATAACCCTGGCCCCAGTAGGCTTCGACCCGGCTGGGTCACTGCTGTTGCTGACAACTCCTTGAGGCGCGCGGGAACAGTGCGCGCCGTCGACGAGTTGGGCTTGATCCGGACAGTTACCGGACGGCCGGATAGCGAGCTACCCATTGCTCACTGTTCGCAAGCCCGCGCCTACGGTGGCCGGAAATCGGGATCAGAATCCCGGCGGCGGCGGCGAGGACGCCGTTGCCAGATGCTTTCGGCCTCCTCCTTTGCGAGCATTACTGCTTCGCAGAAGTCGGCGATCGCCTGCCACTCTCCCTCGCTCCGGACCATGCCCTCAACCAAGGCCCGACGCGAGAGGTCTCCGCCGCCGATCGCCCCCACGAGGCACGGCGATGCTCCGCCCAAGCAGGGCACACCTCGACTGTGTGCTCCACCGTGTCCTCCGGGCATTCCGCACAGTGGCGACACCCGGGCCTCACTTCCGCACGAATCCGGTGCAGGAACCTCCCGAACGAACCATGTCCGGTGAGGACCTGCGTCATAATCAAATCAAATCAAATCAAATCAAAACATTTATTTCAAATAGACCATTTACAGGCACTTTTGAATAGTCAAATGTCGGTCAGTCCAAGAAAAGTGAAGCTAAATTGCACGTTCCAAAGAGTAGGTCTCTATGGAGAAGAACGTGCAAGAAACTCCATGGACACTCTTTTAAATCATATTATGTGTTACATATAATGCTTGGTTACATATTACTTGTTGCTTCTATTATGTGAGCACAATGTCGATAATGAAATAAAAAATGTAAAATAATTAAAAGATAGAAACTGAATTAAGCCACTGGCAGCTAAGAGATGACCAGTCCCATCTGACGGCACCCGTTCACGAGCATGACGCGTGCATCAGCCCCACTCAGCTCAACCATTTTGAAGGGAACTGAACGACCCAATAACACGTGCCACCAACAGCGAGACATTTGAGTGAGCATGACAAACTCTCAACTGCCATGCTCGTAATGTCAAAAAAAAAAAAAAAGTTGTAACCTAATAAAAATGCTCCATGGTGCATACGGAAGATAAGGACGCCGTGAGGTCTTTCCAGCCACGCCTCAAAAAGGGGACTTACCGCCATGATTGTGGCGAGCCCAGGAAACATGAGTCTGGCCAAATCTAGGGGGTCTGTAGTCGTTTGGGCCCGCTCGATGTTGGTCCCGCGGGCCTAAACGACCATACAATTTATTTTATTTATTTTTGGTGGTCGATTGGGCCCATACACAAATTTAAAAAAAAAACCATTGTTTAAAGCTACTGGTGGATACAGTCAAGTGCAAAAGTGGTAAGTCAAAATATAATAAAACGCAATTCAGTTTGATTTAAAAGTTTATTCTCAATCTAATTCTAAAATCTTTTTAAATTATATGGAACATATATACGGTATAAATCATAGGCAGATAAAAGAACGTTCATAAATAAAGTTATATAAATTAACGTAGTAAATAGTATGAATCAAATATAACAATCAACAATTTATACTATGCCAACATATTGATGGGAATTTTGGGAAGTTGATGGCAAATTTTCATATTATTACTACTGAAAGCAAAAAAATATATCTATAGGTAGAATGAAGTTTTATGTACACTAATTTATAATAGATTTTTATCTATAAAATTTCCATTTTTTTAAACGCGTTACTCTAAACTGTGTTGTTATGTTATGTATCTTCGTATTGATTTGAAATTATTTGAATTCCCCTCGAGTCCCCTCGAGCGCCAGGGAATCATGTGACCCGGCAAATTGCACTGTTTTAAACCACCAATAAATTGTAAAAATATTTCTTTTTTTGAATTTTTCTAGGTAAAACAAATAACATAACATATATAGAATAAAATGTATAGATCTAAACCAAAATTTTCGGCCAATTATTTTTCGTACAAACGTGTGTACAAAACGAAAAATGAGCGTTTTTCAAGGACTTCCAGAAATCGGTGCTCGAGGGGTTAAAGGCTTGGTTTTTCTGTGTTCTGTATTTTTGTATGCAGTAGGTATTTATAACCATGAAATTTAATAACCTGACTTAAATACAGATTGATAGAGCAAAATTATCTTGATTTTATTTAAGCAATATTTTTTTTTTTAAGTTAAGTGCAAACGAATGCTTGTATCAATCACTATACATTATTTTATAGGGTTAGCACCCAGTAATAATTGACATGACGGTATAACTTATCTTTGTGTGTGTGTAGCTCAATGACGTATTACGTTTATTTCGACGTCAAATGTCAAATTGACCAATCGTCAATCTGACATTTAACCTCTCGTATGCCGTAATTAGAGATCGAGAGAGATAGATCTACGCGAGACACAATGGCTTTTTAATTGTTTCTCAATTATAAAGCCATTTTGTCTCGCGTAGATGTACGTTCCCGGCATACGAAAGGTTAAGAATTTCACCTTATTTCGACAATTGAAATCATAATTAAATCTTAAGGTATTTAATAGCTACGGCAATTTTAGCCACAATTTAAATAATTGCATTGTGCAGGAAGCGTTTTGTTTTTACCAAAACATTTTTCAGGTTTGTTTAAAAACAGAGAACTGAAAAATTCATATTTAGTCATGATCTATCTTAATAAATAAGCTTAATAAATAAGCTTTTTTATTAGGTATACCACATTAGTGTTCAAATTGAATGAAAAAATCTGTTTATTTTTCATCACTATACGCTAAAAAAAATATGCGGTCAAATTTTTTTTTCGGGACTTTGCGATGACCCCGTAGTCACTCAGAAAAAAAAATATATTCGTTAGGTTTCCCATTTATTAGCAGTGAATATTTTTGTTTATGTTATCAATAATACATATCTTTTGAGACACATTGTTTCTACTGTAGAACTTATATGCCAAAATAACGCAAATTTTCTTAGATTACTTACAAAAATTATTAAAAATACAGCGATATTACAGAAAATACAAAAACCAAAGAAACCAATAATAAGTTATTAAATACGCGTAAATGTAAATACGTAATTGAATAAATCAAAAATATATATTCTCAGTAATATAAATAATATTATATACATATTTTAAGTCATAAAAGTAAAACTAAAAGATTTGACTTTCTTTCATGACTGTACTTGTAATAAAATTGGGCGGTGGGTCCAATCGACACCTTCAAAATGGGACTGTGTCCATTGATCCCGCGGACCCAAACCGAGCGGGCCCAAACGACTACAGACCCAATCTAGGTTTCAAATGAATTCGACGATTAAAATTATTACTCATAGAATAAAATAAAATAACATTTTATTTGGGACACACAAAACTACAGCAACGCAATATAAAAAAAGTAGATTACAGACTTTTTGTTGCGTTGAGCGTGCCCAAACCGAAAGGGTTGCCATCTCAGCAATTGTTTGTACATATACTAACATATCAATAATATATCATATATTATTGATATGCTAGTGTGTTGAACATGTTGAACAAGATATATTTAAGTATCAGTTACGGGTGAGTCAGTTCTTTAGGCCTCTTAACGCTTATTCTTATGTAATTTGGAAACGGAGCTCATAGAAGATGGGCTATAAGTTTCCTCCAAATGATCTCAAACAAAGGTATAGGGCACAAGATGCTTCACAAATCGCAAAAGTGAGGGAAAATACGTTATCACCCTCCAGTCACAGCGACAGGATGCAGAGGGATCACTGGCCACCGTAGGTGCTTGCTTACGGACGACGAGAAATGGGTGCCATCCGCTCGTCTTATAAGAACCGACCTAGAGTGGTCGACGTCGTATAGTGTCCCAAGGCAAAAGAGATGTCAACCAAACCGCAAGGGGCCTTCAGGGCCTATGCCTGGTAGGGTCATCGGAAAACTTCTGAAAAGCAAATTCGTGATCTTAGAACGTAAAGAGTAATTGAAGGAACATACCGGTGTGGTTAAGGAAGTCAGTGAAAGTCTGGCACGTCCTCTCACTTCGCCCTACAGCGAAAGAAGTTATTAGAAGATTTTCTACGTCAAAACCAGATTTTAATGAAAATATTTTTTTCATAGCAAGCTTTTATAGCTCGGTATACCTATATAATTAATGCTCGTCAAGACAATTCATACGAGTCCAAACTCGATGGGGTTGTGTCATTTAACTACCAAGTTCTTATAGCCACCTTCCAGTTGCATCATCAGATTAGCTTCACGTCATAATGATTTTGCATTGTCATCTGATTTACACATGCATGCAAAATTTCAGCCCAATCGGTAACCGGGAAGTGGGTCAAATTTAACTTGCAAGATTTGATGACAGACAAACAACAGGACAGGTGAAACTACATAAAAGCTTGTAAAAAGACGTTTCACAGATAGAGCAACACGTTGACCTTGTATGAGCCTCTTAGTAACTAGTTTTGGTGATAGAATTTCTAACAAAGTTACTCACTCAATCTTACTTTACCTAATTTGAGATGTCTGTTCTGTTCTCCAGGGAACCTTGTCTGTTCAGACACCAATAATATTGCCAAAAAAATATTTAAACAAAATAGAACATTTATTGCTACCACATAAAATATATCTCTCCTACGTTCTAAAGCAAAAACTACATTTACTTACGTCACCAGGTATCAAAATAGAAGAAGAAAAATTGCACGGTGTCTACGTCTCGTTTATAAGCGAACAATCTCTGCATTGTGAAAGGAAGTTTTTGTTAGAGTCATAAATCAATCTGCGGCGAAAAGATTCCCCTAAAGTTTTTGCTATAGTCCATGTACAGATATTGAAAGCCAGATTTTTTAAATGGGAATATATGGCCTATTTGGTTTTTGAACATCACTTTAAATTTTGATATTCCTTGTAAAGATTTCTGAAATCGTTCATTTATAAAAAAGCACATGGCTCCGATCCAAGTTATTCACTAAATAAAAAAAAAGCTTAAAAGGAGTGTCCATAATTTGTTTCATTGATAAAAACTAATGCTTGACTGCGATCCCACCTGATGGTAAGTAGTGATTCAATCATTGATGTTAAGGCGCACTAGTTTATTAAGAGCCTATTCACTCTAGCCTTGAAAACACCTAAATTATAACCAGACGGGAAGACCTCAGCAGGCAAATTGTTCCAGTCCTTCAACGAGGCGAAACTAAAAAAATAATTGTTTAAAGACCTTTCCAAATGCTATAATGATACTTCGTGTGACCTGACTTTTACCTTGGGCAGAGGATAATTATTGCCATACAGTCTAGCAATACCGCTAGTCTTTTGGGTACATTACCAGTCGACAGCAAAGCGGAGGAGTTTTTCGATGTCATACTTTAAATTACTTTAGTTAGTTCGTTTAGGGAAAAGATATTGTAACACTATGTTTTTGTAAAATATGGAAAATATATGCAATATTTTCCAAGCCAAGCCCAAGCGTTAAAATTAAAACTGTAGATGTGGAATTTGGAATGGATTTCATCTTCAGTCATCTTTCACATTAAACTGAAAAAGGACGTTTTAAAAATCTGCGTCTATTAAGGTCACATGGCTGCAAAAAAATGGTCCTGTGATTTTTGTGAATCACAGTATTTTATTTTATACACAATATATTCTAGCAGAGTAGGCCCCACGGCAAGTTACATTGTTCAATAAAATAACCCCGGTTTTCCGAAGCATATTTTTTCTATGTTTTTGTTGCATAAATCTAGTAGCATGTCAACTTTGCATATCCATACAAGCCACAAAAACGTCCTGTAGAGCTACTATGGCCAGCAGTAGCTCATAAAACGAAGCCTCATCCGAGTCTGCTTTGTCTGTACCAGTACAAAGCTGGCCGTCAACCAAGTAACATTCGATTAATCAGTCTTATTAGTTCCTCTGAAACTCTAACTAAATAATTGGTTACGATAAATGTTATTCTGCGAAGTGTAATTGGTTTTCGTCCTATTTGTTTGTTCCCCGTTGATTTTTCTTTTATTTCTTTGTTTGATTATTTCTGTGTGGCCGGTATTTTTGTTTGTTCCTTTTGTGATTTATAGAGCGTCGATGGCTGGAGAAATTGTCTGAGGTCTTAATTTGATTTTCAGACTCTCATTCTGAGTTCTTGATTGAGTTATTTTTTGGGAATAATATTTGTGATTTGGCTTTGTAAAATCTATTACAAGAATCTTCATTCTTTAGTAAGAAGAGTAAACAGATTCTACATATTTATTAATGCACCTTCAGACTGGTATAATAATATAATCACTTTACTTGGAATATTATTAATTGTAGATAGATACCTATTAGTTGTCGTTCATTAAAGGAGAATTTGATCTGATTACAGGATAATCTTGGCTAATAAATGTTGTACATACGAATATTTGTTAGATGTCTAACTTATATTAATTAATTAAACTACAATAAACGACATGAGAATTGTAATTGCGCTCTTGTTATTAGAAATATCATTATCGAGGTTTTTGTGAAAGTTATTTCGGATATGGCTCTTCTTTCAGAAGTAGCTTTCTGATTACAAAAGCCTGAATTGAATATCAATATTTTTTTCATTACTACTGTCCTAGATTTACATGGAGTGACAAGTAAACCTAAATCTTACTGTATATAAGAGAAACGAGATTTTGAGGTTAAAATATTCGTAGAAGCTGAGGATTTTTCTTTCCTAAGGTTAGTTAAAATATTTAATAAAAACACTTCAAAGCTACCATCAAGAACTTTTTGTCGTTTTTCTTTGAGCTCATATTTGAATTTATTCTTTTTTTTATTGCCGAGTTTAATTTATGATAAGTCCATATCTTACTATTTTTGATTTAAAAATGTCGTGCAGTTGAAAAAAAATGTCATAAAATATGCTACTTATAAGAACTACAACGCAATTTTCCTTAAAATATTTTATATTATAAAAGCAAGTTATACAAAAACCGTGGTTTCCTCAAACAAAGATATCTCAGACTGGGTTTTGCTAGCGATTACCTCAACAAGGATGTTTTGTACGGAAACAAGTCGTTAGGGAGGCATGATGGTAATATATTTTTCTTTTACTTAGCTCTTGAAACTCAGGCTTTGCTGATAATATTTTCTGCGCAGCAACTATGTTACATAAATGGAGAAAAAAGGAATACTTTTATTTATAAAATCGTTTAGTTTTTACAAAACAAGGAAAAAAGACTATTTAAATCATCACATTTAGAACAGGAATGTTGATCACGGATGTGATTAAAACAACTTTAAAAATTATCAAAAAAATAAAACTTGAAATATTTTAAGATTTATTTTCCTCAACGGATCGTTTAAATTATTGTTATTTATGATTATTTACAAAATGCTTAGTTAGCTGGTCAGTCTTGTATATCCCTCGTAATTATCTCAGAGGATAAAACTTGCTCTTTCGAATTTTTCTCTTGAAAATTTCACGTTCCTTGAATTCCTCTTTCGGAGTTCGCAACAACAATTTTCCTGTAAATTAAATAAAAGGTCTTGTCATGAGAAAATTCCTCGATTAGGTTTTTAAGGTTCAGCGGGCCTATTACAACCTCTTAATTCCAGTCAATTTACGCCGTAAAATGAACTGACTTGCTTATCCGTATTATGACATCTTATTGCCAGCCAGTCAGTAGTCACGTGACACTTGACCGTCTTCTGCATGGATATTGGCTGGGAATTCCGTATTATGAGCGTCAAACTGACATTTTGTGGCTTGCTAAAGTGTCAAAAATTGTGTCAAACAAGCCAGTCAGTTTAAGCCAGTTTCTAGTAACTTTAAGTGAATTGTTTTGACTTTTTATTATATTTGAATCTATTTGATAGTTAAATAAAACATTAAATATGTGTGATGAGTTGATAATCTTCGAATTTCTCGAAAGTGATGCGTTTATAGTTTTAGAAATGATCGAAGTTTGTAATGTTCGCGATCCCGATTTCGTAATTGTAAACTGATGTTTACCTTTTTTGTTTTGTGTTCAATTCTCACCATTACTGTATTTTTAGTTAAAAATTACCTAAAAAATGATAATATAGCAGTTAGATTGACAATTCATATAATATTGGGTGAGAAATTGAAAGAGTTGTGTTTCAGAATATGACCGAAATTGTCTTTTGCAGTTTTTGTTCTAGAAACTTTTTTATGTGTTAAGTTATGCAAAAGATTATTGTTTTATATGAAAGTAGACATCATAACGAGTATTTTGATGTGCATATTGAATACCTATGTTATGTGAAAGAATAAATAAATATGACATCCGAAAAGGCAGAAGCTTATAGCCGAACCCCTAGGAACCTTTTCGTCGAAAACGTGTTTTATTGATCCTCTTCGATACCCGCTGTGAGGTGCTGCTACGTTCCCCCTTAATCGAAAACGTACGCATTCAGGGGTGCGTGGTGGCGTACGAGACCAGCGCAACAAGCAACGAACGCCAAAAATCGGGTTGAACTGTCCCGAGGGCTCGGTAGCCGAAGGGTACTGCCTGCTACCGTCACCGCCTCCTAACAGGGGCCAGTCCACCACACCGTAGGTTATCGAATGTTTACGTCTGGGCTCAGGGTGGCGCAGCACTTCAACACCGTCACCGCGGCGACCACCATGCCGCAGCACAGCGATCGCCAAGCTAACATATTTTTGTTAAAAAGTTTTGTTCAAGTAGGTACGTACACACGCTTACCCTTAGTTCCGAGTTACGTCTAAAGCGATTATATCGCAAATCCGACCAAATGTAATAGTCACAAAATATAAGGACTATCAAGTACTATTTGTGACATTGCGCGTTGGTCGGATTCGCAATATAATCGCTTTTGACGCAATTCGGAACACGGGGTTAATTTTGTTTTTGGCGGGTTAGGAGTTATCCTAGTACGTTCAGAAATGAAGTATATGAGACAATGCTCTATTTTCCACTTTATGACATTGTATTTACGGAAATAACACATAATTCGTTTTTAAACTCGTTGTTAATTTAGATTTCTGTTATAAAATTACATTAATTTCATCAATAAACAATATTTCATACAAAAATTTAAAAACCGTAAATACCGGTAACCTTTGTTTTTATGTTTTCGAACGCCATCTTTCAAATCAGTGAAACCAGCCACAGACAACTGTCCAGGATGATTCCAGTCAGAATAACGTACGTCATAATACGAAAAAGAACAAGGCAGTTTACGGCCGTAAACTGACTTGCCTGGAAACTGACTGGATTTTAAAACGGTCGTAATAGGCCCGCTGTACATGAAAGGTTCATTGAAGAGTGAGCGTTTGTATTTATTTAATATCTGTCTTAAAATTAGTCAAACGCAAAATGATTATTAAAATTTGTTAGAAACTTGTTTTTTTTTTTTATAACTATACAAGGTGTAAGGGACAGCCCTTCACAAACTTTAAGGGCTTGCTCAGTAGACGAAACTGAACAACCTTCCACAATTTTTTTTTTCAGGAAACAAAAAAAAATCGGCGTCGCCATACAAATTGTCCAATCAAGTTTATCATATACTAATTTGGTTGCGTTCTCTAAACAATATTGATGTCTGATTAAATAAATAAATAAATATATATATAAACATATTTGCTGCTCGTTTGGTGATACTCGAGGTTTTTTTTATAGACAAAATAAAAACAATAAGATGTAGGTATCAAATATGTTAGTAGAAATCCCAAGTCTAGAACCAAGTTCACACTCAGCCATAGTTATAATTGTTGCTTCAACAATACTAATTACAAAGGTCGTATCTCATAATATTACCAGACATTTCCACGACAAGGCCGCTTACACAATTACCAGGAAAGGAAGCTATCAAAACAATTTTCAAGCAAAAATCCTTTAAAACATTTTTGGGAAAATTAATATTTTGTTCTTAATGGTGATAAAAATTCTTTCGAATAATAAGGGGTGTAATAAAAATAGCGTTCATCCTGTGTTTTTCGTTGATGTTAAAATGGAATTTCTGAATACTCTATGTAACATATTTGGTTTGTTGAATTCATATTGTAATGATAACATACATACAGAGGGTTATTTGTGAAACACTGGCAACCTGTCAGAACTGTGTACTAAAATCATAAACAACAACTTTTGTTCTATGACTTTTAAAAAGTTATCATATTTTAGTTCATCAGATTTTCATACAAAAATAAAAATATTTAATTTTTTTTTAATATATAAATATATTGTATATCGATAAATATCACGAAGTCTGCGAAGCAAGCGATAGTACAATAGCGGAGGGAAGCGGGATCGGGCGGCGCGGATATTTGATGCGCTTACGTCGCGTTATACCGACGTAGGAATGTATAACAAAATACAGAGTTAAAATGTATTAGATAGAACAATGGAATCTTGAAGGATGTTTTTTTGGTAAATGTTTTGTAGGAAGTCATAGAACAAAAGTGGTTGTTTACGATGTTAGTAATACAGTCCTGCTAGGTTGTTAGTCTTTTACAAATAAGCCTTTATAATCTTTTTTACGTAGCGTTGGTAGGATGACAGCAGGACAAAAATATGCATCTTTAGATGAGAGACAAGGCTACATTGTATGAATCCGACAGCTGTCACCCGCACCATCCTATAGCAATTGTAGTGTAGAAATAGTCTAAATTCATATTGTAATGATGACATACCTATATAGCTAGAAGTAGTCTAAACTGATCATTTCAACTCTACAAAGGATTAAATAGAAATTAATTGGTGAAACTCTGCAGACTTGATGAGTTTCAAAATAAATGACGATATTATACGAAAATGCCAGTAAAACCAGACTATTGAACCCGAAATTAACAGTAAGTATAGATTTAATTATACATTTCGTAATAAAAAAAAAACTATACATATGTCTGTATAGTTGTTTTAGTAGAAACTTGCTCGGTACTATTGCGGTCATTTCTGTCTGATCACTTAAAAAAAAAATTCGCTTAAATCCTACGGTGCGGTGCCTAGCCAAACCCTTTGAAGTTTTCGTATCGAGTGCAAGCAAAAATGAACTTAGTGGTGGTCAGGTGAAAGTGTCTATGATGGTACATTTTGAAACATGAGAATTTACTAAAGTTGAGGTTAATAAATTGATCGATACGGTGATGAAAAAGAAAATTTCAGTAGCTAAAAATTTTATACTTACAACAATCAACAGGCAAGACGCATAAACTTAAGCCTTCGTGGAACACATAACCAGGCTTGCAGTCACAGCTGTTACCCCGACAGCCGCTGAAGCAAGTTTTGTTGACATCTTGGTAATCGGAGCAAGAGTTTCCGCAGTGGTTGCCACAGCCAGATGTGGCATTGTAGTCCCCATTGCAGGTAGCTGTAATAGTGAAGATGTAATCAATAAGGCATTTTATGAGATAATTTATTAACCTTTGGAGTACCGTAATTAGAGACACAATTGAAAGGCAATGAGAGAGCAAACAAGCGTTCGCTTGGAGTTTAATGAATTAAATGTTTTTAAGATGAAAGAAGGTAAAAATTGGTTTAAAAAAAAAGAGTATAAATTGATGTGATTAGCTAAAAGAATTGCATCAATTAACATATATTAATTTTAATAGAACTACATTTTTAATTTTTTTTTATTAATGATAGGCATGCGTTTGACCACTATCTCACCTGATGGTAAGCGATGATGTGGTCGACGATGAGCACGCTTGCCTAGAAGAAACCTATTCACTCTCGACTTAAAGACTCCTAAGTTGTAGCTATCAGGAAACACAGATTCCGGGAGGGAATTCCACTCCTTGGCTGTACGCACAATAAATGTGTTCGCAAAACGTTTTGTGCGTATGGGTGGGATGTCTACCATGTACCGGTGTACATTCATAAATAATAATTATAATCGTTGACGTGTCTACTAGGTTTCCAACCTTTTTTTTCTTTTTGAAAGTCTCTGAAGATGACTTTTGAAATTATTTCTTTGAAAATATATAATATGCCTAGTAGTCACTCAGTGATTAATTTACATTTTACTAGTGTAAGAATTTTTGAAATCGATTTAGTTGTCTTTGAATTTATTCAAGCTGTTTTCTCATGGTTTTGTCCACTCCTATTGGTCATAAAAGTTAAATAAATACCATGATAACATATAACGTACTTCTAGCCTTCATTGATAAATGTGTAATTCAAAACTAAAAGATTTTTTATTTACAAGCTTTTATTTAGTTTCACCTGTCCCGATGTTTGTCTGTAGTCAAATCTTGCAAATCAAATTTGGTCCACTTTCGGGTTACTGATTGAGCTGAAATTTCGCATGTATGTGTAAATCAGATGACAATACAAAATTATTGCGACATGGAGCTGATCTGATGATGAAACCGGAGGGTGACCGTAGGAACTCGGTAGTTAAACGATATAACCCCATCGAATTTGGGCTCGTATGATTCGTCTTGACGAGTATTAATTATACAGGTGTACTGCGCTATAAAAGCTTGCTTTAAAAAAATATTTTCATTAAAAACTTACGTTCTTGAGATTACGCGCGTTAGAATAAATTTTTCAGCTTGAAAATATTGGATTACAGTGTAATAGTACATGTAAATTATAATGTATAGAACGTATAGGTAGGTAATGATGTTAATTTCAGCATGACATATCTTAGCGCCTACGTGAGGTTTGTGGAACTGTTGATGACGTTTAATGAGTATTACTAATTACGTGCGCGGTTGGGTTTATAGTAAACCTACCTAAATGATATCATTATAATTGAATTAGTTAATCCTTGCCTTTATTGTGGTTTCAATTATGAATATAGTACATTTTCCTTTTGTTTGTCATGTGGTCATCAGAGACGGATATTTGTTTGGCTTTATCGTGTGTAAACTAAAATACTACTTTCCTACAACGCTATCAAGGCCCAAACTAAGCAGAGTTCAATATACTCAAACTAATTTTTTTTATGACTATATTTAGCAACTTGTACGACTTTGTATGCATCCTAAAAAATGCATGTGGTTGTGCAGGATGGTCAGTATAGCAAGTAAGTGCTTGTCCTGTGCAGTGGTTCTACACGGTCACTGTGTTAGAGGTGGGTCAAGGAAGCCCCATTTGGCCAGATTGTTTTTACAGCGGCCAACCTGGGTCCACAATCAGATAAGAGATTTCCTGATTGGCCACTGTGGACTTGACAATGGGGGAGATGTTCAAGACTGACCTATTTGAGAATATAAAAAATAATAGTGTCTCAATTCGAATGTTAGGTAGTATTATTGTAGACTCTACATAATCCGACAGTCTTACTTTAGTTACTTAGGGAACTCAGCGTACGTACTCACGCCCACAAACCACAAACTTGACTCACTTCGTAGTTCCTGCTGACTTTGGGTGACTTCTTATAACAAACTTATTCTACCTACACTGCCTGTTTCAGTTGTTCTTAATTCAAAATTTTGATTCTATCCCAATAGGGAATAGGCTTAAAAAAAAATTTTGTTATATAACTTGTAAGGTGGAAAGTGGACATGCCTAAATCGGGAGGTTCCTGTTTTTGACCTAGGTGGAAAAAACGCCTGGGGTGTCACCATTACGCAGATTACCGGAGGATACGGTGGACCATACGGTGAAAGTCTGCCCCGCTTGAGCGGAGCACCGCCGTGTCCTTGTGGAGGTGATTGACGGTAGTCATGGTCCGAAGTGAGATGATATGGGAAGAGAGTCGCCCCCTTCTGCAAAGTGGTTAAACAGGCGAAGGAGATGACTACAACTATGAGGTAACGGACTTACTCACCCCTTAGCCACCGCCTTAGGAAACGCTTCGGGCATCGGGAGTCGAAGTCATCCGGCCACCATAGGCACGAGCAATGGGTAGCTCACCCAGTAAGGACCTAACTCGAATCGACGGCTCCTAATGCTCCACGCGTGTCTCAAAGAGTTGTCTTTGACAAAATTAAATGGGCCCAGTAGTGCCTATGCCTGTTAGGGCTACAGAAAGAAAGAAAAAAAGAAAAGAAAGAAAAGTATTTATTTTGGCGCAAAAAAAAAACATTGTAGACAACAAAAACTTAAGACAAACACAAAACAAAAAATAAAAAATAAACCGACCGTGCCTTTATTTTGGCGTGTAATATATCTCGCGTGCTTTTCTTAGACGTATAGATCACTCTCTAATGTCCCAGGACTGGCCAGGCCTGGACCAAGAAGAGGACTTAAATGAGGATTTGAGAATTTCCAACCCGAAAAAAGACCCATCTGTGATAGGCATAAACAATGCGGAGGTACGTGTTTTTATGCTTTGTTTCCTTGGAATTGTCTCTTAAAACTTGAAGTAACGTTATTTAGGGAAAAGTTGTGTTTGTTAATGACATCATGACATTATATAAATTACGAGTTGCAAAACTAAGCTCAACTAAGGAAATATTTATTTAAAACTTCATGCCACCTACATTAATGCCACATAATATAGTGTGTCATTCGTGAAGCATTGTTAAACTCGTTAAAAAATAAGGCCCGTTTTGATATTTGAGAAAAATCTTATAATGTAACTTGGAACGAAACTGAAAGAAATAATAATTAGGGGTCCGGTGTAGTAGTAGCTATTTTAGTACTTAGTACTATACTGTACCGGACATTCCGTTAGGTAGTCAAAATTATTATTATTATGAGCCGGTTGTGTCCCACTGCTTGGCAAAGGCCTATACCAGCCTTTTTTTTAATGTTCCCATTGTTGGGACTCAAGCCTCCTCTCTAAGAGAGGGAATGGGCCGTAATCCACCACGTGGGCCCAGTGCGTGTTTGTGCATGTCACATGTCTTCGAATTTTTGGTTCTAGGACATGCCGGTTTCCTCACGATGTTTTCTTTCACTGTTTTGAGAGTATTGGTGATGAAATAAATTACGCAAAGTAATGCGACTGGCTGGGTTCGAACCCGCGACCTACAACACGTAAGTCGGGGCTGTTACCACTCGGCCACCGCTGCTTGCAAAGGCCTCCATTCCCATATTCAATTCTTTTCTCTCCTTAGCTACTTCTGGCCAAACTAAATCCAAATCGACACGCCATCTCCTTCTGGGCCTACCGCATCGCCGGATCCTGTTGTACGGAATCCAGTCAGTGGTTATCATTGCCCAATTTAATAGTAATCAAAATACAAATGTCAAAACGTGCCTTTTATTTTTTGCCAACTTTATTAGTCTACCACCATTAATTTACTCTATTCTGAGTAAACGTATACGTTTAACATATACCTTAGAAACATCTGTACAGGATACATGATCCTGAGTGCACACTTTCCGGTCCGCACCGGTAAGTGGCTTTCCTACCACCTGTGAGGAGACCCGAAATTGATATATTATTGGAATACCTATTAGAACTATCATTGAAGACCATAAATTATTTAAGGTGCCACGTTGCTGTACGGTTCTGCGACATAGGTATGTCACCCACTCCGCGAATACTAATCGCACTCAACACTTTTCTTGAATGTCAGTTGATTTGAAAGAAGACTGAGTGAAAAGTTTATTTATAAAATAAATGTATAGCGTTTTTTGTATTATATTGTCATTGAAGTGCGTTACATAATTTGTGTCTAATCGGTATTATTGGCATTATGTCGTTCTGGTTAAATAAATAAAGTCGCCTCTGGAATACAAGGGGCAATTGAAAGAATACAGATAGCTTAAAGCCAGTAAAAGTCTGTCATGCTATCACACTCTTTTTAGAGTGGAAAGATTTCCCATCCCATAAAGAAAAATTGTTGATTCAGATTGATAACCAATTAATCTGCTTAGCATATTCCGACTACCTGCCTGTTTTAAAATACATAACTACTACATGGATTCTCTCAAGATTAACTCAAAGTTACTATTGACTCAACAACAAGCTACCGTTAAAATATTTTGTAAAATTTTCGGTATCTTTCGTAATAATGAGTAATTTATTATTTTGGCATTAATTTATGTATTCGTCTACGTTCCACGATTTTAATTTTGCATAGTTTCAATTAAATGCTTTGTACTAACCATATGACAGTTTTTTTTTAGTAGATAGTGCCTTGTAGCATTTATTCTGTCTGTGCGCCACATTACTTAAATTTAGATTATCTCACAGCAGTTCAAAACATCCAACTTACGGCAGTCCGTCTTCGGTATGCACGTTCCATTGGCGTCGCGAACCATGCCGTCTATGCATACACATTCCGGTTTGCAGAGCGAAGTGGCCCCCCCACACCGGATCGGGTGGCCCAGGTCGTCACATGTTTTTGGCCCACAGTGGGAACACTCAATGTTCACTTCGTTTTCTTTACATACTTCCCGTTTCACGACTGGAAAAATAAGAAGATTAGTTTTCGATTGCGTTATAATGTGAATTGTATGACTGATTTATTTTTATAAATTTAATTTCAAATATTAAATACTAGTTTGTGGTGTAGCTGTTTATTATTTCATATTAAAAAAGCTGGTTTTTTGAGGCCAACGTCTTAAATACCCCTCAAAAAAATTTACGACCTGTCAAATCTGGTAAGTCGAATCAATTGACCACGACATTTAATTCATTACACAAAAAATGTTGTTGATGAACTTTTTCGTTTTTCAAAAAACGATGGAACATCTAGAATTAAATTATAAAATTTATGCTATGTTTAAATACCATTCAAAACAAATTATAGCTTTTTACCTAATATGTATAATTATACGAATGACCTTAAATTAAAAAAAAAACAGAGGCAAACCAATGTTGTATATATATGTTACCGGCACCTAGGCGGTGTATAGAATATCTAAAACGTGTAGGTAATGTATGAAATATTATTTATTTTATACTTAGCCTTGGTATTCTATACAATACCCAACGCGCAGTGGGTAATGTGTGTAAAAGATGAAAGCCTAAATTGGATGTATACAACTTTGTTTGTTTTAATGTTTATATGCATTACCTAGTCATTGTCAAAAAGTTAAAATGTAAGAGATAGACCTCTTCACATTTCGGTTGCGTATCATTGCTTAAGTTCTAACAACGTGTACGACAAAATCGGAAACTTTTCAGGATAGTAAATAAATTGTTTAGTAGCACGTAACTCAGTTTACAACTGAGTATAACGGAGTACCTACAACTGAGTTCCACGATTTTGCTTAGCTTTTCTGTTCAATACTAACTTACGTACTGTTTTTTTATGTGAAATGACACATCACCATCGTTTCAATGTATCATGCTTGATTCGTCAAACGCGTTGCGTTATTCAATTTCCTATCGAATGACATACGTACCGTATTAGGTCATAAAATAACTTACGGAGTGCTTGAACTTATGTGACGGCATAACAATTTGGAAAATAGCAACTGAAGAAACACAGGTGGGTTTTAGCCAGTAAAAATACGGACACATCATCGCTTACCATCAGGTGAGATGGTGGCCAAACGCGCCAATAATATATTAACAAAACATGGTTAGTTGGGGAGGTTCCTGAGGGAAATAGAGGCGGAAACTGGAAGGCGAACACCGGGTGTCACTAATGTGTGAACCGCTCAGGGGATATGGTGGAGCACACGGTGGGGTTGTGCCCCGCTTGGAAGGAGCATTACCTTGTCCTCGTGAAGGCATTCTGTGGCGGTAACCTATCGCGCCGGGCCCTGGTTCAGGCTATGGTCTGGACTGAGGAGAAATGGCAGCGGGAAGGAGACGGCCTCACGCGTGAGGAAACAGACATTTTTATGCCCCAGTCGTTGCGTCCCCGACCCCGACTATCAGCTACAGTAGATGTGAGCTTGTGGACGACGAGCAATGTGTAGCTTGTCGTCCAGCCGTTTAGGGGTTGGTCCACCCAGGGCGAGAAAAAAAGCAACCTTAAAAAAAAAACCGACATGACAATCTCGCTTTATCAAATAAATATCGGAAATATCCGTGTCATTAGCGAAACACTCCATCGTAGAAAAAAAAAAGTTTGGATGCCATTCTACCGAATAGGAATATCGGAATTCCTGCATTAAAAGTACCTACGACCGCAAAATTAAATGATTGGTGGCAAGGGAACGTCATTCCGTGTTTTGTTCAATTCTTGGAAATAGAATTTAATTTCGAACGAACTACACAGAAAGATCAGCTTTAGCAGTTTCATACTATTTTCCTTTTAAAAGTAGGTAATTAAATTAAGTGCTTTTGGAACTGTAAGACCAAATGTTTAGTACCTGACGATATTAAATAGCACGTCTTTGTGCCACGCGTACACTGCAACTAGCGTTTTATTACTAGTACGTAGAATATGAACGAGCAAAAAGTTCACTTTGGAGAATAAAAAACTTGAAAATTCATGTACGACTTTCAGAAACATATGAATGTAAAAAGTTCAGGAACTAAGCACGTTTATTATGTACATTGCATACTATCGTGTACTCGAAACTTTGCTGACGTAAAACTCGAAGAGTATCCCACGGGAATGTTCTACCGGAAAAAATCCACAATAAAAAAGCCGTAATCCACCACGCAGGCCCAGTGTGGGTTGGTAGAGTCACATGTCTTCCAATTTTGGTTTTTAGCGCAGTGATGATGAAATAAATTTCACAAAGTAATGCGCCCGGCTGGGTTTAAACCCGCGACCTACAACTCGTAAGTCGGAACCGTTACTACTCAGCCACCACTACTCTCAACAAACATCCAAATACACAGATTTTGCATCCTTGCGTGTACATATTATAAAGCAAAGTTCCCCACTGCCTATGTCTGTCTGTCTGTATGATCACGATAAACTCAGAATATGCCAATCAGTTTTTCATGTCGTTTTTATCAATAGACTGAGTGTTTTTTTTTAAGCTTCTATCGCGGGCCTTGAGCGTGGAGACCGAATCCAGAAATTCCGTAACGAAAATAACCTAACACCCCCCACTCATTTGTTTTTTGAGCGTGGTGACCGATAAGAAAACAAATGAGTGAACAATCAATCAAAATTCAATTCAATGTGTGAAAGTGTAACTTCAATTAGGTAATATCAAAGAAAAAAAAACAAAGGAAAAAAAATACTGCATAAATAAAATAAATAAATAATTATAATTGCATAAGTTGATAAAAATGCTATGCAATAGCTTTACCGCGGCAGTCCCCGAGTGCCACACGTCTTTTTTTTTTTAATTATGTATAGGCTCGTGTTTGACCACTATCTCACCAGGTGGTAAGCGGTGATGTGGCCGACGATGGAGCACGCTTGCCTAGAAGTAACTTATTCACTCTGGACTTAAGAGACCCCCTAGGTTGAGGCGTGGCTGGAAAGACCTCACGGCGTCCTTACCTTCCGCATGACGCAGGTCCTTACCGGACATGGTTCGTTCGGGAGTTTCCTGCACCGGATTCGTGCGGAAGTGACGCCCGGGTGTCGCCACTGTGCGGAATGCCCGGAGGACACGGTGGAGCACACAGTCGAGGTGTGCCCTGCTTGGGCGGAGCATCGCCGTGCCCTCGTGGGGGCGATCGGCGGCGGAGACCTCTCGCGCCGGGCCTTGGTTGAGGCCATGGTCCGGAGCGAGGAGGAGTGGCAGGCGGTCGCCGACTTCTGCGAAGCAGTAATGCTCGCAAAGGAGGAGGCCAAACGCATCAGGCAACGGCGTTATCGCCGCCGCCGCCGCCGCCGGGATTCTGATCCCGATTTCCGGCCACCGTAGGCGCGGGCTTGCAGACAGTGAGCAATGGGTAGCTCGCTGTCCGGCCGTCCGGTAACTGTCCGGACCAAGCCCAAGGCGTCGACGGCGCGCACTGTTCCCGCGCGCCTCAAGGAGTTGTCAGCAACAGCAGGGACCCAGCCGGGTCGAAGCCTACTGGGGCCAGGGTTATCCGAAAGGGCGCTCGAGCCCCGGTATGAAGGCTAGAAGGAACGGGGTGGGTCTTTTAGTCAGTAAGAGTCTGACACTATCTCCCGCTCCACCCAAGGGCAGGAGATGTCAATGCATGATTTTTTCCCACCATAAAAAAAAAAAAAGACCCCCTAGGTTATAGCTGTCAGGAAACACAGACTCAGGCAGGGGATTCCACTCCTTAGCTGTATGCATAAAGAATGTGTTCCCAGAATGGTTTGTACTTATGGGTCCAGCATGTGCCACTATCATCCGTCAAGTGGTCCGATGATGGAAAAAACTTGGCGGATTTATGAGGAATATTCATATCTAGATATTACATAATATATTTTATGTGGTAGAGAAAAGCCAAGAATTTCAAAGATTTAAAACATCAGTGCGAAGCTCGGGCAGGTTAGTTTAAAATATTAGTAGAAATGTACATAAACAAAGCTGAAATTAAATGGAAGACTGCGTTTACACGGTACGAGTTCAATCGATTTACACATGCACGGATAGATTCTCCACTGGCATTGTGGGAATCAGTGATCCGAGATGTCTTGGAAGTTTGCTTTCCGATTGCACTACTTTTCCGCTTCAGATGTGGCAAAATGTATTCCAAAAATAAAGGCTGATAGAACACTGTACAATAGAATCTATAAAGTGAGTTTCTGAGTAAAAATTGAATATGTGACCTACTTTTTGGCAGTAAAATTCATTTGATGATAGACAACGCACAACATGAAGATTAAAAAAAAAAATATTTACCATATAAGTTGCTGTATGAATACAATCTTGTACAAGATTCTTAAAATATATATACCATACATAATCGGGCACGGACATATATCATTATAGTTATAGGTGAAACGATAACAAATAATGTTATATAAAAAAATTACCTCTAGTTCTTTTTACTAATATAATTAGTAGGTTATCAGCATCTGCCACCGGTGAGACTAGAATGAAAACTAATCCAGAAACTGGTCTACCCATTTGCCGAATTTCATCTAAATCTGTTGAGATCTTTTAGCGTAAAAGAGTAAGAAACATAAACACACATACAAACGTATGCTTTTATATTATTAGTGTAGTTGTGGGTGGGTTTTCTAGGGACCCGCATATTTCGATATTTGGACGGTCAGATTCCTATATCTCAGTATCTACGAGTATTTCAAATATTTAATTCAGAATGCGTGCATACCGGCGAACTACGTGTTTCTTGCTCTTCCTCATAAAAATGCAACGGGAAAGATTTGCAGTAGGATATTATAGATATCTTGCATTTCTTTATTACTCGTAGATATGTTTTACAGTATACAATAATATACGATGAGTATCTTAGTATGTTTCAGTGTTCGGAAGCATTGTTAGGGAATATTTTTACACTAGAGGTATAATAAAAACCCAAACTAAACTAGTCAAATGTTTAGTCTTCTCCATATTCAGCTACCCTGTAGCTGAATACTTGGACTTTAAAAAAGGCGGACCGCGACCGCATTGATGCCTTCGAGATGTGGTGCTGGAGAAGAATGCTTCAAATTCCCTGGACTGCTTTCCGTACAAACCGCTCTATCTTACGAGAACTGAACATCAAGATCAGACTGTCGACTACCTGCATGCGCAGAGTACTGGAGTTCTTTGGCCACATTGCCAGGAAAAATGGCCAAAACCTTGAACAGCTCTTCGTAACTGGCGTGGTTGATGGCAAACGACCAAGAGGCCGCAGCCCAATAAGATGGGCAGATCAGGTCCGCTCCACACTGGACATCCAATTGTACGTTGCACTTCATGACGCTAAGAACCGTCACAGATGGCGAGATTCCATCAATAAGAAGCTAATCCAGGGGGAACTTCACGACCCTCAGTAATGAGGAATACGACTCGAGGAGGAGGAGGAGGAGGATAATAAAAAACTGGCCAAGAGCGAGGGTTCCGTACACACTTACATAATATATGTTAATAGTTCGTTTCTTGCATGAGGTCACTAAGATTTTCCCGAATTGGAAGTAACAATTTTCTGATGTAATAATAAAATGAAGGTTTCAAGAATTGCCCGTTTATTTGTGCTATGAGAGTTTGATTCTAGGTCCTTGGAAAGGTTTTTATAGGTTTTTGATTTCCTTGTGAGCGTCAAAATATGCGCTACTGACGAAGCATAAACCGCCCTATTTTTAGATTAGCTTAGGCTTTTGGATACCGAAATTAGAGACACAATAGAAAGATAATGAGAGATTGATCGCCGGCATTCGCTTGGGGTTTAATGAATTATGTAGAAGTTTGAAAAAAACTACTCCAAAGGGTAAGAGACCTGCGTATTTGATATTAATTTCAGTTTAATTACGCCTCGCGTTATTGAGAAAAAGAACATACAGGCAACATGTGATCCAGTAAGGGTTCTGTTTTTGACGATTGAGGTATTTAACCCTAAAAATCGATCGACGAAGTATAAAAATGGTCATGCCGGAAAGACCGGTTTTCCGGCATGACCAGTTATTATACTGGATACGATAGTGTAAATACTACAGACAAAATTAATTTCCATTATACGTTGCCATGTCCAAAAACATTTGATATTGCACCTAAAAGCAACAAGAGCAGTAAGAGTTGAGGGCAGTGGTGGCTGAGTGTTAACTGCCACGACTTACGAGTCGCGGGTTCAAACCCAACCAGGCACATTACTTCGTCTAATTTATTTCATCACGACTGCTCTCAAAACGGTGAAGGAAAACATCGTGAGGAAACCGGCATGCCTTAGAACCAAACATTCTTGTTCCTTTCGTTTCAGTCCATCCAAAGGCTGTCTGGTAGAAATTGGCTTGTGCAATAAGACTACCTATTGTACACGTATTTTTGTAAATGTTTGTCCTTTATTAAGTTAAGGTGTGCAATAAAGTTGTATAATAATAATAATTCGAACACATGTGACATCCATGCTTCTCCTAGAGACTTTGCAAGTTATCGTAATGATCAAACTCAGGATTTACTGACCGTATTGAGGTAGTGATTTAATTTATGGTAACAATTATTACTTACTAGGAAACTGAAAGTGAATGGATAGTTAATCTTAAACCTACACACCCTCTAACATACATACTTACACTTACAATATCACTTTATACACCCAGAGGACATTTACCATTTATTCATTTACCATTTTTTTTTTTTATTATTATTATCTTTTTTTGTTTGAATTAATTTGTTCCATTATTTACTTTTTTTAAATTATCTTGAGTTCGTACTAGCAGACCCAGCTCCAGGGTTTGAGGCACAGCATGCCGAAATACAGGCACCTAGCCTAGTTCGGCAGTAGATACAAAATTAAGCACAATTGTGACTGCTTAGTGTTAAACAAATTGTGTAAACTTGTATTTTTCTGGTGTAATAAATTATTATTATTATAGAGAGAGGAGGCCTGAGTCCCAACAGTTGGAACATTATAAGACCGACTATGCTCTGCTATGCTAACTTGTACTTCATAACTAGTTACAGAAACTAAACATGATATTGTAAGAAGAAACATAAACGGACGGTCAAACTTACCTTCACTATGTATAAAATAAACCCAATAGGTGGTCACAAGAACTATCACAAACAATTTAGACATCGTAACCAACAAACGTCCACTACAACCGTCGAATACAACAAGAATGATATTTTCAAACAACTATAATAAAATTTAATTCAACTCCAGACTCTTGGCATTCAACTTTTTTCCTTTTGAATGAGTAATTCACGACATTACGAAATCTGACATGACGTTTTCCTTTTATTTCTTGACGTAGTCCAAGTTCGATTGCAATCATAGTAATTAATTTGTTTGTTAATATTGTGAATGAAATCGAGTCTAATTTGACATTGTCATTGTCTGATTAAAAGGAAAAATCTGCTTGAATCACGTGAAATTTTGCTCATCTTTTGTTTTTGCTCGCTTTTTCCTTGTGATGTAGGGTAATGTCTTTTCCTATGGTTGTGGTGATAAGAATGTGGTATATGTGGGATTATCTTGTGAGTATGAGCGCGTTATTCAAGTATTTATGTTTGTGTTGATGATTTAGAATTTACAGAATAATACTTGAATCCTATTTTCCCCTTAACTTAGTTTTGAATAAAATTAAGATTTTATTAAGCTATTGCATAGCTTCTATCGCGGGCCTTGAGCGTGGAGACCGAATCCAGAAATTCCGTAACGAAAATAACCTAACACCCCCCACTCATTTGTTTTTTGAGCGTGGTGACCGATAAGAAAACAAATGAGTGAACAATCAATCAAAATTCAATTCAATGTGTGAAAGTGTAACTTCAATTAATATCAAAGAAAAAAAAACAAAGGAAAAAAAAATACTGCATCAATAAAATAAATAAATAATTATAATTGCATAAGTTGATAAAAATGCTATGCAATAGCTTTACCACGGCAGTCCCCGAGTGCCACACGTCTTTTTTTTTATTACAACCCTATATAGCCCTAGGGATACAAGTGGAAAAACTTTGTTATTGCGACCGAAGCAGAATTCGCCCGAGCTGCTGGCGAGGGTATTATGAAGCCGAGTGCTGCAGTGACCAATTTCCACGTATATTTAACGACGTCTTTTTATACGCTTACGAAAAAACAAAAAAAAAAAGGTGTTGACCGGCGCCCCGTGGGAGTCTTAGTGCCCAGCCAGAATACAATAAATTATGGCGGGGGCGAACTCGCGCACTTTTCCGCACTAGTATGGAAAACAGATTGCGCGCCTAAAGGCGATGAGGACAAGAGCGGATTTTTGAGTAAGTGTATTGAAAAACAATTTTGATAAAAGGCGTATTCAAATTTAAATAAAATGCAAATAAAGCTGTCCCGACTTTATGACGACATTAGTGATTTTTGAAAATCGAATAACAATATGTGCCAAAAATGCTGTTCAAATTGCGGACACGAAAATTCGGCAAAAGCGAAATATGAAAATCTAAGAAATGGTACAGTGACAAAATATCTCCGAGCAAAGACAGTTTCCCCCTCAATTCCCTCTATTTGTCTCAATATACTCTCGACGTCTATCGGATTTCTTTGCAAAAGCCTCTTATCCCGTTTCCTCCGTGTTTATAGTTTTTGGCCGAATAGTGAAGTGATTGAGTGCTCAGGTATAGCCATATATGTATATTCAATCCTCGATAGTTTTTGATTTTAATATATCTGAATCTGAAGAGGTAGACGTTTTTATTAGTGATGTAATCTTATCTAGATTTTTTAAATGAAAATATAATTATAATTATAATGTTTTTTTGTTTTCAGCAAGTACTACAATATAGTTTGTGAAAAATGTGGTCAAAGGCCCTACCACGAGCTCTTGACGCGATCCATTTTGTGATCTAAACTGAATCGAGCTATATTGAGTGTTTAACTCCATCCCTCTTTCTGGCGGTCACCTCCTTCTGCGAAGCAGTAATGCTAGCAAAGGAGGAGGCTGACCGCATCAGGCAACGGCGCTCTATCCATCGCCAGGATTCCGATCCCGATTTCCGTCCACCGTAGGTGCGGACTTGCGGACGGCGAGCAATGGGTAGCTCGCTGTCCGAACCGAGCCCGATTTGTCGACGGCGCGCACTGTTCCCACGCGCCTCAAGGAGTTGTTGTAGCCTACCAGGGCCAGGGTTAGTTTCGAGAGATAGCTCAGCCCCGGTATGAAGGCACGAAAGAATGATTTTCCCACTATATAAAAAAAATCCCTCTTTCTGGTTCTCTCGACTGAAAATTTAACACGTCATGGTAAGGCCCCTGGACATATTATCTCTGTAAAAAGATATAAATGTAACGAAAGACCAGAAGAAGTATCACTATTATGTAGGTATTCGTAAATTCTTTATCATCCAAAGGTCTATGCTCGGAGTTTCCTTACATGATCGAATCAGAAATGAAGATATCTGCAGGAGAAACAAGGTTGCAGACATAGCACGAAGAATCGCCCAACTTCACCTTTCGAATATCGTAATTTGAGACACAATAGAAAGATAATGAGAGAGCATAAGCAAACGCACTTGGGGTTTAATGAATTAAATGGCAATGGGCAAGGCACATTGCTCGCAGAATAGATGGTCGTTGGGGCCGAAAGGTTCTGGAGTGGCGATCTCGCACCGGAAGACGCAGCGTTAGAAGGCCTCCTACAAGGTGGATCGATGACCTGGTAAAGGTTGCGGAAATCCGATGGATGCGACGCGCGATTCTTGAGGGAGGCTTATTTCCAACCGTGGACATCTGATGGCTGAAATGATGACGAAGATGTTGAAATTCTTTATTGCTCATAAATGTTATACAACTGAAGTATTTAGATTGGATTTTACCCTATGCACCGCTAACTTTTGATCGTTTTAATCCCGTGGAGGGTCGATCCGGTACATGAAACACTATCGATTTGTAAAGATAAAATTAAAAAATAAAGTACTTTTTCTTCAAAACTCGTATTAATTTACGCATGTACGAAATTAATATCTTTAAGAAAACGTCCGCTGAGCGAGTTCAATGACCTGTAGGTAGTAGTCGGCGTTGCGAACAAACTAACTACAGGTCATTGGACTCGCTGAGCTGACGTGAGTTTTGAAAAAAAGATACTTTATTTTTTAATTTTATCTTTACAAATCGATAGTGTTTCATGTACCGGATCGACCCTCCACGGGATTATAACGATCAAAATTTAACGGTGTATATTAGTTCGCTGTTGTGAGTAAAGTGTAAACAATTTCAATAAAAATGAGAGTTCATTAACTGGAATGTCAATATAGCTCGTATTCGTAAATAAATTCTCTTGACAAATACTCAGGGAAACACTGTTGTTCCTGTGTATTACAGTTTTCTGAAGAGACACACAGGAAGGCAATTGTACCATACTTCGTTTGGTTTTTTAGGGGCTGCCCATAAATTACGACATATGTTAAGGGGAGAGGAGCGTCGACGGAGTATGACTTTGTGTGACATGAGGAAGGAGGAGTTGACGAGGATGTTTCGTGGCGTTAGAATTCAAGATCTACTACTCTATCTGTGCTGAGATGTTCCATATTCTTTATTGCGCACACAACTTTTATAAAACAAACAAAATATTAAGCGGATGCACGTGAAGAGCTTAACCCACAATTGGGTTTCTTATAGTAAACCTTATATTAAAAAGAGAGAAATTTTGTCCTGAGAAATGTTGTGGTTGGTTTTAAAATATTTGATTTATTAAAAATGTTTTAAATGGAAGTTAGACTAATTTCGGATCGACTGTAATAAAAACTGATTTACTGTGGTCATGTATTTAATTTAATCATTTTTAATGTAAAATTGCAAAATACTTGTCGTTACACTAAGAAGGGTCTCACTAATGTGATCAACTGTGACAAGTACGGGAGGGTCACAAAATCATGAAATTCTTGTGACATAATTTGTGGTTGGCCCTTACTGGTAATTGGCACTGCAACATACGACAGGACAAATTGATGTAGGTGTACGGAATCGTAGTGAAAATAAATTGTCAACTTTTGAATGTTGACTTAGAAGGACTTTTCATATTTTTTATTGTCATTAAACATGCATTATAAGTATGTTGATCAAAGAAAGTAAATGGAAGTAGGACAGTACAGGTTAGATATAATAAGAATAATATTTATTATTTTGTTCATAATAACAAAAAAACATATCTTACAATTAGTACACAAGTACTAAGTATAATAAAATTATATCTGTAACTCTCTGTCTTTTTTCTTTTTCTTGATGATGGTTTCCACTCTAGGCAGTATCTTTATGGTTTTATCTGGTGAATCTGAGTTGTGATTATATTAAACGAACTTCTGCCACTGGCTTCGCCCGCATGAAATTTGGTTTCACCATACAAACTTTGGACCCCGTTTTACCCCCTTAGGGGTGGAGTTTCGTGAAATCCGTTCTTAGCGGATGTCTACACTCTATAAAGAACCAACCAGTCGAATTTTAATTTGGTTGGTGTTATAGTTTCTGAGATTTCGTGATTGATCAGTGCGTATTTCACTTTTATATAGGTACACTTGAGAGCAAAAAAATCGCACATGGCTTGTAATTTTGTTTAATACTGTTTTTTTCTTAAATCCAAATATATTGAGTACAAATTATTAAGCAAAATTTAAGCATACAAAGTTAGCTTTATAAAAATACAAAATTAAGATCATTGACCTTCACGTAACTCACAAAAACCAGCGGTGTATCCAATTCCCCAAATTCATCCTTCTGCATTTCACTACTTGCACCTTTACCTGGAGCAACAAAAAGGGTACTGTTTTGGAGTTTTAATCAGTTTCCGTTGACGTGATAACGTCTCTATTAGAAACAGACGGATTTACTGGAAAAATATGAGCCTGCAGAAACCATTCAAGTTATTGCCTTGCCCATAGCAGGCCATAATCAAAATGAAGTCGCTCGACAGCTAAATTTTAGCCACTGCCCTGTTCGTCTGGTATATTAGACGTTTCAAGAGACCCATGGGTATATTCGGCGACCAGAATCTGGCCGGTGGCGCATAGGATCAGGGCGTGATTATCGCTTTCCTGTAACATGGATAGTACTTTGAGACATCGGTTACTGAACACGATTGAACTGACACAAAATCTTCAAGAAGTTTGCAATGTCAGTATAAATCAGTAGACGATTGGGAAAAGACTGGGTAAAGCAGGCCTGACTACACATCACTCAGCAAATGGTACCAAATTGATCACAGCTCACCCACAAGTCCGGCAATAATTTGCCACTAAACACTTAAATTGGCTGTGTGCTTAATGGCAGGCTGTTGTGTTTTCTGTTAAATGCAGAATGACTTAGATGACCATGATGGATGCTGAAGGGTCTACAGAAGGTCATTAGGGCAATTTTGACGATGCTGCATAAGCGAACAACTGGGTTTTGGAGGCGTTTTGGGGTGGCATAATGTTGGACACTAAAACTGACTTTGTATTCATCACTGGGCCATTACTGGCCTGATATCGAGAGGGTTGATGCCTTTATGATACATTAAAAAAGTGCTCGAAGAATATGTGAAGCCACTTGTGTGGCTTATGGTAGATTGTTTTTCCTTAATGCAGAACAACACCAGATCGCATGTCGCTAGAACAGTTTGCGACTACATGTAAGACGTTGGAATCATTGCGAGAGAGGTGCTGTAGTTAAGATCTTAATCCAATTGAGCATATCTGGAATGACTTTGAAAGAAGACTTAGTGCAAAAATTCTGGTGCTTCGCGCCTCCAAGAGCTTCAATTTGTCATTGACGAGGAGTGGGACTTTATACCCTAAGATTTCATGGTAAAATTATACGGTTGATGAAAAATCGAGTAACTGCTGTAAATAAGGCTAAGGAGGGAATACACTTTATTGACAAACAGGATGACCAAGAACTTCCCCGTGTTCGTTTGCGGGGACTTCAACGCCTGGAATACGGCTTGGGGTTCCCGGTACACGAATCCACGGGGTCAGATGGTGGAGGACTGGGCTTTGGAGCTGGGTCTGGTCGTCCTGAACCGGGGTTCTGTCCCTACGTTGGCGCGGATGCGGGGTGAATCAGTGGTGGACATCTCGTTTGCCAGCCCCGCTCTGTCGCCGCGTGTCGTCGACTGGCGCGTTATGGAAGAGATGGAGACGTACTCCGACCACCGGTACATCCGGTTGGACGTCTCCGCCGAAACCTCGGCCGCGCCGGTCCGACAGAGCCCTTGCGGTCCGCGGTGGGCGCTTCAGCAGATGGACCGGGAGCTCCTCCTGGAAGCCGCGACGGTACAGGCCTGGGTGCAAGCACCGGACAGGCCTGTCGACATAGACGTCGAGGCGGATTGGTTCCGGGAGGCCATGTCGCAAATCTGCAACGCGGCAATGCCCCGAGTCCGTCCAGGGCGAGCTAAGCGCCAGGTGTGCTGGTGGTCGCCGGAGATTGCTTTAGCACACGCGACGCCGGTACGCCAGACACTGCAGGCGCCGCATCCGCCCGCCGGATGCGGAGGCCAGAGAGGCGGAGCTGTATGAGGGATACAGAGCGGCAAAACGCACCCTCCGAACGGAGATCAAGCGGGCCAAACTGGAGGCCCGCAACGTGTGGCTGGGGTCTCTGAACGCGGACCCGTGGGGGCGCCCGTACAAATTGGTACGGGAAAAGCTCCGCCCCTGGGCTCCCCCGCTGACTCAGAGTCTCCGGCCCCAGATCGTGGAGGGTGCGGTGAACGCTCTGTTCCCTGCGCGGGGGGAACACTCCCCCCCCGCCCATGGCTCCCCCTCCACCGCCAGCGGTGTCTGACGCGGACCGCAACAGCGACGACGACGACGATGCTCAAGAGGTGACCGAGGTAGAGATGAGAGTGGCGGTGCGAAGGCTGAGTGCCAGAAACACCGCCCCAGGACCCGACGCTTTGCCTGGAAAGGCCTGGGTTCTGGCCATGGAGGCTCTCGGGCCTCGACTGAGAGGGCTCTTTAGCGCATGCATGGAGAGGGGCCAGTTCCCACTTTGCTGGAAGACGGGGAAACTGGTCCTCATCGCGAAGCCGGGGCGCCCTGCGGACTCTCCGTCCGCGTACCGGCCCATTGTGCTGCTCGACGAGGTGGGCAAGCTCTTTGAGAGAGTCATTGCAAACCGCCTCGTCGGGCGCCTAACACGGGTGGGGCCGGACCTTTCGGACGGACAGTTCGGCTTTCGCAGGATGCGCTCTACGGTGGACGCCATCATGCGCGTGCGAGCCCTCACGACGGGGGCTGCGGTGTCCCGGGGCAGGTGTGTCGTGGCAGTGTCCTTGGACATTGCCAACGCGTTCAACTCCCTGCCCTGGAGTACGATCCGGAGGGCACTCCGGTACCACCGGGTGCCCGAATACCTCTGTCGAGTGGTCGAGGCCTATCTGTCGGATAGATTTATAGTCTACCCCGGTCACCAGGGAGACTGGAAACGTCGAGAGATGTCGTGCGGTGTTCCGCAGGGGTCGGTACTAGGGCCACCCTTGTGGAGCATCGGGTACGACTACGTGCTGCGCGGCGACTTCCCTGACGGGGTCAGCGTGGTTTCCTACGCAGACGACACGCTGGTTCTAGCGCAGGGAGAGTCGTACCAGGCGGCGGTCGCTCTAGCGACACGCGGGGTTGCGATGGTCGTTGATAGGATCCAGGAGTTGGAACTCGAGGTGGCGTTTCACAAATCCGAGGCGATGTGTTTCCACGGTCACCGCTCTCGGAACGCGCCGCCATTGAGTTCCCAATTAACGATAGGAGGAGTTCACATCGGTGTCGGGTCGACGATGAAGTACCTGGGACTCGTCCTCGACAGCCGGTGGAATTTCGTGGAGCATTTCCGACGTCTGGCTCCCAAACTCAACGGGGCTGGGGTGCGCTCAAGCGGCTCCTGCCCAACCTTGAGAGTCCAGACGCCTCCTGCCGGAAACTCTACGCGGGGATCGTTCGGTCCATGGACCTCTACGGGGCGCCGGTGTGGGCGCCGTCGCTGAAAAGCGACCGGCGGCCGTACTGAACGCCTGCCAGAGGGTCATGGCGATAAGGATGGTGCGGGGATACTGCACGGTCTCCCGCGAAGCGGCGAGCCTTCTGGCTGGCCTACCACCGTGGGATCTGGAGGCAACAGTCCTTGCACACATGCACGATATGCGCGTGGAGATGCAACGCCGGGGTGAAAGTCCGCTGCCGCGACAGGTCACGGCATGGCGGACAGAGCTCCGGCGGGATCTCATGGTGAAATGGCGCCAGTGCTGGGCACGCCACAATCATGGCGGTAAGTCCCCTCTTTGAGGCGTGGCTGGAAAGACCTCACGGCGTCCTTACCTTCCGCATGACGCAGGTACTCACCGGACATGGTTCGTTCGGGAGTTTCCTGCACCGGATTCATGCGGAGGTGACGCCCGGGTGTCGCCACTGTGCGGAACGCCCGGAGGACACGGTGGAGCACACAGTCGAGGTGTGCCCTGCTTGGGCGGAGCATCGCCGTGCCCTCGTGGGGGCGATCGGCGGCAGAGACCTCTCGCGCCGGGCCTTGGTTGAGGCCATGGTCCGGAGCGAGGAGGAGTGGCAGGCGGTCGCCGACTTCTGCGAAGCAGTAATGCTCGCAAAGGAGGAGGCCGAACGCATCAGACAACGGCGTTATCGCCGCCGCCGTCGCCGGGATTCTGATCCCGATTTCCGGCCAACGTAGACGCGGGCTTGCGGACAGTGAGCAATGGGTAGCTCGCTGTCCGGCCGTCCGGTAACTGTCCGGACCAAGCCCAAGTCGTCGACGGCGCGCACCGCCTCAAGGAGTTGTCAGCAACAGCAGGGACCCAGCCGGGTCGAAGCCTACTAGGGCCAGGGTTATCCGAAAGGGCGCTCGAGCCCCGGTATGAAGGCTAGAAGGAACGGGGTGGGTCTTTTAATCAGTACGAGTCTGACACTATCTCCCGCTCCGCCCAAGGGCGGGGGATGTCAATGCATGATTTTTCCCACCATAAAAAAAAAAAAAAAGTTTGGCTCTCATTCTATCTTAAGTGAAATTTGGTAATTTTTCCCATATATTGGATTTTGTGCTCTAAACCCTTTCAGGGATATTTTTTACGCTGTATTTCATATCATTAGAAAGGTAATTAAATAGGCTTTCAATTAGTGTAGGAAATGTTTACAATATCTATACACATTCATGAGAAAAACTGCCTGAACAAAAAGAGTTATGTTGTGCGATTTTTTTGCTCTCGAGTGTATATATTAACAATTCCTTACAACCAGGGGGACATCATGATTTAAATCGGTAATAAAAGATTATAACTATCATTTAGTTTTGATTTTCTAACTGAGAGTTTCTGAAAAATCTACACTAATATAGTAAAGAGGTAAAGATTTTTTTTGTTTTATGTTTTTTTTTTGTCTGTAGGAGGTAATATCTGGAATTACCTACTGGTCCGATTGCTAAAATTTTTTCACCGATAGAAAGCTGCTTCATTCCTGAGACATAGGCTATATTTTATGTACACGGACGAAGTCGCGGGAAAAAGCTAGTATAATGTAAATTTGCAGAGAATACAGCAAAGTAATATAAAACATAAAGCCCTCCCAACAAATACTGACGCGAATCTGACTAAAGAATATAGATAGAAAACAACCATTCACAACTTACAAGAATATAAATAACGCTAGCAAAAGCCGAAGCTGTTGCAAACTACTTAACTTTTTACGTCAGTGTAATCTATTTTAGTCGTATGAAGGAGCTAAGTGTAGTCAGAAAACTTCTAGGAAAATAAATATCGTCGAATAAGAGCAGTTCGAGTAACTACGAAGTTGTGTGCGGAAGCAGTTGAAGTTTGTAACGTACCAGTGTGTTCGTTTAGTGAAAACAGGTACAGTTTTCCCATGTGTAAAGAGCTTTTCGAACCAGTTTTGTGTATGTTTAAAACATTTGTGAAGTTGTTTCAAAGTTCACTGTTTGAGTGAGCGATGCGTTGCTAATATTGAAACTTTGATCAAGTTTACGCTGAATGACTGTTTATTGCTTGGATTATTTATAAATGTGTTTCTGTTAGTAGCGAGTTATGTTATTTGCTTGTAATTTATATCAGGCGTTATCCAAATCTGTTTATTAAAGTTATTCTTTAGAAGAAGGTAATGTTACGATGAATAATCTGTCGATGATAGAAAGTTGTATTATTTATTTATTTATGTATATCCCTTTTCTTGACAATGTATCTTGTCAGATACAGTCAACTTTAAAAAATCTTAGTTTCGAAAATATAGTGAATGACATGAAACTTCTCACAACAATTTATATTTTGAATGATTCCAAATTCATTTTTATTTAGCATGATGATATTGGTAGCATCGTTACATTTTGAATCCAAAAATTGTGCACAGAGTCGGGACGATCGTAGGCATGGAGGTAAGAATATTTTATTTTTTATATATTTTGCCGGGATTTTTATGTAGTGTTGAACGTTTTTATATTTCATATGAAGTAAACATTTGTATCAAGTATGATTTCAAACCAAATATTTACTATTGTGCAAAAAAACGAATCTTGTTTGTGCATGTATCTCACAGTGCACACTGCTAAGTTATCACAGAATTAGGTACAGAGTGCTGTGTATCTCTGGGTACACACCGCCAAGTTATTACAGAAATAATTGTGCACGCAAAGTATTCCTCTAAACTTACAGGAAAACTTTAAGAATCATTCCATGAAAGTAGATTCATCATTGACGGGGTGACGGTGCTACATAAAGGGAAAAAAACTGGTCATCGATATTTAAAAAGCAAACCAAAGAAATGGGACTTCAAAATATTCATTAGAGCTCCAAGTGTCTGGATTCATTTACAACTTTACTGTGTATGGTGGTGATGACACATTTCGATACGAAGATTTTTACCCCGCTAGATTCTGGTTTCGGGTTAGGGGCTATAATAATTGCAGCCGTTTGCATAAAAAAGCATTCCAGAACCAACATGTTCAGGGGTCTCTTTCGATACCTTTTTCACCAGTTTAAAATTAATTAATTATCTATTCTCACTTGAAACCATTCGTTTAAATAGGTTACAAGGAACTGAAAAAAGAACCGACTATGGACAAAGCGTTGAACACAAAACCCAGACGGTCTTATTCCCAGATAGTTCGCTATAACAACATTATTTGTGTAGCAAAGGGGCATGTTAATAAATGCGTGACCACTGCAAGCAATTATCAACATAGTTGCAACAAGCAGATCCAGTGTTTATAATTCAAAGATATTGTAAACGAAATAAGAAGAAGTATCCAGTGCCTTGTCCTGAAATAACCAAGCAAGCATTACAACTCATAAATGGGTGGCGAGTAGCTCGCCACCCATTTATGGGTTTGTCATAGAACAAACACTGTCACCGTTAGTATTCCATACCTATGGTCCCCTACATTCATAAATGCTGGACATGTGTGTAGCAGTAGCCGATTGCTTTATCGCAGGCACACAAGATCAGAAAAATATATGCCTCTTTAAAAATTTATAAACTTTGTACCAACTAGTAACAAACGAACCTGGCACAAAAAGAAGACTTCATTATAGGAATTAGACGTAGCAGGGACTATTCCAGCTAAAACAATTCAATCCTCTGTTGTGTCAAGACCTACACTTTGTGTCAGCTATGACCAAATTGGAGATTTTCTAATTCAGTACCAAGGGGACGTGAAAGTTGTACATTAAAGGACAAACCACTGCAATGTGTTCGAAATGCAGTCTAAGACTTTGTCTTATGTCTAGTAGAAACTACTTTTTATTTTCCCATACATACTTATTTTGATAGCAGTTATGTATTTTGTAAGATCTAATGTTTATGTTTGATTTTTTCTGTAATTCTGATTAAATTTTTACTTTTAGTCATTCATTTATTTGAGCATTGTATCCTCTCAGATACATTGCCTCGTGAGGGGAAAATTACGAATACTTGGCAATGTATCTCATAAGATACATTATATATCTCCAAAACTAGACATACAACATTTTTTTTTTCTATTTTTTTATTCACTTCAAAAGAGAATTACACAAAAAAAAAATGTACTTTTTTTTTTTCTGCCAAGAAAAGGGATATACGCACAAACACTCAAAAATGAAAACAGATAGAAAAGCACCAAGGACCTGCTTATTTCAAATGGAATTTCTTCCAGCAGATCTGCAACAGGAGAGTTGGATGTGAGATGTAGACTTCATCATCATCATCATATCAGCAAAAAGACGTTCACTGTTAGACATAGGCCTCCCCTAAGCGTCGCCACAACGACCGGTCCTGTGCGTCACGCATCCATCGGATTCCCGCAACCCTGACCAGGTCATCGGTCCACCTTGTTGGAGGCCTTCCAACGCTGCGTCTTCCGACTCCAGAACCTTTCGTCCCCATCGATCATCTGTTTTGCGTGCAATGTAGACTTAGTGTATACAAATAAGTGTATACTATTGTGCCATTGCCGACTTTCTTCTCGTACTCTTTCCAACAAATATAGTACATTTTCCGGGATAAACAGTTTGCCTAAAGTATACTCAGCCACTCTCTTTGTATCTGGTCTTCTTTGGCCAACTTGTCAGGAATGAGTTAAAAACGTTTTTAGGCCTGCCTCGGTATCGCCGTCCATCTTCAAGTAAATCCCACTGTGTAACGAACTTTGCCCATTTGCCATGTGTGACTCACTTAGTCCCTGAACCCACTTGGAGACATTACTATCTATATGATCTCTTGCTAGATCACACAAAATGTTTAGATGATATGGGTGGAATAGAATAAAATATGGTAAAAAAATTTAAACTACTTGTATTGTTCCAAAAGTTATACATAAAATGAGCGAATGAACTGCTTTGTTGGCCGTAATGAGATCGCCCGGCTTGATGGCTCGATGCAAACTGATGATTATTACAAAGTAAAATGAGTGTGCGATGGAAAGGGCTATGCTCGGAGTTTCCTTGCGTGATCGAGTCAGAAATGACGATATCCGCAGGAGAACCAAGGTTGCTGACATATCTTGAAGAATCGCCAAACTTAAGTGGCAATGGGCAGGGCACATTGCTTGCAGAACAGATAGCCGTTGGGGCAGAAAGGTTCTGGAGTGGTGACTGCGTACTGGAAAACGCAGTGTTGGAAGACTTCCTACAAGGTGGACCGATGACCTGGTGAAGGTTGCGGGAATCCGATGGATGCGGGACGCGCATGATCGTTCGTTGTGGCGACGCTTGGGGGAGGCCTATGTCCAACAGTGGACGTCTATCGGCTGAAATGATGATGATGATGACGATGAAAATGAGTGTGAGGCGTCAAGGCTGGCTTGCATTATTTGAGGTTGCACCGTACACCACCTGAAATAAAAAATACCAATATTACCTCACTATAATACGTATTGATACTTAAAAAATGAAGATTCGGTACAATGAGTTAAAACTCTGAGTAAAGTACTGTCAGAGTTGAAATACAACCGGTACAACCCAGAACCTTAATGTACATTGTACATGTAGGTACATTTTTATATTCTACCTTTCCTGTTGTCTCGTTATTCCACTAAATTTACTTCCAATTAGTGAAATACTTGGAACGAATAGCGTAGTTTCCTTGTCTTAATTGAAGTGCGCCATGCAATTACTAAAACTTAGAATAGAGTTGTATGCAAATTATATGCGTCATAGTTTTCGTTTTAATTCCCTCTACAAAGTTGCCTTTTGAGGTAATTATTTTGTATATTACGTTTGTACCTAGCCTTACTTTGTAATTAGTTAGGAAGTTACTTTATTAGGTAAAGTTAAACTTCTGTCTTTATTTTATAACTAGCTGTGCCCGCGACTTCGTTCGCGTAGACTACAGGATTTTGATTTTCTTTTTCTAAAATAAAAGAATTTTTCTAAGCGTAAGTTACTCCTTATCACATCAGCTACCTGCCAATAAAAGTCCCGTCAAAATCGGTTCAGCCATTTCAGAGATTAGCCGGAACAAACAGACAGACAGACAAAAATTGAAAAAAAAATATTTTTGGCGTATGTACCGTATATATATTCATAAGCATGTAGTAAAAAGCGGTTATTTCAATATTACAAACAGACAGTCCAATTTTATTTATTTGTATAGATGTATAGATAGCTGCTGCCAGTGGCTTTGCCTGCGTGATAATAGAAAATTATGCCAAGGAATCCCGGAATAAAAAGTATTCTATGTGATATTTCAGGATATGATCTCGGTTTCATTGACATTGGAAATGGATGTCAATGAAACAGGGATGGCCTCGCCTTTCGAACTTGAAGAAGTAACAAAAGAAGTAAAAGTAACAAGTACACACACTTACAAACTTTGTCTTTATAAGTGTGTTTTTAACCTTTTGAATGTCTTAAGTTACACAGTTCGACATAAGCCATTGTCTTTCTATTGTGTCTCTAATTACGGTATTCGAAGAGTTAATATCGTGTGGATTTCATAACGCATGCGGGTTTCCTTCGCAAGCAGAAAATTTCAAAATCCAAAAAAACGTGTCCCGCGTATGGATCCACACGATATTCAAAACACCCTAATAATATTGTGTGTGTGTGGTGTTTTACGTTTACCAGCACTGTTGTCGCATGGGTTGAGCTATTGCTGCTGTGCTGCTTGTCGCTCGTGCGATTATCGCACGAAACCAATATTTGTATGGCTTATAAATTGTTGTTCTTGTGTCCTGTGAATAATAATTTATATATTTGCGAACGCAACTACGATGCAGGAGTGATTCATAGTGTGGAGTAATGTTTTAAAAAACTATAGTAGAATATACCAAAACAATAACACTGAGGACCATCTCATTGTTATTATAATAATAATAATTTTTATTCAGGTCAAAATACCCTTTTTCACAATTATAACATATTAAACGCAAATAAAATAAAATCGAATAAAATAAAAACAAAATGAAACCGAAAAAAATACATTAAATCAAAGCTATTAAAACAATGTCAATAAATTAAAATCAAATGAAATAAATTACAGTCAAAATATATTAAAATTACCCCACTGGGTCGGTCTGTCTGTTTGCGATAAACTTAAAAAGTACTGAATGGTTGAGTGTCATACTTATTTATTTAATCTTCAAGCAACAAAAGATTCAAGCGCGGACTTATTGCATTCTCTACGTCATACGGTTTTTCTCAACAGACAGTGTGATTCATGAGAACGGTTTAGATGTGTAATACATATATATTAATTGCAATAGTAGTGAAAAACCTAGAATTTCAAAGTTTTGTGACACTCTTGTGCAAAAGTTCTAAACTACCGTAATCGCTATAAGACCGTCCATTGTGATACCCTATAAATTTTCGGTTCCTACTGTAATTCTAATTTTGGTGTATAGTAAAGGTATAGGCGTCTATCTATCTACCTATATGATGGTTAAGTTGGTGGGTGGCCTATTTGGTGGATGGTGGTTTGGTTATAACTGTACACACATGGTTTTTAATATTAAGAACCATGTGTTGTACAGTTATAACCTGTATATCAGAAGTTATGATAGATTGAAAATGTGACAATGTGTATAATGTTTTGATGGTGTTGACAATATATCTTATTGCTTTTGACCGTACATTTCAAATTAACTTTTTCATGAAAGAGACCTAAAAAAATATACACAAAAATAATTATATGGTCATTTAAAATTAGAATGCTTTTGACATTACATTAAATTAAATTATAATTAAAAAAGTCAAGCTTTCTTACTAAGGGAATCCACGTGAATGGTGAAGGTAAATAAAGAGTTTCAAAAGAATATATTTGGATGACTTCAAAGGAATGTTTTAAAGACAATCTTTTTCGTAGACAAAGCAAAAGAAAAAGTTCGCGAATGATATTCTCGGTACGCACACAGTTAAAAAAACAACAAAGAAAAAAAAACAGACTAGTGCGATTCAGGTTACGCACAAAGTTTTTTTTGTGTTTACTACCATAAAAATGACATCCATGACGATAATGGCAAAACAATTGAAATAATTAAGATTGATGCAACTATTTAGTCACAGCGTTGTTTTGAATTTATCAAGTCGCGCACAAAAATGAATCTCTCTAAGGAAAACGTTCGTGCTATAATTTTTTACAACTTTCGGAGAGGCCTAACTCGGATTCAATGTTTCGAGGAGTTAAGATCTGTATTTTATGATGAAGTTCCTTGTCTATGGACTGTCGAACGCTGGTATTTAGAATTCCAGCGTGAAAATACTAGTCTTAGTGACAAATCTGGTGAAGTTAGTGACAAATCTGGTGAAGGACGTCCAAATTCCGACTTTACTGAAGAAAATATCGTTGTTGTGAGACAACTGATACTCGAAGATCATCATGTGACATAGTCAAATCATGTCTACGACATTATCAGTGGTGACGAATTTTGGTTTTTATGCCTACGACCCTGATTCCAAAAAGCAATCCACAACCTGGGTCTTCCGAGATGAGCCAAAGCTGACTAAAGTTGTTCGCTCTCGAAGCACTTCAAAGAAGATGGTGGCTACGTTCGTGGCGAAAGCCGGTCAAGTTTCAACAATTGCGCTTGAAGATCAAAGAACGGTTAATACAGAGTGGTATACCACAATTTGTTTGCCACAAGTCATCGCCGAAGTTCAGAAATCTAACCCAAAGCGACGCATCATCCTACACCATGACAACACAAGCTCACATACCGCTGGTAAAACAATTGATTATTTGAAGCAGGAAAACGTAGAAATTCTTGACCATCCCCCATACAGTCCTGACTTAAGCCCTAACGATTTCTTTACACTTCCTAAAATTAAGAAAACTCTTCGTGGGCAAAGGTTCCAGTCCAGTGAATTTATTATTATTATTATTTTAATTTTATTATTATCATTTAGCACAGCAATTGCCATTAACAGAATCGCAAACTTTCTAATAATATCGTCTTCCATTCATCAGCAAACAAATCTAATCCAGGGTTGTCCTCCACGAGCGCGTTGAGCGTCGTTAGCAAGTCGAAGAAGCAGTCGACGCTTTCAAGTCAGCCATTTTGGACATACCGACTTTGGAGTGGAATAAGTGTTTTATTAACTGGTTCGAGAGAATGGAAAAATGTATAAAACTTCGAGGTGAACAAAAAATAATAATACTTTAAGGCTCTAGTTGTGTTTTTTTCTTTAAACGACAAAATTTAAAAGGCATCCTTCGTATAATGCAGAAGGTTTGTCATTGCGACCGAGGTGGAATTCGCAAAACGCGGAGGCGAGTGTGTTATGGAGTCTTGGCTCCATAACACACTCGCCTACGGCCCTCGGACTGCAGTGACTTTGCACGTGTATCAAACGATTTTTTTCAATACACTTACAAAGAAATGAATAAACAAGTACGTAAACGCAAAAATAAATTATTGATATTTATTTTAAATTAAAGGTTTTCTGACTTTTTTCTTTATTTGTGCTTGAGACCTTGCTATTTTAAAATTTTCATGATAATGGGAAGTACTCTATATGTTTTGATTCCCTTACGATTGTCAAGATATACGGTTTTATCGTGAGTCTTTTGATGGCGTAGACTTCAAAGATTGATTATTTCATACAGGTTTAATATTAGGATACATATCTAAGGGACAGAAGACTTATTACGTTTGTAATTAATTTACCATATTTTACAATTTTAAAACTTTTATGTAAATATTATTTACAAAAATACTTTTCTTTCCTTTATTATTTATACACGGATTATTATCATGAATAAACGAAATTTTATAATATAGTTAATCATTTTAATATTGAAAATAATAAAATTGTAAGCACTGCTTAGCTAGCGTACGTAAAGTTAACTTTAGGTACGCTAGCGAATCAAAAATCACCACAACATCGTGCGTGCAGCTAAGGAGTGGAATTCCCTGCCGGAGTCTGTGTTTCCTGATAGCTATAACCTAGGGTTTTTTAAGTCAGGAGTGAATAGGTTGCTTCTAGGTAAGTCTGTTCCAACCTCGACCACATCATCGCTTACCATCACGCGAGATAGTGGTGAAACACAAACCTATACTTAATAAAAAGAGAAATCCCGCAGCTCTAGCGGGCCTTGTCTGATAAATTGGATTAGCCTTGAAATATAAATCGAAAAATAAGCCCTGGTGCCAACCCTACGGGAAAAATATGCAAACTAATAAAAGCTGAATACTATGCTCACATAAAATAAAAAAAAACACTATTCAATGAAATCAGAACCATCCAACATAATTTAATAAACCGATCTAACTTCCGAGTTTCCATTCAAAATTGTGCGCCGGTTACAAAATTGCATAACTTGATGCAATTAAAGATGACTTGCTTTAAAAAATCCGACTCAGCTCTTTCAATATAAAACTTTATTATGAAGGATGGAAAGTTTTAATAATCCCAAGCGACAAGCGGTGGGAACATAGAATAAGTAGGTCCTACAGAAGGTCTGTTTTGTAAAACGAACGCGAATACAGACGCACGCACACAGTGCTGCAAGATTGAAAGATTTTTCGGAAGGGCTATTGGAAAGTGTTGAAAAACCGAAGAATTATTATGTAAGTCTGACACTCCCACTAGAGTTGTCAAAAAATAAAAAACACGTTTTGATATTCGTATTTTGACTATCTAGCGGCTTGTCCGATGTAGTGTAGCTACTAGTAAAATAGGTAAAATAGCTACTACTACACCGAACCTCTATTATTTTATTGTTTCAGTTTCGTTCCAAGTTACATTCTAGAGTAGGTATTTCTCAAATGTCAAGCGGGCAATTTATTTTTTAACGAGTTTAGTTAGCTGCACTTGCATCCGTTGAACGTGATGCATGTTAATGTGCGCGTGCGTTTTGTTTCATTGCATGGAGCTGACCACAGAGAAACGTGGCGGCTTTTATTAGGTTAAAAAAAACCTCAAACAAACTAAGCATGTCAGCAAGTGCTACCGTTAACTCGTTCAAATTTACGGTCTATGACAATTTTTGACTAAGACAGCAGAAAGTCCTCAGCGCGGTGTTCTCAGTGATTGCGTGGCTGCAAATATTATTAGCAATGGCGTTCTTAGTCACTGAAAGCGTGGCGGCGCGGCGATGTTCCATGCTCTATGGATCCGACCTTCGGTACATATCTACTCTATGGTTAGGACGTCCGAATCGAGATTCTGTAACCTCATTTCACACCGGGTGGGTCCTACTCATTCATTTTTAAGGTGATAAGTAAGTTTATTATTAATGAGGTCATTTATTTTGCCCCCAACGAGATTATAAGGGGGTCGAAAATTTTAGTTGCGTCTTGTTTTAATGTAAGTTGGTTTTCGGCCGCCGAAAAATAATTTACTTTAGGTTCTTTTCAGTTTGTGTATTCCATGAGAATATCGAAGTTATCGAGACCTTGCAAATGTATTTTACTTTATCGCATAAAATTTCACCATTTTGGTAGTTGACAGATTAGCTTCTAAAGCCTTAAGCACAGGCGCAGAGTAGCCAGCCTTTCGGTGTTTTACAGGATGCATTTTAGAGAGCGTGCGCAGGAATTGCATGACTTGATTCCGCCATCTCAATTCTACCATCGGACAACCTGACGTACGACGAGTATATACGTTGTTGAAACCTCTACGGTCCGGACTAAGCGTTTCGGCTCGTCGTTTATACCGCGTATGTCGAAGGACTGGAACAATCTGCTTGCTGCGGTCTTCACGTCCGATTATAATTTGAGTGCCTTCAAGGTAAGAGTGAATATGCTCATAAACTAGTGCGCCTCACCATCAGAGATTGCATCACTGCTTACCATTAGGTGGGATCGCAGTCAATCAATTTAAAGACTGGCGACTGCTGTACCGGTAGACGCAACGTAGGAGGGCCTCCGACAAGGTGTGCTAATGATCTAGTGAGGGCCGTGTGGGAATCAGATGGATGCGAGACGCACAGGACCGGTCGTTATAGAGACACTTGGAGGAGCATAGGGCTCCCCCAAGTGTAGACGTCTTTCGGCTGAAATGATGATAATAATGATGAAGACATGCCGGTTTCCTCACGATGGTTTTCCTTTACCGTTTTGAGAGCAGAGGTGATAAAATAAATTACACTTCGTAAAGCGCCTGCCTGTTTGAACCCACGATGTACCATCGCGGTCATTTCTGGCTCATCACTTAAAAAAATCGCTTGAATCCTGCGGCGCGGCGCCAGACGAAACCCTTTTAACCGACTTCGAAAAGGAGGAGGTTCTATGTTCGGCTGAATGTATGTTTTTTTTTTATATATATATGTTCACCGATATCTCGGTTAATTGTGGACCGATTTAAATAATTATTTTTTTGGTTGAAAGGTTATTCTTCCAAGTTGGTTCCATTGAAATATTGTGATGATCTGATCATGAACTTCGAAGATATAGCACAGAACTCCTCATAGGATCACAGCAGAACTGTCGTAACAAGTAAAATTGCTTTGTTTATACGTGTAGTCCATGACTGCCTGAAGGAAAAGGGGAAAGGGATGTATCGGACTGATCTGATGATGAAGCCAGAAGGTAAATTAATGTAATCTAACCGTGTTTGGGATTATTAGAATCGTTATGAAATGCTCTCTGGCTATAAGTTTGGCTGAGAGGTACTTTTTAGTAGTGGTCCCATAACTAAAAAGTGTAAAATAAAAAACTTTTTACAAAAAAAAACCTACTTCAATGTTAAAAAACACTGAAAAGTACAAAATAATCTATAACACCTATCTTGACAGTATTTACAAAAACCAACTACAAATTTTAAAAACAATAGTATCTCCTAAAATTAGAAATTAGAAAAAAAAACTTTAATTTCGGAAGTCGGTGTTAAATAACGAAGAGACAAAACTATTATAGAAACACCGACATTAAAGTTATTTTGTACTTTTCAGTGATTTTTTAACATTGAAGTCGGTTTCATTTTTATTTTTGTAAAAAGTTTATTTTCGTTTCCGTTTCGAGTGCAAGCAAAAATTAACTTAGCGGTGATCAGGCGGAAGTGTCTTTGATGGTACAACTCGTAACGGCACTACGGCTTTCAAAAGAATTTATGTCATAAAATTACAGCAAAATCTGTGTAAGTATAACAAGATTTATTTTATAATCTTGTTAGCTTCACAACTTGTTATCAATGAAGTTCTCTGTCCCGCAAAGTTAGTAAGCGAGATGGACCTACAGCGGAGCACTGTTAATAACACTAACTAGCCTCGCTGCCACCGACTTTCGCTAAAGTAGGAAATGATATTACGTTCGTTCGTCGCCATTTTTTAAACTTTTCACAGCAACTTGTTTCTAAGTTTTTTTCTTTTTCTAAACAGCCAGTGATTGCCTTGTCGCGAGATTGCTTGTCAAGTGATTTAATTGAGAAGACGGCCAGTTCCTTTTTTGAAAGTTTATATTTTTATTTTAACAATGTTGTGGTTATTTTTTGCTTGAGGTTAGGTATATGGTTATTAGGTAGGGAGCGGATAAATCTGAAACAGCGGTCATTGACTTCTTCCTACATTTATTGACGTTCTTAATTTAATAAAAATCAAACAAAGACAGAAAACTGTCTTAAATCCTCGTCATCCTTTATATTTTCTAGTAATGAAAAACAGTTCATTCAAATGGGGTGAATAGAAACAAAATTTCAAAGGGAATTTTCACGATAGTTGAATAATTTTGGTAGCTAGATAATTTAGTTAAATACTAAATTATTAATTGAAAACGATCTAAAAAGGTGATGCTATGCTAGAAGCCTGTGCTTAGGGGTCTTTAAGAGTAAATAGGTTACTTCCAGGCAAGCGTGCTTCATCGTCGACCACATCATCGCTTACCATCAGGCGAGACGATCGTCAAACGCAAGCCTGTCAAAAAAAAAAAAATAATCCCGATAATATAATAATAAGATGGTATCAAAGTGAAAAACCAGACCAAAGTTTTGTTTCTTTTCACCCCTGTGTTTATATTCACCCCGTTTTACGGTTCATTGTTTATTTTACGGGTACCAACGCAGAGATATTAGGGAAAAGGTCAATGAAGGTACTTTCTGTGGCGCCATAGTCATGTTTTGGTATTACGACGAATAAAATAATGTCAAGGTTATGGAAATCGGGTTGTGGCGTTGTTCAAACGAGTAACTACGGCCCTGGAATGCAAAGGGCAATACTGGAGGAACACAGTTGAGTTTCTATGAGGTAATCAGTAAAAATATGACACTTTCTCTCCTCCATTCAAAGTGGGAAACATCCGGTAAACGGTGAAGGAAAACATCGTGAGGAAACCGGCATGTCCTAGAACCAATAATTCGAAGACGTGACATTCAGCAACCCGCACAGGGTCCGCGTGGTGGATTACGGTCCATTCCCTCTCCTAGAGAGGAGGCCTGAGGCCCATCAGTGGGAACATTAAAAAGGCTGATGATGATGAAGATCCAGAGCGGGATTATTTGATATACTATAAAAAGAGTGCTGCTATGGAAAACAGATTTTCATGTCTTGGGAAATCTAGAAATCTAATCTAGATTAGTGTTGGTCAACTCCATTTGCAAGAAATTGGATAATTACCACCATTACTCTTCGACCCCGATTAAACTTAGGTTCGAGGTCTTGAAACAATCGTAAATTTTGACAATTAGCTTTTAAATCAATATAATAATTTGGAAACGTAGTCGCTTACAATGGGCCTCATCAGAAGGCTTGAAGTCATCCAAAAGGTAACGAAAGGGGCTATGCTCAGAGGTTCCTTACGTGATCGCATCCCGAATGAAGATATCTGCAAGAGAGCCAAGGTCGGAGACATAGACCTAGGCCAATTTAAGTGAATTTCCAAACTTAAGTGACGGGCAGGGCATATAACTCGTAGAAACAGATGGTCGATGGGGCCAAACAGTTCTAAGGGCTTAGCCAAGTTGATAATCTACAATCGTTAACGATAGTAAGCTTGTAGAAAACTTCAAATGTATGAGAATGGCAATCACCTCAACGCTAACGTGGTCAGAACAAAAGAATCGAAGGCGTTGCTGCCTCGAAGCGATCGTCGAAAGAGATTCGGAACGAAACGGTCGTAACTTAGATAAGCTTGCTGGAGTGGCAACTGTGCACTGGAAGACGCAGCGTTGGAAGGCTGGCCACAAGGTGGACCGATGACTTGGTGGGAGTCACGTGTATGCGATGGATGCGAGACGTACAGGACGGTTTGTTGTGGTAACATTTTGGAAGAGGCCTTTTTTTTTTATGGTGTGAAAAAATCATCCAATGACAACCCCCGCTCTTGGGTGGAGCGGGAGATAGTGCCAGACTCTTACTCCCTTCATACCGGGGCTCGAGCGCCTTTTCGGATAACCCTGGCCCCAGTAGGCTTCGACCCGGCTGGGTCCCTGCTGTTGCTGACAACTCCTTGAGGCGCGTGGGAACAGTGCGCGCCGTCGACGACTTGGGCTTGGTCCGGATAGTTACCGGACGGCCGGACAGCGAGCTACCCATTGCTCACTGTCCGCAAGCCCGCGCTTTGGAAGAGGCCTAGCAGTAAATGTCTTTCGGCTGAAGTGATGATGGTGAATAATTTGGAATAGTAGGTTAGCTTTTGGTTATTGATAACTATTGGCAAAGACAACGTCTCGCTTATTTCCTTTTAAGTCAACTTGCTAAAATAACTACCGAACATTCATTTCCGCTCTAAGTCTGGCCCTCTTCAAATAAATCTCCCTAATCTGTTGGCCGACATCTTGAACTGTTAGCTTAATACAATTATTTGTTTGCGTAATTGAATGAATTACTGAGCGGCTCAATCAAATCATTGGTGTAAATTATGTAAAATTGATAATTGTGTTTTGGTATGATTTGATAGATATTAATAAAGTCACGATTTTTTTTTTAAGGTGATATATCATCCAATGATTTCTTTTACTTTAGGGCGGGGCGAGAGAGCGTGTCAGACTTTTACTGACTAAAACCCACTCGTTTGTTCCTTCTTTACATTCGTTCCAAGGCCCAGGTTTTCTTTCACACAACCCATGGAAGCGGTGAAGATAGTGTGACGAATTTGATCACGTTTGTGGGTAAAATTTGGCTATAGATCATGTTCTTGCATTTTAGTTTGAAATAAGCTTTCTCCTTCTAAACGAAACTCAGCCAGAAAGCTCAGTGCTGGGACACAAACAGATTATGAATCAAAATATGTTTGATTAACAGCCTGATCATAGCAGTGGTGGTCGAGTGGTAACGGCCCCGACTTACGAGTTGTAGGTCGCGGGATCAAACCCAGACAGGCGCATTACTTTGTGTAATTTATTTCACCACTACTTCTCTCTAAACCGGCTTGTCCTAGAACGAAAAATTCGAAGACATGTGACGCACTGGGCCCGCGTGGTGGGTTACGGCCCAATCCCACTCCTTGGGAGGAGGCCTGAGTCCCAGCAGTGGGAACATTAAAAGGCTGATTATGGTATGCTATGCTATGATTGTAGTGGAATATATTGCTCGTGATGAACGCATATCAAAATGGTTGTTTTGTTGTAAACCTACTTACCTACTCATTAAATATTTAGTAAACGCTTACAATATAAAATAGGAAAACTTCCATATTTAATAATTTATGCAAAAGGATTACTTGGAAGTTTGGAAGTAAATACTCGTACATTTACCTACTACTGAATATTAAAATAAATTAACAACGGAAATTGTTCAGTTAGGTACACAATTGTACAATCATGTTTTAACTTTAATGATGTTTCTCTTAAAGCTGATTAATATTTTTTTTGTGTCAAAATATTCATGACTTCTGCATTTATTTAAACTGAACGTAATTATTTTTAAATGATAAGAATGATAATAAAAAAAATATTGGTATGACCTTTTTTTGAGTGGGAAATCACCTAATAACTTCTTGCGCTTTCGATGGACCGACGAGAGAGAGGATGGTGTGTCAGATTTATACTAATTAAAACCCATGTTTCTTCTAAGTTTAGGGCTGTGGTGACTGTTGATCAGTTCCGCAAATCTCGTAGGCTCTAGCTCTTGAGCCCCGTTTGATAAATTGAAGAAAAAACAGCGTGCTGGGAGATTGAGATTTTGTAGATCATAGTGTAAGTCTACAATATAGGCAGTGTCTAGTTTTACTTGGTCACTTTTTAACTGATTTTCATTCTATGAGGGATCGGGATTATTAGATCCTATTGACAGGGAATTACTATTAGGTATAATTATACCTAAACCCTAGAAATAGCACAAATATTTCAATTCTAAGATAGCCAAATATAATTTAAAAAACAAGTTTAAAAATAATAATAATATAATACTTAGTTTTTATTAGTATTTTTTCAACAAACCCTTTTAATTGGTGCCAATATCATGGGAGTGTATAAAAATATAACTAATCCACCATCTTGATCAGTTCGCCATATTAAATTTAGAATGACGTCACTTAGTTAAGCATGCATTGCCATCTGAACTAATCATGTTTGCTAAATTTCAACTTAATTGGTTAGGAGTAGCTGATTCGAAATTTATTTGTAAGGTTTGACCTAAATAAATGCAGAAACCAACATTACAAGTCAATAAAAAGCTTCTTAATTAATTAAACCCTAAGCAAACGCCGGCGTTCGCTATCTCATTGTCTTTCTTTTGTGTCTATAGATACGGTATTCGAAAGGTTTAAAAAATTATACCAACTTAATTAAATTGCAAAGCCACATCTGCAGTAACACACAGATAGGACACTACCTATACAGGAGCTGTAATATAATAACGTTACAACGTAATAAACTGAAACACACGACGTCCGCTGTCCCGACTTTATATTTATGAACACTTGTGTGACCAGCACTAAGCAGGCTTAGGACGCTATTATGATACCGCTGCCCGCAAGAAAATGTTAGAAAAGTGTGCGGTGAGCGAAATATTCTTTGAACAATTGAATGTAGGTAATAGTATTATTGTAAGACACAAGTTAGACGTTCCATTGGAAAAATCGTCATACAATTGTCTTGGAGTCCTGTCTTGCCTTTTCCCAATTATCTTGGAATCGGGTTTAAGTCTAACTGGATGCAATTGAATAACTGTTATTATAGGGCGACTGCCTATTTGATCTCCACAATCTAACTATAACACAATACCCCTTGGCAAGGACGAATACGCTAGCAGGGTTTCGAGTACGAACGCTTATAAACGTCAGTTTTTTTAACGGATAACGGATCGTCAATAAATGGATAAACTTGTATAATAATTTTCTTACCGGATGGATGTTAGCTTGGACTGGCGTCTATATGCGCTAGTGCGTTTAAGAACGCAGGTAGACAGCATTCAATTTACAGAAAATCGGCAATACGTCCGGTAGCATCAACATGCATTAATAAACTGGTGTGGAAGACCGCTTTTTCTTACGCCAGACCGGTGTCCGTCGCGCCAAGGGGAAGCGGTGGTTTATCCGGCGTAAATTGTTCGCCGGACCGATGTTCGATGCATGCTCACACATTATTTATTTATTTAAACTTTACGTGCAGCAGTGGTACATAGGCGGACTTAATGTAACAAGGCATTCTCTCCAAGTCAACCTTTGGGTTAAAAAAGACAACACTGTGGCAGGTACATCACACATTCATTATAAACCATATACCGTCTCGAATCCGGCAAAAAACTGCCCTGTACGGCGGCGAATCAATTGTGCCGCTCCCATTCGGATATTTACGCAACCTGGTAAGGAAACGTACCAAAGATCTACACCACAACCTATGGGTAGATCACAATGAACATTTAAAGCAAGCCAAGGAGGCTACCTTACATTAATGGCCCGATGGCCGTTTCACGAAACAGGTCCCTGCGACAGATACACCTCAGTTGCTCAAAGTCACGACTGTTAAGCAATGCACAAATTAGTGTTCGCTTGCTATTCTAATATAATAGGTGCCAGATAAAACCGTAGCGATCATTGACCCTCTTACATTTATAAAGATATTTAGCTGTCTATAATCAACATCTATCGTGAATCTTTTTAATTTCTAGTAATGAAAAACGGTTCAGTATTTTTGTTTCTCAAAGATATCAGGAAAATATCAATATATTTTATTGAAACTTTGTCCGGCGCCTACCATAGTATTTTGGAAGCCCCACAGTGGCACAATTGCTGTGATAACTTTTATGTCTAGCTGAGAATAGCGAGAAGCAAAAATGATTGATAGTTTAATCTACTTTGTATAACCATTTCCATATATAGCGCGGCAATGACGCCAGTTTTTTGGCCACATTACCTTCGACGAGGTTTTTGACTCCACATTTGTTTTTAGTTACTACCACTAGTTTGTTTTTAGTTAGTTTGAATTAGTTTAGGCTCTTGAATTTTTTTTTTTGGTTTTACTATCATTATAGTTAGTTAAGTATTTTTTTTTAAAGTAAATTATATTTGTAAAAAGAAAATAAATAAATAAACATTTATGGATCTTTGGTACATCAATGAAACCTTTAACTCGTGTCTTACTCGAACTGTAGTAATGCTTGATTTAAACAGAGCGTTCAAAGTACAATAGTTTTTGACTCTTGTATTTCTACCGTTGAGAACAAAAATTTTCTTAAATAAAAACCCTTTCATCTACACAGGCTTTACGCAAAAGTGAGGATCACCGACAACGTTTTTTTACAGGATTAGTTTTACAAAGGCTTTGCTTGGTTGAACGAGGATTCGTTTTAAGTTTCTTTGTGAATTTTGCTTTTAGTTTGGACACTAATATTTTCACATTTTATAATATTTGTTGATAAAACCATGTAATAGCAACAAGATTCTCCTGTGTTGAGATGCAGAAATTGTATTATTTTAGGTTTTTTTATAGTTCTTATTTTGAATGTCCATCTGTCTCTGTGTCTGTTCGTTTGTTACCTTTTCACATCTTGCTAGTTGAATGGATTTCGTTCAAACATGAGGCACAGTTAGACCCTGTCTTAGGATTTGGATTAGGGCACGAATACGTTTTTATCCCAGGAGTACGTTCCCATTTATTTATTTACAATGTACTTGTACAACAACACAGACTATATCTAATGCATTGTACAAGAAACTAAGAAGTAAAAGAAAATACGTATACATTACCACTAAAATAAAATATCCGACAAAACAAATAAAACAAGGTGTACTTATTTTTTCATAATTGGATAATTTCCGAATATCATTGAGGCAAAGTCTCTGGCAAAAGCTAGCTAGTATTATACACGCAACGCCTACTACTACCTACAGGTCATTGGACTCGCTCAGTTGACGTTTTCTTAAAAAAAATAATTTCGTACATGCGTAAATTAATACGAGTTTTGAAAAAAAGGTACTTTATTTTTTTAATTTTATCTTTACAAATCGATAGTGTTTCATATACCGGATCGACCTTTCACGGGATTAAAACGATCAAAATTTAGCGGTGTAGAGAGTTCAAAGTTTGTGTGTACGTTTGTTACTTCTAACGGGTAAACGGATTTAGAAGTTTGTTAGACGGGTAGACTATATCCTGGAATAGCATAGAATACTTTTTTATCCAGGAAGATTGTTTCTTCGGGATAATTTTGTGCTTTGACGCGGGCGAAGTCGCTGACAGTAGCTAGTTATTCATAAAAGTGATGGAAATTATGGTGTCGTATTTACAAACCAAAGTTGTAACATGCAAATGCAAATTCAACGAAAATTACATAGGTAGTGTCTCATTAGATAATTTCGTTGTCTAACCAAAACTACGAAGCAAAAAAGAAAAAAAGAAGGAAAAGCGAGGAAATCCCTTGCATTTTAAACTACACATTACCTGAAATAATGAGAGAACAAAACGAGTGGTTCATAATAACTCTGTACTGCCGTCCAAGAAAAAAGGGCATATCTATCATTTTAGGCAATATTGTGTTACTAGCTTCACGCCGGGTGAAAGTAAGTTTTTCCGTACAAAATTTGGACAACCGCTTCATCACCTTATGGGTTGAATTTTGGAAAATACTTTCTTATTCTTTATAAGCATTATAAAAGGAACCTCTGTACAAAATTTCAGACTTTTAAGACCAAGAGTTTGGGCTGGAAGTTGATGAGTTAGTGAGTGATTCCTTTTATAAAACGAATTTGCTTGTTTTCACCCCCTACCAAATTAAATTTTCAAAAATTCTTTCATAATGCTTACTAACATAATAACAGAAAGCCTTTTGCAAAATTTTACGTTCCCAGGTCCAGTAGTTTCGACTGTGTGTTGATATGACAGTCAGTCAGTTTTTCCTGTACCTATATAGATTTACATAATCTGAATCAGTTATACAAGACACATTAAACAAGCAATTCTTGAGCTTCTATGCTCGAGTTGAACTAGTGATAAGTTCTTTAGTTTCACCGAAGATTCATTCAGATAAATTATATTGGTTCTCTGTTTTATGTTTCTATCAGATTCTCCCTTTTCCTTTATGCGGCGGCAATGTCCCGCACACTCCCTGAATACTACAGTCGGTCGGTAAATTGCCTCATTACACTTAAAAACTTAATTTCTTCATTGTTGGATGAAATTTTGAATTGCGAGATTTATTCTTTTGAATATTTGGGTGTATAACTTTGCGGTGGAAATAAACTGCCTGTTTTGTATGAGTTTGTATGGGTTTTGTCCGGTATATAAACAAAGTTTTTTAAGTAGTTATCGTCTATTCAGAAAGAAAAAAAAAAGTAAGTAAGAAAGAAAGAAAAATAAGTTATTTGTTACAGCACAAGGCACACAATTACACAATAATTAAATAACACGAATCAAAAATAAAAGAAGCAAAAAAATTAATAATAATAATAAAAAAAATATTACTTAATGCTAGTGTTTCAATTAACTTTTGAAAATTTATGAAACAAGGACCATGTTTGGCGGTACGGTTGAGTGGTTGAGCAATTGACTGCTGCGCTGTGTGTTTTTTATGTCCTGTTTACATGTTTGTGACCGCATTCACAATATAAAAGTAATTGGGTTTATCAAAATTGTTTTTTTTTTTGGAGGTATGCGGAACAGAGAATAAAGTCCCACATACCTCCATTGGAAAGGGAGCATCCTCCGACCAGACGGGTATTATGTCTGGTGGACAACTGCCCGGCAGATAAATCATCTGCTGGCGTGGGCTGTTCTACATGTTCAAATGGCGCGGAGAACTGCCGGATTAGTTCTTATGTGAAACCATAGATGTCACTACAGGTTTAATCTTAAAAGATTTAGACTTTGTCATAATATAAATCTGAAGTTAAAATTACAAAGCAAGCAAGCAAAGCGTTCAAGTAATTGTCGTCCCTAACTTAAAGGACTATAAAAACAGAATACTTCATGTCCATCTTCTTTCACAAAGTTAAAACCAACTTTATTTTTAATCAAACGACTTTGTCACTGAGATCATAAAAAATCCAGTCCTCAATTTCAGGGTAAACAGTTTCTTATTTACTTCCCAATATTGTGGGACGGTAAATTGAGATTTATGGCTTTAGAGACAAGGATGGGAATGGCGTGGGCTGACTTAATTCTGGAGGTATTGTTTTATTTTGATGAAGTGGGAGGGATAAATAAACAGCGAAGTACCGTGGTTGATTTGATGCAAGATATACAGAATATATGGTGGAGGAGATAGGGGAATGTTCAGTTAGTGGTTACCGTATTTTTATTGTCGTGAAGAAAGTTATTATCGTAGCACTTCGAAGAGGAATGCTAGTGTTTGTGAACAAATTATTTTGGGAAATAACAGAAAACTTTGGAGTGCTACATAAGGGAAGAGTGAGGCGTATGTTTAGTAGTGGATGTCTATTGGCTGAAATGAAACATCATTTCATCATCATCATCAGATGGTAGGCACCATTCGGTATTTTACAGGATGCATTTTGGAGTGTGTGCGCGGGAATAGGGTAGTGTCCAGGGTCAAAATAATTACATTTTATTTAGTTATATATATTTTAGATTATAAAAAAATATTGGACACGTATTTTTTCTTTTTTCGATTAAACAAAAAATAACAAAGATATAGCCCATGTTTTTGAATAATCTAAAAGACGGACTAATTACATTTTTTACAGCCACTAGCCTATTGCATGACTTGATTCCGATTAATTTCTATCATCGTACAGCGAATATCCGAGTATTCACCCTTACGTCGTTGATGTGACCCAGCGTACATCGAAAGACTAGAACAATTTGAATGTCCGATTACTTATAAATTAGGTGCCTTCAAGGCTAGAGTCAATAGGCTCTTAAGGTTGCATATTATAAAATCAAAACTTTCCTGAGCAAATTTCAAAAGAACAACGTACAAATCAACAAAGTTTAAAATAACGAAAATAACGATTGTCATTTGATCAAAAGTTCAGCTGACCAAAGTCTGGAATATCAATGTTTTAATTATTTATTACACTATTAACCAAATCGTTCAAAAGTCAAAATGACGAAATCCCGAATGGACGAAACAACTTGGAAGTAGCGTTCGCCGGCCGCTGCCGCGGCACCGCTCGCTTCGCTCGCTCGGCTCACTTGGTCACACGCTTGGTCACAATTCTAACCTAAACTAACCTATTTCACCCAGTTAAAGTGCAATCAAAATAAAATCTACCTGCGACTAACCTATTAGACAATGGTAAACACATTTTTACGAGAGATTGTGGTTGAAATAGGTTAGGTTAGGTTATAATTGTGACCAAACGCGCTACTTCTCAAAATAAAACAAATCGGAACCTTAGGGCACCCCGACACGGACGAGTCGAAATTACATCTAGCAACTTTTGATCAGTCGTTCATTTGATGTCACATACATTGGGATTCTAAAAATTTTCAAAATAAAACATTTGGTCATTTAAATTTTGTTATTTCGTTTATTGTTCTTTTGAAATTTGTTCGAGAAAGTTTTGATTTTCTAATATGCAACTGCTCCAAATAAACTAGTGCGCCTCACCATCAACGATTACATCACTACTTATCATCAGGTGGGATCGCAGTCAAGCACTAATTTATGTCAATTAAAAACAAATAACGCTCACAATTAGGGTTGCCTCCTTTTTTGGATAAAACGTAGCATTTTTCATAAATGAAAGCAAAAAATATAGTACTTTTGAAAAATTCAGATAAAAAGTCTTAATATTTTTTACCCGACTACGTTGAGATTTGAAGATTGAACTAAAACTGTAGAGATTATGTAGCTCTGAGAAAGATAAAAAGATAAGTATAAGAAACCTCTAAAGCCGCGTGCAGACATCGCAAGGCGTGCGCCGCGAATGGTTCGTCAGGCTTGCCTCAACTCGAGGCATACGAAGATAAAATGCGTGCGTCCCGAACGACACATCAAGCTCAGCACGCAAACCATCACGCACAGTGTTCGTCAGTAAAAAACGCAAACGACACTTGTCCGTCCACACGGAGCGCATGGCTTGTATTGAGGCGGCGGCGTTCGCAACGATCGTACGACGCGAATGCTCACTGTAAGCACACTAATCCCCATAGCCCGAGGCATGCGAGATGAACCATTCGCGACTCACGCCTCGCGATGTCTGTACGTGGCTTAAAATCTACCTATCGTCTCAGCACGGTACTATTTTGAAACTGTCATACAAAAATTGAATCCAAACTCAGGACCCTTGCAGAAAACTTTAAGAGGGCGAAGCCGCTGACAACAGCTAGTAAATAAAGAATTGAATACCTGACGCAGGTCCTCTTGAATTATATTTCAGAATCAGATCGCAAAAATGTAAGTATCGTCACAATAACCATCTCTACGTTGAAAATTTATCGGAACAGACATTCGTTTCAGATTTACCCGGCACCTTTGACTTCCCTCTAAAGCAAGATAAAGGGACTTCGCAAATTCCATCAATAATTATGTCGTCTATCTTTTACATAAAATACGAGCCAAGAACTCCACTGAAATACATTTGGACCTATTATCAAAATTATAAATCATCTTTATCTTGGTATCCGTCGATTTCCTCTGCCCATTGTTTGTGAAAATCAACGTTTTGTCGACTATGAAATGGTTGGGATTTCCTGAAGAGCAAAAGCCAAAGAAAATTCAACTCTAGTGACATAAATATTGAGTTTAATATATGTTTTTTTGTTCAACATGTTTGTGGTAACTTCTGCACCTAAGCGATTGATTTCGGAGAAAAATGTTTTATGACGTATGCCAATAGATTGATAACTGTAAGGTCTCGGTCACAACTCTGCCTTGCGGGGTGGACCCTTTGGAGGGTTTTTATTAGTTTTTTATTGAATGTGCAATCGAAAAATCGTATTGAATAAAAGCTTGCATAGAGAAAAATCCAGTCAGGTGTCCGTAGCAAAAAAAAAAAACGCGGGCAAAAGCTGGTTATAGATAAAATGCTTCACGCTCATCACACAAACACTTGTCCTGGGTGGGAATCAAATCCAAAATCTCCAGCATAGCAGTCAGGGCCACTGACCAGTAGACCAACAGGCCTGTCAATAAAATTGTAGGTATTTACTTAGGGTGTTTTTAATATCGTGCGGATTTCATCACGCATGCGGGTTTGCTCTGCATGCAGAAAATTTCAAAATGCAAAACAACGCGTCCCGCGTGCGTATTCAACGCATTACATATGCGTAACACTACTAAATACTTGTATGAAATGGACATTTGCGTGCGGAGCAAATCCGCATGCGTGATGAAATCCGTACGATATTAAAAACACCCTTAACCTTTCGAAAACCCTAATTAGAGACACAATAGTAAGAGAATGAGAGAGCGATCGCTGGCGTTCGCTCGAAGCTTAATGTATTAAAGAATCGTATATGACTCTAGAACCCGGATGCCCACACAATTATGACGTGTCTATTATCCTTTGATATTTATCTATCCTCCGTAATTACAGAGCTGTGGTTTATAAAAATCATTCGGTAGATTGCATTCTGATTACCATTTATCTTTATCTTGTTTGAACATGGTCATTATCGTCAATCATGGGAATACCGGCTGACGCGTACGTATGTGACGTGACGTGCCCGCTGTCAGTCATAGATAAGAATAGACGAAATGAAAATACGTGTTTTCAACGGGAATTCCCTGCATCCTTTGAATAGTAAATTGATGTCGTTTTACGGAGAATAAAACCTATTTGCTTTAATGTAAGAGTTGTTTTTAATAATATAGAAGGAAGATTGTTTGTAGATGTTAATCTCTGAAAAAAAGAAACGGATCTGGTTGCGACAATGGTTTCAGTTGTAGATAGCACTGTTTTTGAGGCGTGTTATGGTGAAAAGTCTCGGGAAAAAGCCAATCAAAAATAATTAATATTTTAAAATGATAATTTAATCATAATTTTTTTTTTTGTAATATTTAAGTTTATTATGTATATATTTTGTTGCTTTAAGTTGTAAATAAAAAATTTGCGTATCAATATTTTAAAATTGAATTTTATGTTAATAATTTCTATTGATATTTTATGTTTATGATCGTAATTGGCAATTTTACATTTGTGATTTTAATTAATATTTTATGTATAAGTATTTTTAAATTGATATTTTCAATTTATATTTTAATTGGTATTTTACACTTGCGTTTTTTTTATTGATAATTTTAGTGGTATTTTATATTTGTAGTTTTTTTTTTTTCATATTTACATTTGTATGTCAGTTTATTACTTAGAAGATCCTTAATATATACCTATATTTAACATCTAAATGATTCTAATTCCATCCACATTTCTTAAAAGTATGTAAAATGTCTGATCTAAAGAAACTAACTTATCATTAACAGATTGTTAGCTGATCCTTGATCACGTACAGTGTCACGAGCCAACTTGCCGCTCATTCGTGCGCTCTCTCTACTCAATGATCTGGTCATTCGAACTTCTACACCAGAGTGATTTGTTTACTGGGAAATATGTGTCCTGAATCTTTAAAGTTTTCTGAGAAAATGGATGATGATTTCAATTTATTTTTTGTATTTCTTTATTAATAAATGTCAAATTAGTCTTAGTTTACTGTTATATTTATACACTAAATTCATTTTTAGTTTGTAAGATTGAACTGTACAACGCTCTGGACTTTTAATCCAAAATAATCTACACTAATATAATTAAGAAGTAAAGTTTGTTTTTTTGTTTGTAGGAGGTAATCTCTGGAAGTAGGTACTGCTCCGTTTGCTAAAAATTTTTTACCGTTAGAAAGCTGCTTTATTCCTGAGTGACTTAGGCTACATTTTATGAACGCGGGCGAAGCCGCTAGCGAAACCTAGATAGATAGATTGATTCTTTATTGTACACCAAAAATAAAAATTACATGAGAAACTTAAAAATTATAGGGTGTCACAAAGGGCGGTCTTATCGCTAAAAGCGAAGCGAAAGCGAAGAGAAGTTTAATTATATACTTGTAAATAAATCTCATATATTAGTTCTAGCTCAAAGGGCGAGGTGAATAATGCTAGATACATACTATTTGCAATTGGATACTACTAATATTGAAATGAGAGAAAAACTTGCAATTTTTTAGAATTTTGTCTTGTTGTAGTCGGCGAGATGGGATACTCGAGCGTGTCAGAAAATCATATGGGGGGAAATTTTGTTCCTTGTAATGTACCCCTACCACATAATAGACCCTTAATATGGTGGGCTTCGTTGAGGGCAGCCCGTCAGATTAGTAAAAAAAATTGACCCTTGGAAAAACTCGAGCACATCAGATTAAGACAAGGTAACTTAAGTACATGCAGAAAAGTGTATATCTCAATAATGTGACAATAAGAGCGTGGCATAAGAAAAAGGGCAAGTCATAAGGTTAAATTGTAAGGTTCCTGTTAATATTTTGTAACAATGAGTAATTGTTTTACCACTGTTTGCTAAGATAATTTTGTTAGGAACGTTTGAAAATTTTACACTTATAGATGGTTTTAGCTACATCGCCCCATGAAAATCGTCAAATTATAAGTTTTCCGTAATCCTGATAAGATTATCTTCAAAATAAAAAAATAAAAAACAATCACGCCGGAGTCTTTCGTGATTACGACTTGTTTACATTTTTGAAAATTCTCACACGCTCTTCCCCTCACTAAAATGGAAACTTGTCGTAGACTTTTTATGTTTTAGAACCTAATCTAATCTTCGCCATGCAATAGGTCCCCATGGCGCTTTAGTAACTGCTTCAGCATCCGTCCCTCTCCTACTATTGCTAACGTCATAGCATTTATTTAATTATTATCTACCGTGTGCTAACTCATTTGCAATCAGTAAATAATCGCAGGCTGCTTACTCTAGTAAGATGTGGTTTATTATCAAAACAATCGTGACTTGTTCTTAGACCTTCAACTATATACTGGATTTGCTTAGCAACTATACGTATCTCTTAGTTATTTATATCGACATTACCTACCTACACTTTGTGGGTAATAATGTGGTAATGTTTAACCAGAAATAAATGTGATATTATGTACATGTGGGCACGCGTGTACACGGCTTTGTTGGTGTGTGTATTGTACACGTGTTCGCGTCTCTGTAGGAGCAGATCAAAGCCGAAGCCTGGCTGAAAAGAAGTGTATACATCTCTATAAGTTCATTCTGGGGTTGACCGGACTGTATGGCGATGTCTTTAATCTTGTTCAAGCTACTTAATAGCTACAAAAAGTACCTACTGCTCGAGTACTGCAGTACAAATCTAAAAACCGCACCTATTAAAAAAGCTGCAATGTCTATCGACAAACGTAACGTTGGCAAAAGTTTTATGTATGAAAAATGCAAAATAGAAACACGTTTTCTATTTTAAATTGTTTGTCCGTTTTATTTATTGAAATGAATACTAAAAGGGTTGTAGTCTGAACAGTTTTGCAGATACAGCATTTAACTTTAATTGACATAAAATTGGCTCGTTATAAAATATTTCAAACATAAATATGAGTATTAACTTTATCATAGGTTCAATATTTATTTTACGATTGATCTGCTCCATTACACTGCTGAGCATATTTATATTTCACATTAAATGTAATTAATTCTGTATTGTAATTAAAAAGTCACATAAATTATGAATACTTACTATACAAATGGTAAATAAGAATATTATGGAAACAATTATGGACTCTGTCAGGAAAAGTATACTTTTAAGTATACTAATTAGTTAAGAAAGAATATGAGATTTGTTAGAGGCAGTACAATATTTGAAGGAGTATGTGATGAAATTTTCTTAAAATCCAACTCACAGTATATCAGTCAAGCCATAAACGGACCAGAATATGATGTTTTCAGGAAAGTTTTACGGTTTTCCCTTACGAGATTGTAATAAAATGACTCCCATATTTCAGTAGAAAAAGTTGCAATCTTGTCAAGAGATGACCCAGTAAAGTAATGTAGAAGTCTTAGAGTATCACTTTGCAATTTCTTCAACAAAATCCATTAGTGTTATGTGTTAAAGTTGTTGTGGCTGGAATCGACAAAAAAAATAACGATTTGTAGCAAAGCTGACGCCTTTTTTCTTTATACTTATGCCAAAAAATACTGAAAGAAGTTTTTTGATAGGTCGTATAATATATTGTTTATAGTGTAAGCAAAAAATATCGTGTTTTCCTACATTTGAAGAGAAACCAATACATCAATAACACCTTATAAGAAAAATGAGGTAGTATTAACCGTATACCAAAAGAAAACATGGGATGTAATAAATAAAAATATATTGACATTTATTTTCCTCTTTGCTCACCAATCTTGGCAAGAACAAATGCTTACGAAACGATTACATCATAATTTCCGGTGGATGTTGTTACATCGAACTAAGATCAGTAATGTTCCTATCTCTTATGTTATGATATTTTTTCAGGGATATTATTTTTGGTAATCGCTTGGCAGCCCGTTTGCTAAGTATATTCCTTTAAATGTATTCTAAGTGTTTTATTTATGTGTTTGTGTTCAACTACTTGGTCTTTTACTACAATTTTATAGATATCAATAGATACTAATTACATACTTTCATTCAGTAAACTAATGTTAATAAGTTCTATATTTTTTTCTGTTTTGATGAAGGGGTCTTACTGTATTCTTGTGCTCTGTGTGTGACAAATCAACAAATTTTATTTTTTTTCTTCTATAAACTTCGCCTATTTTTTTAACATAGAAATGGTCTCTTCCAGACATCTAACACAGAGTTTCATATGCTACGATTTGTCGCCTCATGGACACATTAAGAGGAATATCATTTCACTAATGGACCGTTGTTTATAGGTATGTAGGTGTTAAAAGTTGGCACAAAAACATCGCTAGCGCTCATTCAATATACGGAGGTAGTGGCGTGCAAAATATCGTCATTACTTTGCTATTGTTGACGGTTTTATGTTAAAGAAAATATTTATACACTCGTATTAGTTTAGTTTTTTAACACGTTGATGTGGTTTTGAGAAGTATTTTTTGCAGTACTTGTAGTGGAGTTGCTATTTTGAAAATACCGCTTTTTTTTTTTTTTTTTTTTTTTCGATGGGATAAATCATCTATGACAACCCCCGCCCTTGGGCGGAGCGGGAGATAGTGTCAGACTCTTACTGACTAAAAAACCCATCCCGTTCCTTCAAGCCTTCATACCGGGGCTCGAGCGCCCTTTCGGATTACCCTGGCCCCAGTAGGCTTCGACCCGGCTGGGCCCCTGCTGTTGCTGACAACTCCTTGAGGCGCGCGGGAACAGCGCGCGCCTTGAAAATACCGCTGACGACTCTATTCGTAAACATACTCAATATCAATACGGGTTTGTTTGCTCTGCAAACAACTTCAGGTTATATAAAAGGTAGACGCTCCGCTAAATTATTTTGTATCCTTCTTGTCTTTGTTTTCGATTGACATACCAGTTATGGCTTCTTACACATTGCCTATAATATGTTTGTTTGTGGTAGTTTTAACTATTGTTTCTGCAATTCCACCACATGATGTACCACTGCGTAAGATTTTGTTGTATCATTTAATTTATCTTTTCGTTACTTCAATTAATTTTTTTTTTTCACATTTAATTTCGGGTTATATCGGTGTTCGTGTTTACCACGATTTGTTCGTTTGTGATTAGGTGATTTGACGTATTACGTAAGACAATTTCTTTGAATCTATGTCTATTCTTACCATCATAGTATAATGATGGGTGATTAGTATTGAAATCAACCATCATGTTTCCTACAAAAAGACTATTGCTTTTCTTTTCAGACTGATATTTCAGATTTCTTATTTTTCCACTAAATATCACCTCATCATTTACCAAACTCTTCACCTTCACTTTTGCTTTGATTTTCGACTTGTTAAAGAATCAGTTATGCATTGATCATAATGCATAAATGATGCTTTTTTATCGTCGTCTGATTTTTCTATCACGCAAAACCTATCCATTCAATACTCATCCAAAATTCTCATGCGACGCAAATTTGCTGATATGAACTAGGTTTTGCATAGGCTCCTTTTACAATTGCTTAGTATGGATGTTATTAATAACCTCTTAAATGTTTCAGAGTGCCAGGAGAATGAGGAGTACTACTCTTGCTACCTGTATCGTTGCCAACGGACCTGCGAACAGTTCAAAGAAAAGGCACCTTGCTTGCCTTTAGCTCCTGGCTGTAATGTGCCTGGCTGTGAATGTGTCGACGGATACTACAAAAATTCAAGTGGAACTTGTATTCCTGAGAGTGAATGTTGTAAGTAGGGATGCTAGAGAATCTAAAGCCAACAATAACATGATCACAACTTGCATACTATGCGTAAAACCAGTGTTGAATTTTCATTGCGTTTTAACTAATTTCAAACAGATAAATTTTATTTCTGGATATCTACATAACTCATTGATGTTTTTCTTTTTCAGAAATATGACGAATGTTACTTCCATGACTGCTTTCAGAAACCTGTACGGAAAAGTTGTAATCATTTAGTTAACATAATAAATAAAATAAAACTGGACTTGTTACTTGTTGAATTTTACAAATCTTCCAGAACAACGTCTCAAAATGATGGTTAAAACCTCATCAGAATCCATTATGTAGTTTAGAACAAAGCGACTTTGTTTAATGATGTCCATTTGTAGATATAGAGGATATTGTAATTTATAACAATACGATCCCTTAGTTTAAATAATCATTGTTATTGAAGTTGAATTTATTATATTTACACAATTCAGTAAGTATTACTATAAAAGGCGGATGTCCATCTAGATCATTATCTTTGTTAGAATCACCTTCATCTAACGGTTTTGCAGTAATGGCATTCTGTGTGTTACCTATTATACTGTTGATTGTAGTTTCGGTTAATGATGCTGCACCACCGGACCAAAAACCTTTTGGTAAGTTTTTAATATTTTTGCTCTACAAATGCTTGCAATTGTCTTTAAGTTTAGACGTACAAAGTTATTCATACAAGTATCATCTATAGTGACTGTCCTATAAAGCTTTCGTCAAAATTAGTCATAAAAATCATATGGGAAGTCAGGCCATTGAGTAGGACAGGGGAAAGTTTGCAGTTACAGGTATAAAAATCACGGTAGTAAGCTGTTTGCTTTGTTCTACCTACAGAACTGTATGATTGGATTAGAAACTTTCGGACAGATTAGTCCATCCGAGTTGTTACCGATGGCTGCTCATTAGGTCAATTAGATATTAAAACCAGGATCCTTTAGGGGTTGGTACTGCAGGCAATATTGATTTTGCTTCACATTAACAATTTATTATAGCCAGTAAGTTCAAGATCCGGTCTTAATCGAGCGCAAGTTCGATCATATGATTGTAATCGATGCGCACAACTAGAGTATTGAATTTCCGGTCACCCGTTCTTCTGTGAGAAATGATCAAATGGTTCCTCCCACTTTCGGTGGAGCGAGGAGTATCAGACCGTTACTTATTAAGTGAAGTAAGATGTAAGAAGTGTTTCTTCAGTTGCCATTTGCTGCTTGGGCCACAGTAACGCTTTCGAACAATTCTGCAACTCTGGCAGGCATCAGCCCCATGAATGTTGATGACAGCTTTTTGACCGATTTGCTTGTTTGTTTCAGTTTTAAGCATTCCTGTTAATAGCACACGAGCAACTGAGGCACCCCTTGGTAAGATTACTGAATCTTTTTATTAATAACTAGCTTTTGCCCGCGACTTCGTCCGCGTACATAAAATATAGCCTATGTCACTCAGGGATAAAGCAGGTTTCTATCGGTGTAAAAATTTTAGCAATCGGACCAGTACTTCCAGATATTACTTCCTACAAAAAAATAAAAAAAAAACTTAACCTCTTAATTATATTAGTATAGATAATTAATGTAATATTTTCTATCTTTGCATAACCCTAAGATCGACTGATAGAAAATGCCTAGGGCATTCTTGTCCGCCTTTGTGTTTACTACTACTTTGTGTTCAATAGTGCATAAAGTTTTAATAAATAAATTATTAAAAATTGCTTTGGGTTGGTTGAGTGGTGAACTAAACAATAGCTCGACTTTGGGCGTTAGTATCATCGATCATCAAAAGGTTCTAACTTTGGCTTCTCAATTCTCATTTCGTAGTAGATACAAAATTTCTTGCATTTTTTTTAATTGATATAAACTAGTGCTTGACTCCGATCCCGCCTGATGGTAAGAGGTAAAAGAGGGGATTTGTTTTTCTGTTTACAAACAAAATTGTCGTCATTTCTTCAAGAAGGAGTTGAAGAAATTACGACAACTGCATTTTTCAACTTATTATTTCTTTTCTCAACTCTTTAATATTTCAGAATGCCCTGCAAACGAGAAATATCACAAATGTGACATGGAATTATGTTACAAGACTTGTGAACATCTCATACGTCCGCCGTCTTGTCCCTCCCTTGATGAGAATTGTTTTAAACCTGCTTGTCTCTGTGAGAAAGATACTCTGAGGAATGCTCACGGTAAATGTGTACCAGTGGATCAGTGTCGTAAGTAATTTTGCTGTTGTATATGTTTCTATTAATTAATGTCAGCAACAAAACAAACAAAACAAAAATCCCGACTGGAAGAAAAACTAAGAAGTTCCAAACAGGTCACTTATTAAGCAGTCTGGTGCATTTTGTGCTATTTATTTTTATTTAAATACAAAGGTCATTGGGCGTTTTTGACCCACCTTATGAAAGTGCCTGTACACAGACCAAATCAGTTTTAAATTAAAGAATTCAATCCCACTTTTCAAAATATGTATTTTTTTAAAAATATCTCATGGGAGAAAAAAGTTATTTAACATTTAAAAGTTAATAAACTTGCTACTAAATGTTAATAAAACAGATGTTTTTACTTTTTATCCGACTTTGAAAAGAAGGGGGTTTTATGAATATAAAACCCCCATTAAGCCGAACGGCTGAATGTGTGTTTTCTTTTTTTTTGTATATATGTTCACCTATATCTCGATCAATTTTGACTGGCCTGTTGGTCTAGTGGTTAGTAGCCCTGACTGCTATGCCGGAGGTCGTGGGTTCGATTCCCACCCAGGACAAATGTTTGTGTGATGAGCACGATCATTTGTTCTGTGTCTGGGTGTAATTTATCTATAATATGTATGTATTTAGAAATATATAAGTATGTTTATCAGTTGTCTAGTACTCATAATACAAGCTCTGCTTAGCTTGAGACTAGACGGCGTTGTGTGATAGTTGTGGAATATTATTATTATATATTATTATTATTAATTGTAAACCGATTTTGAAAATTATTTTGTTATGATCTGATTATGAACTTCGAAGATATGGAGCACAACTCCTCATAGGATCACAGCAGAACTGTCGTAACAAGTAAAATGGCTTTATTTATATGTGTAGTCGATGACTGACTTTTTTTTTAGTCCATGGCTGACTGAAAGAAAATCCCGCTTTTCTTTCAGTCAGCCATGGAGGATGTATCAAACTGATCTGATGATGAAGCCGGAAGGTAAACTAATGTAATCTAACTGTATTTGTGATCACACCCTGGCATCTAGCTAAGGTATTTAAGATTGGCTGAGGGGTATTTTTTAGTGGTGGGTACCATAACTAAAAAGTGTAAATAAAAAACATTTTACAAAAAATAAAATACAACCGACTTCAATGTAAAAAAAACACTGAAAAGTACAAAATAACTATAATTTCAGAAGTCAGTGTTAAATAACGAAGAGGAAAAACTATTATAGAAACACCTACTTCCGAAATTTAAGTTATTTTGTACTTTTCAGGTTTTTTTTTTTACATTGAAGTCGATTGTTGCTTTAACTAAATATTAATAAAACAGAAGTTTTTACTTTTAGCATCATCGCACATTTGGCTGATAGACAAAAACAGTTAGGTACCGAAGTGTGTATGCGGTTGGGTGACTCTCTGAGCATCGAGCTAAATAGATCGGTTCAGTAGAACAAACCTGTCTAGGTCTTCTTCGAGATGCCATTAAAAAAAAAGAAAAACAAAAATGTGCATTTTTGTATATTTTAGTAGATCCCTCACGAATTGGAAGAAATGGAATTGAACAGTATTACTGCTCGTGTATACCCGGCCGCCGCACTGTTGGAAGCTGTGCGCATGTTGTAAGAGTAGTTTACTTTTTATCATCTGGCTGGATAAAAAGGCAACGCACGTGCAACCTTTTTGGATTAGATTACTATAGATTTTGATCATCATCATCAAGATTTTGATCAAGCTGAATAAAAATATTATTTAAGTAGAAATGGATTTAATTTTTAGAAATAAATAATTATAAATAAATATTCTGTGTTGTACACCACATAAACAAAAAAAAAACCGGAATAAATATTATTAAAAATAAGTGCACGATGGGTGGTCTGATCGCACAGGGCAATTTCTTACAGACAACCTAAAATATCCCTTAAATAGTTTAAAACAACTGCTTTTGATAAAACTAGCATATTCTACTTTCTTTCCCGTGGGAAAATGCCACTTAGCTATGACTAGCCTTCGACTGGTAAAAGTATTTTTGAAATCAGTTCAGTAGTTTTGAGTTAATTCTTTAAGAAAGGCTTTAAAAATGCCTTAATAATAATAAATAAAATATTTTTTTCTCAATTTTCCCATGGCCCACAAGAATGCAACCCATACCAATGGGTTGCAGATACATTTATTTATATACCTTGCCCTATTTCGTTTGTGTACGCCATGAGTCAAATGTCCGAACAAAATGTCTAATGACCTTTGATATCGCCAACTGCATAAGGCTGCTAAAATCCACAAGATTAAAATAAATCAAATAACGTAAGAGTCATCAAAATTGGCGTACGCGTTTGGTCTCTAGAGTAACATAAATGAATAAATATACATACCTATACAGGCTAATAAAGATCTTACTCTACTTAACGTCGTGCAGTAGGGTAAAGCAGCAAGTCAGTCTTCATCTCTTTTTCTTTATCCAAACCTCTTCCCAGTTTAACTGGGGCCGGGTCTTTAACTAATTCGACAGTATATTTTACGTAATTGATTTTATAACTGTTTTATTATTAGAGTATACCTAATTAACAATCAGCTTGTGCTGTGTAGGCGATATTTGTAATTCACTTAATTTGTCTTCAAATAGGCCAAGCAATAAGAGCAAGATATCAAAATTTTTAAATGGATATGTTAATGTATTTTTTTTTGTTTCAGCTTAAGAAATAACAACTATATCCGGAATCTATCAAACAAATCAATGGTTTGATTTGACTTCTTTCATCTTAATAAAAAACAGTTACTATTGTTTGAATGTGTTTCACTACTTTTATTATGAGTATAAAACGGATCAGTTATCGATAACATTAGGATGACTCAATTAGGCTTGTTCTATTCTGTGTAAACAATTGCACAGTATAAAAGGCGGTCACTCAACTGGATGAAAATCCATCTTAATTTTATATTCGTCACGATAGAACCGGTCATGTCGTTTTACATACTATCAATAAGTTTGTCACTTGCTGTTTTAAGTGTTGCTACTACTAAACTGAAATCTGATATTAAACCATTGGGTAAGATTGTATTACTTGCATCTAAATTTTCTAACGTTTAATTAATTTCCAAATCACATAGAACAAGGTTATAATTTGATCACAATGTCACCTTTATCTTTTTAAAAACTCTTTCATCTCTTTGTTTGGTTTTATTTGTAGTGCTTCCTTTTTTAATTCATTTTTTTAATAAATTTCCTTTTAAACATTCTAGCTTGCCCGAAGAATGAGGTATACTACTCCTGTGCTCTGTATCGTTGTCAGCGGACCTGTCATTACCATAATAGAAACGTTCCTTGTCCCTCCCTGCCCTTAGCTCTCAATTGCTATTTGCCATCCTGTGAATGTATTGATGGCTTCTACAGGAATTCTGCAGGGACTTGCGTGCCTGAAAGAGAATGTATTAATGAGATTGGTAATGACAATAAGTAGGTAAGTCTAATGGCGGAATAGCCACAAGCCTCAACCAACACTTCAGGAGGTTCTTGTTAATCGGTTGAGATATAGACTCGACTTAGAGAGCGGTACTTCTGAATATGGCTCGTATTATTAGGAGATTCCCTTTTCTGGAAACCTTAATCATAGCTTGCTAGCGTGACTTGAATTTTAAATATTAAATATTTTGTTTAATGTGCTTTTGTTTAAGAATTTATTTAAAATGTAAATAGAAGGTTTTAATAATAAATAAAAGAATGTGTAGTGTTAGATATTTTAAACAAATCACGATTACGTATCGTAATCGTAATATTACAGATGTAGGCAACTCAGCCGAAAAACTTAAACGGAACTGGGAAGGCCATATTTATCTGCCACATGTCGGACTGAAATTGAGCGATGACAACCCCGACTAACGGGAATCGGCGACGCGGCAGGCCCATAAGGAGATGACGTGATGATTAGGAGTTCTAACTAAAAGACTTTGCCATATACAGGGTTACTGGTAACTCGACGTATTCCTTGCAGGACGTCATGGTAGCACTAAAATGCAACAAATTAAGCCAAGCCACCAAATATTCTACCGATATTCAGTCGTTTTTGAGTCAGTAAGGTTTTTAGATTTTTTATTTAAAAGTCAAAAAATCTATGAACATTACTAACTCAATAACGACTGAATATCGGTAGAACATTTGGTGGCTTAATTTGTTGAATAATTAACTTAATTAATTTTTAACAATAATTTTAAATTACAATATCTTATCTTATTTTTGTGATTGTAAATACATTCTAGTCTATATATAATCTCCAAGTTAGAGGTGGGTTGGAACAGGTTAATTCGCATATCTGTTACGCCTGTTCCTGCTACTTTAAAATAGCAGTTCCAAAAACCTGTGACAAAATGGCAACTGTTACACGGAACTGTAAAGGATCGGTCCTTTACAGTTCCATGTAACCGTTGTGTATGTAACAGTCTGTTTTGTTTGAGCTTGTGACTAAGTTTACCAGTAACTGTGTTTTAATAACTGAATAAACAATATATGCCTACCTACTTTTTTATGATCAACTTTTTTGGTTTACAGGTTTGCTTTTCGGAAGTACCGAGTTAATCTTTTACAATTAGGTGTTTTATAATAATTTATATTTGTAAAACTGAAAACAATCCTTCATGTTTTTACAGGCTATTTAAGCTTCCTAGTGTGTCGGTGTGACTTGTAGCAGTCGCGTAGAGCAGGAACAGTTTATTTTGCACATTCGTAACTGTGACAGACTGCTATTTTCAGATATCTGTTATATTTATCTGTGACGATAAATACGCCTCACTCCTAGTCCAAGTACTGTCCAGTACCACGCGCAGCTCACGCGCTTGCCGCTAGTGGTTATTTTATTTAGTTAGTAACGTAGTAGATAGTTGTTTTTTTCTAAAATAAATATTTTTAAGTTTAATTTTTCGTTTTTTAAATGCACACCCATTAATTATGCCTAAAAGAAAGTCAAAACTCTCTAAAAACATGAAAAAGGTCAAAAGCCAGAAAAAATATTTTATTTTAGAAAAATAAAGTAATGTTGCAATGTCCAAGTACTGTCCAGTAGCCCGATTCACGTAATCAAAACCGTAACGATATCGTAGCGACTTCGTTTTTGTCATTTTCGTATTCACACCCATCAATCGAGTTTGAACGACACCGATTTTAAAGTCGTTCGATCGAAGTGTCGTTGACGCGTATTCAGTTAAGTAAATTGTCATTCAATCGTTGGCTTGAAGGTATTCTCGTAGCTAAACGATGTTTGATTGGATCGAATGTCAACGACTAAACGTCAAATCTTGCGGTTGAAATGTCGTTGAACAAAAGTTAGTTTTGACTTCGCGGTGTATTCAATCTCTTTATTAAAATACAAAAAAATGAGTCTCGGGCTAGCCCTACTATTATTAGATGCGGCTGAAAGAGAAGATAGACGAAGGGAACGCGTAAGGAGAAACAGATTGAGGTGTTCAAAGTAGGATGTAAAGATGGGTCTACCGACTCACAATTTAAAATCGCTGCAAGCTCAGTCCACAATTTATTGGACAATACGTTTCCTTCTTTGCCACGGACTCTTCCTAAGGCCAACATTTCATGGTTTTCCATGAAGTCCACCAGCAGCTCTAGCTGCCTCACAGAAACTTGCTTCATTATACTAATTTTATAATTTTCCGCACTTTAAAACTTTTGGTAGGTACATATACCCGCGAAACGTAAAAAGTTTTAAATTTTGCCAGTGACAATTGTTTGAAATTATACAGATCATGCAGAGACAAAATTTAGACTTTTACTTTTTAAACCGTAATTCAACAAATTATTAGGTGAAATTTATATTATAAGCAACAATTTTCATTAAATGTTTAATAACATCGTTTTTTTATTTAATTTATTAGTTCAATATGGTGCAAATCAGATTTTCTAAAATTATATTCCGTGTTTCATTATCCTGGTAGGATTCATAATAATGTAACTGGCAATAAGTCGTTGATAGATCGTTTAGTTTCGAGTTAGTTGAGTTGTCGTTCTATCCAATACCGATTATGTTACACGAGAATACCGATTTTGGATAGGATTGAACGACTCTCAAACTTCAACGATATTTGGCTTGTTTGAGTTTACGTGAATCAGGCTACAGTACGGCGCGCAGCTCACGCGCATGCCGTCACTGTACCGTCACGTCGGACGCCTCCCACCACTTCTCTCCACCAACGAATCAATATCACAAAGGCTGCCTGTCGCGCGGGTTCAAAACGCACGAGCGGGCTATTTATTGCTGACGGTTGTGTCTCAACAACTTCATTTAGAAATTGATTTCCAGTGCTTAAATCATGCTTTTGATTAATAAATTCAAAATCCTTTAGTCGCGGGCACAGCTAGTTTTTTAATAAAATTTTAGTGGTATTCAACGACTGTTTAGGACACTGACGAAAAACTGATCCCTGTAACATAGGTGTTCCCACCTAGCACGGGAGTCAGGGCCTCACTTGCACATTTGTTTTAGGCCAGTAAATTCATCTCACTAACTTTGTTTTTATCTTAAAATAATAAACTCATGTCATTGTAACTGGAAATATGTACCTACTTACCTTGTTTTTGAGGGTTGGAAATCATAAAATAACTTTTCTAGCTGTCGGTGGAGCGAAAGGATCAGATTTTGACTAAATAAAATCCACCCTTGTTATTGCTCGCGGTGGAGGGGCTCAGCTGGGTCGAAGCCTACTGGGGCTAGGGTTTGATTCCGAAGGAGGCTCGGCCTCGGTATGAAAGGCAAGAAGGAACGGGGTGTGTTTTTTAGTCAGTTAGAGTCGAGACTATCTCCCGCTCCGCCTAAGGGCAGGGATGTCATTTGGATGATTTATACACACCGAAAAAAAAACCCTTGTTATTGTTCTAGTCAACGTGGCCCTTGAATTTTATTCCTGTACCTATACACGAAAATTGACAATTTTACCCCACTTCCAACAACGTTATGATGTATCCATAGATAAATCTCTTTAAATGAAACGTGCCATATATGACGAATTCTCTGGATTCTCAATACTTGAGGAGCTGAAAAGATCTTAATTGAAGTCATAAAATCTATGGAAAAACAGAAATGAGACGGCCTCCTTGAGCATCCAACTGCACGACAACAGAACAGTAAAAGTGTTATGTGTTTTATGACCTTTTCGAAAAACATTGCAAAGGACGCGAAATGAGTGTGGAGACAGAAACACTCAACTCCTTCACACCTCATTACTCCGCTTAGAACACCTCCCCATGGACTCGAACTGCATTGGCCAATATGAAAATCTCCTAACCAACTACGGTCCGAGGTTGGCCACTGCACAAACAATCTGGCCAGATGGACTTACACCTCTCAATCAAATCAAATCTCATATCAAGCGTGTCCTAACCGAAAAAGCATATTGCAAGGTTAAAGACTATGTCGAAGACACGCTTGTTTGGCAATGACTACTTCTGCACATGTGGCCCCCTGGTAAATCATCAATATTTTGTCAATTAACTGCTCCACCTTTGTTTTAATAATTATTTTTTCCTTTTTTTTTTTCTCTGACACATTGCTTTTGCAATATTTTTATTTTATTTTTTTATTTATATTTCAACTGTCTTAAATTTGTTAGTATTTTATTTTGTTAACATTTTATTGATAGTTATAATTATTATATTATTCCTGATTTCTTTTTTTTTCATATAGCCTCTTTTTGTAATGTGAATGTGAGAACACTGTATACTCCACGAACTCTTAGACTACTTCCTATTACGACTTACTTTGTTTTTTACTGAGATAATTTTTATTGTGCTTTTGTGTTTAATATTTTATTGGTCTACACTGTTCTTACATAATATCTATCAATATTGTAATACCAATCACTTTTTTAAAAAGAGTAACCATGGAGTTTCTTGCCGGTTCTTCTCCATAGGAAACGACCAATTTGGAACCGTGCACTAGCTTCTGACGTTTTATAAGTGTCCATGTAGGCCTATGTGAAATAAAATATTTTTGATTTTGATTTTCACCGATCCATTACAGACAAAATGCCAGTGTGGAGCCGCACACGATAGCTTGCATCTTGCAGATTTTATATGAGCTCAATGATGGTTGTAAGTACTGATTAAACAAGATTTATTTTATTTATTATTTAAGAATAAGAAGTACTTGTGTAACATTTTAATTAATGAGCAAAGATAATTCCTGTTTCTTATGTCTTCTTTGGTATAGTTATTCTTCTCTAATACCGTCATTCAAATATCTGCATACAGTACAATCAGGTCTTAGAACCAAAATGAAGTATTGTACCAATGACAATAATAAGGATATTTATTTATTATAATCTTTATTGTACACCAAATAAACAAAAATACAGGACAAAAATTTGGTTAGTAAGCAATGTGTTTACTTGTTTTAAATTAATATTCAAATCATCTATTATTATTACTAAATTAGTTATTATTTACTTATTTACCGATTACCAGGCAACATATTAACAAACCAAACCGCTTATTGCTATATAAATAGAAGATGGTCGTCTCGCTGGCTCATATTATTTGTTCACATTATCCTCGACTAACGTTTCTATATCAATGGCGTCCTTTATACTACCTGTTTGTTTGTTTATTGCAGTTTTAACTATTATTTCTGCAGCACCAGCTGATGAGAAACCTCTTGGTAAGTTTATTTTTTCATTAGTATTTTTTTTTTATTATTATACCCTGTTCAATATTAAACTAGAATCTAAATGTATGAAAACCTTTTATTACTGTCCGTTCAACCGATTTTGACTTTTATTACGTTGGAAGCATGACAAATGGCGATTGCAGTAATATAGTTGATATTGTCACCACTTTTTTTCTCTTAATGCCATCCTTATGCCGACGAATTATTAGTTAAAATCGGTTGAACAGTCAGTAAAAAAGGTTACTTTAATTTTCTAATCTTAACGCAAACAGGGTATAGGAATTGTAAACTGAAAATATTAATTTTTACTCGGCTTTAGGTGTCTATAGTTAATTCAAGTAATGCTTTCTTAGTAATTATATATTATTATAAATTGTCCAACAATAGAATTACAGCACAACTGCTTCTGACTCAAACTTGACCCCTTGATCTTTAACGACACTATAATGTGATACTTTGAATATTACTTAGTAGAGAGCATTTGGTATTAAAACTCGTTGTTTATTTATTTTTTTGTCGTCTGACTGTGAAGACAACTGTTTTTAGGTTCTTGTTTCCTTTACATATTTTAATTTTGTTAGCGTTAAATAATTGTATATTTCATAAGGTCAGTGCATCAATATTATAGCAGTTTGAAGGTTGTTATTATTCCAAATACTTTATAATTTTTATTATGATTATGTCAAAGATGATCTCATGTTTAGTTCGATTGATAAGAGTGCCTTTGATCAGAATACGAAAACATACCTTCTTGTACGAAATAATGAATGGGAAATAGGTTTATTATATTAGAACACCTCTTGGCTAAGTATGCCTATACTTAGTCTATGATCTTCCTGTGTCTAAGAAACAAGTTTCCTATCTGTGAGAGCAAGTAGTCAGTAAAAAAAGTAAACATCATTGGTTTTCAGATTGCCCTGCCAACGAAAAGTATTACAAATGTCAACTGGAGGTATGTTACAAGACCTGTGATCATTTGAAACGCCCACCGGCCTGTCCCTCCATTGCTCCTGGTTGCTACAAACCTGCCTGTCTTTGTGGAAAAGATACCCTGAGGAATGCCGAAGGAAAATGTGTGCCTATTGATCAGTGTTGTAAGTGATTTTTACTTGATTTGGAAATCAGTCTTCGGGAACAGAACAACTGGTAGGAACTAACGTTCCTTCCAGCTGCGATAGCATTTTTTGTACCATCACCATTACCCAGATGGTCTGCAATTTTCACCCGCTCATATACGTCTCCAGAGGAATGAATGTGATAATACTGCCTCTATTGGAAGTCACCCCAATTAACCTACTTAATCTTGATCACTGTATATTTCAACAGTATATTTCAACATATTATAAGAATGCTATTTAAATATCGATATTTAAATTTTTATAAGAAAACAGAAAAGAAAAAAAAACATATTTTTTTGAGACCGATCTCCGATAATCTGATAATCTCAAAAAAATATATTTTTTTTTAATTTTAAAACCTTAGGATAGATTTAAATCGGTTTTTAAACTAGCCTATTCTAGATTTTAAACGTCAATTTTTATTTATTTTATTTTTTTGTTTCAGGACCGAGCACAGTGCTCGTATACCAACCACATGAGCTGTTTCAACGACTTAAATAAATCAAAATGTTTTTTTAAATAAAAAGAACAATTACATTTCCTAATTTGTGTTTTATTTTCATAAAAATAAAGAATAAAAATGTTGAAATTGTCTAGGGATTAAGTACATTTTAAGGTATAGCTGCAAATGACGATTATTGTAATAACTTTTTTGGTCTCTATTGATTATACGATGGATTAAAGATATTTTAATTTCGATAATTTTGAGAAAATTAACAGCCATTTAGAGTGTTTCTTGGCGTTTAGACATATGTACAATAAAATGTTTCCATTTGAACCGAAATAAATTTCGTTGATTTGGAGCGTCATCGTCATTTAACCTTAGATGAGATGATGTCATTCGTAGAAATCTTGGAAGCTGGTTCCAGGCAACGTTCTGTAGTTACCACTCTAAGTATCTATACCTACAGTGTTATGAGCTGCTTCTGGACACCATATCGTATCACGGGATGAGTGGCTGAGCGACGTGGAGGACAATTATAAGAGTGTCCATGGAGTTTTTTGCACATTCTCCTCCATACAGATCTACTCTTTAGAATAAATTTAATGTAGATAAGTTTCCCACAATTTGCAAAACTAGATTTGATAAATATTGTTTAGGTGTTTTTTTATTAGGGGGAGGGGGAGCACAATGATGCAAGGGGCACATAGATACACAAGCATTATCTAAAAATCGATTGAACATATTCGAGTGATGACATTCCTAAAACGATCATAGAAATGCTTGAACGTATCCTATGTGTTCGCGCCTACAGCCTGTAAGCCATTGACGCTCTACAACTCGTAACGTGTTTTGAGTGCGGTCAACTAAAAAATAACGTGAAATGTAAAAGTGTTTCCCCGGTCTCTTATACCATCTTGTGAGAATATCTATACAACAAAGGTAAGTTAAACCATCCAATATTACGTATTTAGTATTTTTTACGAAAGAAATCAGTAAGTTTCTTTAGTATAATTATCATTTTGGAAAAAATATTTTGGGGCACTTAGATACATCAAAGCACGGGGCACATTGATGTATATCAATCCCTCATATAATTTGTAAAATAAATTAATTATTAATTAATAATTTTATATTCTCAACAGAAAATGATGCAGACATACAAACCCAAGAAGAAAAATTTATTGGGACTTACAGAAAATAAATAGTCCTGTTCTGAAGAATTAAGATGTTCGTAATTTATAATTTGGTTAGATTATAAGTTTTTTAAAACTGATTACAATATTTTCGTAGTAATAAAGTATTATTTTTATGAAAGTGTTCTTTTAACAAATTTCATACAATATCCGCTTGGTATGAAAGTGCCTCAGGTGACGTATATAAGTGCCTCGTTGGTGGGGCAGAATGATTCAAAACCCATTTTTTACAAAACACGTGCTAATCTTTTTCTTTCACATATCAAACTATATTTATCCTTGACATCATAATATTTATACATTTAGCTAAACGTCCACTTGAAAATTAATTAAAAATATGTCATTTTTTCGCCTATAATTTGAGTTTAAATTTTTATGTATCAATCTACCCCACTTTCCCCTACACAGCGACTTACCAAGTTGTGCACTTTCAAAATGTAAAATAGTCTTCTTGTGTGCCAATTTTCATCTTAATCCATTCGGCCGTTTGAAAATGAAAGAGTAACAAATATGATAATGTACAATAATTGTACATATTAGCTAATACTGCTAGTTGCGTTGCCCGCCTTAAAATAGAAAGTAGTCCCAATGGTGTTCCCTTGGGACTACTTTCTCTCTTTTCTTGGGATACTCCCAGAATAAAAAATATCATGTGCAATTCCAAAAACATATTTTCACCTTTATAATATTAGTGTCATTATCAATTACGGCAGTCTGCTTATGGATAAAGATTTCCTCAATCCCACGCTATTGAATTCGATCCTCAGCCTTTCTCTTTTACCATGCCGAAATGAACGTCAGTTGTAATCTAGAAACATCTACCATCCGCTCGTCTTTACTTAAAAAGACTACCGCACCATTCATAGTACGGATGGTAGGCCCATTACCACTATAGTTTCCTCATTCTGATGCTAATAAATAAGCGTGGAATTTAGAATAATGAAGAAACAAAATACCAACTGACTATTATCTATACCTTCGCTATACGAAAAAAACAAACGAACAGCACTATATAAATAAAAAGGCACACGAATTCTAAGATCATTGTCTGTTTTGGAATCATCTTTATTTAACGTTGCCATAGCAATGGCGTCGTATGTGTTACCTATTTGTTTGTTAGTTGCAGTATTAACTGTAGTTTTTACAGCACCAGCTGATGAGAAATCAATTCGTAAGTCTTTATTCTGTTGTTTTCTAGACTCGAAATACGATTTCTTAGCAACTTGTTTTGTTCCCCAAAAGCGAAGATCGAAGATATAAATAACTCTAGTAATATTCCAATTTTTTTACTAGTCCTATGAAAAAACTTGCTTAACTAAGACAGGCTGAAGTTTGCAGGCATTTATCTGTTGTATTTATATTGTGTGAAGTGTGTGTGAATGTGGTGTATATGATACATATCTGCAATACAATAATCGACTCTGGCAGGAAATTCCACTCCTTACTCGTAGCTGTACGCACAATTAATGTTATATATGTTGCATGTTTCAGAATGCCCACCAAATGAGCTGTACTACAAATGTCAACTTGAGATGTGCTTTAAGACATGTGCTCATCTAAAGGAACCACCACCCTGTCCTTCAATTCACCCTGATTGCTATGAACCAGCCTGTCTTTGTAATTATGGTGACCTTAGAAACTCCACCGGACAATGTGTCCCTGAAGACAAGTGCTGTAAGTGATGTCATTTAAATTAATACCTCTGATTCATCTGAGTTGCTGTTGTAGTTGCTAGTGGTCGAAAAAGTAACTGCTGAGTGTGAAATCCTGGGTTCAAAACCTGGGTCAGCTATAGTAGTATCAGGTCTTACTGAAAAGAATTTCTCAGTAGTTGCCCGGAGTTTTGAAATTGGTAGTGTATCACCCCCGTGCCTAGGAAAGCAAGTAAAACCGTTAATTCTGCATCTGATTTTCCCCCAATAGTATTGGATTAGATTCTCATCGGAATCTAAAAGTAAAGAATAAGAAATTCATCTGTGTTTGAGCATACATACACTTGTGAATCTCAATTTTGGTTGGATATTCCATCATGACAATTTTTAATGATGAGTATTTGGTAATTCTTTAGGAATCCTATGAGTTAGCATCATGTCCTGTGTATTCTTAGCCACAGTCATTATCAAGTTAAGTATTAATGTTGGATTAATTATTTTTGTTTCAGCATAATTGGCAGCGAAAACTGATCGACTAAAGAAATCTTAACATAAACTAAATGTATCTTTGTATTAAAAATGTAATCATGACTGTGTTTGCTTCCTTAATTTAGTTTTAAAAATCGTAAAACAATGAGCGGAATGCATTATTGTAACTTACAATGTCTTCATTGTTACCATCGCTCAGTTGAAAGACTAGAACAAGACACTGCTGGAATGTAAATATAATTATCTGTAATTTTATAACGTGTTTGATTCTAATTGGTTTGTAGTTTTTGGAATGATACATTCTTAAAATTCTAAAAATAAAAATAGTGATAGTTGTGTTTCGTAGAGTTTTTTTTTTCATATCCTATCTTTGTATTTCTTAGGCCGCGTTCCCACTACGTCGTAACGGTTAATTTATCGTCAGAATACTATCGTTTCTAGCTGTCCTCATTATAACAACTGTTTATGAGGTCATGAGAGATAAAGACACATGATTGACATGATGATGACTGTCAGGGTTTAGTATTAACAAATTTTTATCGTTTTAACCTTTGCGCGAACGCCGGCGTTCGCTTGGGGTTTAATGAATTAAGACTGTCTCGCTAGCCGTTATCACTATCATGACAATCTGCTGTTACCGCAAAAAAAGTCGTAGACGACAGTTAATCGTGTCGTTCTACATGTTAACACCTCCATTTAAATATATAAGCCACGACACCTAAAACTACACGATTATTTTTCGTCACGATAAAATGGGAACACGGCCTAGTGACTATTAGAAGGATCAAAAATTAAAAAATAATTTAAAGTAAGACAGCTGACATACGCAGGGGAGCTTAACCCACAATTGACCCCAAAAAACTTTCCTTACATTAAACCTTGATACGATAGGAATTTCACACATCCCATCCCCTTTAGACCACACCTATAGTTTAAGCTGATTAGTTATGGTATTACAGTCTGAGCCTTTCACGAAGTTTTATTCATACCTTTATTTTATGGCTACTATGTAATACGTCGTCGATTCATACATAAGGAAATTCCATAAGACAATGATTATTGTTTTTGATAGGATTGTTTTCTTTCCCTTACATTGTAATAAATACATTTCCACAAAAACCTGGCTTTCTGTAAAATATTTTCTGAGGACTGAACCTAATTCACTCAGGATTAAAAATTAATACGTCATTAGCATTCAGTCCGCGGTTGGGCCTATACAGAGGAGGTCTTCTGTCTCTTTTTCAAGACTTTCCTAGAGAAAGCGCATCATTTAGCGCAATTTTAGCCACTTGTATCTGGGTTAAGTTGAGGATGTTTACAGGTAATAACTGTAAACATTCTCAACTTGATACATTAGTAGTCTCTGATTCAGAAGACTACCGCACCAATAAACATTTCCAGTCAATTTGATCAGACCAATTCGTTACTAGTTTCCTTATTCAGTCTAATAATAAAGTTGTGTATATTTTTCCTCTATTACAGAACTAGCTTTATTTATACAACTCACACTTTGCATAGGCAAATCAGCGTCCTTCTATTTATAGTATCATATTGGTAGCAATATGATACTATAAATAGAAGGACGCTTTACTAGATCATTATTTTTATCGACATCATCTTTGACTAACGTTACAACAGCAATGTCATCCTATGTTTTTCTTATTTATTTCTCCGTTGCAGTTTTAACCATAGTTTCTGCAACACCAGCTGACGAGAAACATTTTGGTGAGCCTTTGTAAATTTCATCTATTTTATAACTTTCTTCTGACTTAATAGCAATAATACGCTCTGGGTTTGAATGGTCAAAGTGCGATATAATGGCAGTTTCCAAAGTATTTACTAACTGTTTTTCCTCATAAAATATCAACATTATAGTGTGTTGCATCTGTCTTTTACATATTCTATTAGTGCTTTGATTCTAGTGTTTATGTCACCGAAAAATTGCGAACGCCACCGTAAAATTCTAAAATATCGCAAAAAATTGTAAACTATTTTTTTCTAAATAAAAAAATAGGAGGTTATGTTGGAAACTAATGAATTTGGATGTGATTTATCGTATTCAATACAATTTTCCATAACACATCGAGAAATTATGATCTAAAAAAGATTTTTTACAATCCTTTTTTTGCTGAAAAAAATATAGGTCACCGAAAAATTGCTTTTTTGCAATTTTAAACTTATATTAGGTTTTTATTTTAGACTTATATTTTATATTACAATTTGTAGCTAAAATTGGTCATCCTTTTTGTTTACCATCTAATAACTATTCCTACTTTATTAACAACATTACCTTTTCAATTCTAGATTGCCCTGTTAATGAGAGGTACTACAAATGTCAACATTTACAATGCTTTAAGACATGTGATCACTTGAAGAACATACCGCCTTGTCCTGTAATTGCGGCTGACTGTTATGATCCTGCCTGTCTTTGTGATTTTGGTTACCTTAGAAACTCGGAAGGCAAATGTGTCCCACATGATAAGTGCTGTAAGTTATTTCATCGGTTTCACATTTATTTAGTTTTTCGTTTAAGTTCGTTTTTCCATTATAAATAATAGTCGCTACAAATAAAAATTTTTGTCTATGAGTGCGCTGATAAAATATTAGCCCATCAAATTTTGTACTATAATCACTAAGGATAGTAATGTTTAGAAGTCTCATCATCATCATAATCACATATTTTTGGACATATTTGTGATCACAGTATTTTATCACAGCCATTCCTGTTAAATTGCCAATGAAACCTGCAAACCTTAGAATTAGGTCTCAATCTTATATTACTCCATTCTGATTTGTTGCTTTCAATTTTTGTTGTTTTTACGAAATAGATATAAAAAAGTCCTGTGTGATAGATAATTTGATTTTACAGTATTTACACTATAATTTTACTCACCGGTCTATGGTATGTTAATATTGTTTTTTTATTGTTCCAGCATAATTGGCAGCTAGCTATTTTTATGATCGACTAAAGAATTCTGATTTCTTGAACTTGTATTAATAATATTTTTGTATTAAAATGACCTAAATCATAGTTGTGTTTGTTTTCTTGCTATTTAGTGTTAAGAATCCTAAATCATTAAATGAAACGCTTTTCTGATGCTTAGGGTGTTTTTAACATCGTACGAATTGCATCACGCATGCGGGTTTGCTTCGCATAAAGAAAATTTCAAAATGAAAAAAAAAAAAACGCGTCCCGCGTGCATATCATTAAAAACGCACGCTCGCCTTCCGTACGCCCCTCACGCACTAAGCCACTTTTTGTTCTTTCTCCACTTTAGAAAACATATACCCGTAACTCATTTCTCTACCGTTCCACTAACAATTATAACAGAGAATTTACAGACATACATAGATATTTTTAACATTTCTCCTAATAGCCTGAAACTAAAGCTAAAAAGTCGATATATCACTTAATCTCAATTAATTTTCATAAAACTAAACTTATATCATTCCACCCTCACCAAAAAAGCCATCTAGACGTAAATTTCTCTTTTAACGACCACAAATTAGAACTAGTAAACGAGTTTTCATTATTAGGTTTAACCATAGATACGAACATCAATTGGAAATCTCACATTCAGAAAATAAAAACAAAACTTTCAACATTTTTGTACGCTTTTCGCGAAATAAAAAAGACCACAAACTTACAGACAGCTCTGGCTACCTACTATGCCTATGTTCATGCATGGCTCAGTTACGGTATTATAATGTGGGGTAACAGCACGGACGCACCAGCGCTGTTTACAACTCAAAAAAAGTTGATTCGTATTTTGGTTAATATTGAACAAACTGATAGCTGCAAACCTCATTTCAAAAAGCTTAATATTCTTACGTTACCTTCCATTTACATACTGGAAATCTGTAAATTTGCGCACACTCACCAAGACTTTTACACTAAACGAGAAGACATTCAGTCAAGATTCACACTTCGACACAAAACACGTCTAAACTTACCAACATCTCGCTTAAAAATGCATTCATCTGGCCCATGTCGATAAAAATTTATAATAAATTACCCGAGCTGTTAAGAAATGAAAAAAAGATTGCTGTTTTTTCAAATAAATTAAAAAAAACTATTATTAAGTAAATGCTATTACAGCATAAATGAATATTTAAATGACAAATTTATACAGCTAGAAAAATAATACAATTAAAATCCATAACAATTAAAAGAGTGTTTTATATAATTTTATTAATATCTAATATAATGTAAATAATGTTTAATTTAATGAAATGTATGCCAAATATAATTTCAACTAATGCTTAAATTTACTATAATGAATGTATAATGTAATTAATGTTTATTGAAATGAATGCCAAATATAATTTAAATAATGTTTAATTTAATGCAATTAATGTTTAATGAAATGAATGCCAAATATAATTTAATTAATGTTTTAATTTAATGTAATTAATGAATAGCGTAATGAATGTTTAATGAAATTGGATATATGTATATTGTATAAGTTAGTCTATAATGTCTTTTGCTGTGCCCAAAAGGGTCCACAATTGTGTCTATTAAATTTTACCACCTAAGCATGTACTATCACTTGCAAAAGTCCATAAGAATTCTTAAAACTTATTCGTTTGACGTTTAGTTTGACTTACGACCTTTTATTTTCAAGTTTCGCCAACAAATGATTGAAATCCACAATTTCATCAACTTATAATAAGTCAAGATGGCCCAGTGGTATAGGCACACAGATTGAAGCGCAAATCAGTGTGCCGCAAGTTCAAATCCCACGCAATTATTGACTTTTTGTAAGTTCTTACCCGATTGGAAGTTATGTATTTGCATTACATATTTTAAATTATTCTTTAACTTGTTCACACATTTCTTAGAGTTAGAAAGGTAGATCACAAAAAAACTAAATAAAGAATTAGATTTCTGCGAGGTAGACATGAGTTTTAACTTAACCGAAATGAACTGTCGTTTGGTTGTAGTTGTTGGTTAGTGACGTGAGGTTGACAGTATTGTAATATTCGCAAAATGCAGGCTAATATTAGTATTGAAGTGAGGGCGACTATCATTGGGCTGCATAAAAGTGGTCTTAATAAAACACAAATATCTGAAGAAACCGGACTGAATGTGAGTATAATAGCTATTAATGAATTGTAAGTTTATTACAAATAAATCTTCTAATTAAAACGTATGCCATTTATGAATCCATTCATCGTATCTTTATGAGGTTTAAAAGAGAAATACGTAAATCGTTGGGTTTATTGGATTGGTTATTGGATTAATAAATGCAGTTTTATTTTAAAATTATATTCAATAATTATGATTATTAACATTTTATATAATGAAAATGAAGTGAAGTAGGTATAGCTGCCTAATATATATTTTTTTTTATTTTAGAAAAATACTGTAAATCTTTGGCTAAAAAGATATGAGGAAGAAGGTAGCCTTGCTAGTCGAAAGAGAAGTGGGAGACCGAAGCTTATTAGCGAGGCGCAGCGACGACATATGGTGGACGTATACGAAACGAATGGTTTCGCACCAACGAGACATTTTGCGGAATTATATGACACCTCGATGGATACTGTTCGCCGTGCACTTCACGCTGAAGGCGTGCATCACAGAAAACCTGCTAAAAAGCCGTACTTGACAGAGAGGCACAAACAAGAACGATTACGTTTCGCACTAAATATTTAATGTTAACTAAACTAAATGGCCTACCATTTTATTTTAACATATCTGTGATTATTCGTTAACAAACACTGTATTATATTGTGTTTACTTTCGTTTAAAACAGCTATATCTTTTAACTTGTGCCATCGCCTCATCTTAAGAATGCAGTGAACTCGCTATCAATTTTGTTGACAATAATCATGAGTCTATTTCGTTTTTTATTCTTCTACCCGCACTGTTTTAACATAATACTATAGTTCAATTTATTTTTCTCATCTAATTGACGATTATCTTGTGAGAACTAAAGTTCTTTTAACAGAAATTGAGGTTTGGTTTCAATCTTCTTTTCGTCAAGAAAATGAACAATTAAGCTATGACCTCAATACATTCATTGTGACGTTACACAAAAATAAAATGTTTACAAATTCCAAATCATATATCACTTTTCAATAAATAACTGGATATAAACAATTACCTATATTTTATTTTATTAAAATTTGAATATCCGTTCATTGTTACGTTATTCATATTATGAATGGTCTAAGTGGGTATACTTCCAACAAACAATCTTAGGCGTAACATAGATAACGGTTACAAGATAACTTTTTGTCTAGGTAACAATTCGACGTCACAATTCTCATAAATGTTTAATTTGTAAATATAAAGAATAAACATTTTTATTAAACACGTCTTTTTATTTCCACCTTATAACATCGAAAAGATGTAACAACTAAATAATTGCAAATTACGAATGTGATTCTTCTTGTGGTTAATAGATCACATTCGTAATTTGCAACTATTTAGTGCAAAAAATGCAATAGTATTTTTCATAGAAATATAAAAAAACAACTATATCAATATAGATTAGGAATTTTCAAAGTAAGAAATAACTGCAACGGACCGACCATGATTTGAACTCGGGTTACGTGATTTGCGAATCCAACACTTAGTTCACACGGCTACCAGCACATGACGTATTGGCACGAATTTTATCAATGCTATGGTAAGAACAGCTCACTGCGACGACAGTTCCTTAGTGTGTGTTATCTGTGGAATGTGGATACTCATACATGCGCACACATACGCACGGCAGTATCGCGCTCGCTCGGTTCGTAGCAATGTAATCTTTAGCGTTCCTATGGACTTTTGCGGCCTTACTGTACATTGTGGAATGCAATAAACAATTGAGTATTGAGTAATCAAAACTTTTCCTCTTTAACTTTGGTCCTGAAACAGGTAATGTTTCAGTAAACTTTTCTTTATCCAAAAAAAAAGGATGAATTCGGATGCGTCTTTCCATAATGGAGTGTATTGTGTTCAATTTTTACCTAAGTATTACATTGTCGGCACTATAGGTCTATCATAAGAAAACAATTATGTTAAGAATTAAATTTTTGTATGTGACTGTTTGAGGCCAAAAAAAAATAAAAATAAAAAAATATTCCACGCATTCTAATAAATACTTTTGGATAATTGCGGGGGTTACGCGTGCGGAGTAATCTCGCATGCGTGATCAAAACCAGACGATATTGAAAACACCCTTAGAACGTCACACTAAGCCAACTGCTCTACCTATACGTATACATATAAATTGGGATTTATATGTATACGTATAGGTATAATGGGTAACACATACTTATATTATTTTTATGGCATTGTGTATGTGCAGCCTTGCATAGTAATAACTACACACAGCGATAAATTATACAATATTCTACACTGGGCCACAAAAATTCCAAGATACTAATTAAAAGTATGGTAGTTTCTTAAATTCAAAAGATATATTCGTGAAACTCTTGTATGTCATAGTTGACAAAATAATACATAAAATAAAATACAGGACCTGTTTTTATCACTGTTTAATTTTAACTACATGAAAACTCTTCTAATTCTTTTTATTTCCTGTATAACTTCATTAACAATATGATCAGTAACAAGTATGGATATTTATTTGCCCATTGCTTTTTAAATAATTAAAAAATAAGGGTGTATATATATTCTCGATAAAAGTATGAGAGACTTTACTCTCTGTTTCCGCATACCTCTAAAGGGTTTCTGGGCTGTGAGCTGGTCACTCCATCCAAGTAATACCAACAATGTCTTGAACCATTGACCAAAAGAGCCACATATGGCCGCGCATTATTGTGATTAAAAATATAATTAGTACCGCTATTCACTAAGAAAGAACCAGCATACCCATTTAAAATCGCCTCTATGTTTGTGAGAGCAGTCCGAGAACTGTATTGCTCGTAGCACAGATAGTTGATAAGATCAAAAGGTTCTGAAGTATCGACCGCGTAACAAAAATGCGATGCCCTGATGAAGGTCATAGGAGTACACTAGATGCGAGACGCATAGGGCCGGGGGAAGATCTCCATTGCCTTGTAGGTGACCACGTCAAAAACGGAGATTCATAATATATATTATCATCATTGGCAACACGCACTGTTCTTAAACTTTCATCTTGAGGCACTTAATTTGTGACACGAAACTATATCGCGCAGCTTTCCGACCGCTGACTTCGATGGTTGACCTATCAACAAAGTTAGATATACCTAAGTAGACCGTCTGGCCCAGGCAGATGTAATCGACTACAACTTCGAATAAGCTATGCTTAGCCTCTAATCTTGAAAAAAAAATGGATGTTGCATGGTTATTAAGCATGACCTTAGTTAGTATATAAATAAAAGATGAAGTTACTAGCTTATTGTCTTTAAGTAACGTTACTATAGCAATGGCGTCCTATATCGTACTTATTTGCTTGTTCGTTGCAATTTTGACTATAATTTTTGCTGCACCAGCTAATAATAATAATCAATCATTTCGTAAGTCTTTATTTGTTTTTATTTGTCTTACTATTTAGTTATTTTGTGTATGTTGGTGTCAGGGATTCATTATGGTTTTACTAACTCGAAATGCGATACACTAGCAGCTGATGGGAAATCTTTTAGTAAGTTTTTGTAATATTGTATCTCTCATTTTTTTATTATTGAGAATATTATTACTTTTGGTTATGATGTCCTGTCCATTGTGAAATCAACTAGTGTCCAGCATTTATAGGTATTTGTCATAAATGTGTTTTTCCTATCAAACGCATAATCTACAGTAAAGCTGCTTGTTTCAGATATATGTGTTTCACTCATGTTTTGATTGATTTTATCGTTTTATCCTTTTTTTTATTATATTATTTATTTTTAATAAGGTTACTTTCAAGATAGGTTACATATGAGATTTTTAGATAACACGTGTACAAAATGTCTGATAGAAAGGAAATGATAACAAATTTTGATCAACTTATGTTGTTTTTTAATGTCCTTTCCATGAAAAACTTTATAAAACATATCTTTATTTATTTCTTAAATAGGTATATACCCTAAATAAATTAAAATAATTGTCTTATTCTATATTGTAACCGCACCCGCGTGGTGGATTACGGCTCATTCCCTTTCCTAGAGAGGAGGCCTGAGTCCCAGCCGTGGGAACATTAAAAGGCTGATTATGCTATTATTATGTTTATTTTTTAATTCTTCTCTATTTGTCATAGTTTATGAGTTTTATTTGAATAGTTCCTCTTTAATATTCTAGATTGCCCTGCAAACGAGACTTACTACGAATGTCAACTTGAGGTGTGCCTTAGAACCTGTGAAGATCTGAAACATAATTCTCCATGTCCTTTAATTGAAGGACGTTGCTATAATCCAGCCTGCCTTTGTGAATTTGGTTACTATAGAAATTTCGCGGGAAAATGTGTAGAAGAAGATGAATGCTGTAAGTTATTTTTTTCTATCCCTTTAACTGTTCGCGACGGATCAGTCCGACGAATGTTTTCGCGTCCTATTCAAAAGGGTCGTGTGATACTCCATCTCGTTCAGTTCTTCAATAGCCATAGGTGAAAGAATAGAGATAAAGTATTTGGTCGAGGATGTGCAATCCTGGTGGAATAAACGCAAGAGTGTTTGTCGGATATATCCAACGCACCTACGTCGAATATATCCGACAAATACACTCGCTCTCAAACTCTCTCAACTTAATATCACTTGAAACTTAATATTATGGTAGTCTGGTGGTCTGGCTGTTACTTGTAGGTCTTTGACGATCATTAGAGATAGAAAGTTAGAGATCTTTCACTAGTCGTAATTGTTGGTGGTAACATAATTGTTACCCAATTGAAGGACGGCGCGGTTAGCACAGTGGTTGACCGATTGGCTGCTGGCGTGCTATTCTCTAAGAAAACAGCCTTGGGCGCAGCGCTAGCCGCAGAGATGAAATCCAAATATGTACATTGGATTAGCAATCCAACGTCCTTATACATTGGAGTGTTAATTCAATGTACTGCGCTTCCGACTCGTCACTGCGGCTAGCGCTGCGTTCAAGGCTGTTATCTTAGAGAATAGCACCGCAGCACTGCGTGGAACAAATATTTGTATGGCCTACAGATAGGTGTTCCGGGTTGGGTGTCTTGTGTATATGAGTTTATATGTTTGTGATAGCACCCACGAAACAGAACTGTAATTTATAGTGTGGGACAAATTGAGGATTTGATTTTTGTATAAGAAAAGAAAATAATTACTGGGTTATGGAGGTCAGATAGACAGTCGTAACACATTGTTTGCTCGTTTTCACCATATATTGGTGCCTATGTATTTACGGTCTTAGTAGGTACAATAGGCTCGTTGCCGTAAAAAATTTAATTAGTCCGTCCTTTAGATTATTCAAAAATAAGGGACATGTATTTTTTTTATTTGTAAATTAAACCAAAAATGACCAAGATATAGCCCATTAAAGTTACGTGTAACGTCACGCCGTGGTACATTTTTCGCACGGGGTGACGTCACACGTAACTTTAATGGGCTATATCTTTGTTATTTTTTGTTTAATCGAAAAAAGAAAAAATGCGTGTCCAATATTGTTTTATAATCTAAAATACGGACTAAATAAATTGTAATTATTTTGACCCGGGAAACTACCTTATTATAGAGCCATTATGAAGCACCCACGAAAAGGAAGCTCACGATATATTATTATGATTTATAAATATGTATGAAATTCTTGTTTGCATGTATTATTACCTTGTACAGGCAATACATAGCGCCTTCAGTATGTATAATAAGATCTTTTAATGTACCTATGTTTTACAATGAATAATGAATCTTGAATCTAGGATTTCAAGTAACATACGATATAATCTTTCTGACCAGAATATAATTATTGTTTTTTTTTTTTGTTTCAGCATAAAAATTGGCAGAGTATACCTTTATAGTCGACCAAAGTAAACATAGATATTTAAGAAATTTTCTACTAACTTTCATCAAAAAATAATCACAATAATTGTTCTGTTTTTGTTTTCTTACCGCAGTGTTTCTTGGTTTACTTAATATTAAAGTTTCTTTAAACGTCGGCGTCAGGCATCTCCATTTTATCAATACAAATGATTTTCAAATACACATCAGTAACAACAAATAAAAATTTGTGACGATTTTCACAATATTTAACCGTTTTAGGGTTCCGTGTCCAAAGGGTAAAAACGTGGACCCTATTACTAAGACTCTACTGCTCGTCTGTCTGTCACCAGCCTTTATCTCATGGAACGTGGTAGCCAGATAGTTGACATTTTCACAGATGACGTACTTCTGTTGCCGGTATAACCAGGATAAAATAAATATTTAAGTGGAGTTCCCATATAACAAACGTTATTTTTCTACAAACAAGCATCGGGATAGGTAAAACTAAAAGAAGGCTATAATATAGTGTCTAATGCAGTAGAGGTAATAGTACGGAACCCTTCATGCGTGAATCCGACTCGCACTTGGTCGGATTTTATTAAATTCGGTGTCCAATTTTAACTGATTAATGTTTATCAATAACTCGTGTTTTCTATTATACATATTCAAATAATATTTGCACGACTGATAAGTTGAATACAGTAAGTTTAAAAAATTATTTTAACATGTTATTATGTGTACCTATATTCTAGCAAATAAATAAATTTCATTTCCAATTTCACAGTTCCTATATACCATATACTATGTGACAGGTTGATTTTCATACTTATATGGATATCCTCATGTCATCATTTTCAATAGACTTTCTCAATTATATTTAGTCAAAGCATTATTTTGGTTTACGTCAATCGCAGTTCACGTTACATTCCAGGTAAATAGATAACTTCGAAATTTGTACGGTTTTAATTGCTTTATGTTCTTGGAAAATGTAATTGAACACAAAATTCCTGAAAGTAAATTATGAGCGATGAGGTTGATAAGGGTTTATTTTCGTAACCAATGTATTTTGTCATTATATTATTAACATTTCAGTTGTATTCCGCGAATGGTTAGATAGAGTTGTACCTATTTAGAGTAGGTTCTGGAAAGGCGACCACGTACCGGAAGACGCAGCGTTGGAAGGCCTCCCATAAGGTGGACCGATGACCTGGTTAGAGTCGCGGGAATCCGATGAATGCAAGATTCACAGGACCGGTCATTATGGTGACACTTGGGGGAGGCATATGTCCAACAGTGAACGTCTTTCGGCTGAAATGATGTGATGAGAGTAGGTACATCCGAATTTCGCTATTGACCATGTATTAAAATAAAAATATTATTTCAATATTAATTTATTTTTTAATAAGTTTTTTATTTGTCTTTAAATTTTATGCAACCGTAGCTTTTTTTCAGATTTTTTTCCAAGTTTTTTTTTCGTTAATTATGAAGTAATATTGTATTGGTTTACAAAAGTTGTTTTAATTGGTTAACTAAATGTATATAGTAGGTACTATTTTGTCCTATTTCTTATATACCCAACAAAGATTCTACGATTTTTTCAAGAATTTTGTTCACTATTTTGTCCAAGAGTTTCAGTACCGCGAAGCCCAGTGGACTTTAAGACCGCTCGCTGAATAATTGAAGCACCCTTTCACTATGTTTAGGGAAGCATCCTGTAGAATTTGGGTCACGGGCATAAACCTAGGACAAGATTATGCAGACTTGTGAGCCCGAAGGGAATCGAGTTTTCTAAGAAGTATGTATTAGCTATATAACCTTCTTTTACCTATGAACAGAAGTGGTACCTGACCATTCAGTAACTGAAAAGTTGAAGGGGAATCGTTTGTTTTGGTATGATCATGTAAAGAGGAGGGATGAAACGCATTGTTACTAAATGAGTTATGAGTCTAAATGTGGTGGAGAGGTTTTTTTTTTTTCGATGGGAAAAATCATCTTATGACAACCCCCGCTCTTGGGCGGAGCGGGAGATAGTGTCAGACTCTTACTGACTAAAAAACCCATCCCGTTCCTTCAAGCCTTCATACCGGGGCTCGAGCGCCCTTTCGGATAACCCTGGCCCCAGTAGGCGCCGTCCACGACTTGGGCTTGGTCCGGACAGTTACCGGACGGCCGGACAGCGAGCTACCCATTGCTCACTGTCCGCAAGCCCGCGCCTACGGTGGCCGGAAGTCGGAATCGGAATCCCGGCGGCGGCGAGAGCGCCGTTGCCTGATGCGGTCGGCCTCCTCCTTAGCGAGCATTACTGCTTCGCAGAAGTCGGCGACCGCCTGCCACTCCTCCTCGCTCCGGACCATGGCCTCGACCAAGGCTCGGCGCGAGAGGTCTCCGCCGCCGATCACCCCGCGCACGCGCGGCACACCGCGGTTGTGTGCTCCACCGTGTCCTCCGGGCGTTCCGCACAGTGGCGACACCCGGGCGTCACTTCCGCTTTAATTCGGAACAGGAACCTCCCGAACTTACCATTTCCGGTGAGGACCTGTGTCATGCGGAAGGTAAGGACGCCGTGAGGTCTTTCCAGCCACGCCTCAAAGAGGGGACTTATCGCCATAATTGTGGCGTGCCCATGACGGGGTTACGATAGTCGCTGACGCCATTCCACCATGAGATCCCGCCGGAGCTCTGTCCGCCATGCCGTGACCTGTCGCGGCAGAGGACTTTCACCCCGGCGTTGCATCTCCACGCGCATGTCATGCATGTGTGCAAGGACTGTTGCCTCCAGATCCCACGGTGGTAGGCCAGCCAGAAGGCTCGCCGCTTCGCAGGAAATCGTGCGGTATCCCCGCAATGTGGTGGAGAGGTGGAGAGGGAGAGAGAGGCCAAAGAAAAAATGGATACATTGAGTGAAGAGTGTTATGAAAGAAAAGTAAGTTAGTGATAGCATGACGGGTAACAGGATAGAATGGAAGAAAAAACCTCAAATAAGACGGGACAAGGACAGGAAGATGATGATGATGAGAAGTGAAACCTGACAGCTTCAACCTAAGGGTCTTTTTTATGGTGGGAAAATCATCTAATGACTACCCCCGCTCTTGGGCGGAGCTGGAGATAGTGTCAGACTCTTACTGACTAAAAACCCACCCCGTTCTTTCAAGCCTTCATACCGGGGCTCGAGTTATCTTTCGAAACTAACCCTAGCCCCAGTAGGCTTCGACCCAGCTAGGCCTCTGCTGTTGCTGATAAGTGATAACTCCTTGAGGCGCACGGGAACAGTGCGCGCCGTCGACGTCTTGGGCTCGATCCGGACAGTTACCAGACGGTCGGATAGCGAGCTACCCATTGCTCGCCGTCCGCAAGCCCGCGCCTGTGGTGGCCGAAAACCGGGATCGGAATCCCGGCGACGGCGAACCTAAGGGTCTCTAAGTCTGTCTGTGGATTGTTCGAAGGGTTCACCGCAGGCCTCGCAATAAAAGGCGACTGAAGGAACACTGGGGTATAGTCAGTAAAAGTCTGACATTTCCCTCAACCCCATCCAGAGCGAGACAAGTTATTTGTACCGCTCTGGGTGGCTTTGTATATGTAAAACGGTCTCTAAGTCAAGAGTGAATAGGTTGACTTCTAGGCAAGCGTACCAACCTCGACCGATGTGGTCGACTGGATCGCTTAGTCGCTTACCCTTAGGTGAAATAATGGAGCGAGCCATAAAAAGGATCAAAAATGTCTATAGTAGTTTAAGAAACATTGACGGCAGCTTATTCTATAAATTAATCTTCTTTATAACAAAATGCGAAGCAGTGGTGGCCGAGTGGTTTTGGCTCCTTCAAACCCTGTCAGGCGCATTACTTTTTCATCACCACTGCTCTCAAAACGGTGAAGGAAAACATCGTGAGGAAACCGGCATGTCCTAGAACCAAAAATTCGAAGACATGTGACATCCACCAACCCGCACTGGGGCCGCGTGGTGAATTACGGCCCATTCCCTCTCCTAGAGAGGAGGCTTGAGTCCCAGCAGTGCGAACATTAAAAAGGCTGATTATGATGATGATTATAACAAAATTGCTTTCAGCATCTATCTGTTTATCTGTTAATTTCTCTTAAACCGCACAACGGATTTTGATACCGTTTTTACTAATAGAAGTACCAGTAAACGAGAAAAGACTACACATGTATATAATTTGCATCCTTGCAAAACCGAATCATGATTCTAGTTACACTAATATTACACGGAGCTTATGCTATGCTATGCTACACGGGTAGACTAAGTCCTGTAATAGTACCTACGTAGGATACCCTGGTATACTTTTTTATTTTAGAAGTGGGATATTTTTTGAAGCCGCTAGCAGCAGTTAGTCAGTCTACACTAATATAATAAAGGGGTAAAGTTTGTTAAGCTATTGCATAGCTTCTATCGCGGGCCTTGAGCGTGGAGACCGAATCCAGAAATTCCGTAACTAAAATAACCTAACACCCCCCACTCATTTGTTTTTTGAGCGTGGTGACCGATAAGAAAACAAATGAGTGAACAATCAATCAAAATTCAATTCAGTGTGTGAAAGTGTAACTTCAATTAATATCAAAGAAAAAAAAACTAAGGAAAAAAAATACTGCATAAATAAAATAAATAAATAATTATAATTGCATAAGTTGATAAAAATGCTATGCAATAGCTTTACCGCGGCAGTCCCCGAGTGCCACACGTCTTTTTTTTTTGTTTGTAGGAGGTAATCTCTAGAAGTATTGGTCCGATTGCTAAAATTTTTTCAACGATAGAAAGCTGCTTCATTCCTGAGCGACAGGCTATATTTTATGTACGCGGGCGAAGCTGCAAGCAAAACCTAGTTTGTTATAAAAGAAAATGTAATTGATGACATTAGAACTAGCACAAATAAAAAAACAATTGTACACACATCACTGCCCCAAACAGGCAATACAGTTTCTTTGTCCTGCAAACGCAAACAAGAACAATACAAAATATGGTTGCACAGTTTGCGAAACTCTATTAATTAAACGCAGCCATTTCCTCTGTGGATCTCATAAATAACAAAATATATTGCAGCCTTCACAAGTAGATTGCAAGCATACAACATGGAAACTAACATTTTGCTCGTAGAATGTAATTCTAAGCTGACTAGTGCATATACATAACCCAAATTAAAGTTAATTACACTGGCCTCAAACAAAAAGCGTCTACGAAAGAGAATAGCAACGAGTATTTTTTTCAAGCCTGGAATGTAGTTACAGTGAAGTGCAGGAAAATGTAGTCACTTGCTAAAAATTGAAAATGAATATTGTAGTAGACTTCTCGTTCACTTCTTAGGGGTAATATTGTCCTCCATATTCAAAACAACTCATAATCCTAAATAATATTATAAATGTGAAAGCCTGTGTAAGCCTGTTTGTTACCTTCTCATACCTAAAACATGGAACTAATCGTCTAAAAAGGACGATATTTTTATAACTATTATAGAAACTTTAGTATTGTGTTTTAGGTTTTTTTTAAATATCAAGTAAACGTAGGTATTATATCATTTACATTAATATTTTGTACATTAATGCGAGTGAAGTTGTGGGCAAAGCTAGTATAGTATAAGGAAAAATGTTAGGGAAAATTGTTACCTACTTTATATTAAGTGTAGGTATAGGTACTCGGTAGGTAACTTTTACTACTCGTGACTATAGAGTGTATTTTTTTTCTGAGAATAATTAAATTATTCGTTGGTGTACTGGTAATAAATACAAACTACCCTCTTATCTATGCTCCGCTGTAGAATACATTGTGCTTGACAGTTTCCTAATTTCACACATGCCTGCTGGTCGCTTTTTTATATTATTAATATCACATTTCTTAAAAAATATATTTTATTTTAAAAATAAAAGGAAGACACGCGTTTTTGTAATATGGTTTTTGCTGATTTTTAATTAGTTTCAGTTGTCATTCTTGGGATTGTGGCTGTTTCGCATATTTTATCGTAATATAAATTCCGTACACGTTATTCCAAGCAAAAACCTCATTTAAACCGTATCCGCATTTTACATTTCATGACTTAACCGCGAAAAACAACAATTTTTTATTTTTTTGTAAAACCATTGCCCGTTACAACATTAACAGTATTTCTGTTGGAATTTCAACAGCAGCGCGAATTTTTGTGTACATTCGTGAGTGAGCCGTTTAAATATTTCGTGATATTCATAAACAGTCAGTTTGTAATGGCCGAGATATTTTAAATTGCTTCATGAATAGAAAAGGGTAGTTTGTGCACAGGTATTACGTTTATTACCGCTTTAGAACATCGTTGCTTTGCTTCCTAGACATTGTTTGAGATGAAAAGATACCTCGGTTTCCTCTCACAGTGTTATCGCTATTTTTAAATGCTCAGAAACTTGTGTAAAACAAAAAAATATTTTTGGCTTCGGCTATATATTTGCATAATAAAACCCCAATTTAAAATTTTCAACAAAGTTGGACACTAGACTGCGGCCTATAAGAGGAATAAAGCCATTATACCACCGAAATGACAGCTGTCAAACGCTCCATTTCGCGCCAAAAGCTGACACCTATGAAAAGTCGTCATTCAGCCTATTTAAATTGTTCATGTTCGAATATACGTACTGAATATGGAGTCCGCAAGTTTCTATTGTTAAGCCTCAATGGAACCATATAATTTGCATAAGCAAAGTTGAAATTTAAGGAACAATACCCTGCATTATACGACTGTAAAGTGCTAGCACAAGTCATGATGGAGTTTAATGCTTTATTGCACGTAATTCGTGCTTTGTTTTTTTTTAATAGCCTTTTAGCATTCGAACAATGTTTAATTATGAAAGTCGTACCTTCAAATTATATGGCAGCACGCGATTACTTGTACAAATATTTGATCGAGTTATTTGGTATTAATTTAAATTGTTTTGCGTTGATTTTATCGTTGGGTTGTTATTAGCATTCATTATTAAGTGTTGCCCACAGTTTTAGTTAGTTATTTTTATGGAATAAATTGAATTGGTTCAATATTTAGCTTTTAATTGTTAAAATTTTCCAAAGATCACGTATGCCGCAGTATTATTGTGCAAGTCAAATTTAGCAACGGTCAAATTCCCAGACAAAAGTAATCCGAAGTATTTCGTTAATTATTTCCTCATATCTTCCGGCAAGCCGTCTGTTTGTTCAAGAAAATGAGAAGCGTCGCATTCTTGTCGCGACGCTGAACGTTATGCATTTGTTTGTGTCAACAGCACAGCTACGACGATGGGATTTATAACCGAGCGTCGTTGGTGAATTAGTTTTTGAAACTATCTACTTTCTGTTCGTAGGAACAGAAATATATTTACCTACGTATGGTTTGCCTAAATTTTTTAATTTTTTTTTTATTAACTGTTACAAATTATTTTAAGTTTATTAATTATCTACACTTATAAACAACTTAACTCATCGAATGCCGTAATTAGAGACACAATAGAAAGACAATGGCTTATGTCGAACTGTGTAACTTAAGACATTCAAAAGGTTAATAACTATAATTCCAATACACTAACTAAAATATGGCGTCAAAAAACTTTTCCACATCGCTGTCGACTGGTAATGTGCTGAAAAGACTGGCGGCATTGCCACGCTGTATGGCAATGCTTATCCTCTGTCCAAGGTAAAAGCCAGCCTTTGGGTCACGCGAAATGTTAACTAGACGTTTTTTCTTTGATTAAAGGTAAACAGGAATAGCTAGTTATTAATATACTCTACTCTACTCTACTCTTAACGGCTGACATATCATTTTTTTAAACAAAATTCAGTTCTTACCTAATAAGTCATACTAAGTTTTATATTATTGCGTAACATAATTCCAAACTAAACTATACTACCTGTGAATTGAAGCTTCTTAATCAAGTGTCAAGTAGATCGTGTGGTTTGTCGTAGATACATATCTGGTATTTTTTTTTTGTATTTTTATACTTGTTTTTTTTGGAGCCGCCATAAAATATCTGTATGTTATCAGAATACCCTGACCATTTAGCGTCTTCCACCTGCAAGCAGTCAAGATAGGAGTCGACCAGAGTAGTAGATAGCAAATGATGATTCCTTTATGTATTTCTTACGCATGTTAGAAAACTATAAAAAAGACAAAACTATAACCGCCTTATTGAGATTACTTATTATCACTAAAATCTAAATATTAACTGTGATCACTTATTTCTTTCTTGTGTCAATAAATATAAGTGTATATATAACTTTTGCGAGACTCAGCGAGACCATTTATTGCCATAAGTCATAAAATTACTCTGTTACGATTTGTTTAAACGTGACTATTATTTTTGTTATGTTAACATAATTTACCTTGTGTATATTTAGATACTTGATATATGTAGGTGTATACATTTTAAACACTGCTAATGACAAAGTTTATAATAATTGGTATTGGTTTATTTACATCTACATTTTATACAGGGTGGCGATTAGGTTATCACATTAAATTATGCAGCAGGCATTTCAAGTTGTTATTATTCCGGTAAAATAATAAAATAAACAATTTTACTAAAATTAAGAAAATGCATCTTTCAAACAAAATAAATAGCATTATAATTGGTAAAAAATAAAACATCCTTTATAACAATAGTTTATTGACCTGTAAAAGCGGCAACGCCGCGGCGCCGGCGACTACACGCCATACCTACGCGAGTTACGAATACCTACTTGTGGATGTAGGCACGCGCGCGTGATGCGACGGTACTTACATTATCCTTTTGACAACATAGGTACTTTATGATGTTGTTTTGTGAAATAATAACTAATTTTCTTTAAAAATCTACACTTAATGTTTAATTAGGCATTTTAAATTTTCACATTTTCAAAATGTCCACCATGCTACTGTACACTGACATCGTCTTACGATATTGTTTCGGACTTTTCTTAGTTGGTCACCATTTGCGGCAAATTTTTTTAAATTGTCGAAGTCACGAATTATTCGAGTTTTTAAATCGTTCAAATCAAAGTCGTCACTTCAGTCTATCTTATTCATACAAAGCTAACATAAAACAATGTCCACAAAATAAAAACAACAATAATATGTGGATATTGTTGTTGTACGCGCGCGCCCTTCGTGGGAAGGGCGCGCGCGCAGATAGTTAGCTCGTCAACTATCCCTCAAGTATTTTGGCGGCGGACTAGACTCATTCATCAGACGCACCAAAGAAATTAGAATTATGCCTATAAACACCTCCGTACCCCGTAACATTTTGCGCAAAGAGATTTAAACCTTAAGTCGTCAACTGTAAGAATATTGTTGCATATTTTTTCATACCTCACATGCGGTCCCTTTTCATCTTTCAATTGGGCGCACAAAAAACGTCTTTAACTATTAGTCGTAAGGACATTTTTCGCTTGAATTGTTTGCGTTTGTAGTAATGATTAGAAGAAACATAAACAATTCTAACGTAAACAGTTTGTAAAATGATAGTTTAGAGCTTGTAGGTAATACGGAATGGCAACGTTTGAAGTTGTGAACTAGGTATCTTCACCAACCTCGGGTCTTTGACCTACTTTTAATTATCAGCTGATTAAGATTATGCAATACATGATGTTGTGAAATATTAAAATGGAAAAAAATCTCCCACGGGTATAATATTGTTTATTATTAAATTATTTAACCGTAAATGATAAACTACCTAATATAGAGTACGTGGCTTCAATTAATGTGATAACCTAATCGCCACCCTGTATAAGCCTATGAAAAATTCTCCCAGGCCAAAATATGATTAGGTAGGTCACATCAGCTATATGAGCACATTGACCACTGCGCAAGAGTTTTCTCAAAGGGGGTGCCTGGATCCCCAATCACCCACTTTGAGGAAACGTTCCATTCGGACGGCGCCGTCCAGGCAGGGTAGAGGTGGGTATGATGACCTTTTTTTTTGTGGTGGGAAAAAATCATCCAATGACAACCCCCGCTCTTGGGCGGAGCGCGAGATAGTGTCAGACTCTTACTGACTAAAAGACCCACCCCGTTCCTTCTAGCCTTCATACCGGGGTTCGAGCTGTCTTTCGAAACTAACCCTAGGCTTCGACCCAGCTGGGTCCCTGCTGTTGCTGACAACTCCTTGAAGCGCGCGGGAACAGTGCGCGCCGTCGACGACTTGGGCTTGGTCCGGACAGATACCGGACGGCCGGACAGCGAGCTACCCATTGCTCGCTGTCCGCAAGCCCGCGTCTACGGTGGGTATGATGACCTGGTGAGGGTCGCGGGAACCCGATAGACGCGATACGCACAGGACCGATCGTTATAGCGACAATTCGGGGAGGCCAGTGTCCAACAGTGGACGAATTTCGACTGAAATAATGATAATGATTGTTAATAAAGGGGTCCTTCATTATTATGTCTAGTTAATTCTCCGTATCTTCAAAACGAATGCTTTATGTCACTCGCATTCATCGCTCTGCGTGAATCCAGTCTGATGAATGGAAGGAGATACTATCTGAATGTCTTGTGATTTGCAAGAAGACTGAGAGTGGTTTAGATACAATAATACGAATTTATATAATAATATTTTATATTTGATGTGCTTTATGTATGTAATTTGTCTCTAATCAGTGTAATTTCATCTTTCTGGTTAAATCTGATTGTTTGTTATCGAACTCTTACGGAAAGGCTTGATCGATTTTTAAGTTTTTTTTTGTGTATGTCCTGAGAATAGGTCTTAAAGTACTTTTCACTCTTCTACCCCAAACCCAGAGTGCTGTCAGTTGAGACTGGTTATCTGTTTGCTGCCAGTGGTTATTTTAAATTTATATTTAGATTTTATTTGTAGTTTAGTTACTTTGTCCTCACACACAACAACAGCGACAAGAAACATGTAACAGAGATATTTATAATACATACCATAATTGAAAAGAGTGTCCATGGAATATCTCGCACATTCTTCTCCATAGAGATCTACGTTTTGGAATGTGCAATTAGCATCATTTTTCTGACTGACTTTTTGACATTTCACAAGTACCTGTAAATGGATTATTTGATATAACACGCTTTGAATCTTTAACCCCCTTTTATTCTTTGAATTTAATACGGCAGAACAACATTTGCTGAGTCAGCTACCAGATAAATACATATCTATAAAGAAAACTTTAGAGGTCAATATTGTAGAAATGAAGCAGTCCATATTTTATGACAGAAGTCAGAATAAAGTCACATCATTTACTACACTCGAGAGCAAAAAAATCGCACATCATAACTATTTTTGTTCAGGCAGTTTTTGTGATGTGTGAGTGATGAATGTGTATAGATATTGACAACATTTCATACACTAATTGAAAGCCTATTTAATTTTTTTTCTAATGATGTGAAATACAGTGCGAAAAAATATCCTTGAAACGGTTTAGAACACCAAATCCAACAAATGGGAAAAATTACCAAATTTCACTTAAGAAGGAATGAGAGTCAAACTTAAAGTTGTTGGTCATCCTCTTTGTCAATAAAGTGTATTCCCTCCCTTAGCTTTATTTACAGATGTTACTCGATTTTTATCAACCGTATTAATTTTACCATGAAATCTTAGGGTATAACGTCCCACTCCTCGTCAATGACAAATTGAAGCTCTTGAAGACGTGAAGAGCCAGGCTTTTTGCACTAAGTCTTCTTTTAAGGTCATTCCAGATATGCTCAATTGGATTAAGATCAGAACTACGAGCTGGACTCTCTATCGCAATGATTCCAACGTCTTACATGTAGTCGCAAACTGTTCTAGCGACATGCGATCTGGTGTTGTTCTGCATTAAGGAAAAAAAATCTACCGTAAGCCACACAAGTGGCTTCACATATTCTTCGAGCACTTTTTTGATGTATCATAAAGCCGTCAACTCTCTCGATATCAGGCCAGTAATGGCCCAGTGATGAATACAATGTTAGTTTTAGTGTCCAATATTATGCCACCCCAAAACGCCTCCAAAACCTACTTGTTCACTTATGCAGCATTATTAAAATTGCCCTGATGACCTTCTGTAGACCCTACAGCATCCATCATGGTCATCTAAGTCATTCTGCACTTATCAGAAAACACAACAGCCTGCCATTAAGTATACATCCAATTTAAGTGTTTCGTGGCCAATTATAGCCGGACTTGTCGGTGAGCTGTGGTCAATTTGATACCATTTGCTGAGTGATGTGCAGTCAGGCCTGCTTCACCTAGTCTTTTTTCTAAACGCCCACTGATTTATACTGATATTGCAAACTTCTTGAAGATTTTGTGTCTGTTCAATCGTGTTCAGTAGCCGATTTCTCAAAGTACTTGTTACAGGAAAGCGATAATCACGCCCTGATCCTATGCACCACTGACCATGTCCTGGTCGCCGAAAATACCCACGGGTCTCTTGAAACCTCTGGTATACCAGACGAACAGGAAAGCGGCTAAAATTTAGCTGTCGAGCGACTTAATTTTGATTATGGCCTGCTCTGGGCAAGGCAATAACTTGAACTGCTTCTGCGGGCGTGGTATCCATATTTTTCCAGTAAATTCGTCTGTTTCTAATAGTGACGTTATCACGTTAACGGAATCTGATTAAAACTCCAAAACAACACCCTTTTTGTAGCTCCAGGCAAAGGTGCAAGTAGTGAAATGCAAATGGGTGAATTTGGGGAATTGAGTATACCGCCGGTTTTTGAGAGTTAAGTGAAGGTCAATGATCTTAATTTTGTGTTTTTATAAAGCTAACTTTGTATGCTTCTATTTTGGTTAATAATTTGTACTCAATATCTTGAGATTTGAGAAAAAAACAGTATTAAACGAAATTACAAGCCATGTGCAATTTTTTTGCTCTCAAGTGTATAATTAGACCATTTATCGATACTTTTAAATTTCCAGTCAGCCTAACCACAAAATAGATAGGTAAAAAAGTCAATTTCATGAATGTACTTCACTTTTTACACCTACACTAGGCGATCGCGCTTGAACTGTACGAGTGCGACCGGGGATTGAGCCAAGATATCGTGTCCGTGAGCGGTGTCTATGTGTGCGTTGCTCGAGCACGCTTTGTATGTAGATTGTCTTCTGTGCCTATCTATTTTGTGGTTAAAAGTACCTACTACAATATTATAAAAAAAAAATTAAGTTTATTTGAACTTATAATTCCATTTTTGTACAATCAGATTGAAGTACATCCAATAATATAATTCAATTATTTAATATAAATCAAAAGATTCTACATAAACAAACAAAAAAATATATATTAAATAAATAATAATATAATACTTCGAAGCAATCCGTGACCCGTGCCGTAAAAACGGCAATTTTATTGGTAAAGACCTATTCTCAGAAAACGAAAGAAGTTAGGATAAAGTCAAAGTATTTACTTTAATTAGACCATTTATCGATACTTTTAAATGGCCTAACTGGCAGACCGTCAGCCAATTAAATAATGGAACTTTCTTTATTCCAGTACAAAGTTAGTTACTTTCTATACACCAAAGTAAAACTATAAAATCTCAAATCTAATATCACTGAACAAATATTAAAATGTAACCATGTTATTGGCACTGTACTAAAGTGGCACTAAACCGAAAGAAACTTGAACTGCAAACGTCTAGCAGCACTTAAAACAAGTGCACTCATATGTACAGTCAACAAAAGTGATAAGTTGCTAGAGTCGTCAGACATAATAATAATAACTAGAAATAATAATAATAATTTATTGATATAAAGATAACTTTTGGTCCACAATATTTGTTAGCAGTTCTTATTTCAATTAGTTTAATTTATTAGTTCTTAGGTATTAAAACCTAATTATAGTACCTGATACTATGATAAAACTTTCCGTATCCTAACAATGAAAATTAAAATCAACTCATACAATTGTCGATGAAACTTGATTATAAGTAATTAAACTTTTCATGGATGGATATGAATGAATTTTAATTTTATTAATGAGTTGCTTTTTATTATGAATTTATTTGTGTTTCATTCATATTCATAGTTACATCGGTTTCCACGAAAACTTCAACTATATATCTAAAGACTCTGGTTACTTATATTCGTTTTTGTCTGTACATTGTTATTAAGTACATATTAAGTTTCAAGTTTACTTCAATCAAACAATCTGAGGTCGTAGCCCGTCAGTCTACCTACATGAGTTTTATGTTTCTAATGATTTAAGTGGTAGAAACATATTTATTTATTTCTGTTTACATATTTATAAATAGTTAAGCTAAAAAATAAGTTGGCGATTATGACAATGTAAAGAGTGACCAGATGGTTGCAAATCAACGTCCCAACCAAGGTGACCTTACTAGTTGCAATCCGTGTAGACAGCAATTGTAAACCATGCCCTTCAACGCCCTTGGTTGGGAGACGCGTTTTCCCAACCACCGAACGTGTTGGCGCGTGGTCTACATCCATGTAGCCACAACACAAACCAAGGTCACCTTGGTTCAGGGAGAGTCGTACCGGGCGGCGGCCGCTTTAGCGACACTCGGGGTTGCGATAGTCGTTGGTAGGATCCAGGAGTTGGGACTCGAGGTGGCGCTGCGCAAATCCGAGGCCATGTGTTTTCACGGTCGCGGCCGTCGGAACGCGCCACCGTCGGGTTCCCAACTAACGGTAGGAGGAGTTCACATCGGCGTCGGGACATCGATGAGGTACCTGGGACTCATCCTCGACAGCCGATGGAATTTCGAGGAGCATTTCCGACGTCTGGCTCCCAAACTCAACCGGACTGGGGCCGCTCTCAAGCGGCTCCTGCCCAATCTTGGGGGTCCAGACGCCTCCTGCCGGAGGCTCTACGCGGGGATCGTTCGGTCCATGGCCCTCTACGGGGCGCCGGTGTGGGCGCCGTCGCTGCGAAAGCGACCGGCGGGCATTCTGAACGCCTGCCAGAGGGTCATGGCAATTCGGATGGTGCGGGGATACCGCACGATTTCCTGCGAAGCGGCGAGCCTTCTGGCTGGCCTACCACCGTGGGATCTGGAGGCAACAGTCCTTGCACACATGCACGACATGCGCGTGGAGATGCAACGCCGGGGTGAAAGTCCTCTGCCGCGACAGGTCACGGCATGGCGGACAGAGCTCCGGCGGGATCTCATGGTGGAATGGCGTCAGCGACTATCGCAACCCCGTCACGGGCACGCCACAATTATGGCGATAAGTCCCCTCTTTGAGGCGTGGCTGGAAAGACCTCACGGCGTCCTTACCTTCCGCATGACACAGGTCCTCACCGGAAATGGCAAGTTCGGGAGGTTCCTGTTCCGAATTAAAGCGGAAGTGACGCCCGGGTGTCGCCACTGTGCGGAACGCCCGGAGGACACGGTGGAGCACACAATCGCGGTGTGCCCTGCTTGGGCGGAGCATCGCCGTGCCCTCGTGGGGGTGATCGGCGGCGGAGACCTCTCGCGCCGGGCCTTGGTCGAGGCCATGGTCCGGAGCGAGGAGGAGTGGCAGGCGGTCGCCGACTTCTGCGAAGCAGTAATGCTCGCTAAGGAGGAGGCCGACCGCATAAGGCAACGGCGCTCTCGCCGCCGCCGCCGGGATTCCGATCCCGATTTCCAGCCACCGTAGGCGCGGGCTTGCGGACAGTGAGCAATGGGTAGCTCGCTGTCCGGCCGTCCGGTAACCGTCCGGTAACCGTCCGGACCAAGCCCAAGTCGTCGACGGCGCGCGCTGTTCCCGCGCGCCTCAAGGAGTTGTCAGCAACAGCAGGGGCCCGGCCGGGTCGAAGCCTACTGGGGCCAGGGTTATCCGAAAGGGCGCTCGAGCCCCGGTATGAAGGCTTGTAGGAACGGGATGGGTTTTTTAGTCAGTAAGAGTCTGACACTATCTCCCGCTCCGCCCAAGAGCGGGGGTTGTCATAAGATGATTTTTCCCATCGAAAAAAAAAAAAAAAAAAAAAAAGGTCACCTTGGTTGGACCGGTAGTTTGCAACCGTGGCCATCCCTCTACATCTACCTGCCCCTTTAGCAATATTATTATTATTATTATTTATTTAAATCAGATCAGATTCATCCATATTATGTTAGTAGCACTTAAAAACTACGTTAGTAACTCATAAAAATAAAATAGAATAAATAAAGTCAAAATAAAATAAATAATAAGCAAAATTAAAATCAAAAATTAAAATCAAAATTAAAATCAAAATTAAAACCAAAAATTAAAATCAAAATTAAAACCAAAAATTTAAATCAAAATTAAAATCAAAATTAAAATCAAAATTATAATCAAAATTAAAATTAAAATCAAAACCAAATTAAAATCATACTCAAAATTAAAATCATAATCAAAATTAAAATCACAACTAAAATAACATTAAAATAAAATAAAAATTAAATTAAAATAAAACATAAATTAATAAAATTCAATTCATAAAACTATGTATATAGCTGTGCCCTCTTCCCGCTGCACCAGACCTGCAGCTGTGCATACGAGTCCAGTGTTCCAGGAAGGGACAGTCCGGTTTATCAGCTATTACCCTCAAAATACTGTTGGTGCTCCCCCGAATCCTCCGCATCAGGGATGCTGCTCTCTTGCGCATAATAGCTTGAAAGCTATCTACATGTGCTTCAGCAAACATACCCGACGCGCTACAGAATCGCGGGAGCCCCAACAACATCCTAAAGGCATTATTATACTGGATGCGAAGAACGTTGTAGGCCCTCTGCGTATGTCTAACCCATAGGCTGCACGTGTAAAAAGACTGGCAAAACGCCTTGAACAGAGTGAGTTTCACTTCTCTAGTACAACGTGCAAACCTACGAGCCAGCATATTACATCGGATCGACAACGCTCTTCGCTCCCTCTCGATGTCGGCATCATCATTTAAATCTTCATTCACAATGTGACCAAGATATCTAAAATGCGACACCCTATTTAGTGGTACACCATAAAGAAAAACCGGCGGAACTGTCGTTGGCTTTTTAGACCCCACCCTAAACACGACAAGTTCACTCTTCCGTACATTGTACAGTAGACCATGAGAAGTAGCGTACCTCTCACATATCTTCAGCATCCGTCTGAGTCCATCAACCGAGGGACTCAGCAGAACCATATCATCTGCATAGCTTATACTATTAATCATCTTACCATCAATGGAGCATCCGATGCCAGAGCTGCTGAGTTCCTCGATCAACTCATTGATGTAAAGACTGAAAAGCGCAGGAGAAGTCAGACCTCCCTGTCTTACCCCACACTCCAGCCCATACGCCTCAGACAAGGCACCCGTCCATCTGACCTGGTTAATCTGATGGCCATACCAGTACTCTAAGAGCTTAATGAGCTCATTAGGTAGACCTTGCTTACTCAATTTCGACCATAAGATATTATAATTAACCAGGTCAAACGCCTTGGAAAGGTCCAAGAAAGCGGCATACACAGGTGTATTCCTATCCGTGTAGTACCCGACCGTACGCTTGAGCGCCAAAATAGCAGTCTCCGTGGACAACCCAGCTCTAAAACCAAATTGAGCATCGTGTAGTTTGAGCTGCCCAGTCACTTTCCGCTCAAGCACACCGTCAAGAACCTTCGCTGTTATAGTGGCCAACGATATTGGCCTGTAATTATCTTTGTCTGAGACATCCCCAGTCTTATTATGACACTCAATTGATGCCGGTTGATACTGGAGTGAGGTGAAACTGTGCAGCTGTGACGTTTCAGTCAACTTATGTGAGTGGAATCATTTGGAAGGGCGACGTTTACGGACAGTAGTCTTGGGCAACCCGTTGAGCAGTTCGGACGCTCCTAACTAAACTGGTTCTCTCGGAATACGATACACTTCAGTCTGTTATTACCAAATTATCTATTGTGAAATAAAAATGATTATGAAATGAATTGTTATTTTAATTCGATGCCATGAATCCTGTAACAGAAAACCTTACCGAAGACGGCTGTGAGGCTAATTTTTCACTGTCACCTTCAAATACGATCTGAAAATAGTAAGTTAATATTAAGTAAAATAGTAATGCAAAAGCGTATGAAAAGAATTCATTAGGCTTCAAAAAATTCACCCACATCATTGTCAAAGGGCTAAGTGCCCAGAACGCTGGCAGCGTTGGCACTTTGACATCAATACTGATTCGTTGGCTAAAGAAATGGCCATAGAGTTTAGAGAAATCATAAATTCTTCAGCTCTGGATGGAGCAAAGGGAAGTGTCAGGCTTTTATAGAATGAAAGACTACCTGTGTTCCTTCAGTTGCACTTTGCGTTCCAGGGCCGAGATGACTCTTCCAAATAACCCTGCAGCCCTGGCAGGCATAAGTCCTGTAGCGACATCTACACCATAACATTGGAACTAAAAATTTGAAATCAACTATGAGGCAGTTGCCCGGACCAAACAAAGTACCCTTCAGGTCGAAGGATCCTCCCTTTTTAATATTTCTTAGTGGTATTAGGTAATTCCTTTAAATGTGCTTTCAAATAATCCTGCAGCTCAAGCTAATGTTACGGTTCCAAAAGTTCGTTTACAATAGAGGACAATACCCTTGAAACTTCAAATATAGCAGTTTTCCTTAGACTTATGTATGTAAGCTTGCCCCATTTCTTAACCAATGTACCGACATTCAGGTATTGTTTACCGATTCGTTGAAGCCTGTTCCGAACCGTTCCGTTTTTCCTTACACGGTAGAACAAACAATGTGTGTACATAATTCTGTTTGTTGAAGAAGATAGGTTTATCAAGTTTCTTTGAAGTGATAAGAGGCGGTTTCCTTTTGTCGTCCCTCAATTTGCTATATTTTTAGGATACTGTTTTTGTTGTTGTAGGATATGTTCGGCTGTGGAACGGATTGTGTTTTGTATGTAGGAGATTTGGTTTATTACAAAAATAATAGAATACATTTTATTGGCACACCAAAAGATAACAAAACTTGTAAATTATCAAAAGAAAAAATATTTTAAGCCGTGTACGGACATCGCGAGGCGTGTCTCGCAAATGGTTCGACACACATGCCTCAACCTGAGGCATACGACGGTAGATTTATGTGTGAGGTCCGAACGACACATGCTCAAGCTGGGCATGAAAACCACCACGCACGGTGTTCTTCAGTAGAAAAAGCAAACAACACAAGTGTAGTGAGCATTAGGACAGACCTGTCCGTCAACACGGAGCGCACGGCTCGTACTGAGGCGGCGTTCGTAACGATCATATGATGCGAATGCTCACTATGAGCATACACGTCCACACAGCCCGAGGCATGCGAGATGAACCATTTGCGACGCACGCCTCGCGATGTCTGTACGTGGCTTTAAAGATATAGACGTAAATCCAGGTCATCTTGTTACCTCTTTTTGGGCCGACCTCTGCGGTACCATTTATCTTCAGGCACCCATTGTGTAGAGGCTTTTGCCCTGCGGTCAATGTGCACGCATATCTACTGCGAGAGTTGGTCCCAGTTAGCATGGGACAAGTTCCTGGAAAGGCTTGTGGGCGGGAGGTTTTAATCCTCCCAAAGCAATCATAACTTCAACTAGTAATATTATATTTATGTCCTTTAGAAGGCACCAGATAACCGTGGAATAAAGTACATAGACCTTTTGCTAATATCTCTGCGTAGGCACCCGTAAAACAAACAATGAATTGCTTTTCATTACTAGATCATGTGAAGGATCACGATACATGTCGATTCAAGACGCCTTCATGTCTTTATTTCCGTTTTTGAAATGCTATTATTCCAATATGTGCTATTAGTCCAAATATTGCAAGCATGAAAATACATGAGAAATTTTTCTCCCTTGCTCTAACTTAGCTGAAATACATGTCATAATATATATAGTTTGATTTACCTTTTCTACCTGCGGGGACTTTTATCATAACCTTTAATATGCGGAAAATATAACCCTCCTATTACTCTTAAATATTTCCCTCATATTTTACCCAAAATAGTGCTAGGACAGTCATTTTGTCAAAAACAATTGAAACGATAAATTGGATACAGTTGGAGATTTAACACCAATACTCAGGCCTAATAAAGATAGCTTTCGGAAGGGACCTCCTTTTATGCACCATAAAGCCGACAAACTTGTTGGACTTTTCTCAATGACTGAATCCATGTCTGGTTTTGTTTGAACTTTGAATCGAAATAACATTGACGGTAAGCAATGTATGACGAGTAAAGAGGAATTATTTTTTAAGTTTGATGATAATATAGAAGTAAGGGTCGCGAGTCAGGCATAAGTTTTTTCTTTAAAAATTAGTGCTGTAATATTTAAGTACGTGAAAAGAGGCAATAAACCGTTCGGTGGAAAGTTATTCGTATCGTAATTTTATTGAGATATAACTGTGTGATCTTATATTCGCTCAATTTTATGTTTGGCAGAATTTATTCTGGTTTCTTAGAAATATTTCAAATTGTGATTCTCATAACGTTATATTTCATTGTAACTTACTATAAATAGGTGAAACATACTTTTACTAGTTTTTATTTTTGTTGTTGAAATGTGATTTATTATTTTTAGTCGTAAAATACCCGTTTCATCACGATAATTTCCTTTACCGTTTTGAGACCACTCAAAATCAATTAACCCAAATGACTAAATATAATATCACGAAGAAACATCCAGTATTGTCATATTTTTTTCTTTATTAACATTATTTTACGAATCAAAATCTTGCTATAACTCTATTTTTGTCGACCTCAAATCATAATCATAATCATTTATTTGTTATAACGTGGTAGGTATGTACATTACATGGTCTTAGGTTTAAACATTCAGTCTCGGCACGTTCTGCCACAAGGGCGTACAAATATATTAAACCATTTCAAATTATAAGACCTCCACATTAAAGGTCATTGCTCTTTTATTTTCTTTCGTATCAATTCGGATCCCATCAAATTACTTATTTACAGTTGCGTGATTTATTGTTTGAACCTTTTTAATCTTAGTAAGAGATAAAATGAATTTATTAATCTTACTTATCATATTAAATGAAAAAATTGGCTCGTTTACTATAGTTACCAATGAAGTTAATAGATTAGGTTTATACATATTGATGCTTTAAAAATGAAATGGATAAATAAAATATAAATTTTTTTTTAGATATCAAATTCACTCATTTGATATCTAGCCAGTTAAACCAATAAAAACACAACATTTTAACAATGCGGTTGCACTCTACTCTACCAATCCTAATTTCTGTTTTTTTTTGGTGAAGAGAGTTATTGATTCATGACTGATAAGATTTTATTTGTAGCATAGAGTTTGAAGTATTGAATAAACTAGTTTTGGACCATTAAACTTTTACTAAAAAGAAATTTTAAATAGTTTTGTGTTGATTTAGTGCCACTGCGCTTTTGACTCTTGACTGTACATACATTTAGTTAAACGGACGGTTAACCAAACAATGTTTTATGGATTCTCTCTAGATGGTGAATCTAATTATAAAAAACAAAATTGAAAGGATACTTTTTTATAATTATTGATAGGCTCGCACTCGACCAATATCGCATGGTCGACGATGAAACATACTCGCCTAGAACAGCGTTGTTAATTTTTTTTTTGAATTCGTAACTCCTTTTTTCTATTTAAGACGAATAATGGCGACCCCATAGGACTGTAAAATTACGATAAGCGGACGGGCACACTACGCTCTTGTAATCGCTTTTTGAATTTAGACATCTAAGTTGAATATTTATTTATTTTATTTTATTTATTAATGTTTCATGCACATTACTCTGTAAAAAGGCGGACTTAATGCCTTAGGCATTTATTCTTTATGCACAAAAGAGTACAAGGGCGATATGTTTCAAATTGCACTCAATTTTTGTGTAACAAATAGAATAAATTAATAAAAGGTATTGAAGTACAGGCACAGCTAAATCGTTTTACTTTTTTGTGCCGTAGGGTCAGTAACCCCCATCTTTCACTTTTACCCGACTCGCGACCGCGACCCCCTAAGCAAGAGCGACCCACAGATTGGAAAACACTGGCCTAGAAGTAATCTATTTACTTTTTACTTAAAGCAAAATTAGGATTAGAGATTAAACTTGACGGTAATTCCCATATTCTAAAAATAAATGTAGGTACTGGTAGCTAATATTTTTTTTCAATTGTGGGTTCTTTAGCGGAAATAATAAAACGTTGAGCTTTTATAAATAAACTCTCAATATTATAGCTGCCCAATCCTCACAGTTGAGTATGATATTGTTATTTTATTACGGCAACAAACAGTAAAAATACTTGTTTACGTATTGCTAGTTCCGGTAACCAAGGTATTTATTATATTGCAAAATTAAATAACTGCGATTCCGAGTAAGTAGGTACCGTATGAATGACTTTTCCACTACTTTGATCCGATACGAAGGTTTTGGAAATCGGCAATCAATTCTAGTCTTAATAAAGTAAAAAAAAAACTGGGCAAATGCGAGTTGGACTCGCGCACTGAGGGTTCCATGCAAACTACAATTTTATTATACCTGAATGGAGTCTCGAAGATTTTTCCGAATTGCAAAAATTTTGTTTTGTGACGTAGGTAACAACAAATTTACTGTTTTAGTTTTTTTCCTATACTTGTACTTTAAGACCTTGCTTTGTGCGAAATTTCAGGATTCTGGATCAACGGGAAGTACCCTATGAATTTCGATCTTTGAGAGTATCAAAATATACGTTTTTTTTTGCGACATAAACGGCCGTATCTTTTTTATTCGTTAACTTTCAAGTTTGATTTTTTCACAGGTTGAAGAGACCGCAGACCTGAGTATATCGTTTTAATTTCAACTCGATACCTCCACGCGTTCTCGAGATAAAGGGTCTTGATAGACAGACAGACAGACGGACGGACAGCAAAGTGATACTATAAGGGTTCCGGAACCCTAAAAACAAATGAAAGGGAAGGTCATTCACAGCTGGGCAACTGGGTAAAACTATGGATACAAAGTCAGCGGTTTCTTACATTTTGTGGAGTTCTGCGCACATAACGCACCTCACACTACCTGACTTACAAGTTGTAGGTCACGGGCTCAAAACCATTACTATTTGCATTATTTTGTATAATTATTACTACTCTCAACATGGTGAAGGAAAACATCGTAATGAAACCGGCCATGTCTTCGACCAAAAATTCGAGGATATGTGACCTCCACCAATCCGTACTGCGCCCATGGTGTATTGCGACTCATTCGCTCTCCTAGGAGACACAGGCCGCGTCGCAGCAGTGGGAACATTAAGGCAGATTATGTTTTATTTAATATTCTTGTGTATATCTAGTTAGTAAAAGTTTTCCGTAGGCCAGGAAACAAGAGGAAATTCTATAACGTAGTTAAATGATACTTAAAGCATTTAATGGTTATTATACAATCATTTTATTCGTTATTTCAATTAATTCAATTAACGTAATTGGTTAGTACAACGTTATTTGGTAGTCTCTATTCAAATCACGTGCTGGTTCCCCCGTTTAGTCGAAAACGACCCTTTTCCATAATGTAGGCAAAGGGAATATTTATGTAGGTATTACAAATATTTACAGATATATTGTAGGAGCCGTACCTCCATGGTTTCTGTATTTTAGTGGGTCCAACCCAAGGTTTCCGGTTTATATTTATTCAGGATTGATATAAATTATTTAGCAAATGTGCAAAAATGAGTATTGTATTCTATAAAATATGGCAATAATGCTGCTGTTATATTTTGTACCGTAAATAATTAATTGAACAGCCTTGTCGGTTTTGTAGTTGCATGAGGTACCTACTGCGTTCAATTCTCGGGTTGGGTAAAGTAGTGTCTTACCATCTAAATTTGTTTTTTTTTGGTTTCAGGCCTAGGTTGATGACAAAAGTTTTGAGTATAATGTTACTTAAATATAATTGGCCAAACATTTGGTTCTCGGTTTGGTACTCGGCTCCAGAACACCCTCGCCTATACGGCTCGAGTGAATTTCGCCTCGGTTGCAACGACAAACTTTCCCCTCTTGTATCAAAATGTACTATTAAGTGTTCAGGCAGAAATGGCAGCGATGGTACAAATCTAGGCCGGGACTGGATTCAAGGAGAGTATGTGCGTAAGTTTATTACTTGATCACGCTCAAATGTCTAAGCTGATTTTAATAAAACTTGACACTGGGCTAAACCATGTTCTTGAATTACACATAGGAAACCTACCTACTTTTTATTCAGGGAATATATACCCATGAGACCATTTTCGACAATCACGAGGGCGAAGGCGTATGTAGTATGATATTTTTAAGTTGTGATTTAAAACCTACGGTTATACCTAAGTTAGTTTGTAAGACGTTTAAAATTATAAAAAAAAAGAAACATTTTAGTAACTTCATTGAGATGAGTCAAATTTCACTGATTTACTCCAGAGTAACTTTTTCTTTAAATAATATAACTAGTGCTAGACTATGATCGCTTCTGATGGTAAGCAGTGATGCAATCGTTGATAGTTAGGCGCACTAGTTTATTAAGAGCTTATTCACTCTAGCCTTGAAGACACTTAATTATAATCGGACGGGAAGACCGCAGCAGGCAAATTGTTCCAGTCCTTCGATGTACGCGGTATAAATGACGAGGCGAAACGCTGTCAGTAATCCATGTTATACATTAAAAAACGCGAAAAACATTTCCGCGAATCCGTTAGTTTCCAGTTTCTACTCATAAACCATGACATAACGTGCTGGAGGGCCAATCTGAAATAAAAAATAAACCATTCCTATGAAACATCAACTAGTAAAAAAATGTTCCCAATTTATTTTCCGTTCCACTGTGAGATCTGATTCATTTTTCCGTTGTTAATTGATATTATTAAATTTTGTAACGACATCCATCGAAAAAGCTTCGTCTGTGATGCTATTAATAAATGTCGAGTTGCCTGAATAAATATTGTCAGTGTAAAGATTCAGTTATTATGTTTAATTTAATATCAAGAATTACTATTTGAAAATCAATAAATACCTGTAATAGAGAAAGTTTGTAAGTGGTGCCAGTGACTGATAAGTTGAAAGGGAATCGTTTGTCTTGATATGGTCAAGAGGAGAGATAAAAAGCATATTACTAAAAGAGTTATGAATATACATGTGGATGGCTGGAGAGGGAGGATAAAGAAAAGATTAATGGATTGTGTGACGAACGTTATGAAGGAGAAGGCAGTAATAGCGTGACGGTTGATAGAATAGAATGGTAGAAAAAAAAAGTGTTGCATCGACGCTAAGTAATATGAGCCACTAACCCAAATTAACTTATAAGGTTAGAAAGATGATTATGAGTGTGTGGACGTCCGACAAAAACGTGAATGGATTATACGAGATGATGGTTGAAGGGACGACATGAAAGAAGATACGCTATTTGTAGGGTATAGTTTCATAACGTTCCCATTGTTGGGTCTCCTCTCTTAGAGAGGGATTGGGTAGTAATCCACCACGCGGGTTCAGAATCGGTTGGTGGATGTCATGTACCTAAAAACATCTCCTCAGCAAAAGCGCAGAATAATACTTTAAATTGGGCGAAAGCAACTGATTGGACTCCGAACAGCAGGAGCCGGCGACGCGGTAGGCCCAGAAGGAGATGGCGTGACGATTTGGACTCCTACCTTAAGGATTGGCCAGAAGTCGCTCAGGACAGAAAAGAGTGAAATAACGGAAGGGAGGCCTTTGCCCTGCAATGGGACACAATGGGCTCGTAATAAATAATAATAATACTCAAGGAGTAATTGAAATCAGCATAGAAATTCCATTATCAATTTACCCAGTCATATTGTCTATATAGCAACAAATAGGTGTAAACCAGCTTTACTACCTGTGGAACGACGAAAAATTGATACTTCAGTGACTCAGTGTTATTTTTTCATTACCTCGGCAACGTTCAGGGTCCTATGAAAATATTAAAGTGCCTAACAATTAGACGTCCGTTTCAATTGATAACATTGTTTATGTTCAGACCGGATTTCAAAGGTTATTTTATGTTTCATTTTAAATTTTATTTAGATGATAAAATTTATTTATACAGGGACAACAATATCAAATTATTTACGGTCTGTTTGTTCGAATGCTAACGTTGTTAGTACAGTATCTTCTATTTTGAGCTTTCCATCATTCGGACAAATCCAGTTGTCAAGCGTTGATATGGGTTATTCGGAATACCCCATGTCTATAGGGTGTGGAATTGTGAATAGCCCCTTTTCAAATAAATCTTAAAGCAGAATGCTTTGATGACAGTTCTTATTTTCAACCAGAGTATTGCAGAAAGTGAGCATAGTAATTTCTTGACCGATAAAGATATTCATCACCTGCCGAGGGTTTTCTCAATTATGTTGCGGTTTTTTTAAGTTAGGAAATCATTTCTTGCTTCAGGGTAAAGAGAGGGCGTCAGGCTTTTAGTGATTAAAACCAAACCTATGTTTGCGCCCTAGGACTATGGGTCCTCTTTATAGAAGTCGACACATGACCCAAGTATCCTGCCGGAGGCTCTACGCGGGGATCGTTCGGTCCATGGCCCTCTACGGGGCGCCGGTGTGGGCGCCGTCGCTGCGAAAGCGACCGGCGGGCATTCTGAACGCCTGCCAGAGGGTCATGGCAATTCGGATGGTGCGGGGATACCGCACGATTTCCTGCGAAGCGGCGAGCCTTCTGGCTGGCCTACCACCGTGGGATCTGGAGGCAACAGTCCTTGCACACAAGCACGACATGCGCGTGGAGATGCAACGCCGGGGTGAAAGTCCTCTGCCGCGACAGGTCACGGCATGGCGGACAGAGCTCCGGCGGGATCTCATGGTGGAATGGCGTCAGCGACTGTCGCAACCCCGTCATGGGCACGCCACAATTATGGCGATAAGTCCCCTCTTTGAGGCGTGGCTGGAAAGACCTCACGGCGTCCTTACCTTCCGCATGACACAGGTCCTCTCCGGAAATGGCAAGTTCGGGAGGTTCCTGTTCCGAATTAAAGCGGAAGTGACGCCCGGGTGTCGCCACTGTGCGGAACGCCCGGAGGACACGGTGGAGCACACAATCGCGGTGTGCCCTGCTTGGGCGGAGCATCGCCGTGCCCTCGTGGGGGTGATCGGCGGCGGAGACCTCTCGCGCCGGGCCTTGGTCGAGGCCATGGTCCGGAGCGAGGAGGAGTGGCAGGCGGTCGCCGACTTCTGCGAAGCAGTAATGCTCGCTAAGGAGGAGGCCGACCGCATCAGGCAACGGCGCTCTCGCCGCCGCCGCCGGGATTCCGATCCCGATTTCCAGCCACCGTAGGCGCGGGCTTGCGGACAGTGAGCAATGGGTAGCTCGCTGTCCGGCCGTCCGGTAACCGTCCGGACCAAGCCCAAGTCGTCGACGGCGCGCGCTGTTCCCGCGCGCCTCAAGGAGTTGTCAGCAACAGCAGGGGCCCAGCCGGGTCGAAGCCTACCGGGGCCAGGGTAATCCGAAAGGGCGCTCGAGCCCCGGTATCGAAGGCTTGAAGGAACGGGATGGGTTTTTTAGTCAGTAAGAGTCTGACACTATCTCCCGCTCCGCCCAAGAGCGGGGGTTGTCATAAGATGATTTTTCCCATCGAAAAAAAAAAAAAAAAAAAAAAAACCCAAGTAGGCTTCGGCCCTGCTGGACCTCTATGGTTTTGCTGACATCTTATTGACGGCTGAATGGCGAGTTACTCGTTGCACGTCGTCCGCAAGCCTACGTCTGTAATAGCTGATAGTCATGTTCAAGATTCCGGTGGCGAATAATATTGGGGTTGGCATCCAGTCTAACTGAATGCAGCTGGAATTCATTGTCTTCATGGAGCGACTGCTTATCTGACCTCCACAACCCAATCAGCATTGTGGAGATTTGTGACTGGTTAGTCAGAATGCGGCATTGTTTGAAAGATTAACTGCGGTCTTGGAACGCAAAGGGCAACTGAAGGCACTTGACCCAGAGCGTGAGAAGTTATTTGACGATTTCTCACCAAACACAAAGACCTCAACACCAAGTAAGGCCAAAACATCTTAACCGCTCTGAACTTCTCACAATTGGCTGCACAGTCATTCTTTTTAAGAATCATCTATGTAGGTAGATAATGCGCATTGCGTTTTTTTTTTTTAATTGTGCTCATAGTTCGGAATGCCTAACTTCAAAGTGGCCAATATTTTGACCATACTGTACCTTGACGCTAAAACCCGAATCATCTAGACATATATTTTACTTTTGTTTCATTAAAATACAATTTTCCTCCTTGTAAACCGATTAGAATTCCTAAAATCCTCGACTTGGAAATCTTGCAACCGACGCCACTCAGGGCGGAATAAAGTTAATTATTCACTCGCAGTTCTAAACCAAATTTAAACGTACCATTGTTAACTAGGACGCGGTGAAAGTGAAAGTTTCAAACAAATTACTAACTTAATCCTTGTTGCCGTCGGTCGGTTTCAGTGTAGAAAATTAAAGAGAAATATTATTAGAATGGTATGTGTGTAATTTTATATGGTTTTGGCTTTTTAATTGGAAATAACTTATTGAGTAGGAAACAACCGACTATAGAATAGAATAGAAAAAACTTTATTATACACTAAAATAGTAACAAAACTTTTACATTACAATTGCGGTCTTATCGCTGACAGCGATATCCACCAAACAAAGTATGGATGGACATGTAGGTATATAAGAAATTTTACATCGTCTGAGCTGGTATGTTAATATTGTTAACGGGTGTAATTTACCTATAGTATGTATGTATTTAGAAATATATAAGTATATCTATTCTATCAGTCGTTTAGTACTCATAACACAAGTTTTGCTTAGCTATTTTTTTCCGGTGGGAAAATCATCCAATAACATCCCCCGCTCTTGGGCAGAACGGGAGATAGTGTCAGACTTTTACTGACTAAAAAATCCTGTTCGCAGAAGGAGGCGACCGCCTGCCACTCCTCCTCCTTCCGGACTATGGCCTGTACCAAGGCCCGACGCGAGAGATCGCCGCCGAAGTTCTGCTTAGTCCCAAACTAGATAGTGTTGTGTGATAGTTGTGGAATATAATTTTATTAATTTTTATTTCTCATCATAACATATTCAATACATTTCTAAATATTAAAAAAAATAAAAAAAAATTCGGCCCAGTAGTTTTCGACCCAGCTGGGCCCCTGCTGTTGTGCTCAGAAGACTGGCCACGGCAAAGCTGCCAGTAAAAAAAAATAACATCACTATGTTAATGACTACCAAACATGTTCGATGTTCATTTTTTTTGTTAGCTGTAATTGCTGAGCTACACTTTTGTCTTTACTAGTTAAAGAAAACTGACATCGTATCGGTCACCTGTATTCGAAAACATGTGACGTTAAGCAACCCGCACTGGGTCCGTGTGGTGGATTACGGCGCATTCCCTCTACTAGAGAGGATGCCTGAGTCCCAGCAGTGGGAATATAAAAAAACTGGGCAAGTGCGAATCGGACTCGCGCATTGAGGGTTCCGTGCAAACTACAATTCCCGAATGGAGTCTCGAAGATTTTTCCGAATTGTCCATTTTTTTTTGTGACGTAGGTAATAAAAATTTTACTGTTTTTAGATTTTTTCCTATACCTGTGCTATAAGACCTTGCTTTGTGCCAAATTTCGATCTTTGAGAATATCAAAATATACGTTTTTTTGCGACATAAACAGCCGTATCTTTTTTATTCGTTAACTTAAAAGTTTGATTTTTCACAGCTTGAAGGGACCGCAGATTTGAGTATATGGTTTTAATTTCAACTTGATACCTTTACGCGTTCTCGAGATAAAGGGTCTTCACAGACAGACCAGACAGACCGACAGACAGACAGACAGACGGACGGACAACAAATTGATCTTATAAGGGTTCCGTTTTTTCCTTTTGAGGTACGGAACCCTAAAAAGGCTGCTGATAATGATGATATTCGGTCACCTGTATATTCATAGGTACTAATATACAATTTATACTAGAGTAGCTCAAAGCGCTAACCTGTATTTACATTCATTTAATTACAAATTCAAATCTTAATAAACAATTTGTTAAACCCAAGTGCCCGAACCGGGGCACTGGTTATTTGCAAAGGGTAATAGAGAAGCAAATACAGATATTTCGGGTAAATATATAATAATCCTGCTGGCATGAATAAAATAACAACCTTGGATAACGTTGGTTAGCATTGGTCACTGTTTGACAAATGCGCCAACGTTCCAACGTAGTTTTCTTATCAAACACAATTACAGGACGGTAGTGGTTATTTATTGGAGACCTTATTCTGTGTATAGTGAATACTTTTAATATAAAGCTCTTGTGTTTATTATTAACATCATCATTCCAGTGGTATGACGTCTACTGCAGCTGGAGGTTGGTCTCTCCCAAGTGTCACCACAACAACCAGTTCAGCAGGCCTGCCAAGTTACGACTGTTCCGACGTCTCTTTTCTACAATCGATAACACTTACACCTATTCCTTTGTTCTGACCACGTGACTTAAAGTTGAGATGATGCCATTCATCATTTGAAGTTTTCTACTGGCGTTAACGATTGTAGATTATAAACTTGGCTAAGCCTGCTTTGTTCGTCGTTCGTCTCACATCCATCGGAATCTCGCGACTCTCGCCAGATGTTCGGTTCACCTAGCAGGAGGCGTTCTGACGCTGCCTTCTGGTCGCTTCGCCAGAACCTCTCAGAAGAAGAGTTTCTGAGAGGTTCAGGCGAAGCCAGCGGCTAGGGAAGGATATGTTATAAAACAAAAGTAAAACAGTAAAAATAATTATTAATATAATTAACAATTCATGTTGATATTATATAATTTTGAATCCCTGTTACATTTGGATGTAGTATTCGGAGACAATCTTTTATTTTTCATTAAAATTCATAACTGTATATTATGTTTTAAAAAAGAAGTGCTTAGATATTGATTAGTTCTTTGCAAAACACGATTATCATACATGCTAGCACTTCCAGATTCTTCTAGAAATATTGCAGACCTACATACTACTCTACATCTACACTAATATTATAAAGAGGTAAAGTTTGTTTTTTGTTTGTAGGAGATAATCTCTAGAAGTACTGTTCCGATTGCTAAAATTTTTACACCGATATAAAGCTGCATTATTTCTGAGTGACATAGATGGTCCTATATTTTATGTACGCGGGCGAAGCCGTGGGCAAAAGCTAGTATGTTGTAAAACAAAAATAAAGCAGTAAAAAAATTAATGGTAGCAATCATGTAGATGTTATATAATTTTGAATCCCTATTACATTTGAGTGCCGTACGTATTAGGAGACGATCTTTCATTTTTCAACTGGCTTAACAAAAACTTGTCTGAAATTCACAACTGTGTATTATGTAGATAAAAAAGAAGTTCATAAATATTGGTTAGTTCTTTTCAACCCACGATTACAATTCATGCTAGCTCTCGATTCATATAGCAATAATGCAACACTACATTCTAACATAATAAATATCTATCTGCAACTATCCTAAAACTTGGAAAATATTCGCTGATCAGAATACGCCCTAAGATCCGTATCAACAGCGCTATAAAGCCATTTCTTGGCCAATAAGGGTGGGCTATAAAACTTTCACGTAACACAGGCAGTGGGTCTGTTACGCTGCATTTTTTATTGTTTGCGCAGTGATGGAGTATTTGTTTAGATGCGGAATGTGACTTAACCGCTTTAAGCAGTGGTAGGGATGGGATGGTAGGGCACGTCCCTACCCCCTCAATTGAAGGGTGTTTGTCTTCTTTATCTTTAATAGTATAAAACAAAGTTATACGGCGATGTGCCACCGGTACCTACATGACGGTGGTTATTCCACCCATAAGTACTAAACGTTTTGGGAACAGATTAATTGAGTGTTGAGCCAAAGAGTGGAATACCAGAAAAATAATGCACTCATTGACATTTATTACGTTATCACCATTAGGTTACGTGCATATACAAAAGGGATAGAAAGTTCTTCCCAGCTCACACTCTTCTTCATACCGATATTTAAAATGACAATTGCTACTATATTTTGATGTTGTTTTTGAGAAACCATTTTTTGTTAGTGTCCTAGTTGCCTTATATAAAATCATCATGTCCTACCTTTGTCCCATGTTACTTGGGGTCGGCGCAACACGTTTCTTTCCTTCCAATCTGTCCTGTCACCCGTCACGCTATCGCTAACTCTCTTTTTTTACAATATTCATCACACAAACCCTCTTATTTTCTTTGGCCTCCCACCCACTTTTAATCCATCCACATTTTTCACATAAAATATTGGTCAAAAATAAACACATGAAAATACCAATTACAGGACTTTTTTAAATGCACTCCGATACGTTTAACGAAAAGAAACTTCAAGAGAACAAAAACGACGTCCAATTTATAATGAATCCAAATACAATTCGTACAATGGTATTATCGTACTTGGATCGGAACGTTCTCCAATAAAATACTCTCAAAAGAGAAACAATGGAAGCATTAACACTCGATTCTCGGTACCGATTCAGATCGAATTTCAATTCCGGAAAAACGCATCGAATCGAAAATCTGAAAACGTATTAAAAAGCGGAGTGGTATCGGTGTTATAGATGAAAAATCTCCTAATATTTTCTGGCATGTATGATTAAGATGGTTGTAACTATTTTGTATATTTTGATTCTCAGGTTGGGAACAACTGTTATGAGTATGTATATGAGTTTTAAACTAAAACAAATTACTCTGTAGCAGCCCGGGGTTTCGAAATTGGTGGTATGTCACCCCCGTGCCTCGGAAAGCAATTAAAGCCGTTGATCCTGCGCTTGATCCCTCTGGGGTCGTATCGGATTGCCGTACCATCGGACTATGAGAGTTCACTTGTGAAGGAACACAGAGTGCACCTGTGTTTGCTCACGCACTTGTGCATTATAATATCCCCTGCGAACTTGGCTAATCTCTACTGAGATTGGCCACCGTGATCGAAATTCGATCGGGAGGCTTGTAAAAGTGAAAGTGTGTACCTATGTTTGTTATTTCTTTACGTTTAAGCTCTTTAACGGATCCGATGCAGATAAAGCGAATCCAAAGCGAAGCGCGGCTACGATCTACGTGCACGCGAAATCGCCGCTTCTATTTAAAACACCGCGAAAATTCTCTTTAAATAAAATATCAAACATGCACGCGACCGCTTCGCTGTAATCATCGTCGCATCGCACCGACGTGGAAGAGAGCATCAATTGTGATACTGACCTGTCGCGTTATATTGTTTTCTTAAGACACTGCGTTGAGATGATTTTCACCCGAGGGCAGTAGTAGCGGAAACTAGTTACCTATTAAAATAATTTTCTGTCGCTGGTAAAAGACTAAAGGATATACTCGTAGTGAAGAGAAGAGATAATTTAGGGACCAAAGTTAATACCTCATTCAACAAGCGTATGAACAAATAATCTCGATAAAGGTTGTTTGATGTAAGGATGTTGTAGGGATCGGAGACAATAAAAAGGCTTAATCGCGTATTAGTTTAGGATTTATTTCCATGAAATTCCTCTATTACATTATTAATAGCTGACCCAGCAAACATTGTTCTGCCGGGAGAAGGGCAAAAGCCTACGACCTTATTCTCAGACTAACCAAATATACACAAAAAAAAAAACATGAAAACTGCCCCCCTAGCCAAGTTAATACCGTTTCGCTTGCGTCGATCGCTTCGAGTTGGCCGCGTCGCCGAATCTCTTGTTCTGACCACGCGACTGAGCGTTGAGATGACGTTATTCCCGTACATTTGAAGCTTTCTACTTGCGTTAACTATTGCAGATTAGCAATTTGGCTAGGGGTACTGGTCAAGTTATTTTATAAGACTGATTTACAAACACGAAATTTTTATATTTATAGTAGATAAAAAATCACTTGGGCCTTAAGCATGCCCTTTGGTAATGGCCCCGAAGTACGAATTGTATCGTGGATTCAAACCTCATCTTTCAACATTATTTCACCACTATTGCTCTCAAAACGTGTGACGGGAAATATCGTAAGAAAACCGGCATGTCTTACAACTAAAATAATCGAATTACGTCTTCGAACTTCGTCCAACGTGTACTAGGCCTGCGTCATGGATTACGGTCCATTTCTTTTCCTAGCTGCTCTCTAGCCTGAGTCATAGTAATGGCCACTATGGAAGGCTTCTAAATCTCAAGTGACATTAACACTCAAACAAATAGTTATTATATCTTATTTTAACTCGTTTATAATGCGCAATTAGTTCTAAAAACCCTCTGAAAGAGAATTTATAATATCTATCAAGATAATATCTTTTCTGGGGTCTAAAATTGTATTTATAAATACTACTACCACATTATTTTCTACATAGTTTCCAAACAAAGCTCTCAAATATATGAAGTTTATTTAATATTAGCAAACTTTGTAATACATTTAAGAGGACTACAGCCTCTAAAGCGTGATCATTTTTGGACTGCAAACTAAAAAAAAGAGTTGCGTAAAAACACAATGCTTGCAAATATAAAGCATTTTAGCTATTTACTAAAAATCTACAGATTTCATCGCAAAATTAAAACACTATAATGGTAAAATTTTACTTGTAGAATAATCAGACAAATACAGTTGACAAAACATGAAAGAAAGTGTGACAAAACATAGTATGTCTTGTCACGCTTCTATATTTATCCTGAAGAATAACATATATTTTTCTGATTCTATTTACTGCAGTGGATCATATACTTTGCGCATTATAAAACTCGCGATTAGCATCTATCGTCCTCTTAAGATTCAACGACAGATTCATAATGTTACTCATTGATAAAGCACTCAAACTCTAAAAGTATTAAGCAAAGTCCAACTTAAAGCTCCAAACATTCTGCGGATTGATTTTAATGTAGATATGTCTTCTCCAGTTTTAGTCAGTAATCCGATTACGGGCTTATCATGCCATTACTAACAAAGACCTTTTAATGGGAGTATCGGACCAACTATTGGAAATCTGTCTTAACCACACCCGCCTGGACATTTCCATATTTTATCTCGGAAAAACATTGAGAAAAAAACAAGGGAAGGTTTAATGTAGTCTCTGTTTGATTTTGGTTTTAAGTAGGTACTAAGTATACAGAGAAAGATGAATGTTTAATGAATTGAACTCTGCTAGCAGTAGGTATTTTTTGCTCGTTCGAAGTTCAATCATGATAAACTCAATCATGACATGTCATTTTTCAATGATCAATCATGACATGTCATTTTTCAATGATCAGTCATGACGTCATTTTTCAATGATCAATTATGACATGTCATTTTTACCTATTAAATTAATCCTAATAGCTATAACTTAGAGGTCTTAAAATCATAAGTGAATAGGTTGCTTCTAGGCAAGCGTGCTTCATCGTTGACCACATCATCGCTTACCCTTCCACCTGATGGTAAGCGATGATGTGGTCAAACGTGAACCTATCCATAATAAAAAAAGTAATAAAACAGGTTTTCGTTATAATTAAAATAGAAATAGACAAATAAATCATTTATTTGCCAATAATGTAGGTAATAGACATGAGTCCCGATACATTTTGCCTTACGGCATGCAAAATTAATTAACATAATACATTGCCTAAGTTGTTAATTTATCTTGTTAACAATTCTATACACATTTGAGACACATTATATTACCTCTAATAATAATATTGATTATGTCATAAAATACGACGACGACCTGGATGGCTTCCTTAAGAATTGGCATGAGAAAGCGAGGAACCGTGATCGTTGGAAGGAGTGGAGGGAGGCTTTTGCCCAGCAGTGGGAAAGTGTGGGCTAACGTCATTAAATAATTATTATAATTAAAATGGTACTAAATAATGAAAACCTGATAAAAATACATTATTATTAAATTGTATTAATTGCTGACTAGTGTTTCTATTTCAGTGTTTTTATTGTCAATAATTATTTAAAAGAATTTTAACATCTCGTCATTGGTTGAGTTCAGACTGTTATAAAATTACTATTTTGTTAAACTTAATTAGATTTTTTAATTATTTTTTCTAATTTGTCATATAACGCATTAAGGTTGGCCCCCACACTTAATGAACGAATGACTCCTGTACCAAGGGTTGTACCGTGGGTTCGTTAACAAACATGTTTTTTTTTATGGTGGGAAAAATCATCCAATGACAACCCCCGCTCTTGGGCGGAGCGGAAGATAGTGTCAGACTCTTATTGACTAAAAGCCCACCCCATTCCTTCGTTGCCTTCGTACCGGGGCTTGAGTTATCTTTTAAATTATAGCTGGGCCCCTGCTATTGCTGACAGCTCCTTGAGGCGCGCGGGAACAGTGCGCGCCGTCGACGACTTGGGCTCGGTCTGGACAGTTACCGGACGGTCGGACAGTGAGCTACTCATTGCTCGCTGTACGCAAGCCGCGCCTACGGTGGCGGGAAATCAGGATCGGAATTCCGGCGGTGGTTGCGGCGCTGTGAGCTCCGCCGTTGCCTGATGCGGTCCGCCTCCTCCTTCGTTAGCATTACTGATTCGCAGAAGTCGGCGACCGCCTACCACTCCTCCTCGCTCCGGACCATGGCCTGCACCAGGGACAAACATGTAAACTCACATACACGAGACACGCATACCCAGAACAACTATCTGTAGGCCCTAATAAAATTTCAGAAGCCTCAACATCAGCTCAATCAATGCACCAAACTGGTTCGCCAACTCGTCTTTTGAATGTGGTTTTATTTCATAATATTACACCTTTCACGGATAGGTATTTAGACTAAGGGAGGCGCCAAATAAACGTGGAATAACGGTCATTGACCCTTTTACGTTTATTGACATTCTTAATTTAAAAACTGAATTAAAGACATAAAGCTGTCTTGAATCTTGAATCAACATCTCATCATCGACAAAACGGAATTAAAGACATAAAGCTGTCTTGAATCAACATCTACAACGCTCAATTTTATTCGTTTTAATCCCGTGGAGGGTCGATCCGGTACATGAAACACTATCGATTTGTAAAGATAAAATTAAAAAATAAAGTACCTTTTTTAAAAAACTCGTATTAATTAACGCATGTACGAAATTAATTTCTTTAAGAAAACGTCAGCTGAGCGAATTCAATGACCTGTAGTTAATAGTTATCGTTGCGTACAAACTACCTACAGGTCATTGAACTCGCCTTCCTCTTCAACTTGTCAGTTTCTTCTTTTATACACAGAGATAGATATCGCGCTGTTCCGCCTAAAACCTATATAACTAGGTCTATTCTGAGCCTTTGACGATTGTTTACGTTAGGAAATAGAAAAATATCTAGGTGTGTTGAACCCATTTCCGTCGCAAGATAGGCTGTAGTGATCGCAATCACTTTATATTCGAACTAGCTTTTACCCGCGACTTCGTCCTCGTATATAAAATATAGACTGTCACTCAGGGATAAAGCAGCTTCCTATTGGGGAAAAAAATAGCAATCGGGCCAATACTTTGAGAGATTACCTCCTACAAACAAAAAATAAAAAAAACAAACTTTACCTCCTTATTATATTAGTATTCGAATAAACAATTTACCCGTATCTTGGACAGCTAAGATGCTTAAAGCTATAATAGGTTTCAAATTTTTTCTTTTATTAAATCTTAACGCAATAACTTTTAAAACTACAGCACGCTACTGCATAAAACCAAACGAAACTGTAATTTAATGTCTTTAAAAGAAAGATGAAATTTGCATGAATCTACGAGTATATCATAAAACAGCACATTTGGTTAAGTTTTTAATAGAAGTTTTATTTGTTTGCACGGAATTATATTTTTTTACTCAAAATAAAACTGTAAGTTATTCTTTATAACATCACCTATCTATTAGTAAAAGTCTTGTCAAAATTGTTCCAGCCGTTCTTGAGGTAAGCCGGAACAAGCAGACAGCCAGACTAAAATGCTAAAATTAAATTTTTTGCTAAAATTTCATACAAACAGAAACTTAAATTTTATTTATATGTATGAATAGATGTATATAAATAAAATGAAATCTAATAAATAGCACAGAAAGTTATGTTTTTAATTAGCAACTGAGTGTCATTCTACGACATTGAGGCTGTAGCGACATCTATGGCGCCACATACGAACTACAAAATACGAAATCCTGCATCGCGCAATCAAAGTTCTCCGCGCGATTTGAATATATGCGACAACCCGAAATCAATAATCGGGCAGTTGCCCACCAGACATAACACTCGTCTGGTCGGAGGATCCTCCCTTTCAAACGGAAGTTTGCGGGACTTTACTCTCTGTTCCGCATACCTCCAAAATGTTACGCTAATGAATCTGTAAAACCGAAAAGAAAATTTTATCGTGAGCTGTGCAAACCAAAGAAAATATTTTAAGATAGAGATCTTATTTCTTACCGTGACTGTACAAATATAATTGTAGTACTTGAATAATATTGTGTTGTTTTGATCTTCAATCCTTTTAAGAACGCTCGGATTCTTGGAAGAACCGCAATGTTTTGAACTGAAAATAATTTGCTTGGCGTCTTATAATTGAACTGTCATCAATTGTATTATTTTGTAATGGCTTTTATTTTATTGTGTTCGTTAATTTCTTACCTTTGACTTGGAAACTATAGTTTTTATTGCGCGTTGCTATATTTTACATCACAGATAAGTAATATCACTTTATAGTGACCGTTTGTGCGTTTGTTGACTACGAGAAACTATTTGATTCAATCGAGACCTGAGCTGTACTGCAGTCTCTCCAACGGTGCCAGATAGACTATCGGTACATCGAGGTGCTGAAGTGTTTGTACAAAAACGCCAGGATGTCAGGCCGACTTCAGGACCAGACATTGAAAACCTCTTGCAGCGAGGTGTGAGGCAGGGAAACGTTTTTTGCCGAAACTGTTCACGGCTGCAATGGAGGAAGTCTTCAAGATTCTGGAATGGAGAGGAATGGAGTGTCAATGGCGAGCACATTACTTACCTTCGGTTTGCTAGCGGCAATGGGCAGGACACACAGAGCAGATTGTCCATGAGGCATGAAAGGCTCTGGATCTGGAGTGTCGACCACGCACTGGCGTCTGCCAGTACGCGGTCGCAGCGTTAAAAGGCCTTCGACAAGGTGGGCCGATGACCTGGTTAAGGTCGCGGGAATCCGATGGATGCGAGACGCCCAGGACCGGCCGTTGTGGCGACGCTTGGGGAGGCCTATGTCCAACAGTGGACGTTTTTCGGCTGAAATTAATATGTACTATCCTATCTGTTTTAATATATATTCTATTCGTTGAAAGGGTGGCGAAGACAGTGAGCGTAGAAACTTGGTCAAAAAGTTGAGAATGTCAGCGAATTGTGTCTCTACATAAATAAGACTTAAGAAAGTAGCTTTCCACACCTGTCTCACAGTTAGATACATAGTGGTTAAAATGAGTGTAGAAACATGGTCAAAATTCAACCAACTGTACCAACCTACCTAAGGCAGGGCGCAAACGTGTGTCTAGTGTCAGATACAAGCTAGCTACCAATGAATATTTGATTTCTATAGAAGTAGTGAGAAATCATTTACTCCCTGCGTATACGTAAACATTTTTTGTGTCCAGTTGCTTCCACTCAACACATACTCATGACGATCAAAAAGTGTTCGGTGTCGGTAACTGGAACACAAAGTGTCTTTGTTTGCACAGCGCCTTTGACAAAAGAAAGTCGCTTTTCACACCTGTCTCATAGATATATGTACAGAGTAGTTAAAGCGTGTGGAGAAACATGATCAAAAAATTGAGAAAGCCAGCGTACTGTATCTCTATATATGTGCATAAAACAAAAGAAAGTCGCGTGTCGCATCTATCTGTTTACTCAATAACTCTTCCATAAGAGGCTGCTTTTCCAGTTGCCTATCGTAAACATCGAGCATGGTTTCAAAGCTTGTTACTTCATCTAACGCAATCCAACGTGACGTTTGACGAAAAGGCAACGCGAAAAAAGAGTGATGATACCTGAAAACTCTGTTGGCATTCAGTAATTCCTTGATTTACTCGAATATTTTATAAAACTTGTTCCAGGAAATACGTGTTTTTTTTTTAAACACTTAAAAGTTTTTGAAAAACATGTCATTATTTAGAATCTTGATAAAATTTGCTAGGCTTTTATAGTTGTACTTTTTTGACTTTTTTAATTTTTGAGTAAATTATGAAGTGTCAAAGTTCATGTGAAATAGCAGATTTTCAGAGGACTTTACTGGATTAGTTTAAAACAAAACAAAATGATTGCAATAGACGCCTAGATAATAATATACCTAAGATACTGTGTTTTCAAAATATCTAATAAAAAATGTGTAATAACGTCATAATCGCGTAAGAGCGGTTGTATGAAAAACTGTGAAAATATATGTCGAGTTGCATCCCCTTAACCACTTAACGGATTTTATTGCAATTTTCACTAATAGAAAGAACATATAGCATAGCATAATCAGCCTTATAATGTTCTACACTCTAAACGAGCAAACGGGCCGTAATCCACGCGTGTCCAGTGTAGATTGGTGAATGTCATATGTCATAAATTTTTTGGTACTAGAACAACCAGTTTCCTCATAATATTTTTGTTCATCATTTTGAGAGCAGTGGTGATGAAATAAATTACACAAAATAATGCGCCTGGCTGGGTTTGATCCCACGACAGTGAGACTCTTAAGTCGGGGCTGTTTCCTTTGGGCTACCACTGTCCATAGAAAGAGCAATAAAGGAAAAAGGTTTGAGAGTATTATTTGCGCCTGAGCAAAGCCGGGACGGGACACTAGTGATGTTCTGTTTCCCAGAGAGACCGTTGTTCATATCCCTATTGTGAACGTACATAGATAATCCTTAAGCCATCTTTTACTGCACCCAAGGGAAGCAAGGGGTATTTTCCGAGCACATAACACCTGATTTCCCTATTACATTTTGATAGCATGCTAAAATACTGTTACAGCATGCATTCAAAGGATCTTGCGAGATTCATGTTAGTACGGACATTAAGGAGCAACACGTTGGTACAAGGCAATACCATTAAAATTTATGTTAAACGTACACAGCCAAGTCGGAATTTACATTCGAAAAATATACATAAAATGACGTCATAGTGCAAATTTTATACACGTAATTTTGTAAAATTACACGTCATTCACGCAATTTCGTATAAAATGTTAATTTTCTTGGTGGTGTGATAATTTTCATACAATGACAACATTTGGATCAAGAGATTTTAGTAACGACATTATTCCGATGGGTCATTTCTTTCTTTCTTTCTTTTTGTCAGGGTTTCCTTTAAAATGAAGGGTCGTTGGAAATAATTTCTACATAAAGAATATGTTTAATTTTACGTGCGGTTTGAGTTCCGTCTTACGTAAATGGGATTCAAGCTTACGGAGCATCTTGTTAGTTTGAGATTTGCTTTTCGATGTGAACTAGTTTTGTTTTAGTTGTCCCCCGATTTCTAATTTAAGCATTTGAAGTTGAGTATTTCTCAAACTCTACTTGACACAAAATTTTCAAGATTTGAGTCGTTTTAACTCAAATAGAATACGATAGAACTTATTTGACTCAGGCAATACAATACAACGGCAATAACATAAAAAAGAGTACAGAAATACAATACAGTTGCGCTGAGCGTATCCGCACCGATAGGGTCGCCAATTCAGCAATTGCTGGGCGTCCGAGACCCAGCGCTGATTTTCAGCTGGTACCCCGCAGTGATGCATGAATGATGAAATATTCAAATCAGAAAACTGCCCCGTGAATTGTGAAATTTTCGTTCAATAATTTAAGTATTGAATGATTGTTATATAAAGTCAATAAAACTGATGAGTCACTAATTGAAAGCCGCAGTAATTCGCTACATGTAAAAAGCACAGGACGGGTCTTGCAGCAGTGTTTGAGGATGGCTTATATCTAGCAGTCAACGCCTTTCGGCTGTAATGGTGATGATGAGTAACATAAACTGTGAAATAAAACCGCTCACTTCAGCATAAAATAATATATTTATTGCTCAATCCTTTGAATCGTCAAGTCAGTTAGTCAGAAAAGTGCCAAAAGATGCTAATTTCACATCCCACCGTAAAGTAGATCTCATGGAGAAGAATTTGCAAGAAACTCCAAGAACACTCTTTTTAAATTATGTTGTTTCATATTTCTTATCGCTATAATAATTCAAGAGACAAATTGTGCGTCTTACCTAAATGGTTGCTAATCAAATAAGAGAGCTCAGAGCTGTCACCCGCTATTATGCTACATCGACAGCTTTACCACAGAAAATCACAAATACATTTCGGTATTGACAGCAAAATTAGTCGATTGTAATTAATAATCTAATACAAAATAAATTAAATAATATTCTTGGTTTCAAAAACAGAGCAAATAATCTGGGGCCCAAGTATGCTATTTTTATAAATTCGTCATTCCGATACGATCCCATTGTCATTTTGATAAAAGTTCGTAATCTGCTAATTCATAATGATCGATCACTGCCAATAGTCTTTTAATAGCAAATTAAAAGCAATGACTGCACAATAACGTTCTGATGGTAGGTCAAAGAAACTGTCAAAATGTTTGCAGGTTACCACATGCGTCGGACATTAATTTGTCATTATGTACGAGATTACTATTCTATGCCATTTCTTTCAATGAAGTGTCAGTGTTTGACCATTGGAGTGTCATAATGACGCCATTATATTAGTAGATTCTCAAACTTATCAAATTCAACAATTATTAAATCAATTATAGACCATTCTGACACTATTGTAATAGGAGACTTGAGCCCTTGGTTTATATCAAAACTTAACAACTGAAATTACCATCGTTGCACAAATAAGCAAACCATTTTTCCCAACGGAAAACATTATGAAAACAATTCTTCATTTAAGATAAAAATATTCCACAAAAACTAATCTACATCTAGATACCTACCCTCCTAGGCCGTAATCTAATTTCGAGCTCTGTTTATTCCAACCGATAAACTCAAGATTACTTCTAAAAATCATCATGAAGAGATTGCTTAAAAAAGGACCAAGATTATTCCAATGAGGCAAATCAAGGGCCTACGTAGACCATTAGAGTTCGTTGACCCGCCTTAGTATCGTCAGAACCATGATGGCGTTCGTTAAAATCCATCGCGTCGTTTCACACAGCAAATTGCATCAAAAGGATTCCGTTGATTTCAATTTCAAGTCTTTCAATCGTTAGGGAGTGAATTTTCGATTGAATACTGAGCTGGTGCCGATAACCATGGCTATTCAATATCAATTTTAGATATTAGAGAGTTGGAAATTACAAAAAAAAAGTATTTTTTTGTAATGTATTTTTTAGTTAGGAAACCAGGATTGTTGATGCGGTTGAAAAGGCTGACTAACTGAAATGGGACTGGGCTAGACATATCTGTTACACGCCCTACAAGCTGTGGGTCAAACAGCGGTGTAAACAGTGCGAAGAGGTCGCGGCAGACCACGAAGGAGATGGCAGGACGAAATAGATTTCGACAGAACTAGAAAGAGAAAGTATGAGCCCACGAAAGATGTTAGGAGTGGAGGGATAAGTTCTTTCCAAGAGTGGGACAGAACAGGTAAACAAAAATCAAAAATCGTCACTTCCTATACGCTTGAGGATGTTGTCGTCGAGATCAACCTTGCAGGTGATGTGATGATCTTGTTACGAATTTGGCCAGAGATAGCGCAAGACAGAGAAGTTTGAAAGGAGAAAATTCAGGCCTATAAACCCGCAAAGGAACAAAAATTAAACTAAAAAGTAGTAGTTATAGTCTGTGCTACTGCACAAAATAAATCTCTATTTGGGTAATATCCGCGCTAGTAATAAACTTTGGATGAAATGAAATTGACTAAATCTTTTTGCTGGAAGAATATAAAGCAAATACCCCCATTTTATTACTTTCTCTTTCCTGGTATGTTCAATTTGATAAGATATTACTTTTGTTTTTCGTGTTAGTTGAATAGATCTGCATATATATTTCAAAATACCTTAAAACAGACGACTTTACGAGTTCAAAATTTACTGTAAAATTTCATTTCAACAAATTAAAATGTTCAATATTATGTTATCGCCTATCATTTTAAAATTACGACCCAGACTTATGACGACGCCAGTGGTAATCGGAACCAACTCCATTAATATCTGAAATAATAAAAACGTCATATCGAACAGTTTTCAATAACCATTAATGTCAATATGATTAGGTTTTTCCACAGAAGTCGGACCACCACGCACGTAACGACTAGAAACTCTATTGCTACCATTAATACTCGATCCGTCGGAGGCGATACGCAAAGGACCGGTCATTATAGCGACATTTGGGGGAGAGACGTCGACTGCTGAACATAAGCCATGTTCAGCAGTCGACGTCTTTCGACTGAAATAATGAAGACTATATTAATATATGTGACCGCGAGATTAAGGTACAGTTGTGATAACTCAAAAAGATTGGTTGGTTGGTTATTTGATTTGCGTGAGCTCGGAGTCATAGAAAGTAGCTTAAGCACACAGAAACAATGTGCACGTGAACCTTCAACTAGCCTTCTTGAGATACAAAAACTGTACAAGTTTCGGCTGACATAGTTATAGTTACATAGAATTGTTAAGAGACGTCGTCAATTTCGATCTTTCGTATTCTACCCTGGTCCAAGTTATGGTATCGAGCGAGAGAGCATAGGAAACAGTTACTTCCTTCTACAAGCGAAAGGGGTGGTGGAAATTGTAAAGGAAAAGCATTCCTTACACCACAGCACCGCAGAAGGAGCGTTTGGAGTCGCAGACTGTTTTTTGGTCACAGAAGGCGCGGGTTTGCGAACACTGAGCAATGGGTGATAAGGTGATAAGCCTAGGTCAAAGGTGCATTTTGTTTCACACCTCAAAAAGATGTTAGCATAATTGGCAGGGCCTGCTTGGGCCGCAAAATTGTTCGAAAGAGTCGCTGTGGCCCAGGGATAGAAAAAGCAAAAAGTGGACGTCAATTTCTATGAGTACACCTAGATACTCACTCAAATACAGACATGTTTAGTTTTATGGAAAGTCATGACAGTGCCATTTCTAGTAAAGGCTGCTGAAGCGGTGCTCTGTGTTTTAGGACTATAAATAACAAAAAGAAAAAAGGACCATATTGACTGGAATTCGTTGAACCCTTACAATTAAGACCATTCGAGGTGAAGGTGACCGTTTTGTTAGAACTTTTTTAATAAAACCCACTTTATCTTTCTCCCTAAGGAATAAATTTTGTAAGCAGGATTTTAAAATTTGGGATTTTAAATCATTTATGTTTACGGAGGACCAGAGTTTGTGCTAATTAAAGAGTTTTGTTAACAATTTCATAAAATTATTTAAGCTTGGCGTACTTGTTTAAATATTTGTAGGGTAGCTTAAATTCTTCGTAATTTAGGGTAAACAAGTCGTTTGTGACAAACAATTTGAACGTTATATTGTGGGTTTATTGTGACTTATCTATATAAAGCGCCTGATTTGGTGATGCTAAATTGCACTGTTGGATTGCTGGCAAATAATTGTATTTGTAGTTGCCACGTTAGTCATTACAGTAATGGCTAGCTATACTCTGATAATTGCAAACAAAATTTAGTTGATATTTAACTTTTCGAATACCGTAATTAGAGACACAATAGAAAGACAAAGAGACAGCGAACGCCGGCGTTCGCTCGGGATTTAATAAATTAAGGTAAATGTATACTGTCCTTGTAGTGGACATCTTTCGATTGAAATGATGATGACGATTATATTATAAGTTCTTGTTCATTTCTTTTATTTCACTTTACCTATTAGATGCAAAGCATCAATCACCTTTAAATCTTGTTAGCTTCATGTGTATGTTTTGGCATATCCAATAAAATCGACAGTGATGCCAATTCTTACCAAACTCAAAAAAAATACCACCAATTCTTTTAGACTCCGAGCGGAGCAATCATACTATCAACTTTGAAAGGTCGGCAAACTATAGGGGCCCAGCAGGGCCGACGCTTACTAGGGCAGTAGGGCCGCGAGAATTTTCTGAATAGGAAACCCGTGGTCTTACAATGAAAAAGAACAACTGAAAGACACATGTATCGTTTTAGTCAGCAAAAGTCTGACACGCCTGCTTCACTAAGAGCCGGACCACACGATGCGCCAGGCGGTGCGGCGCCGCACCGCAAATATTTCGACGAATCGGCGGGCACAAGAATGACGCCACCCCAGCGGCCCGGCGATTTGTTGAAATATTTGCGGTGCGGCGCCGCACCGCATGGTGTGGTTCGGCTCTCAGAGCGAAGAAGTCATTGGATGACTTCACTCACTCAACTTATCTATGACAAGCTACATAATAATTATTCTATTTATAATTATATGGTTTATCATTAAAACAACGTCCGCTTCCATTTTAAATCGAAATATTAATCTAAGATCATGTTCAGCAGAATCAGAATCAAATAATTTATTAAACCTTCGCTGCGTTTAGTCTACGTTTCCACAGCTAAAAGATAGAAGCTTCATATTAATCTTTGTCAGAAAACCAAATTATTCGGAACAATTCAAACAGTTCAACATTCTGAAGTATAATTATTATATCTCACTTTGCCAACATTCATTAACAAAAGTTTTTGTTGCGATGAAAACGATATTTCAAACAAACTTAATAATTAGACGTGGATAAACTAAGTTTCAGGAAGTACATTTCTGCGCCAAATCTTCGAGTGTTGAGGCTGTTTTACAGGGGAAGAGTATCTCGCCCGTTGAGATGCGAAAATGTTAATATTGTTGGGGAAATGCGCCATGTAATTATAGCTCCTCAAGGAAAAACGTCTTATTGCAAGTATGATTACATTGTAATTACGTGACAAGAGGGCTTATCATGATGTGTTAAAATGACGACTGACATTTTAACACATCATGATAAGCCCTCTTGCAAGCGAGAAAGAAATAAAAAGAAAGAAAGAAAAAAAATCATTTTATTTGTCCGAGAAGGTGCAAACTTAAGGCTAACATATTACATTTATATGTAGGTACATTTTTATATGCAAATTTTACATGAAACAATAAAAATAAAAAATAATAAAAATTTATGCGCCATGTCCGAGCAAAAGAAAGAAGGATGGATCCTTCTTTCTTTTGCTCGGACATGGCATGAAGACGAGAAAGATCGCATTCGTGCTATAAATATTTTTTGTAAGAGCCATCATGAAGATATTCACAGGAGAACCAAGGTTAGCGACATGGCTCGAAGAATCGTCAAACTTAAGTGGCAGTGGGCAGGATACACTGCTCGCAGATCAAATGGTCAATGGGAACGAAGGGTTCTAAAGTAGTGTGACGACTACGAAGGTCACATAGTAATAAGTTTGCAAATGGGCCAGTCTTTTAAGGTTTATGGTAATGAAAGAGATTCGAATAGATTTATTTTGATAGATGTCAGCAAGAAAAATAATTAATAGAATTTTATGTAGAATTTTTTATTAATATTATTATTATTGATAGGCTTGCGTTTGACCACCATCTCACCTGATGGTAAGCGATGATGTCGTCGACGATGAAGCACACTTGCCTAGAAGAAACCTATTCACTCTCGACTTAAATACTCCTAAGTTGTAGTTATCAGGAAACACAGATTCCGGCAGGGAATTAAAACCAAGGCTTCTAACAATATAAATAAGTAAAGTTAACGAAAAGCCTTTAATTTGCGTCTACAGTACAGTAGCGACCACGTACCGAAAGATTCAGCTTTAGAAGGCCTCTTGCAAGGTGGACCGATGACCTGAAGGTTGCGGGAATTCGATGGATGCGAGACGCTAAGGACCGGAGATCTATATTCAACAGTGGTCGTGTTTCGGATGAAATGATGAAGAGCAACCATTCCGGATTTATATTTCTTTCTGGTTAGGGTAAACTTGTAGAATTAATTTTAGTAATTAAGGTTGTGTTTAAGATCGTTTCGGTTTTTCTTCGACCTCTTTGCTGCCGTAAACGTAATTTGTTTGTCTCGAATTTAGATTCAGATTGCGGCCTCTGAGTTTGACTGTCCCACCAGATTTTGTGGCTAAGTTTGGAAAAGGTAGCTATGTTCAATAATAGACTACAATTGGCTGAGTTGATTGGATGGACATTCGAAATACGATTTTCAGACGTTTAAAATTCTGTGGGTATCTTGCTTACCTACATGAAGCTACTTTTTCGAATCCCCGTTTTCAAAGACGAGATATTCTCCTCGTCTAAATTTTCCTTTATACTCCCACGATTGTTTATTTTAATACGTTTATTAGCTGACGTTTCCGTCTGCTTTATTTACTTACGTTTATTCCTGTAAACAAGTTAATAATATCGTTTGGAAACGGAGGCGTTTGTGGATTTTACATTTGAATTGAGTTTCGTTGGTGTTGCGTTTTGAAAACCTGCACGAATACGACTATAGAAGGCGCCAGATAACGGTGAAATAAAGTTCATTGACCTTTTCCTAATATCTCTGCGTAAGTACCCGAAAAACAAACAATGAATTGCTTTTCATTACTAGATTATGTAAAGAATCAAGATACATGTCGATTCAAGACAGCTTTATGTCTTTATTTCCGTTTTTGAAATTAAAAATGTCAATAAATGTAGGAGGGTCAATGACCGTTATTCCACGTTTATAAGGCGCCTACTTTAACCTTTCGAATACCGTAATTAGAGACACAATAGAAAGTCAATGAGAGAGCGTACGCCAGCTTTCGTTTAATAAGCTGGTTGAACAATATCTTTAGAACGGTCATATTTTTTTGCTGAAACCACTGGATAAACCCCGATTGAATTTTGTACATTTTGGGTGAGGTATCGAAGCTACTTCCTGAATTATAGAAATTGGTCTTTAAAAAAAAAACTTTAGAAAGCCACAATATTTTGCGTACACGTAATTTAAAAAGCAATTTAAAAGCTTTATTAGAAAAGGGAAATTTAAAAAAGTACTCCAAGTTACTTTGAAAGTTAACTTTTGTCAAAAAAATAATCTAAAAGACAAGAAAAACCACATCATACATGATTTTACAACTATTTTAACATTTTGAAATCCGCATTATGCAACGGTTAAAGGAATAAATTGATAGGAAAACATTTTTATAATAGGCTAGTTGCCGTAAAAAATGTAATTAGTTCGTCTTTTAGATTATTCAAAAATAAGGGACACATATTTTTTTATTTGTAAATTAAACCAAAAATGACAAAGATATAGCCCATTAAAGTTACGTGTAACGTCACGCCGTGCTGCATTTTTTCGCACGGGGTGACGTCACACGTTACTTTAATGGGCTATATCTAAAAAAAATATTTTTTGTTTAATCGAAAAAAGAAAAAAATACGTGTCCAATATTTTTTTTATAATCTAAAATAATGTAAAATGTAATTAATGTGTGTGTGTTAATGTGTATGTAAAATGTAATTATTTTGACCCTGAAAACTACCCTATTCTAACACATGTTTCATGCAACCTCTTACACCGTAATATTAAATTGCTTGAAGGCAATAAATATCAAACTCAAAAAAACACATTTTACAACATTGCTTTGACATTTCACACACACTTATCTTTCTGGTTACTCCCACGCTCTAGGAAACAATATGGATGCGTTAACTTACAAATTGCATCGTAGTAGTAATTTTAAGTTCACTTACTTTCGTGGAACCCACTGAGTTCAATTACCTTCAGGCTAAGAACATGTTGCAAGATTGTTCAAAAGAGTTACCTGGAAGGAGTTAACGACGAGAAACGCAAAAGGTGACTGAAGCTGTACAGGTAACTTTAGGGCCGATGCTGCATTATGCGGTCGTCCGCGCGGTTCCATACAGAAGTTTACCGTCACGGCTCGCCACGCAGGCACTCGTTGCGGGCAGTCGCGCCTCGCGCCCGTTTTGCTATGTAATAATAGATCAAAGTTCTCCATCGACACGATTACATGCACACCGGATAATAATACGGTTTCTGCTACGGGGACCGCCGCACACGACACACGCGACGCTTAATGCAGCGTTGGCCCTTATCATCCTTATCTTATCCTTTCATATCTTAGCTGCCGGTGACTTATTTTAATATATCGGTAGCCCTGATATGCAGATTGCGTGGCAGCTGAAAAAAAAATTATTAATAAGATTATAGCGGATAGAGCCTCATGTCCACTTTGTGTTTCATAAGATGAGTAATTTAATCTTATTTTATATTAAATTTAATATCGTTTGATCATATAATTTAACATTTTTTTTTTTTTAAATTTAATTGTATTAAGAAATAACAATTTTTATTTTAGTTTCTAAAAAATGCTTAACTATAATACGTTAAAAAAAAGACGTGTGGCATTCGGGGACTGCCGCGGTAAAGCTATTGCATAGCATTTTTATCAACTTATGCAATTTTAATTATTTATTTATTTTATTTATGCAGTATTTTTTCTTTGTTTTTTTTTTCTTTGATATTAATTGAAGTTACACTTTCACACATTGAATTGAATTTTGATTGATTGTTCACTCATTGGTTTTCTTATCGGTCACCACGCTCATAAAACAAATGAGTGGGGGGTGTTAGGTTATTTTCGTTACGGAATTTCTGGATTCGGTCTCCACGCTCAAGGCCCGCGATAGAAGCTATGCAATAACTTAAAACCCTACGCTAATTCCAATTAACTAAAATTAAACTAAAAAAAAGTGTCTGCCACAACCGTTACATTCACAGGCACTTTTGAAATTTCAACAAGTCAGAAAAAATCTTTGGTCCTTGGGGAGTCAAGAGACTATTTTGATGAATTTTCCACCTGAAGAAATAAAAAGGCTAAAAATTTTGTATAGACATAGAAAGATATATCACATAGTAGACAGCATAAGTTTCAACAATAAGCAACGAATTTTGTTGAAAACACACTCAATTATATAGTTCTGAAACATTTATGTTGTTCACCAAACAAGAGTTGACATTTAGTTGTGTAACTTACTCAAGATTGGTACGAATATAGCCGAGTTTGTGAAGCACTACCAACTATTCATAGAATTATGAGACCTCAAAAATGTTAAAGTATAAATAACTAGCTTTTCTCGCTGCTTTTACTCCTTAAGGTCTATCCAACGGGAACCCTGAATTGTTAGGAATAAAAAAATATATAACTGAAATTATTTTTTTTTATTAAAAATACTCAAAAAAAATTGCAAAATAACTATATTTTGGGATGGTGTTTTTATATTTAAAGTTTTTTTTTTAAGTCTTTTATGAAGACTTAAAATAAAAACTCCTTCTAAAAAAATATTTTATTAAAATAGACTATAATTATGACCAACCACCGGTTAAATATCAAAACATGATATAAATTAGTTGGCTTATTAAAAAAAATCGCGAATCTGACCCTAACTTACGATTTCAAACGTGTTTGTCTACGAGATTACATCACGGAAATATTTGATAGTTACCACAAATAATAAAGCTTGTTTCTTTAAAAGGGCCTCGTAAAAACAAACATTTTGAACAGTTATTGTTTTTTTTTTTTTATATATAAAAATAAAACCCCTGTTACGGGGCCGCGAAATGTAGACCTGCGGCCGTATTATGACATCTTAAAACCATCATGTTTTCTGTGTGAGAAAAGGATAGTGCTATTCGTCCTGTATAGCTCCGTCTCTTTTTCACACCGAAAACATGATGGTTTTAAGAGGTCATAATACGGCCCCTGGACGGAGTTCAAACAAAACACTGAGTGATTACAACCGGCTCTTGATTTCTGTGGGATTAGTAATACTTGTTTAGATCATTATCCTCAACATTTCAGCTGAAAGACCTTCTTTGTTCAATGTAGACCTCCCCAATATACAGGTGTCACCACCACAAACGGCTTTATTCGGTCTCGCACTCATCGTGTTCCTGCGACCCTCACCAGGTCACGTCCACCTTGTACGAGGCCTTATGCCTTCCTTCCGGCACCTGGTTCTATTTAAATACCTAGATTAAATGGAACTTGAAAATGATGAACACGAAAATGCTAAGGTATTTTCGTTTAACAAAGAAATGTAGGCGAGAGCAATTCAAATATGAAACAATATTATTTTCTGAAGAATATTTGACTCTTATATTTTTAATCAAAATAGGGAAAATGTTTTGAAATGAATCTTTTGTAATTTAATCATGATTGTACTCTGAATTTTATTACATTTTGCTACAAATTATTTATTTTTTTTAATTATCATCAGCATTCGAAATCCGAAAGAATAAAACGGGATTAGGGCAGGAAGATGATGATGATTCGAAATCCGAAAGAAATGCTACTGAGTAAATGCTTTCTCCAAAGCTTCTCGATAGCGGCTGATTATGTGTGTTTCACTTCTAATGTATTTTCACGGCTTTTATCAGGTCATCGGTCTACCTTTTGGGACGCATACTGATGCTGTGTCTCGTATATAGTCGCCACTCTAAAATCTGTCGACCCCCATTTTTTTATGGTGGGAAAAATCATCCAATGACAACCCCCGCTCTTGGGCGGAGCGGGAGATAGTGTAAGACTCTTACTGACTAAAAGCCCACCCTGTTCCTTCGTTGCCTTCGTACCGGGGCTTGACCTATCTTTCGAATTAACCCTGGCCCCAGTAGGCTTCGACCCAGCTGGGCCCCTGCTGTAGCGTGCGGTGACAGGTGTGCGGGAACAGTGCGCGCTTGCCACTCCTCCTCGTTCCGGACCATGGCCTGTACCAAGGCCCGGCGCAAAGAAATCGCCACCGCCGATCGCCCTGTCGACCCCCATTAACCTATGGTCTGTGAATATTTGTGACCTGCCCATTACCATTTAAGTTTGGCGATATTTCAGACTCTGTGAGTAACCTTGATTCTCTTACAGATATCTTTAATATATTTCTAATTTGATTTTCGAGTCCTCTTTATTGTGCTTTGGGTGACGTCCCATTGTGTATCTTGATATATTTTAAATTAAAGTGTATCTTTCTATGTGAACGCGATAAACTAAAAATTACTGAACAACTTTTCGTGCAAATTTCACCAATATACAGTGATCCATGAGAAAAGTTTACGTGAATAATATACATGCTTATTACAGTAATGAAAAGATTTTTTGCACTCGTGCCAATCTGATGCGGGTCACCAATTTAAAACTACGAGTATAACTAGCCATTTAAAACAATTTAAAAATATATACTAATACTAGCAGTCCCTATTAACGTTGTCCTACCAGAAAGCTGGTTTTTCACCAGAACAAAAAAACTATGAACCCGATTCCACCTTATTGTGTTTTCAAACCGTCCAACAATCCACTTAAGTATACCGAATAACATCTGTCATGGCGTTTAGAAGAAATTAGGTGACAAACATACGTACAGAAGAGTTATATATAAAGATTAAAAGACATAAAGTTAAAAAAATAATAAAGAAACCGTTTGTCAAACGTACGCAAACTGCTTTGATTAGTTTGTCAAACGTACGCGAACTGCTTTGATTAGTTTGTCAAACGTATGCGAACTGCTTTGATTAGTTGAAATAATGTTTGGGACTCGATCGTATCAATCGACTTGCGTTTAACCTGTATCACATTTATTATGACCTAAAAGTGTGGAAACTGTAAAATGGAGCCACAATATTGTACAAAAGTATCCTTTGTTCAACAGTCACGTACTCGAAAAACAATGTTTATTTGTGCCAATTCGTCATCTGCGCGATATTGTTTACAAACTGTTATTATTTTTGTGTGAATTCCGTTCGGAATAAAGATCTGTTGTTTGCTTCAAAACTGATCAATTTATTTTATTCTGAAAATGATTTTTGTTAAAAGGTTTCGGTTTGTTTTGGGTCGAAGATGCTGAAAAATAAATGAATACCGATTCGTTTGTTATTTTTTTTTTATTGAATTGCAATTTATTGATAGTCTATTTGTTAGTTGAATATTCATAGAAAAGAACGTGAAACAAAAAGGCTATCAGATATATATATATATATATTTATTGCTGTAAACTAGTGCTTGACCGCGTTTCCACCTGATAGAAAGCAGTGATGCAATCGTTCATAGTGAAGCATTAATTTATTAAGAGCTTATACACTCTAGCCTTGAAGACAACTCAATTTCAGGTGAAAAATATTTTCTTACGAAGACTCGCAAAAAAAATTCTTTTAAAAACTAGAGTAAAAAAAACCTTCACAGAAACGAGAAATTTTCAGAGTCGCCGGTTTTAAATTTTCCATCTTATCACAAGGAACTTTGAGTGCTCGAGATGAGCATCCAATAATCCAATTAACTGCGAAGTATAAAAAAAAACATCATGGCGGTGTAAAAGCAAATTTTAATAAAAAGCCCGCGTCACTTTAATATATTATAGTGTCAGTAGAATTGAAAAGTATACTCCTCACTTAGACTAATTGGTTTTCCATAGATTTACGTTTTATACGACATTACTTTCAATTTACTTATAGGTTATCCGATGAGACTTATTAGAAAGTACATTTTGAGTTAGACTTGGTTCCACTGTTTTTTAACTTAACTTTTCATTTTACAGACCTAGCAAAATGTAGTCTTTCGTGGAGAAAAACGTTAGCCAAATTTTCATTTGTGAATTTTTTTATAAAGTTTTAAATATTTTCCTTTTTTCTACTTTTACCTTTAATACAAAATTTTGAGTAAATGAGGCTATGAGAGTGCCCAATTCAATAGAAAGTGTGTAAGTGCGAATATTAGCTGCGTTTGGATGTATATCTACATAATTGTCTGCCGCCAGCATCTTAGCCCGCTTGAAAGTAAAAAATTGTCCCAGAAGAAACATAATCTCGGAATAAAAAGGATCCTATGTGTTATTTCAGGACATGTTCGACCCGTTGCCAGCCGTTTGAGCGTGAAGAAGTAACAAAATACACACTAACTTTCGCCTTTATAATTTTAGTGATGAAACTGAAATTAGACCTTAATTCATTAAACCCCAAGCGAACGCCGGCGTTCGCGCGCCTATTGGCTTTCTATTGTGTCTAATTTGGTAAAACACAGTTTGCTGAGCATTCACATGACATCCAGAAATGTATAATTGATTGTACTGTGTTCTGCAATAAAAATTTTGACTTTGACTTTGACTTTGAATTTGTGTCTGTAATTTCCACGATTGAAAGATTAAAAAATTATACCAAGTAATGTTCACCTCGAAAACACCATTATAGTAACCGCATTAAATGAACTAAAATGGGGATAATTACCGACTTAACCTCAACAACAATCGCCGCTAGTCTTCTTCTTCCTGCCCTTATCCCATATTACTTGGGGTCGGCACTACACGTTTTCTTCTTCCATTCTGTCCTGTCACCTGTTTTTTTTTTTTTTTTTTTTTTCGATGGGAAAAATCATCTTATGACAACCCCCGCTCTTGGGCGGAGCGGGAGATAGTGTCAGACTCTTACTGACTAAAAAACCCATCCCGTTCCTTCAAGCCTTCATACCGGGGCTCGAGCGCCCTTTCGGAAAACCCTGGCGTCCTGTCACCTGTCAAACTATCACTAACTCCCTTTTGTTTCATATCACTTCTCAACAATTCATCCATCTTTTCTTAGGCCTTCCTCTCCCTCTTCATCCATCTACATGTATACTCAAAACTCTTTTAGTAATATGCACTTCATCCCTCCTCTTCACATGACCACACCAAGACAACCGATTACCTTTCAACTTTTCAGTTACTGGCGCCACTTTCAAACTTCCTCTAATATACTCATTTCTCACTTTATCCATTCTTTACGCTAGTATTGAGACTAAATCCTTAGTTAGCATAGCATAGTCGGCCTTATAATGTTCCCACTGTTGGGACTCAGGCCTCCTCTCTAGGAGAGGAATCTACCACACGGGCCCAGTTAGTGAATGTCACATATCTTGGAATTTTTGGTTCTAGGACATGTCGGTTTCCTCACGATGTTTTCCTTCACCATTTTGAAAGCAGTGATGATGAAATAAATTACACAAAGTAATGCGCCTGGTTAGGTTTGAACCTGTGACCTATAACTCATAAGTCGGGGCCGTTACCACTCGGCCATCACTGCCCTAAAAATCCTTAGCTAAATCCTTAGGTTATACAAATTAATTCAAGAGGGTTTCGCCTTTCATGTTGATATAATTATGTAAAATAATCTTTATTCGAAAAAGTTTATTTTCTTCACAAAAACTGCTATACAATTATTACAACTGAATTAATAAAATAAAAATTTCAATAACTTAGTACGATGTAATTAAATAAGATTAAAATAATGATGGTATGGAAAAAAAAAACCTTCATTATTTCAATCTTCTAGAATGTAATTTGAAATGTTTGGATTCGTTTTCAAATTAAGCAAAAACATGGACTTTATTAACTGTTATTGTGTTATTTTAATTATAGTGATTATTGTTACAAAAGCGGGCTGTATAATACTTATAATTGAAATGAAAGCACTCGTTAATCCGACGAAATAATTATTTTAGTGAGAGTTTGAAAATGAATTAAGGGTAATTAATAAATATTATTTAATTCTGTCGACCTTGAGACTTCTGTTTTAAGAAATTGTAAGTCAAGCCACACATCTATAGATTGGTCACGTGATTAAACTTTTCATAGTTCCCGTAGGAAACCATAAAAGATCACTGTATTTTTTGGCAATTACACTGATTACAATTACAAATAATATAACAAGCACATTAAAGAAAATATAACATATAGGTATTATAACTAATCCTCTCACGAAGTCTTCTCGCAAATCGCCAGACATACGAACAGTATCTCCTTCCATTCATCAGCGAATAGATCTAGCCTAGGACTGGATTCAAGGGGAGCGGAAAAACATTAGCGGAATGGGTTAACATACGTTGTGCAACCACAAATAATTTATTTAAATTAGGCTATGGGACAAGGTGACTTAGTGGATTCTTTAGAAAGTCACGATGTAGTTGACGATGGAGCACGCTTGCCTAAAAGTAACTTATTAATTTTTGAGTTCAAGACCCTCTATCAGGAAACACAGACTCCGGCAGGGACTCCTTAGCTGAGGTCCTTCGATTCATTACGAAGAAGTATAGAATGACTACTGTTTTAAATATATAATGGATTTTATTGAGGATTTTCGAAATAAACCACAAATTGTTTCTCTGAAAACAAAGGATTTGTTTTATTCAACATGCTTTTACAGTATAACAATTATCGTTTAACTAAAATTACACTTTCATCTCACCTGAAAACAAAGAAACGACATTTAAAGTTCACTAATATCGCCTCCTCAATTATATCCCTTTAATTATCTCTCTACAAGTTTATATAACAATAAAATGCACAAAATAATCTAAACATCATCTGTCATTGAATGATACGTCACCCCGTATTCACAGCTTAAAAATTAAATTAATGAAATGTCATTTCCAAGGAGGTCATTTCATTACATCTCCCCTCCCATAGGAACGAAAATTCTAAATAATATAATACAAACAATGCACCTGCAAGTTATCTTTATACCTATTCGTTTTCTTCTACTTCATCTTCTGCCGTAACAGGTTGTAATTTTGTTATGTGGAATAAAGTTGATTCTGTTTTTCTGTTGCCAGTGTCAATCTTATAAATGGAGTTCGATATTTTCTCTATTATCTTGAAAGGGCCTATCCTTAATTCGTCTAATTTTTTCCTGTTCAGTCTATTTCCATTTTCTACATATACACTGTCTCCTATCTCGAACTCTTGTATTTTCCTATTTCTATCAAATATTTTCTTGTTGTACTTGTGAGATTTTATTGTATTCTCTAATGCTAATCTTCTATCAGCAATCCACTTGTCTTCCTTTTCTATTGTTTTAATTTCATTTGGTAAAATACTGACATTTGTACCATCCAGTAAATATTTTGGTGCAAAACCTGTAACAGAATGGTCTGTTTCATTATATTTCTGTACACATTCTCTTGCTACTGTTGTCCATGTTCTCTTATTATTTTTCTCATTTATTTTACATCTTATTTTATTTACTATTGTTTGGTTTAATCTTTCGTTCAAGCCGTTCGAAAATGGCGTATTCACAGCTGTAAATATTAGTTTGATGTTATTCTCCTGCAAATACTGTTTAAATTCTTTTGAATTGATGCCTGGATATTGGTCTGTTAGAATTATTCCAATCTCATCTGTCTCGAGTACTTTCTTTGTTAGTTTTATAAAGTCACTTGCGTTCTGTGTTTTTGAAGTCACAATAAACGCATATCTTGTGTAGTGGTCTACTAAAAGGTGTAAGTATTTTTTTGTTGACCTAGATCCTCCAAAGCCACCTATAGTATCCATTGACATTATCTCAAATGGTTTTGTTGCTGGTCCCAGTTGTGACATTAACCCAAATTTTCCTTGACATCTTGATTTATTTTTTATGCATATTTCGCATGTTTTACAAATATTTATGATATTTTTTGTTAGGTTTTTAGCTGTATATTGAGGACTTATTTTTTTCTGTAATTGTCTGATTCCAATATGGCATAAATCTTCATGCACCTTTTTTATAATTTTTTTACTAAATTCTTCTGTGAGTATAATCTTTTCTAGTTTCTTTATTTTTTTATAATAGATTTTATTTTTATGTAGTAGATTTTGTTTCTTTTCTTTTATTGTTTCATTTTTTTCTTGGTCTTCAACTATATCTTTTATTTGTATTAAATTAACTATTTTTAATAGTTCCTCCTTGTTATCTTCTGATTCTAATACAGGGTTTCGGCTCAAACAGTCTGCTTCTATATTTTCTTTACCAGGTATATATTTTACTGTAAAGTCATATTGAGATAGGTAATATGTGAGGTCACCCAATTCTTCATCTGTCCTGCATTTAATATTCATGTTCTCTAGAGGTTTGTGGTCTGAGTAAATAGTGAAATGTTTTCCAATTAGCCAGTGTTGCCAGTATTTAACTGCTTCTTTCATAGCAATACATTCCAAATATATGGCCTTTTTTCGTTTTTGAGATTCGTTTAGTTTTTTTGAAAAATATGCCACCGGTTTGTCTTTACCGTCTAGTTGAGTCTGTTTTAATATTGCCCCGATACCCTCTAAAGATGCATCTGTAAAGATTTTTATTGGTAAGTCTTTGTCGAATATTTCCAACACAGGTTGAGAACATAAATATCTTTTTATTTGATTAAATGATTCTTCACACTTCTCTGACCACACAAACTTTTCATTTTTTCTTAATAAATTATGTAATGGGTCTAAAATAATTGCACTTCTTGGTATGTATTCATGGTAGAAGTTAATTTTTCCCAAAAATTGTCTGATATTCTTTTGTGTCTTAGGAGTTGGAAAATGTCTTATCGAGATCAAATTGTCTTTTAGTGGTCTTACCGAATTGTTCTGAATTACATGGCCGAGGTACTTTACTGAGTCTGAAGCAAAGTTACATTTCGTAAACTTCAATCTAAAGCCTTCTTGTATTATTGCCTCTAATACATTTCTTATGTGTTTTATATGTTCTTCAAAGGTGTTCGAGTATATCAGAATATCATCAATATAGTTTACGGAGTATCCTGTGAGATTGTGCTTTCTTAGAATATTGCTTAAAATTCTTTGGAAAATTGCTGGTGATGTTTTCAAGCCAAAGGGAAGGCAGGTCCACTGGAAGTGGCCATCTTGTGTGACAAATCCTGTTTTATATCTATCTTCCACCCGTAATGGTATCGCCCAGAATGCTGAATTTATATCCAGTGTAGTAAAATACTTACAATTTCTAGTTTTAACAATCAAATCATCTATTAACGGAAAAGGTTGAGCTTGTGGAACAACAATTTTATTTAGTTCCCTGAAATCTATACACAAGCGGGATTTCCTATTTTCACCCTTTTTAAATGCCAATGTCACTGGAGCAGCGAAAGGACTGTAGGATTCTTCTATTAAATTATTCTTTAGTAACATGGATATTTGCTTTTCAATTTCTAATTTAACTTCTATTGTACATCTGTATGGTCTTTTACTACAGTATCTATTTACTAGTAAATCTATGTGAGCTTCATAATCTCTAACTGTTCCTATATCATACTTGTCCTTTGCAAAAATTGTTTTATATTCCTTTATTATTTTCTCGATCTCAATTTTCTTTTCATTATCTAAATGGTCTGTCATACTTACAAACTCTTCTGTTTCTATATGTTCATTAAAATTTATTGCTAATGTTTTTATATTCTTTTCTTCATTTCTGTTTTCTTTAGACATTTCATCTATTTTATTTGTTCTTATCTTTTGTTCTATCCGCAAGTCCTCGTTTTGGGTTAGTTTGAATTTCTTTATCATATCCAATCCGATTATAAAATCATCAAAATATTCATTTTCTACTATGTGTACCTCTTCTTCTAAATCAAATATTTTTATTTTTATTGTTATCAAGCCATCTGTTTTTTTCACACCATTAACCGTTTTCATATATGCTATATTCTCATTGTCCTTTTTTCTTTTATTTTAATCAGTCTTGAATTTATTAAAGAGATCTGTGAGCCTGAATCATAAATGCCGCTCACTTCTAGTTTATTTTCTAATAAGAGCTTGATTTTGATTAATGGTGTACTTACTCGTTTTTTTTTCTCAGTATTTATATCTACTTCAATAATGGAGTTGTTATTTACATTTCTGGGTTTAAAAACTTTTTCAGATTCTTTTTTATTTTTCTTGAACCAACATGACTCTTCCGGATGATATCTTATTCCTTTGTTCAAAGATTCACAAGTGTTACATGGCTTCTTCTCATTAGTTTTATTTTTATAAAGGAATGTACAACTCTTTATTGTACTTGAGTTTTTCTTGTACATCATACCTTCATATTTTCTTATCTCATTGAACAAATCAGTAGTGTCATTGAGTTCATCTCTGTTTAACCTATTTAAGATAAACCCAGGTAAACCTGTTGCAATAAGATCTATCATTGTTTTGGAGTCTATCGATTTGTTTATGTCTAGCATAAGCCTTTCTTTTCTAATAGCGTAATCAATTAGTAGTCCTTCTTTATATCTAAATGCGAGAGCATATGTAACTATGTCCCATCCTCGGTTTTTAAAAGTTTCTAAAAATTTGTCTTTCCATTCATTCCATTCAGCCTTTATTGTTAGTTTTATGGCCATCGAGCTATACCAATCCAAACAAGATTTTTCTAAAAATAATCTCAATATATCTATTTTTGTTTCATCTTTTGATATATTAAAGCGCTCACACTCCTTTTCAAAATTCTCAATCCATTGCATTGCATTAGGGTTCTTGCTTGTGAATATTTCAATAATAAATTTCTCTGAAATATGTTTTAGGTTATGTTGATTTTCTTTCTTTGTAGTAGTTTCTATTAATTTTTCCAAGATATGTTGCAAATTGTCGTTTTTGTCTATTGGTTGTTTTGTGCTTATTTCTTCTAAATATTGATCTAAAAATTGCATATTACCTTCCTCATCTCTATATGTTTTCTTAAGATCTTCATCCAATTTTATCCATATTTTTCTACTTTGATACCTTTTCTTTATACTATTTTTTATTTTTGAGAAAGTATTCATTTTGACAATATATGTATGATGAATCACCGGCTTTAGCTCATCAGGTAAAACATAACATTTTCCTTCTTCTGTAGATATTGAGGTTATGGCTAATACATTTGATTTGCCATCATTTGAAGCTATCATCGTAAACTCAAATTGCAGCCGGTCCATCTTCTTTTAGTTAACAAAAATGTCGTTTTATAATGGATTTTATTGAGGATTTTCGAAATAAACCACAAATTGTTTCTCTGAAAACAAAGGATTTGTTTTATTCAACATGCTTTTACAGTATAACAATTATCGTTTAACTAAAATTACACTTTTATCTCACCTGAAAACAAAGAAACGACATTTAAAGTTTAATAATATCGCCTCCTCAATTATATCCCTTTAATTATCTCTCTACAAGTTTTTATAACAATAAAATGCACAAAACAATCTAAACATCATCTGTCATTGAATGATACGTCACTCCGTATCCACAGCTTAAAAATTAAAAAAATGAAATGTCATTTCCAAGGAGGTCATTTCATTACAAATATAATACTCGTAGCTTTTAATCACTTAGGAAGTAGGTATTATAATATTAACTTTAGCTTTATAAATCCACTAAAGACTCATCAAGAGTTTTATAAAATTTTAAATTACCATTTTTTTTTTTTCAGGTTAGTTAGCTAAAACTTTTCACCTGAAAGTTATTCCACATAAACTGCAGTATAAACTTTCACTAATCACTGGCACTAATTAGCGTGCAAACGGCTCTTTTTAATTAGCATATACTCGTATAAATAGAAGCAGCATTGCGTATTTCCAATTAAAAAATATTTTTAGTTTTCCCACGCATATACCCGTGAATTGAATGACGTAATTGGTTGCGTTTTTCAGAGTTACTGGGTCAGCTTTTTTTGGCCAAAGAAGATGCCAATTTTTTAATTTCGAATGGACTAACTACCCACATCGTTATTAACGTTGATCTTTTAAGTGGTCCAAAGGTAAGTCATGTACATGTATGTTATGGACTATATAGGTCATTATAAAAAGCCCATTATTAGAGGGCAATGTGATAACAACGGCTGATATAATTAAATTATCCGAACATTATTTATAGCATATCCAATAACATAATCAGCCTTTTAATGTTCCCACTGTTGGCCTCCTCTCCAGGATAGGGAATAGGCCATATTTATTCATTTAATCTTCATGCAACACAAAGTACATAGGCGGACTTAGTGCCTTAGGCATTCTCTGCCAGTCAACCTAAGGTGGTGCAGAGACTACATGGTAGGCGCATAAAAAGAAAATTTATTATGAAAACACGAGTAAAAAAGTACACACATATTATAAAATGCCATTATCCACCACGCGGGCCCAGTATGGGTTGGTGAAGGTCACATGTCTTCGAACATTATTTATAATAATAATTATTATAAATAGGTAATATATTGTATATTATTATTATAATAATATACAGTAAATAAATAATATATAATACATATATTATATAAATATATATATATATTACATATTATGACTCCCGGTCAAAGAATGCAAAGAATGGCCATTGCTATTCAGCGAGGTAATGCAGCGAGTGTTATGGGCACCTTTGCACCGGGAACGATCAGGGGCGGGTTATTTATTGACATTTGACGTTTCATTTGTGTAATGTTAATTCTTTTGTATTTATTGATTAAATTGTTATTTGACTTTAAGTAATAAATACATATAAATATATAATAAATATAAATATATAATGTACGGGACAGAATAGTTGCTGAACTGTGCACTATAATTGTTTGTATGTTTGGTTGTGTGTTAGGTAGCGAGTGTGACCAACATGTAAAACACTTCAGATAGTAAAAATTAAAGTTTATTTATAACTAGTGCTATACACCGTAAAGAGTGATGATTCTCACATGTACGTATGCTCCGCGTGTTAATAAGTTGCACACTAAGTTTAAGTAGTAATATTTGTTGTGACAAGCGAACGTATTGACTCGCATTGTCATGCAAAAATAAGGTCAATGTACGTGGACCGTACATACTCCTGACCCAAGCAAAGGATGAGGAGAACATGCCCATGTAAGAGTCACTAGTACAAAAAAAAAAAATTAGAGAAAATATAAGATTTAAAATCATAACTAACGTTAAGTGTAGTACACAAAGTAGACATAGGTAAAATATAAAAAATTAAAAGTAATAAGTATTAATTATAATAATTTATGTTATTATTATTATTTATTTATTTAAAATTTTGTAAATAACACCATTACAGCTAACGCCAATGCGATGTTATTACCAGCTATACATATATATTTAAAAAAATTACCAAATAATAATATATTAACTATTAAATTAACAAAAACAACAACAGTTAATTAATATTATATTGTATGTTTATACAATATAACATTAATCAACTCAAAACGTTTATATTTTCTATGCACTTTAGTGCTGCTTCAGTGAACCTCGGCAGGCTGCAGTGAAATAGATCCACGTCAGTAGCAATAATGTTCAGCATCCTTATGGCTCGCGAAAGTGGGGCAAACTTGTTCAGGTTAGTCCTAGAAGAAGGCTCCAGCAGCGTGGGCGTGGGGCGGCGCGCACCCCCGCAGCCGGGAGGCGCGCGCAGCCTCAGCTCCGCCAGCAGCCCGGGGAGGTGCAGCCAGCCGCGCAGCACCCGGAACACAAAACTACACAAAGCGACGTCCCTACGCACCGCCAGTCTACTATAACCTACCATCCCTATCACAAAAAGACCTGGGTACATGAGCGGGAAAAAGGGATAGACGCCATACTGCCGCCAATACAAAAACCTAGTAAATTTATTTTGTATTCTTTCCACCATGAGACTATATTTAGCCTCATGGGGGTTCCAAATGGCAGCATTCGTTTCTAGATGGCTCCGGACTAGCGCATTATAAATGAGTTTAACTACGGCTGTATTTTTGAAGTCCTTGCACTGCCTTAGGATAAACCCAAGATTTCGGAAGGACTTGCCGCATATTTCTACAATGTGCTTACGAAACGTCAATTCGTCAATTCGTGTTATTATCTATTATAATGAGTATCATCAGTCAGGCAGAGTCGTTGAACACATACCTCCCCCAAGTCTCGCCATAACGACTGGTCCTCATGTGCGTCTCGCATCCATCGGATTCCCACGAGCTTCACCTGCCCCCCTAGCCAAGTTGTTGGCCGCGCCGCCAATTCTGTTGTTTTGACCACGTGACTGAGCGTTGACATGACGTCATTCCCGTATATTTGAAGCTTTCTGCTATCGTTAACGATTGCAGATTAGCAACTTGGCTAGGGGTACAGGTCATTGGTATACCATGTGGGAGGCTTACAAACGCTGTGTCTTCCGGTGTATGGTCGCCACTCTTGATATTTTCGTCCCCACCGACCATTTTTTCTGCGAGCAATGTACCCTGCTTACTGCTACTTTAGTTTGGAAACGCTTCGAGCTATGTCGGTAATCTTGGTTCTCCTAATGATGTCTTCATTTCTGATGTGATCACACAAGAAACTCTGAGCGTAGCCCTTTTCATCGCTCTTTCAGTGGTTTTAAGCCTTCTGATGCGGCTCATTGTATGTGACCACCTTTCGGAGCCATATGTCATCACTGGCAATAGTAATTAATTAAAATCAAATTATCTTTCACTATAATTTGATTTGACATCTATCAGTTCTATCACTTTAGAATCTAATCAATAATCTATAACTATACCTAAAATTACTTAGAATTAATTAGTCCAAGAGCGAGCGTAGCGACACTCTGACACAGACAGGTTAGGCAATATATATCAAAGCAAAGTGTGCCCTGCACGCTATGGTCTCTACTACATAACAGACGTAAACACTATAGATTTTACTAGTTTCTGCCAGCAGCTTGGCCCGCGAGTAAGTCGCTTTCTCTATACAAACTTTCATCCCCTTAGGGATATTGTTTTTTAATTTAAGCTAGCTTTTGCCCGCGCGGCTTCGCTCCCGCTCTTCCCTACTTCAGCCTACTATACCCTACTCTACCCTACTATACCCTACTCTACCCTACTCTACCCTACCCTACTCTACCCTACTCTACCCTACTCTACCCTACTCTACCCTACTCTACCCTACTCTACCCTACCCTACTCTACCCTAATCTACCCTCCTCTACCTTACTCTACCCTACACTACCCTACACTACCCTACCCTACACTACCCTAATTTTCATTTTTTTTTTCCATACCAGAACCTTCTCCTCATAATAACGAACACAACAAAAAAAAATTAGCGAAATCGGTCCAGGCGTTGTTGAGTTATGCGCTTACCAACACATTTTGCGATTCATTTTTATATTATAGATTAACAAAAACCATTCTTAGCGGATGTCTACACCACAAAATAGATAGGTACAGAAGACAATCTCATGTATTTACTTCACTTTTTCGCTCGGTGGACGCACACTAATGAGCGTTTGAGCTGGAATTGTTCGACGAGTGATCCGATACGCGACCGAGACATCGTGTCTGTGAGCGGTGTCTTTATGTGCGTTGCTCGAGCGCGCTTTGTATGTAGATTGACTTCTGTACCTATATATTTTGTGTCTACACCCTATAAGAAACCTACCTGCCAAATTTTAAGCTTGAAGGTGTTAGTTTCTGAGATTTCGTGATTAATTAGCGAGTGGTATTTCGATTTTACAAATATAGATAGATAAGAATGTATTGTTTTTCTGATTTTATTTGTCAAAGGATAAAATCACCGAGAATAAGATTTTGCTTTTTTGACGTCACTTTTCAAAGGTTTAAGCCGTTGGTCTTGGGAGTCATTTGTACATCTTTGACAGTCGAATCGGATAGTCAAAAGGCAGAAAATATTTACATCAATCTTCGGCCGGCGTTCGCTCTCTCATTGTTATTCTATTGTGGCTCTAATTACGGTATTCGAAAAGTACCTAATTATTATTATTAATTTATTTAAAATTACAATTGACCCCTTAAGGTGCTTACATTATAAATATTCCATTCCAATTTAAGCAAAATTATGTCGGATAATCATCACTACTAAATTAAATTTCACCAAATTGTAATTATTAAAATGAAATGAAATAGTTGGATTTCATAATTTCATCAAAATATGTTTGTAGGGGGGTGAAGAAGAGAAAGAGAGAGAACTTTTCAAATTTTTTATCATAAACTTTGAAAAAGAAGAAAATTTGAAACTTCTTCTCGTATAAAAAAAAAAACGAATGACAAATGATTCTGTAGGAGTTTGCTGTATGAAACAATTTATAAATAATGTTTGCATATAATATTTTTTCAGCGATAATTTTATAGCAAAAATTCGAGACAGACACTTCGATTCTTACTAAACCCCGAAACAAAACGAGAGCGTGTACATAAAACGCGTTCCTGAATTCGTTAATCGGATGCTGGGAGCAACCGGCCATGGTACCGCAAAAATAAACTAATGAAATCGTAATTAGGGTTAATTTCGGGCAGCTTCAGCCCGGTTTCGTCTGCGGTTAACCTGTACAGAACAACCCGTTTAGATTTATAGGGTTTTCATACAAGATTTACGACTGTCATTTATTATTCACTATCTGCGGTACAATCAGAATTTATGACACACTTTTCGGTATGGTTTTTATACGAATAAATAAACTATTTTACTGTAATATCTTGGCGCGCCGTATGATAAGTGTTTTTGCTGAATAAAAGTATTTGAATAATATTTTAAAGCGTAACCTTTTGGATTTGTGTTGAATTATTTCTTTTGACGACAGTTGTGAGCGATTGTGCTACGTGTTGTTCGATTCTCGTACGGAAAAATATGTTGTTTAATTGTACTAGATTAATCATTCACAATATTAAAATTCCAAATCAAAAGTTACAGTGATCACAAAAAGTTCTAATACTAGTTCCTACACTAAGCTATCGCTTTTATTTTGGGACACAGTGTACAGTCGTCGTCGCGGCCACAATAAAAAAGTAATTAACTCCTAGTGTAGTTTTAAGTAAAATAAAATATGTTCAGGATGATGCTCTTTATGCAAAAAATTAATAAAAATAATGTTACTGTATTATTTCAGTTCTGTGTTATTGGCTAGGTATGAAAAGACAGGTTCAATATAAAAATAACATGAGTGTATTTTTTGCAAGATTAATTTCACCGAGGTCAACGGTCTTTGAATGAAAGATTAACAATAAAAGGGTCTGTTGCTTCGGTTAGCCGCTCAAGTTGGTGCCCAGTCGAGAGGAGAGGTAATCATGTTCATGGGACCATTTCAAACAAACAGTTATGTTTCTACATACTTTGTACTTAAGCATAATTAGACTTATAATGTTCTTACTGTTAGGACTCAGGCGTTTTCTCTAGAGAGGGTGGGTCGTAATCTACCACGCGGGCCCAGAAGTCATTTTTGGTAGACTTTGAAGGAAATTGGGATGAGTAAAGGTTTTTTTTTTATTGTTGGAAAATAATCAATGACAACCCCCGCTCTTTGGTGGAGCGGGAGATAGTGTCAGACTCTTACTGACTAAAAACCCACCCCGTTCCTTCAAGCCTTCATACCGGAGCTCGAGCTGTTTTTCGAAACTAACCCTGGCCCCGGTAGGCTCCGACCGAGCTGGGCTGTGGTACTGGTGGCTGGTACTGTTACTGATAGCTCCTTGAGGTGTGCGGGAACAGTGCGCGCCGTTGACGACTTGGGCTCGGTCTGGACAGTTACCGGACGGTGGGACAGTGAGCTACCCATTGCTCACTGTCCGCAAGCCAAGGAAATCGGGATCGGAAGCTCCTTTGCGAGCATTACTGCTTCGCAGACGTCGGCGACCGCCTGCCACTCCTCCTCGCTCCGGACTATGGCCTGAAGGTGACAGGTGGTGGTTCTCGCTGAAGACGCCCCCGGTGCGGCATCCGCTGTCACAAGACGACTTTCGGTCACTGTATACGCGACGGATGGCGAACCATTGGTAACTTGCAGTCCCGCTGTCCGGTAAGGACCATGCCCGGACCCACGGCGTGTACTCTAGCTTAGTGATGTGCCGTTGCAGGCAATATTGCCGTGAAGTGGGAATATTGGTGGGAATATTGCCCGAAGTATGAATATTGGTGGCAATATTGCCAGCATATTCCCATATTGCCGGCAACGGCACATCTCTACTCTAGCTTCTGATGTTTCATAAGTGCTCATGTAGATCTATGTGAAATAAAATGATTTTCAGTTTAAGTATGAGTTGTGTTCCACGTGCACCTTAAAGAGATATGAGCAAAATTGATGGAGCCAGTTAGAGCCGGCGCCTGCCAGAGCTGTTCATTGTTTGAAGGAGTTAACACAGCCCTCGCAATAAAGGGTATTATTTAGTAAACGTCTGACACTCCCTTTCGCTCTACCCAGAGCGGGAGAAATTATTTGATGATTATTTGATGATTTGATGATGATTCTTTTGAAAGAAGGAAAGTTAAACGATGGTTGCACTACGAATCGTGGGTTCCGGGTTTGATAAATTTGTGTGTGTGAGCTGATAATTATGTTAGTTTGCCATTATTATTTTCGTAATTAAATTCCCATTGCCAAAGATATTGCATCTCTTATCACCCGAGTCTGCACATGGTGTTTGTAAAAATTAAACTTATTAAAGTACTCCAATTTTAATGTTTAATTTGAATAAAAGAATTGTATTTGAAACTATTTTTATAGCCAAACCTCAGGCTCATTTTCTGGAATGAAAATTATTTCAAAATTACTGTAGCGGATTATCAAACAAACATTAATTACCTACAAAATATTAAACAGTCCATTTGTGATTGGTCTCGTAAAGTTAACACAAAATTCAGATATATCTATTAAAAAATGCACGGCAGCAGTTACATTTCATCAAATTCTTTATTACCAGTGACTTCAAAAAAGTATATTTTACATCGCAGTTCTCGTTTTCATAAAATAAAAAGTTACCGGCAAAAAAGTTGATGTACCTACCTGACCCTATTCGGCATGATAACTTGGTTACAGTGTTGCAGACCCAATTTCGTTCGTTTGACGTCATTTTTCATATTTGATAGCATTTTTTATGAGTTCAATGTGCAACCATCTTTTCAAAAACTGATGCAGAAGTATCTGGGAAGCTTTTTATAGGGTTTTAAGTGACAGTGAAGTCCATGATTCTTTGTTTCAGTTCATTTTCGGGAAACCTATAACTTTTTATGATAGCCATATTTTTTTTAAGTCATACCTGCAGCTCTTCAAAGCCTGATCAGGTTTTTAACGATGCTGCTGTCTTTTATGTTAGCTGTTCTAGATATTGTATAAATAGTGCTGTTGAGATGGTTGAGATTGTATTGGCGGGATTTTTTCGACTGAAATTCTGTTGTTTTTTATAATTCACAGATTTATTCCTTGTCTATAAATGACGTGATGTAAAATTGTTATAATTTTGTATCTCAACAGTCTATATAATTGTATAGGTGACAAATAGGTGCGATTTCTGTTAACTGCAGGCCTAGCCAAGTTACGTCCGTTTCGTTTCGATTCTCTTTCGTATATCGCCTCGAGTCGGTCAAGCCGCCGATTCCTTTGTTCTGAGATCATCTCAAAGCTCAGTTACGTGTTAAGTTTAAGTTAAGTGGTCAGAACAAAGGAATAGAAAGCGAGGCCGACTCGAAGGGCTCGACGAAAAATAATCGAAACGGAACGGTCACAATTTGGCTAGTCCTGCTGTACAGTTAAGTTAGGTACCTACTATTCTCTACTCTAGCAAAACAGACTCGAAATGTTGTTGTCAACTACTGTAAAAATATTAGAATGTGTTCCATGCTAGGCCTTAGCATGACTTGTTAAAATGTCAAGCATGCCAGGTGTATGAAATCAGAAACGTTTATATATATAGAAAAAAAAAATACAAAGTCGGCGTTGCGTACAAACTACCTATTTAGCGGTGTATATAAAAGGAAACTGACTGACTGATATATCAACTAGGATTCTTTTTATGACATAGGCGAGTACTAAGAGAGGATTTTCTTAAATTCACTCCCTAAGGGGCTTCAACTGGGGTCCAACGTTTGTATGAAGTAAAGTACCTGAACGCGGTCGAAGCCGCTGGCAAAAGCTAGTTTCAAGTAAAACAGTTACAGGCACTTTTGAATGGCTAAAATGTCGGTCAGAAAAAAAAATGAATCTAATTTGCACGTTCTAAAGCGTAGATCTCTATGCAGTAGAACGTGCAAGAAACTCCATGGACACTCTTTTACAATCTTCAGCAGGGACAGATTTATATACTAGCTTTTCATTATGTAATTCGCCAATATTTTCTTACTGAAAGTAGGTCTAACGCTGAACATTTAAGTATTTTTATCACAAGAAAAAGCCCGGTCCCTGTAGGTTATGCCACGGGATTAAGCTTTAGTATTTATAGATCAGCCATTAGTTTATTTAAGAACGGATATTTATTATCTAAAAGTTAATCACCGGTACATAATATACGTTCTACCCATACGCACAAAACGTTTTGGGAAAACATGTATGGTATGTACAGCTAAGAAGTGGAAAGCCCTGCCGTATTTTGTGATAGCTGCAATCTGGTAGTATTTAAGTCAAGAGTGAATAGGTTACTTCTAGGCAACCGTGTTTCATGGGTGATCACATCATTGCTTACCATTAGGTGAGAGAGTGATGAAGCGCCGGCCTATCTATGTATGTAAAAGGAGAAACCGGCTGACTGACATATCAACGGTCAACCAAAACTGCTGGGACTAGGAAATTGAAATTTTACTTTTTTGACGTAGGCGAGCAGGAGCACTATGGGCCTGTGCACACCACGTTTTTTAAACGCGCCATTGACGCGTATTTTGGAAACGTGCGTTGACGGCGCGCTTTTATTCTATTAAAGGTCTACGAGCTGCGTCTGACTCGCGTGCGTATCGCGTCTGTATCGCTAAAAACGCGCATCAAGATGGCGCGTTTAAAAACGTGGTGTGCCCTAAAAAGGGACTTTTGAATATTAAACTTTTAAGGAGGTGAAACGGGGTCCAAAGTTTGTATGTAGAAACCTATTTTCACGCAAGCAAAGCCGCTGACAAAAGTTGGTAGTATATAAAAGATAACACCAGGAAGTAACTTCTGATATTTCCCAACAAGAGGCTTTAAGTCTGCCTTTTAATCCTCCCTTAAAAATACATCACTTCAATCAAATCATTTGTCCAACTTTTTTCGACTAACTTACAACCAGCTAAAGGTAATCGTTCAAAAAATTTAGAAGCGGTTCTATCGTCATTTACAAAACTGAAAGTCGTAAACTACCCTTCTTACTACTGTTCAATGTTCATGGTCTCACTGAAAAGTTGTCTGTCAGTTCTTTAAACGTTTAATGAAATTTCAGTTGCCTCTAAATTAAGTGAACCATTTGTATAAATGAAAAAGCTGTGAATGGAGCTAACATAGTGTAAAGTTCGTTTCAGTACAGATGGATTATACTTCAATCTACAAGCTAGCTAGTTATCTGAAAAAAATCTGAATTACGCACCAAAAAACAGTTTTAAATAACGTAAGTGTCAGGGATTCCGTGATCAAGGAAACTTAACATTAATTTTATTAATTTATTTTGGAAACTATTGTAAAAAAAACTACTGAGGTGTCAAGGGACACCCGGATGGAACGAAGTTCCGTTCTGGCTTGTTTTCTATAAGAGAGAGAGAGAGAGACAGACAGAGAAACATGCGCACGCCGCACAGCTTACAATAGCTTACTATAGCAAAAAGTATCGTTACAACTTTTCGTGAGAATTTTTTCCGTCTAGCCAATGCAAGATGACTCAAAAATACTATCCCATTTTATGTACATTTTGACAGCACTATTTCAGGGTGTTTATTTTTTTTCGTGCATATTATGCGTCCAGTAAAATAACATCAATTTATTCCATAAATATCTATATTCTTTCCAACGGATACCAAATGTAATACAGTTATGCGTGCATGCATGTAATATTTACAGTAGTAATTAGCATAAATAATTAATTATAAATAAAAAACTCTACTTATTCTCATTTCCTTCGGTGTCCATTTACTACTATCCTTAATAAATATATTTTTTAATCAAATAAATCGGAGTAAATAGAAACAAAATAATTATATTAATTAAGTATATATTAAAAAACACAACGTTTACAACTAAATTAAATAATGCTATCTTCTCAATATATTAAAATATGATTTGATGAATATTTATTTTTTATTTTGTCTGATTACCCTCGTTATGAAAAGAAATCCACACTATAGTTTGCGCTTGACCATAAATGCTACTCTACTGCGATGTCAAGCCCCGCGCACATCTCAGTATGCCATTGAACATCGTAACAGGTGCATCCTTGCTTGTGAAAAAAAGATATTTTCGTGTTAAGTGTCGCGGGAGGTGATTATTCTGGAATCGTTCTCTTTCCTATCGTCCGTATTATAACGTGAGTATATATGATTTTGTTAATTACTTAGCTTATTATCAATTTCAATGATTCCCTTCGAAGTTTGAATAGGTATTAGGTTTGTAATTTTGATATTTTTGAATAAAAACTGAATAGAGGATTTAAACCTCATTACCTTCTTCCTCATTCCGTTCGTTTACCGTCGTTTCTTAAATTTAACAGCATTGCCTTCTGTTTTTTTTTCATTACCTTCGCACACCTCTTCTTTTATTAAGTCTTATAGGCCCTTGAACCATCTGGCCGAAATTAAATGGATGCAACTCTCGCACCCGCCTAGGCGGCAGTACGCATATCTGTGCATTTATTTTCGGCCAGCAGGGCCTGGAAAGCGCGCGGCTGACCTTTAAATCCATTTTCTTTGCTAAATATTGATTGATTTACATATGCTATGTTCACTTTGGAGAATATTTAACCACCAATTTTTATGTGTAAAAATGTTTCTAAAGATCCAACCCGTTTCGAAGGAGTAGGGAAAAGTTGCGAAAAGTTGCGAAATTGCTAAATATTTTTTTTAGACAAAAGTATTAATAGCACGAAAAAACCAAATGTTGATTGATAATGTTGTTCATGAATCTATTATAAACATATATTTTTTTTAAACCTATTAACCTGGCCGTTACCGAGGAGTAGGCTTCAGAAAGTCACTGTTTTATGGCACTTTTCGGGCGCTTGGACCTTAAAGGCTTCAATATCATTTCCTTCCCTATCGTTCTCATTACCGTCTCAGTTCGATTTTAGAAATGTTATCAAATTCAAAGTTACTAATAAAAAGCAAGTAGAAACGACGAAATGTTCAAAGATTATCCATATATTAACGATATTAGTAAGAAAAAACAAAATAATTCGACAATAAATATAAAATGTAGGATTGCTTCGAATTTGCACGAACTACGCGAAACACCCTTCAACATCTTCGAAACCATGAAAACGACACTCATGACGAAAAAGTTGATAATTTCTGACAGCCGCCATCTTAGATTTATATTTTGACAGCACTATCGGCTTCAACAACCTCGAAAACCATGAAAAAGACACCTATATCGAGAAAGTTGATAATTTATTGCAGCCGCCATCTTAGATTTACATTTTGACAGTACAATCGGTTTCAACACCCTCGAAAACCACGAAAACGACACCCATGACGAAAAAGTTGATAATTTCTTGCAGCCGCCATCTTTGATTTATATTTTGACAGTACTATCGGTTTCAACACCCTCGAAAACCATGAAAACGACACCCATCACGAAATTTTTTTTTTTTGCAGCCGCCATCTTGGATTTATATTTTGACAGCACTATCGGTTTCAACACCCTCGAAAACCATGAAAACGACACCCATGACGGAAAAGTTAATAATTTCTTGCAGCCGCCATCTTGGATTTACATTTTGACAGTACTATCGGTTTCAACACCCTCGAAAACCATGAAAACGACACCCATGACGAAAAATTTGATAATTTCTTGCAGCCGCCATCTTGGATTTATATTTTGACAGTACTATCGGTTTCAACACCCTCGAAAACCATGAAAACGACACCCATGACGGAAAAGTTAATAATTTCTTGCAGCCGCCATCTTGGATTTATATTTTGACAGTACTATCGGTTTCAACACCCTCGAAAACCATGAAAACAACACCCATGACGGAAAAGTTAACAATTTCTTGCAGCCGCCATCTTGGATTTACATTTTGACAGTACTATCGGTTTCAACACCCTCGAAAACCATGAAAACGACACCCATGACGAAAAAGATGATAATTTCTTGCAGCCGCCATCTTGGATTTATATTTTGACAGTACTGTCGGTTTCAACACCCTCGAAAACTATGAAAACGACACCCATGACGGAAAAGTTAACAATTTCTTGCAGCCGCCATCTTGGATTTATATTTTGACAGTACTATCGGTTTCAACACCCTCGAAAACCATGAAAACGACACCCATGACGGAAAAGTTAACAATTTTTTGCAGCCGCCATCTGGGATTTACATTTTGACAGTACCATCGGTTTCAACACCCTCGAAAACCATGAAAACGACACCCATGACGAAAAAGTTGATAATTTCTTGCAGCCGCCATCTTGGATTTACATTTTGACAGTACCATCGGTTTCAACACCCTCGAAAACCATGAAAACGACAACCATGACGAAAAAGTTGATAATTTCTTGCAGCCGCCATCTTGGATTTATATTTTGACAGTACCATCGGTTTCAACACCCTCGAAAACCATGAAAACGACACCCATGACGGAAAATTTGATAATTTCTTGCAGCCGCCATTTTGGATTTATATTTTGACAGTACCATCGGTTTCAACACCCTCGAAAACCATGAAAACGACACCTATGACGAAAAATTTGATAGTTTCTTGCAGCCGCCATCTTGGATTTATATTTTGACAGTACTATCGGTTTCAACACCCTCGAAAACCATGAAAACGACACCCATGACGGAAAAGTTAATAATTTCTTGCAGCCGCCATCTTGGATTTACATTTTGACAGTACTATCGGTTTCAACACCCTCGAAAACCATGAAAACGACACCCATGACGAAAAATTTGATAATTTCTTGCAGCCGCCATCTTGGATTTATATTTTGACAGTAAAAGTGTCGGTACAATTTTTCGTGAGAATTTTTTCCGTCTAGCCCCCTTTCACAACGCGCGATAAGGAACTTCGTTCCAAAAAATACTGCTTAGACATATCTATAGAGAACTTTAAGCTAATTACTGTAGCATCAAAACCCGAGAATCTGTCGAATGTTACTAAATGATATTAAAGTTTTTTTTAATTGAGAATGAATCAAAAACCTCCTCCTGCTCTCAATGGAGTGAGATAACATGCCAGACTTTAACAGACTAAAACCCACCTGAGTACTTTGAGTTACCTTTTGTATTCTAGGTCCAAGGTGACTCTTTCGAACAATCCTACTAGCCATTGGCCCTAGTAGGCTCCATCCATATTGCTGACATCTCTTTGAGGCACGCATGGAACCGCCATCGACTCGTGCCTGGTTCTTAGCGGCGACGAGCTACTCAATGCTCGAACATTAAAAGTCCCTCCCTCTGGCTCTACCCAGAGTATAGGCTCTGCCTAGTTTGAGGACCAGCGTTCTAAAATAACTGATTTTAAAAGCAGTTCCGGATATTGTAATGATTTATGTACGTAACAATTATACAATATTTTTTGTAACAATAGATAAACACGCTACTGTTCCTATTAGAAAAGAACAAGCCTTTGTACTTCAGGCCTACCCCAAGTGTCGCCATAACGACCGGTCCTGTGCTTCTCGTATCCATCGGAAATCCGCGACCCTCACCAAGTCATCGGTCTACAATCGGTCTTTCTGAAATTATGACATAAGACTATGTAGTAAGTAGTAGTGTGCTCTATCGACGCGCGACGACCACATCATCGTTTTGCGTCAGGTGAGGTAGTGGTCAAGAGCGAGCTTATCAATAGCACAATTGCATAATCAGCCTTATAATGTTCCCAATGCTGGGACTCGGACCTTCTCTCTAGGTGAGGGAATGGGCCGTAATCCACCACGCGGACCCAGTGCGGGTTGGTGTCTTCGAATTTTTGGTTCTAGGATATGCCGATTTTACTTCAAATTACACAAAATAATGCGCCTGGCTACCGGCATGTCCTGAACCAAAGTTCGAAGACTTGTGACATTCACCAACCCGGTTTGGGCCGGTTTCCCTCTCCTAGAGAGGAGGCCTGAGTCCCAGCAGTGGGAACATTAAAAAGGATGATGATGTGCCTGGCTAAGTTTGAACAACTCGTAAATCGGGGTTGTTATCACTCGGTCACTACTGATCTCCTATCAATAGTAAAAAGATAGCATTATGTCACGGTATTCTAAGAAATTTGTAACTAGACTAGACCAATGTGGCTATAACAGTCACAATTTACGAGCGAAGAATAATTTTAAAGAAAAGGGTTAGTAACTTGTCACTATCCGTAAGATATTGAGACCCTTACTTTATTTATTGCTGGATGTAACGTCTCGTGGTGCTGACGTAACTACCGTTTAGTGATTTACTGATCTTTGGTAAAGATTATAAGACTATTTCTTGAGATATCTTTGTAACAGTATGAAACTTAGAGTTATTATTTAAGAGGAATCTAGATTTTACTCGTTTCACGATAGTACTGATGTTTGAGATACAAGGTTATTGGTAAAACACTGACAACCTTCCAGGACTGTATTACTAACATCATAAACAACAACTTTTATTCTATGACTTCTTACAAAATAGAATGCATTCAACAAAAACCAACCTTCAAGATTTAATTGTTCCATTTAACATATATCTACTCTGTGTTTTACTATACCTATCTACGTCTGTATAATACGATGCAAGCGCGTGAAGCACACCACCACTCGATCCCCACTCCCTTCCGCTATTGTACTATCGGTTGCTTCGCATAGACTTCGTATTATTTAGAACGTTCAGTTTAAATATTTTTATTTTTGGATGAAAGTCTGATGAACTAAAATATGATACTTTTTAAAAAGTCATAGAAAAAGTTGTTGTTTATGATTTTAGCACCATCGTTCTGAGAAATTCCCTGTGTTTTAGAAATTACCCTGTATAATCAAGCAGCGATTATAGCAGTAATTGCACTAGCTGTCAGTGATAGAATTTGCTGTAGAGCCCATGCTGGCTTTAATAGGTTTTCCCCCATGATATTCGGCACGTTACTTCCTGTCACATATTTCAAAGGTTTCCCCCATTCCAAAAGATCTTAATTAATTTATCACGTCACAACACAAGGATAACGACCTATTTTGCTGCAAGGGACGTCACTCAAAATCTCATACTTTCGACAATGAGCAAAAAATTTAAAAGTTTGGTGGACAAGTGTTTTAGCGCTTCAAGGAAATGTTTGAAAAAGGAAAGTTTGCACTAAAACTTTTTTAATCATAACTAAAATAAAAAAAATACTGATCAAAAAAGCACAGAAAACTGAGTGTAACTGTATTTTTTTTTAATCTTTCAATCGTGTCAATTAGAGACACAACAGCAAGAAGGTTTAATGAATTTATTTGCAAAATAAATATCCTTTATCATTAAAAAAATATTGAATAATTATCTGTAAACTACTCCCACCAGTGTTCTTAAAAGCAAAGTCAGTGAAACCCAAAGTCCAAATGTTGTTGTTGTCAGATATTCAATGTTAATCAAGTATACATTCCTATTTCAAGGAGATCTGTTATCTGGTCAGAGGATCGAGGAGGTTGTATAATGTTACGGTTTGTTTACTCTTGAAGAGGAAACTGAACGGAATGGAACTTGAAACGCATCGTAATACAGATATAGCGAAGTTTGAATGACGGACGGCGATGATGAGTTAGTAGTTTGTTGTTTGTTAGAGACAAGGAAAAGAATAGAATATAAAGTATTAGAATAGAATTAACTTTATTGTATACCAAAACAGTATAACAACTTATACATAAAATTAAGTTTATAAGTATAATAGCGGTCTTACTACATGCTATACAGCATATAATAAGCCCGCCAATGTAATAAGATTAGAAATTAATACAAAAAAGACGTAAAATTTCTTGATGAAATATGATGATCCCTGGAATTGCTAGTAGTAGGATTTAAAAAAATCTTTTAATAATAAATACTACTTTTGACAGATATCAAAAATATTACATAATATTGTTATGGTACCTATAATTGACATCCACACCCATTTATTTTATTCGCCAATTACAACGAACTACACTACACTAATAATACAAAGGTAAAAGTTTGTAGTGTGTGTAGTGTATATTTGTCTTCATGTTCAAACGGCTGTACAAATATGTATTCATTTTGAGACACACGTAGATCGTGGGGCCCCGCCGTCTCGTAAGTGACTGTACCGAGCCCAAGTCGTCGATGGTAGTATTCCACGCGCGCCTCAAAGAGATGTCAGCAAAATCGTAGGGGCCCAGCAGGGCCGAAGCCTACTGGAGCCATGAGTTGACTTCCGTAAAGGGAACCCGTGGTCCTGGAACGCAAAAGGCAAAGAAGGAACATAGGTGTAGTTATAGTCAGTGAAATCTGACACGCCTTCTCACTCCATTTTAAAGCCGAAGATGTCATTAGATGAACTCAATCCCCTCGAGCGCCGATTGTACATACGTCTGTACAACTTGGATGTCCTTGAAAAATGTTTATTTGTCGTGTTTTCCCCAAGTTTGTATAAAAGTTATTTGGCTGAAACTTTTGGTTTCTACACATATTCTTCTATATATATTATATTATTTGTTTATACTAGAAAGACCCAAAAAGAGTTTTTTTTTTTAATTTTTGTTTTTTTTTTGGTGATTTACGTAAACAGAGCAATTTTCTGGGTCAATGAACCCCTGGCGCTCGAGGGGTACAAAATCCAGTATTATATTCCTTTGGGATTAATTCAATTTTCACGCAGACGAAGTCACTTACAGAAACTAGTTTTGATATACATAAATATAAAATATTATTATTAAACGTAGCATCTCACCCCAATTTATTTGCATAACCCAAAATCGAATCACGGAAACAAGATTCGGAAAATAAAATCAAAAATTCCGCATCGCCTCCACTACAGGTGATAAAATAAATATTTATTAGTAAATAAAAATGTTCCGTATCTCGCAAGATCCCTATGGAGAGGAAGGAAATCAATTGATAAAGTTGGAGTTCGAATACACAGTATTCCCCGACAGAGCGATACGTTTTCATTTGCTTGTCGAATCTGTGATCTGTGATTGTACCAAACCGGCACATAAATTCAAGGGGAAAACATAAAAGTGCGAGTATTGTAGGAAAGGTATACAGTTAACTGGTATTTTTTACGGAACTGTTGTCCATACTTGAAAGAATTCTGTTATAATGGAGTACCTTGGGCTCGTCCCTCGACCGATTTTTTTTTCTTCTTTTTTCAAGGACTTTTTATTACTGTTTTGACGAACGATGTTAAATTGTCTGTAGCTTTGTGCGATGCTAAAATAAATTGAGCAAAAAGACTATGAATAAAAATCGAGTGCCTTTTAATTGATCAAGTGGTATCTCTTCCTAAGTGGGCTGTAATGGTCCAGATTCGGGCCCAAATCTCAAGGATTATTAGATCTTAAGTAGCATCTTGGAGTTTGTGTAGAAATAAATTCCGTATTCCGGTTTCTAAGACAAGGGGTATTTGGTTTAGGGCAGAGTTTATACATCTAAAATTTTTAATTTAAGTAAAATCTACCACATAAATTTCAAGTCGTTAGTATAAAGTGTTATAATTTCTAAAATACATATGATTAAATCGTACATATAAAAATCTTTTCTTATTGTTCGATGGCGGCTCTGAAAGCCGCCAAGCCTAAGTGGGACTGGAATCGATATATTTGTTACATCTAGTAGTGGGTCGACAAAACACACAATTGGTATCCTGAAATCACTCGACCAGGTCGCGGCAGAACACGAAGGAGACTGCTTGGGCGGTGCATCGCCGTGCCCTCGTGGGGGCGATCGGCGGCGAAGACCTCTCGCGCCGGGCCTTGATTGAGGCCATGGTCCGGAGCGAGGAGGAGTGGCAGGCGGTCCCCAACTTCTGCGAAGCAGTAATGCTCGCCAAGGAGGAGGCCGACCGCATTAGGCAATGGCGTTCTCGCCGCCGCCGCCGCCGGGGTTCTGACCCCGATTTCCGGCCACCGTAGGCGCGGGCTTGCGGACAGTGAGCAATGGGTAGCTCGCTGTCCGGCCGTCTGGTAACTGTCTGGACCAAGTCCAAGTCGTAGACGGCGCTAACTGTTCTCGCGCGCCTCAGGGAGTTGTCAGCAACAGCAGGGACCCATCTGGGTCGAAGCCTACTGGGGCCAGGGTTAGTTTCGAAAGACAGCTCGAGCCCCGGTATGAAGGCTAGAAGGAACGGCGTGGGTTTTATAGTCAGTAAAAGTCTGACACTATCTCCCGCTCCGCCCAAGAGCGGGGGTTGTCATTGGATGACTTTTTCCCACCATAAAAAAAAAGACCACGAAGGAGACGGCAGGACGACTTAGATGTCTTCCTTAGGAATTAGCACAAAGTACCTCAAACCCGGGTAGAATGGAAAGAATGGAGGGAAACCTTTTGGGTGGCAGTGGGACAGTATTAGGCTAGATACAATATGAAAATTTCTTCCATGGGCTATTCTTGTATCATTTCATTAAGACATGGCATTGAGTACTACTTCGCAGAAGGAGGCAAATGCCTGCCACTCCTCCTCACTTCGGACTATGGCCTGTACGCGAAGCAACCCTTACTTTATCACTCCAATGAATACAATTTTGATAATGTTTGATATATTGTCAATCTATTTCGTTTTCTTCAAGTTTTAGGCCCAAATATATCCCCAAACATCTTTACAAAATTGACTTTTTCAATTTAACCCTCTCTTTGAAAACATTGATGTTATACTAAATACAATTATTAGATCGGTTCACACGTACGATTTTTACTGCAAAAAGAGGATCGAACGTGAGATAAATGGCTAATATCAGGGATTTGTGGCTAAGCGTTGGTGGTTTAATTTCCTCTAGGGAAATACGAATAAAAGCATATAGATATACGCGTAGTACCTACATATGTAAAGCGGGCGAAACTATTAAATTGGTTCTGTAATGTACTGCGTATTCGGCATTTTATCATTGAAGTGTCGATGTTGATGTGCTGTTAATGAAATATGTTTTGAGTGGTCGGTTTGTGGTTTTAATGGTTGAAAATCTATATATGGAAGGATTTTTTTCGTATTTCATTACAGTTATATTGATGCATTGAGATGCATTGAGCAGTAGTGGCCGTGTGATAACGGCCCCGAATTACGAGTTGTAAGTCACGGGTTCAAACCCAGCCAGGCGCATTACTTTGTGTAATTTATTATATTCATCACCACTGCTCTCAAAACTGTGAAGGAAAACATCGTGAGGAAACCGGCATGTCCTAGAACCAAAAATTCGAAGACATGTTACATTCACCAACACGCACTGGGCCCGCGTGGTGGATTACGGCCCATTCCCTCTCCTAGAGAGGAGGCTTGAGTCCGAACAGTGGGAACATTAAAAAGGCTGGTGATGATGATGATATTGATGCATTTGTAGTTTGGTATGGCAATTGCGGTCATTGACCCACCTAATTATTCTTACACCCTTTCATATCACCACGGCAGTCTATCTGTAAGCTATAAACTCGGAAACAAAACAAATTTTCATGTTGTTTTTGACAGTAGACAGTGTGATATAAAAAGAAAATTTAAATGTGCTTATTATAGTAGAGAAAACTTGATAATTTTACATTTTTGTAACACCCGTGTGAAGACAAGGCGTGGCGCTAGTATTTACATAAAAACAGAAATAATAACAAAACCGTCTTGAAGCGACATCTATCGTAATCGTCAACATTTTGTAGATACTCATGAAAAACGATACATAGGTATTTTATTGTTAGAGTTCCTACGAAGAGATAAAAGAAAGACGGTAATGATCTATATTGTTATGATTAAATGGCACATCTTTATGACAGACGATTCTAGTACCAATACATTGAAAAAGGAATAAGTAAAAACTTTTTTTGTAAACCTTAAATAAAAAATCCAAAACTGTTGGGTGGGGTCTGCAGTTTTGTAATAGACGTCTTATATCCATTTCGTTATAGGGGACTAGCGGAGCCAATGTGCGCTAGTTAGTAGTAATAGTTCTTAGCCTATTATGTCCCACGTCTGGGCAAAAGCCTCCCTTTCTTGTTTCACACACGTCTGTCCTCGGCCGTTGCGGGCCAGTCCCTCCGGTAATAGGGTAGGTTCCAGGGTCAAATAATTATATTTTATTTAGTCCGTATTTTAGATTATAAAAAAATATTGGACATGTATTTTTTCTTTTTTCGATTAAACAAAAAATAACAAAGATATAGCCCATTAAAATTACGTGTGACGTCACCCCGCGCGAAAAAAACAAGTTCAATGGGCTATATCTTTGTTATTTTTTGTTTAATCGAAAAAAGAAAAAATACTTATCCAGTATTTTTTATAATCTAAAATGCGGACTAAATAAAATGTAATTATTTTGACCCTGGAAACTATCCTATTGTCAGTTAATTTGTAGTAGATGGGTTACACGAATAAAATAAAAAAAAGAATCATTTAAACTGGCTACCGGAGTCAGTGCCCTGTTTAAATCAGCTGAAAAAGACTGATTTTTTCCTCGAAAAATCTGTATATCCATAAAATTTCATCCAAGCTGGTCGTAAAACGAAAGGAGAGTATGTGGATGATAGAACTTCTGGTTCAAAGGAAATTAAAAACTGCATACGATTTATGGAGGAAATATAAACGTTTGAAGGAGAGTACCGTGTAATATAAATGTGAAAATAAATTTTTAAAAGTTGTTTGGTAGGTACTCAATTCCCGACAAGCTGATATTTAATAAGAGTTATTTGGCTTTATAAGTATTATTTATTTATTTTACAAATATTTTATTGTTGGTACTTACAATAAGAACATATCAAAGAAAAAACTTATCTAAAACTCAATATACAATGGGCGACCTTATCGTATTCCGCGATCTCTTCCAAGTACCCTGGAATTTACAGTAATTGTCAGAACATGATTTGACGGTAAGTCCCCTCTTTGAGGCGTGGCTGGAAAGACCTCACGGTGTCCTTACCTTCCGCATGACGCAGGTCCTCACCGGACATGGTTCGTTCGGAAGCCACTGTGTGGAATGCCCGGAGGACACGGTGGAGCACACAGTCGAGGTGTGCCCTGCTTGGACGGAGCATCGCCGTGCCCTCGTGGGGGACGATCGGCGGCGGAGACCTCTCGCGCCGGGCCTTGGTTGAGGCCATGGTCCGGAGCCAGGAGGAGTGGCAGGCGGTCGCCGATTTCTGCGAAGCAGTAATGCTCGCAAAGGAGGAGGCCGAACGCATCAGGCAACAGCGTTATTGCCGCCGCCGCCGGGATTCTGATCCCGATTTCCGGCCACCGTAGGCGCGGGCTTGCGGACAGTGAGCAATGGGTAGTTCGCTGTCCGGCCGTCCGGTAACTGTCCGGACTAAGCCCAAGTCGTCGACGGCGCGCACGGTTCCCGCGCGCCTCAAGGAGTTGTCAGCAACAGCAGGGACCCAGCTGGGTCGAAGCCTACTGGGGCCAGGGTTATCCGAAAGGGCACTCGAGCCCCGGTATGAAGGCTAGAAGGAACGGGGTGAGTCTTTTAGTCATGATTTTTTCCCACCATAAAAAAAAAGAACATGATTTAAACTGTCATTAGTTTTGACAAAAAGTACCATTTTTTTTCCTTCTACTGAATCTACCAATTTGCCTATTCTGTCCCAAGGCCGGGTAAAGTCCTTTTCCAATATTTTTCAGCTTTTCTTTTCCAGTAGGGTTAGACACAAGGAAAAGAGAGACCTAAGCCCAGTAGTAGGCAAAGTCGGATGATGATGATTCTTTTCCTGAATTGGCTTTTGCAGCACGCGTCAAGTACATCTTACCACTTCTACTAGCGGTGCTATTCTCTAAGAAAACAACAATGAACGCAGCGCTGGCCGCAGCGACGAGTCGAGAATGCGGTACATTGAATTAACAATCCAATGGATTGTTAATCCAATGTGCCTATTTGGATTTCGTCGTTGCGGCCAGCGCTGCGCTCAAGGCTGTTTTCTTAGAAAATATCACGCCTCGACAGGTGTCGATATGGCGCCGTCTATTTTCAGACATTTCGTAGGTATATAGTCCAGAAGAAAACTTAGAGCTCAGTGGACCCTGTGTAGCATAATCAGCCTCATAATGTGCCCACTGGGAGCGTTAAGAAAACAACGTCAGCGAACTCTGTGCATATCATTTATTTAAAAAATAAATAAACACAAAATCATATTCTATTAACAGCTATCATTCCTTTTCCGAACACATTATCTTGGCACGTGTCCCGTCTCTTAATATAGTTTAAGTATGTTTTTCCTGGTTTTTCTAACGATAAATGGAAACATCGTGAGAATACCATCGTTAACATGCTGTGAGCAAGCGTGTCTTTCAGTTTAAATGGGGATAGCCCAAAAGTTCGCGTGACAAGTGAGAGCTTGCAGTTATATCCCTAAATTCTGAATGAAGCATTTGGAGAGTATTTATCAAACTCCACTTTCGCTTAGAAACCTGCAAAATTTGGAATAAACTAGAAAAGTAGGTTATTTGCACGCCGAAATTAAAGGCAGAATAAGAGATAACTTTTATTTATGTCAACCTTTTGTACCTTATTTACGCAAATAAACGATTTATTATTAAAGACGTTCTTAAGGGGCCGGCGACGGATGAATTTCCAAACAAACGTAATATGATAAATGATAAATGATAAATGATATTTATTTTGTAAATAGGTTTAAAAAACACTTTTACACGTCAATATTTTTTTTCGTCAGTATATGCTAGATGAGGCCGGTGTTTCCTATCTGACTACCCTGAGAAGAAACACCGAAACAAACTCAGGGGTCAAAGTCTCTTTTAAAGTCCATACAGTAAATATGTAATGGTCAAATCATATGAGAACCATGCAGATTTGTCTGAGATGGTCTTTTGAAGAAAGAACCATACAGATTTGAGTGGACCTGTCCAATCAGTGTAAGCATTTGTCAGTATTCGAAAAGCTCAACTTAGGACTACTAAGGAGCTCCACGACCTGACGAACAATACCAAAGAAAGGACATTTGGGTAGGCCGCAGAAAATACTCAAATTGCCAGACATACGTTAAAATTACTGAAAAGAAAAGAAAAAGCAATCAACATAGTCCTCACATTTACAATAATCTAAGGAAATTGATAGTTTACAAAATATTTAGCAAAGTAAATATTTATGTCAAAGAGAAAAAAATAAAAAATACTTTAAGTACTTAAAATGTATACACGTCAATTTGTAAAATAAATATAATCTCGATGTCAAATTGTAAAAAATTAAATAAAATAAAAAGAAAAAGCACATTTGAAAATAAAAATAATTAAAAAAAAAAAAAATACAAAAAGAAGAAAAATAAAAATATTAACAGTTGTAGTAGGTACTGGAGCAGGTCAATCCCAAGCCTTGTCGTCCTTAATATAGTCCTTTACAGTGTAAAAAGCCTTTTGACAAAGTTTTCGTTTTACAAATGATTTGAACTTATTAAGGCTTAGTTGTTGAATATGACTAGGAAGTTTATTATAGAAGTGTATACATTGGCATCTAAATGAGCCCCCTATTTTTTTGAGCCTGGTTGCAGGAACTACAAATTTATGTTTGTTTCTTGTATTAAAATTATGAATATCACTGTATTTTTTAAACATGTCTATATTTTTATGGGCATACAAAATATTCTCGTAAATATACTGCGAAGGCACAGTCATTACATTAATTTCTTTAAATTTATCTCTGAGGGAGTATCTGGGACTCAATTTATAAATTGAACGAATAGCCCTTTTCTGCAAAACGAAAATTGTCTGTATATCGGCGGCATTTCCCCATAATAAAATACCGTACGACATGACACTATGAAAATAGCTAAAGTAAACTAAACGGGCTGTCTCTAAATCAGTTAAATTTCGAATTTGTCTTACAGCATATGCTGCTGAACTAAGTTTTTCCGACAATTTGTCTATATGTGGGCCCCACTGAAGCTTAGGGTCTAGAGTAATGCCCAAGAACACTGTAGTATCTTCAGGACTCAACTCTTTACCTTTTATTAGCACACTGGTTTCTACTTGCCTAACATGAGGCATGGTAAACTTAATACATTTGGTTTTTTTTTCATTAAGAAGCAGGTTATTTACATTAAACCAGTGTACTATTTTTGAAAGAGCTATATTTATATCGTCAGTAACCTGCTGCTGACGTTTAAGTTTAAACAAAAGTGAAGTGTCGTCTGCAAACAACACTATATTATGATTGTCTTCTATGAGGTAAGGTAAGTCGTTTATGTAAATTAGAAACAAAAATGGGCCAAGAATTGAGCCCTGGGGGACACCCATTTTTACAATAGATCCGGGAGATCTTTGTCCGTTTACGTCTACTCTCTGAATCCTTTCACTCAGATATGATGTAAGAAGATCCAAGGAAGAGTTCCGGATCCCGTAATGGTGTAGTTTCCTGATTAATGTTTCATGGGGAACGCAATCGAAGGCCTTGGACAAATCGCAAAAAATGCCCAAGGCGTCGCATTTATCTTCCCATGCATTATAAATATGTCCTAAAAGTTCAACACCAGCATCGGTTGTTGAACGACCCCTTGTAAAACCGAACTGTTTGTTATGCAACAATTTATGTCTATTAAAAAATCTCTGTAATTGCTGTAGAATGAGCTTTTCAAATATTTTACTAAAGGTCGGTAGTACTGAAATAGGTCTGTAATTTGTGGGGTCCGATGTACTACCGGTTTTGAACAATGGTATTATTTTACTATTTTTCATTAGGTCAGGAAACTCACCGCGATCAATACAATTATTAAAAATAAAAGCTAAAGAAGGAGCTACAATGTGGATTACAGACTTAACAACGTCCACAGAATTACCCCATAAATCTGCAGTCTTTTTTACATTTAAAGAATTGAAGGTCTTAATAATATCTACATAAGTTACATATTCGAAATTAAAATCAGAATCACAAACTTTAACATTTTTTTTAAGCAGAGACTCTGCTGCAGCGGGTGATGAATTCAGAGATTTTGTTGTTGATATGGGGATCTCTGAGAAGAAGTTTTCAAAAGCTGCGGCTACTTGTGAGTCCGATGTGATCACATTGTCGTCAATTACCAGGTTAAAGTCACTACATGGTCTTGTAGACCTACCAGTTTCACTATTTATAATGTTCCAAGTCGTTTTAATTATATTATTACTGTTTTTAATCTTGGAAGTCAAACAACGCGATTTTGCTTCAGAGCAAACTTTTTTAAACAATTTTGAATAATTCCGCACATATAAACTAAATTCAGCAGTGTTAACGAGAATTCTTTCATCATACAATTCGTAAAGCCGAGTTCTACTTTTATGAATACCACTAGTAGCCCATTCACTGAACGACACATTACTATTAACTGAAATATTCTTAGGTATAAATGTAGAATTAAATTGATTACAGTACATGTTAAAGAAACCCTCATATTGGTGATTGACATCATCAAATGTAGACAAGTGTGGTAAATTATTAGTGAGTTTAGTTTTAAAAGTTTCTAAACGACTTGCCGTTTTAGGGTTAACAGTGATATTTTTTTTAGTCACTTTGATGTTTTTGTTATGAAAAGTAATTAATTGCCCACAATGATCAGAATCCAATAAATTTATAATTTCTTTGTGACTGGGTACAACATCTGTATATATATTATCTATACATGTAGCACTAGTAGGAGTTATTCTTGTGGGCTCCAAAAATAAATTAACAAGATTGTATGACCGAAATAGACTTAAAATTTTACTACATAAACCTGAGTTTTCTAATAAATTAACATTAAAATCACCACAAGTAATTATGTACTTATTTGAATTACAAATCTTGTGGAACACTTCATCCATTACTTTTTCAAAGCAGTCATACAATCCAGAAGGGGGTTTGTACACACTTAATATAATAAACTGCTCCAATTCAATACAGGCAATTTCAACTGACCGCTCAACAGATAGGCTCACAATATCCTTTCGTTCTTTGAATTTAAGGTTGTTGCTTACTAAAATTAGTGAGCCACCCCGTATGGCATCACATCTACAGAAAGAACTACCAACCTGGTGATTACTAAAATTGAACATCAATTGATGGCTCTTAAGCCAATGTTCAGTTAAGCAAAGAATGTCAATATTATTGCAATTAAGGAATAAGTCTACTTCTAAATCCTTGTTCATAAATCCTTGAATGTTTTGATGCACCAAGTTGATACTACTTAACGATTTTAAAACTGTATTCGAAATATTTTTATTTGTAAGTTCATTCATGCTACAGATTGACTCTGTTGTCTTAAATTCTAATTTAAATTAATATTTGATGCCAAGTTATTGGCAAAATCAATTATCATACTATTGCGTTGCTCAATAGGAGCAATTTGTTTAGCCAAGTTCTTGGCTGTAATAGAAAAATAATATGATAGCGACAAAGCTATCTGTCTACCACTGTAATACCACGCTCATTTGCAGTTGGAGCATATTTCCAACATACTATGATGATATTCGGTTATAGACAATATTTATCTAGGTTCCTACGTCTTTCTTTTATTAAAAAAAAAAAAAAATTAAGCGAATTGTATTTCTCACTTTTTTACGTCGTAAATGGCAAAACATGCCATTTGGCTTTTCCTGTATTAAAAATAACAATATTTCTAATATTCTCGACGTAGGAACCTAGATAAAGATTGTCACATTATTTTGAGTTTATGCGAAACCTATGAATACAGTTTTCTCAGAATCAGTAACTGAATGGATTCCAAAAGTATTTACAACATGATATATTTTTTCTCAAAAATATTATAAACTGTCATAAGTGGGACACCACCGACATTAAGTACAAAATAGGTCACGGTAGGTCATAACGGGTATTAGGAACCAGCCGACAGCTGGGTGCAAAAGCAAAACCACCCCTCAGTCGCCTTGATGACCCGGTGACTATGTATTTTTGCGGGCATAACAAGCTTATAACTTTTCATGATACAGTTATGAAATTTTGTACACAGATTCTTTACATAAAAACCGAGTCTCGCATATACTAAAACTAGCTTTGTATATGTGAAATATGTTCGTATCTATATATACATAAAAGGAAAAACTTACTGACTGACATTATCTTGCTTGTTGTTTGTTTACCTTGAAGTTGCACCTACCATGTTATGTTTCTGCACCACCCTAAGTTCGACTAGTAGATAATGCCTAAGGCCCGTTTAAATGATTAGTCCACCTTTGTACAGTTTTTTGTGCAATAAGTATTAATCCTTACTAATATTACAAAAGCGAAAGTGAGTTTGTTTGTTTGTTTGTTACGTCTTCACGCCTAAATGGCAAAACCGATTTTGATGAATTTTGGTACAGAGATAGTTGGGACCCTGGAGACGGACATAGGCTAATTTTTTCACGCGGGTGAAGTCGCGGGTAAAAGCTAGTAAATAAATAAATTATCAACGCCCAGCCAAAACTACTAGGATTAGAGAAACATTAAACTAGAAATATGAAAAGCCCAAGGCTTCCTTTTATGAGCTCTAAGAAGGGGTTTTTGTAAATTCAACCTATAAGGGCATGAAAAGAGGGAAATTCATTTGTATGCAAAATCTCATTCCGTGTACCAATAAACTTGAAAGTTAGTACAAATAGTTACCTAAACAAATAGTGGAGATTGTCATTATTTGTTTTTAGAACTTCCAATAGAACAATGTAGTGGGTTTTAATGACTATATGGAGGATTCTTATTTCTTGGGGTAATAAATTTGAAACTAGGCACAAATAATTCAAAAGTCCAAATGAATAATAAAGATTTTCATTAAAATTTTCCAAAACTACTGTCAAAATACAATATTGGAAGGGTGTTGAAGTTTTTATGACAACGAAGTCACGTGTAAAGTGTGGTAGTTGAATTATCATTGACATGGATGTAAAAAATATTTTAAATTTTGGCTTAGGCGTAAGTAGCGAATAACGTTATATTGCAACGCATGTATTAGCTAACATTACTTCACATAACATCACGCCTGTTTACTTCCCAAAGGGGTAGACTGATTCGAGTTCCACAACAAACAGAGTCGTTTCGAAAACCTCTTTACTTCACTTTATATACAAGGTGTAAGGGACAGCCTTCCACAAACTTTAAGGGCTTGCTCAGTAGACAAAACTGAACAACTTACCATAAAATTTTTTTTCAGGAAACGAAAGAAAAAATGCGCCTCACCATACAAAATTATTAACTTGATTGAACAGTTTGTATGGAGAGGCTGAATTTTTTTTTCGTTTCCTAAAAAAAAATTTTATGGTGAAAGAAAGAAAGAAAAACTTTTATTTGTACCTCACACATACAGCAGAATTCGATACTAAAATAAAAATAAAAAAAACTTTAAAATCTGTGCAAGGCCAAAAGGGCGCCTAACTCAGCATATGCTGCGATATTTAAAAAAATAAATAACGCAGCGCTGGTGGGTTGTTCAGTTTCGTCTACTGAGCAAGCCCTTAAAGTTTTCTGTCCCTTACACCATTTATATGGCCAGATCTTAGAAATTGATCACTTCATAATATGACCAAGTAAAACTGGCCAGATCGTTTTAATTGATGATATTTCAATCCTCGTTTGGCCTACTTTTTTTAGACCTTTAATTATCATAGAAATCCTACATCAATGATATGGCCAAACGAGGATTGACATATCATCAAATGTTAGCGTTTTTACACACTCACCTATATAAGAAATTTCGAGGTAAATGACGATTTTTTTTAATATCACACACTACCTACACTATACAATTGTATTATTTATTATTAATATTCTTTTTGTTTGTAGGAAGTAATCTCTGAAAGTACTGGTCCGATCGCAAAAATGTTTCACCGATAGAAAGCCGTTTTATTCCTGAGTAACATAGACTATATTTTATGTACGCAGGCGAAGCTGCGTGCAAAAGCTAGTTCTTAATAAAAATAAAAACCAAACTCCACAGAGGGACACGAAGTTAACATTATTCTTGGTTGACAAACATCACACGTCAAACAAAAATGAGAACACAAATATGAATAAACAAAAAAATATCAAACGGTATAATAAAGTATTGACCAATGAGCAGGGAGATTGGTATAATACGGCCCAATAAGACGGACACTGGCAGATAACATCACAGGGTAAACAAACGTTTGAATGGACCTGGGTAATAGAGCCCGCAAGTCCTTATTAGACTATTGGACCCTGGTAATAACACAGGCGAAGAAAAATATTCTTCTTTTACCCATGTTGTGAGTAATATTGTAGTTATCTATGTTGTTACAGTACTTTTTTCTTATTACATGACGTACTTTTTTTTTTGTTTTATGAAAGATGTTACCGACAAGATTGTACTGGTAAGCGACAGATATTTCGTCGTTTACATCTTTTGTGATTGAGGTTGTGGGTTTAAAGTGTGTTCCTGATAGCTACAACCCGGGAATCTATAGGTCGAGAGTGAATAGGTTTCTTCTAGGTAAGCGCGTTCCATCGTCGACCGCATCGTCGCTTTCCATCAGGCGAGACAGTGGTCAAGCGCGAACCTATCAATAATAAAAAAAATATTACTGGTATAATAGTAGAAAAAAAATTAATACTATATTAGATTTTTCTTTCTACACAGGATTTAAATTCTAGGGCTATATTTTATATTTAATGACAGATTTCTATTTTATTTATAAAGTTCTAAAAATGGATAAACCATCATTGTAGCTAAAATATTTTGTTAAAAGCTCAGATTTTTCCAAACATCGTTTTCGAAGTCTATAAATAATATAAAAGGCTTGATAATACAATAAGATAATTCTATTGTTACAATACAATGCTTTGAGAATTATTTCGTTTGTCACTAAAATATTCAATCGTCCTTTTGAACTACAAAACTAATAAAAGCTTGTACCATATTTATTCGCTTATCCTTACGATGGAGGTATAGTGAGACGTGATGATGAGAGAGAGAGATGGACGTGAGTTTTTATGAAAATAGTGTAGTTTGTAGTTTTGGAGAATAGCCATGTGACTAACATTCAACTGACTTGACTTACGCCATGTCAGAACTTAAGCGACGTATAGCCAGCCACCTTCCGACTTCATTATAAGACCCTGGGTATCGCCTAGACTAAAATCACTTTTCAATACTAATCCAATGAACCCAAACATGACATGATAGTGCCATGTTTTTTACTTAAAGCCATCATATAATCACCTTCTAACTCCAGCAACAGATCTTGGCAACCGCCAAAAACAGTGTAAAATCACTTTTCAATTTGGCGCCCGGCTTAGTCAAGTTACGACTATTTCGTGTCGAATCTCTTTCTACAAACGGTAATGCCTCGGCGTGTAAGCGATTTTAGAAAACAATAAGTTGATGTTAACGCGCCTGAGTCAATCGCCCGTTCTTCAAAAATTGTAACTTGGCTATCATTTATCCATAAAACTACAGGATGTAGCGATGAAAATTGTACAAACGATTAAATTTCATTCTATCATTTTGAAAGATGTGACTACGAATTTTCTATTCGTTTGTTTTGACCACGTGACTTATCGTTGAGATTATGTCATTTCTATACATTTAATAAGTTTTCTACTAGCGTTAACGGTTGTAAATTATCAACTTGGCTAAGCCTGCTGTTGGCGCAGTGGTTGAGCGATTGACTGTTGCGTTGCGTATCGTGGGATCGAATTATTCCCGCACGGAACAAATATTTGTACGTCCTACAAATAGGTGTTCTAGGCCAAGTTGTCTGAAGGATTTATATATATGTAAATGTACCCACGAGACAGAAGGAATTCTTAGCGTGGAGCAACTATTTAAAAAGAAAAAGTAATAAATGTTTAGTGAACCTAAACACATTGACGCTATTTTAACTAAACTAACGCTCATCACCATCAACGATTGCATTACTGTTTACTTTAAGGTCAAGCACTACTTTACAACGATAAAAAAAATGGCTTTGGAGGCCCACCATTCCAATTTCAGTTCCATCATCAGATCTTGGGCACCACTCAAATGAGATCAAATACGATGATGCTACCATGTTTGATTAACCCGCTTTATGTCCGGAACGCGGATCCACGCGGGACACAATAACTTTTTAATTGTGTCTCTAATTACGGCATACGAAAGGTTAAGAAGATCCTATGGCCTACTTTAGCTCTATCATCAATCCGGCCGTCCGGTAATTAACCTGACCGAGCCCAGTCGTCACCAGCGCGTAGTGATCCACGCGCTCCTCAAAGAGATGTCAGCAAACCGTAGGGACCCAGCAAGGCCGATGCCCGATAGCTAGGACCGCGGGGAATTTCGGAAAAGGAATACCATAGCCCTAGGCGGTATCTTCTCGTCCAACATACCACAGTGTTTCAAGACGAAAGTCTATGACCAGTGCGTGTTGCCAGTGATGACATATGGCTCCGAAACGTGGTCGCTCACAATGGGCCTCATCAAAAGGCTTAAAGTCGCCCAAAGAGCAATGGAAAGGGCTATGCTCGGGGTTTCCTTCCGTGTTCGAATAAAAAATGAAGATATCCGCAGGAGAACTAAGGTTACCGACATAGCACGAAGAATTGCCAAACTTAAGTGGCAATGGGCAGGCCACATTGCTTGCAGAACAGATGGCCGTTGGGGCCGAAAGGTTTTGGAGTGGCGACTGCGTACCGGAAAACGCAGCGTTGGGAGGCCTCCTACAAGGTGGACCGATGACCTGGTGAAGGTTGCAGGAAACCGATGGATGCGGGACGCTCAGGAACGTTCGTTGTGGCGACGCTTGGGGGAGGCCTATGTCCAACAGTGGACGTGTATCGGTTGAAATGATGATGATGAGTACTAGGACGCAAAGGGCAACTGAAGGACACATGTGTGGTTTTAGTCAGTAATAGTCACCCAGAGCTCCCAAATTGGATGATTTCCACCCTTAAAGAAAGAAAGAAAGAAAGAAGAAAGAAAACATGTTTATTTGGCACACAATGAACAAAACAAGTATTGAAACATTAATAAAATATAAAACTTAAAACAAAATAAAAAAAATAAAAATAAAATAAAAACATACAGCAACATTGTGTCTCACGGTAGTGCCAAATAGGTTCTTAAAAAAGGTCTATCATCAAAACAGCTCAACAGTACTATATTAGCTGCTGCCAGTGATTTTAACAGCTTGACAGTAGAAAATTATCCTTACGGAATATAATCCTGGTGTAAAAGGTATTCTTTGTGCTTTTCTAAGACATGTTCTACTCGTATATTAAGTTTTATCAAAATCCGTTCAGCAGTTTGAGTGTAAAGAAGTAACAAACATACACACACTCACATACTTTCGCCTATAAGATATTAGCGCAAATACAAGTTTGAGTTTAATTACATAAATGTCTGAAAGTGCTTGAAAAATTAATCAGCACTTTAATATAAAGTTTCTAAAAAGAACAACAAATCCGATCAAAGAAATAAAAGAATAAGTCCTTTCTCATGCTTCGCCAAACGACTGTAAAATATGATTAGAAAACTCATATAATACCCAGGTCTTAGCGCGAAGTTAAGCCGTGTGAACAACGAGAAATTCCAACTAACGCCCTACAAAGCCTACAAAATGTACTCATAAACTTTCTTGCTTACTCCTAGTCACACACAACCACATGTACAATAAACTCCATTTTTTATTTCTGAAAATAAAAGTCCGCTTTACATTCGACCACGATAAAAATAATTTAATGACTAAATATTTTTTACTCTGTATATTTTCGCACATTCGTGTACAAAAAATGTAACAAAATCTAAAATTTACACCTTAGTTGTCGGTTTAGGCTGTAATATACCCCTTATACGGGCTTCGCTTTGCAGTCAGTGTAGCGTTATCGCGATTGTGAACGGACGTCTACGGCGTAGCTCGTAGCACCGTAGCTCGCGCTACGAATTTCACTCCAAAGTGTCGGTTTCATTTTCAAGTATTTCAATAAGTTGTTGCTGTTTCTCAGTGTACTTTAAACCGTGTTGTGTTGAATTGTTCCCAGATTTATCAATGAAAGTAAGTATTTAATGAGTTTGTCTAAAGTTTTTATTGGTTAAAGTTTTGTTTGTTATGGGGTCGCCAAGACGTTTTATTATTTGTTTTACTGAATAAACTTGGTGCGTTAGAATTAGTTATTAAGCTTTTGTTTATTGAGATTTATTTGTTGGATTTATATCATATTGTCTGGTTACTTAAAAGTCTCTGAAAATAATATAAATAATATTTATTTCCAAACAAATCCTGACTGAATTTACTATTTAATGTAATTCAGCTTCAAATGTACAGGACGGTTAATTTTATCAAAACTAAAATTGTATCAGAAACGGTTACACATTACTGTTACTTAAAATTATTTAGATCAATTACTCAGCCACACCGTGCGATTTATGATACATTCCCTGTTTTTGAAACTAATTAGTTACAATGCATTAGTTAATTTATTTATACAAATACTAAAATAATACAAACATTTTAAAAAATACTCTGCTACTTCGCTACCCTTAGTAAATGTAGCCAGAGGAAAAGCAGAATTGTTATTGCCAAGTTGATTGACATTGTTAATGTCTTGGCTAAAGCAGGAGCTAGCCATCTGGATTCACGAAATGTCAACCAATTTAACAACGAATTTCTTTTATCAATTATAACCGTGAAGAGCTGACAGATTAAATTTTCTTTAACGTGAAAAAAAAATGAATTATTACCTTATAATTATATTATTAGTCGGTTAGATGTAACTCCTGAAAGGCCAGTCAATTTTTTTTTTAATATTGATAGGCTCGCGTTTGACCACTATCTCACCTGATGGTTAGCGATGTGGCCGACGATGGAGCACGCTTATCTAGAGGTAACCTATTCACTCTTGACTTAAAGACCCTTGGGTTGTAGCTCAGGAAAAATAATTGTTGACGGTCCAATTGAGCTATTCTGAAAATCTCGCCACACTTGATCCATCTTGTGATTTCTTTCATATTTTTGACTAAATTAACCAAATGCCTATTATTCCTATTGTGAAATACTCAGCCGGAGTATGTGTATAAATATAAATATATATGTATCGTGACAGCTACAATCTGGGGATATTTAAGTCAAGAGTGAATAGGTTACTTCCAGGCAAGCGTGCTCCATCGTAGGCCACATCGTCCATCAGGTGAGATAGTGGTCAAACGCGAGTCATCAACAATAATAAAAAAAATATTAACAAACAATTTACATTTAGATGCGTATGTGGTTCTGTATCAAAAATAGATATATAAAACGCAAATGTGGGAATGTGTAAAGCTTGTCATCTTCAATACACACAAAACAAAATTCAGAGATTGACATTCAGATTCAATAATTGACAGAGTGATAGACAACGCCTCCACGTTGTCGATCAATTTTTCAGCCGACTGTTCCAGAAAGGACGACATTTTTTTGAGTTTATATCATATATGTATATTGTACCCTTATTGCAAAAACCAATGGTCTGCATTTTGTATTATTATGTTATATTTTCATATTCGATCAATTCTGTAGGTTATTTACTTTTTGCCAAAGCTATCTTTGTAAATAAGAGTTTTGTAATAAGCTAATATTCAATTTTACTTTGATTCAGATTCGTCTTGATGATACGAATCGATAGCTATATTTAACTTAATTTGGGTAAAAAATGTAGACATAGTCTGTCTAATAAGTCAACCGACTTGGGAATTTTGTATATTATTTAATCATTTAAAAAATACTTATATTCGATACTTTTCCTATGGTTTTTCTGTTAGTAAACAATGATCTCTATCTTTTAATCAACCTTGATTATTGAACCCGTGTTGACTACATCAGATTTCATTAAATCCTAATAATTACCCAAGTCGTTTAACTTATTAGACAGACTCTAGTTGGTTTTTGTAATGAGGGTACGATATTTAATGTTTGTACATCTATTTCTTTGACACGTTATCTAACTCAAACGCGTAAGATGGATTTTAACAAATGAGCTACCATTACATTTATCTTGACAGCTAAAATGATACAGGCTATTGAATAATGAAAAAAAAAATCAAATGACGAATGATATTTGGTAAGTGTGGGTATGTTTTCTGTGACATGATCATTGGTATCAAAAGCAAGAGCTTGAGGGACAATTCCAAAAACTTTAAAGTCATTAAAATGTAGTAAATGTTCCAAAGTCACAATGTACTATATGTCGGGCTGGAATTCGGAACTTCGCGTCTAAAACGCATATTTTGCGTACGGGGAGGGGGAGACAAACGTGTCCACATTCAACTTCTCTAGTAAGGCGAGCAGCGCCTTGGTGTTACTGACCATTTTGCGTACCTGGGTTCTCAAAGTGTAACTGAAAACGCTCTTCAGTGGAGTCGACTGGGCAGCTAAGAAGCAGATGAGCTGCTGTCTCGTTTCTCATGCAGGTTCTGAAGAGTGGGCTGCCTGTAACTCCTATGACAGAGACAGAAACACAAATCACTTTTCAAGTAGTTTAAAAATTAATGATCGCATTAGTTTTTTTTTTCTATTAAATAAATTAACAGATTATAATTATGTTTATGATTAGAAAGAGCAAATTTTTTTTTTTTTTAATTAAATGTGACTTCGTCAAATGACTTATCTCGCTTTAAGCTGGAGTGAGACGGCGTGTCTGAATTTTACTGAAAAAAAAAAAAAACTGATGATCCTTTATCTGCTTTTACTTTTTGAGCCACAATAATTCTTTAGAACATTGTTATATATTTTTTAATCCTCTATCAAAATCGAAATGTACAGTTCATGTAAGCTAATTTTTTATTTTTATTGATATAAACTAGTGCTTGACTGCGATTCCATCTGATGGTAAACAGTGATGCAATCTCTGATGGTGAGGCGCACTAGTTTAAGAGCCCAGAATGGGTTCATAAACTAGTAGTATCTTGCCTTGAAGACACTCAAATTATAATCGGACGGGAAGACCGCAGCAGGCAGATTGTTCCAGTCCTTCGTCGTACGCGGTATAAACGTGCGTCGTCGTTTAACGCTTAGTCCGGGCAGTACTGGTTTCAACAACGTATTGGTGGATAGTCGTTGTACGTCGGGTTGTCCGATGGTAGAAATGAGATGGCGGAATCAAGTCATTGGTGAATTCCTACGCACACTTTCCAAAATGCATCTTTTAAAACACCGGAAGGCTGTGTGCTAAAGCACGGTAACTATCTTCCTTTCATCAATGAAAGCATGATCCTTGTTTGATACTCAAATGTGATTGAAAATAACCTCAATTTTCTATCAAATCAAGACATAGTACATATAATATCCCTCTTCATCTACTCTACGAGGTCCTAACCTAATCCCATTCATGACTTCGTAACACGGAACTCCAGAGTAATGTCATTAATTTAATATATCCCGAGTACATTGCTGACTCATGTTCCTCAACTGGTAATCCGAAGTAATTTTATATGAGTCTTGGGAACCAGAAAATATCAGTTGAGTGTATTATTACAAGGATTAGGGACCTCTTAATATGATTAAAAAAATTAAACCGACTTCAATGTTAAAAACTGGGCAAGTGCGAGTCGGACTCTCGCACTGAGGGTTCCGTGCAAACTACAATTCCCGAATGGAGTCTCGAAGATTTTTCCAAATTGCAAATTTGTGTGTGACGTAGATAACAACAAATGTACTGTTTTCAGATTTTTTCTACACCTGTGCTATAAGACCTTGCTTTGTGCCAAATTTCAGGATTCTAGGTCAACGGAAAGCACCCTATGAATTTCGATCTTTGCGAGTATTAAAATATACTTTTTTGCGACAAAAATGGCCGTATCTTTTTTATTTATTAACTTTTTTACAGCTTAAAAGGAGCGCAGACAGTATATGGTTTTAATTTCTACCTACTCGATACCTCCACGCGTTCTCGAGATAAAGGGTCTTGACAGACAGACAGACAGACAGACGGACGGACAACAAAGTGATCCTATAAGGGTTCCGCTTTTTCCTTTTGAGGTACGGAACCCTAAAAAAACACTGAAAAGTGCAAAATAACTTTAATTTCGGCAGTCGGTGTTTCTATAATACATAGTTTTGTCTCTTCGTTATTTAACAACGAGTCAGAGAGGGAAAGTAGTTGAATATAAGCAGTATAGCTCTATCCCACTTTCTAGTTCACAAGCCTAACATTTTAAAAGGGCATGGTAAAACCTACCATTTAATTCATACAGTTGCATTTTGATTCAACATTAACTTGGAAAATGAATGATGAGTGATTTCTCATGCATAAGGGAATTACTTACACATTTAAACAATACAATTGCTTTTTCCCAAGAGTGGATCGAGTTTTTCTGATTTATTGCTTTATATAAAGTAATTGATTATTTAAAAGGTTGCCATGTCCAGTCAGTTTTCATCAGTTATCTGTCAGCTGAGATGGGTCAGCGGACAGTGACAAAACTTTTACTAAACTTAAATAAATCAATGAATATCTGGGATTGTTTTCTCGTTCATATTGATAGTAGTTTTTGGACACTTTGTCGTGATTTATGTTACATTTTTGGCCTTTTCTACTTACATATACATTTTTAGTCGATAATCATGTCATATTAGTAGATCTTTGACAGTCGTTACAGGGTACAGATGCCAGTAAGTTTGACCATCAGTCTACTGGGCAACACAATACTCACCCACTTAGATCTCCACAACCTAACTGGGTTATGAAGGTATGACAGACAGTAGCTCCAAGAAAGATACGGGTATTCATCCGCATCCGGTTATATTTTCATTCATTCAATTTCTTTATTTCAGACGTAGTCCATAGATACATTTTATCAGTACAAATTAAATTCTAAAATTAATAAAATACATTACAAATAATCAAAATTATATAAAATCTTATGTCAATAAAAATAAAATATAAATAAAATAAAATACAAATTCAATTAAATTACAATAATAAAAATAAAATAACACACAATAATAAAATTTGTAAAATTACACACACAAATGTCAAAATACACGAGGAGAGCCGCTAACATGAAGCTGCATCCACCTCTGTATCAGGGACAGGTCCCACCGCTCGGACAACACCTTCAGGAGACTGTTCGAGCTGCTTCGTATGCGATTCAATAGTGAAGCGCTCCGTTTCCTTATGATCGCGAAAAAATCATCCGTTCGCGCTTCAGCAAACATAGTCGAGGCACTACAAAACCGCGGAAGCCCCAACAGTATCCTGAAAGCGTTGTTATACTGCACACGCAGTGCGCTGTACGCCCGCTGCGTAAAGTCGGTCCACAGGCTGCACGTGTAGAACGACTGACAATATGCCTTAAATAATGTCACCTTAACTGGTCTAGTACATCGCGCAAACCTGCGAGCCAACATATTGCACCGGACAGACAGCGCCCTGCGTTCTCGCTCAATGTCCAGATTGTCACACAAGTCGTCAGAGACCCAGTGGCCCAAGTACTTGAAATGCGACACTCTTTTTAAAGGAGTGCCGCAAAGAGTGATAGGAGGTACAGAAGAGTAACATTTGGTACCGGCTTTGAAAATCATAAATTCACTCTTTTTGGCATTGTACCTAAGCCCGTGGGCCTCCGCATATGACTCACAAATGCGCAAAAGTTTACGTAAGGCACTGATAGATGGACTCAACAAAACCATATCATCCGCGTAGCTTATGTTGTTCATACATACTCCATCTATGGAACAACCAATATTAGTGCTGTTGAGTTCACCGATCAGCTGATTCATGTACAGGTTGAAAAGGCGAGGCGATGATAAACCCCCTTGCCTCACTCCGCATTCCAACCTGTACACGTCCGATTGCGCACCCATCCACCTGACGGTATTCAGCTGTTTACTGTACCAGTACCGGAGCAAGGATACAACCTCATGTGGCACATCTGTTTCACATTGTAGCTTCTGCCATAGCTTCTCATAACACACCAGATCAAAGGCTTTTGAAAGATCTAAGAAGCATGCATATACTGGTGTGTTTCTGTCCGTGTAGTACTGCACAGTCTGCTTGAGACAGAAGATAGCACTCTCAGTTGACAACCCGGGTCTGAAACCGAACTGAGCATCATGTAAATGGAGGTGCCCTCCCAACTGTTGGTTAAGCAAACTGTCCAGCACCTTAGCTATAACAGTCGCAAGCGAGATCGGTCTGTAATTAGACAGATCCGACGAGTCACCCGTCTTGTCTTTGATAATTGGCACTACGACTGTGCACATCAGATCATCGGGCAAATAACCATGACTGAGACACAAGTTAAACAATAGTGCAAGGACTCTTGGCAGATGCACGCCCGCGTACTTCAGATGTTCGATGCTAAGGCTATCGTGACCTGGGGACTTGCCTCTTACCATATTCTTTATAATTTGGGCCACATCCTTGGCAGAGAATCTGACGTTAACATCCCCAAACTGGTCCTCAACAGCAAGCACCTGCGACGCGGTCCCGAGCGGCGACACCACACTAAAATGCCGCTGAAAAGCACAGGCTATGTCCCGCGGCTCATGCGCACCACCGACACTCGCCGGAGAGCCCAACCTTGGATTAAGTTTGTGGGTACTTTTCCAAAAATCACCAAATCTCTTACTGGAATGATGTTCTGCAATGATATCCATTTTTATCTGAGATTCATTATTTTGGCAATACTTTAATTTTTCTTTGAATAGTTTCCTAGACTCACGCATATTATTATAATGGAACCCTGATCTAGGACGTCCATAAGATACCCACATCCCAAAACAAAGCCTGGCCCTCCGGTGGGCGTCACTAACGTGCCTATTCCATCCTGTCACATATTTAAAATTGCCGCGCTTAGGCACAATGTAGCTCATCTTAGCGGCATCAGTCAAAATATTTACAATATCCATATACATCTTATTTATCGTCAATTTATGATTCTGATCACAACACATCCCATCTGCACAATTACCGAACTCAGACGGGAAGTCAATCTGTTTTAGTTTCAAATTACAGTAACTAGTATACTCTTGGATCTGATTATTGTCCCTAAGTCCCCACTTGATATAATTAAAAGTGTTTGAGCTATTTGTAACTTTAGGTTTAACAATATTTACATCACACTCAATCAGTAGCGGATAGTGATCAGACCAGTATGTGTCATACAGTACGCAGACATCCACGACCGCGCGTCGCGCCGCACTCGTCACTACGCAGTGATCGAGCCATCGCTGACACCCGTGCACGTCACTCACAAATGTATACGTATCGCGAGGCAGCCATTCAATGTCTAGACATGTCCACGATTGTTCCGTACAAAAAGTTAATAACTCATTAGAGAACAACTCACCTGGGTGCGCGTTAAAGTCTCCCAGAATGAACACAGATTCCACATCACAAATTTCAATAATCGCGTTTAACTCACTCAGGCACTCCGTAAATTCAGACAAATTCTCGACCGAGTCAGTAGGCATGTACACAGATATCACCAGCATAGACCGGTCATGAAGCACTACCTTTATCGCAGCGAGACGTACACTAGCACACGCGACGACAGACACCGTTGGAAACATCGTCTTCCTCCACAGCAAAGCGACGCCCCCAAACGGTCGACCTCTAAGCACTCCAGCGGTTGTATCAACAGCAGACTTCCCAGTAAAGGAAAACGCGTCGTCAACGCTACCCAGGAACTGCAAGTCGTGAGGCAAAAGCCAGGTCTCCTGTAATGCCACAATGTCCGCCGCTTGACAGAGACGCTTCACACAATTCACCGACCTAGTGACACTCTTGCAGTTGAACGTAACAAGTTTAATTGTACTATCCATTAACTGACGATAATATTCCATTTATCTCCCGGTAGGTAGGTCTCTCCGCAGTGTGATTATAATCAATAAAGCGGCGATATAATACCCCGTCGGGCCAAAAGTCATCTGTCATAAACATGTCGAGCTTGTGTTTAGGCACATAAACAATGAAACCACTATAATTTCTACTCGATTTCATATTTATTTTTACTAATTTTATTTCCAAGTTCGTTTTCTTGAGTAAATAAGATTTAATATCATTTTCAGAAGTCTCTTTAGATACATTGTAAACATATATCGGAACTTGAGTACTCGCAGCCTTGAAATTGTTGTCTGACTCAACAATAGCTTTTCCTGTATTTCCCACTAAGCGGTTTCTCAATCTATGTTTCTTTTTCTGTACCAACGTCCATTCCTCATTAGACATAGGCTTTTTGGACTGTGATTTAGAGACTCCATCCTGAACAATAACAGAAAAACTCCTTCTATTTTCGACACATAATTGTTGACTGGTTTGCTGATCAGAAATTTGCGTACAGTTTATCGCAGAGGTCGGCAACGTTGTGTGACTCACCGTCGCACTAGACAGAGCGCGATCAGCTGATAACTTCCCACACGCAGGCGACGTTCCGTTCACTCCTACGCGCAGTGCTTTTTCCCCGCTACCCACATCCGACGAAATGTTAAACGGTTTTTTCAAAAACCTGGTCGTATGCTGTTTTTCTGTCGATTCAACTGCGCCACACAAGGGTGATAAACCCATTGGGCCACTTTCTTGCTCAAAGCTCGACAATGCACAAGCACCCCGTCTCATGTTAATGTTTCGAGAAACATTGTTTACAATAGACGCATTCTTTAGAGCTTCTATTTCTACTGCTAGGTCCTTCACTTGAGATAATGTAGCGTACTCCTCAGAGATACGATCCATCTCGCTTCGCAACTGCACTAAATCTTTCAGAAGCCTTGTCACATCGACGTGGTCAAACAAAACTGGGGGTAGTTTTTGTAAATCCCTTGCGACAAAAATTGGAATTTCTTCGGGATCTGTTTCCTTTAAAAGGCAGACAATATCGTCTATGTCACGCAATGTTTTCCCCTGCCTTTTTCTTATCTTCTTGCGCTTTGTAGTTGAAATAGATTCAAACAACAAGTTCTTAGCGTTCAAAATTTCACTTTCCGAAAATGCACTGACACAAATGCGAGCAATACTTTGCTCGTCCATCACGTCCAGTTTATTGCAGATAAATGCCAATGTCTCGTTTATGACGACATTGCAACTAGCACACTTTACAATATTAGTAGCCATTGTTTACACAACGACTTCTAAAACCCGAGCAGGCGAGCAACACACAGCGCGACTAATCGATGGCGCGTGCGACGCAAGACTGTGACTGTGTGTGTATAGCCTGTTCACGACTCGGGTCTTAAATATCGGCGAGTGGCGCAGCGAGCGGGGCGGTATCAGTATGCCGCCGGCGCGGCGCTATCTGCAGCGATCTTGCCGCTCGCCGCCCCGCGCTTAGCTACCGCTCACAGCGGCAAGGTCATGAACGGGCCGTTGGACTGGAAGCCGACCACAAGCTAGTTGGGAAAAGGCTAGAGAGATGGAAAAACCTCAAATAACTTCTCCTGAATGGAGCGAGGTGGATGGTCAAGGTTTTACTGACTAAAACCCACCTGTATTCCTTCAGATGCTCTTTACTTTCCAGGGCCGTAGTAGGTAAATCTTTCGAACAATTTCACAGCCCTGGCAGCGATGACAGAAACACTATAATTCAGTTAGATTCTGTCTAAAAAGTCAAACGACTTGAGTAATCTAATAAAAAGTAGAATAAAATAGTCAACACTGGTTGAACAATCAAGGTTGCAAAGAGATGATCATTGTTAACTAATAGAATCTTATAATAAGTATTGTATGTAATATATATATAACAGATGTTTGACTTTTTAGACAGACTATACACAATACACTCCCTTTTTTGGTAATCCATTCTAAAGTTGTCCCGGAAAAATCGCTATCAACGATAACGCCGCCATTGTAACTACCCATAGATTTAAGTTGGTGTAAAATTATGTTACTATCTTGGAGTACAATAAAGTTTATTCTAATCTAAACTAATATAAGAGTATTGCTATCTTTCTCTAACATACAAAGACATGAAGAGACAAACAGATTTTAGCTGTCAAAACTAGTTAAACTATACTGTTAAACTTCAGCATGTAATCTTAGTTGTTCAACCAGAGGCTCATCGCAATGAAAAGGGTAGACACTTTGTGTACTCAACATGAAGTAAGATGTTGGTGATGTAAATTAGTTGGTGTTCGTTGGTGGTTACTATTCTGTTATATGATACTGTTAAACGATGTGAATCGGGAAGTCCTGTCAGGACTAAAAGATTGTTCAAAAGATTAACAGTAAAGAGTAATGGAAAAGATGTAATTAAAAAAAAAAAATGAATTGCATACAAACAGCGTCTCCACATGAGAAAAATGAAAGTGAACGAGCAAAAAAAAATAGGTTGGAGGTATCTGGCTAGACAAAGTGATCATTAAAGGTGTTACCGATTGCCGAAAAGAAAGAAAGTTTTATGCCATGGTGTGGTCATATCGTTAGACTAAATGACGACCAACCAACGATATTAAAGACAGGCCAGGCCTGTTGGTCTAGTGGTTAGTGACCCTGATTGCTATGCCGGAGGTCGTGGGTTCGATTCCCACCCAGGACAAATGTTTGTGTGATGAGCATGATCATTTGTTCTGTGTCTGGGTGTAATTTATCTATAGTATGTATGTATTTAGAAATCTATAAGTATGTTTATCAGTGTCTAGTACTCATAACACAAGCTCTGCTTAGCTTGAGACTAGATGGCGTTGTGTGATAGTTGTGAAATATTAAAAAAAAAAAAAAAAAGAGGCTTAAAGTATCCCCGACTGACCACTGGGCAGAGGACGACAGACCGCCACCTGCTGGTTAAATATGCAAAATAAAATCCAGCAAGTATGTCAGTGCACAGACAAGCCAGAACGGAGCTCTTTTGATATACAAGGAGACCCGACCCCCACCTACACTGTGAAGAAGGTTGGACAAAGAAGAAAAGGAGAATTAATAGTATATCATAACATAATCAGACTTTTTAAGGTACCTACTGCTGGTACTCAGGCTTCCTTTCTAGGAGAAAATTTCAGTGCGGGTTGGTAAATGTCACATGTTTTCGAATTAAAAAAAATATAACAATAATGCTTTAAAGTTGCACTTGCAACAATAATTATTTTTTGTTTCACGCGATGCTCCATGTGTGACGTCACACGACCCTTTACCGTTTTAATGAAATAATAAGAAGCCTTTTTGTCGTACTAAACCACGCAATGGTTTTTTTTTTGGTTTTTACTGAAGAATGAGCGATAAACAAGGGAACCTTGTGTATACGATTTGCACCTATACAAAGCCGGATCTGGTCGCTAGTATTTTTCTTAATTTTGAAATACAGTAATGGAACAAGCAATAGGAAATTTGCATATTTTTTTTATATGATAAATTTAATTAAGGCTTCAAAGTGACTAATAAGAAAAAGAATTCCAACCTTAACCAGGTTGGAATAATTAAATAACGAAGAGACAAAACTATTACAGAAACACCGACTTCCGAAATTAAAGTTATTTTATACTTTTCAGTGTTCTTTAACATTGAAGTCGGTTATATTTTTTTTGTAAAAAGTTTTTTATTGTATTCTATTATTAATAAAGTGGTTAGCTTAATTCCTTTTTTCAGACATATTTCTAATTTTATGATTCCCATATTTGCTTAATGACCAACTAAACTAATACTAGTAAGTTACCCCAGCTTCGTACGGGTTCAGTAAATTTTTTTTAGACAGACAGACGTGATGGGGGACTATTGTAATAATTGTTGTCTAATATGTAATATTATTACTAACCTTGCAATTTTTCTTGATAACTGCCGTCGTAAAATACCAAAGTAAGACAATTAATTTTTTTTTTTTTTTTTTTTTTTTTTTTTTTTTTTTTTTTTTTTTTTTTTTTTTTTTTTTTTTTTTTTGTGATGTACTGCTAATTATATTTATTTATTTATTTATTTATTGAGACAAACACAGTTGATACAATTACATAAAAATCTTAAGAAATTACACTAGGAGTTACATTAACAGGTTATCGATGGGTCCCAAACTAGGCATAGCCTGTATCTTGGTGACCCAATAGTTTGTGCAGAATTAGCCAGATGATCTAGCCTGCGCTACGTACAAATTTCTAAGATTACAATTTAGAATGTAGAGTGAGAAAAGAAAAAAAACACTCCGGGAGTGCCGGCAGAAGTGAAAACTTGATTATTAACGTTGAGCATGTTTGATATTTTGGAATGGTTAGGGAATAATTTTGCACCAATTGCTTTATCAGTATAAAAGTACTATCATTTATGTGGTAGAATACAATTTTCATTTATTGCGCTATCGTACACAAACATGACAATTTCTATTACATTAAAAATTTAACACTTTAAAACTATTACAATTATTTTACATTAAAAAGTTTATCTCTCCGAAAAACTACTGAGGTGTCAAGGGACACCCGGATGGAACGAAGTTTCGTTCTGGCTTGCTTTCTATAAGAGAGAGAAAGAGAGAAAGACAGAGAAACATGCGCACGCCGCACGGCTTACAATAGCTTACTATAGAAAAAGTGTCGTTACAACTTTTCGTGAGAATTTTTTCCGTCTAGCCAATACAATATAACTAAAAAATACTATCCTATTTTATGTACATTTTGACAGCACTATTTCAACATCTTCGAAACCATGAAAACGACACTCATGACGAAAAAGTTGATAATTTCTGACATCCGCCATCTTAGATTTAAATTTTGACAGTACTATCGGTTTCAACACCCTCGAAAACCACGAAAACGACACCCATGAGGAAAAAGTTGATAATTTCTTGCAGCCGCCATCTTGGATTTACATTTTGACAATACTATCGGTTTCAATAGCCTTGAAAACCATGAAAACGACACCCATGACGAAAAATTTAATAATTTTTTGCAGCCGCCATCTTGGATTTATATTTTGACAGTACTATCGGTTTCAACACCCTCGAAAACCATGAAAACGACACCCATGACGGAAAATTTGATAATTTCTTGCAGCCGCCATCTTGGATTTATATTTTGACAGTACCATCGGTTTCAACACCCTCGAAAACCATGAAAACGACACCCATGACGGAAAATTTGATAATTTCTTGCAGCCGCCATCTTGGATTTATATTTTTACAGTACCAACGGTTTCAACACCCTCGAAAACCATGAAAACGACACCCATGACGGAAAAGTTGATAATTTCTTGCAGCCGCCATCTTGGATTTATATTTTGACAGTACCATCGGTTTCAACACCCTCGAAAACCACGAAAACGACACCCATGGCGAAAAAGTTGATAATTTCTTGCAGCCGCCATCTTGGATTTACATTTTGACAGTACCATCGGTTTCCACGCCCTCGAAAACCATGAAAACGACACCCATGACGGAAAATTTGATAATTTCTTGCAGCCACCATCTTGGATTTATATTTTGACAGTACCATCGGTTTCAACACCCTCGAAAACCACGAAAACGACACCCATGGCGAAAAAGTTGATAATTTCTTGCAGCCGCCATCTTGGATTTACATTTTGACAGTACCATCGGTTTCCACGCCCTCGAAAACCATGAAAACGACACCCATGACGGAAAATTTGATAATTTCTTGCAGCCACCATCTTGGATTTATATTTTGACAGTATTATCGGTTTCAACACCCTCGAAAACCATGAAAACGACACCCATGACGGAAAAATTAATAATTTCTTGCAGCCGCCATCTTGGATTTACATTTTGACAGTATTATCGGTTTCAACACCCTCGAAAACCACGAAAACGACACCCATGACGAAAAATTTGATAATTTCTTGCAGCCGCCATCTTGGATTTATATTTTGACAGTACCATCGGTTTCAACGCCCTCGAAAACCATGAAAACGACACCCATGACGAAAAAGTTGATAATTTCTAGCAGCCGCCATCTTGGATTTATATTTTGACAGTACCATCGGTTTCAACACCCTCGAAAACCATGAAAACGACACCCATGACGAAAAAGTTGATAATTTCTTGCAGCCGCCATCTTGGATTTACATTTTGACAGTACCATCGGTTTCAACACCCTCGAAAACCATGAAAAAGACACCCATGACGAAAAAGTTGATAATTTCTTGCAGCCGCCATCTTGGATTTATATTTTGACAGTACCATCGGTTTCAACACCCTCGAAAACCATGAAAACGACACCCATGATGAAAAAGTTGATAATTTCTTGCAGCCGCCATCTTGGATTTACAATTTGACAGTACCATCGGTTTCCACGCCCTCGAAAACCATGAAAACGACACCCATGACGGAAAATTTGATAATTTCTTGCAGCCGCCATCTTGGATTTACATTTTGACAGTAGTATCGGTTTCAACACCCTCGAAAACCATGAAAACGACACCCATGACGAAAAATTTGATAATTTCTTGCAGCCGCCATCTTGGATTTATATTTTGACAGTACCATCGGTTTCAACACCCTCGAAAACCATGAAAACGACACCCATGATGAAAAAGTTGATAATTTCTTGCAGCCGCCATCTTGGATTTATATTTTGACAGTAAAAGTGTCGGTACAATTTTTCGTGAGAATTTTTTCCGTCTAGCCCCCTTTCACAACGCGCGAAAAGGGATAGCTGTCTACTCTCCATCCGTCTTACGCTTTTTCGATCAGGTCACGTGTCCTGACGCGAGTTTAAGATTTTATACCCATTACAGAAAAAGTGCTCAACGCCGCTAAAGAAGTTTTCACTTCAAAAAGTGTAAGTGAGTGTTGTAGTGTGTTTGTGTCTGTCAGTTTGTATTAACTAGTACAACAAAGCAAGGATTCTGTTTCCTCGTATGTTCGGACCAATAACCATTTTTTTAGCTGTACTTTAGCCTCAGAGAACTCACTCGGTATTGCGAATATTCTGCTCACGGCGTTGAAAATACGTATTGACAGATAAGTCGAAAACCGGGCTGCAGACAAGGTCTTTAGTCTTGGAAGGCGGATTCTATCGTATGTTATCCTGCCACTTCTACTGCAGCCAGTGTGTGCTGTCTTGTCCTTAACTAGTTTTAATAGAGACTCCAGTATGAACAGCTGTCGAACGCGTAGAACTCCCGCCTCCCTGTACAGTTCATCTGTAGAAAAGCGCCTTGGCTTCCCCAGAAGTACTTTAAGAACAGCACGCTGAGCCCGTTCTAGCTCCAGCATGTATGTCTTGGAAGCGCCGCCCCAGACACCGACACAGTATTGTAGTACAGAGTGACACAGGGAAGTGTACACCAGGATGCAAATGTTTTTAGAAGCACAAGTTCGTTGTAGTTTCGCTACATAGATAAATTTGCGCGTCTTTTTTGCGAGTGCTTGAATGTGTGGTTTGAAGGACAGATTCTGATCTATAATGACGCCTAGATACCTAGTGCAGTCTACTCTGTGGATGACATTGCAGTTACAACTGTTGACTGAGACAGACGCCCTAGGCAGGCCATCACATCCACTGTGATGGCCATAATTGAAGAAAAAAAAAAAAAATTCAGCTTTTACCACGTATCTTAGTAAGCACTTACTTAAATATGAGTCCACAAAACTTCGAAGCCACCCCGACAAGATAAAATATTCTTATCTGTGCCGTTGTTGAAATATGCAAGTTCATAATCAAAATTATTTTCCTATAGTACATTGGTTACCACAAAAATTGATCCATTTACGTAAATATGCCTAAGTCACGGTGAAATTAGGCGCACCCTGTAACATTATTAATGAGTTTCCGATATTGCCCCCGCTCACTTCTGAATTTAATAACCTACCCGAAATTTTTGAATTCGACATCTTTTTTTTATTATCAGCATTTTCAATATTTCCCGTGCTGTGGTCGGAAGGTGACTTAATTTAGGAATCGGATTTACTTTTTGAGAATTATTTATGGGGATCGGATAAGATGTGGTTACCCTTACCACGATATTACGCCAGAGGGTATTTTATGATCCGCATTTTTTTGTTTATTTGTTTTCTGTTTAAAATGTTTGTATTCTGAATAAATTTTTGCCAGTTGTTTCGCCTATATGAAAGTGAAAAATATATAACTTACGTCAGATAGTGATAAAATGGCATTCTATTAGTGAAAGAACTTTCAGAATCGGTTAGGTAAATTCAAAGATTTACCCCCTACATAAGTTTATTTTTTTGTAATATTAGCATAAATTATGTTGAATGATGATTTTAAACATGTTTTAATGTCATACATTGACACTTTAACATCTCATAGCAAGGCTCTTGGTAGTCTTTTTTTTTAATTTCCTGACATTTAATCAAAAAAGAAAACACAAAGTAAAACATTGATTTTTAAAATATTTACTTTTAGGCCAATTTATAGAACAATCTTTGCAGAAGCACTCAGTCCTAAGTCTAGCTTTTACCACCTTTCGACCATTTGTCCCTTTTTCGGCTCATCAAATATCAGTTCGTTTTATTGGCTGTAATAGATTTCCGTTAGACTCAACTGGTTTCAATGTTGCGTGGAATCGTCTTCTTGTTACGGCTAAAATTTGTCCCATTTGAAACAGGATGTGATCCGTTAATTATCTACTATTTGACTACGGCTTAACTATTACAGTTCCTCTTCTTTCGTTCCGATAGACTCAGATTGTTTGTTTTTTTCGCTTAATATTTGATGATATTATTTATTAGTATAGGTATATTAAACTTTTGCTGTATGTATGTATATACAAATAATGAAGCTTTAAGTGTTTAGTTACTAGACCCGCATGTAACCTGTGTAGCAGTAATGTTATCGAAGGAGGGAATGGACGTCCTCACGACACAGCCACTGGGATCCCGACTCCAATTTCCAGTCAGCAAAGGCCTGGGCTGGCGAACGGCGAGCATTAGGTGGCTCGTAGTCCGGCCGTCTAGCCATGTGGACCGAGCTCGAATCGTCGACGGCGCGTAGTGTGCAACGCGCGCCTCAAGGAGATGTCAGCAAAACTGTAGGGACCCAGCAGGGTCAAAGCCTACTGTGGTCATGGGTTGTTAGAGAGAGAAAGAAAAACCAGGGTTCCTGGAATGAAACCAAAGAAGGAATATTGGAGTGAGTTTTAGTCGGGAAAAGTCTGACATGCGGGAAGTCATTGGATGATTTAGCACCTAAAAAAAAGACCTGTAGAAAAAGATGTGACAGAGTGACAGATGGACTGATGAGCTTTAAAAATGCATTTGAAGATGAGAAGTCTCCAAAGGTATTTATAAAGCTCATCAAAGTAAAAGAAATTAATGTAAAAAAAGATTTACATTTTATAAAAATAATTTTAAAATATATAGTGAACGGTCCTGGTGTTGTGCGAATGCACAGGTCAATTTTAAAATTTGAATTTGACAGTGCGTTCATTTACGTTCCTTGCGTTGGATGTATAGATACAAACTTGCAGAACTAAGAACCAACTGTCTACGACGGTTCTCAGGTTTCATTCAATTCTGATTACTGAATAATTGTAATAGTTTTTGATTAATATAATGACTTTAATCAACAAGCCAATAGGCGGCACAATGCAAGCATTGTCATAAAAAGTTACACTTAATCTTTTTCCCGTGGAGCCTTCATTCGGATTTACAATAGCCTGCCCATGGGCCCCAGGCTAGTAAGTTCTTTTTTTCATTATTGATAAGTCTGCGCTTGACCACTATCCCACCTGATGGTAAGGGATGATGTAGTCGACAGCGGACCACCCCTGCTTAGAAGTAACATTGACATAAAGATCTCTAGGTTGTAGCTATCATGAAACATAGACTCAGGCAGGGAATTTCACTCCTCAGGTGTACACACAATGAATTTCTATGAGTTCGTTTATGAGTTGGTCTATTATTTTGAAATTCATTTAAGGTAATAAACAAAAATGGTTAAAAGGTACAAAAACAGCTTTCTAATTTATTTACTGTCTACATTTTCATTTACTGGTTTTAAAACACCAATTATTTCAGCATAAGCCGATTCTTCATGATTTCTTGTTAGTTGACTACCTTCGTGCCCCAAGTTGAGATCTTCATAGATTAGTTCACTGGCGGTAGCCTGAAAGCAAATAATAAATCATTATCTGCCTGCTCTTGTCACGTTTTAATTGGTGTTGCCACAACATATTTTTTGTACTGTATGGTATTGGAAATAAAGAATAGCACCATCCCATTACATCCCGTGGGTGTCGTAAGAGGCGACTAAGGTAGGAACATTTAAAGTTTGTGCAAACTACTACTACAGCACCTTAGTTCACCGTGTGGTGGTGAGTAAACCACCAACAAAAGCATTCCCAAAGACGATTAGTGTTAGGCTGGCGGCCGAATTTAATTTTTTTGCATCATTTTCGGTCCTAATGGAATGCAACATAAATAATAATAAATTTGTTTAATGACACAAATCTAAGATTACAAACTATTTGAAGCTTTGGCTCCTCAGATAGGTAACAATCTGTATTATTTTGCTTCCAGATCTAGCAAATGCGCCGCTCGCGATCCTATCGCGAGCCACTTGCGAACTGCGCGCGTACATTTTATGATTGTAAGAAGCGCGCGCGGCGCAGGGGCTTCTTGACGTGCGCTGTTCGCAAGCAACTCGCGAGTGGCTCGCAAACGGCTCGCGAGTGGCTCGCAAACGGCTCGCGAGTGGCTCGCAAACGGCTCGCGAGCGGCGCATTCACCAGATCTGGACGCACCATTACAGGTGCAGTCGTTGCAAATAGTTTATTTTGATAACATCTTTAATAAAATTGTGCAATAAACTTACATAAGTATCCAATTCCATTGCTTCATCAGGTTGCGAATTTCGATAACGATATTTTTTGACAATTCTATAAACCACGAATAGAAAAACAACAATCACTATTACAGATGGTATAATGAAAATAAGCTTATTAGTTGGAGAACTTGTCTGTTTGTCAGCCCTATCTGAAAAGAAAACAAACCACAGTAAGTAAATAAACTTTCCGACCAAATCACTGATCCCGCACACGGGCCACAAAAAAAAACGCTGCTTCAAGCTTTTTTTGAAGCGGCTTCAAGCGTTTTTTTGTGGCGGCATCGCTCCACACGGGCCACAAAAAAACGCTTGAAGCCGCTTCAAGCTTTTCCGGAAACAAGGTGTCGGATTTTCCGGAAACAAGGTGTCGCGCGCTTCAGCTGTTTTTTGCGGCCGCTTCTTGCTTTTTTGTGGCCGCTTCGAGCTTTTTTTTGTGTTGGCATTTTTTTGAGGCCCGTGTGCGGGGACGCTTATAGCTACGGTAGCCAATATCCACGGAGATTTTACCAAGTACGCACGAGATCTTATAGTGCACAAGTATGTGAGCAAACAACGATGCACTCTCCGTTCCTTTAGCCCTATAAGATCGCAATTCAATACGATCGGGGAGAGATCAGGGCCAATTTTATACAGGAGGTACATAAAACGCGATAGTACTTTTTCAAAACGGTAAAAAAAAAAAACTGGGCAAGTGCGAGTCGGACTCGCGCACGCAGGGTTCCGTAACATCCGTAGAAAAAAAAACCGCAAAAAAATTGCGTTTGTTGTATTTTTTTTTTCGATGGGAAAAATCATCTTATGACAACCCTCGCTCTTGGGCGGAGCGGGAGATAGTGTCAGACTCTTACTGACTAAAAAACTCATCCCGTTCCTTCAAGCCTTCATACCGGGGCTCGAGCGCCCTTTCGGATAACCCTGGCCCCAGTAGGCTTCGACCCGGTTGGGCCCCTGCTGTTGCTGACAACTCCTTGAGGCGCGCGGGAACAGCGCGCGCCGTCGACGACTTAGGCTTGGTCTGGACAGTTACCGGACGGCCGGACAGCGAGCTACCCATTGCTCACTGTCCGCAAGCCCGCGCCTACGGTGGCTGGAAATCGGGATCGGAATCCCGGCGGCGGCCGTTGTCTGATGCGGTCGGCCTCCTCCTTAGCGAGCATTACTGCTTCGCAGAAGTCGGCGACCGCCTGCCACTCCTCCTCGCTCCGGACCATGGCCTCGACCAAGGCCCGGCGCGAGAGGTCTCCGCCGCCGATCACCCCCACGAGGGCACGGCGATGCTCCGCCCAAGCAGGGCACACCGCGATTGTGTGCTCCACCGTGTCCTCCGGGCGTTCCGAACAGTGGCGACACCCGGGCGTCACTTCCGCTTTAATTCAGAACAGAAACCTACCGAACTTGCCATTTCCGGTGAGGACCTGTGTCATGCGGAAGGTAAGGACGCCGTGAGGTCCAGCCACGCCTCAAACAGGGGACTTATCGCCATAATTGTGGCGTGCCCAGCGTTTGTTGTATGGGAGCCCCCAATAAATATTTCTTTTATTTTGTTTTTAGTATTTGATATTATAGCAGCAATAGAAATACATAATTTGTGAAAATTTCAACTGTCTAGCTATCGCGGTTCTTGAGACACAGCTTGATGACAGACAGATAGACAGACAGCGAAGTCTTAGTAATAGGGTCCCGTTTTTACCCTTTGGGAACGGTACTTTAAAAATAGTAAAATAAACAAATACTAATATTTATATAACACTTACTAGTAGCACTTTCAATGCCAAATACAATCTTGGTTGATTCTGTAACACCATTAGCTGATGGTTTTTCACTACAAATATCATTCTCCGTATCTACAGTACACAATATATTAAGTAATTATTATTAGTATTTGAAAAGTATAGAAAGCTTACTAAGTTATTTTCTATACTTTTCAAAATATTAGCGCTGACAGAAGGGTCAGCGCCTGAGTGAACGTCATAAATTATCCTAAAAAACATACTCCAGGGAACAACATCACATTTATTTACTAAAAACACGATATACAAGATGGTAAAAGAAAGTAAATAAGAACAAACATGTTTTGTGGCAAAGAAATAAATTACACAAAGGGCTTGCCTAGGTTTTAACCCATGATGTGCAAAATATAAATCGGAGTCATTACCAATGGGTCATCGCCTCTTTGTATGAACAAGTAAAACGAAATATTCTAAAAAGAACTTTTGCTTTTGATTATTTTTGTTGTAAGTTAAAAATGTTATTGGCTAATATTGATACATAGATTCGAAGCATTAGTATAGAGAATTTAAGCACAAAATTACTCAAGAACATTCGTGCACGATGCACGCCTTATTAACATTAAAAAGATTTATTCTGCAACTTCTAATGCCATACTGGCAATGTATGAAAATTTTTATATATTTTTTAAATAAATGACGATGTTGCAAGGCAAGTGGACCCAACACTAAATATTTTTTGTGGTTGTTAACACTGTTTGTTCTTACGTCTATATGTCCTCGTCGCTAAGTAAGAAGAAAAAGGGGAAAAATTAAAAAGTAAAATTAGTAGCAGTTTATTGACATATTGGACTTCACTGAATCAGCTCAATAGCTTTACGAATTATGAGTTTTATTTCGCCTCCATCCGTAACAACATTTACAAGCTAATACAGATGGGCTTTTTTTGGGGTGAGGAATCATTCAGTGATAATTTCGTTTTAGGGTTTTTTTTTTGGGTGGGTAATAATCTTCCAAATGACATCCCCCGCCCTTGGGCGGAGCGGGAGATAGTTACAGACTTTTAATAACTAAAAAAACCAACCCCGTTCTTTCTCGCCTTTCATACCGGGGCTAAGCTACCTTTCGGAGCTAACCCTGGCCCCAGTAGGCTTCGACCCAGCTGGGCCCCTGCTGTTTCTGACAACTCCTTGAGGCGCGCGGGAACAGTGCGTGCCGTCGACGACTTGGGCTCGGTCCGGACAGCTACCGGACGATCGGACAGCGAGCTACCCATTGCTCGCCGTCCGCAAGCCCGCGCCTACGGTGGCCGGAAATCGCGATCGGAATCTCGGCGGTGGCTGGGGCGATGTGAGCGCCGTTACCTGATGCGGTCGGCCTCCTCCTTTGCTAGCATTACTGCTTCGTAGAAGGAGGTCACCAACTGCCACTCCTCCTCGCTCTAGACCATGGCCTGTACCAAGGCCCGGCGTGAGAGACCGCCGCCACCGATCGCCCCCACGAGTGCACGATGATGCTCTGCCCAAGCGGGGCACACCTCCACTGTTTGCTTCACCACTATCTCACCTATTAGACCACTATCTCACTTGATGGTAAGCGATGATGTGGCTGAAGATAGAACATGCTTGCTTTAAAGACCCCTAGGTTATAGCTAGGAAACAGACTCCGGCACGGAATTCCACTCCTTAGCTGTTCGCACAATGAATGTGTTCCCAAAACGCTTTGTACGTATGGGTGGGATATCCGCCATGTACCGGTGGCGCAACGCCGTACGTTTTGTGGTCCGGTGATTTAAGGCATGCATCGCAGCGACAGATATATTTAACTGCATGCAGTTGTACGTTCGACTTCGTGCAGTCATGATATCAACTGCACGCGTCGGCTGCAGTCGAGTGAAGTCAATATCAACTGCATGCAGTCGTGCCTTCAACTTTACGCGGTCGGATACAGTCGTGTAGTGTCGACGTACGCTATCTATCAACTTTATTTTGAGGCACTTACAGATCAAATTATACACTAAGCTCCTGGGCTAGATGCGTGGCGCAAATTGCGCAAAGTCAGATCAAACTGCATGCAGTTGAATAAATGGACTGCGTGCGGTTACTGCGATGCAGTTCGTCTGATGGTAGCCTTAGTTCAGATGTTTTAAGGATAGTTATTATGTTGACGAATAGGGAATGTGACGATAAGGAAAGTAGCATACTCACTTGTGTTACTAGTGACAGGTATCGTTGCTTCCGTCTGTAACACATCAGCTACAAAGTTCAAAATTAAATAATTAATAAATTTGTCTCTATGAAACACACTCAGTAGCAATACAATAGAATAAAAAGAATGAAGTCGCAGGCAACAGCTAGTAGAATAAATATTTTTTTATTCTGGACAAAAAAAGCACAACGGTTACAAACACAAAGTAAAAAAGAAAACAAAAGTACAATAACAATATAAGTAGGTATTAATATGGGGTATTTGTACCTATATTGTTATTGTACAATCTACCATCTTAATAAAATGTTTTCACGATTTCATCGTTGGTACCGCAATGAAAGAGAAAAAAATAATATGAAAAACATTTACTATGCAAGCTGATTAGTAAATCGGCTAGCAAAATGAACATCGGTATAATTATTTAGCGAAGTTTACAAAAAACAGGTTAACTGAACAGGAATAAACACGAGCATATAAGCATATTATAGGCACTTGGCTATGCTTGAAAAGTTGAATTAAGTTAAAGTTATTTTAGTTTAAATTAACCAAATGGTAATGAATGTATTAAAACCAAAGTAGTGATGAAACGCCCCCTGCGTTCGGCTGTTTTAAGGCAAGATATGTTGATGAATCAGAAATGTGTGTGCGTATATGTAGGTTTATATTATATTGAATATATAATGTATGTTTATTAATATATATATTTGTTCTCTTATTTCTTATATTTGTTCTCTTTTCTTTTTTTTTATGCACCGGCCATGTTTGCTCTTTACCACACTTAGTTGACTGGTAGAGAATGCCTAAGATATTAAGTCCGCCTTTGTATCTTTGTTGTGCATTTTAAATAAATCAATAAGTGTGACAATATGAGAAATAACAATACTCACTCGTGTCACTTGTGATAGGTGTTGTTTCATTCGTCTGTGAGTTTTCAGCTGCAGAATTTAAAAATATTTATATTTATTTCTATGACATATTCATTGATAAAACATATGAGGCCCAAGCTTAAAGACGAACTTGTGAACAAACTAGAGACATTTTATGATTTTTTAAAATGAGATTAGGTGTTACAGTGTTCTTTATCTGGTTTCAGTAACAAAGGCATTAGAATTAAAACGAGATTGGTACACAATTTTGCGTTTAATTCAAAATTGTGTACCAACACCCTAAGCGAACGCCGGCGTTCGTTCTGTCATTGTCTTTTTTATTGTGTCTCTAATTACGGTATTCGAAATGTTTTTGGCTTTTGGCCAAATTGATTACCGCTGAGTAAACGCAAATATAATTGCTTCAATTACTCACTTTATTAGAAAAAAATATTGTTATATCCGATGGAGTTAACCAACATTTAGATATCATTTAAAAAAATCTTCAAAACCTTTAGGTCCCACTTCAATAAATACATTTTGTATTTTTCAAATAATAATAGCCTTAGCTTTGTCCCTTGAGAAACACTATTACAGATGTCGTTCGAATAACATAGTATTTATTTTTTAATGGAATTAATTTAATAAATATAATTCATTTACATGAATTATCAACAATTTGATTTTAATTTGATTGAATTAGACATTGACTCGAACATTGAATAATCTATAAAGTATAAAATGCTTACCTGAACACTCATTCTTAAGATCCACTTTAATTATGCAGGGGCAGGGTCTTAAACATTCATTAATGTCTGAAAAAATATCAGTATCATCAGTCAATACGTATTTTACAACATAACGATAAATTGCCTGAAGAAGTATGCAAAAGTTTTTAACATTTCCATAGTAAGGTTTTAGGATCCATGTTAAAAAAAACAAGGTAGGTATTTACCGGGCTTGAACCGAGAGGCATTCAAAATTTAAAAACCTGTATCTACCTGATCCTAACAGACCCGGGATTTGAGGCTCTGCAGTCACTCTTGTGACCCCGATCAATTAAACAAAAGTGAAAATTTTCTACAAATTAACTAATTTACTCTATTGTTATAAAGAGGTTTTCGTAAGTGAAGATGTACGAGGTGTTCTTGGAAACTATTCATGCGATTTTGAAAATTCTTTCACTAATAGAAAACTACTCTACCGCTAAGGTCATTCATTTATAAAATATGCACGTTCCTTGCTGTAGACCACAGGAGCGAAGCCAAGAAAAAAAACCAGTATGCAATAAGATTAAAAAGTAATGCAAGATAACTAAAATTAATGTCAAAAAAAAAAAATTGCATCTTTAAATATTGCTCCACTCCCGTTGGGTGTAACGTAATTTTATATACCTAGCATATAGCTTTTTTTTTGGATAATGACCCTTTTTTTATTCCAACTAGTAGTTCCTCAGACTAGCACGATCAAACCAACAAACAAATTCTTAAGGTTTATAGTATTAGTACTATCTTCAGTGAACACGCACGTGTCAGCTACACCGTAACCGGTCATAATCAGTGAAAAGCATTTTATATAAAGAGGAAGTTTTGTTCGTAGTAAACATGACAAAATAAATAAATAAAAAAAAAACATGAAAATAAAAAATATAAAATTAATGGAGTATTAATAAAAGTTTAAAGATTTTACTGAAAAACTGATGATAAATTCTTGACTAAAATAAGTTCAGATTGACGACATAAAACTTTGAAGAAATCGTTCGACTGTCATTTGTATGTATAGCAGTGACAATTTCACAATTAATTCGGCCAGAGTGCTAGACAAACTTGCAAACTGACGAAGCGTTTGGCGCTAAATCCTGCGTGCGCTTGCGAGTTTCTTATTAACTTTCCTCTAATTAATATGCAGTAAAAAAAAACACGTGTATTTAGTAATTGTGCCTGCTTATTTTTATAATAATCAATAAGTTGTTGATAATATGATTAGTTAAATACTCATTACATTTTTAAAGTCATGATATCTCTCGAATGGAACGTGTAAATTGATACATTTAAAAAGAAATATACAGGCACTGCACTAGACTTAAACATGTAGTAATTTCTTTTAATAAGAATTGATATAAAACTACAAATAAAGTATAATTTTGGTGCTCTAAATAAAAAAAAAAAATTAAAACAGGTGTAACCTAACTATGAAAGTCTTTTTATTATATTAGTATAGAGTTAAAGATTCCTTCATAAAATGTATTCTTAAGACAACGAGTTTAGGCAGTCTGAAAAAATAAATAATGAATTAAAAAACTATCCAAACTGATCTTACATTCAAATTCTTTATGAGCTGCCTCGGTATATCTAAGTGCATCAAAAATTCTTCCTTTTAAGATCGTTATATTCTTAGAGCATCCATCTGTTGTTTTTAATGTTAGATACAACGATATATTCTTAACGTCAGACTTTAATTTAGATTTGAATGGAAAACAATCTTTTCCATCACCGTTTTCTAACATTATTTTTGTTTCCTTTTTCTTCTGTACATCTGGAAGGTTAAAGAACAATTAAATATAATTTTTTTAATAAAACACAGAATGTCTCTGAAATAATTCACTTTTTTAGTAATAAAAAAATATATATATTTATATTCGTTAAATTACAAAACATGGAAATTGAAGACATGGAAAAATTTGGATGTCGCGTTTTTCGGCTCTGCCACTCTTCAAAACGATCTCACATTCATGAAAACGCGCCTCAGAAGTTGAGTAGCAATGTTTTTGATTTCTTATCTAATGTTTTCTTTTATCCCCCTCACAGAGCCCAGACCTCACTCCTTCGAATCTACAAAAGTGTTTTTTTCTGAGACACTATAGTATTATACCACCAAGCTAATAAACAGCGTTGCGATAAAAACCGGCCGAGGGTTTGTTGGACCTCGCGCATTCCGGGTTCCGCACCAAGTGTGGAAGTTGTGTAAATTAACTAATTTTGTAATAAAATAGAGAAAATGTGAATTGATTCTTTTTTTTTCATATACAGTACTGGTTTGTGCGATTAGATTTGCTCGCGTGAAAGTTGACAATAGGCGAATTGCCGTAAAAAATGTAATTAGTCCGTCTTTTAGATTATTCAAAAATAAGGGACACGTATTTTTTTATTTGTATCTTAAACCAAAAATGACAAAGGTATAGCCCATTAAAGTTACGTGTAACGTCACGCCCAGCGCGCCGTGCTGCATTTTTTCGGACGGGGTTGTCGTCAGACGTAACTTTAATGGGCTATATCTTTGTTATTTTTCTGCCTGAAGTGAGATATTCATTCGCTCTACCATAGCCTCTCTTTCGGACCGGATTAGCTCCTTACTAGCCCGAGCACTGGGCAGATAATGTTTAATCGAAAAAAGAAAAAATACGTGTCCAATATTTTTTTATAATCTAAAATAAACGGACTAAATAAAATGTAATTATTTTGACCTTGGAAACTACCCTATTATTATATAAAACAATACTCCTGACTCACCAACGTATCAACATCCAGACTAAATCAGAGTATACTTATCTATATATATATATATATATATAACATGTATGTATTTAGAAATAATAATTTATATAAGTATGTTTATCAGTTGTCAAGTACTCATAACAAAAGCTCTGCTTAGATTGAGATTAGGCAGCGTTGTGTGATAGTCGCAGAATATTATTATTATAACTGAAATTCTCGTCTACGCTACATGCAATCTTTTTGATAGTATTCTACTTATCGACTCGCACTCGGCCGGTTTTTTCCAAGGACATACCTTCTTCATAAAATATCGTGAAGAACACATCGGCAGACAAATTTTCGAAATTAAATATCACATTCAAATCATTGATTGCAAGATTTAATAATATGTACTCGGAAGTAAATGGTGAATTCATTTTTTTCGGCTGTTTACCTAAAAATTAAGAAAATCTATAATATTCTGCACTGTAATATTATTGTACATATTATTCCCAGTTTCTTATTTGTCGCAAAACAAAGCAAACCCGTGATTTTGACAAGAACTTCATCATAAACCCAAACTATTTCAGGTTTTTCATCAAAAATCTGGATTGTTACAGGTTTATGATGAAATTGAGTTTAAAATTTGTCATCTTCCGGTTTTCACCAAAAACCTAGGTTTTTACCACACATCCATCTCAACATTCTCATATCCGCTACATGCAATCTTTTTCATCCGTCTTTTTCACAGCCCAACATTATGAACCATACAGTACGACAGGTCTTATTACGGACTTTTAAATTTTGCCCTTCAACTTGAGGGGCATCCGTGGGTCGCAAGTTGTTCCAATGACCTGTCGCCATTTCATCCATCCTGAATTGATCCGATGTGTTACGTCTCTGTCTACCTCGCTGTTTCCTTTGATAAGCGACCCGAGGTACCGGAAGTCGGAGCAGATTGGTATGGGAGTATTCGGTTTTTGTTCTGCTCAATTTTAGGCCAATACTCTCCAGCCTGTGCCACTACACGTCCGATTTGCTCTAGACCTCTAAGCCACTCTCGGCAACCGGCACAATGTCGTCGGCAAACAGCATACACCAGGGAGCCACTTGCTGGATGTCCGACGTCAGGGCGTCCATTATCATCAGCCGACTGCCACATTGAAGTTGCTAGTGTTGCTCACTGTAGACCGGACTTGGGTACTGTATTGATTGTACTTGCTCGGATCAACTGCATACTTCCGAGGCACCCCTTTCTCCTTTTTTTTTTCTTTGTTCCTTCTTTAATATTCCTTCACTAATTTTTTTTTATGTTTTTGGCTTGGAAACTAAATTTTTATCTATTAATGGAAATTCAAGATGGCGGCTGCAATAAATTATCAACTTTTTCGATATGGGTGTCGTTTTCATGGTTTTCGAGGGTGTTGAAACCGATAGTACTGTCAAAATATAAATCCAAGATGGCGGCTGCAAGAAATTAATCAAATTTTCCGTCATGGGTGTCGTTTTCATGGTTTTCGAGGGTGCTGAAACCGATAGTACTGTCAAAATGTAAATCCAAGATGGCGGCTGCAAGAAATTATTAACTTGTCCGTCATGGGTGTCGTTTTCATGGTTTTCGAGGGTGTTGAAACCGATAGTACTGTCAAAATATAAATCCAAGATGGCGGGTGCAAGAAATTATCAAATTTTTCGTCATGGGTGTCGTTTTCATGGTTTTCGAGGGTGTTGAAACCGATAGTACTGTCAAAATGTAAATCCAAGATGGCGGCTGCAAGAAATTATCAAATTTTCCGTCATGGGTGTCGTTTTCATGGTTTTCGAGGGTGTTGAAACCGATAGTACTGTCAAAATATAAATCCAAGATGGCGGCTGCAAGAAATTATCAAATTTTTCGTCATGGGTGTCGTTTTCATGATTTTCGAGGGTGTTGAAACCGATAGTACTGTCAAAATGTAAATCCAACATGGCGGCTGCAAGAAATTATCAACTTTTCCGTCATGGGTGTCGTTTTCATGGTTTTCGAGAGTGTTGAAACCGATAGTACTGTCAAAATATAAATCCAAGATGGTGGCTGCAAGAAATTATCAACTTTTTCGTCATGAGTGTTGTTTTCATGGTTTCGAAGATGTTGAAATAGTGCTGTCAAAATGTACATAAAATAGGATAGTATTTTCTTTTGTACAATTATTGAATGTTTACCTTCCTACTGAGTTGTAAAAAGTTGGTCACCAGCTTAAACTTTTGTTTATTAAACAGATTGCAACACACCTTTTCTGACGAAAATGATAAAGAGAATATTTTAAATTTTTTTCAGACGTTCCCAAAGGCTTCGCCTAATATCTCGAGAAGATAAAATTCGTGTCGAACACCCGAAAACAGCCGTTTATGAGTCCAGTACCTCTACCATGAGTTTAAAGCAATAGTGTTTAAACTTCGTTCCATCCGGGTGTCCCTTGACACCTCTCAACTTTTTTTATGGTGGGAAAAAATCATGCAATGACATCCCCCGCTCTTAGGTGGAGCGGGATATAGTGTCAGACTCTTACTGACTAAAAGACCCACCCCGTTCCTTCTAGCCTTCATACCGGGGCTCGAGCGCCCTTTCGGATAACCCTGGCCCCAGTAGGCTTCGATCTGGCTAGGTCCCTGCTGTTGCTGACAACTCCTTGAGGCGCGCGGGAACAGTGCGCGCCGTCGATGACTTGGGCTTGGGCCCCTTTCTACTTAAGGGCCCACCACAGAACCTCATGAGGTACCCGGTCATATGCATTTTCGAGGTCAACGAATACCATGTGAAAGTTTTATATATATAGCAAATATGGCATCCGTTGTACCCCGACCAGGCATAAAATCGAATTGGTTCTGTGAAATTTCACTCTCTTCTCTTAGTGGTTTTTCAATAACTTTCTTCCAGGCTTTCATAGTATGTGACTTTAGCTTTATTCCTCTATAATTGTTGCACTCAAGCACATCACCCACAAGGGTAATTTATTTATAAATAAATAAATAAATCACCCTTGTTTTAAAGATGGGCACCAGAGAACTGTTGCACCAATCATTAGGTATGGCTTCTATTCGCAACAACTTATTGAAGAACAAAGCCAACCACGTCCATCTATCCACACTCAGCAACTTCCACACTTCAACTGGTATTTAGTCTGGACCAATTGCATTACCGTTCTTCATTCCATTTACAGCTATTCTAACTTCATCCATACTAATCATTCTCATTAAACCCACAGTCACTGGTTTATTCTCTAAAATCTTATTTCATTTGTTTTCTTTATTCATCAATCATTCAAAATAGTCCTTTCATCTCTTCTGATAGAATCCTTCCAGTCTCATCCCCTGTACATCTTAATTATCTGACAAACATCTCTCGCATTTGTCTCTGTTGCTCTAACAAGCCGTTAGGGATCTTTTGGGCCTACCGGACTGTCTAGTGTGTCGTATAGTTTGCCCTGGGCTTTTGCTTTTGTAATTGCCACGATTTTCTTGGCTTAAAAAAGGTACATGAACCTACTGTCAAATATTCCAAAAAGGTTATTTAAATTTTTTGGCAATGGATTTCAGCAGAACAATGTTGTTTTCATTTAGCTAAATAAAAAAATATAAAATTATGAGACGAAAACCAAATGATCAAAATATGTAACTTACAAATTTCATCAATGTCACAGTGATTCGCGTTAACTGCCCGAACTGATAACACTATTGCACATACTTTGAAAATTATAGAATTCATAATCACAGTTTTAACATTAATATATGACTTTTAGATTTTATAATTCTAATACGGAGCGAATAAATGAGAGTGTTCTATGGTGACATGCGTTTGATTCACTGATAAATTATTTATTATGGTTTTAAATTCTACAAATATATTATATTATTTTACAGCTATCATGTTGCTCTTATATCCTGTAATAATTTATTTTCCTGTTATTTTGACTCATAAGGAAAAAGAGAGTTCGGCCATATGAAATTAATTATGATATTTGAGGTTCAAATGAAACTCATTATGCATTCTGGTTAGTAATTATGATATATAATTTATAAAATAACTATATCCACTCTAGGTGGAGCGAAATGGTGTTAGACGACTAAAAATCACTAGTGTTCTTTCAGTCGCTTTTTGCGTATCAGAAGCCTTACCATGAGTTCTTAACGCGATTCATTTTACGACCTAAAGTGAACTGTGAAAGGAATGGAGCTATATAGGGCGCACGCCGTACAGCTCCATCCTTCTTTCTCAATTGTACAAGTGACATTTTAACACGTCATGGTAAGGTTTTAGGGTCGTAACTTTTCCGAACAATTACAGCAGTAAACAGGGTTTTTTTTTCTTTTTTCTTTATGGTGGGAAAATTCATCCAATGACAACCCCCGCTCTTTGGCGGAGCAGGAGATAGTGTCAGACTCTTACTGACTAAAAGTCCACCCCGTTCCTTCGTTGCCTTCGTACCGAGACCGAGCTTCCCTTTCGGATAACCCTGGCCCCAGTAGGCTTCGACCCAGCTGGGCCCCTTTTTTTTTTTTATGGTGGGAAAAAATCATGCATTGACATCCCCTGCTCTTGGGCGGAGCGGGAGATAGTGTCAGACTCTTACTGACTAAAAGACCCACCCCGTTCCTTCTAGCTTTCATACCGGGGCTCAAGCGCCCTTTCGGATAACCCTGGCCCCAGTAGGCTTCGACCCGGCTGGGTCCCTGCTGTTGCTGACAACTCTCGCACAGTGGCGACACCCGGGCGTCACTTCCGCACGAATCCGGTGCAGGAAACTCCCGAACGAACCATGTCCGGTGAGGACCTGCGTCATGCGGAAGGTAAGGACGCCGTGAGGTCTTTCCAGCCTCGCCTCAAAGAGGGGACTTACCGCCATGATTGTGGCGTGCCCAGCACTGGGTTGCGATAGTTGTTGACGCCATTTCACCATGAGATCCCGCCGGAGCTCTGTCCGCCATGCCGTGACCTGTCGCGGCAGCGGACTTTCACCCCGGCGTTGCATCTCCACGCGCATATCGTGCATGTGTGCAGGGACTGTTGCCTCCAGATCCCACGGTGGTAGGCCAGCCAGAAGGCTCACCGCTTAGCGGGAGACCGTGCAGTATCCCCGCACCATCCTTATCGCCATGACCCTCTGGCAGGCGTTCAGTATGGCCACCGGTTGCTTTTTCAGCGACGGCGCCCACACCGGCGCCCCGTAGAGGGCCATGGACCGAACGATCCCCACGTAGAGACTCCGGCAGGAAGCGTCTGGACCCCCAAGGTTGGGCAGGAGCCGCTTGAACGCAGCTCCAGCCCGGTTGAGTTTGGGAGCCAGACGTCAGAAGTGCTCCATGAAATTCCACCGGCTGTCGAGGACGAGTCCCAGGTACTTCATCGTCGACCCGACACCGATGTGAACTCCTCCTACCGTTAGTTGGGAACTCAATGGCGCAGTTTTTCCCGTACCGTTTTGTACGGGCGTCCCCACGGGTCCGCGTTCAGAGACCCCAGCCACACGTTGCGGGCCTCCAGTATGGCCCGCTTGATCTCCGCTCGGAGGGTGCGTTTTGCCGCTCTGTATCCCTCATACAGCTCCGCCTCTCTGGCCTCCGCATCCGGCGGGTGGATGCGGCGACTGCAGTGTCTGGCGTACCGGCGCCGCGCGTGACTGCATGCGTTGCGCAGTGCAGCAATCTCCGGCGACCACCAGCACACCTGGCGCTTAGCTCGCCCTGGACGGACTCGGGGCATTGCCGCGTCGCAGATTCGCGACATGGCCTCCCGGAACCACTCCGCCTCGACGTCGATGTCGACAGGCCTGTCCGGTGCTTGCACCCAGGCCTGTACCATCGCGGCTTCCAGGAGGAGCTCCCGGTCCATCTGCTTAAGCGCCCATCGCGGACCGCAAGGGCTTTGTCGGACCGGCGCGGCCGAGGTTTCGGCGGAGACGTCCAACCGGATGTACCGGTGGTCGGAGTACGTCTCCACCTCCTCCATAACGCGCCAGTCGACGACACGCGGCGACAGAGTGGGGCTGGCGAACGAGATGTCCACCACTGATTTACCCCGCATCCGAACCAACGTGGGGACAGAACCCCGGTTCAGGACGACCAGGCCCAGCTCCAAAGCCCCGTCCTCCACCATCCGACCCCGTTGGTTCGTGTACCGGGAACCCCAAGCCGTGTTCCAGGCGTTGAAGTCCCCGCAGACGATCACGGGGAGGGTACCAAACCCAGCGACGACGACATTTAGCTCCATGAGGGAGACTTGGAGATCGTCGAGAGATCTGTTCGGGGACAGGTAGACGCCTACCACTGCAATGTCCCCGAAACGTGCTGCCACGCAACCCCGTCCCCTCGCAACAGCCTCGAGGGGCGGGGTACCGGCGGCGGCCGACGAGATTAACGTCACCAAGCCGTCTAGGTCCTGAACCCAGTCTCCACGGGGATGGACGTAGTACGGCTCGGAGACGACGGCGACATTGATCGACCACTGCGCCATGCTCTGGAGCAACAGATCCTGAGCGGGGGCGCAGTGGTTGATATTCGCCTGGAGGAGACGGAATGGGGCCGTTATCCTCCTCCCGAGCCCTTATTGAGGGCACTGCCGCAGTGGGTGCGGCGGCGACGGTGGCGGCGGCGGCCAAGGAGACGGCCGCGGTGGTGAGGACGACGGCGGGGATGGGCCTACGGGCCTTGCCCTTGGCCTTGGCGGGGGGGTCGCAGGACCTGCCCCCAGCCCGGTGGTCGGCCGGTTTGCCTGCAGCCGCAAATGCGTAGCAGTGCGGTGCCGCGCTGCAAGTGACGGCCTTGTGACCGTGCTGACCACATTGAAAGCAGCGGTCGCTGCGATCCACCTCCGCTGCGCAACACGCCCCCACGTGGTGCCCCACGTGGCAGCGATAGCAGCGCAGAGGTCTGGGCTCCAGCAGCTTTACTCGCGCGGAGACCCAGCCCACCAAAAGCCGACGGCCCTCCCCGGTAATGTTTCTGGCCGCTGACACGGGGCAACTCACCGTCACTGCCCCCATGCCCGTGCTGTCAGCACGGATGGTGCCCGCCCGGACCTGGTCGGTAAGGCACCCTCCCGTCCTGACCACGGCGGCCACGACCTCGTCCACCGTCACGGAGTCGTCCAGGCCCATAATGCGCATGTCAACGCACTTTGTGGGCCTGGACACTCTGCGCCTGGCCTGCGCCGACGGGCCCGACCTGGGTGTGGCTACCGAGGTTGCGGTGGCAGCAGCAGCGTACGATGCCACCTTTCGCTGGCCGGAAGCCGCGAGTGGGGGACGCAACACGATACCCTCCAGCAGGGACAGCTGCTGCTGGAAACGCAGCTGGAACTGCTGCTGCTGCTGTTGCAGCTGCTGCTGGAAAGCAGCTAGTTCCCGCTGCACCAGCGTCAGCAGCTGGCCCTCCGGCTCGGGCTGGGCCTGGGGCCGGCTTTGCCCCTGCCCTTGCTCGAGCCCACCCCCCGTCTGCTCCCGGCCACTGCCGCCATTTGGCACCTTTCCAAGCTCAGCCCGGACTTCAGCCCGGAGCTCGGCCCGGAGCTCAGCCCCGAGCTCGCTCCGAACCCTGGCCACCCTCTTCTCGAGAGAGGCGTCGAAAGCCTCCCTGAGGGACGCGGCGTGTTTTTGGACAGTCTTTTCTTTCGACGTCCTCTCTTTTTTGCGGCTCATGTCCCGCAACAAGTTGATAGCCAGCCTTTGGAGGGACTCCCCGTCTGAGTCTGCCTCAGTACGCCTCTCGCTGCCAGATGGCTCCGAGAGGTCTCTTCCCGAGCCGGCCGCACCGGGGTGACGCCCCTCCGCGGCAAGCCTGGCGGCTCGCTGAGCGGAGTCCTGGGCCGTTAGACCCCTCCCCTTTCCGCGGGACCGGCCCGCGCCACGTCTGCTGGTGGGGATTTTGCTCAGGGGAGAGGACTCCTCAGAGGACGACCCGTCCTCCCTCCTGGCAGACGCGGGGCGCTTCAGGGAGACACTCGAGTTCCTCCCGGGATCGCTCGCCACTTTCTCCGTCTCCGAGCGCCCTTCTTCCCTCCTCACAAACTCGGAGCGTTTCTGGGAGGAACTTGTGTTTCTCCCAGAATCAACCGCCATCTCTTCCGCCTCCGAGCCCTCCGAGCCCCCTTTGGATGCCGCGTCGGACTCCGACCGCGCATCACTCTCCTCTGGTTTTTTGTAGAATTTTGATTTTGAATTTTTATCCATTTCCATTTTGTTCCCACGAGTATTATACTTCGGGTACTTGCTCAAAACACGTGGTTCGCACTAGAGACTAATTTAGCTACCCATTAGTTAAGCTAACAACCTCCCTCACGGTGCGCCGCCGCTTGGAGGTTTGGGGTAATTTTTTATAGAGGTTGTCTTCCTCGCGGACCGGGCGGTTAAGCCAAGACCCTCGTCCCCCATCAAAAGTCAGAAACATGACCTTGGACAATTTCTGGGGCTACGAGACTAACGGTAGCAGGAGGAGGGGCAAGCCTTCCTCCTGCCTGCCCGGCGGCAGTGTGAGTGCACACCGAGCCCGCTCTAACTTCGCCACTGTGCCCTCTGCTATAGTAGAGGGACACGCGTTGAAGCGTTCCTTCAGACAGAACATTCGCAGACGGCCATCGAGGCCCCTTAGGCAGCAATACCCAAGGGGGTCATTGGCCGCCAGGGTGCACCGTCCCGCAGACTGGCCTTCGCTTCGGACGTATCCGCAAGGGAACTACAGCCTGCGGGCACTCGTGGAGGTTTTCTGTCGTGGCACCCCCCAGCTGGGCCCCTGCTATTGCTGACAGCTCCTTGAGGCGCGCGGGAACAGTGCGCGCCGTCGACGACTTGGGCTCGGTCCGGACAGTTACTGGCCGGTCGGACAGCGAGCTACCCATTGCTCGCCGTCCTCAAGCCCGCGCCTACGGTGGCCGAAAATCGGGATCGGAATCCCGGCGGCGGCTGCGGCACTGTGCAGCACCGCCGTTGCCTGATGCGGTCGGCCTCCTCCTTCGCTAGCATTAAGCAGTAAACAAGTTATTTGTAAAACGCGAACAACCTTGCAGGACTGTATTATTTACATCATAAACAACCACTTTTGTTCTGTGACTTTTTACAAAACATTTTTTTTTTTAATCAAAAACCAACCTTCAAGATTTCTTGGTTCTATCTAACACATTCAACTGTGTATTTTTTGCTATACCTACCTACGTCTGTATGACGCAACGCAAATGCATAAAGCACCTCCGCTGATCGATCTTTTAAATATTTTATTTTTGTATGAAAATCTGATGAACTAAAATATGACTAAAATGTCTTAGAACAAATATTGTTGTTTATGACGATAGTGACATAGTCCTGAGGGGTTGCTGGTGTTATATAAACTGATGCGAAATTGTTATACAAATTTATACTACAACATTAAACAGACCATTTACGTGTGCTTCGTAAGGTTTTGAGCTCGTGAACCTTCTATGTTACATTACAGTAATACTTGTAATGATGTGTCAACCTTCTTGCATTCGCGCTTCCCAAACAAACAGTTAAGCCATTATGACCAAACCAGTAATAAATGGTTCTGATGAAAATGTATTAATCTGTTGATGAAGCTGGAAGATAGGCACGAAAACTCCTCATCCAAACCTCGTTAGCCAGAAGCACCATCTTATCATCACCATATTTCTGTTGGTGTTATTTTGTTTTTTCCTTTTGAGTTATCCTTTCAACTTCGAATTAACAATATATTAAAAGGTAAAACTGTACTAAACTCTATTTATTCAGATAGCTTATTTTATAATAATTTCAATGATATAAGCTTAGTAGAGCTACGCTGCGTAATTTCTGAGATATCGTAGTTTTAGTGTAAGCGGAGAAATCCCGTGAATTGGGCTGGGCGCATCGCATCGTAACAGACAACGAGTAGTTGCGCAAAAAGACCTTAACGTCGGAGGGGTTATGGAACCCTAAAAACACTTACCCTAAAAATTTGCAAAATTACTTTAGTTTTACAAGTCAATAACAAACAAAACAAAACGACACCCAAAACAATCGACTTTCTTTACATTTTTCTGTCACTGGTGCCGTACATTTAGATCACAATTTGCTGACTTAACATTATTTGGTTATTATGTCACTACTTAGAAAACAATACATCATCGGGGTAATAGGCCCAGAAAGTTAGACGGCTTCGTCTCGAAGGACCAAAATACATATATGTATAAATATGTTGTCACTGACAAGGATTAATAATATGTCCCTTGTAACCCTCATCTCATACGAGTATCTTACTTAACTTACAAGATAACGCATTGTCAAGATTTTAGGTTTTGAAGGAACAAAATACTTGGATTATCACCACTAATACGTGTATAAATTTTAATGAAATAGATACCTTTTCTTGAGTAGGAAATCATCAAATAATTTCTCCTGATTTGAGTGTTAGAGGGAGTGTTTTACTGACTAAAACCTAATTGTCTTTCAGATGCACTTTAAATTTTAGGGCCACGGCACTTCTTTCATACGTTCCACCCGTGTCTTTAAGACGCACTTTACATTTTAGGGCCACAGCACCTCTTTCATACGTTCCACCCGTGTCTTCAGATGCACTTTAAAATTTAGGGCCACGGCACCTCTTTTATACATTTTGCAGTCCTAGCAAGCATCGGTCTTACTGATCCCTCCAGTATTGCTGACATCTCTTTGAGGCGTGCTTGAAACACTACGCTTCATTGATTTGTTCTTGCTGGATGGCTGGACGGCTAACTTACCATTGCTTGTTGTTCTCAAACCCGCACTAATAGTGGCAGGGAATCGCTCTGCGACTTTCAACGCTCGAAGCGTCTTCTGTGACAGCGGTTGGGTCGTGAGGATCTCTGCTCCCTCAGGACGAAAATATTTTTTTTTATTATGGATAGACTCACATTTGACCACTATCTCACCTGTTGGAAAGCGATGATGTGACCGACGATGGAGCACGCTTGCCTAGAGGTAACCTATTCACTCCTGACTTATAGATCCCTAAGTTGTAACTATCAGGAAACACAGACTGCGGCAAGGAAATCAAATCCTTAGCTGAAGGCTGTCTCCTTCGCAGAAGGTGATGACCGCTTCTCATGCCCTTTTGCTCCGGATTATAATTTGGCCAATCATTTAATCTGCCTTTTCTGAACTTTATTGGGGTCGGCTTCCAATTTATTTGATAATAGCTGTTTTATATTTCCTGGCTTCAATCTACTTCTAGTGATCGTCAGGTCTACAAATGACATCCGGGACCAAGAACTTAATGTACACGTAGAGATGTCGATTTTGTTAAGATGGTTGGCCATTCACGGACCGACTGACAGAAAATCGACGTACCTATTCAGCTAATATAATTTTAGAGTTAACAATATAGATTGATAGCTACCTTCGTTAATAGATACGTACTGGTACTACTCAACAACATCCATTACGTTTAAGATTAATTCAAGACATTAGATAACGACTGACCTCCTTTCAAAACTCTCTCTGGTCAAAGGCTCGATTAATGAGAAGGCCTTTACGATTACGTAGGGTTCACACTTAAACCTCTGTGCCTTTATAAATAGTTAGTGGAACACGCCTTATTCGTACTTAGGTTAATTTTCTTAGTCTTAGTTGTAATTGTTTTAGGTTTGTAGGGCTTTGTGCTAGATTTGAAAGGGCAGGATTATTTCTATGCAAATCTTTTCGAGTGGTAACGGCCCCGACTTACGAGTTGTAGCTCGTGGGTTCAAACCCAGCCAGGCGCATTACTTTGTGTAATTTATTTCGTCACCACTGCTCTCAAAAAGGTGAAGGAACACATAGTAAGGAAGCATGTCCTAGAACCAGAAATTCGAAGCCATGTGACATTCACTAACCCGCACTGGGCCCGCGTGGTGGATTACGGCCCATTCCCTATCTCTAGAGAGGAGGCCTGAGTCCCAGCAGTGGGAACATTAAAAGGCTGATTATACCAGTCTTTTCGAGAGGAATGAAAGGAACTGAGGTAGCTTTTGCCCAAGAGAGTGACCATTCAGACTAATAAAAAATTGGTTTCCTAAACTATTGGGAGAAAATTTATCCTCTATCTAATATCTCCTGCATCGAAAAAATATTTATTTGGTCTACATATAGACATTCTGGGGATGTGTGTCTTGTGTATGTGAGTTCATACGTTTGTAAAATTACCCACAAAACAGAAGTAATTCCTAGTACGAGGGAACGTGAAAATTGGAATAATCGGTTTTCTTCTAGTGCTGATAAGGAGCAATCAAGACTAAACAACGCTAGCTGAATGCAGGCAAGGCATATGTGTTCATGCATTACATACAAGGATATATTCAGGTCTGGGTGCGGCTTTTAAGCTGTCATTTGTTTCTCTTTTTCAGTCGTTTGAAGTTAATAAATTCATTACCGAAGGGCTTAGCCAAGTTGAGAATCTACAATCGTTAACACAAGTAAAAAACTTCAAATATATGGGAATGATTTGAAGTTTTATAGTCACGTGGTCAGAACAAAGAGATCGAAAGCGTTGCCGACTCGAGGCGATCGACAAAAGAGAATCAAAACAAAACAGTCGTAATTTGACTAGGCCTGCGGTCATGTAATGGGGTTTGTTTTGAGACGGGAAATCATTCAATAACTTTTCCTGCTGTAAAGTGGAGCGAGAAGGCGCGTCAGACTTTTACTGAATAAGACGCACTTATTCATGAGCAGTGGTAGCCGAGTGGTAACGGCCCCGACTTACAAGTTGTAGGTCGTGGGTTCAAACCCAGCCAGGCTCATAACTTTGTGTAATTTATTTTATCACCACTGCTCTCAAAACGGTGAAGGAAAACATCGTGAGAACTAAAACTTCAAAGACATGTGACATCCGCCAACCCGCACTGGGCCCGCGTGGTGGATTACGGCCCATATCCTCTCCTAAAGAGGAGGTCTGAGTCCCAACAGTGAGAACATTATAAGGCAGATGATGATGATGATGTTATCCTTCAGTTACCTATTGTGTTCTAGGATCATGGATTTCTGAAAGGGATATTGTTCGAAAATTCATCATGATAACTGATTTCTAAGTTGTGATGACCAAGTAGGTAGTCGTTACATGTAAAATACTGGTATTCCGTTGCGTAGCGACATCTATTTATTTTTTTTAATGATTTAAACCAGTGCTTGGTTGCGATCCCACCTGATGGTAATAAGTGATGCAATGACGTCACATAGTAACTAAAACATCAAAATCCAGTATCGCAGCATCAAAGTTCCCGAAATCAACTATCGGGCATTTTCCCAAAACTAGACATAACACCTGTCTGCAGAATCCACCTTTTTGAAGGGAGATATTAGAACTTTAAACTCTGTTGCGTATGAGTCTAAAATCGCGTCTGATTTAGACTGAAGGCTTACTTTAGTTGGAAAAGTGTTCAGCCGATTGAATTTTCCGCAAATTCACCTAATAAGTACCATACCAATTATGTTTTGCTTAAACTGATTTTATTATTTTAATGAATGCCAAAAGTAAAATAGAAAGAAAAGAAAGAAAGAAAGAAAGAAAACATGTTTATTCTGCCTGTATAGACACACAAATAATTACAAAATAAAAATTAATAAAAGAAAAACAAAATAAAAATAAAAATTAAAAAAAGAAAAACAAAATAAAAATAAAAAATTAATAAAAGAAAAACAAAATAAAGATAAAAATTAGTTGCCATAACGTCAGGTGTAGACCAGGCCTAACAGATTAGAACCATAGACAACTTTGTTGTCTAGGTTGTCTATTAAAACACGCGTAATAATAACAATGTAATCTGTGCGACGCCGGCCGCCTCGAGAAAGACAAACAAAAATAAAAGTTAAAAACAAAACAAATACAATATAAATACATTCAAATTGTGCGTCGCATCTAGGCAAGAATAGGCCGTTGCTCAGCTTATACTGTGACGCTGGACAAATCCAGCAATCTACAGTGCTGGTTTTCAGCAACCACCGTGAGTGACAAATTGGCGTCCCTTCCGTGAGTAGGTAAACAATAATCAAAGGTCAGTATACATTCTTCTAACATTGAGTTACATACATTATTAAAATTATACAATATGAAAACAAACAAAACATGGCCATAAAGAAAACAACATTAACCAAACTGGACTACATAATACAAAATTTTAACCATTTATTACACAAATATATTAATTTTCATGAAATTACATTCAAAATAGATGAAACTGATTCACCCACAATTATTTTTCTTGCAGCTATCATTTTGTATAGACGGCAAATACAACAACCCTCCGATAGCACCATGACATGGGGAGGCGGCACGATTGCGGCCACTCACCTAGGCGGCTTGGCGAGAGCTAACCGCTCTGGAAAGCAAGAAATTTCATCCGTCTACATATAGAAAATGCATGTGTTACATTGAAATAAATCAATAGGAAGAAAAAAGTGCACAGTATGAGATGAGGCGTACTTATACTAATTGCCCCAAAGTGATGTCTATGTTTGAGTATTGAGAGACCAAATACATTGCGACTCGTTGGGAATAATTCAGTGACCCATCTCCCCCAATAACGAAAACCGCGCCAAGAATACTGACCAAAGAGAGCGAGTTCAAATCGAAGACCACCACCACTGAGGAAGACCATATCCATTACCCGAAGTCCGTGACCGAAGAGGTAAAGTTAAAAATAATATAATATATAAAAAAATAATATTCCACAACTATCACACAAGGCCGACTAGTCCCAAGCTAAGCAGATCTTGTGTTATGGGTACTAGACAACTGATAAACATACTTATATATTTCTAAACACATACATATTATAGACAAATTACCCCCAGACACAGAACAAATGGTCGTGCACATCAGACAAACCCACGACCTCCGTTGTAGCAGACAGGGTTACTAACCACTAGTTCAACAGGCTTGTCGACAAAATAATTATAGTATGATTGATATATTAAGTTATGTCGATAATTGCATGTGCATGAAATATTTTTTCAAAATGTTAATAAAATGTTTTTTTGTCTTCAGGACTCTAAATGGAGGGGGAAGGTCATTCCAACAGTGAGTGGCGGCAAACCTGAAACTACCCCTGAATGCTGCAGTACTGTGATGCGGTGTACAAAGAGGGTATGTGGACAAACGTGGTTCAAATTTGCTGTGTCTCCACTTTAGTTTGTCAAAAAGGTATTTTGGTTTCTGTGTAGTTACAACTCCAAACAATAAACTAGCAAAATGCAACTTTCTCCTTGCTGCCATTTTCATTATGTTATTCTCATTGATATAGGGAGTGATATGACTCCTATATGGTACACTTACACAAAACCTCACACATGCATTCTGTATACGTTGAATTAACCTTTCCGTTCTGGCTAATAGGCATGGTCCATATACCGTGTCACAATAGTTCAGACGAGACAAAATCAGGCTATCTACAAGTTGTTTGCGAAGATCAACACTCAGATGGGCTCTAATCTTATAAAGGAGTTTTAATCTATAAAAACAATTACGCATGGCATTGCTGATGTGTTTCTCAAATCTCAGTTCAGGGTCCATAGTCAAACCCAGATTGCATGCCAGTTCTACCCTGTCAATTTTATTACCATTGATAAAAACTACTGGATTGGATGACAGAATTGTATTGACCATTTTCCTGCTTCCTAAGACCATAAACTTAGACTTTAGTGGGTTCAAAACTAGCGAGTTAGCATCCGCCCATTCCACCACTCTATTGAGATCTGCATTAAGTTTATCCACTGCTTCATTTAGATCTGATGGCTTAAAACAAGTATATAACTGTATGTCGTCAGCATACATATGATACTTGCAGTGCTGGAAAGAATTGATAATATCTGCACTGTAGAGAATATACAAGAGGGGCCCCAAAATTGACCCCTGGGGCACACCACGTGACACATGCCTAGGAGAGGATGAGCTAGTTGATCCATCCTCCCTTTGAATTTCCACGAGCTGTGATCTATTCTGTAAATAGCTTCTGAACCACTCTATTGTTTCCACAGTAAACCCATAGTATGCCAACTTAGAAAGTAATAGAGTGGTGTTGATTGCATCGAAGGCACGTGAAAAATCAAGAAGTGCAAGTATGGTCCCCTCCCCTCGGTCACGAGCCTCCAATATATTTCCCACTACATCTGAAAGGGCTGTGGCTGTCCCACGACCTTTCCTAAATCCAGACTGCAGATCAGGTAGCATGTTATTAGCCTCTAGATACTCCAGCATTTGGTTGTAAACTACCCTCTCCAAGACTTTAGATAAACATGGGAGAATGCTTACGGGGCGAAGATCTTTAACAGTAACTGGGTTGCTGGTTTTAGGTAAGGGACGCACTATGGCACATTTCCATGAGTCAGGGAAAGAGTTTGTATCAATAGACTTATTTACTATTGTTGTGATAGCATGGAGGGTGGTTGGTAAAGTGAGCATTATCATATCGAGACTTAAACCATCTCTTCCCTTAGCATTGGACCCCAAATTCTTGATGATTTTGGAAATTTCAGCCTCATCAACATTTTGGAGCTTAAAATGGGAGTCCCCATATCGGTTAGAGTCAAAATATGTCACTTGTGATGTTGACAATATATTCTGGCCAGGCACATCAAGAAATGCCCTGTTAATTTCATCTGGGTCGTCAAATTGTTCGGGGAGCATGCCATCACTATGATCTGAGAGAACATCAGACTTGAGATTTCTCCACAGTTTTTTTGGGTTTTTTAACTGATTATTAATGTGCCTGTCAAAATACACCTTCTTTTCCTGCAATAGGGCAGCACAAGCTTGTTTTTTTAAATCTAAATAATATTTTTTTGTTGTATTTTGTTTATTCTTATTATAGTTATTTTTTGCTTCGTTTCTTAACTTAAACATTAATTTAATATTGTCTGTTATCCACGGTGAGGGACGGTCTCTAACTATCTTACTTTTTAAAGGTGCATGTAAATCAAATAGTTGGTTTATATGGTAGTTGAAAAAATCTACCATACTATCCACATCTGGCAGTGAGTTTATTTCCATCCATGGTATTGATTCTAAATCTGCTGCAAAGTAATTCTCTAAAATATCCCTTAAAGGACGATATGTAACTAGCCTAGGTTTGCTCTTTACCTTCTTTACTACAGTGTCACACACAATAAACGAGTGATGACCTAGTTCACTGATGTGATTGACTTGTACATTGCGTACTCCTATATCTGTACAAATTAAATCTATCAAGGTACTGCTATCACCTACAAAATGGGTTGGTGACAGTACCACCTGATTTAGACTGGAGTAATTTAGGAATTCCATTAACTCTTTAGTTTTTCCACTACTCGTATCCAATAAGTTTACATTGAAATCTCCCAACACTACTAAATGATCGTACGGTGCCAATGCGCTAATACTTTCAGTTATCCCTTCCAAAAATCTGGAAAATTCGAACCAAGGTGGCCTATATGCTGTACCTATCAATAGCTTTTTACCATTTATAGTAAGGTTTAACCACATCTGTTCCACATCTGAATTTGCAGAGTGCCGTCGCACGCGCGCCCTTACTCCCGTTTTGATATAGAAAGCTACACCCCCACCTCGCCCTCCGCGCATAGTCGCAGGTCGTGGCACATGTTTCAGCCTATATCCCGGAACCTTAGGCGCGCGGCCCTCTTCCCCAGGTTTCAACCATGTCTCATTAATTGCCATGATATCCACTGAGTGTTGTGACATGGCAATCAGAAACTCATCCTGATTAGTTGCCAGTGAGCCAGCATTAAACAAACCAAATTTCAATAATTTTGATTTAGTCATCTTATGTAATGATCAAAATTTGTAATGTAAGTATAATACGAAAATAGAATTATGTTAATCAAATCGCAACAGCATGCATGTCCCAGATTTGCGTAAATATGCCCTGTATTCTCATTGTTTATAAATATTTTGTATTTTAGTGTTATTATTGCAAAATACTCACTTTCATAAGCCCAACTCCCCATATCATGACAGATACGACGCACATACTCGTTAAATCGAAAACTTATACTAATAGAGGTAACATGAATTACTAAAATAAAATGAACAGCACTAAACCAATTATTTATTCGTGGCTGAGAACGGTCCAATAAACTTTCTAATGTCCTCCTCAGATGCAATCCTGTGAGTGGGGTCTCCGGGCTTGCTACAGGCCAAGATGCGACCACGCTTCGACCAGACGAAGCGCCAACCGTGTATCCCTGCAGCAGCCCTTGTTTGCCGAAATAACTGCTGGTTCTGCCTGGTCAGCCGCTCATTAACATAAAAACGGACCGGCTTCCCCGCGAGACCGAGATTTTCAGTAGTGGCGCCTCTCCGCACGCGGGCACCATTAATTAAGGCGTCACGCTGGTCACGTCGAGCCAGGCGCACTATAAAAGGACGAGGGTAGGGCTCTGTTGACGTCGAAGACTTGGTCGCCTTAATGTGACGCCCACCTGCTCGCTCTGCGCACACAACATCGCGATCCTCCAACGGTACTCCCAACTTCGTGGCAATGAGCTGGATGAGATGCGTGGGGTTCTCTCCTTGAGCCTCAGGCACATTCGTGATGACAAGGTCATTAGCCATGAGCTCCTGATCCCTGTCATTCAGGTCCCGCTTCAGCTGCTCCACAATGCTCCCCACTAGTCCCGAATCTGCTGAAGAAGCGCCACCCTCAGATTGCCGTTTCTCGAGCACCTCCAACCTAGACTCGATCCCGTCCATGCGAATGTGGCACGATTCATTAGACGCTTTCAATTCAGCCACATCTCTGCGAAGCTCCAAGACCTCATGTCTCAAGGTGCGTAGTTCGTCCACCACCAACCTCAACGCCGAGCCCACGTCCTGCGGGAACTCGTGTAGCGACGCTGCAGTCGACGAAGGCGACACCGGATGACCCAGTTGCATTGTATCCGCAGGTGTCACAGGTGTCGACGCCGATATCAAAGGCGGCGTCGACAAATGCACATCCACCGACTCCTCATTTTGCAGCTCAGCTACCAATCCCCGCACAGGTGTCTCCGCCTTATTGTCCCGGCGGACATTTCTCCTGCACTCGGGGCACTGCCCTATGGTAGTTGCAGGACCTTTCGCAGGGAGGCCGACACACGTACGGTGATAGACACTGCCACATTTTGTGCACTTTGTGGTGTCGCTTGCCGACACAAACTTCCCGCATCCACCACACTTTGCCGGCATTGTTTAGGTTCAATGAACTTCGAATCAAAACAATCGAGCTGTCAAAGTAGATGTTGAGAAAAATAATTTATATGTACTTGAGGGTATGTAAATATTTTGTACGAATGATCAGCTGTTCATTTACACAGATATAAACACCATTAGGGGCAAACACGGGATTTCACAACACTTTATGTCGTGTACTATGTTGCTATACACTCAAATAAAAACTTTTTTAACGCTTTAACGTGGTATTTTTATTTTTAAACCGAAATATATAAGACACCAATCTCTCCAGAACAAACGTCAAAACGTCACTCAACAAACAAACGTCAAAATACACGTTGGGATCCGCATATTACTCCTATTAATACTGAAATACCTGAAATGTAGATGAAAACTCATTAGTATTCAGTTGTTATTGACCTAGAAACTTGACTCGTATAGTAATGAAATAATAATGTGCTTCAGCGGTGCATATGACGTAAGAGGTTCGAAATTAAACCTTATGCAATAAGCACGTAGAACTTATTTTTCAGTGTCGTGATTACCCTACGTATTACAAATAATAATGTTATAATGTGCGTTGTTTCAGATCTGAAATGCAGAAGTTTCAAGGTTATAAGAATATGAAGGTAAGTTGGGAAATCTTCTAATCGTAAAAATTGTAGAGGAATTTCGACTCCCATTACAGATTTTTTTTATTATTGTAATAATAATAATATTCCACAACTATCACATAACGTCGTCTAGTCTCAAGTTATGAGTACTAGACAACGGATAAACGTAATTATATATTTTTAAACACATACATACATATTACGTTTTTTTTTCTATTGTTGATAATTACATCCAGACACAGAACAAACATTTGTCTTGGGTGAGAATCGAACCCACAACCTCAAGCATAGCAGCCAGAGCCACTGACCACTAGACCAACAGACCGGTTTATTTGACTAGCTGTCCACTGCGGTTTCACACACGTTTTTGGTTATTGCTCCTACTACGTGAGTTGTAGCATGTTGTTAAAAAGCCTATTGGCTATAGGCGTGATGTTATGTATGTAGCACCAGCATCACAAACATCCTAGGTTCAACTCTAAACAGGCAATTTATTTAGTGTAATTTATTTCATCACCACTACTCTCAAAACGGTGAAGAAAAACATCGAGGGGAAACCAAAAAAATTGTTGGTTCTAGGATATATGTACATATATACAACATGTCTTCAAATTGTTGGTTCTAGAATATCCAAGAACCAACAATTTGAAGACATGTTGTGGAATGTGGAATAATATTCCACACTATCACACAACGCCGTCTAGTCCCAAGCTAAGCAGAGCTTGTGTTATGGGTACTAGACAACTGATAAACATATTTATATATTTCTAAATAAATACATTTATAGATAAATTACACCCAGACACAGAACAAATGATCATGTTCATCACACAAACATTTGTCCTGGGTGGGAATCGAATCCACGACCTCCGGCGTAGCAGTCAGGGTCACTAACCACTAGACCAACAGGCCTGTCAAACTTATATCACTGGGTTCGCTTGGTTTCCACACCCTCTCCGATGTTCCCACTGCCAGAACTCAGGCCGTCTCTATAAGAGAGGGAAAGGGTTGTAATCACAGAAAAGATGAAAGAGGTTAGAAAGGAAATATTTTCCGATTTGTACTACAACAAGTGACGCCGCTTGTCTCACACCCTTTGCCACCACTACAGGCAATAAACAAATACAAACGCGCATTACGCAACTAACAGACCACGCACACTTAGATCGCAAGTTTGCTATTGGTAGTAGAACTATGAGCATTGCTCTACTTTGTATAGAATAGAATAGAATAGAATCGATTATTTCTGAGTACATGGTGCATGAAGATCTTAATATTAAACAGAATCACATATACTACCTTTACTGGTGTAGAAATATTAAATGAGATTGTAATTTACAATGCACATAGTTACAAATCATGCAATACTAAATAACATATAAAACCATGTGGCATGCCTACCCCATCCACAAGGCCATTCGAAACTCTTTTATCTGTTCTGTGGCCGTAATTCGCCACGCGGGCCCAGTGCGGATTGGTGGATGTCACAAGTCTTCGAATTTTTGGTTCTAGAACATGGCCGGTTTCTTCACGATGTTTTCCTTCACCGTTTTGAGAGTAGTGCTGATGAAATAAATTACACAAAGTATGCTTGGCTGGTTTTGATCCCGCGACCTACAATAATAATAATATAATAATAATAATATTCCACAACTATCACACAGCGCCGTCTGGTCCCAAGCTAAGCAGAGCTTGTGTTATGGGTACTAGACAACTGATAAACATACTTATATATTTCTAAATTCATACATATTATAGATAAATTACACCCAGACACAGAACAAATGATCGTGCTCATCACACAAACATTTGGCTTGGGTGGGAATCGAACCCACGACCTCCGGCATAGCAGTCAGGGCCACTAACCACTAGACCAATAAGCCTGTCAATAGAATAGAATAAGCTTTATTATACACTAAAAAAGTAACACAACTTTATTTATATGTTAAATCTATGAGTACAATGGTACAATATGTGGGTCAAGGCAGCTGGCTGGATGACTGGGCATCACTGCTCTATGAAATGGATGAAGTTAATTTTTAAAAATAAGTTTAAAGCGTAACAAAATTCAATTTCGTTAATTAGTCGACTGATGTAAACAAGGCATATTTCTAATTTGTTTTCACACCCCGATAATTTCCACTTTCCTTATTGGTAGCATTAGTAAAGAAAACGCTGACATCAATTTTGTAATCCTGTTAAGATGTTAAAATAAGATAATTTAATAAGTTTTCCCGTTTTGCAGCCGTCGATCTTATAATTAGGGATTAATCTATCAATATAACTGCGATAAAAGGTATGTTTTGATGAAAATTATTACATTTTAATCAATTTCTATTGACGCGGTGTTTAAGGCTTTCACTCAGGGGCTCAACGAGTCAAATCACAAGTCACATTAACGCATTTTTATTTAAATGTTCTTAATATTGAGCAATATTGGAAAACAGCCGTGACGAAGCGTATTGACGATCACGTTTGCGCAACTTTAACCTTTCAATCGTGGAAATTACAGACACAATTGAAAGACAATAGGTGCGCGAAGCCGGCGTTCGCTTGGGGTTTAATGAATTAAAACCTCTTCAAAGCTCTTTGAAAATTCAAAGCATTTATCAATATGTATAAAAGGAGCAATTAACTGACTGACGTATCAACGCACAGACGAAACAACTAGAACGAGAAGCGTGAAATTTTACACAAGGTTTTCTGTTATGACGTAGGCGAGAATTAATAGAGGATTTTTCAAAATTCACCGCCTAAGAGGATAGTTTGGAGGAAGTTTGCCAACGTTTGCCAACGTGCTATGGAGCGCAGCATACTAGGTGTTAAAATAACGGATCGCGTTCGAAACACTACACTGCGCTCCAAAACGCAAATCGTTGACGTAGTTCAGAAGGCTGCCCAACTTAAGTGGGACTGGGCTGGACATGTCTGCCGCATGCCTACCGAGCGGTGGGCCAGTAAAACGCAAAATTGGTGCCCTGAAATTGCACGACGGGGCCGAGGCAGACCAAGAAGGAGATGGCGGGACGACTTAGATGTCTTCCTTGGGAATTGGAAAGAGGTGGCTCAAAACCGGGAACATTGGAAGGAATGGAGGGAGGCTTTTGCCCAGCAGTGGGACAGTATGGGCTAGAAAAAAAAAAAAAAGAGGATAAAAGTTTGTATAAAGAAATGTATTTTCGCGCGGGCTAAGCTACTGGCAGAAGCTAATCTATATATATATATAATAGATTTTATTGAGGATTTTCGAAATAAACCACAAATTGTTTCTCTGAAAACAAAGATTTGTTTTATTCAACATGCTTTTACAGTATAACAATTATCGTTTAACTAAAATTACACTTTTATCTCACCTGAAAACAAAGAAACGACATTTAAAGTTCACTAATATCGCCTCCTCAATTATATCCCTTTAATTATCTCTCTACAAGTTTTTATAACAATAAAATGCACAAAATAATCTAAATATCATCTGTCATTGAATGATACGTCACCCCGTATTCACAGCTTAAAAATTAAATTAATGAAATGTCATTTCCAAGGAGGTCATTTCATTACATATATAAAAGTCCTCCGTTACTGAGTGACTGACAGACAACGCACAGCCGAAACAACTAGCAGTAGAAAGTTGAAATTTGGCATGTGTGTTTGTTGGTAGTGAGTAGGCTACCACTAAAAGAGAATTTTTGGAAATTCCCCCAATTTTTTATTTCTTAGTGGTAACTTTGGTGTAACTTTGTATGTAGGTTCCACCAGTGAAGCAAGTGAGTGTGATAAGAGAGGATTTTTGAAAATTTTCCCCCTAGGGGGAGAAAAATCAATTTGCCCCCCGTAAATTGAAATTTTTACGTAATCGATAGACCTTGGAAAGGGCGATAACTAAGCGAAAAACCCAAATTCTGGCGGAAGTCATTATTCCACGCGGACGAAGTTGCAGGCAAAAGCTAGTTTTAAATAAACCATTTAAGTACAGTTGCCACCACGGATCTTGAACACTTGCGCAGAAGTCAAATATTCGGTCTCTTTAGTGGTGCGAAGTGCGACGCGGGGGCGGGGAGTGTCAGTGATTGGCTGGCCGCGCCATCGCGTCATAGACGTCACTCCTCATTCGTTCACTGCGTTGCTGCATGTATCTAACAACGAAGACGATTGGCTCGCCAATGTATGGAATGCGCAAAGTGATCCCCACTCTGACGCCGAGCGTTCAAGATCCGTGATGGCAACTGTACATATACTTTTGAATTGTCAAGAAGTTCGTCAGTCAGAAAAAAATCCGTAATTGCACATTCCAAAGCGTAGATTTCTATAGAAAAGAAGGTGCAAGAAACTGTGGAGACACAATTTTACATTATGTTAATCTACACTTCTACACTAAGGGTGAGTTGCACCATTTAACTATAACGATAACCAAACCATAACCAGCCGTGAAACGGCCGCCTATTGGTCAATTCGACGATTTGACAACTGTTAACAGCTATGTTGTCGTTATAGTTAAATGGTGCAACTCACCCTAATATAATAAAGAGGTTAAGTTTGTTTTTTTGTTTGTAGGAGATAATCTTTAGAAATTCTGGTCCGATTACTAAAATTTTTTCACCAATAGAAAGCTGCTTTATTCCTGAGTGACATATATTGCGTACACGGACGAAGCTGTTGGCAAAAACTAGTGTTTTATAAATATCTCGGTTACATTTTTGATTTCTTTGCGTCAGTTTTGGTTTCAACACAGAGAAAACTTTTTCCATGGCCTTAGAGAATAAACGTCTATAAATCACAGCCATCTCAAAGTTGTTCATTTCGCTGTCACGCAAACCATGACGCTCCCCTTCAACTCCGCCAAATACGTCATCATATTTCATTCTACAGAGTTGTTGCAATCAATACCACCGAAACAAAAGCTTTTTATTTTATTTTATTTTATTCATAGGAACAGCAAACAACTACATTATGTGATATTAAAAAACATAATTACAAGAAAAAACTTAAATAATAATGTAGCCCACAGCGCTGTTCACAGATTACCATTAATTAGTAATTTTAAAATTGCCAGGTTACATGCATCCCAATAACATCTCCAAGTTATAAATAATATTAAAAACAAACAGAAAAAGTACGAGTCATACAAATCATTAAAAAAGAGAAAAAAAAGGAAAGAAAAGAGAACTCAATTATAAGACTAAGAGAAAAAATACTAATAATACTAATCAGAGCGCTCAAGTGTCTTATACAATAGGCTTCAAAACTTTGATGTGGTACATGCAAATATGTCGATATGCTCAAATTCATTGTTATACGTTGTTACCATTCGCCGAATCGGTGCACGCTGCCCTGCATTAGATCGGCAGGTACCTGTTGCAAATAGTGAGCCTGCACGCACCTGCCTTCTATGAACAGTTCTGGGGACTGCATAACACAGTACATTGTTCAGATCGATACAGTCAAAATTGCCATTAACAATATTATATAAGGTCATTGCCTCTAATTGTTTGCGTCTAGAGCTCAGCGTCAAGAGTTTATATTTATTGAGCAACTGGTTATATGGCAAATATATTCTGTGACATCTATAATGCATTGCACGGAGAAATTTGCGCTGTACATTTTCCAACATATCAATGTATTTCTTATAATTCTTTATCACTCATTCACGTAAAATATGACTTCTTACACTCATAACCTGCATACAGCTTTACTTTGTTTAATATTTAACTCCTGATTTCCCATAGGAAATAAGCAGCAGTAAACATGACTTACAAGCAAGTAAAGTAACTAAAGGACTTAAGTTGAGCCTTATTTCCTCTTTTGTATTAATATTATTGTTACACAATATGTTACTTAAGTTTTAATCAGTAATAGTTTGAAACATTCTCCTACTATAATCAGAGCGTGAGTATGACAGTTGATAATTTGCCACATAAAAATAAATGATATAATTAGGGAGTGTTGGCGGTATTATGTCGGTAGTAGGTAAGAGTTGTTAGGATTGTTTAACACTTTCAGTGCGGAACAAGGTCTAATATGTCTCATACAGTCATGTCTTTTTGCGGAGCAGCTAAGAAAGACATATTCTTCTTTGCCGTGCGGAGGCTGTAACTTCAGTTTGAATAATGAATATATACCTAAGAAGCCCTATTAAAACAGGATGCAGTAGTGTATTCACTTTAATACGGGGTCACTTTGACCTCGTACAGCACTTAGAAAAAAATTACTTTAGTTTCTTAAACGTTACGGGGTCTAAAAAGTCCCTTAACGTCATAATGGTCCCAGGTGTCAGCATTGTTTGGACCGCTAAGAAAACACAGTGGGGCATACGGCAGAAGCGTGCCCCACTTGGGCAGAGCACCGCCGTGTCCTCGTGGTACCAACGACCTTTCCTACCGGGTCCCTGATACAGGCTATGGTCCGAAGCGAGAATTAGTGGTAGGCGGACGCGTCCTTCTGCGAAACAGTAATGCTAGCAAAGGAGGCGGCCGCACGCGCGAGGTTACGGCCGTCACGCTAGGGTGTGAGGCTGGGGCCACAAGGATTCCGATCCAGCCACCGTAGGCTCGAGCTTGCGGACATTGAGCAATGGGTAGCTTGCCGTTCGACCGTCCGGTAACCTTCCAGACCGAGCCCAAGTCGTCGACGGCGCGTAGTATCACGCGCGCTTCAAGGAGATGTCAGCAAAACCGTAGTGGCCAGCAGAGTCGAAGCCTATTGGGGCCGTATGGGTTCGCTTCGGAAAGGAAAATCCGGGGCCTTGGAATGTAAAACAATGAAGGGACATAGGATTGGGTTTAGTCAGTAAAATCGGGCGGGACGGGAGATGTTATTGGATGATTTCCCACCTAAAAAAAAATCTTATGGTAATTTTTAAACGGGGTCTTAAACGCCCCGTACCGCAGAATTGAAAAAAAAAAATATGGGTGCCGCTGTCAAAGTGTTAAAAAAATTGAGGCGTGCGCTACCGCCTAGCAGAAGTTTATAGGTATAGTATAAAGTTGTTGGGTAGTTACGACAGCTGCCCTGATAAAATTACGGGTAGGTAAACTTTGGTTTTACCAACTTTGTGATCGAACCCTTTTGCATGAAGTATTTAATAGTTAAGGGTTGGGATCACACTTTAGAGAATACCATTATTTATTTAGTGAACCATCTGCCAAAAAGTAAAATTTTCTTGTGGTCCATTTTTATTCTCATTGTTATTAGAAATGAACTATCTATCGGGTTTGGCTTTGCCTCCTTTAGAGAAACAGTAATGCGAACGAAGGAGATGGCCGCAACCGTGAGGGAGAGAACATCCTCACGTCCCAACTGCAACCGAACCGGTGTCGGGATTTCCGGCTACCGTAGGCGCGGGTTCACGGACGATGAGCAACGGGTAACTTGACGTCCACCCGTCCGGTAAGGACCAGTCCTGAGTAAACGGCGTGCAATATTGCACATGAGCGTCAAAGACATGTCAGCAAGCTGAAGGGGTCCATCAGGGCCGAAGCCTGAAGGGACAGAAGTACACTCATTTTCTGATTGACTCGCTCACTCGTTCAGACGTAGAGTGTCAGACGGAAAGAGACATTTAATGACTTCCTACAGTACACAATAAGGGTCTTTCTGTAGGAAAACGTGGAGAACTAGCCATTATTGTTAAAATTTCTGCAGTAAAAATAACCCTGAAAGCGCAACAAAAACAGATCCTACTTCTAGCCTACTTAAGGTAATCAAAACATTAGGAGCTGAGCCATGTGCTCAGTGTAACGATAAAGGTATAAACGACGCACCCCGAAATGCAACGGGCAACTGCTTTAACACTGAAGGGTTTTTGTCCATAGCAGTCAGTTACTCCCTCTCGCTCCACCCAGAGCGAAAGAAGTTAGTAGAAATTGGAAGTTTAGGTATCTTCAAGGAAGTCTAGAGTGAATAGGCTCTTAATAAACTAGCCTATCAACGATTGCATCACTGCTTACCGTCAGGTGGGATCGGGGTCAAGCACTGGTTTGTATTATTTAAAAAAAAGTTTTTTCATGATTTCCTTCCCAAAAAAGATTATCAGAACGTACGTTTCATATGATCAACACCTAACCTTCCTCCTATTTAATACTTAAAAGGCAAAATTTTGGGTTATCCGACAAGGCGCTCGAGCCCCGGTATGAAGGCTAGAAGGAACGGGGTGGGTCTTTTAGTCAGTAAGAGTCTGACACTACCTCCCGCTCCGCCCAAGAGCGGGGGACGTCATTGGATGATTTTTTCCCACCATAAAAAAGGTAAAATTTTGGCATATTAATAAAAGAAAGAAAGAAAACTATTAATAATCCTTTAACCGCTCGTGAGTATTTTCGCGTCCTACTCGCCAAGGTCATATATTAACGACTGGCTACTCCATCTCCTTCAGCTCTTCAATCCTCATAGGTGATAGAAGAGCTGACGAGATGGAGTATTTGGCGGAATAAATGCGAGAGTGTTTGTCGAATATATCCGACGTAAACAATCCTTACTAATATTATAAAAGCGAAAGTGAGTTTGTTTGTTTGTTAACAAACAAACAAACAAACTCGACGTAACAACGTCTTCACGCCTAAATGGCAAAACCGATTTTGATGACTTTTGGTACAGAGATAGTTGGGACCCTGAAGACGGACATAGGCTTTTTCACGCGGGCGAAACCGCGGGTAAAAGCTAGTAAAAATTTTTAAAAAACCTATAGAATTGAATACTGTATTTAATTCCTTTGTCTGCATACTTCCTGTTACCGTTGCAGACCATCCGTTCATCAATCTTTCTACCACTGAGTTTGAAGTCTCAAGTTCAAAACTTCTGATTTACACCTGTCTTCCAAACTCGTCAATCAATTCTTTTGAAAGATTCATCTCTTAATGTTAAAAAAAAAAATACATCGACGTTGTTGGTATTAATAATAAATTAGTATCGGGCTCAAAGACGTCAATAAATTGGTATAAAATCAATTCTTATTTTTATTGAGCAGCGTATTGGAACGACACGTCACATTCACATTGTGACGTGTGCTTTCAAGTACAACCCTTGTAATAAGTGGACAATCATCAAATAACCTTTCTTTAGCTTCTCTTTAAGCTTTGTTCTGAGTAAGATCCCTGTCAGACTTTAAGTAATAAAATCCAGTGTTTTTTTTTTTTGTTCTTCCTGAATCCCTTAGCGTTCCGAGAACGCGGTAACTCTTTCGAACTATTCCGCAGGCATTTTAGGTACAAGGTGCAGTTTTAAAACTGCACAATATTTCAGGAGGTTGTAATAAAACTCATAAATAATCATATTAAAATACGATACCTGGTCAATAATCAGTAAAACTTGTTATTTTTTTTTTTTAATTTTAACCGTTTTTCAGAATAACTCTCTAAATAAACTTCTTAAAAAAATACAGAATCACCCGTTGCGATTTATCGCACGCCGTGTCACTGTGTGTGTGAGTGCATCAACCTGTACGAGGCTCCGCCCACTTATTTTACGAAATGAATAATTTAACCTTAGATGTAGATCGAATTCGATGATCATAATGTACATTAATGTCTTAAATTTCGCTATTTAATTACTCGCTTTTAAGCATCATCACAATGTGAAAATCTTTTAAAAGTCACGTTGACGTCGCGTCGATAGGTACTTACGTATCAGCTGATGAATAAAATGTTAGGCCGAGATCAATAAACCTTATGAGGCGTCCGTGCCTCCGTCCGTAGGTATCATCGAGCGCGCGCGCTCGAGATTTAGATACGCAGTGGTACATGAACGTATCTACCAGACGCAGTCTGTCGGTAATGTCATTCTCAAGGTCAGTTTTCCGTAATAATTTCGTTTTTATTTGTAGATTAAATTGGTGGATGTGAAATTTCCCTTCGTACATTTTAATGGGCTGAGGACCGACAAAAAACACTTCAAGATAATTTGTGCTAGTTACGTAGATAGGTAGGTTTTTAAGTGATTTATCTTGCCTGTTAGGTAGGTATTTTTACCGTAGTTAAAATTTTTAAATCAATTTATTTACACTAATCAAATTGATTCGGCTAACAACGTATTTACAAATGACTTTTTATGTACTTACTAATAAAATAAAATAAATACCTAAGCAGGTACTTATGTTACCTGGAGGTGTTGTTCAAACAGACAGCAGTCTAGCACGACGTTGCTGATTTTCTTTTAATTTCGTAGCACAAAAACATTCGTTTTAAAGTGTCGAAAGCACTAATCACTAGTGATCACCTTTTCAAGTAACGTACTTGCCGACCGTAGTGAGGAAACCAAACCGTAGACCAGCATCCCGCGTGCTGGCCCGTGGCTCTCGCTTGAAGTATTCCAGGATATTTTCCTGCAAGGCGACAAGCAGGCCTTCGTTGCCGCGACCGTCAGCAAGCCGGGGAACGCCGAATCGTCGAAACTCGCGGAGTCTTTGCGTAGCAGCCAGTATTACACTTTGAGATGGACGTTACGATGTTTCCACTGATAGCATACAAGCGGACTATCTCCACCAACTCTACATTGGAGTATTGGTCTGTCATCTTTCATCACTAGATACCGCAACCGTTAACCGAAGGCGCTGTGGGCGAATATTGCAAGCGCGTGTATGCACACGTCGGCGGCGTCAGTTACACTAAACATGATCGATTGATCGATGGCGCGGGGGCGTGGCTAGGGTGTGTCGTGCGGGAGATTATTGGTGCTTTACGTTGCGTGTATGTGTGTGAAAGCGCGGTTTAATTAATGGTGCGTTTGTGTGTGTGAAAGCGCGGTTATAAGGGAGGTATCAGACTAGCAGAGTTTATAAAAAAGGTAGTTCACACATACCGATTTCCATAGGTATATAAGAAAAAAAATACCTACTCATTTTATTATTGATTCGGGTCGAGAATCACTAACATAATTACCTCCTGAATTTTTTTGCACCTTTAAAACTGCACCTCGTATAATCATACTTTAAATGTACATTTTTTGGCTCTAGTTCAAACATTTAGCCAAAAAGAACGTTCTTTTTATATTGTAGATAATCTCGCGTCTAACCACTGTCTCCCCTGACGTAAAGCGATGACGTGGTCAACGATGGAGCTTGATCGCCTAGAAGTAACTTAAAGATCCCTAGGTTTTAGGTATCAGGAAATACAGATTTCACCAGGGAATTCCACTCCTTAGCTAAACTGTTATACGGACCATAAAGTTGGTCAGTGAACATTAAATATCAAATGGCATTAAATACTGAGTGCGATTGTAAGACAAGATGGTAGAGAACCGAAGATAAAATAATATTTTAGAATGTTTTTTACAAAAAAAAAATTGTCTCTATTATTTGAATATTTAGTTCCGTTTATTGCGACTAGCAGTCTATTTAACGTCGTTAATTCTTAATTAACTGCCTGAAAACTTAAAGTAACCACAAAGCTCTCATAAATGACACCCGTCCCACATGTAAAATGGATATGGAACATTTACACCTGAAAACCACAAGATAAAAAGAACCTTTATATAAGTACGAATAAAGTCGTTTTTAAAGTAAGAGGTAATGTAATTTCCCCTGTATTACTACTGAAAAATTGTGAGTAATTTTACAAACTTATCTACATATTTAGCATTTATTTGAAGCACCAGAAATATTAATTTGAATTACTACTTTATGTAAAGCCGCGTCGACTTTATTTTTATAGAACGAGTGTTCATACTATAAATTATTTACGAGTAAATGTTCGCGTTATTTAAACGTATTACGTTATTTTTTAGTTTAAATTATATTTGAGATAAAATTATGAGATATTTAAATAAAGCAGTTAGGTTTTAGGTAAGTTTGACATTTTTTTAATTTTAGAAACTTCATTGAACCTTAACTTTCTCATTTGAGTTAAACTACAAGAAAAATAAATCATTTCTTTTGATAATATTGTCAAAATAACTACTTCAAAATTTCGATCAACGCACTACATAATTTTACTCAAAATAATAATTATATATGTAATATTCCACAACTATCACACAACGCCGTCTAGTCCCAAGCTAAGCAGAGCTTGTGTTATGAGTACTAGACAACTGATAAATGTTTATCTATTACTTATATATTTTTAAATATATACATATTATAGATAAATTACGTCCAGACACAGAACAAATGATCATGCTCATCACATAAACATTTGTCCTGGGTGGAAATCGAACCCACGACCTGCGGCATAGCAGTCAGGGCCACTAATCACTAGACCAACAGGCCAGTCAAATAATTGTAGGTAAAAAAGTACTTCTATTGAATTTTCATAAAGCTCATAAAAAGCAATCGCACCTACAATTGATTTGCGTGGATGACAAATATCGGATTCATACAACATAGCTACCTATCCTTTTCTCTCATTATAAAGATGCATATTTTCGTCCTGCTGTCATCCCATCCATGCTATGCAAAAAAGACCTTAATCAATAAACAATCGCTCATTGTTTTTGCAAGCACCATCACTACCCAAGATGGCGGCACTCCACAACTGCGGGTCTCAAAACATAAATCCATTGCTCAGAGCCATAGAGCACGGAATGGCAGCGTCGCCGGCTACAAATGCCATTATTATGTTTAAATTCTAGTGCGACCCAATATTTTGGGTCCTTTAATACTGTCAAGCTAACCAATTTAAAATAAAAACAAAGTTAAAGTCGACACTTGAGTTTGTGGCGATGGAGTAAAATGATCTCGAGTGATAAAATAATACTAGTATAATCATATTTTTGCAATCGCAGTGTTTGGTGACCACAAATTTTAGTTGTTATAACAGCTGGCTATAGTAATAGTCAGATTACCGTCAATAATCCTTTGCCATACACGCTAGGGTATACCTGACTGTACACAAGCTTACCTTTTTTTTTTATTTTTTTTTTTATGGTGGGAAAAAATCATGCATTGACATCCCCCGCTCTTGGGCGGAGCGGGAGATAGTGTCAGACTCTTACTGACTAAAAGACCCACCCCGTTCCTTCTAGCCTTCATACCGGGGCTCGAGCACCCTTTCGGATAACCCTGGCCCCAGTAGGCTTCGACCCGGCTGGGTCCCTGCTGTTGCTGACAACTCCTTGAGGCGCGTGGGAACAGTGCGCGCCGTCGACGACTTGGGCTTGGTCCGGACAGTTACCGGACGGCCGGACAGCGAGCTACCTAAATCTCCTGTGGCAACACTACAGCTAACAGCTGATTTAAATTGGTCTCTTGTAATTTTAATTTTAAATATTAATTTTCTTTGTTTTCGAAGCCTTATTCCAATTATTCATCAATTAAATAGAGTATTTATATGTATTACTTGTTAGATTCGTGCAAATAAGTGTAAATAAGTGTAAAAAATTTCAATTAAACTTTGTGACAGTTATAGGTTACCGGTATCTACTTGTGATTTTTGCATTGTCATCTGTTATCAGGTACAATTTTCTTTTTACATTTTACTTGCTATCTTATTGTTTGCGTTCTGTTAAGTTAGTGATCCTTAGATTTGTAATTCTTTTGTTAAGTTACATATTGTTGTGAATGACAATTCAAACGTAAACATAACCTTAGTTCGTTGGTGACAGAACTTAGATTTCTAAAGTTTATTTTCTTTTACTAACTATCTTCTAAATCTTTATCACAATCGACCTTGTCTATTCTGTTTTCTTTTCATTTCCTTATAATCATGCCTTTGACTCGCAGCGCCTATGCTCGCCAGTTGGAGTCCAAACTCAGTCTGGCTTTGAGCCAATTAAAGGCCTCCAAAGAGTCCTGTGACCAACTAAATAAGGAAATAGATGACAGTGAAAAGGTCCTCCTTGAAGCCCATAACAATAATAGAAAGTTGAAAAATGAAATGGCTCAGTTATACATACAATTCACTGAAGCCATAGAAGACCGGGATAGGCTCCAACTTGTTGTGGACGGGTTCAGCCAATGTAGCACAGAGTATGAAAATGCTCTGAGCCACAAGTACTTATTGCAACAACAGCTGCAAGAGGCAAAAACTCAAATATCACAACTCGAGACGACTAATCTTAACATCACTGCCTCGTTGAATCAAAGTCTGTTCAGCGAGTTGGTGCCTATTGCTCCATCAATGGTATCACAAATTAACCCCTCTTATACCATAGATTTGACTAGTGATGATGAGTCTCAATCAACTAAAAGAGTGAGGGTAGTCACTAGTAAAAATAAACTTAAAAAATATATAAAAATCAACAGATATATAGTAAAAACTAAGAAAATGGTCAAAAAACAAAAGTACTTTATCAAGAATGTCAAATTAAATCGGGAAAGATTACACTTACTTAGGCAATTAGATATATATTCTTCCAACTTAGAGAAAAGTACTAAGAAATACCAATCTGACACTGAAGACTTGCAAAGTGAGCTGAACCGCTTACAACACAAACTTAGTTCAATGTCCATCAAATATACAGCTTCTGAAAACCAAATGAAGGAATATGTATTGGCAATGAATGAGCTGGTGAGCTCACAAAAACCCAATTGTGAACATTGTCAAACAACATCTATTACATCTGCGCCGGGCCATTCATTGTCAATATGTGATACCACCTTACCCCAGTCTAGTGTCAGTTTGCCGGTTGAAATAACTAATTGCTTTTCACAACAGTTCTCAAATAGGGAAATAGTAATTTTTTGTGATGAAATTGGAAAAGACTTAGGCCATTTGTTGACAAATGAATATCCAGGACACTCAATTATGAACAACTGTATGCCTGGCTGTTCCTTATATGATATAATGAAAGAAATAATAAAATGTAAATTTAACCAGGATGCTATACTTTTAATTTTTATTGGTAATAGGGGAAATGTGAGCAGAGGAGAATTACTCCAATATTATAGTACCTTAAGTAACCTGAGTGTAGGAAAAATTGTGATGTTTACATTCCCCTACAGCCAAAGTTTGCCACAGGAAGAAAATAGCATTAGATATAAGATTAATATGACATTGTACAATTTGATATTAAATAATAATTTGTTCCATTTAATTGACACCAACAATTATGTTGGTATTAACTATTATTTGACAAAAGATAGATATCTTGCTGATAATTACTATCTTTCCAAATTTTGTAAGAGACAGATAGCTATGTCGCTATCATATTATTTTTTTATTTCAGCCAAGAACTTGGCTAAACAACTTGCTCCTGTTGAGCAATGCAATGACTTAATAATTGATTATGCCAATAAGTTGGCATCAAATATTGACAATAATATTAATTTAAATTAGAAATTGAGACAACAGAGTCAATCTCTAGCACGAATTTACTGATAAACAAAAATCATTCAAATCAAATCTTGAAATCAATAAATAGTATCAACCTGGTGCATCAAAACATTCAAGGATTCATGAATAAAGATTTAGAGGTAGAGCTATTCCTTAATTGTAATGATATTGATATTCTTTGTATAACGGAACATTGGCTTAAAAGCCACCAGCTCATGTTCAATTTTAATAACCACCAGGTTGGTAGTTCATTCAGCAGAACTAATGCCTTACGTGGTGGCTCATTGATTTTAGTTAGTAACCACATTAAATTTAAGGAACGTAAGGATATTGTGAGTCTATCTGTTGAGCGGTCAATTGAAATAGCCTGTGTTGAGTTGGAGCAGTTTATTATATTAAGTGTGTACAAACCCCCTTCCGGATTGTATGACTGCTTTGAAAAGGTAATGGATGAAGTGTTTCACAAGATTTGTAATTCAAACAAGTACATAATCACATGTGGTGATTTTAATGTTAATTTATTAGAAAATTCAGCTTTATGTAGCAAAATTATAAGTTTGTTTCAGTCCTACAATCTTGTTAATTTGTTTTTAGAGCCTACAAGAATAACTCCTACTAGTGCCACTTGCATAGATAATATTTATACCGATGTTGTACCTAGCCATAAAGACATTATAAATTTACTAGATTCTGATCATTGTGGGCAATTAATTACTTTTCAAATTCCAAACATCATAGTGGCTAAAAAGAATATCACTGTTAACCCGAAAACTGCAAATCGCTTAGAAACTTTTAAAACTAAACTAATTAATAATTTACCAGCATTGTCAACATTAGATGATCTGAATCAACAATATGAATGTTTTTTTAATATGTACTGTAAGCAATTTAATTCCACTTTTATACCCAAAACTATATCGGTTAATAGTAATGTATCTTTCAGTGAATGGGCTACCATTGGTATACATAAAAGTAGAACGCGACTCTATGAATTGTATGAGGAAAAAATTCTTGTAAACACTGCCGAGTTTAGTTTGTATGTTAGAAATTATTCAAAATTATTCAAAAAAGTATGCTCTGTTGCAAAATCGCGCTACTTGAGTTCTAAAATTAAAAATAGTAATAATATAATTAAAACTACCTGGAATATTATAAACAGTGAAACTGGAAGATCTAAAAAACCATGTAGTGACTATAGCCTTAAAATTAATGACAGCGTGATCAAATCGGACTCACAAGTTGCTGCAGCTTTTGAAAAGTTCTTTTCAGAGATCCCCATATTAACTACTAAATCTCTGAACTCATCACCCACTGCTGCAGAGTCTCTGCTTAAAGAAAATGTTAAAGTTTGTGATTCAGATTTTAATTTCGAACATGTGACATATGTGGACATAATTAAAACCTTTAACACTTTGAATGTAAAAAAGACCACAGATTTATGGGGAAATTCTGTGGATGTTGTAAAGTCCATTATAAAGGTTGTAGCTCCTAGTTTAGCACTTATTTTTAATAATTGTATTGATCGTGGCGAGTTTCCTGACTTAATGAAGTATAGTAAAATAATACCATTGTTTAAAACGGGTAGTACATCTGACCCCACAAATTATAGACCTATTTCAGTGCTACCCACCTTTAGTAAAATATTTGAGAAACTAATTTTACATCAATTACAAAGATTTTTTAATAGACATAAGTTGTTACATAATAAACAGTTCGGTTTTACAAAGGGTCGTTCAACAACCGATGCCGGGGTTGAACTTTTAGGACATATTTATAATGCATGGGAAGACAAATGCGATGTCCTGGGCATTTTTTGTGATTTGTCCAAGGCTTTCGATTGCGTTCTCCATGAAACATTAATCAGGAAACTACACCATTACGGAATCCGGAATTCCTCTCTGGATCTTCTTACTTCTTATTTGAGTGATAGGATTCAGAGAGTTGATGTAAATGGAAAAAGATCACCCGGATCTGTAGTATCAATGGGTGTGCCCCAGGGCTCGATTCTTGGTCCATTTTTATTTCTCATTTATATAAATGACTTGCCATACCTCATAAAGGATAACCATGATATAGTGTTGTTTGCAGACGACACTTCGCTTTTGTTTAAGCTTAAACGTCAGCAGCCGGTTACTGATGACATAAATAACGCCCTTTCGAAAATAGTACACTGGTTTAATGTCAATAACCTGCTCCTTAATGAAAAGAAAACCAAATTTGTTAAATTTACGATGCCTCACGTAAGGCAGGTAGAAACTAGTGTGCTAATAAAAGGTAAAGAATTGAGTCCTGAAGACACTACAGTGTTCTTGGGTATAACTCTTGATGCTAAGCTTCAGTGGGGCCCACACATAGATAAGTTGTCGAAAAAACTTAGCTCTGCCGCATACGCTGTTAGACAAATTCGAAATCTAACTGACTTAGAGACAGCCCGTTTAGTTTACTTCAGTTATTTTCATAGTGTCATGTCGTACGGTATTCTATTATGGGGAAATGCCGCCGATATCCAAACGATTTTTGTTTTGCAGAAAAGGGCCATTCGTTCAATTTATAAATTAAGTCCCAGATACTCCCTCAGAGATAAATTTAAAAATATTAATATTTTGACTGTGCCATCTCAGTATATCTATGAAAATATTTTGTATGTTCATAAAAATAAAAACATGTTTAAAAAATACAGTGACATTCACAACGTTAATACTAGGAACAAACACAAGTTAGTGGTTCCTGCCACCAGGCTCAAAAAAATAGGACGCTCATTTAGATGCCAAAGTATACATTTTTATAATAAGCTTCCCAGTCCTATTCAGGAACTTAGCATTAATAAATTCAAAATATTTGTAAAGCGAAAACTTTGCCAAAAGGCTTTTTATACTGTAAAAGAGTATCTTGAGGATAAAACGGCTTGGGATTGACCTGCTCCAGTACCTACTCACTATAATTATTATCATTTGAATGTTTTTTTGTTTTAACTGCCTTTTTTTTATTGACGATTGTTGTTGTTTTACAATTATGATATTGTATATATATATATATATATATATATATATATATATATATATATATATATATATATATATATATTATTATTTTTTAACAATTATGACATGTTTATTTTTACTATTTGACTGATTTTTTTTTTTATATACTTACTTTTTTTTTACAATTTGTAATATTTACACTTTTGTAAATTTTATTATTGTGAATGTGAGAACTATGTGGATTACTCTTTCCTTTTCTTTTATTTTCACATGATGTCTGGCAGTTTTGAGTATTTGATGTGGCCTACCCAAATGTCCTTTCTTTGGCATTGTTCGTCAAGTCGTTGAGCTCCTTAGTAGTCCTGAGTTGAGCTACACGCATATTGATAAATGCTTGCACTGACTGGACAGGTCCACTTAGAACTGTGTGGTTCTTTCTTCAAAAGACCATCTCAGGCTCAATCTGCATGGTTCTCATATGATTTGACCATTACATGTTTTGCTGTATGGACTTTAAAAGAGACTTTGACCCCTGAGTTTGTTTCGGTGTTTCTTCTCAGGGTAGTCAGCTAGGAAACACCGGCCTCATCTAGCAATAATTGACGAAAAAAAAAAATTGACGTGTAAAAGTGTTTTTATAAAACCTACTTGCAAAATAAAGATCATTTATCATTTATCATTTATCATTTACCCATTGCTCACTGTCCGCAAGCCCGCGCCAACGGTGGCCGGAAATCGGGATCAGAATCCCGGCGGCGGCGGCGGCGGCGATAACGCCGTTGCCTGATGCGTTCGGCCTCCTCCTTTGCGAGCATTACTGCTTCGCAGAAGTCGGCGACCGCCTGCCACTCCTCCTGCACAAGCTTACCTGACAGGTATAACTAAACATGCAAACCTGTCAGGTATTCCTTAGCGCGTATGGCTATGTTTAGTAATACCGACATCGCCTGCTTGGGCCGGATGCAAACAGAGTTACCGTGGCCATCATTTTCCACTTCAAAAAAAAAGCCACTTCAGGCAAGCGAGTTTCGGCACTCTATGGTTATACCGTTGCGACACCACGCAAAGTTAAAATCCGCTCCAACAGTCCGATAAATGAGTCTCATTTCCACCAAGTGTTTACTTTGAGCCCCCATCAAAATTTTGTTCAGTGACTTATTCTTGTGGTATTCGATAACATCTCTCCTCTTATACCTTTCGAAATGTAAAATCCTTTTGAAGTTTCAAATTCGGAATCGTTTTTCGAAGTCGGTTTCAATTTAGATATTCTTTGCGACGGTAACTTTGGTCGGTCAGACGGATAAGTTGAAAAATAATATTGCAATGCCAAAAAGTTAGTTGAGGGGTAAGGTTTTAGGAATATTGTAATGAATTTTCTGTTGTCTGTCCGCTGAAATCAGAACAGAGAATTTTATACCATGGAGTTTCTTGCACATTCTTTTCCATAGATATCTACGCATTGAAATGTGCGATTAGTATAATTTTTTTGACTGAATGACTTCTTGACGTTTCGAAAATCAAGAACCTAAAAACCTAAGAAGAGTAAATTATGGTTTATATGAAATAAAATGCTTTGAATCTTTGAACCACAAAAAATAACTGAAAAATAGAAAAAAGTCAAAAAATAAATAAATGAAGGAACACGTGCCTAGGTTCTTTTCTTTAAATTACGAGTTTCTGAAAAAAATATCAGTAGGTATCAGGTGCCAGAATGCAAACAAACTGTAAAGTTTCAAGCAGTAACAACGGGAGATTAAATTCTTCCCTCTTTACAGTTACTTCAATCATTTCCTCCGCTTATTCTCTTGGATTTGTGAAGTTTCAAACTTACGACATCTAATTTGTACTACTTTCACAGTTATTTGTTCAGTGAAAAAGTACTCGGAACGTCCTCGATATGTTTTATTTTTATTGTCTCTTGTTTTTTCGCACGAATTTTTCGATGTAACCTTGTTCTTCGAACAGTGATTGAAAAGGTTTGTCCTGGGACCTAAATAAATAACAGGACATTGCTAATGTTTTGCGAGTCCGTTGCTCTAAAACGCGCCAAGATGGCGCGTTTTTTTGTATCTTTCAAGAATAAAGTTGAATAACTATAGTGATTACTTTAGTCAAACAGAGAAGCAGAGTTTATTGCTGATAAGCAGGGGTATGAAGATCCAACGTGACAATTTATAATTTATTAATGTATAATTTTAATAATTGTAGCTACAATTATTAACATTATACAATTATTTGATTTCATTTTGATGAATGACAATTGACATACTCGGTTTTTATTTCTCTTTTTTAATTGTTGTTTTTTTTCTGATTGGTTTAATATTCATAATTTTTTGCCTTAAGATTACACGCCATTTTTTTGGCATATCATAGCGCAATGATTGTTTTATATACTACCTGATAACTCACATATGTTTTGCAAAATAATTGATTGATTGATTCTCCACCTAGAATCAGTTTAATGTACGACGACACGATGGGGACAGTGATTGACTGCTGCGCCGCATGACGCACGTAAGATCTTGCTTGTAACAATTATTATAAATGTGAGTTAACAGATTTATAAACGCTAAGTGCGTTACAGAAATCATTCCTAGTATGGGCTAAAAATTAAAAAAAAAAAAAATTACGAATAAAGAGTCTTGATGACAGCCACAATACTCCAACCGCAACGACTAGAATAAAACCATGCGGTTCAGAGTTGCGATGTGACAAAAATGTTTTGCTATTTATTTTAATTACATAAAAGTACCTTTCTCTAATTAAGAAACAATTACGTAAATAGTCTTCGTTATGAAGTTTCTAGTTTTCTGTTTGTGAGATTTCAAATAAAGAAACATAAATTATTTCAATCATAAACATTAATTAGACAACATTTCTGTTTATTAATAATGTTATTAATTATTTTTATATTTAGAGAAAGAGAACATAATTAGTGTTAATAAATTGCTTACGTATAATATTCTCAAATTAACTGTTACTGTTTATTTAAATCTTGTTCTTTGAGTCAAATAAATAGCCAAAGTTAATTCAATCGACATTAAAGTACCTTTATGAGAAAAAGAAAGATAAAGAACGTATAAAAATAAATAGAGATGTAAGCTTTTAATAAGCCTACCCTGTTATTATAATTATTAACAGCGTACTAATTTTACATGGCGCCCAATAGTGTAAAATAGATATTCTACACAACACTACATTTTAGTGGTGTTAGAGCAGTTACGGCCCTGTGGTAAAGTCCCCGACGATATATACCACCGCGGTCATTTCTGCCTGATCACTTAAAAATTTTTTTGCTTGAATCTTGGCGCGCACCGCCAAACCAAACCCTATGCAATTTTCGATTCAAGTGCAAGCAAAAATGAACTTAGTGGTGGTCAGGCGGAAGTGTCTTTGACGGTACATAGGTTTAAAGAATCTTTATTTCTCATAAGAACACATTACATTGTTCACTAACATGAGATTTAAAATTTATAGTTTAACTGTGGTCGTCTAATGACGAAGCATGCAATACTCCCTATAGTACAGTTACAATAAGATACACAATGGGCTTACAACATTACGTAATAATACTATGATAGAATATAACAGGGCACGACAAAATCATTTAAAACAAGCAAGTAGGTACAACCAACACAATATGGCACAGCTGACCGACTTACTCTAGACGTCACCGAGATACCCTCTTAATTTGCTTTGTAAGAATCGCAGAGTACGACCGATAGGGATACCATTGGTGTGTGCATGTAGGTGTGTGTTTATATGTGGCAGCGCACGACCAGCAGCCAGCGCAATGCTATACAATAGTCCTATCCTAAGTATAAAACGCGTTCGTCCGTCATGTCAAAAATACATACATTCTATTATAAATTACAGTTTTACTGTGTACTTTTGGACATATTTTTAAGTATTATAATAATAATTAATTAATGTATAAATATATTAATTGCAGAGTACCAATAATAATCTATAATATATATAATTCTTCCATTCGTGTTTGTCACAAATCCTCTTAAACGGCTTGACCGATTTGCATGAGATTTTATGTGTATACCTATTTGAGTGGGATCCTGGATGGTTGAATAATACAATTAGACCCAGTAGGTGGCACTAAAATCCGGTTCTCAATTTATTATTATTATTTATTTTTTTCTAACAAAATGCCAGTTTTCGAACAGGACAATGTTTGTTGGGACTTTGGGACAGCTATTATTTATATCATTATATATTTATTAGATAAATTCAACATTAACAGTCCACTAAACTTTATTAAAAGTAAAACTTTTTATACTTACATAAAACTTTATTGATATTTTTCTTCGCCCAACCATGTAGGTACCTATATTATTTATTGGTCGAAGAATCTTATGGAAGAAGATTGTTCGTTATGATATATATGATAATATACTTATTTGTATATACTGTACTTTAATTCAAAACGGAATAAATAATTATCATCAACGAAGATTATAAAAGCTTAGAATATAAAGTTATTAATTACACTACTCAAAAAGTACTACTACTAGACAGCGAGCGAACGTCGGTACAGGAGAAAAGACTTTATTGGTAACTACCTACAACATTGCGCTTGCACTAGTCATGTTTACGTTTGCTCGTTATAGTGTGTGTGCGAGTTGCGAAACTTTTAGTCTCGGAGACCACTGACTATTTTTTTTATTTTATTTTTTCATAACGAAATCATGTTTCCCGTTACTGCCTTATTACAGTATTTTTGTGAAGAAGGCAGTGTCACCTTACGCTATAGTTAGTGCCAAATTTATCACTCGAAATAAGTAGGTATACATAATATATATTACTAAATAATATGTAGAGGATTGTGTTATTTATATTTACTGTAACAGAGTTTTGATTTATTACTACCTAGTTTGTATTTGTGTCCGTATTTATTTAACATCCATTATTGCTATATATTATTGTAACTCTTTGTTTTTTCCTAAAGTATATATTTTATTAGCTTAATAATTAATTACCTTCTTGTATAATAAAATCTCTTAGTTTTATTTTGTAAATATTGATACTTGTACACTCTTTTATTTCATTTGGCAATTTATTATATAATTGAACTCCTTCGTATAAAAAGTTCTTTTTTCCATATTTTACTGTCCTGGGAAAACGCAGAACTATTTCATTTCTGTTTCTTAGATTGTGTGTATACGTCTTTTTTGTTAGTTTAATGTTGGTTTGCGTAGTATTTTCTAAAATCTTTTTTACTAGTATACAAGTGTAGTATTTATATAGTTGAGGTAAATTAAAAAGTTTAGTTTTCGCATATAGGTATTTGGTAGGTGTTAAGAAATCGTAACAATATAACCGTTTTATAATTTTGTTTTGAGTCCTCTGTAGGTAATTTAGGTTAGTCTTGGAAGCCGATCCCCAGATCTCAATCAGGTATTCTAGATTAGATTTAACTAGCGAATTGTATATGATGCGTTTTATTTTAGATGGTAAGCAGTTTCCCATTTTGCGCAAAGCTCCAGAAAGTGAAACAAGTTTGGCTCTTACGTGGTCGATATGGGGTTTCCAGGATAATTTGTCATCTAATAGTAGACCAAGGTACTTTTCGGTAAAAGACTGTTTTATGGTTAGATTATTAACGTTCAAAGGGGCGTGAGGTGGAATGGTTTTATTTTTAGCTGCAAATATCATGTATGACGTTTTAGAGGTATTAATAGTAAGTAAATTGTGTAGAAACCACTCATTTATAGTGTTTAAATCGTTTTGCGCCTCACTAATAACATCGTGTATCGATTGACCAAAGTAAAACAGGCTTGTATCATCAGCATAAAGAGTCAAATATCCCTTTAACCCAATCTGGTTAATGTTGTTCACATAAATGAGAAATAATGGTGGTCCTAGAATTGAGCCTTGTGGAACTCCATATGTAATTTTTTGGGGAACACTCTCGTAGTTACCAATTTTTACAATTTGTAACCGATTTGATAAATAAGATTCAAATAAACTATAAGCTGTTTCAGTGATACCCAAGTTAATCAGCTTCTGTAACAGTTTAGAATGCGAGACTGTATCAAACGCCTTTTTTAAATCTATAAAAACGCCTAGGCCTACATTTTTTTTGTCTATATTATTTTTTATATTTGTAACTAGGTCAATAGTTGCTGATAAGGTGTTTGATTTCGATCTGAAGCCATATTGCTGGTCTATTAGGAAGTTTTTATCATTTAAGTAATCGATTAGGCGCTTGTAAATTATTTTCTCAAAGATTTTAGATATCACTGGAAGCACAGAAATTGGCCTATAATTGCTAGGGTCCGTTTTAGTGCCCGACTTATAAACAGGAGACACTTTTGCTATCTTCAGGCTGTCTGGAAACACTCCTCGGCTAAGGCATTCATTAATGCATTTAACTAAGGGTGTAATTATAGCATTTTTTACACATTTTAATACTTTTGTGCTAATTCCATCCACACCTGTGCTAGTATCAGCGTCCAAATTATCAATAAGTTTAGCTACCTCTTCGACTGTACAAGGCCTAAATTGGGTAAGTGTTTCTGTGTGTTCATGTCCGTCTTTGTACATAAGTGTGTTACCTGAATTTAAATGATATTCCGATGGTATCCTATCAGCCAACTCCGTGCCAATTGTGGCAAAATAGACGTTCAATATCTCACAGATTTCTTCGCCCTCTGTTACAGTTTTTGCGTTCACTACAAGTTTTGGAGGTAACGTATTGACTTTAATCTTATTCATAGCTAGATAATTAATAGTCTTCCACATCTTTTTTGGATGTTTACTGTATTTTTCGAATTCTTTATAATAGTAATTGTTTTTATAATAATTTATCTTCTTTCGTACTTTATTTCGTTCCTCTAAGAATTTATTCTTCAAGCTTACGTTTGTTTTATCATATTTTAGTTTTTGCCATAGAGTGTTTCTGCTATTAATCATCTCAATAACTTCTTTGTTAATCCAGTCGTCTTTTGGCAAATTCATTATTTTTGATTTTTGCTTCTTGTTTTTTGCGATGTGTGATATAATGAATTCTTCCAGACATTGGTAGTCATCGTTTTTTCCGATGTATGAAACTTCGTTAATACTTTTATATAAATTTTCATAATCCATTGCCTCATACTGTACTTTTTGTTTGATTTTTGGTTTATATTTAAACATTTCTAGATAGATTTGTTTATGGTCGGACATGGCCGAGTCCAGAATAACGAAATGAAAGGATTGTTTTTGTAAATCTGTTGCAACATGATCCAAGATGGTGTTTGTGGTCATAGTTTGTCTCGTAGAGTAGTATTTATCTATTTTATTTAAAATATCGTAACCAGTTTCTTCGAGTTCTGTCAGGTAACGAGTGACATATGTGTTCGAATCCAAGAGGTCCAAGTTAAAATCGCCAAACACGATCGATCTTTTTCTAGTTTCCAGTTGCAAGGTGTATCTTTCAAGAAACTCCGCAACATTTGTACTGCCTGGTTTGTAGATTCCTCCAACGTTCAGAGCATATTTAGGAAGATATATCCATAGGTAGTGGTTGTTATCCCTATAGGTGTTTTCTGTTACATCAAATAGAATATCTTCATGAATGTAGATAGATACCCCACCTCCCTTGCTATCATATCTGTAATTATATGTATGTTTGTAGTTAGGTAGATTGTATAATTTTGCATCATCTTCTGATGTTATCCAGGTCTCAGTTAGTATTATGATATGTATAGTAGAAGGAACTGTTTTAAGGATACATTGTAGTTCTTCAAATTTTCCCGAAGTGCGGATACTTCTTACATTAGCATAGAAAAATTTGAGGAATGATGACTTTGAGGGTAGTTCTTCATACTTGTGGATTAGCTGGTAAGTAATATTTCCAGGGCTATCATTTTTGGAACATCCGGGATTAGCTTCTTCTAGTTTTTTGAATGGGATTCGTTTTTGATTATAGTAGGTACTCCTTTTAGATATTTAATTTTTAGGTTAGTTTCCCCCTTATTCTCACGCTCTTTAAGCTCATCTTGGAGTTTTTGCATGTAGGATCTTTGAGTTGGTGTTTGGTCCGAATATATTTTTATGGTCTTAGGCAACATTGAGCGATTTTTTAATAATTTTTTTGACGCATCAGGAGTATCAAACACAATTTTTATTGGGCGTGGTTTATCTCCATTCTGTTTGCCTAGTCTTATACATAGTGAGGGTTTAGGGCAGTCTGCATAGATTTCTGTGAGGATCTTATAAATTTTTTCAGTGTCGCAGTTGTTACCTGAAGAAAGGTTGATGTCCTCTTGCTCGTTCAAACCCACCAATATTATGTTTTTTTCTCTTTGAATCCGATCTTGTATTTCGACAAGAAACTCGTGCTGTGTTTCAAAATTTAAGTCTGATTTCCGGTTCTCGTGAATCTAGCCAGGTGCTTTTCTTTGTGTAAATAGGTACACTACTTCTTTCTAAACGGCAAAGGAAAACATCGTGAAGAAACTAAATTTATTGTTATAGAACCAAAAATTCATGTACATGTGACATTACCTCTCTTATACCGAGGCCTAAGTCCCAGCAGTGGGAACTATGCTACATCCAAGTGTCGTCCAGTGTTAGTGTAAATACTTAAACTGTTGGAAACGTCACATTAATTGATTATAACTTAGACCCTTGCAATGAACGACCGTAAGGGGTGCCATAACCAACGTAACATAATTATAATCTACCCTCGTCTATAACCTCTCAGGAAGCATTGAGGGACTTAACACATTACCAGATTTATGAGTTATGGTCAAACTTCAGTTAAACTTGTAACTCAACGCAGCCACTAAATATTTCAGGTCATTTTACATAAACTAACCACTAATGCGGACCAATGTACTTACTAACATCTTTAGTATCTCCAACCATCCGAACTTGGGATATTTATTCAACGGAACTTTAGTTCTGCGAACTTTTAAAGTACTTCCACTGTTCAGTTTGTATAACAAAGGTAGTTCTGCAGAGTTGAGTCTAACAAATGGGCATCGGACGGAATTAAATGGCGGGGAAACAGGAGGTCTCGGATCTCTTGTTATGCTAATATTTGGCCTCGGGAGATGACAAATTGTGATGCATTCTATGAAAAACCCAGAGGACCCAACCATGACGGATGTAGTCAGCAGTTGTGCCCGAATAAAATTTTCTTACTATATCTTAGATCGGTTCTATCATCCCAAGGGACCACCCAAGGACACTATCCTCCTTTTTAGGGTTTCGGACCTCAAAAGGAAAAAACGGAACCCTTATTGGATCACTTTGTTGTCCTTCCATCTGTCTGTCTGTCCGTCTGTCAAGACCCTTTATCTCAAGAACTCGTGGAGGTATCGCGTTGAAATTAAAACCATATACTTGTGCCTGCGGTCCCTTCAAGCTGTGAAAAAAAAAACTTCTAAATTAACGAATAAAAAAGATACGGCCGTTTATGTCACAAAAAACGTATATTTTGGTATTCTCAAAGATCGAAATTTATAGGGCACTTCCCATTGATCCAGAATCCTGAAATTGGGCACAAAGCAAAGTTATATAGCACAGGTACAGGAATCAATCTGAAAACAGTAAATTTGTTGTCACCAACGTCACAAAAAAAAAATTTCAATTCGTGAAAATCTTTGAGACTCCATTCGAATTGTAGTTTGTACGCTCAGTGCGCGAGTCCGACTAGCACTTGCCCAGTTTTTTTTCTTTTACTGTGTTTGTTGTGTTGAGTCTTTTGTGTCGATGCAAAACACGTGTACACTGCCAGTCCATAATTGTATTTTATGTTAGACACGTCTTTTAGCTCTCAATCCTGACAAATGTCAGTGAGCATCGTCATCCTTTAGTAAGATTGAGGCGTGGAGCTTGGTCTCGACTTTTAAGCAGGTAGCGTAGAAATAGTTGAGTTATGACTTGCCTATAGGTAGGTATGTATGTGTCAGATAAGTTATTTATTTTTTCTATAGAAACGTGAGAATTTCTTTTAATACAATATTTAGAAAGGTTATTTCCCAATTCTAAAATCATTATCATCATCATCATCATCATCATCATTTCAGTCAATAGACGTCCACAGTTGGGCATAGCTCTCCCCCAAGTGTCGCCACAATGAACGATCCTATGTGTCCTGCATCCATTGGATTCTCGCAACCTTCATCAGGTCATCGGTCTACCTTGTAGGCCTTCCAACGCTGCGTGTTCCGATACGTGGTCGCTACTCCAGAACTTTTCGGCCCCAATGGCCATCTGTTCTGCCAGCAATGTGCCCTGCCCATTGCCACTTAAGTTTGGCGTTTCTTCGTGCTATGTCGGTAACCTTGGTTCTCCTGCGGATATCTAAAACCCCAATTTGTTTTCAGATGTTTAGTATTTAGGCTCTGCGCGATACCCAATCTAACGCTGTCCCAAATATATCCACGTTTTCATGTAAAACCCAGAATAATTTGGAAAATCCTTTTATTCAATATTCAAGCTTCCCTCCCAAAGCCAGTCTAATCATCAAATAGTCGTATACCTTCTGGAAAACTAATGAATTTTAATCCAGGCAAGTTTTACGACCAAACGCTGATTTACAAAGGGGAAGAACGGAATAATCTTGGAAAGGTATCACTGTCATTTGCTGAGACCCCGTTCATTTCTAAGGACAAAAGCGTCTTTGTTACAAAAGGGTCTTGTTAAAACTATAATGTCCAAGGAACCCCGACGTGAATATAATTTAATACTACAGACGATTGCTTATTTAAGAATAATAGCTTTTATGTCCCTTTGCATTGGGGCTATCATGTATATGGCTGAGCTGGAGGCTCGTTTAGTTGTGGACTCAAACAGAATTATGAACACTTGAAACTGCGGGAGTGAGCTGAATTACTCTTTGGAGAGTATTACTGCGTGAGGGTAGGCAAAGTTCGTAACATGGGCTTTGTTGAAATTAGTTAAAAACTCCTTTATTGGCTCTTACACCATCAAAGTGTTTAGCCTTTTTCTAACTAGGTTTTTGATGACATCTCCCGCTCTAGGGTAGAGCAGGACGGCGTATCAGAGTTTTACTGACTAAACTCGCCTGTATCCTTCAATTGTCCCCTGCGTTCTGGGTCTACGGGTTTTCAGGTTTTCAGAAAAACCCATCGACCAGGCTCCTAAGGTTTGCTAACATCATTTTAAAGAGCGTGTGGCATACTACGCGCCTCAAGGACTAGTCAGCATCGGGGCCCAGCAGGGTCGAAGCCTACTGAGGCCAAGGGTTTGAAAAGAAGGCTCGGCCCCGGTATGAAAGGCAACGAAGGAATGGGGAGGGCTTTCGAGTCAGTAAAAGTCTGACACTATCTCCCGCTCCGCCCAAGGGGTGGGGGGGGGTGTCATCTGGATGATTTTAATCCACAAAAAAAAACCTGTGCGATTATTAATTTGTCTTTTATTTTCAGCAGAATTCATGTCTTCTATCTTCATTGAGCATAGAGGATTATTATTGATCCTAAAACTCCATGACTCATCGTTAAGGTCAAACAAGAAAATGCTTTACTATTTTTCTTATGTTGATATTGAAAAGTAAAGAAAAACCGCTGATTATATATTCTGAATACCATCCATTGCGTTCAAGATATTTCTATTATTTGGAATCCAAATCTATTTCAATGCTTTCTTCGACTATTATGTGCTGTTGTGATTGTGACCTTGACCTTGAGATTTTTATTGAGTTTAAAAGCTCAACCAGTGGCTGACCGTTTAAAAATTGAATGAAATATATTTAGTATATATAACTATTTGGTCACGCTTAAATACTTGTTCTCCTCATCATTCCGGTCATGTTCACAAACGTTTTTTTGTTTGGTATTGTACCAAAGCTTAAGTAGCAGTGGACAGAGTAAATTGCTACTTTTAAAGGTTCTGGAATGGCGACCGCGTACTGGTAGACGCAGCCTTAGAAGGCCTCCTGCAAGGTGGACCGATGACTTGGGAATTGTCATAGAATTCCCATAACCCCATGCGAGACGCACAGTACTTTTCGTTGTAGAGGTCTATGTCCAACAATGGACGTGTTTCGTTTGAAATGATGATGATAACTGTACCAAAACTAAAAACCTTTTCGTTAAAAATATTGTGAAGGCTTTTTTTATGGTGGGAAAAATCATCCAATGACAACCCCCGCCCTTGGGCGGAGCGGGAGATAGTGTCAGACTTTTACTGACTAAAAGCCCACCCCGTTCCTTCTAGCCTTCATACTCCGGTATGAAGGCTAGAAGGCCCTTTGGCATGGTAAGCAATCATCTCTTTTTGCGAAGCAGTAACACGAGTGAATGAGGTAGTGAAAAGCGTGGGGAAGAACACATCTTCACACTTCAGTCGCCGCACGAGATGCCCCTTGTATCGAGAGTCGCGGATCACTTTCTGGCCTCCGTAGACACGGGCTTGCGAGTGTTGCCACTCGCAAGTCTGCTGAGGCCATGAGTGTTTTAAAACGAAATGTTTTTATGCTAATGTACCTTTTTTTTATGGTGGGACAAAATCATGCATTGACATCCCCCGCTCTTGGGCGGAGCGGGAGATAGTGTCAGACTCTTACTGACTAAAAGACCCACCCCGTTCCTTCTAGCCTTCATACTCCGGTATGAAGGCTAGAAGGCCCTTTCGGATAACCCTGGCCCCAGTAGGCTTCGACCCGGCTGGGTCCTGTTGCTGACAGCTCCTTGAGGCGCGCGGGAACAGTGCGCGCCGTCGACGATTTGGGCTTGGTTCAGACAGTTACCGGACGGCCGGACAGCGAGCTACCCATTGCTAACTGTCCGCAAGCCTGCGCCTGCGTTGGCCGGAAATCGGGATCGGAATCCCGGCGGCGGCGGCGAGAACGCCGTTGCCTGATGCGGTCGGCCTCCTCCTTTGCGAGCATTACTGCTTCGCAGAAGTCGGCGTCCGCCTGTTACTCCTCCTCGCTCCGGTCCATGGCCTCAACCAAGGCCCGGCGCGAGAGGTCTCCACCGCCGATCGCCCCCACGAGGGCATGGCGACGCTCCGCCCATGTATTGTGAAGGCTGACATTCTCTTAATCTATACATATAAATGAAAATGGAGTGTCTGTTTGTAATATTGAAATAACCGCTTTTTACTACTGTTGAATATATACGGTACATACACCAAAGTAACATTTTTTACAATTTTTGTCTGTCTGTTTGTTTGTTCCGGCTAATCTCTGAAATGGCTGGACCGATTTTGACGGGACTTTTACTGGCAGGTAGCTGATGTAATAAGGAGTAACTTAGGCCAAAATCCTGTAGTCCACGCGAACGAGGTCGCGAGCGCAGCTAATTAATTATAATTATCGTTTTTACAAAAACAAGCTAAAAATGTTTAAATTCAACTTCACTCATGGGTACAATGTTTTACGTGCGTTACATACATAAAGCGCTACCGACATACAAGTTGTTTCCGTCCCTAGCAATTATATTCGGCTACGTCCGGCTTTTTCACTTTGCGCATTTAATTATGAAGTAAACACTTGTAGAACATACTTTATTGAAAGTACACAGCAGATTGTGCATTATTATTATTCCATTTATTTTCTATATAGTTAAAAATTTTAAATATTACCCTATAAAAATACTTATTAACATATAGTAGTCTACCGTCATTGGAAACAGGGTCCAAGTTACCGCTAGTAAAGACTTGGAGAGAAGAATCTCCTAACATTGCACACCCTAAACAGGTGTACTGCTTTCTGGATCAAGTGGTTGATCCAATTGCCCAATGAAAGCCTCTTCAGGTGTCCGTCGAGGTTCATAGTTATTATTATTACTAGCTCTTATTATCCCACTGATGGGCAAAGGCTTCTCTCCATTCTTTCCAATGGTCACAAGATTTCGCTTCTTCTTTCCGATTTTTAAGAAACACATCTAGGGTCTCAAATCTGCTATTACAATAGTGTCAGAATGGTCTATCATTGATTTCATAATGGTTGATGTTGATAAGTTTTGGTAATCTATTAATATAATGGCGTCATTATGACTTTCCGATGGTCAAAAACTGACACTCCATTGAAAGAAATGGCATAGAATGGTAATCTCGTACATAATGACAAATGAATATCTGACGTATGCGATAATCTGCAAAAATTTTGACAGTTGCTTTGATCAGTGACCTACCATTACGACGTCATTGCGCAATTAGTGCTTTTAATAAGCTCGATATTGTCATTCTACCACAATTCTATTACAAGACCATTGACCGATCAATGATCGATCATTATGAATTAGCAGATTACAAACTTAGCAAAATGACAATGGGATCGTGTTGGAATGACGAATTTGTAAAAATAGCAGATTTAGGCCCCAGGTCATCACGCCATCCCTTTCGTGGTCTACCGCGTCAGATGGTACATAACTATATCTATACATTTAATAAATCTGTAGAAACTTTAATTTGTGCACTTTTATACATTAAAATTGTATGTAACATTGATATTTTACTTAGGCTTTATTTCATCGCATTCGGTTGACAATATCTAAAGATATACTACATTCATTGACTGTTAGGCGGTACGAAGTTTGCCGAGTCAACTAGTAAATAATAATAATTAGGTAAGCAAACTCTCGTCAAAGCCTCTAAATTAAAGATATAATTAACTATATTTATGTTCAAAAACATATTTCTTTGCCATAGCTCTCCTAAAAGGACCTTTTAATAAGGTGAAATGTAACATTTTTTTTTCTAGTTAATGAAACTTTCAGATTGGCATTCAAATATACTGTTTCGTCTCGTCTTTGATTTGTAAACATTCGTGAAGGAACTCCGGCAGTATATCAATGTGTAATGGGAATTTTCGGCTGATCAAAGTGCCTCGAAAAACCCTTAAAATGTAGCCAATTTGTTTCTTTTGCTCGGATTTATTTACCTTATTTTTTGTGTACCTATATGTTGGAAATATATAAACATATATGAATATGACCGCTTTTGTGTCTAGGTTTTGTTGTTATATCTATATGTTATAAAAATAAAAGTAACGAGGGACTATTAATCAAGTCGAGTTGAAATTGTGTACGTAAATTGAAACGATTTATTTTCGTTTGTCATATACTTATACCAAGAATCTTTTTTATAGGTACTTTGCAACTTTGATGGTAATGTTAATAGAATAAAATATAATTGACTGGCATTGCAGTTATAAAGAAGAACATAAATGAATTGTGTGATTACAATACGGAGGTGTTAATTTCAAAATTAAATGACTTTTAGAGGCATCACAAAAATGGACGAGCATTAAAACGTTCTGAACTAGTATTGTATTTTATAAAGAGTGATATGTTTTTGTTTGCAGAAGATATTATTTTCTAGAAGTACTCAGGCCGGTGTGAAACGTGAAAGTGTCATACGGCCAGTATAGCTTTGTCTCCACTCATACCAAAATTGTGATGATTTCAAGACGTCGTGAAAGCCCTTGACCTAATTATCTAATTATAAAAAAAATCTTTCAATTATTGAAATACAAAGTATCACTTCTATCCTGAAAAATGCTCGTTATCTAAAAGGATAAACTAATGAGTACGGAAGTAAAGACGGGATAAAAGTAAAATCCATTACGAATATGTACTAAAAGTTGAAAACGCAGAAGGAATGGTTGAAACACCGAACCTATAAACAAAAGATTTGAGTATGAAAATAGCAAATCCGGTCCAATTTCGGAGTAAATCGCGAAATATATTATGTTGTTTTCATGTGTGGGCTATAATCTTCTAATCCTTGACGTTAGTTGACGTTGAGTGGGCGAAGAGGGGACGAAAAGACACGCTCTGAATCCCCATTCAGTTTCTCGTAAGAATAATACACGATAGCTGTCGACTTAGGAAGCCTAAAGATAGAACTACACTGCTCACACGTGCGCCATATACGTCGAGCTGGACGCGTCGGTCTCCGTACATTTTATATGGAAACTAGACTTGTAGAGGTACATTTAATACACGCCACGCGACGCTACGCAACGTTCTACGTACAAATCACGCGTGATACACGTGGGCGTCGGTCTAATGTTGTTCTAGATTTAGTAATGTCAGATACCCAGCAACCTAGTTGAATTTTCTGCGTCACTGAAATTTTATTTCGTTCTTTTTTGTTATACGAGTATTCACGTTGCCTAAAGCTGTGAGTTTTTTGTACAAGATATTGGAATAGATATCGTTGTTCGTTTCCAAACAGATACCAGCTTTTACTTTAGTGCAATAAAACTTCACGATCTCGTGATCAGGTGTTCCTCTCTGGCTATTGCCTCTTCTTGTTTTACGATTTTCAAGCTACCTTTGAAAACAACAAAAAGTTTTCTAAAAGCATTCTTTATTATTTTACGAAACGTTTTTCTTTTGTTTATTGCGTAAAGAATGTCCCAAACTTTTTCTATCCCAAAAGTGTTCGGACCTTTTTGATAAATCACTTACTAAGATACAATATTTCTCAATAACGTGTAGTGTTCATATTTGAGAGTGCCAGTATTCTCCTAAGTCTTGCTGAGACGTGTCAGTGTTAATAAAAAAGGAATGAATACACGGGAGTAAAGCCGGGGGCCGAATCAAGTTCGTTGTAGGCAACGCAACTCGACACCAAAAGTAATCCTCTTATCCTAATATGGGGTGGTGGAAGCCTTTTTATATACGAAGATATATGACGTTCCATATACGGAATATTAGTGCACTGTGTACGTTGGTGTCCCGTGATCCATCAAGTAGGTACCTATAAACAGTATTTTGCTTCAGCTCAGTTTTAAGCTGGGCCTTATGTGGATTTTCTTGGAAATGGGTTATTATGTGAGCTTGTTGTCTCGTTGGTAAGTTTCCTTTGCTTCTGTGTTATGAAAATTTCTTCGAAATTCAAATAAAATGTTGTCAAGAAACGAAAAGATTTTTTTAAAAACAAAAATGTTATTTTAAAAATTGTTGATTCGAATGGCCTGTATTTTTTAGGATTTCGTACCCAAAGGGTGCAAGACGCATAGGACCGTACGGGGCGACACTTGGTGGAGGTTTATGTCCAACAGTTAACGTCTTTCGACTGAAATGATGATGATGATGACCCAAACGGTGAAACGGGACCTTTGTCTGGTCTGTCGGTCTGTCCATCACCAGGCCGTATCTCATAAACCGTGAATTTGAAGCAATTGAAATTTTCACAGACGATGTATTTCTGTTGCCGCTCTAACAACAAAAACAGAATAAAATAAATATTAAGTGGAGCTCCCATACAACAAACGCGTTTTTTTTTTGCCGTTTTTTCATAAGGATGGTACGAAACTCTTGCGCGGGTACGACTCGGACTTGGAAGTTTTTTTTTTTAGTTTTTGTTTTTTCATAAGGACGGTACGGAACCCTGCGCGAGTCCGACTCATACTTGGCCGTTTTTTTTCTAGTTTTTGAATTGCGTGACCTGTATTTTTTTTTCGTAGTTTTTTCTGTCAATACTGGTCATGTTCACAATATTCCAGCCCCGTTAGTTTGCTTTATATATACACATAGTTTGCATAGTCTGCCATAACGAATAGCTAACATTGGATAAAACCGTAAACAATACTTTACTTGTTTGATTGGTTACTGGCAAACAAGTCAGTGGCGAATGTTCTAATATCAACGTGTGATCATCAATCTGTTTCCTGTGTATCATGTCATGTGTTTCATGTCATCATGTCATAAATAAGGCAAGGGCCTGCCTTTTTTATGACTCATTCTAGAGTTTTGTTTGAAATTAAGTTTTTATGAGTTGTTCTATCTCCACTCACGGTAGATATCTTGATATTGTTCACATTGTTCCTGTGTGTGTGTGCGTGAGCTTAATTCAATGAAACTGAAAACTCCGAGTTTATATACACATCCCAACGCCCTCAGCCGCCGAGACCCCGACCCCGACTTCCAGTCACCGTAGGTATGAGTTTGTGGACGACGAGCAATGTGTAGCTTACCGTCCTGTGTCTGTTAATGATCCGGATTGAGCCCGAGTCGTTGACGGCGTGGCGTAGCAGGGCCAAAGCCTACTAGGACTATAGGTCGACTTCCAAAAGGAAAACTCGTGGTGCTAGAACACAAAATCAACTAATTACATTTCTGGTTTTTTTTTTCTGCTTTTAAAAAATATATGGAAAAAAGTGCATAATTGTGTGTGTGTAGATTCACACATAAGAAAGACCGCCTTCGTAAGACAGAACAACGGTACCAAGTTCATCCTGTATTTATCACTGCGTTCCAAGTCTTCGATAGAAATAATTTCTCTCCGCTCGATCTATTCACTTTACGTTTAGTTCCTGCACTCCGCAGGTGGCGCTATCTATCGTCGTCAGATATTACTTAAGTTTAAGATTTATTACTTGAGTGGATTTCGTTACGGTTTCTTCGGTGGGAAGCATGATAAATTGAACTGGATCAAATGGTTGAAGGATTATTGAATGATTATCGCAACGATATTTAGATTTTGTTATTAGATTTTCGAGGCAAAGAGGTTTTCCGTTTGATATTTATGAAAATAGATGAACAGAGAACTCTTAACGATTGACGGTTATCGTCTTATCACATAAGTGTGGATTGAGGAGCGTTATTATTAAAATTTAAGATAAGACAAGATAAATTTTAGCTTTTGTCCGCTGCTTCGCCCGCGTACATAAGATATAGCCTATGTGACTCAGGAATAAAGCAGCTGGAAAAATCATAAAAAAATATTATGGAAAGACCTTACCAGGCAAATTGATCCAGCCCCTCGACGTACACGGTATAAACGACTAGGCGAAACGCTAGGTCCAGATCGTAGAGGTTTCAACAATGCAAGTGTATTCAAAAGATAAACCGCGACTCAGGAATGCACAGAGCAACTGAAGGAACTTGAGTGGTCTTTAGTCTGAAAAGTCAGACTTTTCTCTGGGCGAGCAGCAGTATTATTTGACTAGCTTTTGCCCATAGCTTCGCCTGCGTACATAAATTGTAGTTTATGTCACTTAAAAATAAAGCAGCTCTCTAATGGTAAAAAAAAATTTAGCAATCGGATCAGTACTTTTAGAGATTAGCCCCTACAAAAAAAAAAAAAAAATTACCTCTTTATTATATTAGTGTAAATGTAGACTGGTGAAGGAGCATTACCTTTCTCTTTGATATATTTTTTTTCTCCTGATTCAACTATATATTTGATATTTATTAGTATATTATTTTGTATTGTATGTATGTATTTGTGTTAATGTATCTTGTTTGTACACTGACAACCCTAAATCTATCTCCTTTCTCTTAGTTCATCCAAAGGTTGCATGTAAGAGATCGCCCTGTGCGATAAGACCGCCCATTGTGCACTTATTCTTTTAAATGTTTGTCCTGTATTTTTGTTTATTTGGTATACAATAAAAATTATAATAAATAAATAGACTAGTGTAGATGATTTCCTATCCAAAAAAAAAGTCCTTTCGAATATTGACATTATAGTATGTTTCTAATTGACTTACTCAGGTAAACTTATAGTGGTAAGAACTTCTTCCATCTTACGAATCTTACCTAGTTCTGTCTCCCAACACCTTGATCTATCGCTTTCCGCATCGGATTTTTATTAACTTTGCTTCTCCGTAGAAGCAAGCTGAATAGAAAGTTCTCTGTTATTTCCTAAGAATACAATTGAGCTTGTCCTACTTCCTATTCCTAATAAATTAAAAATGAGATAGTTATTATATTTAGATGTTTCTTAACCAATCATGACTAGAGAGATGAATTTGTATAAAAATATTCTCACAGATAGACCAAGACTTGGATCGAAATAATTTGAACTCATAGTGATATAGAGTACTTTTTTTCTAGTCATACGTTCTCTTGGCATTATTTCCAGTAGGTAATCAAGCGCCCGAAATTACTGGAAAAATCTTATCGTTCTATATATAATAATTTAGAGGCTATTGAACCGTACCGAATTATTTCGGTATTATTTACTGAAGATACAATAATATAATAAACATTTTCGTATCAAGCTTAAAGAAAAAAAAAATAGGCCACCGATTCGTCAAGTAATGGCGTAATTTTCTATATTGATCTGATTCGGTTCACCGTTGATAATGGGCCTCTTGATCTTACAAATTGGCAATATTATGTTTACACGATTGTAATGAAACCCTTAGGCCCTGTCTTTTTGTAATTCATAATAGCCAATTTGGTATAGAATCTTCGGACGTGTATTTGATATTTATTTATCCATATAGGATGGTTTTTTTTTTCATTTAGTATAGGAACGCGTGTGACCACTTTCTCACCTGATAGTAAGCAATTTAGTGGCCGACGATGGAGCACGCGTGCCTAGAAGTAACCTGTTCACTCTTGACTTAAAGACCCCTAGGTTTTAGCTATCAGGAAACACAGATTCCGGTAGATAATTCCACTTTTAAACTGTATGCATAATGAATGTGTTCCCAAAACGTTTTGTAGTTATGCGTGAGATGTGCAGCTTGTACCGGTGGTGCAACGCCGTACGTCTTCTGGTCCGATAATGGAACGGACTTGGTATTTAGGTTTGTAATGAATTGATTCTTTCAAGTTTGGTTTTAATAATTAATCTATTTTGTAAGTTTCTGAGAAACGTTACAAACTGCATTCAGCTTTGATACACTATTGAAATAAACTATATAGTCTGTCTAATAAGTCAACCGACTTTGGAATTTTGTATAATATTAAATCATTTAAAAAATACTCATATTCGATACTTTTTATAAGGTTTGTCTGTTAGTAAATAATGATCTCTATCTCATAATCAACCTTGATTATGGAACCCGTGTTGACTACATCAGATTTCATTAAATCCTAATAATTACCCAAGTCGTTTAACTTATTAGACAGACACTAACTAAGTAAATCTAACTGAAACTAAAAAAAAAGTATTTCACATAGGTCTACATGGGCGTTTATAAAACGTCAGAAGCTGGTGATCAGTCTCACTCATAGAACTCAGGTGCTACCATACGTAATGCGTATTCAACCAATGTTAGTTTCGATGAGATAGTAATACTCGTAGTACTATCTAATCTAAACTAATATTGGTATCGAAAATAGTTTCGAAGTAAACAATGTTGTCTGCTTGATAATACAAAGAAACTTTACACGAGGGAGCATAAGGAATGTAGGATTTTTATCACCTATAGAGTATTATCACTTACAGTTTCTTAATTAGAGAGGGTTAAAGTAACGGTGTTTCTTTTACAAAGGGTCCTGCAAAGAAACTCAAATGCTTACAAGCATTTGAGTTCCTTCTATGCCAAGTCAATCTAGGTCATCCACGTCCCTTAAGTATGGAATGAATAAATTAACCGACTTAGTATTACATGGATCTCACAATTTTTTACGGTAGATCTACTCAGTTCGAGTGGCAAGCCTTGGTTTTTCACAAGTTATGTTTTTCATGGCATATATATTTCAGCTATTATCCACGGTAACTATTTCAAACAATAAAAGCACCTTCTGCCATTGAAACGAAAATTAAAAAAAAAACCGAGCAATGTTGTAATCAGCTGCTCGAATTTAATAGGAAGAGATGACATTTTTTTTTGGAAATGAACTACAAGGTGCAGTTTTAAAACTGCACAATATTTCAGGAGGTTGTAGTAAAACTCATAAATAGTCATATAAAAAAACGATACCTGGTCAATAATCAGTAATACTTGTTATTTAATTTTTTAATTACTCTAAACTAAATCGATTGATCGATGGCCGCGGGGGCGTGGCTAGGGTGTGGCGTGCGGGATGATGATTGGATGATACATTATTCATGAAACTATCGTTGCGAGTTAGTGTGTGTGAAAACGACCTTTATTGTTCCGTGTTTGTGTGTGTGAAAAAAAGCGCGGTTATAAAAAAAAAAAATTACCTACTTATTTTATTATTGATTCGGGTCGAGAATCACTAACATAATTACCTCCTGAAATATTTTGCAGCTTCAAAACGACACCTTGTATTTCTTACTTTAATAATGTTATTCACATCTATGAGTAGAAGTGAATAGAAGAGTATTTAAAATATGACCATCTATTTTCGTTATACCATGTCACATTATCATATATGTATATTAGTTTAGCCCCAACCCTAAAGTCGCAAATGTACGAGTAAGCACCCGCTTCGACAATATCAGCCATTTCAATACAAATTGTCAAAGCCAAACTTCCTTTACCCCAAACAGACTCAATTTGAGAAACCCAAACGCGTAAAGACGAATCGAAGGTCTTATTCACATCATATTGGCCTCGAAAACCAACAATGCGTTAGTTAGACCCTTTGCCCTATGAGGGATTCGAATATCGAACGCTGTCTTCTATGTTATGTATGTAATAACAAAGAAAAATTGTTTGATTTTGTGGTTGAGATGTTTCTTTGACCATGTTTTTGTAACTTCTGCGAATTCGCAAATAATCTTCTTAAGCTTACAAATGGTTTTTAGGGCTCCGTACCCAAAGAGTAAAAACAAGACCCTATTACTAAGACTTCACTGTCTGTACGTCTGTCTATCTGTCTGTCACCAAGCTGTATCTCAAGGACCACGAAAGCAAGACTGTTGAAATTTTCATAAATTATGTATTTCTGTTGCCACTATATCAAAAAATACTAAAAACAAAAAAAAACATTTAAGGGGGGCTCCCAAACAACAAACGCGATTTTTTTTCAGTTTTTTTCTACGGACGATACGGAACCCTGCGTGCGCGAGTCCGACTCGCACTTGCCGAGTTTTTTTCCAGTTTTCTCTCAAAGGCATGGTTCTGTTAAAATGTTTTCGGCACTGTAGAGAGGTTACTGGCTGAAACAACCGGTAGGCTGGCAGGAAAAAAACATTCTAAAGAGGTTCGAACGCTCATTCAAATATTAAAGAGGTTTTCATTATGTTCATAGACTTATGTTGTAGGATTTTTAATTAGGAAACGATTATGATTAATGGTAAAGTTAAATTCACTGTAAGATATTACAGTGCTTATAATATCGTCAAATATATAGGGCCGATGCCTGCTAGGGACATGAAATCGTTTTTGAAAAGGAAACGAACCGAATTCTATTATACTCCTAGGTCCTGGAACACAAGAGACAACTAAAGAAATATAGGTATGGTTTTAGTCAGTAATAGTTTGACCCGTCATCCCACTCTACCATAGAGCGGGAGAAGTCTTAAGATGATTTTCTATCCCAATAACAAATCTGTGTATACATAGACTTTTTCGAAGTAATAGGGAACATGGAGTATTGTTTTAAAACTGGCAGCGTAGAATTATGTCAAAAAGATCAAAAATGATTTAGCCTATGCAGTAACGAGATTTATTTTTTAGATTTTTAGATTCAGAATTAATATCTAAATTTTACTTCGATTTTCTCTAAAAGGCAAAGTCCGTTATAATGTTTTTCCAACGAAAAATTTGTTAGCACTGTAGATGCTACCTGCTGAAACCTAACAACATGCAGGCTGGCAAAAAAAAAAAAATTAAAGTGATTGGAACACTCACACAAATTTTAAAGAGGTTTTCATTATGTTCATAAACTTATAGAATGTTATAAGCAGTATATCTTAATAAGGAAACGCTAATGATTAATTGAAAAGTTTTAAATTGCGGAGAGGCAGTCTTGTTATCCTGTCTTACAGTACTTAAGGCTTTCTTAAAGCAGAGGGAAATACGGGATATTGTTTTAAGACTATTGTAGAATTTGTCAAATAAATGTCAAAAAGTTTAGACCAATTTGGTATGTGATATAAAAACAGAGGGTAACGAACGAGATTTTATTTTTTATATCCAGTCGCTTGTAATATTAGCTTACAAGAGGTTTTATAAAATAGATTAAGTATTTCATTACCTGGCTTAATAATTAATTAATTTAAATCAAAATGCGACACCAAAGCAATGTTCCTAATTGGCTTTGCTTCAACCGAACCGAATAGCATTGAGTATAAATTTACGCCACGTGATGTATTACTAACTCCAAGCTTACACATTGTACCTACCACATAACCAACCCCTAATTTAGGTGCTCTAAGTGTGTTCTAACCGTGTACACACTGTACCTTACATATCTTAAATAAAATCGGCTTGTAAAACACGCTGCAGGCTAATGCCAGCTATACACGCTCAAACCGATCGTCCAATCGGTATGACGCTACCGATTGGATCAAACAGATTTGACCATGTGTGGAATGACCAACATGTTGTCATACCAATCCACTGGATTGGATCAAACACATTTGACCATGTGTGGTATGACCAACATGTTGTCATACCAATCCACTGCCACACACGGTCAAACCTGTTTGATCCAATCGATAAAGTAAGAGCTGGGATTATTAAGTTTTAGCTTAGCTCGCATAGATAGGTTCATTTTGCGTGCAATGTGTACCGCAAAATATATTGCAGAGATATGAAAAAAGGGCTGTGAAATTGTTTAGGCTGCAGAATTGACCGGAATTTTTTCGAAAGAGTACCACGACCCGCAAAGGTCAATCAAAGGAAAAACTAAAATGTGGGTTTTTATCAGTAAGTCTTATATACTTCATGTAATGCACCCAGACTGGAAGAAGTACTTTATAATTTTCCACTTCAAGAACAAGGTATGAAAAATACCCTCTGCTACGGAAGTTTTGATAAAAAAAAGTTTAGCTTAGAATTTGTAGATCTGCTTTTCACCTAACAGTAGCTGAAAAGCAGATCTACAAATTTTTCTTAAAAGATGTTCTTAAAGTTTGATTTATTTACCATATTTGTATAGAGACAGAAGATTTACAGATTTCCAGGGGGTACCTACCACAGCAAGACGGGAATTCAAGAAAAGAGGCATATGCCCAGCAGCAGGCGAAGTCGGAGTGTAGATTGTAATCATGCTACGTCATCACCAATATTTCAATTCCTGTAATAATCTTACGTCTACCCACAGGGATTAAATGAAAATAAAATTAAAACCACTTTATTGAAGAAACATTTTATTACTGAGAACGTCACGGTCAGATAGCAAAGAGCCTCCACAAAGGCCAACCCGTTACCAATTTCCTGTATTTGAGCTGGAGGAAAAGAGGAAAAACTTAATACGGCGTTTCACTATTTAAATGGCATTGCTGTCAATGATTTTATTTTCCACGAAATGGTTATTATATTTTCTCTTGCAGACTGTCCAAACCAATTAACGATGAATTATGAGTTCGGCGAACACTCATTTATCAATATTGACTTTCTCCTTTTTGACCATAACACCAACCAATGTAAGTATAATTACACCAAAATGTGACTTTTAATGACTAATTTTTTTTATTTATTTTTCTTTTTAAAGAAAGCTTACAGGCTAATAACAACTATAGTTATTTTACATATGTAAAATGATGAAGATTGACATACAATTACACGTGGACGGCATCACTGTAAAGATTGCTTATAACAAGCTTCCACATAATATTATAAATCTAATAACAGATTGCGTTGACATCTTTTAGGTTTATGATAAAGTTAAAGATTAATTTCAGTGGGTATATTAAGAAATGATTTGGGATATACTTTTCCACTGTTGGGCAAGGGCTTGCCCTAACTTCTTCCAGGTGTTATTTCCTCGAGCCATCCCTTGTGGTAGGCATCTACTCGTAGTAGGTCATATCGCTACCTCTTCCAACGGCGAACTCAGCGGCGCAGCGTCGGCCATCCTCATCCTCTGTGGATACTCTTGTCCAGTGGCTCTGATGTGATTGATGTTTTGTTTGTATCCAACTTTAATTTAAAACGCTTAAAAGTCGAACTATATAAGAAAACAATGTGCAATATGCCATTAAGCAAGAGATCCCAAGAAAAGCAGTTCCCAACGATATTTTGAGTTGTGTGAATACAAAATATTTAATAACCCCGTAGTAAATGTGTGAATTTTCTTTTCCGTATGATAACCAAAAAACCAAATACAAAGTTACCTCGTCTAAAATTAGGTCAAAGTCAAAGTTTGTTATTGTTGAACACAACACAATACATTTCTGGATGTTATGTGAATACCCACGAGTTCATTGTGTTCTACCAATTTAGTAATGCTAATATTAAATACAAATAATTTCATAAAATTTGAGTCGGAGATTAATATAGTGTTTTTTCTTTTTGAGATCAGAATTCATTAAATGACTATTTTATTATGGTTAGGCTCCCTTTTGACCACTATCTCACATGATGGTAAGCGATGATCTGGCCGACGATGGAACACGCTTGCTTATAAGCAATCTATTCATTCTAATTAATTCTCTATTTCACTTTTCCCGCTCTAGGGTGAATTGAGAGGGCATGTCAGATTTTTACTGACTAGCGCCCTTTTCTACAAGAAGCGACGACCACTCTTTCAAATATTCCCAGTTCGTAGCTATCTGATAGGTCACTTACGTGTCTGGGTGTAATTTATTTACCTATAATACGTATGTATTTAGAAATATATAAGTATGTTTATCAGTTGTCTAGTACTCATAACACAAGCTCTGCTTAGCTTGAGACTAGACAGCGTTGTGTGATAGTAGTGGAATATTATATATTACTTACAGTGTAGTACATTCATTTAAATTAGACGTTAGGTATTCAAAGTTATGTTAGTTCTGATCTTACAATTCGAAATGTATGTATATGCTAGAATTTGCTTGAACAGTATATCAATAGTCCGATACACGATACTGTAGGTACACGGCTAATGCATTAGTTCGCAGTACGAAGCCTTACTAATATATGTTCTAGCTGTTTATACATATGTACGTTAGCACAAGTAATCCGTAATAGGATTATTTCTGAAGGAAAATGAAGGTCGTTTGTTATAATTAACGTATTTATTTTACTATCTATAGGTACTTAGACATAATAATAAAAGAGAAGAAAAAGGAATAGAATGAATAGTACTACACGTTCCAAATGAGAATAGGACCGATTCCTATGTTTTGGCGTCTCGTCGTACTGTCAAATCGAAGAAATTTTGGCAAAATTGACGAAATCAGAGATGAGTAAAATTGAAGAACTGTATTTTGATTAAAGTTTTTTCGCACACAATTCATAAATAAATTAAATTTTTCGTAAATTATTTAATGTTTAAAAATTTCTTTCCTCGATTTGACAATAAATCGTGACGTCTCAACATGGCGATCGATCCTATTCTCATAAATTTGGAACGCATTGTAGAAACAAGCATTCTAAAGAAATCTCTTCCAGCATACCTGTATTTTTGAAATATATGTGTTCATAGCATAGCATAGCCGGCCTTATAATGTTCCCACTGTTGGGACTCAGGCCTCCTCTCTCTAGGAGAGGGAATGGGCCGTAATCCAACACGCGGGCCCAGTGCGGGATGGTGGATGTAACATGTCTTCGAATTTTTTGGTTCTAGGACATGCCGGTTTCCTCACGATGTTTTCCTTCACCGTTTTGAGAGCAGAGGCAATGTATGTTCATTTTGTCTCAAATCTGACGAGGAAACTGAGAAAATGAAAGTAAATCTATATATATAAAAGCGAAATACCACTCACTGGTTAATTACGGAATCTCAGAAACTATAACACCTACAAACTTTAAATCTGGCAGGTAGGTTCCTTATAGGATAGATTTTATGAAACTATCCCTAAGGGGATGAAATGGGGGTCCAAAGTCTGTATGAAATGGTACAGTCCATGGTCCGGAGCGAGGAGGAGTGGCAGGCGTTCGCCGACTTCTGCGAAGCAGTAATGCTAGCAAAAGAGGCGGCCGCAAACGCGAGGCAACGGCCCTCGCGCCCGAGCCGCCGGGATTTCGATCCCGATTTCCGGCCACCATAGACGAGGGCTTGCAGATGGCGAGCAATAGATAGCCCGCCGTCAAACCGTCAGAAAATCGTCCAGACCGAGCCTAAGTCGCTGGTGGCGCGTGGGATCCCACACGCACCTCAAGGAGTAGTCAGCAACAGTAGGAGCCCAGCAGCCTACTAGGGTCATGGGTGATGCGGAAGAGATCCCCGGGGCCCTGGAACAATGGCAAAGAAGGAACAGGAGTGGGTTTTTAGTCAGTAAAAGTCTGACACTATCTCCCGCTCCGCCCAAGAGCGGGGGATGTCATTGGATGATTTTCCCATCTAGTCTGTATGGGAAAACCTACTTTCACGTTGGCGAAGCCGATGGCAGAAACTAGTGTTATTATATTAGAAGTAAATGGTTCGGACAGATCTGTCTCTAAGTGTTCAAATAACAGTTGTATACTATACTTATTTACCGTCTCCAGTGAGATATAAATATCTATAGAATATATAACAAAACCTATTCGAGTTTCTGTTAAACATAAAGACACACTTTATTTCTTTTTAGGTGTTGTGTGGCAAACAAGGAGATAATGTCTGTATGGAATGGTACAGTCCATGGTCCGGAGCGAGGAGGAGTGGCAGGTGGTCGCCGACTTCTCACCGACCGACTCTCTTCGACCTCAGCAAATGCCGAGGTGGTCACCCTTTCGGTGCGGGCACGCTCGGCGTACTTTGTGATTTTATTCTTATTTACTTTGTGTTTGAAACCGTTGTGCTGTGTCTGTACCGAATAAAAGTTTTTCTATTCTATTCTATTCTATAATCTATACGACATTAGTCTTAGTATATTCGAAACAAGAAATAAGTGCCTAGTATTCTTATGTAAAGATTCTATGTACAAAATTTCATAACTATACCATAAAAAATCACAAAGTAAGTTATAAGCTAGTTACGCCAGTAAAAACACATAGTCACCGGGCCATCCAGGCGACTAAGGGGTTATTTTGCACCTGCACCCAGCTGTTTGCTGTCGCCTAATGCCCCCCTATGACCTGCCGTGACCTGTGTTGTACTTAGTGTCGGTGGTGTCTAACTTGTGACCATTTTAAATATTTTTGGGAAAAAATAGAACATGGTATAAAAGCTGTTGGAATCCATTCAGTCACTGGTTCTGAACAAACTGTATTTAGGTTTAGCATATACTAAAAATTATGCCGTATAACAGTAAATAGCCCGAAACAACTTTCGAGCTTTGACATACCCCCTGGCGTCGGTGTCAAGGGGAGGGCGAGCCATGGGTACTTCGCTGTCCATTGCTGTGTTGCCATCCGGTAACGACCGAGCTCTGGGGCCCAAATCTGATACTTTTGTAAATTCGTCATTCCAACACAGCCTACTGGGGCCAAGGATTTGTTTCTGAAAGAAAGATTAGGACCCGGTACGGCAGGCAACGAAGGACCAGGAGTGGGTTTTTAGTCAGTGAAAGTGTGACACTATCTCCCGCTTCGCCCAAGAGCGGGCATGTCATTAAATGATTATCCCACCGTACAAATAAAAAATAAATAAGTAAAAAATCCCAATTTCATTTCGCTAAAAAGTTCGTAATCTACTAATTCATAATGATCGATCACTCCTCGGTCAATGGTCTCGTAATAGAATTGTGGTAGAATGACAATATCGAGCTGTCTCGTAACAAATTAAAAGCAATGACTGCAGATATTCATTTGTAATTATGTACGAGATGACCATTCAATGCCATTTCTTTGAATAGAATGTCAGTGGTTAAACATTGGAAAGTCATAATGACGCCATTATATTAGTAGATTACGAAACTTGTCTAAATCAACAATTATAAAATCAATGATTTTTTTTAGGGTGAAAATCCAATAATTTCTCCCGCTCTGGTACTGGAGCGTGAGGGCGTGTCAGACTATAACTGACTAAAGTCAAGCCTGTGTCCTCTCCTTATCTAGAGCTGCGGGATCATTTGAAAAAGCGGCCTGGAACCTTTAGAGCAACTGCAGGAAAACGGTTGGGTCTTAGCCTGTAAAAGTCTGATGCACATTTTAGCGGGTATTTGTTAATTTCCGACCTTAAACAACATTACTGGTATTTTGCCTAATGAGGGACAATAAAAAAGGTATCATTGAATATAAAGATATACTGTCATAAATATATACAAAAACAAAGTAGAATAAATATCACATTAATACATACTGTAGGTACGAGCTTATAAATAAATCTACATAATCTAAAATGATTACCAATCAGAGATACAAATGATAGTTATGAATAAGCATCCACGATGAACGGCGAAAAAGGTTCTAACGGGACTCCTATTACTAATAATAGGGTTTCGTTAGCGCCTTTTGGGCACGGAACCCTGAAAAGGTACCCAAACATCTCATAAATTCTCATCATCTTTATTTACATCTTATTTATTCATTCATAAATATTAAACGCTTGCTTTGAGTAAATATGCGAATAAGAAGTAAAAATAAGTACCTCCATGTCCTTCGGAAGGTCCAGGCGTGATAAACGAGGTGTTTTACGATAAGATATATAAATATGGAATACGTAAAAGAAATGTATCATAAGAGAGGAGTGTTCATACATTGGAATAGCGGGTATTGTTAAAGACCATGCTTTTATTGGTGTAAGTATAACTTTTGAAACAAAAATAAGCACGGCGTCCTCATTTTCGTCTGATGCAGGTCCTCACAAGACATGGTTCTTGCTGGAGGTTCCTGTTTTGAATTCGGCAGGAAGGTCACTTTTGTGCGGATTGCTCGAAGGTCATAGTGGACCATAGGGTAGAGAGGAGTCTTTGGGAGGAGATGGGAGGGGATTAATGACAGCCACTCTCATGCAGGCTTTTGTCTAGGTCATGGTACGGAGGGAAAAGGAATAGGAAGCAGTTGCGTTTTTCTACAAAGCAGTAATGCAAACGAAGGAGGCGATGATAAACATGAGTAGGAGAAAACTCTAATGCCTCGGTCCCCATTAAAGACGGCGGGCTTGCGGACGGCCAAAAATGGGTACTGAGTTCGCCTTTCGATAAAGACTAGGCACGGCTCGACGGTACGTCATGTTTCACGCGCGCTGCATAAAGATATCATCAAAATTGACGGGACCCACCAGGGTCGATGGCTTGGGCACGCCACAATCATGGCGGTAAGTCCCCTCTTTGAGGCGTGGCTGGAAAGACCTCACGGCGTCCTTTCCTTCCGCATGACGCAGGTCCTCACCGGACATGGTTCGTTCGGGAGTTTCCTGCACCGGATTCATGCGGAAGTGACGCCCGGGTGTCGCCACTGTGCGGAACGCCCGGAGGACACGGTGGAGCACACAGTCGAGGTGTGCCCTGCTTGGGCGGAGCACCGCCGTGCCCTCGTGGGGGTGATCGGCGGCGGAGACCTCTCGCGCCGGGCTCTAGTTGAGGCCATGGTCCGGAGCGAGGAGGAATGGCAGGCGGTCGCCGACTTCTGCGAAGCAGTAATGCTCGCAAAGGAGGAGGTCGAACGCATCAGGCAACGGCGTTATCGCCGCCGCCACCGCCGCCGGGATTCTGATCCCGATTTCCGGCCACCGTAGGCGCGGGCTTGCGGACAGTGAGCAATGGGTAGCTCGCTGTCCGGCCGTCCGGTAACTGTCCGGACCAAGCCCAAGTCGTCGACGGCGCGCACTGTTCCCGCGCGCCTTAAGGAGTTGTCAGCAACAGCAGGGACCCAGCCGGGTCGAAGCCTACTGGGGCCAGGGTTATCCGAAAGGGCGCTCGAGCCCCGGTATGAAGGCTAGAAGGAACGAGGTGGGTCTTTTAGTCAGTAAGAGTCTGACACTATCTCCCGCTCCGCCCAAGGGCGGGGGATGTCAATGCATGATTTTTTCCCACCATAAAAAAAAAAAGGGCCGATGGCTGCCAGGGCTACGGGAAAGTTTAAAGGAGTTGCAAGGGGCAACTGAAACAACATACGTGGGTTTTAAGATAGAGCTACATTACATCCACGCCACGCGATGCCACGTGACGTCGTTCTACGTTCAAATCAGGCGTGGTCTACGTGTATCGAAACGTCGATCTAATGTAGTTCTAGCAGTCAGTAAAAGTTATTGGGAGTTAATTGTTGATTTCCTATACAAAAAAATCTACTGTTTGAAAAATTATTGCAAAATGAATGTAGAAAATTGCCAAGCTCCCGTTAGGTGCTCTGAGACATTCAACTTGAATAAATTTTCACATCACTTGACTTGCGTTTCATTTGTGACGCGTCGATTATTCCTTGGCTGTCTTGGTTTTCACAAATATGAAAATACCAGAGAGAGGGCAGTGTTTGTAAATGTCAATTTTTTAGGTCAGGCAATGTTTTGGTGTGTGTATTGTATAGGTACTTGTTTAGAGCAGCAGCAATGAATGAGGTAATATAGTTACAGGTTTAGGTCATTCACCTTTCAGATACCGTCAATTTGAGAAACAATAGTAAGACAATAAATGCGCGAACGCCGGCGTTCGCTTGGGGTTTAATGAACTAAATACGTTCTACTATGACAAAATTAATGGCTTTTTTACTACCTCTTTTACTTTCTGTTTTATTTTGGAGCGGAATTCATGACAGTTTGATTGTTTCTCCAAAACTCTTCACTTTTCTGGTTGTTTTCAACGTAGATTCTGGCTGTCAAGGGTTTGCGGTGGTACGTGAGGCTTGCGTGTAACGCACGCGCCGTCAACGACTCGCACGGTTACCGAACGGTTGGACGGCAAACTACCATAAGTTCATTGTACATAAGCCCGCGCCTACGGTGGTTGATAGTTAGGGTCAGGGTCTCGCAGGCTGGTGCGTGAGGATGTCCGTTCTCTCACGCGTGCGGCCATCTCCTTTGATCGCATTATTGCTTCGCAGAAGGAGGTGACCGCGGCCAATTCCACCTCGATCCGGACCATAGTGTGACCCAGGACGCAGCGCGAGAGGTCGCTGCCCCTGATCGCCCTGACCAGTATACCCCACAGCGGTGGTCCACCCAAGCGGGGTACATCTCCATCGTAAGTTCCACCGGGTATTCTGTACAATGGTGATACCCGGGCGTTTGTTCCGCTTGAATCAGGCTCAGGAACCTCCCGAACTTATCATGATCGGTGAGGACATGTATCATGTAGAAGCTGAGGACGCTGTGACGCCTCCTCAGTGACTCCTCTCAAAGAAGAGACTTACCGGCTGAAATGATGATGAATTGATGAGGTCTGATCTTTAATATTATGTCTATTAAGCCACATTAGTGAATACATATTTAACATAATAAATAGTTTAATCTATTGAAAAGCTACTGATTAAAAGCCTCGACATTGTACTAGTAAATATATAGGCGGTAAACTCGCAATTTGCCAAACGCGGTTTCAAGTACTAATCGAACTAATTGTAACTCCGCTAACGGTGATTCTGTACATGCCAACGCACATTTTGAACTGTTATTTGGTATAATGAAGTACGGTACTAATCAGTAAGGAACAGGTAGATGTATGTCACGCATTAATTGACTATCAGGTTTCTCTAATTATCCAGGTTTACGAGATTATTCGAGAGAGTCACCTCAGCCCTGGATGTATAACGACTAATTATATATTTAAACTCATATTGCCAATAGTTTGTATTTCTGTTTGGAGGAAATGATTGATTGGATATGTAACTTATTAATTTTATTATTTAGCACAGACAAGGAAATAGTAATAAATAAAAATACGTTACAAATATGAGTATAAAGGAATTACTTACTGCTATAAAAAAAAACACCAGTAGGCCCGTGAAAAAAGTAATTAAAAGAAATGTAGACAATAGTTTTATAAAAAACTGGATAAGAAGGGTAAATGGAGTCTTAAATGTATTTTAAAGCTTTATATGAAACTAGTTTTTCCGCGGCTTCACCCGCGTAGCAGCTTTCTATCGGTGAAAAAATTTTGGCCATTGGACCAGTACAACTCTTAGAGATAACCTCCTACAAACAAAAAAAAAGAAACAAACTCTACCTCTTTATAATATTAGTGTAGATAAATCTACAGATATATTGAGATTAATGAATACTAATACTTATGTACTTAATAATGGGCCCATACAGAAAATAAAAAAAAAAACTAAAGAAATAAATGAATAACTAATTTCAAAAAAATACTGAAGTTAATAATTGCTTAAAGTAATCCGTTTTATCAAACACCAATTTCATATAGAAAGACCTAATGTAAAGTAAATAATTATCTCTGAACTTTTATGGATGTCCCACAAAATCTACGGTGCCTGTTGGTTGTCTCAAGTAAAGTCGCGGATAGAAGATAGTAGCAAATATAACACTTTAAACGACGTGAAAATAACACTCTAACAATAGTTAATTAAATCTCTTAATTAATCCCACATAGTCACATATAATGTGCTCAAGGATTAGGTTTCATTAGATTAGAGACATTGTAATCTAAACTTGTTGTTAGATACAAATCCTTACATTTGGTGTGATGCCTTCAACGTGTCTTTTAACGAATTAAGTTAAGAGAATGTTATATAATATGTAAATAAGAAACATTAAATTAATTAGCACAGGTTTATTAGTTTATTTGAAGGCTAAAATTAATTTAAGATTAACGAAACCTTTATTTAGGAAATTGTAACGCAATCGGGCTAACAGAATGACCGAAGGCAATTTAGATTATTTAAATAATGTAAAAATATACAAGAACGAACAATAAAATATACATATCATACACATCTAACTAAATTTAAAAGAATTGATTGAAAACAGAATCATTCCGCACTGGAATTATAAGGTCTAAGTACCTATATTAACAAACATAATATGTTCATAGTCAGCCATCTCAAAAAAAATCATACATTTTGACCGTACCATCGAGATTCTAACATACTTCTCCTCCATAGAGATTTACGCTTTAGATAGTGCAATCAGCATAATTTTTCTGACTGAATTTTTCTTTCAAAAGTGCCTGTAAATGGTTTATTTGAAATAAAAACTTTGAATCTATCGTTTTCCATTCTTCCGCTGTAATTTATTGAGTCAAATATACACTAAAAAAAAAAATTCGGTCACAGAAATCCAACTCCAATTTCAATTATTTAGACCGATGACCTATTCAGGCTGCTGTATACGACAAGCAGAGAGCCTTCGGTCGCTGTGGTGACGCTTATATTGGATGCGTATGTGATATGTCCACCTATTATAGACCCGACTATTTTGGCTAAAATTATGATGACGCACAACACATTCCGCGACCTTCACTAGGTCATTGGTAGAACGATGACTTGGTGTAGGTTGCGGGAATCCGATGAATGCGGGACGCACAGGATCGTTCATTGTGGCGACACTTGGGGGAGGTCTATGTCCAATAGTGGATGTCTATCGGCTGAAATGATGATGATGATGATGACAACACATTCTTTTAATGTTTACTATTTCTTTATTTACACACAAAAACTTAAACAACCTCCTAGTAGATCTGCGACAGAAACGTTGGGTGAAAAAATAAATGTTAACACAGTGTGACACAGAGTGTATAAATAGATAGTTAAGGTAAAAAAAAAAAATTTTAGTCCTCTAGACTTAAATATATTTTTTTTTTAGTTCTTACAATAGCCCAATCAAAAAACAAAAGAAAACATTATGAAAAAAAAAAATTCAACCCATTATTATTCTAAGTATAAGCCTGATTTACGATATTTGCAAAATGTTTTCCGGTAAATGTTCTCTTTTTTATCCACCAAACACACGCCTTCAAGATTACGGTAGAACGGAGTTGATTGATTGATACGCTCCCAAACCAAGTTATGAACGAACTCCAACCTACATGCTTCATGGAACTGAGTGCGGTAAAACGTCAATCATTTGAGTGAAGCGCGCTCTAGAGCTAACGGCTAGCCAATAAATACTCGTACAATCTATTCCTCAGCACAACCTAGTCTGGCTATAAATTTTGTTATACTTTAAAAAGTAGATTTTTTTTCTTTCTTAATTTAAATTTGGATCGAGACTAAAGGAGAATAATGTATAATTTTTTTGTTCAGATTGTCCATTACGTGTACAAAATTTATTCTGAGAATAAGAATAGAATATTACATTCGTTTTGATGAAATTATGTTTTTTTTTTAAATCGAATTTATTTATACTTAAACTTACTTAGTATTATAAAGAGGTAAAGTTTTTTTTTTTGTAGGAGGTAATCTCTGAAAGTACTGATCTGATTGCTACAATTTTTTCGCCGATAGAAAGCTGCTTTATTCATGAATGACAGAGGCTATATTTTATGTACGCGGGCAAAAGCTAGTATATTATATTATTGGCTAAAACCTTGGGTTATTATATACCTACATTGTATATTTAAAACATTAAGCTCGTAATGTCTTTATAAAAAAAATACATAAACAGAGCTTTACCTTCGTTCTGCAAATAATTTAATTACGTACGTAAGTACGTCATAATTACGACGGCCCGTGGTTTTATTCTCTAAATATTAGATTACACAGCTTTTCGGTTACATTTCGTTTACGAATCAAGGTGAAAGACGTGGAACGAAGCGTAAAAATTGGGGACCTGCCTCGCCATTTCTACGCTTGCTCCCACGCCTTTTAACGAATTACAACAAATAAGATGTTTTTACTTTTTTTTTCATAACATTTATTACGTGCGTAACAGTGTTTTATCTTAACATTATGGAGGCAGAAAGATGACTCTTACGTATCTGCGTTATTATACTTTGGACTCGTTTTCATAAATGTAATAAGTGTTTGACAACATTTCTTTAGAATAATGAACAAAATAATGTCGACGAAGAAAATGAAAAATGTGATGTTGGCTGGCACACGCTTGAAGATACAATGTTGATGTGAGATAAAGTTTAATGTAAAACCATGAAGCGCTGGCTTTTATTTTGTACCCGACAGAATATTCAGTTTATCTTGACGACTCATCCTTACTAGAGTCGAGAACCCTACAACTCGTAAGTCGGGGCCGTTACCACTCGGCCACCTCTGCTCCACACCACCTACAGATTGTAATATCTATCTATAATATAAAAATGAATCGCAAAATGTGTTGGTAAGCGCATAACTCAACAACGCCTGGACCGATTTCGCTAATTTTTTTTTTGTTGTGTTCGTTATTATGAGGAGAAGGTTCTTATGGAAAAAAAAATGAAAATTAGGGTAGTGTAGGGTAGAGTAGGGTAGTGTAGGGTAGTGTAGGGTAGTGTAGGGTAGAGTAAGGTAGAGGAGGGTAGAGTAGGGTAGAGTAGAGTAGGGTAGGGTAGAGTAGGGTAGAGTAGGGTAGAGTAGGGTAGAGTAAGGTAGAGGAGGGTAGAGCAGGGTAGAGTAGAGTAGGGTAGGGTAGAGTAGGATAGAGTAGGGTAGAGTAGGGTAGAGTAAGGTAGAGGAGGGTAGAGCAGGGTAGAGTAGAGTAGAGTAGGGTAGAGTAGGGTAGAGTAGGATAGAGTAGGGTAGAGTAGGATAGAGTAGGGTAGAGTAGGGTAGAGTAGGGTAGAGTAGGGTAGAGTAGGGGAGAGTAGGGTAGAGTAGGGTAGGGTAGAGTAGAGTAGAGTAGGGTAGAGTAGAGTAGGGTAGAGTAGGGTATAGTAGGGTAGAGTAGGGTATAGTAGGCTGAAGTAGGGAAGAGCGGGAGCGAAGCCGCGCGGGTACAGCTAGTTCACTATATTTTTATCCATGTTTCAACTAGAAAAATTTACAATAAGCAAGGAAGTAAGGCTTCAATAATACGATTCGAGATATTCCCGGTATCCGAGATTTCTCAAAAGAATCGTTCCAATGCAGATGGAGGCTACCGATGGAAGCGATAAGCAACGCATTCCAAATGAAGCTGTTCGTATGCCTTCGGATGCGTTCGGATCCATTTCGGCTCCCCAGGTTGAAACGTACGCAGAAAATGTCGACGAAAGTGTGAATGCTTACACAAGACTTTGTGAGGAATACGTTTTAGATTCTAAAGGGTCCTTTTGTTCTGAAGTACCCTCGGCCGGTTGGGTGCGTGTGTCAACTTGTTTAGAAGGATTTACGGAATAAATTCGATTATGGTGTCGAGCGTTTATTGATGTGTTGATCTGAAGATGTTTGTTTCGTCTGTTATTTACTTTCTTGTTCCAATGTGCTTATACTCGTATTTACAAGATATATGTAAATGTGGCACATTCATATCTCAGAATTCATACCTTCTTCTACTTCTTTTATTTAGCTTTTAATAAGAAATTGATATTTTATCAAGCGGGGCAAATCCGAAGTTATGTTAGCTCTAAAATAATAATTATTATTATTAATTTGTCTTTGAGTTTTGGTTTTTCTGTAATATTTTAATGTGTTTTTTCAACAAATGAATTCTAATGTAGACCTTAATCCACACGATTGCTTAAATTAAAAAAAAAGCTCAAAGTCAAATTCTTTGATTATTGAAAGCGTGATATTATGATATGCAGCGCGATGATATAGTAAGCGCTTAATGCCTATAAGCCAAGTTAATTGCATAGACGGGGCTAGATCTTGCTCTGCCTTCCACGGTTACATGACTAAGTTATGTGTCATATACAGATTATACAGTGTAATCTTAATATAAGTATTATTTAGATTCAACAAATTCTTTGAAAACTCCTAGAACTGCCCGTATGAGCTAATGCAAAATATATCTTTCTTTTTCGAAGGCATTTGTGTAAATCTTGAATCTTTATCAGGAAAAATTCAACTTTTTTTTAAATTTTACTTTTCTTTTTGAATATAAATAGCATAGTCGGCCTTATAATGTTCCCACTGTTGGGACACAGGCCTCCTCTCTTGGCGGTAAGTCCCCTCTTTGAGGCGTGGCTGGAAAGACCTCAAGACGTCCCTACCTTCAGCATGACGCAGTTTCTCACCGGACATGGCACGTTCGGGAGGTACCTGTTCCGGATTAAACCGGAAGTGACGCCCAGGTGTCGCCATTGTGCGGAATGCCCGGAGGATATGGTGGAGCACACAGTCGAGGTGTGCCCTGCTTGGGCGGAGCATCGCCGTGCCCTCGTGGGGGCGATCGACGGCGGAGACCTCTCGCGCCGGGCCTTGTTTGAGGCCATGGTCCGGAGCGAGGAGGAGTGGCAGGCGGACGCCGACTTCTGCAAAGCAGTAATGCTCGCAAAGGAGGAGGCCAACCGCATCAGGCAACGGCGCTCTCTCCGCTGCCGCTAGGATTCCAATCCCGATTTCCGGCCACCGCAGGCGCGGGCTTGCGGACAGTGAGCAATGGGTAGCTCGCTGTCCGGCCGTCCGGTAACTGTTCGGACCAAGCCTAAGTTTTCGAGGGCGCGCACTGTTCCCGCGCGCCTCAAGGAGTTGCCAGCAACAGCAGGGGCCCAGCCGGGTCGAAGCCTACTGGGGCCAGGGTTATCCGAAAGGGAACTCGAGCCTCGGCATGAAGGCTAGAAGGAACGGGGTGGGCTTTTAGTCAGTAAGAGTCTGACACTATCTCCCGCTCCGCCCAAGGGCGGGGGTTGTCATTGGATGATTTTTCCCACCATAAAAAAGGTCTCCTCTCTTGAAGAGGGAATGGGCCGTAATCCACAACGCGGGCCCAGTGCGGGTTGGTGAATGTTAAATATCTTCGAAATTTTGTTTCTAGGACATGCCGGTTTCCTCACGATGTTTTCCTTCACCGTTTTGAGAGCAGTGGTGATGAAATAAATTACACGAAGTGCCTGGCTGGGTTTGAACTTACGACCTACAACTCTCTTCTTATAAATAAAAATTTATATTTACCCATATTTTAACGAATTTCGTCAACTTTCAACCTTTACATAAAGTATCCTATCAATTACTCACACTCAAATACACAATAATTCATGCTACGACAGGCGCAGACACATTTAATTTTTCGTTTGAGTATTGACTCAAAAAGGTAAAAAGGCTTGTTTACTAAAACAAGTTTTTTTACCATGTTTAAACATCTAGAGTAATGTATCAAGAGTAATGTAATTTTATGTATTATTATAAACCTCATTATAACAATTTACTTGGTACAATGTTGGGACACTTGTGTTTTTTTTATTAATTTTTGTTTTTGAACTTTTTTATTTGTATACATCTCTTCTCCTCTCAACACATAAACTCCATAATTGTCAATAGTCTGTTAAGTGCAATTAGAATTTGTAATTTTAAAGATGTGAGCCTGGAGTTCTGTCACACAGGTCTTGTACCTAGTATAGACTCCAGCTCTCACAAAGAATAAACTGTTAAAAATATTTTGATTTATTGTCAACATTTGTACCTTTATGAGAGAAACAATAAATATTATTATATTATTATTATTACTATACATTTATTTATCTCAGGACCATGAGGTCGTGGACCTTTGGAAGGCATACGAGGAGCCGAAACCAACTCGCAGAGGCCCTTTTAGCTGCTTCTAATGGAACGTGGTACCAACCGGCGATTATCCCTGTATGCGCTATGCTAGTGCATCCAAGGACAACCCCCGGTTGAAGGGAAACTATTGCAATATGTGAAAAACTAATATAACGCTATGGTTTTTGGAGTCTTAAGTGGACTGGTTACCAGGAACTATGTTAAGACTATGGCCCCTGCCTAAACAATGTTTTTAATTTCCATCGATAAAAAGGCAAGGGATGACTTGCACACTCAACAAATGGGCCCCCAAAATGGTCGCTAGCACGAAGTGACGTAGCAACAAGAGGGCAACATATCCTGATGTGCTTGAGGAGTGGAGAGGTATACCACGGCTATCAGGACAATCCCGGAAGTACGGTCAAGATCCCTACCAGCACCTTACTGGATTACACATCCTTCTCCCGAGCGCATTTGCTCTTGCGAATCTCCACTCAAGCCAGCCAATAAAGGCAAGAGAGAGGTGGGAGCTCTGTTCCTCATCAGTGTTCACTACGACCGGCCAATAAAGGCAAGCCGGAGATGAAGAACAAAAATTCTCCCGGGAGATCGGGTCCGTGGGATCGCTAATGCCCAACAGTTCGCCAAAAAACTGCCCTGCGGATTGTATCTCTCTTGGTCCGGCCCCTCACCCTAGGCATGTTACGGCTAAGCAAGCGCTACCGACACAGACTTAGGGTTCATTGGAGAGCGCAAGCCCCACCACCATATTATTATTATTATTAATGTATATTTTATAACTAGCTTTTGCCCGCGGCTTACCTCGCGTACATAAAATATAGCCTATGTCACTTAGGAATAAAAAAGCTGGTGAAAAAAAGGTATGCAATTAGTACTTTCAGAGATTACAATCTACAAACAAAAAAAACAAACTTTACCTCTTTATTATTTTAGTTTAGATAATTGCTTTTAGCTGTGTAATATCGAGGTTGCACTGTATACTATTACTATTAGTATGTAGTATTTAATGTGTTTTCTCGAGTTCATAACTTAAACTTTAAGATGAATAGGAACTTTTTTAATATAAAATTCTGATAAAAATGTGACCATTACAATAAGCTGTAGTGACCTACATATTGTCAAAATTATATTTAATTAATTAATTTTAGCGCGACACGCGAATATCAACGACATCATCAGACGCGCTCTTGTCACCGCCGGCGTTCCAGCCGTATTGGAACCCCATGGCCTGGCACGCGACGATGGCAAGAGACCGGACGGCATGTCGTTATTTCCTTGGAAGATGGGAAGGCCTTTAGTATGGGACGCTACTTGTGTCGATACTCTTGCGCCTTCACATCTTCCTAGCTCGTCGTGTCGTGCTGGTGCTGCCGCTGCGGCTGCGGAGAACCTCAAGCGGCGGAAATATAACAACCTTGTTGGAAGTTATATTTTCGAACCGTTTGGGGTTGAAACTCTTGGATCGTGGGGTCCGAGTGCTCACATGTTGTTTAAAGATCTGTCGAAACGTCTAGTTGACACTTCGCGTGACCCAAAAGCTGGCTTTTACCTTGGACAGAGGATAAGCATTGCCATACAACGTGGCAATGCCGCCAGTCTTTTGGGCACATTACCAGTCGACAGCGATGTGGAAGAGTTTTTTGACGCCATATTTTAGATAGTGTATTTTAGCGTAGGGTTTTATTATTTATTTATTTTGTAATTTACTGTAATTATAGTTATTAAGTTGTTTATAAGTGTAGATAATTAATTAATTTATAATAGTGAAAATGTAAATAAAATCAGGCTAGATAGATTAATTTTATAAAATCAAAATAAAATAATTTATTTACATATGTACAGACACTAACAACTAGTATTATATAGAATCAGGAATAAAATAAACAACCATTGTCCTAACATTCAACAAACAAACTGACCGAGACTAGTTGTCCGGCCGTAGTTATACGATACATCTATATCGTACAGCGGCCGGCGAGTCTGTTGCATCACACGAGCCGCGCGCGCAAGCGAGACAGAACTATCATAGCGTTACGCTTGCGCTCGCGCATCGGTCCGCGGGTATGCATGACCGGGCAGTACGTTTTGCCGAGTCTACCGTCTAACGTATGTCCGTTCCGCGATATCTCGCCGCGCATGATTTTATATTGTATGTCCGCTTACTTTCATCTTTCTATCTTTCTACCACTCCTTCTGTCTCTTCTTAGTGGAACTCTTGTGTGTACGTAAACTATAATCTGTGACTGTGAAAAATAAACTTTCTTCTTCTTCTTGTGTACTTTGGACTTTCACTCATTTCTTCACACTATCTTCCTCTTCAATCTTTCACACACACATTCTACAAAGCCAATTAAAATGGTACTCACCATTTGCAATAATTTGAAGGCTACATAAAAAAAAAATTGTTTCATTTGCTTAGCTAAGTCACATTAACCCTCAGTAGAATAAATTAAGTAGTACTTTAAATGTTTTTTGCCTTTATACGTCTATTAGCAATTAACTGAACCAGTATCACTCACCAAGACTACCCATTTGCATTAATTTGAAAGTTTCAAAAAATAAAAAATTTCAATTGCTTAGCTAGGTCTCATTATGAAATGATTATTATTTGAATTTCGAACCCTCAGGAGTATAAATTAAGTAGTAGTTAAAATGTTTTAAAAAAAGTTGTTGAGCTCACTCCTCGAGTTTTAGTAATTTTCACATAAAGAGTATTTCTAAATTAATTGATGTAACTGTCTTTTGGTATTCATTCAGTCCATCCAAAGATTGTCTAAAGATTGTCCTGTCAAATATGAACGCTCATTGTACTCTTGCCTTTTATAAATATTCGTCCTTATAAGCAACGCAATTCTTGTAAGGAATAAATATAATTGCTAAGGGTATAGTAATAGACTGACACACCCTCTCACCCCACCATAGAGCGAGAGAAACCATAGGGTGATTTCCCAGCTTCGAAAAAAAAAGGAATATAATAAATAAATGTGGATAGGCTTATAGCAACCGTGCGTCATTGCGGGGTGCCAGCTGAAAATCAGCGCTGGTTGTATGACGCCCAGCAATTGCTAGCAACAATTGCTCTCGGTTCGAGCACACTCAGCGCAACTGTATTGTATTTCTGTACTCTTTTTTAATATTCTTCTTTTATGTTGTTGTATACTGCATTGCCTCATGCCTGCGCCGAATAAATACTATTCTATTCTGTTCTATTCAATAATACAAAATAATGAATTATGAAAAATAAAAAATAAAAAAAATAAAATATAAAAAAAACATTAACATTTATCATTTCAAATTATATGATGATGATTTATGATTCCCCGTAATTTACTATTTGTTTCTAAGAATGAAATGATACGGTTTTTGAATTTTATACGAATTGTAATTGACGTTCTATAGTTTATGATCAATCATATTGAGGAAAGGTGGGATAAAAGGTATAACTTACTGCCTACACGCGACAAGGGGTTGTATAGTCTGTAATCTATTGTTTTTTGCTTCTCGACATACATATATCAGTGTTAAATGTCTGTGAACTTCCACAGACCAACCCATTTGAACCATTACATTAGTTTACATTATTAATGTGTTAATCAGAAAAAAAAATATTCAGAAAAGTCTGGCACGTCTGGTGTCTTCTTCTTCTTCCTGTCGTTATCCCATATTATTTGGGGTTGGAAAAAATGATATTTGATTATAAATGGTAGTATAAGTAACAAACCAAATTGGAATTGTTGTTGTTTCTTTGTAGTTATATGGATCTTATTTTAATAGATGAACAATAATCTCTAAATGTTTTCATGCCGAAATTTTTGATTTTGATTTTCATCAAAAATCATTCAAACGAAATTCATACAAAAAGACATAGGATCTTTCGAATACCGTAATTAGAGACTTAATAGAAAAAAATAGTCGATATTTTGACTAACTAATAATAATAGTAGATAGCTATTTAATGTTTAAATCGAACAATTCATTAACATCAAAGTTAAAACACCACGTTGAATCCCTATAAAAAAAGATAAAAAACTTTAGTAAGCATAACATGGCATTTTTGGTTCTAGGAGAAAACCGAGCATGTCCTAGTTTTCTCAAGAGGTTTTCCTTCACCATTTTGAGAACAGTGGTTACGAAATAAATTACACAAATTAATCAGCCTGGCTGGGTTCGAACTCGCAACCTACATACAGTAAATCGTAAGTCGGGACCGTTACGACTGGGCTATCGCTGCTGCAAAATTTTTGCAAAATTTAGTTAAAGAAATATATTTAAACATATTTATAAACATTTCAACGTATTTTCAAGACATTTTAAAATAAAAATAATAATTTACCGGTGTCATTTTAAAAACCAAAGCATCATGATCCTTTTCAAACTCTGTATATTTTGTATTTCAGACGTCAACGGCTCTGATCCTTCTCCTCCACTTATCTCTCCACACAGTCGACGAAGGGCACGCTATAAATCCAAGTAAGTATAAAAGTACTCTTACTTTGTTAGCTTATTATCATTTTGTTTACTGCGACCGTAATTTGTAACTTTTGTGGCACAATAAAGGGGATTTTCGCTTCTTTGAATGTCATAAACCTTAATCTCGCGGCCTTCAAAATGTCCGTCCATTGGTGCGGGATTAAGTTTTTTCTTTGATATCGCTATTAGTTTCAAATAAACTAAGAAAAGCTGGCGATGTCGTTAAATTTAACTGTTATGGTCAAAAGGGCATTTTTGGGGTCACAACTAAGCATTAGATTCTATTTAACCAAGTTGTAATTTTTTCTAATAGTTTAAATAAGGTTAACTTATTTTACACATACATAAAATAAGTGATGGATATAATAATAGTTATTCCAAAATATTTTTCTCATCTCTCGCCAAAATATTAATTTTAAACAACACTTAGGTTTTGAAATCTATGAAAACTTGAATCAAATATACAATTAGACAATCAAAAATAAATTTTCATTTTTCAGAATCCTAATATTGTTTGGGGTTATGGCGTAAACATTGCTTTAAAAGATATCAAATAAAATTTGATTAAAAGAATGTCAATTTCATTATATTGTGACAAGCAAAATTTAATTTTGAAATTAGTATTTTATTTGAAGGATTGTTGACCTTTATATTCATGGGCCCGTGTGTCTGTCCTGTTAGTGGCATCGTAGCTCCTGAACTATTGAACCGATTTGATCCAGTTCTTTTGTTTGTTGAAACTATTGTTAGCTGTGATGAATGTCTGCCACCATGGGATTTGGAGGCAATACAGTCCTTGCACACATGCACGATTTGCGCATGGTGAGGCAACGCCAGGGCAAAAATCTGCTGCCGTGACAATTCACGGCATGGCGGACAGATTCCGGCGGGATCTCATGGTGAAATGGCGTCAGCGACTATCGCAACCCAGTGCTGGGCACGCCACGTTTATGGCGGTAAGCCCCCTCTTTGAGGCGTGTCTGGAAAGATCTCATGGCGTCCTCACCTTCCGCATGACGTGGTTCTCACCGGACATGGTCAGTTCGGGAGATTCCTGCACCAGATTTGTGCAGAAGAATTACCCTGGTGTCACCACTGTGTGAACCGCCCGGCGCCGAGAACATGGTGGAGCATACGGTAGAGATGTGCCCCGCTTGAGCAGAGCACCACCGTGTCTTCGTGGTGCAATCGGTGATGACGGTCTCCGGCGCCGGGCCTTGGTCCGAAGCGAGGAGGATTGGCAAGCGGACGCCTTCTTCTGCGAAGCAGTAATGCTAGCAAAGGAGGCGAACGCACGCGATCGCGCGAGGGAGCGACTGTCGCGACTGAGCCGCTGGAGTCCTGATCGCAATTTCCGGCCACCGTAAGCGCTGGCTTGCGGACCGTCCGGTAGCCGTCCGGACCGAGCCCAAGTTATCGACGGCGCGTAGTGTTCCATGAGCATCTCAAAATGATGTCAGCAAACCTTAGGTCCAGCAGGGTCGAAGCCCACTGGGGTCATGAGTTCACTTCTGAAAGGAAAACCTGACCCTGGAGTGCAAGGCAACGAAGGAACCAGGAGTGGGATTTAGTCAGTAAAAGTCTGACACGCTCCTACCTTACCCAAGGGTTTGAAACGTCATTGGATGATTTCCCACATTAAAAAACTGATGAATGGGAACCCTGGTTTGATGGTGCACCATGACTTGGAAGCTGAAGATTAATCAACTCTTCTATAACTTACAGTAGAGGTATCATATTTTTGTTTGGGTTCATTCTGATTGGATCAGATTATGGTTTGATTGGTTACCCATACCTGTTGCATTCTTGTTGCCCTGGAATCTGTAGAATACGTCCTCATTTACTTACATTAGAGTTGTTTGAGATTATTTAAATGGTCTCAATTAGTAAGTCAGCGATAAATAGCGTTGATTGCTATTTATCGCTATACTCTTTAAAAGACTAATGTCAATGTCCTTGCCCAGATAATATGGTATGGGAGGCTTTTGCCTAGCAGTGGGACAGTATGGGCTAGATACAATAATAATGTAATAATATGGAATATATTATTCAGCGTTTAATATAGTGATTATTAGGCGGTTTATACTCGTCCCGCTACACCAAGAGCGGTAACGAAACGGATTTACGTTTATCGATTTTCTATTGAGCAGCTCCTGCTTCTGACTTTTCCCTAGGCGAAATCAATTTTATCGCAAATTTAGCCGTACTCGTACAAAAGTAAGAACATAGTTCCGAAATTGGTAGATTTCCTCGTTTTGGTGATGTACAAATACCAGAAAATGTAATAGAAGTCATATCAGTGATTGAAGTCAACATCAAAGAACATAATCTTAGTGAAACATCAAACATTCATTATTTCAAACTGCTCTTTCAATAAATTTTGTGATGTCAAACAAGATTTTACGATCCAATTTTGTCTGGATTATACTCTCATCAATGTGAACTCTTTTATTGCTGACATAAAAGTCTCGGAGGAATCTTTCAATACGATGTATCGCAAATATGACATGAACTAGAGGATTCTGTTTCATTGTTGGGTAACATGTTTTTTATTATTATTGAAAGAGATTTAAGAATTATCACCACAATTTAAAAGATGAGATAGATGTAGAATCAGAATTTTACTTTTTCTGGCCTAAAAATTGCGATGAGTTTGAGGTCAAAAAACTTTTAAAAGAGAATCGTTTCGCTCTGATTCGAGATGAACTAAAAATTCTAATGGATATGGTAATTTTATGAATTCCCACTTCATTCCTGAACTATACAAATGAAATTTAGTTAATATGCAAATCAAATAAACAGGCACAAATTGCTGCATCCAAAATACAATCCATACAATTTAACGGGATCATTGAATAAAAGGTTTAGAGGCAAATAACAATTAAATATATTTATTGACGTGTGTTTAAATATATGTAGAATATAACTATTTTTGAAACTGAAAATAGCCTCAGAATGTTCTTTAGAATATATTTATATAACACAATTCATTAACAATGTACAACAAAAACGAGGCCTGGATTCAAAATTGCTTAAGTTAATCGTCTTGTGGACCAAGTAAGACTGAGCAAGATTTGTACACCCGTTTAGACTAGACAACTTTCAAACAATTTTGGATAACTAATTGTTTCCACCTTGTTTTAGTTAAACTTGGCCAAATACCAAAATGTCATATGATAAAATAATACAAAAAGGTAAAGACAAAGTTATGGACGAATTCCATTTATACGAGATCTGTAACTGAAGCATGTTAATTCCAGCTGTACACCGTAGCTACAAGGAGTATCTCTGTAGCCATATCACTCGTAGTTAAAGGAAAACACTCGTAAAAGCTTTATGTTAATAGCTCTTGCCCGCGGCAACGGGTGTATGTAAGCGCGACACAATGACAACGTGTCCGTACTAAAATGATTACGTGCGCACGGCTTCATTGATTTCGGTGGATTACTCCCACGTTTGATTATTGAAATATAATTGGATTTAGTTGCGATTATTGATAATCCAAATAGGTTTATTAATGGATTATGAAACATAACGGAGCTTAAGCTTCAACAATAATTTGTTTAACGTAATAATAGCACGTCATTTAAAACACTTTCCCATTTATCGTGAGCAGTAAACAACCTTTCTGTTAAAGGTAGTAAAAAAAACATCGAATAAAATCTCAAACACTAGATCATCCTAATATAGTATTCAGAATTATCATTTGCTCCCAGACTATTATGCTAGGGAAGGTGTCGGAAAAAAGTGAGATGTTTCACCAAAAATTATACCGAAAATAAATTCAGTGTAACGCAAGTTTATCTACAATTTTACTCAAAATAACGTCTTGAATATCTCATTTGACACTGTGGAAGATTACCGTGAACTCGTAAGTCGACGCCAGAGAATTTTTACATAAAATATTCATCATTGCTAAAGCCCCGAATCGCGTGCTATATTCGTCACCTTTTTTTTGAAGGTTTATTTGTTGTTCCCTCTGTTTCATTAAGCATTGTCGTTATAGCTTTTATTATATCGTTGAAACGTAATTATGCTGTACAATGAGGGCTTTTGTGTTTTTTGTTATTTTTTTTTTTTCGAGGTAGCGAATGTCACATGTTTAGGACAATGGGTTATATTTTTATTTTATGTGTTTTTTTCTTCTTCGAAATCACCTTTTTGTTGGTCCCCATTGTGTGTGTATCTGTATATTTTCCCTAAATAAACTGGGTTAATGTATTTAATATGCTACTTACCCTAATAACATTTAAACTCACAATGATAATTTTATCTTTAAAAGACTCTAAATATTCAATATTCATAAATAGAATTTGCGGCAAATCTGAAGCTTTATTATAATGAATATCTTATATACCGTGACTTTGATGGGCAAAGTTATTGGAATGATCAAGAAAATAGATTACCTCGTAAAGCCGCCCAGACGGCAAATAAGTTCCTATTTGAGGGAAATAAGGTCATTGAACATATTCTTATCTTCGATTCAACATAAATTTCAGAAAGGCCTTCTAAAATTGAAAGAGAAGAAAAACATGTTGACGGTTCGAAAATAATATTACTTAGTTGGAGATCAAAATAAAATTAAAGACTGCATTCATAATTGCGTAAAGGTATTTGTTTATTAATCAAGTTTTCTTTATGTAGGCAACAAATTAGAACTGTCTTTAGAAAAGCAAAAATATAAAGACATTATTCAAACCAATAGGTTTACTCAAGTTCTATTGTAGTTAAGAAAAATACAATGATGTTAAGTGTCATTATTGTATTTTCTTCGGCTTGTTTTTATAATGCCTTAACCATATCTACAAAATCTTGTTACGAAATGATACGATAAACCAAGAAACTCACTAAATTCCTCCTTATTTTTTTTTAAATTGTAGGTCTACTATGATGTATGTCTATTGATAAATTCTTTCTATCCTAGGTTGCACGTGTCTCCGCTATACGTCAACGTACGGTAAGGAGCGCGGTACGTTTAGCAGCCCCGACTACCCACGCCCTTACCCGCCAAGGATCGACTGCCTCCTCTACACCTTCGTTGCGGCGCCCCACGAGATTGTCGAGGTCGTCTTCACTGACTTTGACATCTATAAAGGACATCTTGAGTAAGTTTAGAATTTTGTTTGTTTTGCGTAATAGAGAAGTGCCAAATAGTAAGTTCTCAATCTTATGAAAACTGAACATGAAGATTAGACTATTGACTACTTGTATGCGCAGAGTAATAGAACTTTTTGGCCAGGCGAAATGGCCACAATCATTAATAACTCATCGTAACTGGCATGGTCATCAACCATCAGCACATGTTTACCATCGTAAACAATCAAAAAGCCGGACACCTTTGCACGTCGCTCTTCATGGCACCAAGAACTGTCAAAGATGGCGAGACACCAAAAATATGACGCAAAAATGTAACGCGCGTGGCGTAAGGAGCTAATCTATAATAATAAAAAATGTTATATAATGACTTAATTAATCGTAACGCTATTGAGCACGTCTCAAAATTGTCGGTCGGCTATTTTTTGTTGCAAATATTTAAATGCAATAGGACAATAACGCAACAATACTATGAAACTATTGGTTAAATCGACAAACAAAGCAACAACAATAAACAATAACTCCATGAAAAAGCGGTTACAGTTTGTGACGTAATATTGTAAACAAAAATTGCCGTTACAGATACAAAGCACATAACTTAATATATTTATGGGGACAGTTATGGCTTTGTTTCCATCCATCCAATAAAAAAGGCAAATTCATATCAACGAATCAATTGCTTTAAAGACTGTAACAGTCACACGTTTCCATTGGTCGAATGTTACAACTTTTATAATGTTTGCACACAATATTTAGCTTCAATTTGCGAATAAATGAACGAAGAATTTTAAATTTTTCATTTTGTGGACTTTAGATTAAAATTCGTATTAAAGCTGGCTACCGAAACCCATTTGTGGATAGAATTAGAGAAGACCAGTACAAATTGGAATCTGGATCACTGGTATGGATATAATGCTTAAGTCTTTCTTTATTTGGGCACAACATTTGATGACTTCTTGCAACCTTACAGACATTGTAATAACTAAGAACTTTTCGAAAGTTTTGCTTTCCAATAAAAACAATACTTTTGCAAATGTATTTCTATAATAGTTATCCTCCCTAGTTATAAATTAGAAAACTTTGAGCTTACTAGTATGTCATCTACTTAGGTGAAAGTAATTAATTATCTTAAATAACTCTTTAACGTGGAACGTCATGGAACTAATATACTCGACGCATGTTTTACATTCCCAGATCATCATGAGAATGGCCTAGCTCATTAACTAAATGAAAAGGGCGCAAACGTGGAATATTACTGGCTTTAAACTTTAACTTGACAATAACCAGCCTACGAGTCCTAAGAAATGAACGTAAGGACACATTTACATTTTCGTCACATTTGTAGCAATAAAGTTGCCAATGTAAACGTTTGAAGACAGCAGTTTGGGAGCGCAATAATGCTCATTTAAGTGTAAGGAATCCCTGAATACGCGACTTTCAAATTATACGACCGAGTTTATTATTGTTCGTGTTTTTACGTCACTCTTTGTTGAGATATACAGTCAAAAGAAAACTTCTTGTATCTAACTAAAATGTAGGGAAAAATAATAGTTTTCTCGGTTGTTGGAAATCGCAGGGCAATTTGTGGACGACGAGCAATAAGTAGCTCACCGTCAAGTAAGGACGAGGTCGAAGTCGTCGGTGCGTAGTGTTTCACGCGTGCCTTAAAGAGATGAAGAGCTGAAGACTAGCAGACACTGTGAAAGAGAAAAAAGGTCCGTGAGTTGTAAAAAGTGACCTTGGCTCTAGAATATAAAAGACACACAAGTAGATTTTTGTCAGTAAAAGTCTAACACGCCCTTTCGTTCCACCCTAGAGTGAGAAGACATTGGATGATTTCCTACCTCAAAAAATTGTAACTCTATTTAACATGTTTCATTCAAAGAGGGCGGCAGAGGTTTAATATTAGTACCCTTTTTTATATAAGTAACATAAAATATAGATACTAAAACTGACAGTAACATCAATTTTAGTATAAATTTTTTTTTACAAAATATAACATTCTTTAATTTCATGTTGTCGCATTTCTAACAGCAGAATTATTTAAGAGTTTTTAAAAAACATTTTCAACACTTATTGAAAAGCGAGGTCACTCTCGAATTACGCATCCAAAATAAAAATATGCACAAAGACACAATTTTTGTAAAATATGAAACATTTTTAGAAATATAATAATCATCTACATATATTGTTACAAAAGAAAAACACTATTTTGCTTGCAGAATAATCTGACAAAATATCACTTTTTTTTCCGGATTTTAATCGCTAAAAGTAATTTTTAAAGGCATTTATGTGATTTTTTCTTGAGTTGTCCATCTTAAAAATACGTACATCTTTCTGATTCGTAATTTACTTCTATTGTTCTCTTAAAGCTAGTTCTAAAAGGTTCATACAAAGTGTAAATCATTTCATTAATAAACGAATAAGTAATCTCTTATCCCAAACGCAAACTCTGCACGGTAAATTAAAATGGCAACAAATTTCCATTTTCGTAAATGAATTCTGAATCCAACTCCTAATTCCGATAATGAACCAATATCTAAAAGCAAGGCAATCAATGTAATTGCAAACGGAGAAACGGAGGAAGAAAAAATCGTATGGTTAAATACTCCTGATGGCGTTATTTTAATCTCATTTCACAATAGATACATCGGGAACAAAAAATCTCATCTCGAAATTGCTCTATTCACTTCGTATCCTGAACCAATTACGACGAAATTAATGTTCCCTACACATACAGCGCTGGATGAGTTTATACTAGCAATTCTCGCAAATAACTCGCTTGAAGCACCTATATTTCTCACGTTTAATACATAAAGGTTTATGAGAATATTTTTTACTTTTTTACAAAAATATCGCTTTTTCTCTATCGTGGCTTCATGCCAATTTACTAATAGATAAAAATGTTTTTCATTGTAACTGTGTTTCAAACAATATGCTTATTGCAGTTTTTTGTTAGATAATATTTACGAGTCATTGTTGTAGTTTTAGAAATATTTTGTTTAGTTGAATGGGTCTGCCGCGTTAAATAATATTTCAAGATGTGTTTGGGCACAACCGTAGGCGCCTAGCAGCGCCAAAACCTACTGGTGTCATGGGTCCACTTCTGAAAGGGAAACCCGTGTTCCTAGAATACAAAAGCAACTGGAGGAACATAGGTGTAGTTTTAGTCAGTAGAAGTCTGACGTGCCTTCGCACTCCACCTTAGAGCAGGCGTAGTCAGTAAATGGTTTACTACTACAAAGGGTGTTTACCAGATGCGATTTTTTTACAAAGTCATTATTACTATCGTATATGTATACTGTCGAATAGAGAACACACACTCAATATAAAATACGGTTTTAATATTTTATGGTTCCAGATCTTATTTATTTTCATTATCTTACCAAAAATGTATAATTATTATTAAAAAGTCTAGGCATTACAAGATAGGATTCAAGTTATTACTGTGGTACTTACATACTACCTTTTGTTTGGCCATCGTTTGTTCCTGTCTCCGTAGCACTATTGTTAGCCATAAATATAACGCTTTCACGTGGAAGTAAGTGGAAAATGTTCAATGTGCAGGTGACAGGAAGATATTTTTCGGCTAAAGTATGGCATCTTTAACAGATTCCACGCTTATTGTTACAATAGTTGTATTTTTTTTTTTTATCTATGCCAGTTGGAAAGGACTTTTGGAGTAATGCTTACAGAAGCACATAGTTGCAAATGTTATCGTTGGAGTTGAAACATTTTTATGAATATGATTCACAAAATTATTTTACCGCACCGGACGACGCAGTCTTGGAAAGCCTCCTACAAGGTGGTCCAACGATGAGGGTAGTGAGAATCCTATAGATGCGAGACGCATAGCACCGGTCGTTGTGACGATACATGTGGAAGGCCAATAACCAACGTCTTTGGGCTGAAATGATGATGATGATCATGACTGTGCCTCACTATTATAAGTTTGTCATAGTATACGTTATATTGATACCCCGTAGTTTTACATCTCAATAACAATAAATCACTTCTTATTATTATATCAAGTTATTACTTTTCGACGTGAACAGACATTATTATAAGTATCAACACAATTCTTGTTTCAAACTATTTCGAAAATGAACAGCATGTATGAGTCGTCAAAACTGAACGAACAAAAAAAAGGAACGGCGAAGCAAAATTGTTTCGCTTTCTCGCGAAGTCTGCCGTATTTTTTGCAGAAACTTTTTACTTTAATAAACTATCGGTACTTCTGTCCCGCGTACTTTTTATTTTCCGAGAAAATAAGTATTTTCACAACTTTGTCTGTCATCAGTTGAAAGATTTATCTTTTGTTTTATTCGTTTGCGATAAAGTATGGAAGGATGATTTGTTAAGCAACAATAGTTACTTTTAACTTTGTTATCATATTGATTATAAAAGAAAAAACAGGTTTACGGAGCTGCTTCTCTTTATTGAGAGCTTCTTTTATTGAAAATTTCTTTATTAAAAAATCGTTGAAATGGAAGTCGGACCAAGGGTTTCGTTTAAAGTTACTTATGTCAGTAGTTTGATTTCTGAGTCGAGTCTTGAAGATTTTTTAAAATTGTAGTAAAATAATTATTTTTGTGATGTAACTAAATACGTTTTTTAGACTTTTTCCAGTACTTATGCTAAGATATTGTTTTTTGTCTTTCAGGATTCTAGGTCAACAGGAAGTATCCTATAGGTTTTGATTTCCTTGTACCTAAGTGTTAAAATATGCGCCAAAAGTAGAGTGCGCCTTATCTTTACATTGTGTTGACTTCGAAAATATTTTTTTTACAGCTTCGCAGCTGCTACTCCTCAGAGTGGTAGCAGACCCTGAGTATTTGATATTAACTCTTTGAATGTCGTAATTAGAGACACAATAGAAAGACAATTACCTTATGTCGGACTGTGTAACTTAAGACATTCGAAAGGTTAATTTTAAACTCTCTACGCGTTTTTGAGAAAAAGATTCTTGACAGAGGAACAACAAAGTTATCCTAATAGGTTACCGTTTCTACAGAATGAGATATTGAACCGTAAAAATTGAGAGTTTTATCTATACGGATAAATTTGAAATTATTCTAGCTATAGATTTGCAGAATGTCAATATGCTATTACGATATTTCAAACCTCAAAGCGGTAGCCTTTAGAGCTTTACACCTCGTGAGTGAAATATGCGGGGCTGTACATTCATACATATTTCTGAAAAGATGGATTCTCGGGTAGATCGTTGCCGTTCCAACCCTGCTTAAGCGAATAATACCGGGATTGCCAAATCCAACCCTCTTTCTTTTTGAATAATTTTGACGAATTCGCTTAGGACTGTGCCATTAAGGATTTACATTGCTTTTATCTATAGAATCTTTCGGAACATTACGCCTGACCAATTTCTTTCTGAAGCTTTTCATTAGCTATAAAAGTTGTAGGTACTATATGATATTATTTTCGGGAACTTTCCTCGTGGAGGTTGTCTTGTAGACCTCAGATATGGGACTTGTATTAGCGATGTAGTCTTAACTGGTGTTGGCAAGTTTAACTATGTACTCTACGAGGCCCAAAGGAGTCAGCTAGTCGTAATTCTTAATTGAATTACTATGGAAGTACGTTCTAGTGTAAGAAGTCATGTTTTATTAGATTATTAGCTTCTGTCAACGGCTTCGTTTGCGTGGAAGTAGAAATTAACTCATGGGACATGCTTATAGGATAAAAAATCCTATGTCCTTTTTAGGGCGTGGATCAAATTTCATCCAAGTCTGTCCAGCTATATGAGCATCCGTAGGGGACTACCTATCTACTGGGGCCATAGATAGGTAGTGTGAAAGTGAACCCCGAGGCCCTGGAAAGAAGGTAAAGAAGGAACAGGAGTGTGTTTTTAGTCAGTAAAAGTCTGACACACCCTTCCACTTCACCAGGGGCGGGAGATGTCATTAGGTGATTTCCCACCTAAAAAAAAGCTCTATGAGAGTGAAAGAGCTTTAAACATACATACACACACATACAAACATTCGCTTAAATATTATTATTATAATCAAAGCTTTTTATTTCTTTGACGGATTTAATCAAAAAGATCTAAATTTTGACGTGAATATTAATTTGGACTTTATTGTGAATTTTCTTTTGATTTGAATTCTATTTATTTGTTTCTTTTATTTTATTGGTTTGACATCTTTTATTATTTGACATTGTTTAATAATATTATAATCTATTTTTAATAATTGGTTGCCTATTATGTAATCTGTACATGACTTGTAAGAATCCCTTGGCAATAAACTACTATGACTATGACTACAATGATGGAAGCAAGGTAGTATATTTTTCATCGCTACTGTATTGTTCAAATCCAAAAAGGTTGCATAAAACGTTACCCAAACGCAGTGGATTCAATTTTGTATCGAAACATGCATAATGCATTTATGTTGATAGGTTTTAGGTATGCGTTTTTAAGAAGATTATGATAATATACTGTTTGCTGTTGAGGACTACCAAAGAGCTTATAATAAGTTTAAATGCTGCCTCAAAGTTTTTGGAGACAAGTTACCTTTTTTAAATCTAGTCGCGACAGCGTATGGCCATGGAACTTGCACTGGAGAAGTGCAAATTCCACCGAGACCCCAACTTCAATTTGCAGCCACCATAGGCGTGGGCTTGCGGATGACGAGCAATAGGTATTTCGCCCTCCGACCGTCCAGTAGCCGTCCGAACCAAGCCCAAGCCGTCGGCACCGTATATTGTTCCACCCGCGCCTCAAAGAAATGTAATTAAAACCGTAGGGGCCCAGCAGGGTCGAAGTTTACTAGAGCCATGGCTTGACTTTCGGAAAGGCTCTGGAACGCAAAGGCAAAGAGATTTCATAGGTATGATTTGAGTCAGTCAAAGTCAGAAACACTCTTTCGCTCCACCCTAGAGAGAAAGAAGTCATTGGATGATTTCCGAACTTATAAAAAAATATAATAAAAAAAGACCAAGCAATATCTGTCACAAACAACACGAAAAAATGCTGACACGAAAAAGATGTATCGTCTACTCTTGAAAATCATCAATAACGAATTGGGTACTTCGGGCCATCTCCCAAAGGAACATGGGTTCGAAGACATTTTTTACATCAAATTGTTGGCCGTTAGTCGCGGGAATCGGTTGGTCCGACTGTCCGCGACTGACGGCCAACACTCGTAACATCATTTGTGCTAGTATAGAAATATATATATTTTTTTTTGTTTTTACATTTGATTTTTTATCTCACACCAACACAGATTTTTAACCAGATACTTCATTTGTGAAATAGGTCAAGTTTAACGACTGCATATGAGTCTTTTTTTAAACAGATTTCTAGTGGACGGGAATGGAAAAAGTGATAAATGAGTACATCAGAGGATGTTTGGGAGTGCCATCGGTGACTGAAAAGTTGAAAGGGATTCGTTTGTCTGAAGAAGAGGGATGAAATACATGTTACTAAAAGAGTTATGAGTATTATGGATGGATGAAAAAAAAAAAAAAAAAAGAGGTAAAATAAAAGATGAATGAATTGTGTGTAGAGTGATATGATAAAAAGGGAGTTAGTAGCGTGACAATAGCGTGACGGTTGTCCAGTTTCCATCTCATTTCATTTATATATTTTTCCTTTAGTTAATAATAATAATAATAATAATCGACAACTATCGCACAACGCCGTCTAGTCTCAAGCTAAGCAGAGCTTGTGTTATGAGTACTAGACAACTGATAAACATACTTATATATTTCTAAATACATTTTATAGATAAATTACACCCAGACACAGAACAATTGATTATGCTCATCACACAAACATTTGTACTGGGTGGGAATCGAACCCACGACCTCCGGCATAGCAGTCAGAGCCACTAACCACTAGACCAACAGGCCAGTCAAAAGTCAAAAGTTAGTTGAAGTTATAGTTTCTTTTTTTTAAGATAAACGTTGCTCAACACTAGCAATTAGTATCGTGAGTGCGTTAACAAACTTCTAAACTAAAGTAAACAAGTCTTAATCTTTTTAGTATAAAAAAATAAAATAAATATTTTTTGATTCTCATTATATTTATATACTTACATGCACATACACGCACACATTTATTATTATTTTTACCCAGAACTGGAATAACCATTTTAACTCCTATAATGTTTTTAAAACCCAAGCAATAACGTGACTTTGCTGGTAAACAAAACTTGTCTCATTTTTAATCTAATAGATTCTCCTTTATGTAAATATATTTTCTCAGTTTTGGCAGCATTGCAAGAACAAATCCTCGTTTCCTATTCTAGAGACATTACTTAAGACAAATACCTCGCCTTTAAATTATTCCGTCCATATATTACCACATCAAAGTGTGAGACTGTGCGTTCATAGATCACGTACGTCGGTGACGCGACTGTCGTTACGTCGTACGACTAATCGTGTGGAACTAACAAACGATTCTGTGTAGAATAGGTACGTTTGACGCTTTTGTGCGCCTGCCTTTAAGGTGCTGTTTGATATATCGGTGTGAGAGAGTTGTTGGAGTGAATTTATTAGGTGGGGATGTGTAGGTTGTTTCAAATTAAAGTGGAAGCGTAGGTTGCTTCAAATTGACCCAGTTGAAATTAAGTGTATGGGCTAATTTTAACGCGAGAATATGTTCTTACTGAATTAGTTCTTTAAGCGAAGTTACGAATTAGCTTTGTAAAACTAAACATTTAAATAATAAGATACCTATAAAAAGCAATTTTTATCTGTCTGTCTGTTTAACGGTCTGTCTGTCTCCAAAATGACTGTATCAATTTTGATGGGATTTTCATTAGTAGGGAGCTGATGTGTTAAGAAGTAACTCAGGCTACTTCTATTTAGAAAAAGAATTAGGGGTTCCACGCAAAAACAAAGCTACTTGGAATTGTTATCAAATTACATTGTGCTGTTTCACGAATTTGACGCCAGCCAGTAATTTTTAACCTCATTTTTAAATTACAAATTTAGGTGAAGGTAAAGTCGCGGGCTCCAAGTAACATTTTTCAGATGAGTAGTTTCCAAAGACCGTTCTTTGGCTTATTGAATGTACTGCTATATCATAGCAGTAGTTATTAGAATGATAGATAACAAATCTATTATATAAATATTTTTAATTAGATTCGGTTGTTCTTTTCGATACACTATATAACAAATTCATTTATTTTAGGTTAAAATAAAACATTTATACAATGATTACACAATTTTACATGCAAATATTTTAAATTTAATTTTTTATGGATAACTTATCGATAAATCAATTTGAATTGTCTGATAGTGATTGATGCCTAGCTAATAAAATTCATCAATTTGTGCAACTAAAGTAGATAAATGAATGAGATTAATATTTAAATTCAAGCTTGAATACTAAGTATGTAAAGTGGTGCCCTGTCACTTCAAAATTAGTTTGCAAATTATTTTCTAAGCAACGATTGGCAAAAACGTGATTTGTTATTTCATCATAAATGCAAAAACAAGTTGCTAAAATAATTCACTTTGCAAAATAATGACTAAATAAACTTTTGTTTAATTACATATTTTTTGACAGAAAATTCATTTATTATTTATTTTATCTCATAAAACAACGTTTGAAATACACAAAAAAATATTATTTTTATTAAGCTATACGGAAACGAATTATTTTAGATTAAGTTAATGATTAAAGAAAACGACTAGGATAGATTACGTTAAATAAAAACTGACCCCAAAAACAACTAGATTATATAAAAAAATGTACAAATGATTAAATTGGTATCGTCCGAAACATTTCAAAGAGAACCTAAAATAATGTTTGCAAAGCGAGTGTTTATAAAATCAAACATTTGTAGAATTTATTCTTTGTGAAATAGATAGCACAAATAAAAAAATGTGAGTAGAGTTTTGGTGAAAAAATAAGGCACCATGTAGTGTCTACTAATTTTACATAAGCGTAACATTTGATATCTCACTCACAATTCAAACTGAAAGCCAGTTTGAGTTGTGAGTGAATGAAACCTGTCACAGGAAATCCTTTATTTACCCTGCAAAAAAGCACCGATGAACGACCTTGTATAAACGCGTAAAACAAAAACCACATTTCAAAAGGCGAAGCCACTAACGCTAGTGCATGCTGTCAAAAGCCCCGTTCTATAAAGCGAAAGTGCTAGCCCATTTTGCTGTCAGTTGAGTCCTGTTTTACACCGCAGCGGTTTTTTTTTCTTTTGACATGTGGTACATTGTTCGACACTGTTCAATAGTGATTGGAAAAAAGTTTGATCGGAATGATTGATTTTTTGAATTTCGAAGATTGTGACTGGCAGATAGACTGTCTTTTATTTTTGGGTCAGTATGTCAGCCAGTATCAGAACAAAAGGGTTTTACTGAATAAATGCATCAGCTGGGAATCGTAAATCTGTTTTTGGATTTTATCCTTGCAGTAATGCGTCATAAAAACTTATGGCCACTATAGTAAAATACCTTTGGGATTATTTTACTGGAGATTTGTCGCACACCACATGGGAAATATAGCTCTTATTTGTTTTTCTACATATATTTTTCTCCATTGTTAATGTAACCTGGTTGTAAACTGATAAATTGACTCTAAATTCGTTCGCGAAAGATCTGGTTCTGAACATAAACCGATAATTACGTCAATCGTACTAAAGGTTGATAGAAATCGGAACAGAGACCGATATTGTTTACTCTTTTGATTCTGTCAAAAACCGTCACTTTAAACATTTCGAGTTTCTCATGGCCAAACCATTAGGATATATTAATGTAAAGCAGCCGTTCCCTCCTTCAATGTATTATTGAAAACCGACATATATCAACTCGGTTTGGTCAAGAATCGATATATTCATTTTTTATAAAACTGACCAGATACACTCACAAAAGCAGAATTCATATTTCCAAACAGTGATTCCAACACCAATAAATTGATAGACTTGGTTCAATTCTAAATTAGAAAACCATAAACTAGGTCATATTTTTAAATTTTCTACAAAAAACACGACAGTGATTCATCGGTTCTTGTTTCGACGCTTCTTAGTTCTTATTTGAAGTATTCTACGAAATTCTACAATTCAAAGAACAGAATATAATTATGTCTAGTAAATTTGAATTAATACGCACTACGTTTGCCCTATAAACGTAAACCTACATCTGTAGTTTGTTTTTGTTCGTCTAACTATTAGTTGGGTACCTACATAGATGCTGTGTACAATAATTGCCTCACAATTACCGTTAACTCTTCTTACAGTAAACGTAATAGTGTAAAGAAAATAGGGGTGATAAATGAGTATATTAGAAGATATTTGAAAGTGGCGATATGTGAGTAATGAGTATATTTGAAAGTGCTATTGACTGAAAAGTTGAAGGAGAATCGTTTGTCTTGGTATGATCATGCATGAAAGAGGGATGAAACGCATGTTATTAAACGAGTTATGGGTGTACATGTGGATGGGTGGAGAAGAAGAGGGAGGCCAAAGAATAGATGGACGAGTGACAGGAGGGAATGGAAGAAAAAAACGTGTTGCGCAGACCATAAATAACATAGAACATGGTCTGGAGGATGATGATAGTGAGGTGCCTAGATTCTCTGCAATTGCTCTTTTTAAGACCGTCCATTGTGTATCCAACAAGTTTGAGTCAATAGTTATTACCAAACCCACACTGAAGCAAGCCAATTTCTTACATATACAAATTTAAACTTCATGCGAGCACATTTCAGTGCCAATTTGGAGTTTAAAAGAAGCTTTACTTAGTGCTATAACATTGGGGAAACGGCTTTTATCTAGTCGGAAAATAAAATAAAAGACTATACACGTTACGGCTCAGAGAAGCAAGCGGTACCGTGGTCAAAGTCCGTATTCCGAACAATAATTTCGTAGCTTTAAAACGATACACGAAGCGAGAGCACGTTTTGTTTTTCATTGTTTTTTTGCGGGTTGTGCTGAGTAATAAATTATTAATTAAAGTGTGAATGGATAAAGTTTTTGCGGTTTTAACGCGATACCTATAATTATTAAATTGGTGTGAGTTTTTACAGGTGTAGCAGCTTTTATGTTGACTGGTCGGTTGGTTTAGTGGTTAGTGGTCCTGATTGCTATGTCAGAGGTTGTTGGATCGATTCTCACCCAAGACAAAAGTGTTTTGTGATAAACACTATCATTGATTAATTTGTTCTGTCTGGGTGTAATTTATCTAAATTAATATTATAAAGAGGCAAAATTTTTACTGAGACCCGCGAACGCAGGCCCTGGCAGCACCTATATGTTATTGGTATTTAGAAGTATCGGTATATTTATCAGAAGTCTAGTACTCATAGGACAAGCTCGGATTAGTTTGAGACTAGATGGCGTTGCGTGAATTTGTTCCGTTTTAATACCGCTCATCTAATACCACTGGTATTTATTTGAACCCGTGTTAATTGTCTATTCTGAATGGATACCATTGCTCCAACTAATACTAAAAGAAATTCAAGGATCTAAAGTACAGTCAGCCAAAATGCTTTGTATAGGATCTTTAATTCAAATAAAATCCAAAAAAGCGTATTTATTTAACAAAATATGTCTAGTATAATAATAAATTGTGTACTGCAAACCGGCTCTAAATAACAACAAGCCACCATTTTTTTATGCAAGTCAAGGTTTCTGTTTTCCCCCAAGATGTTGAGGGTTGATTATAGCTTCCTCAGACATATCTAAAAAAACTGATTAGTTAGTGAAAGTTTTTGTATATGTTTTACGATCGTATAAAAATATTAGGAAACCAAAATTTTATTAGGTTTGACTTGAGCTGACTGTACAGTCACTGGTATGGGTTCGCACATTAAATTAAATTATTTATAGAGTGGTCTCCGTTCAGAATAGGTAATAAAATTGCGTTCAAACAAATACCAGTGGTATTAGATGAGTGGTTTTCAAACGGTACAAATCGTTGCGTAATAGTTGTAGAATATTATTAGTATGTGAGGACAAAATCTGTTACATTTCCACTAGAATTCTGTATATTTGCATAATATTGCATGCAACATGCAGTTTATCAAAGATATCAAGATTCACGGCAGGGAAATGCAAGTGTTCCCACTTCTGCATATTGCACACGTAATCTGGCTGAATGCCCGTGAGTCACGTCGATAACACAGATGCAGCTAAGAAAGTGATAAACTTTTATTCCGTTACGAAATGAGTTTTCACCACATCTTTGTACCATAAAAACCCCCTCTTTGAGCTCTTCGTTATGAAATGGATGTACTACGAGTACGTGTGTAACAAAACAGAAACTTTTAAAAATATGCTTCAACCTTTATTTTTGGCGAGAATTTCTACAATATACTGTTACTCATCGTATATAAAATATACCGTTTCTCATCTCAATTCTAATATTAATTAAAGACACGTCAACATTACTCCATCTAAATTCACGAAACCACAGCATCATTATTCTGCCAATTTATTTAATATAACATTCTTTCCACAAAACATGGGGCGTACAGTTTATGTGAGTAATTTGTAAGCGATACACGTCATCCGTCATGCGAATATCATCAATCATCGTCAGAAACAGAATACACCTGCGGCTGTAATTTGACTAACATACCGTCATATTTCACGACATGATTCTGTAAGCGAGATGAATTAAAGTTAGCGTACCTACTACCTACTAATGTTGTTAGAAATAGTTTTGCTAGAGCCTGTCTCTAATGCTATTGTTGTAAACTGATTTATTAGGTATCTAGACAGTAAATTGTTGGCGTTAGTTGGTGATAAATGTTGCCATTACTTTTAGCATGAACGTAATCAGCCTCTAGGATAGGGAACAGACCGTAATCTACCACGCGGGCGGCTCAATGCGTGTTGGTGGATGTCATAAGTCTTCCAATTTGTATTTTTTGGACATGTCGCTTTCTCACGATGTTTTCTTTCGCCGTTTCGAGAGCAATGTGGCGCTTGTCTATGTTTAAGCCCAACCAGGCATATTACTTCGTGTAATTTTTTTCTCGAATTACGAGTCATGAGTTACAATTACAACTCGCTAGGCGAGAACGATACCACTACTCGACTGGGCCACCACTGCTTTAGAGGACCACCACTGGCCATTACTTGAAAAAAGCCTTAAATGGCAGAAGTTTTATGGACGATTTTTTTTTGTTCTCGCTCTATGTCTGCATCGTCTTTCAGATCAGAAGACAGCATATGTCCTAGATATTTAAACTGTTCCACCCTCGTTAGAGGTGTCCCACATTGTTTAATTGATTAATTTGGATACAAGATTATCATAAAAGAAAGAAAGAAACAAAGAAAAACGTTTATTTGTACCTCACATTTACATTAAATTAAAAAAAAAAAACAGAATTAGAATACATTAAAAAACTAAAAAAAAGTAAAGTACACATAAAGTTACGGATTCAAAATCTTCAATATTTACAAGCATTAAGTTTTCCCATTTTACTAAATACTCCCAGTCCTTTCAATCTTACGTCTGAAAAAAAAAACTAATAGCCATTTGCTGATCTCTTACTTTTAACTGCTAATAAGGAAGCTATTAAGGTTTACCATTAACATTTATTTTTACTGTTTTAACGTCTTTTGAATAAGTATTTACAGTCGCTACGCTCGGTGAATGGACTATAATTCGATTTTTTGTTTTCCCATTGAGTTTCATAATATCATTCAGTTCATTAACGAATATTGTTATCTGGAACAGACTGATAAAACAGTAAGCGGAAAGTTCATAAGCGTCTACCATGATTATTGAAACAAAAATATCTTAGACGGGCATTCTATGTAAAACATCTCAAAATACCTCTCCAAAACCAATTTATTGAGTTATTTTGGAACCAGAAACGTTGAATTTCGAAATTAAAGTAATTTGTGTTTTTCTTTTTGTGATAGTTTTATTTTTCATGTCATTTTAGATTAAAATCGGTTGCATTTTTTTTTGTTAACTATTTTTTTTAATAACCCTAATCTTCGTAATTGATGTCAGTTAATTCTATGAATAGAATCAAGAGGCCTCATTAGGTAGTTTAAAATCACCCTGAGGGTAATGGAAGGACCTATGCTAGGAGTTACCTTGCGTGATCGCATCAAAAATGAAGATATCCGCAGGAGACCAAGGTCGCTGACATAGCCCGAAGAATAGACAAACTTAAGTGGCAGTGGGTAGGGCACATTGCTCATAGAACGAATGGTCGGTGGGGCCGAAAGGTTCTAGAGTGAGGTGAGTTGCCTCCCATAAGATTGACCGATGACCTGGTGAGAGTCGCGCTAATGTGATGGATGCGAGACGCACAGGACTGGTCATTGTGGCGACATTTGGGGGAGGTCTATGTTCAACAGTGGACGTCTTTCAGCTGAAATAATGATGATGAACTTGATTAATTAATTAAGTCTTAGTTTCATAACATTTCTAATAGTCTAAACAAGCGCATGAACTTGGTACGACGGATTTGGTCCGTTCTTACCAAGGTTCAACGAGACTCAGCATAAGTTCTGACAGTCGTACCAAGTTCGAGTGTGTGTTCTACACTATTAGTTTCTCGTATAATTTTCAACTGGCTCCAACCACGTTTCTTTATTATCAAAACCTGGCACCAACATGCATTTGGTTTTCTATATCGATACAACTACCAACAGTACTTTACATTCCGAATAAGTGTTCCGTATTTCGAAGCGTGTTCTCTGTTATAAATTATAGGCGAAATGCGACCAGCATTCCAGGTCCTACAATTTTTATTGTTCTGCAAATCCCTAGAAATAATCCTAGCAACGTTATAAAACACGTTATCTTTATCTGTGTTTAATTTAATGTTGTATTAAGATTAAATTGGCCATGCATTGCCACTGTACGTGGTTTGGTTTTAGCGAAATTGCTTGAAATATTAATTTAAAGAATTGTACGGTTATTTTTATCACGTTTTTCGAAGTTAAGCTCCGCAGCGGCATCCATTTTTGCCAACTAAATTTTGGTGTTTCGCTAATTATTTTAATTTGACCCCACAGTAATGTTCCCTGTACCTACATTGATAGTAGATATATAGATACAGAGAGTTTCATTTACAAATAGGCATACATTACTAAGTAGTAGTAATCAACAGAACAATTAACAAACAGCAATTGTAACTAAATTGCTGTTTGTTAATTATTCAGTAATTAATAGGTAGGATAGATAGGTAAGTACTTTGCAGTGGCTATCCAAATAGCCGTGTAAATGTGAATTCCACGTCGTGGCACTTACAAGACTGACCAGAACGCGTTGTGGCAATAAAGAAAAGTCATGAAGCTTTCTGAGCCCTAGAGGTGTTTTTATATCGTGCGGTTTTAATCACGCATGCGGAATTGCCCCGCACGCGTAACCTCTACAAATGTTCATTTCATACAAGTAAGTATTTTTTGTAATGAGTGAAATACGCACGCGAGACGCGTTCTTTTTTGCATTTGGCGCTGGAATCCAAGGCAAAGAATGAACATAGGAGTGGGCTTTAGTCAGTAAAGTCTGACAAGTCCTCTCGCTCCGCTTAAAAGCGGGAAAAGTCATTGGATGATTTTTCACATAAAAAAGTAGTGTTAAAATTATTTTGACACAAAAGTTCCTAATTTAACTGACTCTTTATTTGTTTAAGTTCTTAAATAGACGTTTAAATATTCACCGTACGGAAACCTTTCCATACGAGTCCAACTCGCACTTGGCCAGTTTTTTTTTTGTATCAGCGGTCATCTACCATCTTTTCGCTAGAAAAAACTATGAACATTATTATCATTACTTTATTGTCACTCTACACCTATATGAGAGCCATTACTCACAGTTTTAAAAACAAAATTCCACCGCAATACAAACCGACAAAAAATCTTGAAAAATACAGGAAGGAAGAGGACTTCTCGTTAGTAAATATTGATGGAATAAACAAATGTACTTTCAAACAGTCTTCCTTAGAAACTTTCGTATTATTAGATTTCTAGAGGGGCTCTTATGTAGCCGACTTGACAATGGACCTCGAGATCTGATAATTGCGTAGCTAGGTACACAACGACTAACTTTTTATCTCCCTTTCAAAACTCTTAGAGAATTGCCTGAGAGGAAATGAGTAAGGAACTCTAGTTTAATTGAAGAGGAGGTTAATGAAAGTAGTGCGAGTTAAGTGGGCCACTTACTGTGGCGTAATTTTATTGAGTTGATTGAAAGAAAAAAAGATGTTTATCAGTTTAAATGCTGTTTATTTTACAAACAGCACTTTTATCCGGCAATGTTTTTGTTTATTTAAATTAAAAGTAGTCAGCTAGAGAACACTGATCAGTGTTCTCTAGCTGACTACTCTGAGAAGAAAACCTAAACAAACTCAAAAAGTAAAGTCTCTAGCGAGGTTCTAGTCTAGTTCAGACATGCAAATTAGTTTGAGATGATCTTTTGAAGAACTGATTTTTGACCACACTGATTTTTGTACAATTTGTGTTGTTAAATCTGTATGGCACACAGTTCATAACTTGTTATATTTTTATGATCTCTATGTAATACTAAAATATAAAGTATCAGAAACTTATGTAGCTTCAAAAATAAGTTAGTAACTTGGTGATGACTACATTGTTGTAAAAAAGTTGAGTCTGCAAAAAAAAAAGTGAATATCAACGCATTTTCACAAAAAAAGTCTACGTTTCAGAATACACTGATACTACAGGCTCTGCATTAATTACTTCATGTATTTTGGCTAATTTTCTGCTTCTGCATTTGATTTCATTATTTGCCAGTTTTTTTTTTTTTTTTTTTAAATGTATAGGCTCGCGTTTGACCACAATCTCACCTGATGTTAGTTAGTTTGTTTTAAACTACATTACCACTTTAACGTTATAATTTAACTTTACTACTATAATAATTTTGATGTGTTAGTAGAAAATTAGCCTTAGAAAAAATATTCTTGCAAAAAAACGTATCCTATGTTCCTTTTCAGGGAAATCTAGACAGGTATGAAACGGATTGACTACTCGTGCGCTAATTTTAACAATAACAAACGCACACATACATACACATGATAATGATGATGATGATGCCATCTTGTCAATTTTGGCCACAGCGACTATCTTGGCTCCTCATGGTGGTTATGAGCTTAGATGTGTTGCTATGATATGTGCCCTCATATGACTTGCATATCTAACTTTAGCCGAAAAACTCCGAGCACAGAGCAAATATGTCATGTGTCGACCCAACCGGGTCGAAGCCTACTGGTGCCAGGGTTATCCCAAAGGGAACTAGAGCCCCGGTATGAAGGCTAGAAGGAACAGGGTGGGTCGTTTAGTCAGTAAGAGTCTGACACTATCTCCCGCTGCGCCCAAGAGCGGGGGTTGTCATTGGATGATTTTTCCCACCATAAAAAAAAAATGTTCTTACACATACATTGCATATAAACATCCACCCATATAACATTAGTGTGACAACAGCCTGTCAGGCCTTAATATAGTTTCTTGTTTGATTCCGTCAACTAGTCTTATCACTTGCGAGTTACGCAAACACCCGAAAATGGGCAAAAGAAATCAATACTAAGGATTATATTAGGAAAAGCTTCTTCAGGCGAACATACATTCTGGCGTGATAAGATTTGTTTCCAAACTGTTTTTTTTTATTTCATCTGGTACCAATTTATTTTTTAAGATTGGAAGTCATGTAATGGCTTCTCCCGCTCTAAAGTGGAGTGGGAAGACGTGTCAGACCTTTACTGACTAAACGACATTTATGGTTTCATCTTTGGCTTTGGCGTTCCAGGACTACAGGTTTCCCTTTCAGAAGTCAACACATGGCCCTAGTAGGCTTCGGCCCTGTTGGGCCCCTATCGTTTTGCTGACTTCTCTCAGAGGCGCGTGTACAACACTACGTGCCGTTGACTATTTGGACACGGGTTGCCAGACGATCTGGTACCTATATTACCACAGAAAAAAATGAATTGAATGTACAAACTACAGCACGTGACGCTCGGCGGCAGCAATATCTCGTGCCTGGCCTTGGTACAGGCCAAGGTTCGGAACGAGGAGGAGTGGCAAGCCGTCGTCTCCTTCTGTGAAACAGTAATACTAGCAAAGGAGACAATGACCCTCGCGCCCGAACCGCCGGGATTTCAATCCTGATATTCTGCCACTGTAGGCACGGGCTCGCGGAAGGCAAGCAATGGATAGCTCGCTGTCCGACCGTTCGGTAACCGTCCGCACCAAGCCCAAGTCGTCGACGGCGCGTAGTGTTACCACTATGGACACAGATAATGATATAAGAAAACAAAAGGCGTTCATTGCCAACATATAAAAACACCATCAAACTTATCATTATCAGTATTAATTATTGATGGTAATACGGAAATATCTATACATTAAACCCACTCAGCATTCACGGCCTGTGCAGAAACACCAATACATTACTCCACCTTCCAATCAACGAAGCAACGATGTATGACACAACATCGTATATACCTGGTAATCCGAACCACAATTACTTACACCCACCCGGTAACAATACAACAACTATGATTGTAAATACTGCATATACATATCCATATACATATGTATATGAGCTTGGGAATACAGAACCTGGAACCGACTATCGATTTGACATATGATCTCGTAAATTTATAGAATGCTGCAACTGAACAAGACGGGTACCAGTGTTTACCTTCATAAAATCGAGTATCTAACTTTATTGGCAGTGATTGCGAAGTTATGTGATGATGGGAGGACCACGTGTGTGGATAACGATAAATGCTTCATATTGTGACGGGTTTCCTGTTTTGTGAGAGTTGATATAACTACAAATCAACATAGATGGACAATCGGGTCAGAACTATGACATACTAGATAATATTTATAAGGCTGTTGTCAATATGGTCCATAGTTGTTAAATTGGGCTCAAAAACCGGGACTCGACTTTATGTAGTATAAAAAACTAGCTTCAGTTAGCAGTTTTGCCCTGGTGAAAATAGAAAATATATCACGTATGTCACTCAATGATGAAGTAGCGTTTAACTGGTGAAAGCATTTTTGAAATCGGTCTAGTGGTTTTGAGTTTAATTATGACAATCAAAACCAAAATCTTTTCTTTTTATAGTACGAGTATGAGATAGTTAAAGATACGAGTTGTTGTTTGTAGGTAACCTCTAAAGATACGAAAATATTCACGTTTTATTTTTGAAAGTCACAAAATGTTTATAAATTGAAAAAAAATATATATATTAACCACTCCTGTCGTTTGTCTACGTTTAAATCGTTAATTATATTCAAAATAATAAACAACTTGAAAAAACCAGAAACCGACCGAAACTAAATGATTTCTCTTTCTTTGGATGGAGTGAAAGGAAGTTCGTAGTATTTCACTTATTATTAGATGAGTTTCAAGGCTGCGGTGACTCTTTCAAACAATCTTACAGTCTTGACTGAAAACAACCCTGACCTCAAAATAACGATTGATTGAAAGATGACCATCGGATATTGTATGAATTATTTATAGTTCTACTGTCGTAGTTACAAGGTTGCTACAATAAATTACTTTCAAAGGGGAGCACGAACAATGAACATTGTATCTTTCATTGTGCAATGACATAAAATAACGGGACTAGTGCATAATGTGCTGAATAGAACAGAACATTTGTGCGTATGAATTCACATACAATGCTTATACGACCGGACCAATGCCAGAAAATGGTTATGTTGAACGCCACAGTGTCATGTCAGACTGTTGGCAATATAATCTGTAGGACAGCAAAATGAATAATAAATGTTTTACACTGTGTTGCTTGAAAACAAATAAGTGCCAATTTAAAATATTGATTGGGCTTCTGTTCATCACCATTTTAGTCGAAAGACGTCCACTATTAGGACGTAGGCCTCCTATAAGTGTCGCTATTATAACCGGTCCTTTTCGTCTCGCATACGACCCTCACCTGGGCCCCAAGTCTGCTATTACAATAGTGTCAGAATGGTCTATCATTGATTCCATAATTGTTGATTTTGAGTAAGTTTGGTAGTCTACTAATATAATGGCGTCATAATGACTTTCCAATGATCAACCACTGACACTCCATTGAAAGAAGTGGGATAGAATGGTAATCTCGTACATATTTACAAATGCATATCTTACATAGGCGGTAATCTGCAAAAATGGTGACAGTTCCTTTGATCAGTGACCTACCATTAGAACGTCATTGTGCAGTCATTGCTTTTAATAAGCTCGATATTTTCATTTTACCACAACTCTATTACGAGACCACTGACCGATCAATGATTGATCATTATGAATTAGCTGATTAGGAACTTTTAGCAAAATGACAATGGGATCGTATTGGAATGACGAATTTATAAAAATAGCAGATTTGGGCCCGATCACCGGCCCACCTTGTAAGAGGACTTCTAACGTACTTCGGTACGATGTCGCCACTTCAGAACCTTACGTCCCCATCGACCAACTGTTCTCCGAGAAACTTGCCGTGCCTCTCTTGAATTGAAGATATCATCATCATCATTTCACCCGAAAGAAGTCCACTGTTGGACATAGGCCTCCCTCTTGTGTCGCCATAATAAGTTTTCCGTTGCGTCTCGCATCCCCGCAAACCTCACCAGGTCGTCGGTCTATCTTGTGCGAGGCCTTCCAATGCTGCGTCTTTCGGTACGTTGTCGCCACTCCAGAACATTTCGACACCATCGACCATCTGTGCTCTGAACAACGTGTCCTGCCTCTCCTGAATTGAAGTGATTAAACAAAATTAAGAAAAAAAAAATACATTCATTAATTATATCGTAAGCAAAATTACAGCCAGCAAATTAAGAGACGGACTCGCGTTGCCAAAATATTATTGTAAATTGACACATTTCTGCTGATTCCATTTCCACATCAATGCCTCTGCCAGCCTCTTGGGATGAGAGTTTTCATTATCGAAACCGAATGGTAATGAGGTAAATTTAAATATTGGTAATTAAATAAATTGGATTATTCCTGTCCATGTCAGCACCTTTGTGCTCGTCTGTTTCGTCCTAATTGCTTTTAAGTGTTTACGTGATTATGTCATTATTTCAGCCGGAAGACGTCCACTATTGGACTTAGGCCTCCCGCAAGCGTGCAACGATCGATCCTGGTCATCCTCCCTCCATCCCATTCCCGCAACTCTCACCAGGTCATCGGTCCATATTGTGGGAGGGCAATGTGCCCTGCTCACACGATGCGATTTTTGACGATGCGACTGGCGATTTTTCGGGCTATGTCGCAAGTAACCTCCAAGCATAGCCTTTTTTATAGCCCTTTGGGTGTCTGTAAGCCTTCTGATGAGGTCCATTGTAAGCGATCATGTTTCAGTACCCTATGTTATCACTGGCAACACGCACATGAGTCTGAATACTTACGAGTACTGTAAAACAAAAACATCCAACCTGTCGACCTGGCTGTATGTTCAAAATAAACTCAAAAACTACAGATCAGATTTTCATGTGGTTTTCCCCAATAGACAGAGTGATTCATGAAGAATGTTTATGAGTACCTCTAAGATACATGCATATAGTAGAAAAAAGCATATAGTGAATATTCCAGAGATTTGTAACACCCGTGCGGAGCTGGGGCGGGTCGTTAGTATTTATATATATATGAAAGAAAAACTGACTGACTGACTGACATATCAACGCACAGCTGAATTTACTGGGACTAGGAGTGTGAAATTTTGCACAAGGTTTCTTTTTACAGCGTAGATGAGCATTAAGACGGGAAACAAAAACGGGGGCCCAAAGTTTGTCTGGAGAAATCTACTTTCATGTGAACGAGGCCGCAAGTAGAAGCAAGTAATATTATTAAGCTAAAGAGTTTGTTTGGTTGAACGCGCTAATCTCAAGAACTGCCAGAGTCTGTGTTTCCTGATAACTACAACCCGGGAATCTTTAAGGCGAGAGTGAATAGGTTCCTTCTAGGTAAGTGCGTTCCATCGTCGCTTTCCATCAGATGAGATAGCGGTCAAGCGCGAACGTATCTACAATAAAAAAAAAACTACTGGCATCTTCACAACTTTAATTTTGGAAGTCGGTATTAAATAATGAATACGAAGACAACTATTATAGAAATACCGACTTCCGAAAGAAAAAAAATCATCTAATGAAATATTTTGTTATAATTACTGTAAAATGGTGAAGAGTTGGTAACGCCAAGTAGGTGTTCGTATGAAACGTGATGACATGTACCTATATGTATAATTTACGAGACACATTCCTTGAAAGTTTGACAGACATTGTTTCTGATAATTTCTCCATACCAGAAGGTATCAAAATATATTTTCTATCGCTCGATTCTCCAGTTGAGTTGTTGTCATTATCAACATTTTCTGCTTTATAGAATGGATAGTTGATTCCAATTTATCTCAGCCTATGCTTCTCCAAACAACCTGTAATTTACATAATATGATGATCCTTCCTAGAAACCTTATCATGATCTTATTGAGGATGTTAAGTTATACGAATACTGAAAAATGCTTGCAATGATTGGATCGGTCTACTCAAATCTGTGTGGTTCTTTCCTCAAAAGACATTTTCAGATACCAATCTGTATGGTTCTCATATGATTTGACCTTTACACGTTTACTGTATGGACTTTAAAAGAGACTTTGACCCCTGAGTTTGCATATCGGTGTTTCTTCTTAGGGTAGTCACCTAGGAAACATCGGCCTTATCTAGTTTAAACTGACGAAAAATTGACGTGTAAAAATGTTTTTAAAATTTAAACCTATTTGCAAAATAAGTATCATTTATTTTTAGTACTTACCTGTAACTCAAAAGCTCATTGCATCGATGGTTATTACTACCATCAAAATAATACCTCAGCGCTGCGTCTTTCAAACAAAATGAGATGTGATTATCTTCCGTTTCAGTGTACATTAAAATAATGTTTGTTCTTTAAATAAAGCTCGAAATTTCTTTCTTACCTCCTTTTAATTTTCCCATTTTATATCTTGCGGGGTATTAGGATATAATCTGAAGGAAAATGATTACGTTTCCGCCCTCTCACCCTCGTTGAAAGTAGAATTTTGCCAAGGCTGAACAAATAAATCCTTACGCCATTAGGCTCGTCATATCACCTTCCGATTTATTTTTTCTTTTACGTTCAAGTGTTTTTGTAGATATTTTTGGTTATCAGTAGGTATTTATTGGTGCAGTATTTAGGTACTTAGCCAGTGCACCAATTCGATGATAGCGATGTTTATCTTCACCAGCAAAAAAACCAATACTCGTAGTTTTATACAATTTCCTACACAAAAACACGCTCTTATCCTTACCGCTTTTAGGCACGCAATTTACTGTTTTACGCACTAGTGCGGAAAAGAACTAGCGTTTACCCTCGCCACAATTTGTTATATTTATCGTATTATACTGGGCGCGCGTCGAACCCTTATTTATTGTTTCGTAGGTTATTGAAAAACGTCGTTTGATACACGTGGTTTATCACTGCATCACTCAGCTCCATAACGCCGGCTCAAGAAGATTCTGCCTCGATCGCAAAGACAAACTTTCTCCACTTTTATCAATACGTACTATTAACAAACATTCAATGTGTTTTCTTTCTTTCGATTTGCTTATGGCTACATTTCACCAAGACACCATAACGGCGCGACTAGTCGCCGCTATGTTAAAACGCTGCAATAATTAACGCTAGTAGAAAACTTAAAATTCAAAGCTCAGTCACGTTGACAGAACAAAAGAATCGGGGGCGTGGCCAACTCGAGGCGTTCGACGCAAAAGTATCGGTTGTAACTCGGCTAGGGGGTCTGGTGACCGTTTGGTTTTGGTTGCGCAACCAATTTGGTGGCGTGACCTGGACATGTGCAACTCTGGTGTTTGTATGGTGTCTGGTTTGGTAGCTTAGGGTGATATTAAATACACCATGGTAGCATGATCAGTTGCGCTGCCATGGTGTCTTAGTGAAATATAGCCTTTACACACGGAAAATTTATATAATAGATACGTGGTATCCTCGTGTTTATCACACATGACACTAAAAACATCGTAACTTATAAAACAAAATTCCCGCAGCGATAATCATTTTCCTACATACTGCCAGTACTTTTGTGTCAAAACCGCTTCAAACATGATCGTCACTATAAACATTTTTATACCTGTGCATCCGTATGTCGCCGTCATGAAAGCGACAATCACAGTTCATATTACTTGTTCCCGCGAGCGTTCTCAATGTAAATTTCAGTCATAAAGAATAATGATTTGTTCACAGTAACTTTGTCACTGTCATCTTTATATGAAAAGTAGCTCCGTATAAAAGTTTTCCCCTTGATTTTCATAGAGAAGATTTTAGTACCCACTTTGTAGGTACTAACTTAAGGACGAAAGAGTAAGTATATGTCGTTGACAAGTTACAAAGTAAGTTGTTATTATGACAAGATATTAGTAAGTTTTTGTAAATTCATGTAGTCATCTTTTACCATACGTAAAAGATGCTAAGGCCAAGAACATGACGTAATAGCAGCAGGATTTGAACGCTAGGTAAAGAGATCTAACCCTAAAATCTCTAAACTGGATCCGGACCTGACAAACGGTCACTTTGGCACAAGTATGTTAAATTCAAACTCACAGTTGCTACAGTTGGTACCATTGATTAAAACCAATGTTTGGTATCAACAACCATTTTTTTTAAGGATTCTTCCATATACCACTAATAGTTTTAAAGACTTTTCGTTGTGGACGATATCTCCGAACATTTTAATCCCACATCTTGACCCGTAAACCCCCTCCCCTTCTTATTATACGACCATCACTATAAGTATAGAGTACCTAAGTATAAAACGTTCATCTTTTCGTATCCATTAAACTTTCGTGACCCTCATCTGGTCGCCAGTCCACCTTATGGGACACCTTCCAACGTTGCATTCTCCGGTATGTAGTCCCCACTCTCTATAACACGACAATAATGATGCTAAATAACGATAAATTTTGACAACGTAAAATCATAAATCTATGTGCAAAACATAGATTGACGTCACACAGCGTCACACCAACCTTTATAATTGAATACTAAACAAAAAGGGACCAAAAAAACTCATTTATGCCCACCATGTTATGAGATTAGACCCCGTGTCCGTACATACAGAACATGGTAATGTTTCGTTGTTTCATGTCCGAATGTTGTCCTCAAATTAACTTCAACTTGGTAGGTTTGTTTTTGATCGCACCTATTTGGATGAAGGAGAATGGTGAAACCTTTGAGAGTAACAGGAAATGTTGATACTTTATTTTTGCAAAAACATACGAGAATATATTACTATCTTTTTCCCGCAGCTTTGCTCGCATACATAAATGCCTATGTCACCCGGGAATAAAGCAACTTTCTAACGGTGAAAAAAAATTCGCAATCGTACCACTGCTTTCATGGATTACCTCCTACAAACAAAAAAACATAAAAACAAACTTTACCTCTTCATAATAATATTTGTATAGATAACCTTATTCTTAGGAAGATTCGATTTTTTTTTTCTAATATTGTTATTTGTCCCTATAATATTATCTATTGAATTTGAATTCAAAAGGTACGGTAAGTCCCCTCTTTGAGGCGTGGCTGGAAAGACCTCACGGCGTCCTTACCTTCCGCATGACACAGGTACTCACCGGACATGGTTCGTTCGGGAGATTCCTGCACTCGATTCATGCGGAAGTGACGCCCGGGTGTCGCCACTGTGCGGAACGCCCGGAGGACACGGTGGAGCACACAGTCGAGGTGTGCCCTGCTTGGGCGGAGCATCGCCGTGCCCTCGTGGGGGCGATCGGCGGCGGAGACCTCTCGCGCCGGGCCTTGGTTGAGGCCATGGTCCGGAGCGAGGAGGAGTGGCAGGCGGTCGCCGACTTCTGCGAAGCAGTAATGCTCGCAAAGGAGGAGGCCGAACGCACCAGGCAACGGCGTTATCGCCGCCGCCGTCGCCGGGATTCTGATCCCGATTTCCGGCCAACGTAGACGCGGGCTTGCGGACGGTGAGCAATGGGTAGCTCACTGTCCGGCCGTCCGGTAACTGTCCGGACCAAGCCCAAGTCGTCGACGGCGCGCACTGTTCCCGCGCGCCTCAAGGAGTTGTCAGCAACAGCAGGGACCCAGCCGGGTCGAAGCCTACTGGGGCCAGGGTTATCCGAAAGGGCGCTCGAGCCCCGGTATGAAGGCTAGAAGGAACGGGGTGGGTCTTTTAGTCAGTAAGAGTCTGACACTATCTCCCGCTTCGCCCAAGGGCGGGGGATGTCAATGCATGATTTTTTCCCACCATAAAAAAAAAAAAAAAAAAAAAAAAAAAAAATTCTAAAGGTAGCCATATACGCTAGGGCATATCTGACAGGTTTGCCGGTACAGTTATACCTGTCAGGTAAGCTTGTTTGGTTGCTTGGTTGTTGTTGTGTTGTTGCTTGGTGGTTGTTTGGTTGTTTGTTTGTTGTGTTGTTGTTTGGTGTTGGTTGTTGGTTGTTTGTTGTTGGTGGTTGTTGTTGTGGTTGTTTGCTTGGTTGTTGTTGTTGGTTATTGGTTATTGGTTGCTTGCTGTTGTTGTTGTTGGTTGTGTGGTGGAGTTGTGCAACATACACGTTCCAGTTTGCCTATAAAATTCAACTGTAAAGGCAAACCCGTCAGGTATCGTGTATGGCTACATTAACTTTTATCTCTTCAAGCAGTTCTAAAGCAGCTTGGGCCAAAGTAATATGTCGGTAATGAAGGATAGTTTCGTCATTAATGACTAATATTTAATTGTTGTTCTGGTTTATCAGCCTTGTAATATACCACTGCTGGGATTTAGGCTTTGTCTCTAGAGAGAGGAAATGGATCTTAATACACAACATGGACGGATGCCGCATGTCATTTTTATTTCTATAGTTTAAAGGCAAATATGGCTAGAAACTGAAATAACTGCATAACACATAGATTCTTATTCTATGTATTTGAAAATCACTGTAATATTAGGTACTAGCTTTTGCCAGTGGCTTCGCCTGCGTACATAAAATATAGCCTATATCACTCAGAAATAAAGCAGCTTTCTATCAGTGAAAAAATTTTAGCAATCGGACCAGTGCTTTCGGTGATTATCTCCTACGAACAAAAAAAACAAACTTTATCTATTTATTATATTAATGTAGATAATGTAAATGAAGGCGAAAGTTTGTGATTATGTGTGTGTATGTTTCTTACTTTTTCACTCAGGTACGGCATAATGGAAGGGTAGCCCATGTCTCAGAATAGCATCTGGGATCATCGCATTTTATCCCAGGAGTATGTTCCCTTAGGACAATTTGCTACTCTTTATTTTATTTTTTTTCGATGGGAAAAATCGTCCTATGACAACCCCCGCTCTTGGGCGGAGCGGGAGATAGTGTCAGACTCTTACTGACTAAAAAACCCATCCCGTTCCTTCAAGCCTTCGTACCGGGGCTCGAGCGCCCTTTCGGATAACCCTGGCCTCAGTAGGCTTCGACCCGGCTGGGCCCCTGCTGTTGCTGACAACTCCTTGAGGCGCGCGGGAACGCGCCGTCGACGACTTGGGTTTGGTCCGGACAGTTACCGGACGGCCGGACAGCGAGCTACCCATTGCTCACTGTCCGCAAGCCCGCGCCTACGGTGGCTGGAAATCGGGATCGGAATCCCGGCGGCGGCGAGAGCGTCGTTGCCTGATGCGGTCGGCCTCCTCCTTTGCGAGCATTACTGCTTCGCAGAAGTCGGCGACCGCCTGCCACTCCTCCTCGCTCCGGACCAGCAATTTGCTACTCTCATGTGGGCGAGCGCATTTTACTAAAATGATTTCATAAAACTTGCATGCACGTTAATTCCCCAGTGTTCGCTTGTTAAACCATGACGCGTTGATTTATTCAACGCTAAAAAAGTGTTGTAAACAGATACGGAATAAAACCGCAAATTGAATTTTCGATTTGAATTTTTTCGTTAATTAAAAAAATGGCGGCACGGAAGTGCTACGGTTTGGGTGTCGGCTTTGTTTTTGAATTATCAGTGCCTTATTTCTAAAATTTTTATTTAGATATTACTTTTTGATTGAATCGTGAGCCAAATTTGTTGTGAAGATTAATTTATTATTGATCATATTTTACCATTGTTACCTGCTATCAGCCTGTATTATCTTTTTCTATTTTTTGTGGTGGAAAATCTATAACTTTTTCACTCTGGGTGAAGCGGGAAGAAGCGTCAGGCTTTTACGGACTAAAACTGACCCGTGGTCTTTCAGTTGTCCTTTGCGTTCCAGGACCATCTTGAATCTTTCAAACAAGCTCGCAGCGCAGACTGTATTATCCTAGGACAAATATATCCTGTACTAGGTAAAAACCTCTCCCATGACTTAGGTACAGTTGTTCAGTTCAAAGCTAAAACTACAGTAGTTGATGTTAAAAACGGAATATTGATCGTGTAAACAGAGCTGATAAATAATGATGGCTTTATTATAATAAACCGCCAAAAATATGAATAGGTATGAATAAGTGTAGCGTCAACGTTGGGTGACGCGATATAAACGTTTCTAAAAAACAGGCTACAAGGATGGTACAAAATTGGAAGTCAGGTACTCACTGGGTGCTGGGATCCAGGATCATCTTGGACGCACTTACAGACGATATAATAATAATAATTATAAATTCGCAATAATAATAATAATTATAATAAAGCCATTTATTTCTTGCTTTTTTTTTACAAAGTTAAAATACATTGTGAAAGTATCTAACAGCATAAGAAAAAAAAATGTTGTCCGCTAAAAAACAAAATTTTAGTTAAAAATATCAAAATCCGAGACTTATGTTTATAATGTACATCTTATAAACCCTCATTTGATTAGCCAACTTGAAGATATTTTCAAAAATTCAGTTATTTATTCCGACTAACCTAACCTAACCCCCCAGATATCTTTAACTATTGCTAAACCCATTAGGTTAAACATGTCTAAACCCGTCGCTAAAAAACCGCTTCTAAACTAGTTAACCTGAAAAAAAAGCTACGATATATACAGCACACATAGTGGTTAAACTTTTAATACCTCTCTTTTTGCGTCGGATGTAAAAAAACTTAAGTAGGTACACAAGTATTTAATTGTTGACGTTACCTTAACTATCTAGTAAGATAGTTAAGTAGTAAAGATAAGAGCGTCGAAATTCCCTTATCCCTTCAGAGCAACTAAGCTGGAAGATAACTCGGGTAACTAATTTTGTTCCTCCCTAGAGAAACTCCATGTTTACCACTTACCCCAATCAACAACAAACAACGGTACACATTTAATTACTAAACAATTAGAAGGTCTCTATAGAACAGGAGTAAACATTGAAACGTGGTACAAAATCACAAAATATCAAATACAAATTTTGGGCGGGGTATCGAAAACTAAATTCGTTAAAACTATTGCTGAACAAATGTTTCCAACTTGAAACTCTGAACGGCATTTTAATATCCGATAATAATTTGGTTACCCTTTAGAATGGAAGTCAAATTCTATGGGATATTTAATGTATTATGTATTTTGCTCCTTTCAGATAACCTAAGGTCTTTTTTATATTAATATCATGGACATTATCATCTTTAACATCATCATATGCATCTTTAAGATGAGAGAAAAGGATAAGTAGCTACATTGTGTGAATCTAAAAGCTGTCACCTGCGCCATCCTATCCTGATAATGGCTTTTCATAGAACCTATACCTTTATGAGCCATATTTTAGGCTACAACTTTACAAAAAAAAGAAAATGAAATAAAATCTGATTGGTCAAATTATTGCAATTATTTTAATAATCTTATTGGTATACACAATAACAAAGCCTAGTAAATTGTTAACGCAAACATATAGTCACTTCCACTCAACAATGAACGCGAAAGTCGTGTACGTACTACCAGCAAAATGGCCATAAGAAGTCGCTGGCACGAGCAAGCAGCGGCTAACTCCACACAATGTACAGGATTTTAACAGAGTTTAGCATGTTTTACCAAGTACTAAACGCTTTAGTGGCTAAAAGTGTCCAGTCATAGTGTATTAGTGTAAGTTTTATGTTAAAAGTTGTACATCCTCGCTGAAGTAATGACATTGTGTCCGCACTTAGTGACTGCAAAATCTAGCGGGTATGGTAACGCAATTTGCGAGCTTTACCCATGATGGTCCTGGCTTAAAAATAGGTCACCCTACCTAAGTGTCGTGAGTGTTACTAGAGGATTATATTAGGCTTATGGCAACAGTGTCCACAGCTGTCTACCTAGCTTTAAAAGGGTTGGGTCGAGTTGCTTTTCTGCCACTTTGAAAGATAAATTCCGCACTTATCGGCGGGATTTGGCAAATGGTGATTTGATTGATTACTTTAAATTTTAGCGTAAATAATCGATATCTACCAAAGTGGGCTTTCAACTCATACAATAATCATTAGTAGAATTCCGACTTTTATAATTTACTCAATATTCTTTATATGTTTTGAACTTTATCTCGCACAAACTTTAAGGTAGACAGCTAACCTTTGGGTTAAAAAGAGGCTATACTGTGGTAGATGGGCATAAAAAATCCTAACTAATATTATAAATGTGAAAGTGTGGATGTTTGGATCTTTGGATGTTTGGATGTTTGTTACTTAATCACGCAAAAACGGCTGAACAAATTTGGATTAAATTTGGCATGCATATAGCCTTTGACATGGAAAAGAACATAGACTACCTTTTATCCCGATTCCTTAAGTACCTAATGCCACGCGGGCGAAGCCGCGGGCAAAAGCTAGTAATCTATAAATACTAGCTGACCCGGCAAACGTTGTTTTGCCATATAAATAATTTTTAAGAGAAAAATGTTAAAGGTGGACAACCCTTATCACTAAGGGGTATGAAAAATAGATGTTGGCTGATTCTCAGACCTACTCAATATGCTCACAAAATTTCATGAGAATCGGTCAAGCCGTTACGGAGGAGTACGGGAACGAACATTGTGACACGAGAATTTTATATATAAGATAATAAATCTGTAGGAGTTGTAAGTTGTGCGCGCATCATGTAAAATGGACGAAATCGATGTTATCTACATCTTCATACTTTATACATTAAAATTGTGTGTAACTTGGTATATTACTTAGGTTTTGTTTCAATGTTATCGGTAGACTATATCGAAAGAATATTATGTACATTCATCGACTCTCAGGCTGTACGAAGTTTACCAGCGCAGCTAGTATATAGGTAATATAATTAAAAAAATAGCTACTGTTGTATATAGCTACCAAAACTTTTTAATTAAGCGAAATCAAAATATTATAATAATAACAAAGAACAATTCGTTTGTCTAAGAAGACTATAAGTTATTTATAAATTGTGCGCTTGAAAGCAAAAAGTCTCAGCTCTTTGACATCAAAGGAAAACACGTTCTAGAGTCACATTTTATTAGTTTAATTGTAGAGACAACATAAGAATTAAACAAAAACCCGTGCGACGACAGTGAGAAGAAATATGGAGAATAAGTTAATAAGCTATTTTTTTGGGATGCCAACGTCAAATGAATACAAGAGCACATTTTCGTGTCCCATTCTTCTCGATTAGTCGTCATCTCAACATTCTCTCCTTTTCTAGCCATATCATCTCTTACGCCGTCTATCTTTTCAGACGAAGCTTCCCTTACTCTTCTTTAACCATTCATATTTATTTTATCATAATCTTTTTTAGTTATTTATTTCTTAAGTTTAAGCTCCCATACCAAGATTGTCTGGTATATATTGCTGACAGCGATAAGACCGCCATTGTACCCATGGGTTTAAGTTTCTGTAAAAATATTACTATTTTGGTGTTCAATAAAGTTTATTTAATTCTATTCATACTCACGTCATTCTCTTCGATCCGCATTACATGCAACAGTAGGTACTTAATGTCCAAGGTTTTACTACAGAAGATCTTACTGCCACAATAAATAGAAACTAGTCGTATATCTTTCAGTATAACCTCAACATTACTGCCAGAGGCATTCCTACTAATGTGTATCATTTGTCTGTAGTTTTCCACTTGACCTGCATTTGCCCAAGGGTTTTAATTAATGTATCCCTTTAATACTGTTTCATAATGCATGAATTCTCTTTGAACAATTAGTCTTTGAGCACTTGATTTCTATTGTGGAAGAGTTCAAATAAAATTATTACTTAATTTTGAAACAGTTACATCTATTTTTTAATAACGTTGACGGTGTTGGTGCAAATAAACTATTTTGAGTAAATAAACGTGAGCTATTATAATAATTTGTTCCATTTAGCAAAAAAAAAAAAAAAGACTTCTATGGTAATAAATAAAAGTGTTTTTATATTTGCAATGATTTTATTCTTAACAATTTGTAACTTATTCTAGTATAAAGTTCCATCTTTGAAGTACTTACAGACTTTATGTATTATTTTCAACACAACCAAAGATTATGGCTGGCTTGTTAGTCTATTGGTTTCGTCTGCTATGTCGTGATCGTGGATTCGATTTCCGCCCAGAATAAATGTTTAATGTAATGAACGTGTGTACAAAGAGTTTGATTTTAAAGTAAAATAAATTTTCTTCTCGCAGATGCATCCGCGGCGACTACCTGAAGGTATACTCCGAGGGAGGGGTCCACGGTCCAGGGCCACCCAATGTCAACGAGTACTCCGCCTGGTCCAGGGTCCTATGTGGCAGCAGGGCTGATGCACCACCAGCTTTATACTCCCATGGACCATTGTTAGTCCTGGAACTCCATACAGGAACCAAGGCAACAAATGCTACTGGTTTCGTTGGGAACTATAGGTTTATAGATAGAAGTGAGTATCATATTTGGCACTAATTTTAAAATTGAAGTATTATTAACTGCACTAGCATAGCATGGGGTTTTTAGAATACAAGGCTTGGTGTAGCTACTAATGAGCTGAAATGATAGTATTTTTTAATAAAAATACTAATAAGTTTACTATATCATAGTATTAAGATAGATTTTATTACTATTGTAATTGTTTATTTGATATTCTTTAGATTACTTTCTATGCACATATTTATTTCTTGTATGCAGACACACCCGTATTCCTTTATGTAACTAAATATTTATTTATGGTATGATAAATCTACCTATGGTTCTTCGGTTGCCCTTTGCATTCCAGGACCGGGGTAACTCTTTAAAATAATCTCGCAATCCATTCCTGGTGCGCCGAGAGAACAAACTCAGTTCTCACATTACATTAAATTAAGAGCCTTGCTCTTAACACAAATGGCTAATATAAACCAAGTCAAAAAACAGTCGAGTCAATAATGAATCAAACAATTAAATCACTTAAAACTTTACGCTTTTCCATAGAACATAATATTCGTTAATAAACGTCTCATTTTGCTTCTAACTTCGTTTATTCGAACCATAAAGTTTTTACTCTGTGGTCATTAATTCTTATTATAGTCATTGAGTCTGTCCTTGGCTGTCCGTCTCTGTCTGATCAAATCAGTGTCTGGTTTGGTTACCTTAAATATATCAATTAATTTTGTTAAAACTACAATAGCTTGAGTGATGTTGGTATTAGGCAAATTAATGAAAGGACAGTCTAAATGTTTATGAGTTTAATGAAAAATGGCTTTAATTTTATTTTCTACTCAGGTTTTTTAAATTGACAAAACTTCCTTTTTAGTTTTTTTCTTTATTTCGTTTGTTTTTGTTAAGCTCCTCATAAACTAGTGCGCCCCATGATCAACGATTGCATCACTGCTTACTTTCGGGTAGGATTTCAGTCAAGCAGTAGTTTAAATTATTAAAATAAACATTATGATGACAGAAGATTTGTATTTTGGTTTGTAATTAATAAATTCAAAAATTACTGCACCGATTTTAAAAAATTTTTCACCATTCTTTCATTATATCACTAAGTAAAATAGGCTATATATTATTTATTCTCACGCGGCTAAAACTACTGAAAGGTGCTAGTATTATATATTTTATATATATATATATATATTAGTATATTTGATTTCATTTAAAGTTTTTATTATAGTAGGTAATATACAAAAATTAAATCCACAGTAGTATTAAAGTAAATTAAAAATTACTGCATACAATATTAAAGATTTAATATTTCATGCGGTAGCCTTTGTTGTGCCATGCAATATTAGATCTATTAAATAAAACGTAGAAAGGATTTCAGCCAACATTAAAAAGGAAAGAAACAAATATTTCACACACGTAATAGATCGACTTCCATTCATCGATTTCTAAAGTTTTCCAATTTATAAAACTTGTATGTCTCGTTTCCTAGGAAATTTCGAGACAGATGGAGTACAAGTAGCTGAGACGTGGTGTGACTACGTCTTCCACTCGCAACCGAACAGACCTGCTCATGGACGCTTGTATAGTCCGAGATATCCATCGAGTTATCCCAGTAATGTGAGATGCACTTATCACTTTAGCGCGAGGTAAGCTGAAAGTTTGTGTAGTTGAAAGATTTATGTTGTGTTTCACGAGAATGGTGATATTTTGAGGTATGGCGATTAAAATAGATCTGTATCTATAAAATTGATGTTTTTTTAAAACGGATTACTTTGAATTGTGATATCTTTGGATTAACTTACAATCATAAGTTCAATTGAACTTTAAAATAAAGGTGTTCTTTCTTTGTAATTAGTTTTTATTTTGTGTTTTGCTATATTTATTATTAATTTTGTATGAAATCGTGGGATCGCAGTCAAGCATTAGTTTAAAAAATCTAAGAAAATTCAAACAATTTTGGAATATGAGTTCTAACGCGAAAACAGTGTGCCTCAAACGGTTTGCAATATTTATGACGTATACGAACTTAGAATTATTAATGGATGCCTTGTGTATTTTTGTTTCAATCGTTCTCAGTTGGGAAATTTTACCTCACGAATAATTTTTCTTCTCTGGGTGACTATGTGACTTTATAAAACGAAAAGTATTAAAACAATAACAAAGTTTGTTGGTGAAAAGAAAATGCATGGTTTCCACATTGGAACTTCTATAAGAAAAAAAAAATACTTCGTTATTACGTTTCATGGTTATAAATACTGCAATATTACAGAATATACAAAACACAAAGAAAATAATAATTTATTAGGTGTTTTCAAAAAGGAATGACGTACAGTTGCCGCAAAGGATCTTGAGCGCTCGGCGTCACAGTGGGGATCGCTTTGCGCTTTCCATACATTGGCGAGCCAATCGTCGTCGTCGGGAGGTACGTACTGCAAGCGAAATAAACGAATCACAAGTGGCGTCTATGACGCGCTGCGCGGCGAGCCAATCACTGACGCTCCCCGCCCCCGCGTCTCACGTCGCACCACCTAAAGAGACCCGATTTTTGACTTCTGCGCAACTTGAAGCCAGCGCTCAAGATCCTTTGTGGCAACTGTACCTACTTTAAAATTTGAATTTTTATTTTAAGTCAGTCCGAAGATGCCACAGTGCAAAATAGTATCTAAATCGTTTTAGGAAACATTAATGTCATTGGTATGGCACTATTATAACGCGATTTATGTAGTGCATAGTGCAGAAACTCAATCAAATTAAATTTTATAAATGCTGTAATCATTGTTTTAATGCCGAGGCTTTAAAGCCAAATCAATACGTAATATCTGATCATCTTTAAATATACTGCTGAAATAAACTTCTCCATTAACAATGAACAATTTACAAAACTTTTCTTCAAATTCAGAATTATTAAGTCGCAAGTGCTTCCAAAAATCTAATTCCGCTTCTAACATTTCTAAGTACTTTTAATACTTGGAATTCTTACTGTTTTAGGCACAACGAGCGGATCAAGTTAGTTTTCGAAGAGTCGTTCCTTCAGAAAGGCGACGAGAGGTATTTAGAAGTTACTTCTCTAGTTATGTCACAGAATAAAGAGATACAGAAGATCGACGCCTTACATCAAACAAAAAACTTTTCTTCATACAACGATTTCGACCGCGTGGCGCTTGTCTTTGAGATTTTTGAGTCAGCCATGAGTTTGCTAGTGCGCTTACATTTGTTATACGTGTAGCGTGTCTTGTATGTTTGCGCTCGTTGTCACCGTTCTATATGCGTCTATTCCTAGTTATAACTAGAGATGTACCGTTTCTGGCAATATTGCCAGAAGTGGGAATTTTGCTAGCAATATTGCCATCAACATTCATACTTCGGGCAATCTTGCCGGCAATAATGCTATCAATATTCCCACTTCTCAGCAATATTGCCGACAACGGCACATCTCTAGTTATAACCACCGACTTTGTCACCACTGGAAAAAATGTAATTCATTGCCAGTAGGGTCTCACGGCATAAATAGATATGTCAATGCTAGTTTGTTTACTTAAAACGATAATTTTAAGTTGGCATTACAATACGAATGAGTTTTGATTTACTTATTGTGACGCATTTTATTTATAAAGCATGCATTTTATATTAATCTGAACTTACTTTGATTTCATTGTCCAAGTTTGTAATAGTGGTAGAGACATTTTGAAAAATATTTGTGTTATATGACCCACTGGATAAAAAAGAGATTTTTGTTGAAAAGACGGTTGTATGGAGCCGACCTTTTGTGAAACTATTTATTCTGTGACCAGTAATACGTTCTCTTCCTTTACGTGTCATAACTTTTCTACTTTTCAGTTGCCTCAATCGTGCTGACATAATAAAAGTGTTCGATGGACGGACTTCTACGGCGCCGGTTCTAGCGATGCTTTGTAACGAAATCGTAGGTACGAATTACTTAAGACCTCTGTGAAATAACATTTATTTATTTTAGTATATTTTGTTTTGTGTGAGGTAAAGAGATTGGTTTTGGAAAATAAAGAGCTCTTGCCTTTGATAGTCCATCATTAAACAAATTGGTATACGCCTCTCTAGGCATTGTGGGGATCGAAGATAATAAATTGGTTTATTCGCGCAGAATTTTATTCTACAAAATTAATTTCTTACATTTATAAAAAATCAACTCATGTCTGACAGTCTATCTATCTCAAAGAGTTAGAACTTTTTGACATTTCAAAATGGAAAATTGTGTTTATATCTTATTTATAATAATTGTGTCATTAAATTCTCTAAAGAGTTACTGATAAAAGAGGATCTACATTACCACAAGAATAAATTAATCATTTCAAATTTTAGTGTCTCTCTTGGAATCGTATGTCTTTATTTACTTTGATAATTTTTACTTTTTCATCAGGTTATGAGATACTATCAACGGGACCAGACTTAATGGTACAATTTACAGCTAATTCCAACATCCCTGGTCAAGGATTCAAAGCAAGATATCAGTTCCAAATAGAGGACGACCCTAACGCAGGTTTAGTAAGCATGTCATAATAAATTGTATCATCAGCAGATGTCAATAAGGTTCATTACCGAGGAAATTGATAGAAAATACTGACAGTTCCAAGAAATCATAAAATAAGCCGAATATACTTCTTACAACCATAACAGCCTCAAGTCCTGTGGAGTACTTGAAAAGATTTGATTGCATATAATGATGATAACTTTGAATTGACATCAATTTAGACATATTACAGTGATATAATTATATTTTCCGGTTCATTTAATTTTGCTTATATTTATATAACATTTTTAATACAGCAAACTAAATGATCAATAAATTTTTATTTATTATTCATAGGCTTGCGCTTGACCACTATCAACTATAAGTAACTTATAAAATTCTTGATTTAAAGACCCTCTGATTGTAGCTATTAGGAAACAAACTCCAGCAAGGAATTCCACTCCTTAGCTGTACGCACATTGAATGTGTTTTCAAAATGTTTTATGCATATGGGTGGGAACTGGAATATCCACCATATTTATTTTGATGGCGCATCGCCATACGTCTTGTAGTCTGACTATGAAATGGATGTTAATCAACTCCGATGAACACTTTCCAAAATGGAACCTGTAGAAAACCGACAGGCTAGCAACCAGGTGTCGATGCTCTAGACTTTGAAGCTTTGTCTTATTTTTTTTCTTTGGATTTCAATATTGACAAGTTAAACTTTTTAATGCAAATATTTTATACAAAATAATATTAATAATGATGATATTAATTTCCGGGACAAAGGCAGGAAGATGATGATGATGATGTTAATTTTCTTTTTAGATAATTATAAATTGCTCTCTCTATTTCACTAGTATCAGTTGCAAATAAATAGCCTTTGCTATTTCATATTAAACTTTATAAAATTTAATACTGTGAACCACAATAATCTTCTCTTTCTCACCAGATGGGGATATTAATAAGAAATCAAGTACAACGGAGGCAATATCCGGCTTAGGACCGGCTGTAAGCGCCGCCAGTAAGTACTTAGAATAAGGTCGCCATTTAAAAACAGAGGGTTTGCGTTTTTGTTAGCAAAATCACCTCATATATTATTAGGAGTGCCATCTTTGTGCAAGATGCTTTGTAGACGGTTCTTTCTTTTCGAAGCTTAAAAATTTTAATAAAGATGATGCGATATTTTATAACACGTTTACTTGCCAACGTCTTGACTACTCGGTCGAGACCATGCATGTCCAAAACTCTGATAATCCGGGCAAGTACTAATGTGAATTTAACATTTCAAAGATAGTTATGATACTCATACTATACTTCAAGGTCTTAGATATTTTGGAAAAGGAAAAATTGTGTGAAAGCTGGGACATATATAAACACCAGACTTCCGTTACAGACTGCGCCCGTGTAAACGTAGAAAAATTGTATATTTAAAAAGGTAGAGGGATAAAAGTTTTATATGTTCTATTGTAGCATGTAGTCTACTCGGGTGCTTTATTTCTGTCTAATCCTTTTAGCCGAGTAATAAACATACATACAAACTTTCGCCTTTACAATAATTATAGTGTGACTAACGTATCTCTGAAATCATCAACTGAAGCACGGTGATTAATGATCATCCCTTCTCCTTATGAGAAGAAGTTTTTGCCTTACTATGGGATAGTTTGGTGCCGTTATTATTTTCAAAAGGGGAGATGATGATACGTTTACTAACTATTTACTCATACATAATCGAATATGCATAAAAACAATATTTATTAATGTACCCACTTTATCAACAAACTAGCTTTTGTCCGCGGCATTGCCTACGTACCTACTCTTACATAAAATATATAGCCTATGTCACTCGGGAAAAAAGCAGCTTTCTATCGGTGAAAAAAAATTAGCAATCCGACCAGTACTTTCAGAAATTACTCATACAAACAAAAAAACATAAAAATAAACTTTACCTCTACATTATATTAGTGCAGATATACAAAAATAGAATAAGCAGAAAAGCAAACGAGATATAACAATTTTAAACAAATATATCTATCTCTTTTCTTCTTACCTCTACGGGTGTAATGGCCTTTGACGTCAAAGACCATGTCAGTTTTTTTTTCTTACTAGCAGCTTTCAAGCTTTACAGCTTCATTATTGATGAAAATATATATTATATTTTTAAATATTTGTTTACCAGAGCTGAAAAGTATTAAAAAAAAATACATTATTTCCAATTCCAAATTGTAACTAATGGATTTGGTATTGGATTCTTTAACTTTGTTTCAAAGTCAAGGAAGTGAGTTAAGTAAAGAAGGAAATAAGCAACCCAAAATAACTTCCAAAGCTCAATTGGCTTTAATTAAAGCCATTACGACTAATACAGTTCCACACGTGCCAATGATTTTCAAACGGTGGAGTTTAAATCTTCTATTGAGTTTTCTCTCAAATATGTTTGGTTCATAGAATCGTGCCAAATTGCTTGAGAATTTATTAACACGAAGGCGGAAGCATAAGACTTACTTTATGTAGCTTACAAGAGGATAAGAAATTCGCATGGTTTCAAAAAGAAACGGAATCTAATAGCCGTTAGAATAAGATTTTCTATTTGGACTTTATTTTTTTAACCAACAATGCTTTTCCTCGATAAAGAAAAGAATTTCAAAGCAAATAAACGATTAAACTTTTTAAATATTTTTTTTTCTCAATACTTTTTCTACTTTCTATAACTATACTATTTTATAAATTACTACAATAATTAATAATAAAAAAAATCTCACTACATTTTAACAGCATAAATAATTTATGACTCAATTCAATTAACACACGTAGGAAGCATCTCACGCATAAGCTTCCACAAGTGTAACATTACATATCTCGAATATCGTATATAGGTATGAATTAATGTATGCATTCCATTAGTGATATGACACCTTCATTCCAGCATCATCCTGCCATAAAGTATTCAGCAGTGACAAGAGCAAGACCGGTAAATTGACATCGCTCCTCTACCCAGCCCCTTATCCGCAGAAAACGCAATGTCATTATGACTTTTTAGCCCGAGGGAGAGAAAGAGTCAGGCTGGTGTTTGAAGATTTTAGCTTGCAGCGAATAACAGAGAATATTATAGAGTAAGTTTTTCAAAGTTTTCTTGAAAAATATTAATAAATATTTTTTTTAGATCTCTAACTTTTGTTGTATGTAGTTATAAAAGTACAACTAAGTTAGATATGTAAGTTTTGGGGTTAGCACCACCAGTTTTGATAAAACAGAATTTTATAATGCTATATTGGCCCGTCATACGTAATTCAAGCTCCAAAACAGAATTTCAACTAATGACGATTAGTAATACCTGCGCACTCATGACACTGCATTAATTATTTCATATTCTTGTGCATATGCGAAACCACTTTATGACAATATAGAAAAAATAGATTGCAGGCATTTTGATGAACTAATTGCCATTCAAGTGAGCATGCACCTGCAAATTGCATAAAAATTTGAAAATCTATTTTTAAAAAAACAACACCAACATGAAATAACAAAATTACTTTAACAAAACAAAATGGACAAGGATAAAGAACGAAAACAAAACACTCGAAGCGATATCGAATAAGCAAATTTACTTTGTTACAGTTGCGAGAGTATGGATTCTCTCGACGTATTTTTGTATGTAGACGGTCGTCTCGAAAAGATGGCATCATTTTGCGGCAACGATATACCGAAGCCAATAATGTCGAATGGACCCAAGTTATCTATCGAGTTCCGTGGAATATACTCATCGAGACACAGCAGGGGGTTTAAGATATCATACTCCTTTGTTGAAGGTACGTACTTCTTTTGTTTTATCTTAATTTCGTATGTGTGGTCATGCCTTAGGTTTATTGTGATTGATTGATATCAATTTGTATGTCTTCGGACTTGTGTTTTTCCTGTTTTGTCGTTCAAGATGGTAAAGAATTATAGGTATTTCATTTGTGATACCAACAAGTTAAAAATGAGTTTGCTTATTACAAATTAACTAGATGATAACTTTTTGATCGCATTTATATTTCAACTTACTATTCCATTCTAAAATATAAGTTTTAAACACATTTTCATCATATTTGAAAATCTTTTGTCATTTTTTGCATTGGAATTCAGAGCACCACGTATTCCTACCTCATCATTCTTGATGCCGTCTGCGCGTAATACCTCACATTTTATGAATGTTCGCATTTCAACCATGGTGACGTTGCTGTTTTTTTAAATTCTTTTACTATAGGAATTAATCTTTAGTTTTTTTCGTAGATAGTTTCTACTTAAGATAATGTAGATAGAATTTTAAATGTGAAAATCAGAATCCAGACGATGGAAATGGAGGACGATTGTGAAACAAAAGAAAGCCCCAAACTTTGCGCTATTTTCAAGTGAAGTAACAAATCATAAATTAATACCCAGAAGTACCACCATTCCGGAAAGCTTCAATTACGCCGAAATCCACGGACACCAAAAAAACAAAAGTAAAAAGTTTTTGACTTTCAGATTACGGGATCGCAACGGGGAGCCAACTTTTAGAATTTCCATGTGCCTTCGTATTTAATAGCAGTGAGAGGGGGAGGGGGGTGGTGACATCACCGAACCACCCAGGCCTCTATCCAAGGGACACAGAGTGCAATTACTTCTTCTACGGCAACGAAAACGAGAGAGTACATTTACATTTCACTTATTTCGACGTCGAAGGTGTGGTCCCGTAAGTAATTCATTTGAATACTATTAGATTTAGAAAAGTCTTTCGTCACTAGTAGAGTGCGGTGGGTACTTGATAAGGGTCTTCATGCCGATTGGTTTCATGTTGAGTATAGATTAGTGATAAAATATGCCTAGTCCGTAGTGATTTAGGTTGGACGTAACATGGACTTTCAATTTTCATTAACTAACTCTCAAAATTTTTTTGTCCCTATAACAATTTTCTGGTAGGTCATCCAGTTTCTCATCCCTAAAAATCTTGGTGATGTTTAAACCATACGATCTGCTCATATTTTAATGAAGTTTTTATTTCAGATGTGAAGCAGTATCAGCCAGTGATTACGTCCAGTTTTACAGTCAAATGATCGAATCACAAAGCCACAGGCACTGTGGTCAACTAAAAGAGCTCCAAGTGACCTCAGAAAAGAATTTTCTGAGAATAACCTTCAAATCTAACGACAGGCTTGATGCTACAGGATTTAAAGCAAACTACTTATTTTTAAGAGACTCCGAGATGCATAGTATAACTATGCCAAATTCAATAGATAAAGGTATGGTTTCACATTTTATTGTTTGATTTAAAATTTCTAAAACCAAAAATAGAAATATGATAAAAAAAAGACGTGTGGCACTCGGGGACTGCCGCGGTAAAGCTATTGCATAGCATTTTTTATCAACTTATGCAAAAGACCTCGCCAACAGCTGCTTAACCCCACCCATCCAAAACCAGACCTTGCCAACAGCTGCTTAACCCCACCCATCCAAAACCAGACCTCGCCAACAGCTGCTTAACCCCACCCATCCAAAACTAGACCTCGCCAACAGCTGCTTAACCCCACCCATCCAAAACCAGACCTCGCTAACAGCTGCTTAACCCCACCCATCCAAAATGAGACCTTGCCAACAGCAGCTTATCCCCACCCATCCAATACCAGACCTCGCCAACAGCTGCTTAACCTCTTCCATCCAAAACCAGACCTCGCCAACAGCTGCTTAACCTCTTCCATCAAAAACCAAACCTCGCTAACAGCTGCTTAACCCCACCCATCCAAAACGCCGACAGCTGCTTTCACTCATTTGTTTTCTTATCGGTCACCAAGCTCAAAAAACAAATGAGTGGGGGGTGTTAGGTTATTTTTGTTACGGAATTTCTGGATTCGGTCTCCACGCTCAAGGCCCGCGATAGAAGCTATGCAATAGCTTAAAAAATAATGGATGACGTGAAAGATGATGAGTAATGCTGCGTCAATCTTAATAAATAAAAAAAATAGGCAGTGGACTCATGATCAAAGACAACATATATATATATATATAATTATACGATTATCTATATTTTAAATATATAATAGACAGTTACAGGCACGTTGCCGTTAAGTGATAGAGGACTAACAAACACTAAAAGCTAAAAGAGCAACGCCATCGATTGCCCAGTGGCAGTCGACTCATTTCATTGCACTCCTCTCCAAATTCAGCACGCGTATTGTTCTATTAACTCCGCGTACAGTTTCTTGGTGTTTACTTATGATTAAGTTAGTTTGCGAGTTCCAAGTCCAAACTTGAAGACAACGCTTCGATTTTCCTTTAGGAAACTGAACGTCATTCCAAGGTGGCGTTTTTGTTGTTTCAAGTTCTAGATTTACTGGCACATAGCTACGTTCGTGAGAACGAGCATCTAATTCTTCATTGACGATATATGCTAATGCAATACTGGTTTTACGTGCTACAGTTTTTGCTAAATAAATAATTTTAAGACGGGAAATTTTATGTCCGTTGAAATACCTAGTGGCCTTGAAATAATTTAACAGCAGTAAAGTGTCCGGAGTAAGTAATAATTTAGGACACTTTTAACAACTTTTTAACTGTTGTTTGAGAGACTGTTTATACGTAGCCTAAAATCAGTTAGTGTTCCATTACAAAATTGATGGTCACCAAAATTACTTTTCGTAGTTTTATATATATTTTATGATATTATATGTTCAAAACATCTAAATAACTAACTTTTCAATGAAACTTTTCTGTATTTATTGTAGCATCACAGAAAAATGTGAGTTTATCCCAATTATAAAATGCACGGTCTAGCAACTATCTAGGTTTCAGTCTCCAAACAGCTAGCAAAATGAAGTATATCGATGTTGCACACGAATTTCGTTAAAGTTACTACCAACTCCGTTATAACGCATTTCTCTTAAATCTCTAATCTGATGACGTTCGGCTACTACCGCATGTAATCCGTCTCCCGCTAGCTTTTCAATTCCATTCAAATCATGTCCATTGTGTTCTCGTCCTAACAATAAAGACGTGAGTGTGAATTTGCTTTGCCGATCAACAAGAGAATTTTAAACACCAAATTAAGGTCATGCAGTCCTATTGTTTATTGAATTGATTTTGTCAATATCAATCAAATCATTCTACACCTTTTTCGTATGTATTTGGCATGTCTCTGACTGAGCTATTTGCATTTTTTACATTCCTCAAAGTTGAAGAAAAAGTAATTATTTAAATGTAAATCCAGAGATGCCTGCCGAAATTAAGATTCTGTACCTAAAATTTGGGTGGCTTTCCATTGATAAAATCTATGTCAAGGATAGATGAACTTATTAATTAATACTGCCTGAACTAAGCATTTGTCACAATCCCTGACGTTTAGGCAAATCCTCGTACTTACGGGTAAAAGGGATAGGATTAAAGAGTTACAAGGTAATTATAGCAACATGAATTAGGAACAACCCTGCAACAAAACTGATGAATTTAGAAATGGCGACAGCATTATCAATTTTGATGTATAGGACTAATTAAAATCTTGTCATTATAAGCGTTAACTCATTTGATGTGGCAATGGTTAATAATATTCTATACGTGTGTATCAATGTGTGTAATCAATTTCTATTACAATCCCGTTTTCAATTTATACGTTATTGTTATTAGTACAATTACTGCTAATATTATATTCGTAACAAAGACATATTCTATAAACAATTTCTAATTAATTCCATTATTGTTTCAGGTAACACGCGCTACACCTCAAAATTCCTTATATTTCTATGTTTGTGCAAAGTCATTTGGAATATCAGATAAAACATAATTTTGTACCGTCGGAGAGGAATTATGGAATAAAAATATCAGTGTTACTGTACGTTGTTTTAATTTACCAAAGATAATTTTCGGGTTTCCAATCCTTACTCATATTATAAAAGCGAAAGTGAGTTGATTTGTTAATTTGTTTGTTTGTTTGTTACGTCTTCACGCCTAAATGGTAAAACCGATTTTGATGAATTTTGGTATAAAGATAGTTGAGACCCTGGAGACGGACATAGGCAATTTTTTTTATAAAAAAAGTGAGAAAAGGGAAAAAAAGAGGGAAGGTCTTTTATGTACGCGGGCGAAGCCGCGGGCAAAAGCTAGTTGCTAATATATTTACAATGAAAAATATAACGACGTGGGCGATTTTTCAATGAATTTGTCCAAAATATTAATAGGTTAAGGAATATGGTGAAATTAGATATTTAAGACGGAGAGAGATAGGTACAAACATCGCAGAAAACCCATCATACTCATCATTGAAATGTGGAATATTTTGCTTCCCTTAGGGCATCCCTTCAAAGGATTCCTCCGAGGGTTTCTACAAGTGACGAACGTGCAACCCAAAGAGTGACATACAAACATAAAGTAAGGTCAAAAACGAACAACATTAACTTTCAAGTCACGTAGAAATCGAGAGATCGAAGTTTAACTTCACGATTTTAAGACGCCCTCAACAAAATCTAAATTAAATATTTCTCTGAGCTTTTTGGACCTAGAAAAACTGTCAGATAAGAAAGTGAAACGGGTTTAGATGAAGTAAGTTTGTAAAGTTTGAGAGTTATTTCTAGAAGTTTTAAAATATATTTGGGTACAATACTTTGCAATTGTACATTTAAGATAACACAACCTAGTTTCAGAATACTTTTCTAATCTATGACTTAATGTAGATAAAACATTGCCAAAGTCTTGCTTTCTAAATAGCCAGTCTGTTCCTTATTTTCTAATTTATATCGCGTTTTTTATGGACCTGCCATGTTATCACTCTACCATTTTTCACTGATAGAGAATACCAAAAACATTAAATGCGTCTATGTTCCTTTGTGTTTCATTTTTAATAAATAAAATTTTATAGAATTACTTAAATTAGAAAAACATCTAAAAAATTGTCTCAAGAAAGTTAAGTATAGTTCGAACATTAAGTTATGATTGCGTTCTTAACTTTGGTCATATTGCAAGGAAAAACGGTGGCAACATCGAAAGGATCATCGTGACCAGTAAAATAGATGGGAAAAGAACTCCTGGGTGCAGCATAATATGTTGGTCCAATCAGATCCGCACCGTTCTTGACTCTACGGTATATCTTCTTCACACCGCCAGAGATAGAAACAGATAGAGTTATGCAAGTGAAACTGATAAAACAGGGAAGTCAAAACCCTCGTTATTGAGAAATAAGACATTCAAAGAGGAGGTTTTCTTAGCAACTGTTAGTCAATAAACCAAAATAATACCAACTGCAAAATTAGGCGAAATATTTGAGAGTTATTGGATTAGCATAAAATCACTAGTATGAAATAGCTCAACTCCAAATACTGAGAAATTCAAATACAATTTCCACAATACTAGGAGTTGAACATTGACGCTAGTAGCTTTTGTATCTTTTGTTCCAGAAATTTAAACCTAATAGGAATTGTGAAGGCTGAATTAAGCTAAACCAAACGCTAGAATAATATTTATTTGTTTGTAGTTAGTTATTTACGACCACTGGGTCTTGAATATACAGTTAGGTAACTAGTATGTATGGACGTCGGTCTGCCGCATGTCAAATGAGTTGTGGGCTAAAAGAGCCACTCATTGGGTCCCATTAAATGCAAGGAGACATTGCGGCAGACCAAAGCGAAGGTGAAGAAATGAGCTTGACCACTACCAGAGGACCTGGCCTGCAATGGCTGAGGACAGTATATCGAAAAGGCAGAGGGAGGCCTTCACCCAGCAGTGGGACTTAAAAGGCTAACTACTACTATGGACGTTCTCAAGCCGTTTTAAGCAGCTGACTAAGTTTTTTTGAGGAAATCATTTCGAGGAATCATCTTAAAGAAAGCTTATTCAGAGCTAAACAATACCTTATCTTAAGGTAATGCTAAATACAGAACCCTAGGTATTTATACTGGATGTTGTTGTGATAACCCTGACTTCGGTTTTATGCAGTGTTGAGTTCACCTGGATGCGGAATACATGAAATCAGGAAGTACGCCAAAGCAGAAAGCAGATGTCAAGTCATCCTCAAATACTTTAAGAGTTCAAAGATGTTGAAATACAGGATAAATCAATTTAATCAAACCTTAAATTCAATAAAATCTTAGGATACACTGTACCAATCGTTATGGCGACACTTGGGGGAGGTCTATGTCCAAAAGAGGACGTCTTTCAGTTGAGATGATAATGATGATGACGATGATGAACAATCCTGGCTATTATCATTTCAATTATATTATTAAATAATTAAAACTAAATCATACTCATTGTTCAATATGTCAGAATATGTATGCCTCGTGGTTGTAATTGTCATTCGTAAAACTGACTTATAATTAGGTAAACTTAAGTTAGTATTTGTCCAACTGTAAGCGGGCTTTATAACAAAACGCTGGCGGCGAAAGAGAACCTTTGGCCGGCACATAGACTTCAAAGTTTGCATATAATTATGCTGGACATTTAAGCAACATTTTGAAGACCTACTGAGTTAGGGTTTATGCATAATGGAGGCGGTGGAATGAGGACTCCATTACTTGCCAGCGTGAACGGGGCAGATGAACTGTTACAAATTTCTGCGAAAAAATATTTTGTTATCAGCCGTTGTTTTCTAGTACCTAGTAGTTTTTTTATAAGTGTCTAATATAATTATATAGTCTACATCGTTCAAAAGAAGGCCAAACGAAGGTATTGGAAGGCCCCCCAAAAGGTGACGGGAAGGAGATGACCTGGTGAGAGTCGTGGAAATCCGATGGATGCGAGACGCACAGAACCAGTCGTTGTGGCGACGCTTGGGGGAAGTCTATATCCAACAGTGGACGTCTTTCGGCTTAAATGATAATGATGATGACATTGTTCAACCTGAAAAACGTTATGTAGCAGTCTAAGATATTAAAAGCAGAATTTGCTTTGATTCAAGCTAACTGGACTTTTAGATGGTGAGTGAGGAGTAGGACTTACTTTTATATACATAGTGGCTCATGCCAGATACGTATTTGCAGAGTTTTTGCTAAGAATAGCGGCAATTTTCAGAGGATGGCTGGTCGTAGCTGCATCAAAATGACAAAGGACTGAGTAAAATTAGTACAACCTTAGTCCAGCACACAGACTTCATTGTTTGCATATAATTATACTGGACATTAGGGCAACAGTTTGAGCAACTACGGACCTAGAGTTTATGCATAATGGAGGTGGTAGAACGAGGAATCCATTACTTGCTCGCGTAAACGGGGTAGTTGAACTGTTACAAATTTCTGCTAAGATTTATTGACTTTCTTGCATATGCACAGCAGCTGTTTCTACCAAGAATATTGTTTATTAGTTTTGTTTTCCAAATTATTGACCTGAAAGCCTTAGTTTGGTCTTAAACAAATTGGAGAAAGAAGAATTGTAGGATGACGAAGGATTGAGGTGGCTTGCCATGTGACCAGAGAATTCCGCATTAGCCTGATGTAAGCGAAAGATTGTGATGTAATGTTTTAACGTACATTTATTATGTTATTGCGTTTATCAATAATAATTGTGGGTCCGAACCTCAGGACACATTTTGGCGGTTACAGAAGTACTGAGTTGACGTTGAATATGGATAAAATCATACATTTGATTTTGACGTCTACTATGATATTTTTTTTTACTATCTCCACTATTCAAATACAAAACTTGAAACTATACATAAGTAGAAGATGATACAGGAATACAATAGAAAAATAGACATCAAGGTACATATCTTGTCTTACAATCATCACAAATCCAGTGTTCGAAACAAATAGTGTTATATAGCCTTAGCTGCGTCTCTTGTTCACCCTGGAATTATAGGGCTCTAGATCTTTGCTAACACCCGTCTTAACGTAGTTAAAGTTTCTGGTAATTCAATACTAAATCTGCTGTAGTAAGCTATTATGGTAATGAATCTTCTGAGCGACCCGAAACTTCGATTTGTAAGTTATGAAACGTTTCGATCTACATTGAGTTTCAATTGAATATTGGAACGTATGCAGATAATTATATCGATAAATCGATGATGACTATAATAGGGCAAATTGGTAAATAAGATTGTAGATAGAAAATAATTTAACAAATAAAAAAGGAATACACAGGAAATATCCTCTTTCATTGGAAATACATATTTCAGGTAGCAAAAGTAACCAGCCCCCTAGCCAAGTTACAACCTTACATCCGTTTCGCTTGCGTCGAAAACTTGGAGTTGACCTTGCCGCCAATTCTTTTGTTCTGACCACGTGACTGAGCGTTGAGATGACGTCATTTCCGTACATTGAAAGCTTTCTACTAGCGTTAATTTTTGCAGATTAGCAACTTGGCTAGGGGTACAGGTAATATTCCCACAGCTAGGACTCAAGTTTAGTCTCTTGAAAGAAAGGTTGGGCTGTAATCCGCGGGGCTTGTCCAATGAGGGTCAGTGGATGTCACACGTCTTCGTTTAAGTCGTCGACAGCGCGCACTGTTCCCGCGCGCCTCATGGATTTGTCAGCAACAGCAAGGGCCCGGCTGGGTCGAAGCCTACTGGGGCCAAGGTTAGCTCCGAAAGGTAACTCAGCCCCGGTATGAAAGGCAAGAAGGATCGGAGTGGGTTTTTTAGTCAGTAAGAGTCTAACACTATCTCCCGCTCCGCCCAAGGGCGGGGAAAGTCATTTGGATGATTTTTAAACAACAAAAAAAACACGTCGTCGCTTCTTTTTGTTTTAGGACATGCCATGTCTCTTCACTATGTTTTCCTTCACCGTTTTGACTACAGTGGTGATGAAATAAATTATAAAAAGTTATACCTACCTAGTAGTCTAACTTAATGTAGCGCAGTACCAATATTTATCATGGAGCAACTAGATTGTAGTATGTGACCTCCGCCAATCTATATTAGGCCCGCGTGGTGGATTACGGCCCATTTCTTCTCCTAGAAAAGAAGCCTGTGTCCCAGCAAGAGAAACATTATAAAACTGATTATGCTAATTTAATATGCTAACTGCTTATTTAAGTTCCGTAACTTAGTAACTGTACAACAATTAATAATTCTTGGCAAGACTATAGTGTCAAATTATCTTTATGGCTTATGTTTACCGTAACGGCTTAACGTGTTAAGGCCCAAGCGCCTGAAAAGTGTTTTAAAACAGTGACTTTCTGGAGCCTACTCCTCGGTAAGGGCCAAATTAATAGGTTTGAAAAAAAAAAGATGTTTATTAAAGATTCATGAAAAACATTATCAACAATTGATTTTTTCGTGCGATTAATACTTTTGTCTAAAAAAAATATTACACACAACAACATCACATTCGCAACTTTTCCCTACTCCTTCGAAACGGCTTGGATCTTTAGAAACGTTTTTACACATAAAAATTGGTATTTAAATATTCTTCAAAGTGAACATTGCATATGTAAATCAATCAATATTTCGCAAAGAAAATGGATTTAAAAGTCAGCGGGCTCTGTCCGGGCGCAGCTGGCCGCAAACATATGCACGGATAGTCTGTCGCCTAGACGGGTACGAAAGTAGTGACCATTTAATTTCGGCTAGATGGTTTAAGGGACTATAAGCCTTAAACTACGGATAAATCTAAAACTACATTTAACTGACGCATACGTGGACCACGCCTGATTTGTACGTAGAACGACGTCGTGTGGCGTCGCGTGGCGTGGATCTAGTGTAACTTTATAAGTCTAGTTTCTGCATAAAATGTATGGTGACCGTCGCGCCCAGATCGGCGTACATGGCCCACGTGAGCGCAAAGTAGTTCTACTTTAAATCTGGTAGGTATGTATAGCGTCGTTACCCATCTATGGTTTAACCTCGGCAAACGCTACTCAACACTACAGTTGATGGTATTTGGTTACGAATTCTCAAAAGATAAGGAATAAGAATCAAATGATGTAAAAGAATGTAATACATGAAAATGGTTTAGATTTTTAAACATCTAACTAAGTACTTATACAATACTACCCGACTTAACCCGACCCAACTAATATTGTCCTACCTCATAAATTATCAAGAAAAGAGGGTAAAAACTAGCCTACTAACTATTCTCAGACCTACCATATAAACAAATAAATTACAAAAATCGGTCAAGCCATTTCGGAGGAATTCGATTACAAACACCGTGACACGAGATTTTTATTGATTAGATTTCCTAGTGTTTTGTTTTTTATTAAAGTGGAAAATCATCTAATGACTATTTCCACTCAAAGAAGTAGTGAGAATGTCAGAATTTTACTGACAGATTTATACCAGCACTCCAAAAATACTAACATCTGTTGAAAATATTTGTGACACTAACAAAAAGCCTCTCTAACTTACTCGTAACTATCCTCTGAATAGTTAATAACACTGTAACTTAACTCAATATAACTTTACTTACAATGACATTATTCATAAAAACTGCGCTAACCGCTTGAGAATTGGACCATCCGATAATAACTTATGAAGGCGACGGCCCGCGTCTATCGAACCATACAAAAGGACTGAAGGATTCACTTTCCGAATTGTTTACACTGCCGTGATGTGGGTGAAACTGATGTCTAAGCGGTTTAGTTCGGAACAGTCGCCGGCTGTGACCGCAAATTGTGGTGGACAAGAAAACGCTTTTGTCTGACCGAGGTCATAGAGTAAGAAAATCGTGCAGAAGGGGAATTTATACGTAGACATCATCAGCCTATTTAATGTTCCCACTGCTGGGACTCAGGCCTCCTCTCTAGGAGAGGGAATGGGCTGTAATCCACTACGCGGGCCCAGTGCGGGTTGCTAAATGTCACATGTCTTCGAATTTTTTATTTTAGGATATGCCGGTTTCCTCACGATGTTTTCCTTCACCGTTTTGAGAGCAGTGGTAATAAAATAAATTACACAAAGTAAAGCGCCTGGCAGGATTTGAACCCGCGACCTACAGCTCGTAAGTCGGAACTATTACCACTCGGCCATCACTGTTCTCAAAGTAGACATATTGAGCCTTATAATATTTCTACTACTGGGACTCAGGCCTTCTTTCTAAGCGAGGGAATGAACCATGTTTTATCATCCGAGAGCGCCGCTCTGCAGAGTAGATTGGTGAATGTCACATATTATGTTCGAATTTTTGGTCTGGTTTCCTCATGATGTTTTCCTTCATCGTTTCGAGAACAAAGGTGATGAAATAGACACAAAGTAATGCGCCTAGCTGTTTAGACCCCTGAACAACTTATAAGTCGGGACTGTTTCCACTGCCACTTTTTCATGTACAGTATAAACATAACAGCCTTATAAAGTTCCCACTGTGGGGACACAAGCCTTCTTACTAATAGAGGAAAAGGGGCGCTACCACGCGAGCTCAGTGCGGATTGGTGGGTATCGCATATCTTCGAATTTTTAGTTCTAGAACATGCAGGTTTTCTCATGATGTTACTGTAGGCATTAAAGTATTCCAAGCAGTTTTCGCTTCTAAACATTCACATTCTATGCCATGATGTTAATGTCCCAAACTCGGATCTTCAAAGACGACCTATACAAACTGCATGTCTAAGATTAATAAAGTTTTGAACACAGAGTGTCCAAACTAAGTATTTACCGCAGTTAACACATAATACAAGGTATAGGGGACAGGTTTTCGCAAACTTTAAGGGCTTACTCAGTAGACAAAACTCAACAACCTTACAAAAGATTTTTTTTCAGAAAACGAAAAAAACTTGCCAGGGCGTGGTATCTTCTCGACCAATATTCCACAGTGTCTCAAGACGAAAGTGCGTATTGCCAGTGATGACATTAGGTTCCGAAACGTGGCCGCTCACAATGGGCCTCATCAGAAGGCTTAAGTTACCCAAAGGGCAATGGAAAGAGCAGCATAGCGGAGTTTCCTTGCGTGATCGAATCAGAAATGAACATATCTGCAGGAGAACCAAGGTTGCCAACATAGCACGAAAAATCGCCAAAAAAAGTGGCAATAGGCAGGCCACATTGCACGCAGCATGGATGGCCGTTGGTGCCGAAAGGTTCTGTCGTGGCGACCAAGTAACAGAAGACGCAACGTTGGAAGGAACCCTGGGCCCATAAGGTATACCGATAACCTGGTAAAGGTTGCGGGAATCTGATAGATGCGAGACGCACAGGACCGTTCATTGTGGTGACACTTGGGGCAGGCCTATGTCCAACAGTGGTCGTCTATCGGCTGAAATAATGATAATGATGATGAAATGAAAAACTAAATCGGCCTCTCCATACAAAATTATAAACGTGATTGGAAAGTTTTATTAAAAAAAAAAAATACTGAGTAAGTGCGAGTCGGACTCGCGCGCTGAGGGTTCAGTGCAAACTACACATCCCGAATGGAGTCTCGAAGATTTTTCCGTATAGCAAAAAACATGTTTTTTTTTTGCTATACGTAACAGCCAATTTACTGTTTCAGATTTTTTCCTATACCTGTAACCAACCTTGCTTTGTGCCAAATTTCAGGATTCTGGGTCAACGGGAAGTACCCTATGAATTTCGATCTTTAAGAGTATCAAAATATACGTTTTTTTGCGACATAAACGGCCGTGTCTTTTTTATTCGTTAACTTGGAAGTTTGATTTTTTTACAGCTTAAATGGACCGCAGACCTAAGTAAATGGTTTTAATTTCAACTCGATACCTCCACGCGTTCTTGAGATAAAGGGTCTTGACAGACAGACAGACAGACAGACAGACGGACAGACAACAAACTGATCCTATAAGGGTTTCGTTTTTTTCCTTTTGAGGTACGGAACCCTAAAAATTGTGGAAGGTTTTTCAATTTCGTCTACTGAGCAAACCTTAAAAGTCGTGGAGACCTGCTCCTTACACCTTGTATATACCGTAGATACCTACTAGAGGGTGAACCCCTGTTGTCCATTATGTATAATGAAAGCGTTCCGGTGGTACTTTTAAGTGCGTTTCAAGGTAAATTTTATTATGCAATGTCTTTCTTGGTTGAGATGTTTAAACTCCTGTATTTATCCTTTACGACTTCTTGTCTTCCGCGTTAGTAAAATAAAGAATTTTGAAAATTCTATTACCTTTATGACAAAGGGTCTTAATGATTTTTCTTATCTTCTATTTATTTACTTACTAGCTTTAGCCCGCAATGAAGCCTATGTCACTCAGAAATAAAACAGCTTTATATCGGTGTAAAAATTTTAGCAATCGGAACATTAATTACAGAGATTACTCCCCCCTACAAACAAAAAAACAAACTTCACATCTTTGTAATATGCCCAACAGGGTCGAAGCCTACTGGGGCCAAAGATCTATTTCTGAAAGTAAGGTTTGGCCCCGGTACGAAAGGCAACGACGAAACAGGAGTAGGTTTTTATTCAGTAAAAGTCTGACACTATCTGCCGCTCCACCCAAGAGCGGGAGATGTCATTGGATGATTTTTCCACGTAAAAAAAATCTTTTTATATTATTAAATAATATATTATGATAAATAATGTTAAGTTTCGATGTAAATTAGCTTCTACCAGCAGTTTCGTCCAAAAAAATCAAAGTTGAAGTCAAAGTGACGTAAAAAGTAGGCTGTCATTTCTTAGTCATTTAAATTGAACATTCTAAATATTACGAAGTCTATGGAAGCAAACGATAGTACGATAGTGGGGGAGCGGGGATCGGGTGGCGGAGGTGCTTTATGCGCCGGCGTCACGTCATACAGACATAGGTGGGTATAGCAAAATACAGAGTGGAAATGTGTTAGATAGAAAAACGAAATCTTGAAGGTTTGTTTTTAGTAAATTAATTATGTTTTGAAAAAAGTCATAGAACAAAAGTTGATGTTAGACTTGTGTTTTACAAATGACCCTGAATATTATAAGTGTAGACAAGCTCGTCTGTTGAGTGTGGACATCCCAAAGTTGAATCTCCCATTCGATATTTCTCACCAGTCAGTAATCCGGATTTGTAAATGTATAAACACAAATGTCGAAATGTGAACTAATAAAAATCTCGTCGGCCCTTATCTTGCGGGAATACAGTCGTTATTGTATGCTTATCAACGACACGTGGCAAAATCAGGTGTTTGTTGATTAATAATTAGTGTGGTCAGTGGTGCTTGTGGTCGGATTTGTGGCTACGGTCACAAATTCCTGTGTCGGTCGGTAAACAGAATGTTATCAGAATTCCCCAGTGTTCACGAACGGACCTGAACGGAAGCTGATTAACAAACACGCTATGTTATACGTCACGGGCTATTTACGTAACCTCCTATGTGTTTTATGGTGACGACATAATTATTTTAAATCTGAACTCTATTTTTAATGTTTACTTTTATAAAAAAAAAAATTGTTTAACTATTTTTTTTATCGATATCGCAATTATTTCGATTAAAAAAATAATTAAATGAAATTAGTTATTAGATGTATAATGTGGAAGCTTGTTATTAGTGATTTTCCCTAAATATGTAACACAGAATACAACATTAGTTTTAGTATATGCAAAACCTGAAACACGTGTCATATAAGACACGTGTTTCAGTTTTCTATGTAAAGAATCTATGTACAAAATTTCATAACTGTGTCATGAAAAATCACAAAGTTGCCTATAAGCTTGTTATTTCAGCAAAAATACATAGTCACCGGGCCATTCAGCCGAGTAAGGGGTTGTTTTGCTCTTGCACTCAGCTGTTTGCTGTCGCCTAATGCCCACTATGATCTGCCGTGACCCGTGTTGTTCTAAGTGTCGGTGGTGTCCAACTTGTGACTTTTTTAAATATTTTTAGGAAAAAATGTAACATGGTGCGAAAACTATTAGAATCCAGTAGTTACTGATTCTGAACTAACTATAAATAATGTTGTATATTTGTTATTATTCTCTAAGCTTTCTTAAATATAAATAAAGAAATATTAAACTTAGTAAAGATACAGCCAACTAGAAGTTCTTAGGCCCGGTTGCGCAAAATATGGTTATATTTGACACCGAATCCGTTATTGAGTCGGGGCCATTGTGTATAAAATATTAGTTAATTAATAAATAAAATGTTAACCCCGGTTTGCACATTACTAGTGCTATTTAATATTATAGTAAAGACTATAAATGAAGTCTTACCTTGGATATTGCCATGGATATTTTGTTTAACGTAAACTAAAGAACAGCAATCAAAGAAACATCTATGTACGCTTATAACTTGAAATAATAAGTATCTTAATTAGGTACAAGAACAGCGATATACAAAGAAACCTTAAAGTACAAAGTCGAAGACATAAAGGAACATAATTAACAAAAACTCTAAAACAATTCAAACTAGTGAAAACAACGTTTTACTTAAGAGCGTTGAGTGCTTCTTACTTTTCTAGCACACTTTAGCTAAGGCTTTATTGCCTAGTATCACATTATAAACGCTCACCACATTCTGAAACTTTCCAGGATATTCTTGATTGCAATATTAGAAAACTGTGGTAACCACCCCGACTTACGAGTTAGGTTGTGCGCACATCACTTTGTGTAATTTATTTCATTACAGCTGTTTTCAAAATGATAAAGGAAAGCATCGTGAGGAAACCGGCCATGTCCTGTACGATTGTTTTTGAAAAAGTGCAAAGAATGCTTTGGAGGTTGATTCGACCTCTTATTATCGATATTACTATTGTTATTTATGATTATTTCTTTTTGTATATTTTTGTTGTTGTGTTGTTTTTATTATTTGTAATACCTACCTACTGTTTTAAATTATTTTTTATTTTTATTTTTAAATATTAATTGTTGGACCTTTACTATAATGATAATTTTAATGAGGATGATAATGTTAATGATAATGATTTATTTTATTCTTATTTTTTATTTTTATTTTGTTTTGTTGTATTGTAACTTAATAATGACTCTCTGCACGTATTGGTTTCGACTGTTAGTGCAGAGAGTACATGTAATGGAAATAAATAAATAAATATCCTAGAAGCAATAATTTAAAGACATGTGCCATCCACCAATGTGCACTGGGTGAGCGTGGTGGATTACAGCCAATGGGCTGTAAGAGAATGCTCTTAGAGAGTAGGTCTGAGTCTCAGCATTGGGAACATTATGAGACCGATTATGCTGAACAAAATTATTATTTTTCTAAAAAGTGATATCCATTAGGGATTCCAAAATATAATATATGGATAAAGGGAAGTGGTCAAAGATTGATCCCTATAGCAACCAGTTAAAGAGTGCTTTCTATAGATAGATTGACGAATTATAATTTTGAAGAAGAATAAGTCTTCTACTGTTACTTATATGCCGAACTTTAATAAAATTTCAAATCAGTAATGGGCATACCATAATCATGGCGGAAAGACTCCTCTTTGGGGAGTAGTTGGAGAGGCGTTACGTCATCCTCATCTTCCGTACGACACAGGTCCTCACTAGACATGGTAAGTTCGGGAGGCTCTGCAGCCGATTCAGGCAAAAGAAACACCCGGGTGTCACCACTGTGTGAATCGGTGGAGGTGTGCTACCACCGTAGCCTTGTGGAGACAATCGGCGGTAGCTACCTCTCATGCCTGCCCTGGTTCGAGCCAGTTAAAAATAGGCGTTATTCAGAATCAAAAGTATGTCTAGCACTAGAGACTGTTAATGATACTCCTTGTGTACATATTTGTTTGAAATTACCCGCAAATGGTTCAAAGAACTTTTGCACACTATGGTAATATTTAACGTTAAACAAAATACATTTTCCAACACACATTATATCACTCAGAGAGCATGTGATTCCCGAAATTGTGTAAGCCAATCATAATTTTAAATGCAAAACACTGCCCGCGGCTCATAATTATGCGCGATCTACATATTAATAGATATTTTGAAAGCTATTAACATTATTGTTGACGTGAGTGAGTTTCATACTTTTGCATCATTTAATATGAAATGCAAATAAGAGATTTCTATTTCTCGTTAGGTAGATGGTATTATCATAATTAGTATAAGCTTTCAAGCGTTTCCACATCGGTGAAGAAAATTGCAAATGTAACAATATTACAAGCGTGTTGATTGATTTATAGAAGTAAGAATAATACCAATACTACTACAAAGTATTGTAAGCCTTATTGACTTTGTCGCTTCTGTTGAGCATTATATAATTTTACTTTACCCTTACATTGTTCGCAGATCTGAGCCACTTCTTGCCAATTCCTAAGGAAGACTTCTAAGTTGTACCGCCATCGCCTCCTTTGTCTGCCGTGACCCCGTCGATCGACGTGCGATTTCAGGGCACCAACTTTGTATTTTTACCTACTGGCTCACCGCTCGATCGACATGCGGCAGACATGTCCAGCCTAGTCCTACTTGAGCTGGGCAGCCTTTTGAGCCTCGGCAATGATCTGCGTCTTGGAGAGCTTATACTACTCTCCAAGTATCTCTTTAGTTTCGAATTCTATCCATTATTTTAGTACGTTGGCAAGCTTTATGTTTGGACTTCATGATGTAAGTCAAAAACCAAGTCTATGCACCACAAATCAGGATGGGGAGAATACATATGTCTATTAGCTTACGGTTTAGTGACATTGGCAATGTGTCTTCCGTGCTTTAAATAGTTCTTTCTTGGACCAGTTGCTCTTCCAGGCATTTTCTGTTTGACCTTTTTCTTAATTGTCTTGCCTGGAAAGAGACTACTTGATCCAATTAGATACGATCCTGGACATATATTGTACATTCTCCCCCGCACACAAAATATGTTTTTTTTATTATTGGTTATGATGTTGGTCTTCGACATGTTTATATTGAGTCCAGTCTCAAGGCTTGCGTCGCTAGTCTTATCATTTATTTATTTATCTTCCTTACAACTATCATTACAGGTAAATACCTAATGCGATAGTGCGGTCTTAAAATTAACTTTAATATAATATAAAACTTGAAAACAAAAAATAATCTAGAATCTACTTACCTACATCGATACTTAAAAACACAACACTTAAAATATAGAAATATATACCTATAGCCTACTCTAATCAATCCTATAACATAAAATAAACAATACATAGCATTTTTGCGAATTCACTCGAGCTACATGTAAATATATCAATATTTACGTGAAGCTAGTTAATAATTCCAATTGCACGGGTCAACTTCCATTATTATGGAAGGAATAGAAGAATGCTTTTGCCCAGCAATGAGACAGTATAAGCTAAATATAATAATAATAATAATTTATCCTATCTAATATTAGACCAGCGACTTCGTTCACGAGAATGTTTTCACAAAAGCTTAAACACCTGTAAAACCCTTAAACCGCATTTTAAGGGTAGTTTTGAATTAATGTAGATAATAATAATAATAATCATCTTTATTCAGGTAAGTTACACCCATATCATTAAATAAACACAACACAACACATAACACTATTTATATCTATAATCATTACAGTCTTTATTGTTCATTTTGATTAGAATTTTTTGCCAAGGTTCAAGTTTATTAACCCAAAGAATTAAATTCTCCCATATAACTTTAACACACATTAAATCTTTTACCGGGGTAGTTACGAAAAACGAATAATGAAAACCTTTTTTATTTTCTTGGGTTACTATTTATGTTAAATTTCAGGAATATAAGCCAAAGGTTAAAAAAAAATATTTGTACATTTTACACTCAATTTTCAAAAACTCCTAAGCGCATACTTACATCTTAAGGCTTATAGTCCCTTGAATCATCTGGCCAAAATTATGTGGACGCACCTCTCGCACCCGCCTAGGCCGCAGTACGCAAATCTGTGCATTTATTTGCGGCCAATAGCGCCCGGAAAGCGCGCGGTTGACCTTTAAATCCATTTTCATTGCGAAATATTGATTGATTTACATATGCAATGTTCACTTTGAAGAATATTTAACCACCCATTTTTATGTGTAAAAATGTTTCTACAGATCCAAGCCGTTTCGAAGGAGTAGGGAAAAGTTGCTAAATATTTTTTTTAGACAAAAGTATTAATAGCACGAAAAAATCAAATGTTGATAATGTTGTACATGAATTTATAATAAACATATATTTTTTTCAAAACTATTAACCTGGCCGTTTCCGAGGAGTAGGCTTCAGAAAGTCACTGTTTTATGGCACTTTTCGGGCGCTTGGGCCTTAAAAGGAAAGCTTGTGCAAAAGTTTACATTCCTAGGCACTTGTCGTTCTGGCTGTGCGTTGATATGTCAGTCAGATTTTGAATAGATTCAAAAAAAGAATTTATCCCTTGTATCCAGTATGTTTGTCTTTGTTAGGCTTTTATTGGAAAAAAATAATGAAAAAAAAATCCAAAGAAATAATAACCGCAATTTTACTCAGCTAACTGAAAACAATGGTCACCCTACACGTACGTGTCTAATGGACGAGGTTTCAGTGAAGTATACACCTGCATTACTAGACTCGTTAGTTGACGGGTACCCCGAGTGCATTCTGCTAACACCAGCACGAGTATCTGTTTCACTAACCTCCTCCAAGAGGTGCTCAGTTAGGTACATACTTAAGTAATCCCTGAGAGAGCGAAGAACGATGTGCAGTTCTTCAGTCTATTTCTTCTTCTATGATTTTCGGATAGGATGTTTGGGGTTGTGTGATTATTTTTCTGAGGAGTGTTTTGCTTTAGAGTTTTTCAATAAGTACGCTTGAAAGGACGATGCGTCAAAACGTCCCCCAACTCTAACATCGACCAACAGATTTGAAATGTATCTCAATCAAAAGATCTTAGCAAAGCAAGAATTTTTTACTATGGCGACATCTCTGAAAAATATGGAGTTTAGGTTTTATAAGACATTTTTATGTTAACCTAACCTAACCTAATGACACATGTTTCAAATCTGTCAGTACTCACTAACAAAAAACAAGAATGAAACAAGTTAGGTTAGTTTGAAACAAAAATATTTTATAAAACTTTAACCCCGTACTTTTGAGGTATGTAGCCATAATAAAAAGAACTCTATTCAACTAGACGCTTCGAATAACACCTGTTTCAAACCTGTTGGTATCTGTTGGATAGGGGGGACGGGTCCCATACAAATTTGATCATCGTTCTTTGACCTAGCCTATACTCTAGGCTATTTGGTTTAAGTAACAACTGTCCACCGTGTCGAACGACCTCGCCTCCTTCTGCGAAGTAGTAATGCTAGCGAAGGAGGCGGCCTCACGCGTGAGGGAACGGCCCTCTCGTCCCAGCCGCTGGCATCCCGCTCCCGATTTTTAGCCAACGTAGCCGTGGGCGAACAAAAAAGTATAATTATCTTGCTAGTTTGCAAGTTTAATAAAAGTCATGGCAGCGTGCGATCTCTTAAGATGCATTTAAGTGCAGTGGGTGAGCGAGTTGCATCTGAGCTGTGTGTCACGGTTGGATTTCCGTGCGGAACAAAATATTTGTATGGTCAAAAGCTCCGGCTCATCAGGTGGGTTACCATGACGTCCAAAGTAAGATTTTTAAATCTTATTCCAGTGTGGGTAAGAGACAGAGTTATACAGGTTCTCTAGAGCCATCTCTTACCCACACTGTAATTAGAATAAAACAATCTCACTTTAAACGTCATGGTAACCCCACAGGTATATATATTATATGTCAGATTTCTGTTTTCGAACAGAATACACGAGTAATTCTTAATGTAGGACGTTATATAAAAATATGTCGTCCATCTTCCGCTTTTAATCCAGATATAAATGGTAGATTTTCTGTTTTAAATACAACCCTTTAGTAAGAATTAACTTGACAAATAGGAGATTTAGAAGGATGAGTATAAATTAATTTGTTCGTTAGCTGACTAAATGGATTATATCCTTTTCTTTTGCTTTGAAAAAAGGTTAAATAAGAAAATGAAAAGGGTTCGAAAATGTTTTGATTGGATAGATTTTTTTTGTACCTCTTTAGCGTTTTTTTTTTAAATTAATATATTATAAGCACTACCAATAAAACCATCATCATTATCATTCACGTCAGAAAACGTCCACTGCTGGACAAAGTGTCACCACAATGACAGGTATTGTGCATCCATCGGATTCCCACGACCCTCACCAGGTCGTCGGTCTACCTTGTGGGAGGCCTTCCAACGTTATGTTTTCCGTTACGTAGTCGTCACTCCAAAACCTTTCGACCCAATTAACCGTCTGTTTTGCGAGCAGTGTGCCCTGCCCATTAATGCCTCTTAAGTTTGGCGACTATTTCTGTAACGTTGGTTCTCCTGCGGATTTCTTCACTGCTGATCCGATCACACAAGGAAACTCCGAGTATAGCCCTCTCCATTGCCCTTTAGGTGACTTTAGGAAGCCTTCTGATGAGGCCTTATATGAACGACTACGTTTCAGAGGCCTCAGTGTTCATCTTTTATCGTTGTATCTGTTTATATTTTCTGTTCTGTCTACTGTCAAATAATGATGAGATGCGTCAGTTATATCAGTTTTCTTGCTGATCTCTGCATATCTTGATTTTTTTTTTTATTTGTTACCCAGTTTTTGTTTTCTTTGTTCCCTTTCCTAGAGAGGAGGCCTGAGTCCCAGCAGTGGGAACATTAAAAAGCTGAGTGTAGTGTGTATGTAATTACCCAGTTATAGGATATTTATCTCCATAGCATGTTGGCAGGCCAGGCCCCAGGGCCTGAGTCAAGTACTTTAAGTAAATCAAAACCCCTTCAAATGACATCAGGCAGCACTCAACCCTGCAAGTATAATTACATTTATATACATTACCATAGATACAAGTTACCAACAATAATCTCAGCTTTGCATACCACTCGATATCAATCGATTAGAATATTAGTTGTGTGCTCACAACTCGATCATTGTTCAAGAGCATTCAAACCCGTCTTCATATCCTGCTTCAATCAGATCCGCATTACATATCTCATGTTATATGGACTTAATGCTTCGCTGACATTATTACATAATGTAAGGGTTTAATCTGATATTAAAACGTCATATATGAAGGTACATGAATGTGTTACCTAACTAAAATAAGGCTAAAGTGCTTTAACACGTTTTACGGCAAATATTACTTTGGGGAAGTGATATTTTGGAGGAGAGAGATTATGTATTAGTAGATAGGTATTTGAATGTTATGTGTGTTCCACCTCATTTTTTTCGTATTCATAAACGTTTATTTTAGTAAATAAACGTTGGTTAAATTTCATAAAGTTGATAAAAATAAATATATAGCACAGTCCATCCATATTACACTTTAAGGCATGCAAATTACAAGCTTTATTATTGTAACAATGAATCATAATAAATGAAGCTAATAATAATGTCACTAGAATAATTCAAGTTTAAAATGTCATATAAATTGTATGTACTTAACATAATAATCATGAAGCAAATAATTTATGTCATTAGATTAATTAAAAATGTCATGGAATAAAAGAGAATATCAAGATATATTTGTAAATAAATGTCAAAGTAATAATAATAATAGTTAGGCATCAATGCCACTGACATGAAGCAATCGTTGAGGGAGCGCTTCTTTGGCCGCCTGAAGAAGGTACTTAACAGCCTTCTGTCAGGTGGAAACAAGGTGCGTGCCTTCAACGGTTGGGTCATGCCGGTATTGATGTACGCTTTCGGTGTACTCAAATGGACTCAAACGGAACTTGACGCCCTGGATAGAAGGGTTCGTACACTGCTGACTGCACATCGAATGCATCACCCTCGGTCGTCGGTAATGAGACTGTATATCCCGCGGAAGTGCGGGGGTCGAGGCTTTTTAAATGCTAAGACCCTGCTGCACAATCGCGAGGTATGCAGTCTCAGGGAATACTTCCTAGCCGCCGACGGGGGTATGCATCGTGCTGTAGTGGCAGTGGACAAGGGACTCACCCCGCTCTCCTTGGCTAACGAGAACTGGCGCAAACCTGTAGTGCTTGACACTAACGTACGCAAGGAAGTATGGCAGAGTAAGGAACTTCACGGACGCTTTTTCCGGGCCCTTCATGGGCCCGATGTAGACCAACTAGCGTCCGTAGCCTGGCTACGCGTCGGTGACCTCTTTGGGGAAACCGAAGGTTTTGTCTGTGCAATTATGGACGAAGTTATCATGACGAATAACTACCGGAGATTTATTGTGAAGGACGGCACGGTTGACATCTGTCGGGCATGTCACCGACCGGGTGAATCAATCCGCCACATTATCTCTGGTTGTTCTCGTCTAGCTAACGGGGAATACTTGCATAGACACAATCTTGTAGCCAGGATAATCCATCAGCAACTTGCTCTGAAGTACTCTCTTGTGGAATCGGAGGTGCCATACTACAGGTATGTGCCCGACCCAGTTCTCGATAGTGGCGATATCACGTTGTACTGGGATCGGTCCATCATCACTGACAGGACTATTGTAGCCAATAAGCCTGATATAGTGGTGGTGGACCGAAGGGAGAGGCGTGCAATGATTGTTGACATATCCGTCCCGCATAACGAGAACCTTTTTTTTTTTTTTTTTTTTTTTTTTATGGTGGGAAAAAATCATGCATTGACATCCCCCGCCCTTGGGCGGAGCGGGAGATAGTGTCAGACTCTTACTGACTAAAAGACCCACCCCGTTCCTTCTAGCCTTCATACCGGGGCTCGAGCGCCCTTTCGGATAACCCTGGCCCCAGTAGGCTTCGACCCGGCTGGGTCCCTGCTGTTGCTGACAACTCCTTGAGGCGCGCGGGAACAGCGCGCGCCGTCGACGACTTGGGCTTGGTCCGGACAGTTACCGGACGGCCGGACAGCGAGCTACCCATTGCTCACTGTCCGCAAGCCCGCGTCTACGTTGGCCGGAAATCGGGATCAGAATCCCGGCGACGGCGGCGGCGATAACGCCGTTGCCTGATGCGTTCGGCCTCCTCCTTTGCGAGCATTACTGCTTCGCAGAAGTCGGCGACCGCCTGCCACTCCTCCTCGCTCCGGACCATGGCCTCAACCAGGGCCCGGCGCGAGAATAACGAGAACCTCGTGAAAGCCGAGAAAGATAAACAAATTAAGTATATCGAGTTGGCTCGCGAGGTTGTCGACATGTGGAATGTGGACTCAGCGATCATTGTACCGATAGTCGTGTCAGCCAATGGCTTAATAGCCAAGAGCCTCGACCAACACCTTAAGAGGCTCTCGTTAAGCGGCTGGATCAAGGGCTTGATTCAGAAAGCGGTACTCCTGGACACGGCTCGTATAGTTAGGAGGTTCCTTTCTCTGGAGCCCTGACCGCCGGTAGCTTGGACCCTGTTCCCGATACCGGTGGGATACTGTTTTTTATATTTTTAAATGTTTTTTTTTAATTGTTTTTTAAGAAATATTTAAAAATATAATGTAACGTGTAAAAAAATGAATAAAGGAAATAATAATTAAATAAATTATGCATGTAATGTCGTGGATTCACTTAAATTAATTTACAAAAGTAAACCATTCTTTATAATTTCTCTTTCAGCCAATTTATTCATCTTTCGTCAAAAAATCACCCTAGAAAAGGTAACAACCAAAGCCGTACTCAAAAAGTAATTTCTTAAATTAGCAGCTTCAAAACACATTAACTGTGAGTACGTCAAAATCAAATATACCTTTTTATTAACGACACAGTCAAAGACATTGGCTGGAAAAGGCAACCAAAGAAAAAAACTTCCTCGTCTAAATTTTATTTGGTTCATTAAATAAAGGTGAGGCAGAATTCTGAAATGAAATACAACAGCTGGATGGTAACCGATTCTAATTTTCCGGGCGAATTAACTTTCGAAGTGTTTCCTGAGAATGTCAATAGACAGACGAATTTTTCCACTAAATTGAGTGCCATGGTTAATATTTAATTTTAATAATCAGTCCTTGAATGCAGACATTAAAATAATAATATAAAAAGTTTGATTTATCCACTCCTCCATTTTTATTCAGGCGATATCTCTTTTTGAATGCGCTCCTTCTGGACGTCAGGATGGTGAGCATGCGTGAACACATTTGCAAGAAGTTGGTAGAATCATCACAGTATTGATTGGCTGGAGTTGTTTTTTCTCAATAAAATTGCTTATTTATATGTATGCATCGAAGAATGTATTTAATATTGTGCTTACTTATTTTCGTCCATTTATTAAGTTGCACCTGACGTGTTATGTTTCTACTCCACCATAAGATTGACTAGAAAATACCTAAGGCATTAAATCCACCTTTGTACAGTTTTATTTACTAGTGAGCCGATGACCTAGTGAAGGTTGCGGGAATCCAATGGTTGCGGGACGCACAGGATCGTGCATTGTGGCGACACTTCGAGGAGGCCTATGTCCAACAGTGGACGTCTATCGGCTGAAATGATGATGATGATTTTGCTAGTGCATAAAGTTTTAATAAATAAACAAAAAGGCATTCAGAAAAATACCAAGCTTCAACGTATTTATCAAAGAAGTCAAGGTGGATTTCGATTTTCGTGTAACCCTTAGCTTTTTTTACAAAGCCTTAGTAAATTGGATTCTACAGAAAAGAAGGTTTAGTTTACTACTATTGGCATTCCTATTCATTGGAAAACATAAAACGGTAAGAAACCTGAAAGGTATTACTGCGCTATTCATCTTAAACTGTTAATAGAGAAACCTCATTTGAACGGATCTCAAAGAGACCAAACACCTGGTAAGACTTGAGCTTGTAGGATCACTTTACGAAACGACAATTTACTCTTAGCGAAGACTCACTTAAACTGTCTGCTGAAGTGCCCCTTGATTAAGTACTAAAAAGCAAACTATAATAAGATTCGTAATATCTAGGTGAAGCTTTAGTGGATCCAATTTAGAGTAAAGCGTACTTGAGAAAGTCTTGAAATGTTTTTAATCACTTTTGATTTGTGTAACGTTTATAGTTAGCTGAGCTTTTATTTTATCAATTTACAGATTTAACTTTTTTCACGTTTAAAAACGTTTTTTTTTTTTAATTTTGATAGGTTTGCGCTTGACCACTATCTCATCTGATGGAAAGCGATGATGTGGTCGACGATGGAACGCGATTAAACCCCCAAGTAAACGCCGGCGTTCGTTCTCTCATTGTCTTCTATTGTGTCTCTAATTACATTATTCGAAAGGTTAAGTAACTTTTAAAGTTCGCTTAATAAATGAAAAACAAAAACCTTGTCTAACAATAAATTTTCAACGACAACCATTGAAAACAATGCCTACAAGATAAACACGGAAAGGGAAGTCCGCATTTAGAACCAAGACGTAAAGTTTCTAGACGACGACGAAGCTTTATCTTAAATCTACGTGAGTGAACCCGTAGCTTCAGCCCCGTTTTACATACGTTCATATATTAATTTGGCAGCTAACATATTAACTCGTCTATATTAACTTTAGACAACATACAGTCCCCAGTGTGATATGACGGAAAAAGTTGGGTATGCGGGCGTTTCATAAACGTGTTCCAAATACTTTTAGATGGAGAATTCTTGTTCCTTGAGATAGCATGATGCGTACATTGTACGGGCGTATTTTAATTTTGCTGGCTTTAGTAATTATACGGCATGGAGCCTCAGGGACTTTGTTGTGTACATATGACAGGCTTGGGCGTGTTAGAAATCACGTTGAGTTTTTTTTAGGATCCTGTGGTTAAGTTGATGATAAAAATACTGTTAGGTTTAGTTTAGATAATTATAATACTATGAGGGCAACGTTTAATGGTGCTTGCCTCGTGTCGTCCTGCTTATTCATGCATGCTGCATCTTTAACTTTAAATTATTACTAGATTTCGCCCGCAACTTTGCCCGCGTACATAAAATATAGTCTTGTGTCATTCAGGAATAAAACAGCTTTCTATCGGTAAAAAAAAATTACCAATCGGATCAGTATTTTCAGAGATTTACTTCCTACAAAAAAAAACATAAAAACAAACTTTACCTCATTATAAAATTAATGAATAATAATAATAATAATTTATTTAATCAACACTTTCAATTTTTCATATTTCTCTTAATATAAAGAAAGAAAGAAAGAAATATAAATTTTTACAGATTATATTGAATGGCAAACTGCATAAGAGATAACGTTGTCGACTGTACTAGTATGAACTGTGACACAATTAGTATAAATCTCATATTTTTATTGTTATTTATTTTTTTATTTATTTTCTTATAATTATTTATTGTAAAATAGCTGCTGAATGTTTTATTTTATGGCTTGTTGCTACTGTGAATCACTGACTCCTAAGCCACAGGGACATACACCTAGTTTAGGATTTAGAGCGTTTAAAAGGTGATCTTATTATTGTAAGCCTTTGTTTAATTATTCATGTCTTGGGGATAGGAATTTTGTAACGGAACGTTTATGGTGAAAACTACATATCGTAAGCTATAAAGTTCTTTCGGTACAAGTTCTTGGAGGGATAGTTGTTAGAATATGGTAGACACACAAATAAAAACTTCATTAAATAACCGCAAATAAGCCGCCATTGCTGCGATCAAATGTCATACACTAATAGTCCGGTCAATTTAGGCATCCGAAGTTACACTAATTCGCACCCAGCTGAAAATTGGTAGGATTATTCAAAACACCAACATAAATGAAATCTAAAAAGTCCTCATCGATCCGACATCTGGAAAACAAGTATTCGGGGTCAATTGTCACAAAAACGAGTTTTTCGTGATTTTCAGAAAAACGGTAAGCTTTATCATAAAATTAGCTCAGACGAAAATTGTAGATCACATAATTATCTACAAAAATGTCTAAACACTTTTATTCCTAAGAGCCACCGTTTTTGAGATATGATAATTTAAAAAGTTAAAAGACGTAATCGTCATAATATGCACTCGTTTCCACGTCACCTCACACTACCTCACACTACCTCAAAGTATACTTAGCGCTTTTTAGGGTTTCGTACCTCAAAAGGAAAGAACGGATCTCTTATAGGGTCACTTTGTTGTCCGGCCGTCTGTCTCTCTGTTTGTCGGTGTATGTATGTCTGTCTGTAGGTGTGTCTGTCTTTCAAAACCCTTTATCTCGGGAGCGCGTGAAGTTATCGAGTTGAAATTAAAATCATATATTCAGGTCTGCAGTCCTTTGAAGCTGTGAAAAGATCAAACTTGTAAGTTAACGAAAACAAAAGATATAGCCATGTTCAATTTCCGAATGGAGTCTCAACGATTTTTCCAAATCGCATTTTGTTTTGTGACGCCACAACAAATTTACTGTTTTGAGATTTATTAATATATGTACATAAGTTATAAGACCTTGCTTTGTGGCAAACTTCAGGATTCTGGATCATCGGGAATTACCCTATGAATTTGGATTCCCTGAGAATGTCAAAATATAAGTTTTTTGCGACATAAACTGCCATATTTTTTTCGTTAACTTAGAAGTTTAATATTTTGACACCTTCAAGGCATCGCAGACGTAAATAAGTATATGGTTTTAACTTCATCTCGATACTTCCACGTGTTCCTGAGAACGAACAGGTGTTACTCACTTACTTAACCCAAAAGACTTGAAACAATGTCTCCTAATTTTCGTCCTTCTTAGCTTACAGCCATTAAAACCAACGAATAACAGTATAAGTACACCGAAAGCACATTAATCCTTAAAACGGGTAATTATAATGAAATTTTGTAGCCATATACTCTGAACAACGTGTGAGAATAATTTACTAGGGCATTACCACACCGTAAATAGTGTTTTATCCCATAATAAATGAAGCGTGCTTTGTCAGATTATTTAGCGTTAAATTTGAGTATAATGGGGGTATTATTTCATTAAGTCGTCAAACAGAATGTGTGTCATGAGTTTCATATTTGTTGTTATACAGGGTGATTATTTTTTGTGTTGCAATCAACTACGAACCTACCTTTTTAAAATTGCAATTCGGCAAATTATTTCTTCCGCCATAGGCAACTGACTAACACCTACAGTGTTCTTTCAATTGTCTTTTGCGAGGGCCACGGTAAATTTTTCAAAAATCCTCCAGCTCTGACAAGGAATTAACTTATCTAACATGTGAGTTTGGTACGTCCTAATTCCAAATGTTATCTTAAATATAGGAAAATAAAATTGAAACTGTTTTTTTCTTTTAACTCTTTGAATGTCGTAATTAGAGACACAATAGAAAGACAATTACCTTATGTCGGACTGTGTAACTTAAGATTCGAAAGGTTAATTTGCTCTTTCCTTTTGTTTTCATAGAATTATGTTCCAATTTACAATAGTTGAGGACAGTGTGAGTTTTTTTTTTCTAAATCAATATTGATATAGTTTTAGTTTTCATAAAAATTGAGTCTGAAAGTCTTTCCTAAAAATATTTTTTTGCTTTTTCTCATAATGTCGTATTTGGTCATTCACGCTCACTTGAAAAATTCATCCTGTATTTATTTCAACGAACATGGATTTATTTACCTAGTAGTCGTATTTTCTTCCAAATTATAGATTTTTTTGTACTATTGCTGATGAATGACTGTCAGGTAAGTTTTTTTTTAGTTGTTAAAAATCATCCAAATGACATCCTCCGCCCTTGGGCGGAGGGGGAGGTTGTGTCAGACTCTTACTGACTAAAAAACCCACCCCGTTTCTTCTTGCCTTTCATACCGGGGCTGAGCCTCCCTTTTGGAACTAGACCCTGGCCCCCGTAGGCATCGACTCAGCTGGTCCCAGTTGCTGACAACTCCTTGAGGCGCGCAGGAACAATGTGCGCCGTCGACGACTTGTGCTCGGTCCGGACAGTTACCGGACGGTCGGGCAGCAAGCTACCTATAGCTCGCCGTCCGCAAGACTGACAGTTACGTATTGCAACCAACACTGGAGCAACGTCAAAACCTAGTGATTCTAACGTTCAGTTTTTTTTTAAATGATTATCAACAAAAAAAAAAACAAAAAAGGAAACTCCTCCTCCTTGCGTCATATTCCTCAATGATTACCTCCATTCTTCGTCTACTTATGATATTCCTCCATCTGTTCCTGTCTCTGGCGGTGTGAAGGGCATTGTACATCGTAGAGTCAAGAGCGGTGCGGATCTGGTCGGACCAAGGTATTGGGCTGCGCCCGCGAGGCCTTTTCCCGTCCACTTTACCGGTCACAATTAGCCTTTCGATGTTACCACCGTCTTTCTTTGCAATGTGACCGAAGTATTGCAGAACCTTGCGAAGACATTCGGACGACAGCCGTGAGGAGATTTTGAGTTCTTGCAAAATAGATACGTTGATCCGAAATGCTGTCCAAGGGATACGCAGCATCCTTCTCCAGCACCACATCTCAAAAGCGTCGATGCGTTTGCGGTCTGCAGCCTTTAGCGACCAAGTCTCAGCGCCATACGAAAAGATCGAGAAGAGTTCCAAACTGGTACGGACACTAGGTCCGTACCAGTTTGGTTTTGGTATTCACGGTGATATTCCGATCCCTACAGACTTTGTTATACTGACACATGGACTTCCTTCTCGCACGACCCATCGTTACTGATATTGGAGCCCAGGTAAATAAAGAAACAAAGACAAAAAAGAAAGGAACGAAAGAAAAGAAAAATCATTATTTGTGCTTCACACAACTAAAATTAAAAATACATACGAACATAATGATTTATAAATAGAATAAAAATCTATGCGAAACCAAAAAGGCAGATAAAGGCTATCTCCTCTATGTATATACATATAGTATATAGGTACTAATAACTTTAAACTTCTTCTATAAAAAGTAAACTCCTTATCCACAAATTAATACACGAACAACATGCAGTTGACCTGCAACTTGGTCTGATATTTGGTATTAAATTATAAACGTGTCATGGGGCTATGCATCATATATGATTCATCGGCGGTCGAGAGGCGTTTATGCATGTGATACATCAATACCTGTCTTGACCACTCCTGCGTTGTGGCTTCGTAGGTTTAACCTGAAATCGCCATTGGTACTGATAGTCAATTTATTGTTTTCGTTGTGAGCTTTTGTATTGAAATAAACCACCAATATTTGTAGACTTTTACATAGATAGTAATATCCCTTTAAATATTATATAGCTGTTAGTTCGGTTTATGGCTTTTAAAAATGAAATAGGAATTGAAATAATAAAGCCATTTGTAGATCTTTGACAGTCTTGCCTTTTTTTAGGTGGTGATTCAATGACATCCCCCGCTCTTGAGTGGAGCGGGAGATATTGTCAGACTTTTACTGACAAAAAACCTACTCCTGTTCTTTCTTTGTCACTGTTTCATAGCCCCGGGGATCTTTTTCGCATCACCCATGGCCCTGGTAGGCTACGACCCTTCTGGGCCCCTACGGTTGCTAACACAACACAGTCTTGCCTTGTTAGACAGTCTTGCATTGGATTATCGTATTACCCAGTCACTGAGTTGTAGAGGTCAGATAGGACGTCACTAAATGTTAGATGTTGATATCCTGCTGTAACCACTTTGACTCGAAGCCGACCTAGACACAGTCGGGAAAAGGCTCAGCGGGAAAAAAAGATCGTAGGATGTAAATTTGAACATGTACAATAACCGGGCCTTGATTCAGGCCATAGTCCGGAGCGAGGAGGAGTGGCAGGTGGTCGCCGACTTCTGCGAAGCAGTAATGCTCGCAAAGGAGGAGGCCGACCGCATCAGGCAACAGCGCTCTCGCTGCCGCCGGGATTCCGATCCCGATTTCCAGCCACCGTAGGCGCGGGCTTGCGGTCAGTGAGCACTGGGTAGCTCGCTGTCCGACCGTCCGGTAACTGTCCGGACCGAGCCCAAGTCATCGACGGCGCGCACTGTTCCCGCGCGCCTAAAGGAGTTGTCAGCAACAATAGGGGCCCAGTTGGGTCGAAGCCTACCGGGGCCAGGGTTAGTTTCGAAAGACAGCTCGAGCCCCGGTATGAAGGCTTAAAAAAACGGGGTGGGTTTTTAGTCAGTAAGAGTCTGAGACTATCTCCCGCCCCACCCAAGAGCGGAGGTTGTCATTGATGATTTTCTCAATATAAAAAAAACATGTACAATAAATATCTCTGTTTCCACTATCTTAGAGTAGGTACCTACAATTCTGACGTCACTAACCACACTGAAACGTTTATTCATGAGTAAGTGAGCTGTGATGGACCTTTTGTTTACAAAGAGGGCAGAGGGGTATCAATGTAAAGCCTTTTCACCTCTCTATTGTCTAAAGGCTCCATTAAATGTCTTGTAGACTTTGCTGGCTTATACAAGGGTTATTACAGTGAAAAAAAAGAGTTTATAAATTGAAATTAACGAAATAACAGACTAAACTGCATTTGCGAATTGATTGTACCTCTCAACATTTGCTTCAGGTTTTTCTTTACCACTTCTTTTAGTCTGAAAACACTAGCTTATTTGAATATCCGGTCCGGACTAAGCGTTTTGCCTCGTCATTTATACCGCGTACATCAAAGGACTGGAACAGTTTGCCTGCTGCGGTCTTCCCGTCTGATTATAATTTGGGTGTCTTCAAGGCTAGAGTGAATAGGCTCTTAATAAACTAGTGCGCCTCACCATCCACGATTGCATCACTGCTTACCATCAGGCGGGATCGCAGTCAAGTACTAGTTTATAACAGATAAAAAAAAAATATACACAGCGAAGTTTAAAAAAAAAAAAACATAAAAACACAGTGTCTATAAAATAAGACCTAATTACAAGGTACCATCCATCATCTGTGTTTCCTGATAGCTACAACCTAGGGGTCTTTAAGTCAAGAGTGAATAGGTTACTTCTAGGCAAGCGTGCTCCATCGTCGGTCAGATCATCGCTTACCATCAGGTGAGATAGTGGTCAAACGCAAGCCTATCAATAATAATAATCAAAAATTCTTACAATTTATATTTTTACTTCTGTTACTGATATGAAACAATGTATATGAGTGTATCAGCCTTGAATTGGGTGTTGATAGCTGCGCCACATCATATTACTTTTGTGGCTATCTTCGTTTTTCCAATGTTAATCAGTAGACTTATCTTATTCCAAATTAACTTTAATTTGGATAACTATGTTTTATATTTTTAAATGATTTTTTTTTATATGATTTTGATCGAAAAAATCCTCCTATGCGAGCCGTATCGAGAAGTACTGCCTTCTGTATCAGGCCCCTGAATCAATCGCGCTACGACAGTTTTATTATATTACTATCTAAATAAACTCAATAAAAAACCTGTAGATTTTTCCTAAAGTAATATATTTTTTCATAAAGATTGGTGGGTGACAAAATATATAAAAAGCCAAACAGGAAGGGACTATCGACATTTTCACGATAGTAAACGTCGTATCAATAGATTGATTGATAATCTTCCAAGCCACCAAGTGAATGACAGCCAAGGACCCACAATAGGGATTGTGAACGCATCTGCGTTTGTAAGGCTGTAGAATTTAAACTTTAGAGGGTCATGGAAAATGTTATTAATGGATTTTTTTTTTGTAAAATTCAATATTACATTCACAACTACGAATCGTTTTTGTTTCCATTCCAATGCCTTAATAACTGAATCTGAACCATTTGAAAAATTAAGTCTTACAGCTACTTTGCAGGTTTACGAGATTGTTTGAAAGCGTCGTCGCGGTTTTGGAAGCCTGGGTCTACTGAAGATTTGAATAAGGATCAGAGTTAATGGATTTGATTCAGTTTTGTGCTGATCTAGAGCAGGAGACGTTATTTTATGATTTCCTACCAAAACCAAAATGTAATAACTACACTAGAAACAGCTTTAAACAGATAGAGATACTCGCCCTATATAGGTCTGTCAAAAATCGTCCTGTATGCTGAAAAAAAATAGTTTTTTAATTAAAACCTTTTCACCGGAATTAGGAGTTTTCCGGGCCGTATGACGGGTGAGATTCTTTTTCATTTATCGGTTCCAGATCCTAGTGCATAAAAATGACTCATCATTTAATTTAGATAAACGTTTAAATTTAGAAATACATACCATAAAAATGTGTTAAATTAGAAGATAATATTTTGTTACGACAAAAATATACCAAAAGTAACAATATAAAACGAGCTTCGAAAACAAAAGAAAAGGTAAAATAAATGACAGCCTCTTATAATATTATCAACGGCGAGTCAGCAACACGCTACAGTAAATTAATGATAATGCTGTGGAAAAATAACTCTATTATCATTAATTTACTGTTCTCTAAGCTGGTCGTGGTTCTTATGTTTAAGTAGTTCCATCTGGCGATGAGATCAAGTTTCTTCTTAATGTGTTAAAAACAAAACTTAACTGCTGAAAAAAACGTGTTAGGTAGTCTGAGATGTCGATAGACAGGCTATTAGCAGTATATAAAAACGCTAATTACATTTTAATAAAGTGAAAAAACAGTAGTACTGGGGAAATTTTCACTTGTATCAAACGACGTTTTTCAATTTATTTACTACTTTTTCAATACAATGGATATAAATAAACGTGGTAGTCGCTTAGCGCCCAATCTGATACTATAAATGTAATGAAATTGTGGCAGAGCGGGGACACTTTCCGCACTAATTCAAAAAACAGTAAACTGCATGCCTAAAAGCGGAAGAAATAAGAGCGGATCTTCGAGTAAGTGTATTGAAAATAAAGTTAGTTAAGATAATTTTGACTTCGCTATTAGTTTAATTTTTATTATAGTTTAAACTTATATTATTTAAATCAAAATTCTTTGTTTTTATCTCTCGTTGTATTTTTAATAGTTAATCAACTTGACTTCGCCATTTTTTTGACAGCCACCACCTTGTGTGTGTGTTTTTTTAATCCTAATATTCTATATCGTCAGGACTAACAGATTAACAACTCACTCATTTAAATTAGCTTAGTGTAGTCTAGGTTGTTACATTACATTATTATATTTACGCCCAGACTAAACAGACTTTATTGTAGTTGTGTAAAATGTAATATAAAGCCGAAGGCTGAAGAGCATAAAATAATACTTCGTGTCGCATTGTGTGCTTCGTTCGTTCTGTTTTGTACTTACGGAAATGTCAGCAACATTTTGAAATTAAACCAATTCGACTAATGTAGAAATGCGGTATGAGTGTTGCTATGTATCTCTTTGTAGCACATTGGTTTTAAATAATTACTTGATATGTTTTCCTTTTAATAAAAAAACACTACGTTAAAAAACTGGGCAAGTGCGAGTCGGGCTCGCGCACTGAGGGTTCCGTGCAAACTACAATTCCCGAATGGAGTCTCGAAGATTTTTCCGAATTGCATTATTTTTTTTGTGACCTAGGTAACAACAAATTGACTGTTTTCTGATTTTTTCTTGTACCTGTGCTATAAGACCTTGCTTTGTGCCAAATTTCAGGATTCTGGATAAACGGGAAGTACCCTGTGAATTTCGATCTTTGAGAGTATCAAAATATACGTTTTTTTGTGACATAAACGGCCGCATCTTTTTTATTCGTTAACTCAGAAGTTTGATTTTTTCACAGCTTGAAGAGACTGCAGACTTGAGTATATGGTTTTAATTGCAACTTAATACGTCCAAGTGTTCTTGAGATAAAGGGTCTTGACAGACAGACAGAGAGACAGACGGACGGACAACAAAGTGATCCTATAAGGGTTACGTTTTCCTTTTGAGGTGCGGAACCCTAAAAACAAATTAGATACTGTTTAGCGGTGTTTATCGAAGTATGTATTTGAAATCACTGTCACAGATAATTATGAAAAAAAAAAAAATTAGAACAATGTAGTCTACCATAATAAAGTACAAACTCCATAGCAAACCATACTTTTTAGGGTTGTTACTAATTTATTAAACCCTAAGGATCCAGCGTTAGCTCTCTCATTGTCTTTATTCTATGTCTCTAATTAGTTACGGTATTCGAAAGGTTAATACAGATTACTCAAAAATCAACTTACAATGCACAGAACTATAGTCGATATTTAAGTCGATGGCATTGGATTTAAATAATCTTGAATTCTGAATTAACTTAATTATTTATTCTCAATTGGTACAAATAGGCAATACGGAATCATTAACACTGTGATGATACTACTGGCAATTTCTTACAAATGCTCGTAATTTTTATTTTCAAATATAAAAGGATAGATGCTTATGCTTATCAATTAAAAAGAAGAAAGAAAAACATTTAATTTGCCGGAAAAGGCGTAAACTTAAGACCATATAGTTATTTCAAACATTTTCCATGACAAAATAAAAATAAAAATGTTTGCGCCACGTCCAATCAAAACGGCCGTGCGCTCAGAATAATGCTGTGTTCACACGCAAAATGCAACGAGTTCACAGCGCTGGTTTTCAGCGTGGGCTACTGGCGGTATCAACTAATAGAAAAAAAATGGATAATCTTAGTACTTAGCGTTTATGAGGACTCAAAAGAAATATCACCTCGTTAGTGATATTCGTAAAAATTCTGGAACAGGAGAAAGAAACACAGATTTTACGCAGCAACCCTTATTTCGACTTCCTTTTCGTTTATGACGAACAAAAATATTATAAAATTTCGTACCATTTATAATAATTTATTGCGTACAAACATTTACTATTATTTTATTTATGTATTATCATCACCATCATTTCAGCCGAAAGACGTCCACTGTTGGACATAGGCCTCCTCCAAGTGTCGCCAAAATGACTGGTCCTGTGCTGTGCATAATGATCGGTCTACCTTGTTGGGAGGCCTTCCAAAATTTATTTATTATATTATCAAATAAATAATTAGCTACAGCTAAATTCGTAAATTAAACTTAACAGGGCAGGGCACATTACTCGGAGAACAGATGATCGTTGGGATGGATAGGTTCTGGAGCGGCGATCACGTAAGACGCAGTGTTGTTTGGGCACCTTGTGGACCAATAACCTGGCGAAACGCACAGGACCAGTTATTGTGGCTACACTTGGGAGAGGCCTGTGTTCAAAAGTGGACTTTTTTCGACTGTAATGATCATGATAAGATTCACAGACATAAGAAGATGAATAACATTGACACAATTTCTCTCCATTTTAACTTCCACCATTCAAAAAATAAGTGTACGAAAATTTGTTCTTAATTACTTAATCAGCATGATTAGTTCATCAAGATTTGAATACTGATTAGCAGTATCATAATTAAAATTTTCTAATGAGAATTTCAATTGAGAATCTGTTAATTATATCATTAGTACTTTTTTATTTATAAATAAAGCTCTAAATGTGTGACGATCGTAGGATTGTTTATAGCTTTTGATATAAACTATACTACCATTCCATTCCTTCAAGGAAACCACAGTCACTACTGTAACCAGTAAATCAACGTCAGGTTTATTATGCGGCAATTAAGCAGGTTATGAGCTGAAATTACGAGTTTCAGGTTCAACAACCATCTTGTCTATTCTGTTTTATGTGCACTTACCTGTCATAATGGCAGTATATACTAGTACTACTATATAACAGTACTGATTTATTATTATAGGGCTTAGCATTCTTTTTAGAGTTCCTTACCTCAAAAGGAAAAAACGGAACCCTTATAGGATTACTTAGTTGTCCGTCTGTCTCTCTGTCAAGACCCTTTATCTCAAGAACTCGTGGAGGTATTAAGTTGTAATTAAAACCATATAATCAAGTCTGTGCTCCCTTCAAGCTGTGAAAAAATCAAACTTATAAGTTAACGAATAAAAAAGATACGGCCGTTTATGTCGCAAAAAACGTATATTTTTTCCGTTGACCCAGAATTCTGGAATTTGGCAAAAAGCAAGGTCTTATAGCACAAGTATAGGAATAAATCTGAAAACAGTAAATAAGTCCCACAGTTTTTTTTTGTGACCTACGTCACAAAAAAAAACTTCAATTGGGAAGGGAAATTGTAGTTTGCACGGAACCCTTAGTGCACGAGTCCGACTCGCACTTGTCCAGTTGTTTTATTATGCTTACGCTCGCGTTTGACCACTATCTTACCTGATGGTAAGCGATGATGTGGCCGATAATGGAGCACGCTTGTCTAAAAGAAAACTATTCACTCTTGACTTAAAGAGGTTATAGCTATCAGGAAACACGTCTGTCTTTTCTGATAATTATAACCTTTCAGCAGGGTATCCACTCTTTAGCAGTACCCAAAATGAATTAAACGATACCAAAATGTAACGTTGACGCATAACTCGAAATGTAATCATAATTTTTCATAAGGTTAGTAAATGATATCTGTTATGACATCATCGTCGTCGTAGATGTATTTTATTAAATAGCTCAGCATAATATGCCCATTTCTAAGAAAAATAACGAATCATAAGTTAACGATGTTACCACATAACAACATGAACATGACCTCCAAATATATGTAAATCAGATACTCGAAATTCGCTACCAACAAAAATAAGTGCAAAGATTAGGAAAAAGAGAGAAAAAAAAATTAAAATATTTTCACGGTACGCAACAAAATGAGCCTTCTTCCTGTCACGAAGGTATTATCCTCTGAAAAAAATGCTTTAACATAATCCGACGAAATCTTCTCTAACGGTGTGAAGATACCTCAAATCCCCGATTCCTCTTTTAAAAAGGTCAATTGTAATGAATACGCTTTAGGAAAGAATGTTCTGACTTTTTTGGTTGAATAAAGGGATTTTTTTTTTTTTGACTGGCCTGTTGGTCTAGTGGTTAGTGACCCTGACTGCTATGCTGGAGGTCGTGGGTTCGATTCCCACTCAGGACAAATGTTTGTGTGATGAGCATAATCATTTGTTCTGTGTCTGGGTGTAATTTATCTATAATATGTATGTATTTAGAAATATATAAGTATGTTTATCAGTTGTCTAGTACCCATAACACAAGCTCTGCTTAGCTTGGGACTAGACGGCGTTGTGTGATAGTTGTGGAATATTATTATTATTATTTTGTTAGTGGTCAGGGATAAGAAGGTTTGTCTATACAGAGGCACGTCATATCTATAGCGTTTGGTATTATTTTTGGTATTATTTATTTATTAAAACTATAAACACTGTACAAAGGCGGAGACCTTTTTTTACAAATCGACCTTAGGGTGGTGCAAAAACAAACATGGCGGGTAAGTAAAATATTATTATGAAAAACGAAATCGGACAAATCAACGCTGTGATGATTTCAACAACTTCTTGCAAATATGTTCACTTGCTTTCATCTTAAAAGAGAACTAACTGGACGCCGTCCTGAAAGAAACATTCCTAAGAAAAAGGAATGGACTATTAACATGTCGGAACCATGATAGCACACCTTGAGTAAATGTCTGACTTTGTCCCGTGATGAGCGAAGAAGAAAGAAAGAAAGAAAAACAGTATTTACGCGATAAAGACGCAATCTTAAAACTAGGTAACAAAACATAACATTACAGCAATTGATAGGGAAGATATGCGTCTCCTCCGCGCAAAACGGCCAAACGCTCAGCATAAAGCTGCGGCCTCACGCATAATGCGTTGAGCTCACGGTGCTGGTTTTCAGCGTGGGCCGGTCGCTGAAACACAGTTTTCGCAAACCTAGCCAGCCAATTTCCAGCCAATGCACGCGTGTGTTTATAATCTTGTAGCTCAGCTTAACTTAAAGCGTAGCTAAGGTCACTCGCCCACGGTGAGTTTTTGTAGCGATGCTGTAGCGCGTTCGTATCGATACAGTCGCAATGCTGTAGCGCGTTAGTATCGCGTTGGTATTTTTTCTACAGCGCTTGCAAATGCAACTAACGCGCGTTAGTAGCGACAAAAAGACGTCGTGGGCGAAGGGCTTAAAAAGCTCAATAACTCGAAAAACAGTATAAGAAAGACAATTTTAGTAAGTCGCCATAAGTAATTAAACTTAACAGACAATCATGAAATCAAATGGAACTCATCAGTAATACAGTCTACCGGTAAAATGATTGGATAAAATTTTGCATCTATGAGTACCTATATACTCGTATAAATGGGGCGAGCCAATTTCGGAAACTTAAGCTAGTGCCAATCACGATTACAAACGTCTGACAGTCAATGCTTTCAAATCCTGCCTGCATATTCAACAGACCTACAATATGGTATTCCTACTGAAAGCTATACACATAGATAGAGGTACTCGATAGCAAAGGCAGTTGGTAAAATATTATTTAGTAATTTTTGAGGTGGGTAATCATCCAGACTTCTCCCAGTCTAGGTGGGAACAGGAATATCAGACTTTTACTGACTCCTCTATTGCTCTTTGCATTCTAGGACCACTGGTTACGTTTTCAGAAATACCCCGTGACCTTAACGGGTGTCAGCCCTGCTGGGTCACTACGGTTGCGTAGAATACTACACGCTGTCGACGACTTGAACTTGATTCGGACGGTTACCGGATGGTCGGATGACGAGCTACCAATTGATTGTCATCCGTAAGCGCCTATAGTGGCCGGCGATCAATCTGCGACTCCTATCGTGGCGCCTGGAGCATGAAGATGTCCGTTCCCTCACGTGTCCGACCGCCTCCTTCGCTAGTATTACTGCTTCATAGAAGGAGGCGACGCATTTAGACATAAAGCTGCAGATTGCTACAAGATAGCCAATATCGATGTTGAAGATTAATCTACAAAGCTAAAGTGGAACTGGACAGGTCACACTACTCAATGGACAAATGGGTCAAGATGCTGTGGGTATCTAAAGGCGGACATTTACGACTGGTTGGAATCGTGTACTAGCTTCTGACGTTTTATAAGTGCACATATATGGGCTATGTGAAATAAAATATTGGAAATTTAATGGAACGGAATTGTTAAAGAAAATTGGGAAAAAAAAACTGAGGAAGATCTTTGGTTTATTATGAACGAGAGAGAGTGAGATAATATCCCAAATAATACAAACGGGAATATACAATATTAATTGACTGCAGCACTTCTTACTGTAATATTATTATTTTGTTGCGAAAAGTCAATAACTGTTTCAGTAAATTTGTTTGAGTTTTTGGTTGGAGTTTTTCGACTTTTATTGGATATCGTGATGTAATATTGATGTAATACTGGTGCAGTTTTATATCTCAAGCAGATGTACACAACAAGACAGTATGTAGAATTATTGAAACATAATTACGCCATGTCGATGTCGTGGCTAGATCTTAGAAATTGAATACTACATGATATAATATGGCCAAATCGTTTTAAACGTTTCAGTTTGATGATATGTCAATCCTTGTTTGGCCTACTTTCTTTAGACCTTTTATTACCATTAAAATCCTGCATCGATGATATGGCCAAACGAGGATTGACATATCATTAAATGTTAACGTTCATACGATCAGGCCCATTTTAGTTGGATCAATGCTAAGATCTGGCCGGGATATTGGTAAAATTGAGGTGAGAATTTTATTGTAGTTTCAAATACCTCAGTGAAGCCTACCGAGAAGTTCGTCTCAATAAGTGTTACATCTGCATTCTAGCGGAACTCAAAGTAACTTATACCTAAAAAAAAATCTACATACTTTCTGAACTTGACACAAGCTAAATGCACGAACGGTGCGACGCAAATACAAAAAAAAAACTGTTTGTACTAGAATATACCACTATATTATGTATGTATAGAAATAAAGTCCATTGCCACTTTAACATTGTGACCCGATCACATGAAAAGTTTAATTTCCTGAGACTTGCTTCAGCACTTGCACTTCACTTGTCTTTGTTAGTCAATGGAGTCAGCTTAGCTCACATTTATGTTCGAATTGCTATGTAGTGGTTTCTATGTTCAGTGAATTTTCATCTGAAATTAATAGGAAGGCACTTTTGGCATTTTTGTTTCTTTTCTAGATTATATTCAACTAGTTTCTGCCAGCGGCTTCGCCTGCGTGAATGTAGGATTCTCTATACGAAATTTGGAAATATTGTTATGATTTGATCATGAATTTCGAAGATATGTCACAAAACTCCGCATAGGATCACAGCAGAATTGTCGTAACAAGTAAAATTGCTTTGTTTATACGTGTAGTCGATGACTGACTAAAAGAAAAGGGGGAAGGGACGTATCGAACTGATCTGGTGATGGCGATTAAAGTTATTTTGTACTTTTCAATGTTTTTTTTTACATTGAAGTCGGTTTAATTTTTTTTTGGAAAAAGTTTTTATACGTATATAGATAATATTGCAATAGGTATTTGAGAAATGTGATAATTGCAACCATAAGTTTGACATTATTCAAGTACACAATCCATATTAATATTATAAATGTAAAAGTAACTCTGTATGTCTGTTAAACCTGAACTGATTTTGACGAAATTTGGAGTAAAAGGAAAGGAAATGGAGTAAGCTTGAAAGGTCCAGGTTACTTTTTTGTCTAGCTTCGACTTTGCATCCGCAATAACCGAAATTTAACTGAAAAAAGTTATAGATAAAAACTAATAGTTATGTTTCAAGTAAAGAAAGATTTAAATGTAAATAGATAGATAAAATATATCAAATTATACAGAAAGTTAGATATTCGAAGCATTATAATAATAATAAACATTTTATAGTTGCTGCTGCAGTTACTGTTGTTGTTTTTATGGTTTAGTAAGTAGGATATGCATCACATCCGCGCAAAACGGCCTGCGCTCAGCAAAATGCTGGGGCTCATGTAAGACAGAGCCACAGCGCCTATTTTCAGCACCAGCCATCATCGACGGTGGGACGCTGATCGGCCAGCAAGAATTAGATATTATATCATACTTAAAATCACTGAATAAACTAACCAAAAACATAAATAACAATAAACTATTATAGCTACGTAAAGGCCACAAAAAAAAAAAATACTACAAAAACTTGTTGCTGTTATTGTTTTTTATTAAAGTATCTAACAAGGAATGCTACTCACTAATTCTTTATCCAACCATATCTTCTTATCCTATCCCATTCCATTTGACTTACTTCTATTACACAAAATTATAAATTCTATTGATGCGGAGTTGATTAATTATTTTAACTTTAGGGCTAGCCAACGCAGCAAGCGACATCATCGCATTTTTCAATTGCCTACATCCACTTTAAACATCACTTCTAATAGTCCTCTTACACGTATGGCAAGGCTTTACAATGAAAGGTCCAACTTGATGGATCACCCTATCGATGTCTTCTCGATGAGTTTTGCTTCATACAGACGCCGTCTATATAAACAGTGTGAATAGTGTAAGTACGCTTTTATATTTCGGTGTGTTTTGTCTTTGTAGTGTTCTGGATCTAGGTGTACTGGACATACTTTTAATTTTTTTTGTCTCTAATTTCTCATTTTTTCAATGTCATGCATACTTGTTTTTTGCTTGGTTACTGAAATATAATTTTTAGATGTAAGTTTTATTTGTACTGTAAGTGATTATGCTGTTGGTATGCTTATTACAAATAAATAAATATTGTGGTTACCGTCCAGTTTAACTAGAAGTAGCTACATGTCGATCTGACCTCAGCAACTCAGTTTTGGTAACACTATACTCTTTGGTAAGTCCGTTTATCAGACTTTCGGGCTTCTGATTACCCGTAACAACTGTCACAGATCTACAATAATAAAGTCCAAATGGTAGAGCTACTACAAACTCAACAACTAGCGTTGCTTAAAGTGATACCCCTAGCTCGCCGTCTGACCATCCGCTAACCGTCCTGACTGAGTCCAAGCCGTCGATGCTGCGTACTGCTCCACGTGCGCCTCAAGATGTCAGCATACCGTAGGAGCCCAGCAGGGTCAAAGCCTACTGGGGCAAGGGTCTGCTTCTGAAAGATAGACTCGGCCCTGGTATGAAATGCAACGAACTAACAGGGGTCGGTTTTTAGTCAGTAAAAGTCTGACACATCCTCTCGTTCCACCAAAGAGCGAAGAATGTCATTAGATGATTCTCCCACCTACAAAAAATAGGTAAATAGCCCACAAAATTCAAAATTTTCCATATACTTTTTTGCGTTTTGTAGGTCAGTGTCAAATCGTATATTGATCAAAATATGGTATATTGGTGGCCATAATAACTACCTACGTATTTATTTACGGAATAACCATTAAAATCATCAATACAACTGTCTTAATTCGTTTTACCCTATTCAATAGCTATATCAAAAACATTCAATAAGGCTAGCTGAACAGAACTGAGAGGGTTGTTTGTCTTTTGTGTTACCTCGGAGCCTCCCCTTTGAGAGCACATTACACGAGATGCCTTAACATACAATCGCTATTACCGTGATATGATTACGCATCTTTCTCCAAATATTTTCGAAACAACTTTTCCATTTTTTGGATCTCGTGTCTATTGTCTAGGTTTCTATAGATACCAAAACGTATATTTGGTGTTAAACTAATAAAAAAAGACCTCTGTAAATCTGCTATTTGCTATAGGCTAGTGGCCGTAAAAAATGTAATTAGTCCATCTTTTACATTATTCAAAAATAAGGGACACGTATTTTTTTATTTGTAAATTAAACCAAAAATGACAAAGATATAGCCCATTAAAGTTACGTGAACGTCACGCCGTGCTACATTTTTTCGCACGGGGTGACGTCACACGTAATTTTAATGGGCTATATCTTTGTTATTTTTTGTTTAATCGAAAAAAGAAAAAATACGTTATTTATAATCTAAAATACGGACTAAATAAAATGTAATTATTTTGACCCTGGACACTACCCTATTTTGCGACAACTTTGTCCTTTCATGATGTACTCATAAATTATAACTACAAAGACCTTGCGAAATTAATACAGATCCTGAATGACGAAAATTTTTATCTAAAACTTTTAGGGTTTTTAAAAAATACTTATTTTCTAGAAAACAAAAAGGAATTTATTTGTTTAAACATATAAAGAACATGAAAAACAAAAATACTTAACCAATTAAAACTATATATATACAATAACTCTTACCTAAAACATGGCGTCAAAAAATTCCTCCGCATCGCTGTCGACCGAAAATATGCCCAACAGACAGGCGGCATTGCCACGTTGTATGGCAATGCTTAATCTCTGACCGAGGTAAAAGCTAGCCCTTGGGCCACGCGAAGTGTCAACAAGGCGTTTGGATAATTGTTTAAAAAGCGCATGAGCACTCGGACCCCACGGCCCAAGAGTTTCAACCCCAAACGGCTCAAAAATATAACTGCCGATGAGGTTGTTATATTTCCGCTGCTCGAGGTTATCCACAGCTGCAGCAGCAGCACCAGCACAGCACGACGAGCTAGAAATAGCTTATTTTCTTGAACAAGATGTCAAGATATTGTGAAATGTCAAATATTCAAACGAGTGACGGAATTACCAAATGTTAAAAGGGCTTTCAAGCGTTATCTATCTTTTTTCACGTTGCCCGCTTATCAAACACTGTTTTGGATTACGTTGGACGAAACAACAAGCTTGATCACGTTGACGATAGTCGAGTCGGGAAAGGTCCTCTTAATTTTAAATTTCTAAGCCACGCGTAGATGCAAGATTATTTATAGTACCTACGTGTTCAGATGCAATCAAATAAAGTAACTTTGCGCAACAGCAGTATCTAACAAAGAATGCTACTAACATTAAAGTCTCCAATATTTCGATCAATAACCTATTTTTTAGGTGGGAAAATAATCTAATGACGTCAACCGCCATTGGGTGGAACGAGAGGGTTTCAGATTTTTACTGACTAAAAACCCACTCCTGTTCCTTCGTTGCCTTTCATACCGAGATCGAATCTTCCTTTCAGAAGCAGATCCAAGGATCCAGCAGGGTCGAAGCCTACTGAGGCCAAGGCCTCAGTAGGCTTCGACCCTGCTGGGTCCCTACGGGTTGCTGACATCTTCTTAAGGCGCGCGCGGAACAGCACGCGCCGTCGATGACTTGAGCTCGGTCCGGACGGTTACCGGACGATCGGATGGCGAGCTACCCATTGCTCAAGCCCGCGCCTATGGTGGCCGGAAATCGGGATCGGGTTCCCGGCAGCTGGGGCGTGAACGCTGCTCCCTCGCGCGTGCACGGGCGGCCTCCTCCTCTGCTAGCATTTTGATCAATAAGCTGCACCACGTACTAATATAACAGTTATCGTTTACATGAACGAGTAAGAAAATGTCATGCTATTGTAATAATTTTGAAATAATCATGATCATACTCGTGCCAAGTTTCGTTTCTTGCATCCCGATAGCCTACTCTAGAACTCTTGTTTTTGTGAAAAGATCTTAATATTTTCTTGGCTAAATTATTATTCAATGATTTATTTATTACAAATACTCCCTGCACTAGCAGACGAGCCATCACGTGCGAGAGAGTCAACGATTCAAACTAAAAATAATTACTTTATATAAATTTAATAGTAATACACAATGCAGACATTACTAGTGTTATATAGTAGGTATACAATTAATAAATAAATTAAAATAAATTTAACAATAATAATAATTTACTTAAATAATATCTATAGTTTTAATTAATTTGAAAACTAACGAATTTTGGAGTAGAATTTTTTCACTTGTGCTTGGTAGTGCGATACGATTCCGGACTCTGGGTGCCGTTAGTAAAAGTCAAAGATATTTTTTCTTAACATGAACCGTTACAAGTCACCGTTTGATTAAAAAACTATCACAAACAAAATCGGTTCGTCGATCTAAGAACTCGATTTTTTTTAAGGATCTACGATGTCTTTGAAGACCTTTACTATAAAAGTACAAGAAGGGTGAAGGAACGATGGATGAACATTGAGAAAGACGAAGAAGAACTCATGGTACATAGTAATCGGCACCCAAATTCTCATGCCTTGAAACATTTTATAAAGAACATGTAATTGCGTAATTCAGGGACATAACCACTGTGAAATAATTGCATTAAGATGGCATTGGCCATCCATTGCTTGCTGTCCGCAAGCCCGTGCCTACGGTGGCCCAAAATTACTCTGTGGCTTCTGACACCGGGGGTCTCTTCTGCAGCAGCTGGAGCGTGAGGATATCCTCTACCTCATATTACTGCCTCTCAGATGGTGGAATACTTGCATTACTGAAGACGCGATGATCATTCGTAGTCATCATTACACTCAATATTGATAAACCTATCTTGGTCAACATTCTTGAGCATCAATAGGGTCTTTGCTCTCAAGTTTTCGATCCTGTAAGACCCGCCTTACAGTATTTCACCTACATAGCTCGGGACGTCTAAATTATTCATCGCACGGGGCAGCGCCGGCCGTCCTGTCACACTCAACTTTAGTATTCTCCTGTGTATGATACTTACAGAATTATGTATTATGTTCCATCGTAATATGTACTTGGACAGAGATTACTGTAAAGCCAAGTAATGTAGATGTTTGAGCCTGATTAGATTTGTGGGTCTACAGTTTTGTTGGTTAGAGGCTAGCCGATTGTGTTAGAATACAACCAATGAAGAAAAAAATGGTAATGTTTCTGCACGTGGCTGAAATGAACTTAGAGGTGGTCAGGCGAAAGTGTCTTTGATGGTACACGTTGTAGAAGACCCTTTCTTATTGACTTGTAATTTGCTTATTAAAGTATGTATTAAAACACCAATTTTAATTATTAATTGGTGTATGATTATGTTTGCGGGGCAAATTTGACCAGAGATCACCAAAGACATAGGTTTGGAAGAAGAAGCAGGAAGCCTAATTTTTGTACACATACTTAAAGTGAAAAGAACAGATATAAGATAAGAAGAAGAGCATGCAAATGCTTTTCTAATAGAGATGTGCTATACAGTTATGCCGTTCATACAGGCCGAATTCTCGCAACCCTAACCAGAGATCATCGGTCCATCCTGTAGGAAACCTTTCGACGCTGCGTTTTCCGGTAAGTGATCGCCATTCCAGAACCTTTCGGCCCTATCGGCGATTTGTACTCTACCTAGTGACCACTTAACTTTAGCGATTCTTCGGGCTATGGCTGTAACCTTGATACTCTTGCGGATACCTTCGTTTCTGAACTTTAATAATAGAAATTTCTCCTTAAATGTTTATTCAAAAGTACCATAGCTATTACAAATAGTGTAAACTTGATCTTGCTATGACGTGACCAAGATTATACACACCACGTGTAACATAAAATCGTAGTGTGTTGTAAGTTGTAACTCTCCGTAGACCAACAGAGAGACAGCGAGGTAAGGTAGGGTAGTAACGACAGAAACAAAAAATTACCCCATCTAGCAGTTTTTACGTGGTGGCTTGATAAGCTAGGAGGGGCCAACTTAAATCTGCTAAAATAAAATACAACACCTGAATAAAACGCCCGAGGTCGGCAAGTAGTGTTTTTTGGGGTCTGTAATAAGAGGAGCTCACGGGACCGTAATTTTAATCTAAGTCTTAGAAAACCAAATGCCACAGACAGGAATCCGACTTACATTAAAGTCTACGACTAAGCATATTGAGTTCAGCACAATATCAGCTTTCATAGAACTAGAATAATGAATTGTAATTTGGTTTCTACGTACATACATAATTGGATCATTTTGACTGAAAGATCTCTAGTAAAGGTGTCTGAATAATTCACGATTAAAAAAAAGACGTGTGGCACTCGGGGACTGCCGTGGTAAAGCTATTGCATAGCATTTTTATCAACTTAAGCAATTATAATTATTTATTTATTTTATTTATGCAGTATTTTTTTTCCTTTTTTTTTTCTTTGATATTAATTGAAGTTACACTTTCACACATTGAATTGAATTTTGATTGATTGTTCACTCATTTGTTTTCTTATCGGTCACCACGCTCAAAAAACAAATGAGTGGGGGGTGTTAGGTTATTTTCGTTACGGAATTTCTGGATTCGGTCTCCACGCTCAAGGCCCACGATAGAAGCTATGCAATAGCTTAAAATTATTATTTTATTTATTCGGTCTTAATTCTTCGGTGCGCGGCGCGGCGAGCGTGGTGGCATCGGTAAATGGCGTCTCGTGGCGTGCTTCAAACATTTTCATACTCCTACCTCTCGCCGCCCCGCAGTTGCTACCGCTCACAGCGGCAAGGTTGTGAGCAGGCCGTAAACGTGAAAGTAGCAGGTGATCATTGAGTGGTTCACTTGCCATTCGTCCATGGTCTTCATGATTTTCCCCCTCACAAAAAGCTTAGCTATACTTAAGAAGGTACTTAATGGTTTCAATCATGAGCCCTAGATAGCACCTCAGAATCCCAGAGCGGGGGTTGTCATTGGATGATTTTTTCCCACCATAAAAAAAAATCCCACTGGCGAATAGACACTTGATTTCACAATTTTCAGGGTTCAGTAAAAAAAAAGGGTAAAACGTTCCTACTATTACTAAAACTCCGCCGTCCTTCCGTCTGTATGTCTGTCCCTCACCAGGCTGTATCTCATTAACCCTGATAGACAGTTGAAATATTCACAAATGATGTCTTTCTGTTACCGCTATAACAACAATATTTTAGGGGGCTCCCAAAGGTACAACAAACGTGATGATGGTAAGGAACCCATCTTTAAAAACGACTCGTCCTGACTCACACGTTGGCGGTTTTTTTTTAATTCTTGCAACTTTATTACCAGCTTTTTTTTCGGTGGAGAAAATCATCCAAAGACAACCCCCGCTCTTGGGCAGAGCGGGAGATAGTGTCAGACTCTTACTGACTAAAAAACCCACCCTGTTCCTTCAAGCCTTCATACCGGGGCTCAAGTTCCCTTTTGGATAACCCTGGCCCCAGTAGGCTTCGACCCGGCCGGGTCCCTGCTATTGCTGACAACTCCTTGAAGCGCGCGGGAACAGTGCGCGCCGTCGACTACTTGGGCTTCGTCCGGACAGTTACCGGACGGCCGGACAGCGAGCTACCCATTGCTCACTGTCCGCAAGCCCGCGCCTACGGTGGCTGGAAATCGGGATCGGAATCGCGGCGGCGGCGAGAGCGCCGTTGCCTGATGCGGTCGGCCTCCTCCTTAGCGAGCATTACTGCTTCGCAGAAGTCAGCGACCGCCTGCCACTCCTCCTCGCTCCGGACCATGGCCTCAACCAAGGTCTGGCGCGAGAGGTCTCCGTCGAACTTTATTACCAGTTCACTAATTATAGATAATTATACTTATAGTGCATACAGCTTTATTTAAATAAAAATATTATCACACAATTTAATGGTGTACCTCATGAAAGGGTGCGTAAATGAGCGAAAAGTGGCAACAATTTTCTCCCATCTAGAACATTAATTATTCATCTTGGCTAAAATTTATTACTACAAAAGAATGCCTCATGAAAGTAGCGATGAACGTACGATATTCATTTGTTTTCATTAGCGGACTCGCGGCGCTACCACGTGTATGTTTTATCGAGTAAACGTAAATATTTGCTTGTATAAAATCGTAAGGCACCCGATTATGTTTCAGTGTATTGTCACCAGATGGCATTTATTTTCTATACGTTTGGATGTTTAGTTAGGTTAGCGTGATCAAGTAAATAATAGTATAAAACTTATACGAAGGCCTCTTTTTTAGGGTTCCGTATCTAAGTTGGCAAAAACGGAACTTTTATAGGATCGCTTTGTTTTCCGTCTGCCTCCCTGTTTGTTTTTTCAGGAACACGTTTAGGTGACAATAATATTAAATTTTTAAGTTTGTTTTATTACCCCAAGCAGCAATACAAAAATTAAACTTCAAAGTCAACGCAATCTAAAGATAATACCGCATTTAGGTGCATATTTTGACACTCGCTAAGAAATCAAAACCTACAAAATTATATAGGTATATAGCCTACAGGGTACGTCTCTTTGACTTAGTATCCTGAAATTGGGCATTAAGCAAGGTCTTAAAAAATACTTACTACTACTAATTCATAATCCTTATTCACAATTTTAATAAATTGAATCTGCTCCTCTTCACGTAAAGTATACAATTTTTTATTGTTTTGGATAACAATAAAAAAATAAAAAATTATAACTTTAAATTTTTGGGTAAAAGCGTGCTCAACTAATTTGTAATAGAATCTAATTTGTGATAGAGAGAGAGGGATTTCATAATAGAAAGTAGGGTCAGTGTTTAATATCACCTTCGTCATTAATTTAAGATCTGGTGAAAACAGAATTCGTGGTACCACCGAGCTGTTGAGCAAGCGAGATTAATAGCTTATTACTCCTTTGTTTACTGGTAGTCATTATTCAATTAAATATCACGGCCAACCGTAAACCATTGTGTTTACCCGCCAATATCATAACCGTTGTACGTCCCCCGTTTATTATTAAATTGAAAGTTTGATTCAAAGGCAAAGGGGCTGAAACGTAGTTTATACTGATAAATATATTATTTTATTAGCTGACAGCGGTTTTGCTTAGGAAGTTAGGCCCAAAACGCCCGAGCAGTGCCACAAAACAGTGACATTCTGAGCTCCTCGGTAACGGCCAGGTTAATAGGTTTTAAAAAAAAAAATTTTTATAGAAACACAGGAAACACAGAAAACACGCCACAAGTGCTCGGCGATTCCAGCGGTTGTGCTAGCGTGGACGGGCGTGCGCGCGGCCCTGGGGTCCGGGATGCTAAGAATCTTCGGGCGAGAGCGATCAACAGTCGACGACTGGACCTGGCAACGTTCAACACGCGTTTTTTTGAGGGAGGTCTATGTCCAACAGTGGACGTCTATCGTCTGAAATGATGATGATAATATGTTTATTATATATTTATGAACAACATTATCAACTATTGATTTTTAGTGCGATTAATAGTTTTGTCTAAAAAAAATATTTAGCAATTTCGTAACTTTTTCCTACTTCTTCGAAACGGCTTTGATTTTTAGAAACATTTTTACACATAAAATTTATTCTTCGAAGTGAACATAACATAATTATGTAAATCAATCAATGTTCAGTTTTTAGCTTTAGCGTTTGTAGCTAGCGCGACAGCAGAGTGTATTGTATCATTTCTTCTTCTTCTTCTTCTTCCTGCCCTTGTCCCATTTTATTTGGGGTCGGCGCAACACGTTTGTTTCTTCCATTTTGTCCACTCGTCACGCTACCACTAACTTCCTTTTCTTTCATATCACTTCTCACACAATCCATCCATCTTTTCTTTGGCCTCCCTCTACCTCTCCATCCATCCACATGTAAACTCATAACTCTTTTAGCAACATGCTTTTCATCTCTCCTCTTTACATGACCATACCAAGACAAACGATTTCCTTTCAACCTTTCAGTCACTGGCGCCACTTTCAAACTTCCTCTAATATACTCATTTCTCACTTTATCCATTCTCGTCACACCACACATCCATCATAACATTCTCATCTCCGCTACATGCAATCTTTTTTCATCCGTCTTTTTCACAGTGTATTGTATCATTTAATAACATTTAAACATTTCATTGACATTGCTAGCTTCAGAAGTAGGTAATAAACAGTGATTATCGTAGACATTTTTTTTCTCCTTAAAAACACCAAACACCGTCACCTCGCTACGTCCCCCGACACATCGTATACCCGCAACTTTCACCAGGTCATCGGACCACCTTGAGGAAAGCCTTCCTATCTTCTGATGTGTGGTCACTACAACCTTTCTGCCTAGTCAACCACGTACTCTTCAAGCCATGTACCCTTCCCACTACCACTTAAGTTTAGTGATTCCTCGGGCTATGTCGGCGACCTTAGTTCTCTCTCTAAAATGGTCACGCAAGGAAACTAATTTCTAATATTAGTGTGATAAATTACTCATCATGGGTGAAGATCTTCACTCACTGAACGCCTGAGAGAGAACAATGCCTTCAAGCTTGACGACCGCAGCAAAGGTGTGAAGATCCGATCATGTCCCCGAGGCAAAAGCCAGAGATCTCTCTAGCTAGATAGAGAAGTTCGAAAGGAAATTGGGGAGGTCCAACAGTGGGCACACTTAGGCTAGTAAAACAAACTCATCGTATGACTTGCAAATAGTTCAGAAGGCATAATGAACTGGATGGATCGTTGTCATTCTATCTCTATTGGAATTAATTAATTATTATCTTCGTTACTACCGAAAGACATCAACTGTTGGATACAGGCCTCAACCAACATAAGCAGCAGTGTCGCTTCAATGACCGGTTATGTACGTCTCGCATCTCATAGGTCAACATTATGGGAGACCTTCCAATGCAACGCTGCGTTTTCCGGTACGTAGTCGCTACACCAGAACTTTTTGGTCTCATCAACCTTCTGTTCTGCGAGCACTGCCAGTTAAGTTTTTTTTTTTTCAGTGGGGTAAATCATCCAATGACAACCCCCGCTCTTGGGCGGAGCGGGAGATAGTCTCAGACTCTTACTGACTAAAAAACCCACCCCGTTCCTTCAAGCCTTCATACCGGGGCTCGAGTTTCCTTCCGGATAACCCTGGCCTCAGTAGGCTTCGACCCAGCTGGGCCCCTGCTGTTGCTGACAACTCCTTGAGGCGCGCGGGAACAGTGCGCGCTGTCGACGACTTGGGCTTGGTCCGGACAGTTACCGGACGGCCGGACAGCGAGCTACTCATTGCTCACTGTCCGCAAGCCCGCTGCCACTTAAGTTTGGCGATTCTTCGGAATATGTTAGTAACCTTGGTTTTCCTGCGGATACTTTCATTCCTGATGCGATCACGCAGCTTTAAATATAGCCCCTTTAAATTGCCCTTTAGGTAATTTTAAGCCATCTGATGAGGCTTATTGTGACTCCTGACCAGCTAAATTGGAGCCTACTGGGGGTAGGGTCTGTTTCCGAAAGAGAGGCTCGATGCTGGTACGAAAGGCAAGAAGGAACGAGTTGGGTTTTTTAGTCAGTAAGAGTCTGACACTATCCCCCGCTCCGCCCAAGGCCGGGGGATGTCATTTGGATGATTTTTAGCAACCGAAAAAAAACCCTGATGTGATCACGCTTCAGAACCACTTATCATCATCACTAGCAATGCACACTGATCATAGACTTTTGTCTTGATACCTTGTGTTAAGTTGAACGAAAATTTATTATTGCTTTCAAGATACTAATTTTCAGTGTTCACCACCGGCAAAATTATTGTAAGATCGTGGGTTGAAATATTCAATGTTAGAATGTTCCCAGGTATCAAAAGAGGTTTCAAAAAAGCGCTGTATGTTTGGGGTGTCCTTGACCAGGGTGGTCAAGGACTCCCCAAACATACAGCGCCATCACTTCGGACAAAGGTCTATAATTATATGTATGTATGTACGAGTGATTACAATTTTACATGTTTACTACTCTGTTTAAACAAATCACAATTTTATCTGAGTAATTTTTATATATGAATTTTGTATTTGTAAGAAATTTTTATTCTATGACTTACATCTGATTTCTGATTAAGCATTTGAAGTTAAGTGTAGTGCTTCTAAACCTGTCAGATTTGGTACTAAAGTAAGGTTTCAATTCAGAAACCTCTTCTCATCTTTACTCTTACTGAAAACTAAACTAACTGAGCTTACATAGCCGTGATACGTTTCTTTCTAAATCCATTATAATAAAAAATCATGATGGTAGTACATTTTTTTTTATCAGATGTTTCAAACAAACAGATTAACTTGAAGGGCACTTGTTTCTACAAAAACCACAGGGAAATAGTGTTCACGTCTGTTTAAAAAAAAACATCTTAATAGTTGTCTAAAATACAACATTACTGCTTCTAATAGTATCTAAGCTAAACTGCGGACGGATAGACATGGTTTAACTATAAGGGTTCCTTATTAGGACTATAAGCCGTAATTAGTGACGCAAATAAGTTACATTAAAAAAGGACGCAAATAAGTTACATTAAAAAAATACGCAATAAAGTCATAAAAACGGTCTAAGAAACGGGTGTAATAGATAACTGCAGCCCCAAAACGGTCTCTTGAGCATAAAGCATAAACAAATTAGATAATTCATTGCTACAGCTCGTCCCTTCTACTACTGAAGAAATATGGCAATAATTTGTCACTGGTCGTACACGAACCTTTATTATTCATATTTTTACCGCATCAAATAAATATCCAGCAAAGTTCGTTTAAAGTTTTTGTCGAAATAAATTACGGTTGGGTTACCTTTTTCCCAGAAATCAGGAGATATAAAATGTAGACGATTCCACAAAACAGTGAAGGTAAAATAAAATACAAAATAATTCCAGCATTACTAATACTATTAATACTTCTAAGTAATAACATTTCATTTTTTAACAAAAATAAAAATATTTTCGAGATTTTTTTGTCGAAGATTTCCTTCTTCGTCCTCAACAAAATGTTTTTTTTTCAGTTCATCATATTTCAATTCTTGTAAACCTTTATGAGCACTTGTAAAATGTCGAAGAGTTGCATGGTTTCAATTGATCGTGATTGTTTAGCTTTTGAATCTTCGTTTTCATATTTGTACCTAGCTATACCTACTATTTATCACCCACCGTAGGAGACAAATGGCAAAATAAACATAAAAATTAAAAGTACACTTACGATTTGTAATTTTTTAACTCTTAACACACAAACCTACGCATTGGTGCGTACATCGCGTCGCCACGTCGGTCGCGCTTGTAATGTGTATGAAAATTCACAAGTCGTTACTGTGCTCGACCGACCGTACGCATACATATATTGCTACACACTGCGTACGAGGACCGTCGGTCAAGCGCGTCCGCATGCGTGCCGTCGGTCGACCGATGCGTTATGGAAACGTATTAACGCTTTCAGTGCTACACCGATCGGTGGACCAACAATGTGTAAACGCGTCCATTTCATGTATGTATTCGTGACTGTACCAGTGCGGCCGTTTGGTTGGTCAGGAAAGCACTGAACTTTACAAACTGACGATCTGTTATGCGCACAGAAAATATGAAAAAAGTTAGAAAGGAAATACTTTCCGATTTGTACTACAACGTGTGTCGCCGGTTGTCTCACACCCTTTAACTCCACTACAGGCATAATACGAACGCGCATTGCAACTAACAGAACACGCACACTTAGATCGTAAGTTTGCTATTGGTAATTGACCTATGAGCATTGCCCTACGCCTCGCTTACAAGGCCATTCTAACCTCTTCCATCTGTTCTATGGTTATGCGTATAGTCAGGAACGATGGTAGGCACTGACGGTCGGTCGAGCTAAAACCGGCCTAAGCAGGAAAACGCATTGTAACCCACAACAGAATTTAGTTGGGCCACAAACAGCCTCCATTAGAGGAGACATCACGACAACATGTTGCTACCTGTCCAGCGTGATATATCGGGACCCCGCGCCTAATTGCTTGTCTTTTTGTAGTACATTGTGTGTTCTGCCATCTTTATGACGTGACATATTAGTATGGAGTTTTTGCTAAGGAAAAAGGGGCAAGGTGACATAGAAAAAATACAAAGAAGAAATAGGAAATATACAGTGCACATGAAAAATACAAAGGCATTTTGTGTTTGAATGAAATTACACCGAGTAAGAATTGGTTTTCGTAATCGTTAGAACTGGCAACATCACAACATAGTCGCTGGAGTCATCGACGACGCTTAGTGTTCAATGTGCACCTCAAAGACACGTCAGCAAACCGTAGGAGCCCAGCATAGTCGAAGCCTACTGGTTCCATGGGTTGTGAGAAAGTACCTGGGGCCCTGGAACGAATATAATGAAAAAACAGGAGTAGGTTTTAGTCAGTAAAAGTCTGGCACACCCTCCCGCTCTTTCCAAGAGCGAGAGAAGTCATAGGCTGATTTCCCACTTAAAAAAATAAAAAATAGTCGCTGAGCATGATTACTCAGTCTTACTCAAAAAATATAATTTTTCACTCAAAATAACCTTTTGTTTTTTGTCTGATGTTATTTGGGGGGTCAGTGCAATACATTATTTCCTTCCATTCTGTCCTGTCGCCCGTCACACTGTCACAAACTTCATGTTCTTTCACATCACTGCAACCTAACCTAACACAATCCATTCATATTTTTTTTGCCCTCTCCCTTTCCATTGCTCCTCACGTATACTCTAACTCTTTTAGTAACATACCCAGATAATTCCTTTCAACTTTTCAGTTTCCCTTCAAGGGTTTTCCACACTTACCGCTATAATATCACAAGCAGTATAAATATAGTGTGTACACGTAACGCGCTAAAAACCGTTTGCTAACAAATATTTGAATCTGAGAATATTTTTGCCAAGTATTTTTTACAAAAAAAATATATTTATGTATTTATTTGTTCTACTTTAACAAAAACGGCTATCCGCCAATTATATTACTTAAAGACTTTCTAAATTAATAAACCAAAAAAAAACACACACACACTTATCTCACAGAACTCTATACATACTGACATGATCGTCTTTCATTCGTCCGCGAACACATCACAGTCAGGGTGCGTGTCCAAAAGACTGTTGAGCGCAAAGAGAGTACGAGGGACAGGCAGTGTGCTGCAGGCACAGCGAACAAGCAGCATGCAGCTTTTCTTAACTGGGGCACAAAGTTAAGACAGCACGGCATGCAGCTCTGGAGTATTAGTTTCCCCATGAAGGTTTAACACATGGTTAATATTTCGTTGATATCTGAAAGCTTTGCATATACTAACATCAACACCCCATATTTAGGGTCGCACCCGTGTGGAATTGAATCGGACCACACTTGGTCGTTAGCGCAGCGGTTTAATGACTCAAATGGTCCGCTGACATAATGACCTTCACAACTGATTTAGCTTAGAGCGATTCAGATGCAGGTGCCAATCAGAATTGTGGAAGAATTGATCGTAAAAGTGAAAAGTAAGTTAATACAAAGTACAATGTGAACAACATGTGGTTTTTATCGACAATAGATCTGTAAAAAAAAAAAAAAAAAACACGACTGCGTAAAAAATACTTCAAATTAAAACTGAAAAGAAAAAACAACAAGTACACTCCAGTAGCGTAGTTAAATGCATTAATCAACACATACAATAGAACAAATAATAAATTCTAATAAGGAACATATTGACTGCAACAGTCAGGACCCACATTGGATTGATTTTAGTCTAGATTATTTTAATGGGTCCTGCCTGTTGCAGTCAATATGTTCCTTATTAGAATATGACTACAATTTATTATTTGTTTTAATGTATGTGTTAATTAATGCAATTAACTACGCTACTGGAGTGTACTAGTTTTTTTCTTTATAGTTTTAATTTAAAGTATTTTTACGCAGTCGGGTTTTTTATTTTTAAAATTTATTTTTTATTTTACACTTTTTAGTTACTTACCATAATACTTACCACTATTTATTCACTATATTTTAGACGTACAGTTATCATTATAAAATTCACAAACCTACATAAGCATTCGCCTCGCTTATTTTGTATCTTAAATAAAATTTAACTGTCTGTTTGTAATATCAAAAATATATTTGTTTACTAAATGTAAGTACATATATCAAAGTGTATTCGATACTTATAACATAAATGTGAATTATGACATTTTCGGTAATCTGTCGGTTTGTACCGCCTAATATCCGAAACGGCTACGCCGATTATGACGAGACATTCACTGACGGATTGAAAATGTTACAAGCTTATTACTTAGGCTACTTTTAATTTTCTTGCATGAACGGGATTTCAAAATATGGTATAAAACTTCGATACTTCAACAAAATTTGACTTTCATTGAGATATAGGTTTTTTGAGGTAGGAAATCATCTAATGACTTCTGCCGCTCTTAAGTGAAGCGGGAGGCCATGTCAAATATTTACTGAATCAAACCACACCTGTGACTTTCAGTTGCCCTTTGCGTTCTTGAACCACAAAACCACTTTTACTGTCATCTCTTTGAGAAACACGTACCTACTACACGACACGCTGTCGATGATTTGGGTTCGGTCTGGACAAAAGTCGGATGGTCGGAGTACGAGCTACACAATGCACGTCATCCGAAAGCCCGCGCCTACAGTGGCTGATAGTCAGGGTCGGGGTCTCAGCGACTGGGGCTTGAAGATGTCCATTCCCTCACGTGGGCGGCTGTCTCCATCACTAGCATTATCGCTTCGCAAAGGAGGTGACCGGCACGTCTGCTACCCATTCCCTCTCACTCCGGACCATGGCCTGGACCAGAGCTTGGTGTGAGATGTCACCGCCTCCGATTTTACCCACGAGAACACGGTGGTGCTCCAGCCATGCGGAGCTTACCTCCACCGTTAGCTCCTCCGTGAGTCAGAGCGACACTCCCGAGAGTTTCTTCCGCCTGAACCCGGTGCAGGAACTCTCCGAACTTACCATTCCCGGTGAGGACCTGCGTCATGTGGAATGTGAGGACACCGTGACGTCTCTCCAACCACTCCTCAAAGAGAGCACCTATCGCCATGATTGTGGCATGCTCAACTGACGGATAGTTGATGTTACAAGGAGTAACTTTGGCTATTTTTCATTTTCTCGCGGGCAAGGGTCTTAATTGTAGGGGGGGGGGAAGGAATATATTTCTGAAAAGAATAACCTTTTCTTCCACGATTGTCCCAAAAAGGGGAATAACGAAGTCGAGAGTAGTACAAAATAAATGACACATTTCCCATTATATTTGTTTTTTCACCATTTTGAAATCCTCATAATAAACCCTTTAATTTGATACCCATATTTCAGTATTAAGAAAAAAAAATTTTTTTTCTCTAAAATATAGCATCTCACAGTCAGAATGTTGATTTTTTTTAACGTCACCTATCTAAGAACACTTGGGTTGTCAAGACGAATCGAACGATATATTAATTATGTAAATCCGTTCAGTGGTTTGGAAGATATGAGGTAATAAAGAATATTACTTACATTCATACAAACATACAAGATACGACCGAAAAATCAGCTGTTCAGTACATTTATGTTTGCCTAATGTACTGAACAGCTGATATTTTTTTCGCGATATCGGTTTTGCTCCCGTAGTAAAAAATATTTGTTATCATGAGCACAATCACGTGTTTAAGTATCGTACACTAATTGCCAGTCACCCTATATATACAAACTTTGCAAATTGTTAAAAAGATTGTAATAAAATTAAAAGTCATTAGCAATTTTTATATTTTTTTTATTATCAATTCCAAAATGTAACTAATATCGACGAACACGCAAATAATTTACTTATAAAATACCCCATTTCTCCTTCCATTATTGCGTAGATTATTTTAACCAAAACACAATTCAATACTTTCAATGCTCATCTTTTGATGTTTAACTTCACGAATGTCTCCGATCCACAAATCAACTATTGGTAGCCTGTAAACGTTAGAGCTTTGTACTTCTATGATCGTACTCTTCCACTCAGTACTTCCTGCCTGAAATTATAATGACTGGATTAAAATGTGAAATTTTTTTAAAGTTTTTTTTTTATTAATCCTTCCAATCTTTTTTTACTGTCCCGGAATAATAATAAATATTATATAAACAAACATACAATAACCATTTTAAACGCTTTTTTTTTCTTATTCATCTTTACCATAAATTGGTAAACCAAGCATACGTGCCCTAGTCGTTAATGTGCCCCATTTTTAAAACTAGACAAGTATTTAAAATTTGCTGTTTATTTTAACCGATCTGGTTAGTTTATAAGTATGACGACAATGTAAATTATACAACGCAAATTTAAATTGCACGTATGTTTACCAATTTATGGTATAGATTAATAATGGGGAAAATGTTCCATAGTTATTGTATGGTTTTAATTATAATGTTTATTATTAATGATAGATAAATACATATTTCAACCTTGCATATTTTGTTAGGAATAGATAAGTACAGTCTAAAGTTTCTCACCTCGCAATGGTTGGAAGCATCAGGTACAGTATAAAAGATAGGTGATTCATCAGTTGGATACGGTCCAATCACAACATCATTCCAAGCCCATAATTTCACAGATGCAGACATGTTGTGTTTATTGTACGGAACTGAGTCCAAACAGTTATACTTAAGAGTTTGACGAACATGTTCTGAATTATCACGCAACCACTTTAGTTGGTCTACTGAAATCTGAAACGAAGAATAAAACATTTGGATACAAGGATATTAATGCTAATAATAAAAAAGACCAGAAATATAAGTAGTGCTAGGTGATTTTGAGACTAAACGTGAACAAAACCTTATAACTAGCAAACCAAATATCTGTTTTAGGAAAAAGTGAATATCGAGGATGCTGAATGCCCTTTACATGCTAAAAAAAATTGTAAACGAAAATGCATTACTCAGAGCTAACCATGCATATGTGGGCTCCATACTCAAATATGGCATTCTTATTTGGGGTAATTCTACAAACAGGGAATATGCATTTAAAGTCCAGAAAAAATGTGCAAGAAGTATTTGTGGACTTAAAGCGACTGATTGATGTAGAGACGTACTTACTAAAGTAAATATTTTAACTCTCCCTTCACTATATATTTATGAGGCAGCAGTAATGATAAAATGCGATATTAGTCATTATGAAATATTAAGAAGTGCCCGACATAAAAATGAATTGAGTGTAATTAAATGTAGGATAGTTAAATTGAAATCGAGTATTATTGGAATAGGAATAAAAATATACAATAAACTACCGAATTCTATAAAAAAACATTATAATCTTAAATATTTTTAAAATTAAACTTAAAGAACTTTTAATAAGTAAAGCATACTACTCGGTTAATGACTTCTTAAATGTTAAACATATTGAAGAATAAAATAATAATATAAACTGTATTTCGACGGTCACTACGTATATAAAGACATGTCATTTCATTATTTACTTTGTTTAAAAAAGTAAATATCATTTTTTTTAATTTCATTATTTAGTTTGTTTAAACAAAGTAAATAATGAAATAAAAAACATGATATTTTGGACATGTCATATACGTAGGGACCGTCGATTTGTGTGACTATAAAATTTGAATTTTCGGCGATGAGGACTAATTTTATGACAGATAATGGATATTGACATGCGTAATAATTTTATGATAATTCTTTTTTTTTTAATAATTTATGATTATTATCGACTTCAAATTATAAATTATAGTATTTTACACCTTATGGGTAAATTGCAGCGACTCTAATGCAATTGTAAGATCTAAAACACCTGTGACAAACAATTAATAATTTTGATTGATTGATTGAAGATGTAGGAACGAAAATGTGTTAAAAAACAGTCACTAGATATTTTTATTATTCTGTTTATTCATCTTAATACATTAAATTTAATTTCTAAATATTTCAATGAAAAACATTTAAAAATATAAAAAAATAGTAGCCCACCGGTATCGGGAATGAGGTCCAAATTACCGGTGGTCCGGGCTCCAGAGAGAGGAACCTCCTAACTATACGAACCGTGCCCAGAACTACACCTTTCTGAATCAAGCTCTTGATCCAGTCGCCTAACGAGAGCCTCCTGAGGTTTTGGTCGAAAGGAGAAGGCAGAACGCATCAGGCAACGGCGTTATCGCCGCCGCCGCCGCCACCAGGACTCTGATCCCGATTTCCGGCCACCGTAGGCACGAGCTTGTGGACAGTGAGTAATGGGTAGCTCGCCGTCGGGCCGTCCGGTAACTGTCCGGACCAAGCCCAAGTCGTCGACGGCGCGCACTGTTCCCGCGTGCCTCAAGGAGTTGTCAGCAACAACAGGGACCCAGCCGGGTCGAAACCTACTGGGACCAGGGTTATCCGAAAGGGCGCTTGAGCCCCGGCATGAAGGCTAGAAGGAACGGGGTGGGTCTTTTAGTCAGTAAGAGTCTGGCACTATCTCCCGCTCCGCCCAAGAGCGAGGGATGTCAATGCATGATTTTTTCCCACCATAAAAAAAAAGGTATTGGTCGAAGCTCCTTTCTTTCTTCTTTCTTTCTTTCTTTCTCCTGGCTATTAAGCCATTGGCTGACACGACTGGCATATTTTTATTATTTTATTAGTTTCCGATAGTACTATTCTTTTTTTGTTGTGTTTGTTATTGTGAGGAGAAGGTTTTTATGAAAAATAAAATAGGATAGTGTAGGGTAGAGTAGGGTGAAGTAGGGAAGAGTAGGGTAGAGTAGGGTGGAGTAGGGTAGAGCGGGAGCGAAGCCGCGGGCAAAAGCTAGTTAATAATAATTCTTAGAATTTATCATTGTTAGAAGTCACACGCTGTAAGACAACAAAATAATATGTTCATAAGTATTTTAGTAGCTTAATCTTACTTACACCGTTATATAATTCTTTCATATGAACTTTTATTTCGTTCAACCAGAATCCTTTACTGGGCTTATGGTCACACTCTGAGGTTTTTTTTTCGAATCTAATACAAGTCTCCAAGGTTGACATATTACAATACACTGTCATTTCTTTTAATGATGGTCCCGTATAATATATACCTGCAACAGAATGTAAATCATTACCCATTAACGTAATCTGCGAAATGGATAATGCGTAAGCGTGCTCTATCGTCGACCACATCACCATTTTCCATCAGCCTGCCTAGCCAAGTTACGACCGTTTCGTTTCGATTCTCTTTCGATGATTGCCTCGAGTCAACAACACCTCCGCTTTCTTTATTCTGACCATGTGACTGAGCATTGAGATGACGTCAGAACCAAGGAATTAGAGGCGTGTATCACGACTGACCATCAAGTGGGCTCGCAGTCAAGCACTAGTATGCCAAATAAAATAGTTTTCTTTCTTTCTTTCTTTCTTTCTTTCTCCAGTTTATAACGTTATGTCACTTTTATTTTTTTAGTCTTTTAGGCTAATTAATGCACGTAAGTTGGTCATCCTACGACAACCAGCATTCACGCCGATCACATTCCATTTCCAACTTTAATGAATACTGTAGTCAAATAAAATAGAGATGTTTCTCTTACCGCTTGGTGTACCATCTGGTGCATCTTTACAAGGAATCACTGATGGAGAATCGGCAAGTCCAAAGTCTCCGTCGGTTATGCTAGTTTCGTCATCGTTTGAGGCTGTAATATAAACATATTTCTTCTTAAAATTCTCTATCAGATGTTTAAAAAATATTATATTGTTGGAATATTCCATTAGTTTTTATGAAGTTACTAGCTTTTGCCCGCGGCTTCGCTCCCACTCTTCCCTAATTCACCGTACTATACCCTATAGAGTAACCCGTATAGTACGGTGAATTACCCCTACTCTAACCTACTCTACCCTACTCTACCCTACTCTACCCTACTCTATCCTAATCTATCCTACTCTACCCTACACTACCCTACACTACCCTACTCTAGCAAACAAACTAGCAAGTTATTATTTTTATTATATCTTTTCAATATAGTTTCCATTCACATCAATACATCTCTGCATTTGAAAGAACCACCGAGAAAAGCACTTTGCCCACTCGTCCTTAGGGGTCTCTTCGATGGCTTGTGGAACGCAGCCACTGCTTCCTTGGCGTCCGTAAAATGTTTTCCTAGAAGTTTTTCTTTTATTTTTGGGAATAAATAAAAATCGCAAGGTGCGAGGTCGGGGCTATATGGCGAGTGACCCAGCAATTCCTCATCTGACAACGCCAAATAGGTGTTTGTATAGGATTTTGTGCACTTGACTCATACCGATGCCTAAGCTTGTCCGAATCTGCTGATAGGTTACTCTTGCATCAGTCTCTATCATACGACGCACAACACTGATATAATCTTCAGTCGTCACCGTAGAAGGTCATCCTTCACGCAGAGCATCGTTTAAATTGGTGCGACCACGTTTAACCTCATTAAAACAGTTATAAACAGTGGCCCTAGAAGGAGCTTCATCGTGAAAGGCTAATCCAAGTCTGTCATAACATTCTTAAATGACACCGAAAGTCATAAAAAATCATAGTACGAAAATTTTCTCGCGTTAAATTCATACTGAAGTGATACAGGCAAATTTCAATTTGCCGCCAAATCGTAAAACAAATTTTAATGACAAATGAATGAAATTAGTACTCAATAATATTAGCAAAGAGTTCTATTTTCAAAATTTAAACTTATTTTTTTATTATATTCTTTAAAAGTGGCTAGTTCTAAAAACTATCAGTGTCGCCCTCGTACTTGACAGGTGTTTCAGGTTTCGCATATATTAAAAACTGGGCAAGTGCGAGTCGGACTCGCGCACTAAGGGTTCCGTGCAAACTACAATTACCGAATGGAGTCTTGAAGATTTTTCGGAATCGCATTTTTTTTTTGTTTTGATGTATGTAACAACAAATTTACTGTTTTCAGATTTTTTCGTATACCTGTGCTATAAGACCTTGCTTTGGACCAAATTTCAGGATTCTGAGTCAACGGAAAGTACCCATTGAATTTCGATCTTTGAGAGCACAGACCGCAGACCTGAGTATATGGTGTTAATTTTAACTCGATACCTCTAAGCGTTTTTGAGATAAAGGGTCTTGACAGACAGACAGACAGACGGACGGACGGACGGACAAGAAAGTGATCCTATAAGAGTTCCATTTTTTCCTTTTGAGGTACGGAACCCTAAAAATGAGGTAGTACCTATAAGTAACAGAATTTATGACCATACTAGGTAAGTACTTACTACTTGGAGGTAACGAACAAGGGCAAACTCCATATGACCCTGGACTTCCAGGAGGCCCCTCTGGACCAGGCAATCCCATCAGCCCCGTAGGTCCCTACAAAGTTTGTACACATTGGTTTAGAACTTAATATTTTAAATATTTAGTTTTTGGCTTTTATTATTTAGTCAATTTAGCATTTCACATACTCTTCATCTTATTACTGATTCAAACTATAGCCTTAAGAGGGCTTTTCCCGGTCTGTTTATTGTCAATGTGAGTGAGCATGATTCAAAAGTTTGTTGTTTCATCCAACACAATGATACCTAGATACCTATATAAGGAGATAACATGAAAAAATAACTATTAAAAAAAACAAAAATATATTTTATTGGGACTTAATATTGACACAAACCTAAACTAGAAATCCCATATAGCACACATAAGTAACAAAATTTCTAGGTTTTCTTATGCGTTATCGGAACTAAAAAGATCCACGGATTTCAAATCAGCAAAAGCAGCCTATAGCGCATATGCGCATTCTTGGCTTCGTTATGGTATAATGCTATGGGGTAATAGTACAAACGCTGATAAACTATTCAAGCTACAAAAAAGATGCATAGGTACGCATCTTAACAAATATAGGATGTATGGACAGCTGTAGACCACACTTTATAAAACATAATATCCTTACGCTCACGTCTCTATACATCTTTGAAATATGTTTGTTTGTCAGGAAAAATATGTCTCTTTTCCCCTTAAATAAGGATCATTACACCCAACCACGGAATTTGCGACACAAAAACGATCTAGCATTACCGGTTTCGAAGCTATCTATTTTCAATACAGGCCCTTATGTAATGTGTATCAAGATTTATAATAAAATTCCAAAATTCCTAAAAGAAATTAAAGCAATCAATTTATTTAAAACAAAATTGTTCACTCATTTGAACCAGAAGTGCTACTACACACTGAAAGAGTTTTTTGAAGAAAAAATTAATAAATAATTAAATAAGCGCAAAGTACATAATTGAATTGGTCTAATTCGTAATTCGCTATTACTAATGTTATTATTATTATTTTTCAATGTATTTCATATTATTTTGACATTTATACTTATTTTTGACATTTATATTTATTTTGACATTTAATTGATTTGACGTTATCCAATTATTTATTTATTTTAATACTTGTAATATCAATAATTTTTGCCTTTTTAAATGTAACATTGAAACTGAATTTTAAATTGTATTTTATTTTACTGAAATTTATTTGTTTTGCAGTGCCCTTACAGGGTGCATGTTTGAAACTCTTTATTTTTATTCCAACCACTGTACAACATGTTTGCAATAAACTGATTTGATTTGATTTGATTTGATAACACTCGGTTGGATTTCGGTAACTTCCCTCAATCAATCGAATATCTTACAAGACAGATTGGGATGGCTTGCGGTCTTTCTTCGCATGCTATCCTTGGCAGCTCACTTGCTTTTCTTCGGAGGATGCTTCGTCGTGCGCAGATGCCGTGACGGATGTGTTGCGACAGGGAATGGAGTACTTCATCCCATTCTCTGACGTAACAATGTCTGGCCAAGCTCGTCCATGGTTCGGCGCCGAGTGTCATCGCGCAGACGCGCTTAAGCACGCGGCATACCGAGCTTGGGCTGACGCTCGTATGCACAAAGCAAGCGGCGTGGCTCAAAAGAAGAAGGCCTTTAACAGGGCTGCCAAGTCCTGCAAGAAGGTGTTGAGGAGGTCTCGGTTCGACCACGTAAGCCGAATTGGGAGCAAACTTGCTTCATACCCTGCAGGTAGTAAAGCGTTTTGGTCCCTGGCTAAGTCGGTTGAATCGAACTTCTGCCGCCACTCACTTCCACCACTGCTAAAACCCGATGGCTCGCTGGCCCACACAGCGGAAGAGAAAGCAAACTTATTTGCCTCTCTTTTTGCGGAATCTTCTCGTCTGAACTCTGGTGACGCACGGCCCCCTGCCTTTCCTGAGCGATGCGAGACGACTATGTCAGATATTCGCATCCATCAGAAGGACGTCCTTAGGGTGCTACGTAACCTAGACGTGAACAAAGCCAGCGGTCCTGACGGGATACCAGCGGTCGTGCTTAAAACTTGTGCGCCTGAATTGTCTCCGATCTTGACACGCCTATTTCGCCTCTCATATGAAACTGGAAAAGTGCCGATTGCTTGGAAGCAAGCTAACGTGCAGCCTGTGCCTAAGAAGGGCAGTCGAGCTGACCCGGCAAACTACCGACCCATCTCTGTTACATCCGTGCTCTGTAAGAGTATGGAACGGGTGCTTAACAGGAAGCTTCTGGCATACCTAGAAACTAACGACATCCTCAGTGATCGGCAATACGGTTTTCGCCAAAACCGGTCTACTGGGGATCTTCTAGCGTATGCCACTCATATCTGGAGCGAGGCCATCGAGAAACATGGGGAAGCGCTTGCCGTCTCCCTTGATATCTCGAAGGCTTTCGATAGGGTCTGGCACGAAAGCCTTATTGCTAAGCTTCCTTCCTTCGGTTTGCCCGCTGGTCTGTGTGATTGGATCGCTGACTTCTTGCGGGATCGATCCATCCGAGTGGTTATTGATGGCTGCTCGTCCGGTCAAATGGATATTAATGCCGGGGTCCCTCAGGGGTCAGTGCTCTCGGCGACGCTGTTTTTGCTGCACATAAATGATTTACTTAAACCCGGTATCTTTGGGTATGCAGACGACAGCACTGTTGCTGAGAGATATGTATCTGACGCACGAGCTAGCGGGACACAGATCCAGTCATCCCGAGAGGCTATGGTTGAACGCTTGAACTCGTCCTTGAAGGCGGTCTCCGATTGGGGCGACGCCAATCTGGTCAAGTTCAATGCATCTAAAACCCAGGCGTGTCTTTTTTCCGCCAAACGGAGCTAATTTCACCCGGCTCCAACTTTCCGGGGTGTAACCGTGCCGATAACCGACCACCTTGAGCTTCTTGGAGTTACGTTATCATCTACTCTCAATTTCGGCTCATACATCGATGCAAAGGCTCAACTGGCTGCCAAAAAATTGGGGATCTTAGCAAAGGTGAGACGGTACTTCACGCCGGAACAGCTGCTCAATCTTTATCAAGCCCAAGTTCGATCGTGTATGGAGTACTGTTCTCATCTTTGGGATGGATCTGCCAAATACCAGCTTCATGCGCTGGAGTCGATTGAGAGGCGAGCCAAGAGAATCATCGGCAATGATGCACTTGTAGAGTCGAAGCTCCAAAGCCTTGAGCATCGCCGCCGAGTTGCTAGTCTGTCGGTTTTCTATCTTTTACATTTCGGGGAGTGTGCACTGGAATTGCACAATCTAATTCCGCCAAGTCCGTTCCATCATCGGACCACACGACGTACAGCGTTGCGCCACCGGTACATGGTAGACATCCCACCCATACGCACAAAACGTTTTGCGAACACATTTATTGTGCGTACAGCCAAGGAGTGGAATTCCCTGCCGGAATCTGTGTTTCCTGATAGCTACAACTTAGGAGTCTTTAAGTCGAGAGTGAATAGGTTTCTTCTAGGCAAGCGTGCTTCATCGTCGACCACATCATCGCTTACCATCAGGTGAGATAGTGGTCAAACGCAAGCCTATCATTAATAATAAAAAAAAAAAAAAACTTGTTCCAAAACTTCAACTCATTGTTATTCATACGATTGCCACAAAATACAATGTTTCTTACAGTTTTTCCATTTTCACCTTGTTCTCCTTTAGCTCCTGGAAGTCCAGGCATTCCCTGTAATGAAATAAGTAGGTTGTTACACAGTTTTACTAGAATGAATTTTTTTTGGTGGGTATAAATCATCCAAATGACATCCCCCGCGAATGGGTGGAGCGGGTAATAGTGTCAGATTCTTGCTGACTAAAAAACCCACCCCGTTCCTTCTTGACTTTTGTACCGGGACCAAGCATCCCTTTTGGATAACCTTGGCCCCAGTAAGCTTCGACCCGGCTGGGGCCCTGCTGCTGCAGACAACTCCTTGAGGCGCGCGGGAACAGTGAGCGACTTGAGCTCGGTCCGGACAGTTATCGTTCCGGACCATGGACTGTACCAAGGCCCGGCGCGAAAGATCGCCGCCGCCGATCGAGCCCATGAGGGCACGAAGATGCTCTGCCCAAGCGGGGCACACCAACACTGTGTGCTCCACCGTGTCCTCCGAGCGTTCTACACAGTGGCGACACTTCCACACGAATCCGGTGCAGGAACCTCCCGAACTTACCATTTCCGGTGAGAACCTGCGTCTTGCGGAAGGTGAGGACGCCGTGAGGTCTTTCCAGCCACGCCTCAAGATGGGACTTATCGCCATAATTGTGGCATTAGAATGCATATTATTATTATTATTACTATTTGTATTTCTGCAAGACTTACAGGTAAACCATCTTTTCCTCTTTCTCCTGGAACTCCGGGTGAGCCTTGAGGCCCCTGAAAATGACAATCAGTATTAGAATTTGTAAAAAGATGCCTGATATCTGTTTGACATCAGAAATATTTATACAATTATATCGTCTGTCAAAAATTGGCAAGTCTAAATAATATAATCTAATACTTTATACCTTAAATAATCTGACACTTTATGTCATAACAATTTTAATGATACGTAACTAGAAATGTGTAATATTGGCGTGAAACTAGCTCCCATTGCTTGTCTAGTCTTTACTAAGTCGAGACTTAACAAGATAAATCTAAGTAAACATAATTTTTTTTTGTAAGTCTTACATCGGTACCATTTCTTCCATTTTTTCCTGGAATTCCGGGTGGGCCTTGAATTCCCTGAAAACCAAAATCACTATTACAATTTTATTAAATACGGATGAAACGTTTTCATAGGGGTTCACAGACTGGCGTGACGTGACACTGACTACGACGCCATAAACTTTTATCCAAACAAAAAAAAAAAATTATTTTCAGGTAATGAAGTCGTAGAAAACTAGGTTTTGGCATCGGTGTTGCATGTCACTTCTGTCTTAGGGAGCCTTGGTTGTGCTCCATGACATTCTAAAAACTTACCGCAGCCATCGCAAAGGGTCATTGAATATTGTGAGTTTAGTCAGTAAAAGTCTTAGACATCTTCTCGCTCCATCTATAGAGGGAGAAGTCATTCAATATTAAAAAAAAACTGGGCAAGTGTGAGTCGGACTCGCGCACTGAGGGTTCCGAATTCCCGAATGGAGTCTCGAAGATTTTTCCGAATAGCAATTTTTTTTTGTGAAGTTGGTAACAAAAAATTTACTGTTTTCAGATTTTTTCCTATACCTGTGCTGTAAGACCTTGCTTTGTGCCAAATTTCAGGATTCTGGGTCAACGGGAAGTACCCTATGAATTTCGATCTTTGAGAGTATCAAAATATACGTTTTTTTTTTGCGACATAAACGGCCGTATATTTTTTATTCGTTAACTTTGAAGTTTTACTTTTTTAACAGCTTAAAAGGCCCGCAGACCTGAGTATATGGTTTGAATTTCAACTCGACACCTCTAAGCGTTTGTGAGATAAAGGATCTTGACAGACAGACAGACAGACAAACGGATGGACGGACAACAAAGTTATCCTATAAGGGTTCCGTTTTATCCTTTTGACGTACGGAACCGATTCGATTCGGTTCGATTTAGATAAAAAGTAAAAACTGTACCACTGGATTTTTGAAAAATTCCGAGCTAGGAATCTAACCTATGGAATAAAAAAAAATTACAGACTATAATTACACGATCCAATATTGTGGCTAGTTAGAATACAATTCTGTGATGTAATGACGTAATATTGTACAGAAAAAAGGGTTATTATCAGTCTCTAACAGCCAGTTTTTTCATCTAAAGTAACAGCCAAAGTAACGTCATAAAGTAAAAGTAACGGTCAAATTCGTTTCTTCAAAATTTTAACTGTTGATTTAACTGTTACTTTTGCCTTTAACTTTTACTACTCATTAGGGGGCTGTTAAAGCTAAAGTCACTGTCATTTTGACAAAGTTGTAGGTTATTTAGGTTTCACTAATATGTCTTCACGAACTTCGTCCAGTGAAAGTTCAAGATCATCAGACGATGAACTTATCGTTAGTTATTTAACGCGTAGACGTAAAAAGTTTAATGTTCGCAAAGATCATTTCGTATGGGACGACGCTGATTTTCTGTTCCGATACAGAATTTCAAAGGAAACAGTTACATACCTCAGCCTGTTGTTACAAGATAAACTGACGCCAACCACAGAAAATTAAGTTTATTTTCAGTTTGTATTTAATAAGACTACGTTAAATTAACTAATGTACAGTACGGCCGTTCTATCTTGGCGAGTGTGAAGTTAGGCTCTGCGAACTTTAGCGCTTGTGTACCTACTCGTATAAAAATAACGGTTTAAAAAAAAAATCCAATAACAGTTGTTAATAGCAATAACAACAACTAATAGCATTATTTTTTTTAAATCATTTAGGCGATTAACACACGGCACCGCGCACCGCCGCGGTTGGCGGTGAAGCGGATCTCATGTTACAATGGTCACTTAGAAATCCGTTGATACCTTACACACGTACACCGCCCGACCGCGCGGTCGAGCCACGGTCGAGCGGTGCTCTCGCAACCACCGCTCTTCCGCGCTGATTTCCGCGCGGTGGAGCGCGCACACGGGGCACCGCATAACCGCGCGGATTTTTGTGGATGCAGGACGTGTTGCAATTTATCTTTGCTAACAAATAATCAAATGAAGAAGTGGACATTGGTGTATAGTTCAAAAAAAATATTTTCGTGTTTTCTCAAACTTTTGTAGGATAACATGAAAGTCCCATTTAGAGTTATGCTACGTAAAAATGGATGAACTCAATAACTTCTTACTTTTTTCTTTCTACGCCATAAAAGCCAGATGCTGCCACCACTTCAGAGTCCATTTTCGCCAGTGGCTGTGATAAAACTGGTCAAAATTGCGTTAAATCCATCCGCGCGGTTGGGCGCATAAACCGCCTAACCGCGCGGAGCACCGCTAAGAAATCCGCTTCACCGCCACCGCCCTCCGCGGCGGTGCGCGGTGCCGTGTTTTAATCGCCTTACTTATGTTATCAATCAATTCAATTCTAAAAAAATTCGTTCGTTGGCGTTCGTATAAACAGAATCAACTGACATTCGACTTTTTGACACTACTTGACAGTGGATATTGCGATGTTGTCATGCGTAAAAAAAGCTCCCCACGTTTTTTTGGGGTAATTATGCCGTTTGTGTTATGGTAACTCTATTGACTTTTAGTTTAGCTGTTACTTGGATGAAGAAACACATTTGCTATAATATCAGTAATAGTCAAGTAAAAGTTAATACTTTTACTGTTAGTTTTAGTTGTTGATGAAGAAACTGGTTGTAAATGAGCAAGAAAATTTGTTTTTTCATTTTTCCAAAAACAGCTATCCACCAATGGGGCCATGGGGTCTGAGTGCGCGTTTCCTTTTCAAAGAAATTTTACGCTGACTGATCGACATTTTGCGTGAGCAGAAGACTGGCTCGTTCATCGCTCCAAGAATTAGCATTGCCATCCAAAGTGGCAATGCAGCCAGCCTTCTAGGCACATTTCCGGATAACAGCGATGTGGAGGAGTAATTCGACGCCCGAGAGCATTTTGTGTTTTTGTATTATATAGTTAAGTTTAGTATAAAAGTATTTATAGTTAATATTTAAAGCTCGGGTTAGGGTCGGGTTTGGTCTAGTCGCTTATCCGAGGAGATGGTGAGGTAGACCGAGACATAACACATCGAATCAATTCAGGATGGATAAAATGACGACAGGTCACTGGAACAACTTGTGAACCACGCATGCCCCTCAAGTTGAAGGGTAAAATCTACAAGTCCGTGATAAGACCTGTCATACTGTATGGATCAGAATGTTGGGCTGTGAAAAAACGGATGAAAAAAGATTGCATGTAGCGGAGATGAGAATTTTGAGATAGATGTGTGGTGTGACGAGATTGGATAAAGTGAGAAATGAGTATATTAGAGGAAGTTTGAAAGTGGCGCTAGTGACTGACAAGCTGAAAGAAAATCATTTGTCTTGGTATGATCATGTAAAGAGAAGGGATCAAATGCATGGTACTAAAAGAGTTATGAGTATACATGTGGATGGATGGAGTGGGAGAGAGAGGCCAAAGAAAAGATGGATGGATTCTGTGAAGAGTAATAAGAAAGAAAAGAAAGTTAGTGATAGCATGACGAGTGACAGAGTAGAATGGAAGAAAAAATCGTATAACGCCGACCTCAAATAGGATGGGACAAGGGCGGGAAGAAGAAGAAGAAGATTTAAAGCCACGTATTTTCTTCCAGAATACGTCCACCAATTACATTACTAAAAAAGATACACATTCATCGCATAGAACTCGTACTGGTATTAGGTTTTTCATTCGTTCGCAAACACATCAAATGTCTTATTTAGATATTTCAACGTGAAAATTGTAATTATGGTTATAAAGGGTGTTTCAGCACCGATTTCAAAATTTAAACACGAATATCTCGGCAACCAACGGGGCTAGCGGAAGGGGAGTGGTAGTGTTCGGTGTGTGCTTAGTGCGGTTTTTTCATTTGCTATCAGTCTTGTGAAACTCCGAACAAATTACTTTTTCTATGAATTTGTAACCTTCTTTAGCCAACTTTGAGAAAAACATCAAAGTGACGAACATTAGACAATGAGCTTACTAGATGTTTTAATCTGTGGTACTTAAACGCAAACATTTTTGCAAGCCTTTGTCTAATTAAGTTTGTGTTGTGACTATTCTGGTTATTTGTTCCTTTTTCTTAAGATTTCGGAATATAACTTATCATAATAGGTTCTATGATTGTACGTATAACGTTAAGTCGAGCACCTGTTCATCCGTTTCATCAGGATATTGACTCTGTTAGTGTAAGTGACTCTTGCGAGATATTTGGCTCTTCTATTTTTTGTTATTACTACATATTTTAACGAGACGGTGACTCTTAAGTTGTTCTCAAGTTTGTGAACCATCATGGCTAAAGCCCACAGAAGATGTGAAGTTTGCGGTATCAAAGAAGCTTGGCATACTGAAACCATAAATCTATAGGTATAAAGGTTGATTTGTAGAAAAGTTCATTAAAAGAAACGGCTTTTGTAACTATGTATGTTTAAACTATTAAATATATAAATAAACACGAAATAAAATCATATAAATTAGTGTTTTATTTTATCCAATTTTCAAAATAATTAAGTCAGTTTTGAAACCCCATTTAACAACACAATAGTGCATTTTATCGATATCGATGAACTGCTCCGAGTATTCAGTTAATTAATTCGTGGGTAGCAAAGTTTAGAGCTACAGAATGTTTACTGAATCATTCTATTGGTCCTCAAAATAGACCAGCTGAAGGCTAAAATAAAGGAAGAAGTGAGGGCCATCTCAGTTGATGTTCTGCGGCGTGTTGCTACAAATTCGCTCGTCTGCTTTTAAGAGTGCATTCGCCGTGATGGAAAATATCTGGACGGTGTAATATACCGTACATAAAATCCCCACTACTATACTATAATTTACTGCAATAAGAATAATACAACTTTGTTTTTTACCCTGTATTATCGTCAGCAATTTTTCCACTTTATAAGGGAAAGAAGATTTAAGTTCATTTAATCTATAGTCATTAGACGCCCACGTCCGATATTAAGTCAACCACAAATTCGTCATCTAAACACTATCTTCCTCGTTTCTGAGTAGTTTATATTCAAAGTTATTTCTTTCACTCGTTTTTATGACTTCTAATTTGGTGGTTATTCTAGCAGATTGTTAATATTAAACAAAAGTTTTTTTTCTATAGTCGTGGTGGTTTAGTTGATTATAGATTATATAAAAGTTCTTTCACATGGACTTTGCTACAACTCTACAATTTAGTGACAAATAGGTAGCCATAAGTATAGCATAGCATCATCAGCCTTATAAAATGACCTACAGCTTTGACTCAGGCCTCTTCTTTAGGGTCATAATTCATGTCACAATGTCACATGTTTTCGAATTTTTGGTGCTAGGACATGCCGGTTATCTCACTATGTTTTCCTTCACCGTTTTTAGACCGGTGGTGATAAAATAAATTACATAAAGTACAACTCGTAAGTCGGGACCGTTACCAGTGAGCTGCCACTGTAATGTTGCCAGATACATAATGTATATTTCTTACCTCTTTTCCTTTTTCACCAGGATCTCCTTTTATGCCTTGTAATCCATTTGTACCCTAAAAAACAAGGACGAACTTTTATTCTGGTGGCAAAACAAGAAATTCTTTTCATATTGTGTAACATTAATATGACCGTGTTTCAAAAAAAGCAATAGTAATTAATTGTTTTCTTAATTACAAATTTCGTATTAGAAATGTATTCTTTTTTTTTCGTTAACTCAGAAGTTTGAGTTTTAACTCGATATTTTCACGTGTTCCCGAGACAAAAGGACAGACAGACAGACGGGTAACAAAGTGATCCTTGGTTCCGGTATAGTTTTCTGGTACGGAATCCTAAAAGACAGAAATAAAAACTGAAAAACAAAAGTTCTAAGTATCGTCACGGGTCCCAAGAGCAAAATTATATATGAAAAGTGCAAATTACGGTATGAGGTTTTGAAGTTTTGTGTAAATCGTAAATTATAAAAGTGTTCGATTGGTTATTTTGTTAAGTAATAATAATAATAATAATATTCCACAACTATCACACAACGCCGTCTAGTCTCAAGCTAAGCAGAGCTTGTGTTATGAGTACTAGACAACTGATAAACATACTTATATATTTCTAAATACATACATATTATAGATAAATTACACCCAGACACAGAACAAATGATCGTGCTTATCACACAAACATTTGTCCTGGGTGGGAATCGAACCCACGACCTCCGGCATAGCAGTCAGGGCTACTAACCACTAGACCAACAGGCCAGTCAAAGTAGTAAGTAGTAGGTAGGTAAGTATAAGGCTACTAAAAAAAATTGCCATAATGGTTTTTAGTATGTACAATACGAATACGTTATAATAGTAGTTTATAGTAGGTTGCCGACATAGCACAAAGAATTGCCAAACTTAAGTGGCAATGGGCAGGGCACATTGCTCGCAGAACAGATGGCCGTTGGGGCCGAAAGGTTTTGGAGTGGCGACCGCGTACAGGAAGACGCAGTGTTGGAAGGCCTCCTACAAGGTGGACCGATGACCTGGTGAAGGTAGCAGGAAACCGATGGATGCGGGACGCACAGGAACGTTCGATGTGGCGACGCTTGGGGGAGGCCTATGTCCAACAGTGGACGTGTATCGGCTGAAATGATGATGATGATGATGAGTAGTTTATGTGACTAGGGGATAAAGCAGTGTCTTTAAGTCGCGGGCGGCATGTTGAATTCCGAACGAAGCGAAGGTTGCTGATTTTAATCCCGAACGACAGTGAGGGATTTATAAAATTAACTCCCGAGCATTGCGAGGGAGTTAATAAAAAAACCTGAGTGAAGTGAGGAATTTAAGCCGCCCAAGACAAAGACAGCTTTATCCCCGTGTTGCATACTCTACTTTTTACACCATCTGTGAGATAATTAAAAGACAATTTGGTCGACCAAATCATATATCAGAGAAATATAAGTATTATATTTACAAGTTCATCAAACAAACAAAATTCACTACTCCAAGATTCTATAGTTTCAATTTTCTATAATGCTCCCGTGTCGTCAGTACGCACGTTTTATTCTATTTTCTTTTTTTTTGTTAGTGGCCAGTTTGAATCATAGTGATTACATACTCTTTGGTTTGAATTTCGAGTCAACTTGTTCGATGCGCCTACATTTTAATTCACAATGTTGACGATTCTTGATGCTCCAAATTCAAATCTCATTATTCCCTAGGGATCGGCCATACTGCATTATCTCCCTAGGCATATAATGACTTGCTTTAAGTGAGGTTTGTATGACGTGTAAAACGACATTATCGAGCAGGTGGTGTAAAAAATACATTTTGTCTTATTTTTTCATAAGATTTAAATGTTGAGGCCCGTCGAGATAGTATAAAGAGGTGAAGTTTGTTTTTTTTATTTTTATGTTGTAAAGTTTTAGGAGGTAATCTCTGAAAGTATTGGTCCATTTGCGAAAATTTTTTTCACCAATAGAAAGCTGCTTTATTCCTAAGTAACATAGGCTATACAAGGTGCAGTTTTAAAACTGCACAATATTTCAGGAGGTTGTAATAAAACTCGTAAATAATCATGTAAAAAAACGATACCTGGTCAATAATCAGTAATACTTGTTATTTAATTTTTTAATTACACTAAGCTAAATCGATTGATCGATGGCCGCGGGGGCGTAGCTAGGGTGTGGCGTGCGGGATGATGATTGGATGATACATTATTTATGAAACTATCGTTGCGAGTTAGTGTGTGTGAAAACGCCCTTTATTGTTCCGTGTTTGTGTGTGTGAAAAAAAGCGAGGTTATAAAAAAAAAAAAAATTACCTACTTATTTTATTATTGATTCGGGTCGAGAATCACTAACATAATTACCTCCTGAAATATTTTGCAGCTTCAAAACGACACCTTGTATATTATGTAGGTACGTGAACGAATCCACGGGCAAAAGCTAGTATGTTATAACACAGTAAAGTTAAGCAATATATATTCACCCTAATTTCATCTACAAGATCATTGTATCCTGTGTTCTCAAATAATAAATTAACATTGAATTTTTTGAATTTGAATTTTTGAACTTTGAATTTTGAATCTAAAATGGATTGCATTAGCCGTCGGGTCAAACACGAGACCTATACACGAGATGCTAACATCGTACAACGTTCAATTTATCGTGCCATAAGCGGTGAACCTCGGAGATGCTCACTTCGGATCGATAAATAGAACGATATCGATACTGACACTATCATCATCATCATCATCATCATCATCATTTCAGCCGAAAGACGTCCACTGTTGGACAACGGTAATGCCAACCCATACTAGGTCATCGGTCCACCTTGTAGGTGGCCTTCCAACGCTACGTCTTGCGGTACGTGGTCGCCATTCCAGAACCTTTCGCCCCCAACGGCCATCTGTTCTGCGAGCAATGTGCCCTGCCCATTGCCACTTAAGTTTGGCGATTCTTCATGCTATGTCGGAATCAGGAATGAGGATATCCGCAGAAGAACCAAGGTTACTGAGACTAACTAGGATATTTTTCACTGTAATGCCCACTATGCACGCTAGGGTATACCTGACAGGTTTGCCTGTAGGTACAGGTCAGTTGTGCAGGTAAACCGAAGCGTGTATGTTGCACAACTGCGCAAATTTCTATAAAAGCTTACCTGACACCCTAGCGTGTCCATACACACTAGGGTGTCAGATAAACTGGGTAAGGTAAGGTAGGTGACAGGATACCTTAATGATTAATTTAAATTAATTTATTTATTTTACAATTTATGTACACACAAATATACTGAGGAGGATAACATTATTAGAATACTTTGTACAAAGGTACTGCTTATTTCAAATAGAAATTTCTTCCAGCAGAACTGCGAAAGGAGAAATTACAAGAGATGTAGACAGTAGTGTGCAGAAATGAGATGTGATGTGATGTGAATAGTAAGTATAGTTTAAAGTAAGTTCGGTTTCCATCTTCCTAGCTCTTCGTGCTGTGCTGGTGCTGCCGCGACGGCTGCAGAGAACCTCAAGCGGCGGAAATATAACCGCCTCGTCGGCAGTTATATTTTTGAGCCGTTTGGGGTTGAAACTCTCGGGCCGTGGGGTCCGAGTGCTCATATGCTTTTTAAAGAATTGGCGAAACGCTTAATTGACGCTTCGCGTGACCCAAGGGCTGGCTTCTACCTCGGTCAGAGAATAAGCATTGCCATACAACGTGGCAATGCCGCCAGCCTTTTGGGCACACTTCCAGTCGACAGCGATGCGGAGGAGTTTTATGACGTCATATTTAACTAGGCATTTAGTGTATATATTATTTTTAATTATTTAAGTTATTGTTTAATTTGTTTATTATTTCCTAGCAATTAATTTTAATAAATAAGATATATATAATAAGATATATTTTTTTTATGAGACAGTAGCTTTCGTGATTTGTACATCACAAAATCGTGTTCTTCCGTATATTCAACGTTTGGCCGATGCATCGCATAATGTAGCGTGCATAATTGCAAATACTTTTAATCCTATTTTTTTAAATAAATTACTAACTTATGCCCGCAGCTTCAAAACTGACTACTTACCCTACCCTACCATACCTACTGACGCTACATATTGACTACTAGCGTACCGGATCTACTTACCTACCCTCCTACATATCCTAGTTACCAACTTTTTTTTAAAGTCTTTTCTGTACACTGGCAAACGTAACAAAATAAAGAATGATTAAAATCGTTTCAGCTGTTCTCGAGTTTTAGCGAGTCTAACGAACAGTAATTTATTTTTACATATTTAAATAAAAAAAAAAACCATAAAACCTTAAGCTGTAATAAACCAATTTTTAATCGGGTAAAAATATTAATTGTTAATGTTTTATTTTTCCTGATTCCTAGTTAATGAACTGTATTGAGTATTTAGAAGATATTATTTTACATAAATATCATTCCTTTTGTTGCTTGAAAAAGTGCCATCATCACAGATTTTATTCGGTCTGAAACTTGGTTTTATTTAAATACTAGCTTTTGCCCGCGGCTTCGCTCCCGCTCTACCCTACTCCACCTTACTATACCTCACTCTTATACATATAATAACAAACATAGCAAAAAAATAATTAGCGAAATCGGTTCAGCTGATCTCAAGATTTGCGCTTAGCAACACATTTAGCGATGCATTTTTATTATGTTATATAGGGTGACTGGTAATTAGTGACCGATACTTATACACGTGATCGTACTCATGATTACAAACGACTTTCCCAAAGAAACTTTTTTTTTTACTCATTCGTTTTACCACAATAACAAAACGCGGCTAACAGTTGATCGATCGAAGGCGAGCGCGCGCGAATTTCAAACAGCTGTTTTATTATTGTGATAAACGTAATGAAAAGACAGAAAAACTTTTAATTGGCCGAAAAAAGCGCAAACTTAAGAGTAACATATTACAAACATTTTTCATGACAAAAAAAAATGAGTAGATATAATAAAAAGTTTTTATGCATCAAAATTTCATAACTAAGTATACATGTTTTGCTGTATGGACTTTAAAAGAGACTTTGACCCCTGAGTTTGTTTCGGTGTTTCTTCTCAGGGTAGTCAGCTAGGAAACACCGGCCTCATCTAACATTAATTGACGAAAAAATAAAAAAAATGACGTGTAAAAGTGTTTATATAGAACCTACTTGCAAAATAAAGATCATTTATCATTTATCATTCACATGAAAATACTAGACACGTGTTTCAGGTTTTGCAATACTAAAACTAATGTTGTATATTATATATATGTATATATATATATACACACTAGCCAAGACACTATTTTCTGCGACGAACATATGGGCGTCATCAACTTTAAAACATCATATAGTTTATCAAAGTTCTCTTTCTTATTAGCATCTTTGAAGCTTTATAATTTCATTATTGATGAATATATTTAAAAATTCTTTCATTTTGTTTACTAGAGCTAAGTATAAATAATTTAATTTGACAAATAAAAAATTGCAAGTATATTCCCTATTACTCGCTCAAAACTTACATTGATCCCTGCTTTTCCTTTTTCTCCTGTAACACCGGGTTCGCCTTTAAGTCCCTTGAAGTAAGAATAAATTTCATTTTCCATAGACCAGCAGAATAAGTGCAAAAAAGTGTAATGGTAATCAAAATAAAGAAATGTAAAAAAATTAAAGTAAAGAAAAGAAAAAAGATTTGAGATTTCCTTTTCTTTATTAAGATCAAAAAGCTTTCGTATTTTTATACAATAATCACGATAAAACACAACTTACTTGAGTTCCTGGTTCTCCTTTTGGGCCAGCTTCACCTGGAGCTCCAGGGGAACCCTAAAATTAATAAAGAATTGCGTTAATTAATTATTATTTGACGCGTTTTTTTTTTGTAGGTATGTAAATCATCCAATGACATCTCCGCACCCTCGGGCCGAGCGGGAGATAGTTTAAGACTTTTACTGATCAAAACTCCACTCCTTTTCCTTCGTTGCCTTTCGTACCGGAACTTCCTTTTAGAAGCAGACCCTTGGCCCCAGAAGGCTTCGACCCTGCTGGGCCCCTACGGTTAGCTGACAACTCCTTGAGGCACGCGTGGAACAATATGCACCGTCGACGTCTTGCTCGTATTTGTCGCGTTGGAGTTTCATACATAATATTATACATACACACATACAAAATTTCATCTATGTAATAGTGTGATACTTACAGGGATTCCAGTATCACCTTTCTCACCACGCCCCTTTATCATTCCACCACCCTAAAAAAAAAGTCTTTGCTAGTTAAAAGGTATATTTTACTAGGTACCGGTGTATTCTAACTTCAGCTTCCTAAAATATGGTAATGGAATTTATGAGCTGAATCCTCAAAAAAAACTAGGTAGTGAGAGCATGATCGTTCTTCTTGCTATTTATACTTTGAAGATATACGGAACAGAGAGTAAAGTCCCATATACCTCCGATGGAAAGGGAGGATCCTCCGATCAGTCGGGTGTTATATGTCTGGTTGTCAGGTATATGGAACTTTGGCAGTAGCCGGTAGTTGATTTCGGGCTACATATTCAAATCGCGCGGAGAACTGTACTTGCGCGACATAGAATTTTTTCTTCGTAGTCCTTATGTGGCGCCATAGATGTCGCTACTTTTTTTCTGAAATATTGAAAGCAGTAACTGCGTCATCAAATCATTTTTGTATCCTACTGGACACCCATGATCTTCAAGCAGTGCTAGCGATTACTGTTACGATTACTTTAAGTTGTTACTTACTAAGTCCAAACTGCAAGAAGCTGAAAGAAAAAAAAAAGTAATTGAAAAATGTACGTAGGAAAGTCAAAAAATATAAAAAAAGTATGTTTATATCCACAAAAAGGATTAGCACTCAACACAACTCTCACAAAATATATAGGTACAGAAGTTAATCTACATACAAAGCGCGCTTGAGCAACGCACACATAGACACCGCTCACGGACACGATATCTCGGAGTGCCTCGGCCCACTCGTCGAACAGTTTCGGCTAAAAGTCAAAGTCAAAGTCAAAAATATTTTATTTCACATAGGAATACATGGGCACTTATAAAACGTCAGAAGCTAGTGCTAGCTAGTGGTTCCAAATTGCTCAAACGTTATTAGTGTGCGTCCACTGAGCGAAAGTATAAAAACTATAAAAAGTGAAGTACATACATGAGATTGTCTTCTGTACATATCTATTTTATGACATTGCGTTGAGTATTTCTTACAATCGTCATTTTTAATTTAAAAATAAAATAAAAACAATGGAATACCTAGCATTTCCAGATGTCATGTTATTTATGAGGATAATTTATCACAATGCCATATTAGGAACGAGGAAAAAAATCATTAAACGCGGATGATGAGTTAAAACTCAGGGTAAATTAATGTTCTATATTATGTATAATATTTAATATATCAACTTCCTGTAATATAACATCCCGACTATGGAACAAAATAATTGCTAAAAATAAATGATTGAATCAAATTATTAGGCGATATAGAGATTAGGTATAATCAGGTACTTAATTATTTTGATTTTGAATACTTTTTAATTATTAATTAGAATTTTGATTTTTCATTTTATACGTTTTTATTCTCATATATATTTTTATTTCGAATTTTTCGTTTTTGCTTTACTGTCAAATACGTAACATTCCCCCCCCCCCCCTTTTATCCAATGAAATTGTGTAATATATATTTATTCATAGAAATATATATATATATATATACTCGTATATATATATATAATTTCAAAGTTATTTAGTCTTTGATTAATCTATTAGTAGTACACCGCAGACTACCCCTATTTATTTCAATCCATCCTAAGGTTGTCTGGTAGAAATCGCTGTCAGCGATAAGACCGCCATTGTACCACATTTTAAAACCGCTTCGTGAGTTCCTAACCTAATAGTTCTATTGATGTGTCGTCAAAAACTTTCACACCACGGAGCTATATTATGTACAACGCTTTTCACAACGTGAGACGGTATCTTAACATTTATCATAATCCAGAGCATTTCTGTATTTACATTCGTATAGAATCAATAAGTACCGATTCTACTTACTATATGTTCTGTTACACTTTCCATCGGAATCGTTCGTCGTCTAAAACAAAAAAAATTAAGTCAAATTCCAAAAATAGTCATGGTGGACCAAATTTATAATAAAATCTATCTCATAACAAAAAAAAAAAAAATTCGATTTGTTTATTATTTTATTTAATAGGTACTTACCAAAATCGCTTTTGAAAATGTTTGTGCTGAAACAAAAAAAAAACAGCCTTATAATTTGGTTTTTGGTACGGTCAGCAATGCAAAGCCCTTGCAACGACGCATTTTCCTCCGGATTGAGTTGTAGGTCGCGGGTTCAAACCCAGCCAAGCGCATTACTGTGTCATTTATTTCATCACCACTGCTCTTAAACGGTGAAGGAAAATATCTTGAGGGAGGAAAACATCTGTTGACTGGTTTGGCATGTCCTAGAACTAAAAAATTCGAAGACATATGACATCCACCAACACGCACTGGGCCCGCGTGGTGTATTATAGCCCATTCCCTCTTCCAGAGAGGAGGCCTGTGTCCCAGCAGTGGGAACATTATAAGGCCGACTAACAAAATAATTTAGATATGGAGGGCTGTACTGGGTATAGAGGTCCAAAAGAGTTACTGCGGCCCCTGTAGGGTGTAGGGTTTACGGATGGCGAGCAATGGGTGGCTTACCATCCACCTATAAGGATCTGTTGTCTGTCGAGTAAGCTACTCAGAGATAAAAGTATCTTTGCCTTAGCTAGATTGAATCTCTCACTGCAGTATCCGCTTACCACTCAGCCACCACTGCTCCTCTTTTAACTCTTTTGAAAAAGGACAACGACTGTGTTACATTTTAAAACTTCGGGAAGCTACTAAGAAATTCCAGATGGGAATAAATATGATAACACTTCGCATGACCTACAAATCCAACCCTGAACCTTGTGCTCAGCAGTAATGCCTATGAACATTAGACCAGGTGGCCACAGTTTTTATGATCTGTTAGCTAGCAGCTTTCATCATCATCATCAGGGCGAGCTTATACAGACAACCTCATCCATCATCATCATCATTATATCGGCCGAAAGTCGTCCACTGTTGGACATAGGCCTCCCCAAGCGTCCGAGAAGGACGATCGGTCCTGTGCGTCACGCATCCATCAGATTCCTGCGACCCTGACCAAGACGCGGTCGTCACTCCAGAACCCTTCGTTCCCACCGACCATCTGTTCTGCGTGCAATGTGCCCTGCCCATTATCACTTCAGTTTGGCGATTCTTCGAGCTATGTCGGTATCCTTGGTTCATTTCTTATGTGATCACGCAAGGAAACTCCAAGCATAGCTCTTTCAATTGCCAGCAGCTTTGTCAGAGTGAAAGTACAAAAATTTTCCAAGCGAACGTTTATTACCGGGATAAATAAATGTCTTAAACACGTTACTAATGATGGTGTTTTATTGATATCAATAATACATCATCATTTCAGCCGATAGACATTGACTGCTGAACATAGGCCTCTCTTATGTGTCGCTACAAAGTGCGGTCTTGTGTGTCTCGCATTCATCGGACTCCCACAACTCTCAACAGGTCATAAGTTCACTTCGTGGGAGGTCTTTCAACGCTTTGTCTTCCGGTGCGCGGCCGCCATTCTAGAACCTTTCGGCCCCATTGAGCATTTGTTCTGCAAGCAATGTGCCCTGCCCATGGTCACTTAAGTTTGGCAATTCTTTGGGCTACGTCAGCAACCTTGGTTTTCCTGCGGATATCTTCATTCCTGATGCGATCACATGAGAAAACTCTGAGTATAGCCCCATAAGACTTTTAAGCTTTCTGGGCACTTTTCCCATTGACCTCGACTTTTTGGGTAATTTTTCTATCCGTTTGTACATAGTATTATTATTTTCAGTTTTGGTATAGCTACAATATGTATTAGTTAGTAACTTAAATACATAATATCTACAACTTGTAAGTGTTTGTAAATTATGTATATTTACCTCTAAGTATGTACAAAAACGGAATGTTAGACCCTTAGGAGTGATGCACAATGTAAGAAACAATTTATTCCAAATTGTTGTGTTAATAAAAAAAAACTATGAAATAAAGTATCTACTTCACGAATAAAATAATTCTTAATTTTCTGACTCATTTGTATTGTATACACTGTATACATCTCTCATCCAATCTCCTGTCGCAGGTCTGCTCGAAGAAATTTCATTTGAAATAAGCAGTACCTTTGTACTCTTTTATCTGTATTTGTCCATTTCATTTTTAAGTGTTTGTGTGTGTACATAATTGAATAAATAAAATATTTAAACTTGTTTGTTATTCACGTCTACCACTGGTAGACACTACTTTTCCTCAACTCCTCTTTAAATATGTCACTATACGTTGCACTGCACTTATTATGTACATATAACGATTTGTGATATAACATTGTAAACACAATAATAACAGTAATGAACTTCCATTTTTTTTACTAAACTAAACTTTGCTTAATATTAGGATTACAAGACCCAGAATAGCTATCTGTAGGCTATATAAATATTTAATCCATGCAAGAATCAAACCGATCTACAGTGCCGAAGCCAACTGCTCAATCGTTGCGTCAACCGTAGCGTCTATTTCAAATCAATGCACAAATGAAATTATAATTTTTAACCTAATTGTTAACCTCTTGCCGCTCATTATACCTTATTTTTCAAGTCAAGGTAACTAACATTGTGTTTTTTTTTATTATTTAATGAAATAACTTCTAATATTACGAGTACAAATACCGTCACTCACTGGACGCCCAAGGGAAGATGACGCTGTCAAGATCGACCACCATGTGTGAAGTGTGAAAATCTGATCATGTACTCGAGCCAAACTTGCCCAAAGATCGTCCAAGCAAGAGGGGTTTGGAAGGGGAAGACGGAGGCCTTTACCCAGAAAAACACAAATGCGAACACATTTATGAAAATCGTTTTTAGTCAACGACGCCTCAGGAGCTGGATGACATTGGCATACGGGAAGTCAGACCATAACCTCCATTATATTAACTGTTTTCTTGGGATAAAATAATAATAATATTCCAGAACTTTCACACACAATCAAGTCCCAATCAAGTCCCAAACTAAGCAGAGCTTGTACTATGAATACTAGACAGCTGATAAACATATCTAATCATATATTTCTAAATACATACATATTATAGACTAGCTTCTGCTAGCGGTTTCACTCGCATGAGTAGGTTTCTCCATATATACTGTGGATCCCCATTTTATCTCCTTGGGGTTTTTTTTTATGGTGGGAGAAATCATCCTATGACAACCCCCGCTATTGGGCGGAGCAGGAAATAGTGCTGACAAAGTGGGCTTTTAGTCAGTAAGAGTCTGAACTCTTACTGACTAAAAGCCCACCCCGTTCCTTCCAGCCTTCACACCGGGGATTACAGAAAATGCTCTTGTAATGCTCGCAAACGTTAAAAAAGGAAACCTTGAGTGAAAATTCACGCTCTTAGACCTAGACTATGACGTTTAAAGTAAGATTGTTTTAATCTTGTATCGTGTGGGTAAGAGACAGAGCTATACAGGTTGTCTAGCGCCACCTCTTACCTACACTGAAACAAGATTAAAACAATCTTACTTTGAACGTCATGGTATCCCCCTTTGTCCCAGTAGGTACCTACTTTCCGCTCTGTGTTGATATGTCAGTTTCTCCTTTTATAATAGACGATGAATTACTCCCAGACACAGAACAAATGATCATGTTCATCACACAAACATTTGTCTTGGATGGAAAATCACTAGACCAACAGGCCAGTCAATAAAATACTTAATTAAAATACAAGAAATTACTTTCGAGACAAGAAAAACCTTGAACAGAATAAAAATATGATAAAATAAATGATTTAGTCCTTACCTGATATATTTTGAAGTCCATAAGTTACACAAACCAAAAATATGATACATGACGGTAATTTAACGTCCATTTTTACAAACACCAGAGCCATACTGACATGAATAGGAAAACACATATATCCTTAGGTATTTATGGAATTTATTTTTCCGTGTCAAATCTATTTATAGATGAAGATGTGGTGTGTGGAGTTCGCAAAACAGGGTTTGCCAAATCAGCTAATATTATGTAAAAATATTTGATTTACTGAATAAAAGTCATAATTTTTAAATAAAATATTTGTTACTTAGTCTTATACTTTAATCTTCATCTATAATTAACTGCGAACGTTGTTCTACCTTAGAAAATAACAATATATATATATATATTCTATTATTATGATTATATATATTTTCATTGCGTTCTTTATATATGTCGCAGGTTTTTCATAAAATTAGGTTTTTGATGAAAAACCGGAAGATGATATATTTTAAACTCAATTTCGTCATAAACCTGTAACAATCCCGATTTTTAATTAAAAACCTGAACTAGTTTGGGCTTATGATGAAGTTCTTGTCAAAATCACGTGTTTGCTTTTTTTAATGACAAATAAAGCAATTTAAATGAAATAAATAAAACAATCCATCATCATTTGCAACTACTGGTCGGCCATGGGCCCAAGTCTGCTATTTTTATAAATTCGTCATTCCAACACGATCCCATTGTCATTTTGCTAAAAGTTCGTAATCTGCAAATTTATAATGATCGATCATGGATCGGTCAGTGGTATCGTAATAGAGTTGTGGTAGAATTATAATATCGAGCATATTAAAACCAATAACTGCACAATAACGTTCTAATGGTAGAACACTGATCAAATAAACTGTCAAAGTTTTAGCAGATTACCGCATACGTCAAATATTCATTTGATTACTATTCTATGCCACTTTTTTCAATGGAGTGTCAGTGGTTGACCATTGGAAAGTCATAATGACGCCATTACATCAGTAGATTACCAAACTTGTCAAAATCGACAATTATGACATCAATGATAGACCATTCTGACAATATTGTAATAGCAGACTTGAGGCCCAGGTTGGGAGGTTCCTGTACCGGATTCGTGCGAAAGTGACGCCCGGGTGTTGCCACTGTGCGGAACGCCCGGAGGACTCGGTGGAGCACACAGTCGAGGTGTGCCCTGCTTGGGCGGAGCATCGCCGTGCCCTCGTGGGGGCGATCGGCGGCGGAGACTTCTCGCACCGGGCCTTGGTTTAGGCCATGATCTGAAGCCAGGAGGAGTGGCAGGCGGTCGCCGACTTCTGCGTAGCAGTAATGCTTGCAAATGATGAAGCCGACCGCATCAGGCAACGGCACTCTCGCCGCCGCCGGGATTCCGATCCCGATTTCGCGAGGCGAGCTTGCCGTCCGACCGTCCGGTAACTGTCCGGACCAAGCCCAAGTCGTCGACGGCGCGCACTGTTCCCGCGCGGCTCAAGGAGTTGTCAGCAACAGCAGGGGCCCACCTGAGTCGAAGCCTACCGGGGCTAGGGTAAGTTTTGAAAGATAGCTCGAGCCCCGGTATGAAGGCTTGAAGGAACGGGGTGGGTTTTTAGTCAGTAAGAGTCTGACACTATCTCCCGCTTCACCCAAGAGCGGGGATTGTCATTGATGATTTTCCCACCATAAAAAAGGTGGGTCACCGCATTTTTTTTGGGAAACATTATATTATGGGTAACATTATGATCACCTTTTATTTTGATGCAGGTAATCATTAAATAACCAACATCTCCAGCTCTGGGTAAAGCCAAAAAGCGTGTCAGACTTTTATTGACTGATCCAAACCTGTTTTTTTAGCCGCTCTTTTTGTTCCAGGATACATTCTTGCAGCCCTCGCAGGCATCGGATCTAGCGGACTCTCTTCATTTTACTCATGTCTCTTTGTGGCGCGCGCGGAATACTAAATGACATCCAGACGGCGAGATACCTATTGCTCGCCGTCCGCAAGCCCACACCTATGGTATACAGTGGCCAGAAATCACCCTGCGACCCCTGAGGTCAAGGGCCTCTCTTGCGGTGGCAGATGGGGCGGGAGAATGTTTTTGGCGCTACTTAATAGTAACCTACAGTAGTACAGAAATCATTCAAACGAATATTATTATTAAAGGTTGCGTCATTGTCACGCCTCCGATCATACACTAAGGGCCGATTCATACTGAAATGGCAGCAGCCGGCAGCGGTGCGGTGAGCACTTTTAGTGAGAAATATAAAAGTTTATATTTAACTCTAAACTCAAATCATCGCTTGAAAGGTCCAAAAAGCCCGCGGTGCCGCAAGGTTAACCGCGGCGAAGCTAAGCACTATTTTCTTTTTTCCTATGTTTGTTCTGTCTTTTTCAGAAATAAATAATAATAATGATAACCAACTCCATTATTTTCACTTCAATCAAATAACCGACTTTCCTTACCAAATGTAAAAATTAGACTGGATGGGATCGTAGTCAAGCACCAGTTTATGAGATAAAAAAAGATTACTAGTCGTGGTGTCGGGATGCCGTAAGTGGCAGCCAGCGGCCTTACACATCTGCCAGTGCTCGACCACAGCAGCTCTGTCGGCCTCTCGTCATCGCTGCCATCCACTGCCAATTCGGTGTGAACCGGCCCTTATTGTATGTAAATGACGTTAGTGACGTGTGGGGCTGATGTTTTATGATTTCTAAGTCTTTTTTCTTTTACGTGATTGATTGGAGACGTGACTGATGCGTAAAGCCTAAAGTACTTGTAGGCTGCAGTCTAATATAAACCATGTCGTGCTTGGCAATGAGAATTAATACTTAATAAACAATTCTTCTCACCACTTGACACACCATCTAGTGCAAATATACAAGCAACTTCTACTGGCGATTCCTTTGTCCCAAATGCAGGCCTTGTTTTGAAGCTGAAAATATACTCAAGTTGATAATAGTTTGATAGGCTAAAGATAGATGGCAGCGTTTTCAGTATAACGTTTTCCTTGTTTTTCAGAAAGTTGCGGCTGTAATTACGAGATGGCGCTAATGATATGATCGACTGTTAAAAAAAATATTTATTTGTTTTACTTTAACATAATACGGCCAAAGGCCAATACATTAGTCAAAGACATGTTTTTGGTATCAAATGTAAATCAAATGGTATCAAATAAACTCTAGAACCTTTCGGTCCCATTGACCATCCATTCTTCGACCAATCTGTTCTGCCCACCACAATCATCACACAAACATTAAAATTATCCTCGGTGGGAATCGAACCCACGACCTCCGGCATAGCAGTCAGGGTCACTAAAGAGGCCAAGAGGCCAGTCAAAAGCAAATTCCCCTAGTTATCTAGACCCTCACTTCCAATATATTTGCGCCAATCTCAACAAAACTCTACGGTCATCACATAACCGTCTACTTCATTGTCCCACTCACCGTACTGACTTTGGAGGAGGCCGACCGCATCAGGCAACGGCGCTCTCGCCGCCGCCGCCGGGATTCCGATCCCGATTTCCAGCCACCGTAGGCGCGGGCTTGCGGACAGTGAGCAATGGGTAGCTCGCTGTCCGGCCGTTCGGTAACTGTCCGGACCAAGCCCAAGTCGTCGACGGCGCGCACTGTTCCCGCGCGCCTCAAGGAGTTGTCAGCAACAGCAGGGACCCAGCCGGGTCGAAGCCTACTGGGGCCAGGGTTATCCGAAAGGGCGCTCGAGCCCCGGTATGAATGCTTGAAGGAACGGGATGGGTTTTTTTAGTCAGTAAGAGTCTGACACTATCTCCCGCTCCGCCCAAGAGCGGGGGTTGTCATAAGATGATTTTTCCCATCGAAAAAAAAAAAAAAAAACTTTATTCACAATTCTTTCTATGTCCAAGCTATTTCTCTTTGGAATGCACTCCCCTAGGAAATCAGGATGGCAACCAACTGATTGACTTTCAAAGTGAAGGTCCGCGAGTACATTCGTAAGAAGTTGGCAGTAGTTTCGTCACAGCGCTAATTTGTTTCCTATTATTTGTTTCACTAGATTTGTGTATTCTTCATTTTCATTTTTTTGTCTCTTCTTATATAATATAATTGTAAGTAATGTTTAAGACCGCACCTACCACTATTTGTCTCTGCATCACCCTAAGGTTGACTGGTAGAAAATGCCTTAAGGCATTAAGTCCGCCTCGGTACTCTTGTCTGCATAAAGTATAAATAAATAAAAGCACATAAGCAAATTATTTCTTTTGGAGTCATCGGCCTTCATGCCTTATGGTAGTACCGGTAAAATATTTTCTTTTTATTTAGTAAGTTTAGGAAAAGGCAGAGCTGGCTATCAACTCTTCATTAAAATCTTTCCTCATATTTTGGACTTCCATACAAAAACTGGATTTACGAACAAACAAGAGAGGATATTTAAACAACAATAATTTTCCAGAACAACCACATTCGGTCTCTGTCTCTCTGTGCATAATAATAAAACTTTGCTCTACACCTTAAAACTACACAGTAAAACAACATATCAAGTGCATTAGTCGGTTTGTTCCATGTTTTGTAAAAGTAGACCGCCCTATAAAAAATGGCGTAATCAGCCATTTCAGGGTGTGTTAGTGTTTACAAATACCCTGTATATCGATAAACAGGGTATTTGTAAACACTAACAATCTTGCAAGACAGTATTACTAACATCATAAACAATAACTTTTGTTCCATGATTTTTTGCAAAAGATAATTAATTTACCATAAAACAAACCTTCACGATTTCGTAAAATTAATTGCTAGGAAATAATAAACAAATTAAACAATAACTTAAATAATTAAAAATAATATATACACTAAATGCCTAGTTAAATATGACGTCATAAAACTCCTCCGCATCGCTGTCGACTGGAAGTGTGCCCAAAAGGCTGGCGGCATTGCCACGTTGTATGGCAATGCTTATTCTCTGACCGAGGTAGAAGCCAGCCCTTGGGTCACGCGAATCGTCAATTAAGCGTTTCGCCAATTCTTTAAAAAGCATATGAGCACTCGGACCCCACGGCCCGAGAGTTTCAACCCCAAACGGCTCAAAAATATAACTGCCAACGAGGCTGTTATATTTCCGCCGCTTGAGGTTCTCTGCAGCCGTCGCGGCAGCACCAGCACAGCACGAAGAGCTAGGAAGATGGGATGGCGCAAGAGTATCAACACAGGTAGCGTCCCACACTAAAGGCCTACCCATCTTCCAAGGAAATAAAGACATACCGTCTGGTCTCTTACCATCGTCGCGTGCCAGGCCATGAGGTTCCAAAACAGCCGGAACGCCGACGGTGACAAGGGCTCGTCGGATGATGTCGTTAATGTTCGCGATTTCGTTGTTCTATCTAACATTATGATGTCAACTGGGTATTTTGCTATACCTACCGACATCTGTATGACGGGACGCGAACGCATCAAGCATCCCCGCCGCCCGATCTCCGCTCCCCTCCGCTATTGTACTATCGCTTGCTTCGCATAGACTTCGTAATATTTAGAACGTCCAATTTTTTTTTTTGCATGATTTGATGAACTAAAATATGACAAAGGGGATTTCCCGTTTGAGACCATGAGCGGACAATTGACTAGAGAAAAAATATTTTGTTCATTAATTTTGCCATAAAAAATATGTATTCCGTTAGTTCCAAATGAGCGCCACTATAATAAACAACAAGTGGTAAATAAAAAGTAACTATAAGGAAAAAACAATAGTTTTATCATTGATAGTAATATTTGATGTCCGTCTTTGGCCTGGAAAACCATAGAGTCTGGGCAATCCCCTTTTTAAAAGTCATAGAACTAACTAAGTTGTTGAATCATGTGAGGTTGCCAGTGTTACAAACCACCCTGTATATGCATTACGTATGCAATCCTAATCAGCCCTATACAGTTCCCGCTACTAACGCAGGCCTCCTCTCTAGGAAAGGGAATGTACCTACTGTATTTCACCACTGGGCCAACACTGTTCAACCACCCTATACCTGTAATTTTTTTTTGACATAGCTAGGTTATTTTAAAAGGTGAGTAGCGAAATATCAGGACGTGCTGGATTTTTTTTTCTCCATAATTTTGATTATAATCAGTGCCCCAAAATCTCTGTCACGCCCTTCCGTGCTCTACTTAGAGCAATAGAAGTCGTAGGATAATTTATCATCTTTAAAAAAACACACATACATAGGTATAAACATAGCAAGTTGATAAAAAAATTGTTATAAAAAAAAGAAAAAACTAATGTCAATTTTTATAATGTTTAGTTTCTAAACCAAAATGTAACTTATATCGACAGACAAGTAAATGATTGATTTAAAAAATACTCTATTCCTCCTTCTTTTTGCGGCATAAATTATTTTAACCATTCAGTACTTTCAATGCTCATCTTTTGACGTTCTACTTCACGAATGTCTCCGATCCACAAATCAACTATTGGTAGCCTGTAAACGTTAGTACTTTGTACTTCTATAATTGTACTCTTCCACTCAGTACTTCCTGCCTGAAATTGTAATGATTTTGGATTAGAATGTGAGAATGTCGTAATTTTTTTTTTTCATTTTGGTAAACCAGGCAAACATGCCCCAGTCGGTAATGTGCCCCGTTTGTAAACCTAAGACGCGCATTTAAAATTTGGTGCTTATTTGGGCCGATCTGGTTAGTTGGTTTATAGGTATGATGGCAATGTAAATTATATTTTTGTTTAATTTATGTTTTAATTTACATGTCTTAGTTCTGCAAGTGGGGCACTTTACCGATAGGGCCACGTTACCGACTGGGGCACGTATGGCTGGTTGATGGTAAAGATGAATAACAAAGAAAGCGTTTAAAATGGTGGTTTTAAGTAAAATGTTTATTATTAATGCCGGATAAATACATATTTCAACCTTACAAAGTTTTATCAGAAGGTAGGTACAGCCTAAAGTTTCTCACCTTGCAATGGTCGTAAGCTTCTGGTACTGAATAAAAGATAGGTGATTTAATAGTCGGATACGGTCCAATCACAACATCATTCCAAGCCCACAATTTCACTGATGCAGACATGTTGTGTTTATTGTACGGAACTGAGTCCAAGCAGTTATACTTAATAGTTTGACGAACATGTTCAGAGCGATCGCGCAACCATGTTAGTTGCTCTATTGTAATCTGAAACGAATAATGAAACATTTTAGTAACAGGATAATAATGCTAATACAAATATAAGACTAGAAACATGAGTGGTACTTGGACATTTTGAGACTAAACGTAAACAAAACCTCATTCCTAGCAAACCAAATACCAGATTTAGGGAAAAAGTGAACATTGAGAATGCTGAAGATGTATGGACGAAAATGTGACACAAAGAACAGAGTCACTAGATATTTTATTCGTTTGCTACTACTACTAATACTAATACTATTTTTTTTTTGTTTTTTGAAAGATGATTTGCAACACTTTTTTTATGTCAATAAAACTAGCTGGCCCGGCGAACTTCGTATCATCTAAAGGCCTGCGCAGAAGACATACTTTTCTCCGCGGTGGAGTAAAAAGTACGCTCCGCGAATAAAACGTCCGCCACGAATTTAAAGCGAACTCAACGCTCACAGTGTGCGATCATTTGTTGCCCGGAAACAGCACAGCACAACGCCGACTAAAGTCCTCCATGTGCGTTACTTAGCTTAGTCACACGAGTCCTATTTTTTTCGGGAATTGCCCCGTACTTTTGTCCGGTTCTCTCTCTACATGTCCTCGGTTGTTCGGGGGACTTTTTGTACGCGGTACGTTTAATCCCTCGTTTGCGTTACTCGATACAGTTGTAAGCGATCTATTTTAGAGGACAAAAAACTCCGCAGACAAAAATCCGTTGTCTGCGCAGGCCTTAACAGTCAAGAAATGTAGTACTTATATCTTTTGATATCTTAGTCAATCTATAGCTATAAAACAAATAAGGCTAAGTAATATATTAAGTCACACAAAATTTTAATGTATAAAAGTTTTCTACATCAAATACGTACATTTTACGTGATATAATAATAATAATTCTTATAATTTATCATTGTTAGAAGTTCCACGCTATAAGGCAACAAAATTATATGTTTATTATAATATTATAGTGGTTTAATCTTACTCACACTGTCATATAATTCTCTCATATAAACTTTCATTTCGTTCAACCAGAACGTTCCTCCTTTACTGGACTTATGATTACACTCTGAGGTTTTTTTGTTGAAACGAATACAAGTCTCCAAGGTTGACATATTACAATACACTTCCATTTTCTGGTCTGGTCCCAAATAATAGATACCTGCAACAAAACGTAAATCATTACCCATTAACGTAATCTACAATATGGATATTCCTCCCTATGATTCATATTCATTTTATTCCATAAAGATTATAAATAGTATCAATATATTTATAGTGCATGCAGCCAAGGAGTGAAATACCTTGTCAGATTCTGTGTTTCCAGATACCCACAACCTGGGAGTCTTTTAGTCAATAGTGAATAGGTTACTTCTAGGCAAACATGCTCTATCATCAACAACATCATCACCTACTTATCAAGTGAGATAGTGCGCTACCCAAATATTTGATTAAATAAAAAAAAAACAAATATTTATCTGCTGCGGTCTTCCCTTCTGATTATAATTTAGGTGTCTTCAAGGCTAAAGTGAATAGGCTCGTAATAAACTAGAGCGTCTCACCATCAACGATTGCACCACTGCTTACCATTAGGTGGGATCGCAGTGAAGCACTAGTTCATGACAATAAAAAAAAAACTGTGTATTAATATTATACCAATTACTATTTTTGATACAAACTTACTTTTTCAAGAGCCTTTTGGGCTAATTAATGCAAGTGAACTGGTTATCCTACGACAACCTGCGTTCACGTGGATCACATTCCATTTACAACTTTTATTAATACTATAGTTAAACAAAACAGATGTTCCTCTTACCGCTTGGAGTTTTAACTGGTGTAGCTTTACAAGGAACCTCTGCTGGAGTCTCTTTAGTTCCAAACCCTTTTTTGTATTCTCCCACTGTAATATAAATATATTTCTTCTTAAAATTTTCTATCGTATATAAAAAAGAAAATGATCTTAGATTATTACATTCTTTTTTATGAAGTTATGATTTTTTATACACCCCTACTTTTTAATTAGTACACGAAAAAATGGGGCTGTATCTGTACCCGTTACTGATCATAGTTTTGTATTCAAAAGTAGAAAAAACCGAGATCCTAAAATTTACCACGAAAAGGTAAATTCATTATAGATTCAATCATACATAACAATTGCTAGTAGAAAATACTGCGGGAAGTGTTTTTCCATTTTAATCGTCATTTATTCATTCATAATCAATAGCCTGCACAATATTTCCATAAATTGAGAGACATTTTGGGATAAACACAAACGCTAATAACTTTGCTGTTTATGAATATTATTTATTGAGACTTTACTTAAATAATAACAAGGGCTTTTCTAATTTTAATGAAAGGTTGCCCTTTAAGTATTTGTGCTAATTAAAAATTAGTGGTGTATTTGTAACAGAATTTATGACCATACTTGGTACTTAGAGCAATGGTGGCAGAGTAGTAATGGCCCCGAAATACAAGTAGGTTCAAACCCAGCCAGGCGTATTACTTTGTGTAATTTATTTCATCACTACTGTGATGGAAAACATCGTGAGAAAACCGGCAGTCCTAGAACCACAAATTCTAAGATATGTGACATTCACAAAAACCGCACTGGGCCCGCGTGGTGCATTACGGCCCATCCCCTCTCCTAGAGAGGAGGTCTGAGTCCCGGCAGTAGGAACTTTAAAAGGCTGATTTTGCTACTAGGTACTTACCTCTTGAAGGCACCGAACAAGAGCAAGCTCCAGGTGATCCTGGTATTCCAGGAGGTCCCACTGGACCAGGTGACCCCATTCGCCCTGCAGGTCCCTACAAAGATTATACACATTGGTTTAAAGATAAGTATTTTAAATATGTAGTTCCTAATTTTTTTTTTTTTTTTTTTAGATATTATTTAAGCTTGTTATATAATATCAATTAATCTAATAAATAATCACTAGGTATATATATACAAACTTAAAATAACAATATGTACAAACGAGTAAAAAAGGCTGAAAAACGGGGAAAAACTTAGAGGGCATCAAAAAATTCGTCCACATCGATGTCAGTGAGAAAAGTGCCCAGAACGCTGGCAGCATTGCCACGCTGGATGGCAATGCTGATTCGTTGACTGAAGAACAGTCCAGCCCTCTGGTCACGCGAAGAGTCGACCAACTGTTTGCTGATATCTCGGACAACTCGATGAGCGCTCGGACCCCATGGCCCTAGAGTTTCAACCCCAAACGGCTCAAACACATAACTTCCAATGAGGTTTTCTGCACCTGCAGCAGCCGCCCCAGCACAGCCCGCCGTACTCAGAAGATGGGATGGCGCAAGGGTATCGACACATGTTGCATCCCACACCAAAGGCCTACCCAATTTCCAAGGCATTATAGTCATCCCATCTGGCCTCTTCCCATCGTCACGTGCCAAGCCATTGGGTTCTAAAACAGCTGGCACCCCGGCGGTGACAAGAGCTCGACGGATGATGTCATTAATACTGGCATGCCGTGCTATCCGACCAGCGCTTCTGCTGCAAGATAGGCCATGGTGTCCGAGGCGGTCGACTGCTTCGCCACACTGACATCGATGTGGAGCACCTAGACGCAGGCATGTAGCGATCCGGAAGGTGGTGTCACTTAGCAAAGTACCTATGTTAGGTGACGGTAAAGCCTGTAGCCAAAGGCCCGACTCCCATTCACCCACAGCCAGTAGGCGAGCGCGCTCAGCAGTATTGGTGGACGTATTAATGAGATTATTCCGTACCAACCTGCAGAGCGGCTCATCCCACTGTCTCTGGGAAGATGGATTTTCGGGCAACGCCTTGTCCGGGCAAGTGATTTTCCAGGCGCTTACTGCATCGGCCAAGCACGGCACCTCACAGCTAACCAGTGATGGAGTCAAAATTCTTTTGGTCAACTGTTGAGTGCTGTGGACCGAAGACAGGAACGCCGGTAGGCTTACACTAGAAATTTTGCTGATGCCGAGCCCACCAAAACGAATGGGTAGCGTGGCTTGTAGCCACGCTCGGTCATCCAGGGCCACATTTAAAATGGAAGTCAGAGTATACCGAATTGTCTGATCAATTTTGTCCAAGAGATGTGGCTGCTTCCATAAAGGGGAAGAGCGGAGAAAATACATGAAATTTGGTGCAAAACAACAATACCGTATGAGGGTGAAGGCCGAATGTAGGTTAATTTTAGAAAGTCTTTCCGAAATGTTTTTAAAACGCTCAATTTTGTTGTCAATGAATAAAGAAAAACTGTCTTCCAAAATTGGAGAACCTAGGAGGTGCAGTGTACTTTTATCTATAATTTTGATTTCGGGAGCTAGTTCAAGCTAGTTCCTAATAATATTAGGTTTAGCATTGCACATACTCTTAGTATCGTTATTTATTCAAACTATGTCTTCAAGAGGGCCCTTCCTAGTCTGCCTGTTGTCAACATAAGCATGATTAAAAAATTTAACGTTTCATCCAACGCATTAATATATAAAGGGGTAACATGAAAAAAAAGAACGCAACGAGTGAGGGCACTCAATCGAATATTTCTTTAAAACTTGATCCAGGAAATACGTGTTTTCACGAAACTTCAACACATTATTATTCATACAATTGCCGCAAAATACAATGTTTCTTACAATTTTTCCACTTTCTCCTCGTTCTCCTTTAGTTCCTGGAAGTCCAGGCATTCCCTGTAATGAAATAAGTAGATTATTTTATTGAAAGACATATTATTATTACTATTTGTATTTCTGTGAGACTTACAGGTGAACCATCTTTTCCTTTTTCACCTTGAATTCCGGGTGGGCCTTGACGCCCCTGAAAATGACAATCAGCATTAAAGAACAACGGCGAGGAAATTGTTTATGAAATTATTAAAGGGCCGGCGACGGATGAATTTCCATACAAACGTAATACCACGCTCATTTGCAGTTGGAGCCTATTTCCAACATATTATGATTATATTCGGTTATAGACAATATTTATCTAGGTTCCTACGTCGAGAATAATAGAAATATTGTTATTTTTAATACAGGAAAAGCCAAATGGCGTGTTTTGCCATTTACGCTATAAAAAAGTGCGAAATACAATTCGCTTAAATTTCTTTTTGTTTTTTTTTAAAATAAAGACGTAGGAACCTAGATAAATATTGTCTATAACCGAATATCATCATAATAAGTTGGAAATATGCTCCAACTGCAAATGAGCGTGGTGTTACGTTTGTATGGAAATTCATCCGTCGCCGGCCCCTTAAGTGTCTACATAGGTCACCATGATATACAGGGTTATATGTAAAAAGTCATAGAACAAAAGCTGTTGTAAATTATGTTGGTAATGCAGCCCTGCAAAGTTCGACTTCTGCGAAGCAGTAATGCTCGCCAAGGAGGAGGGCGACTGCATCAGGCAACGGCGTTCTCGCCGCCGCCGCCGGGATTCTGATCCCGATTTCCGGCTACCGTAGGCGCGGGCTTGCGGAGAGTGAGCAATGGGTAGCTCGCTGTCCGGCCGTCCGGTAACTGTCCGGACCAAGCCCAAGTCGTCGACGGCGCGCACTGTTCCCGCGCGCCTCAAGGAATTGTCAGCAACAGTAGGGACCCAGCTGGGTCGAAGCCTACTGGGGCCAGGGTTAGTTTCGAAAGGGAGCTCGAGCCCCGGTATGAAGGCTAGAAGGAACGGGGTGGGTCTTTTAGTCATTTAGAGTCTGATACTATTTCCCGCTCCACCCAAGAGCGGGGAATATCATTGGATGATTTTTTTCCACCATAAGAAAAAGCCCTGCAAGGTTGTTAGTGTTTTACAAATAACCCTGTAAGTGTATACCGTATTATAATTATATGTAATTAAAAAAATTTACTAAATTTTATCAAATCAAGCCAACGATCAGTCTGAATTTCGCAAAAAAAGTCATAATTGTAAACTAAATTGACTATATTTGTTACAATTAAAAATAATCATGAATTAGTTATAAATGTTTTTTTGCTGGCTTGATTTCATGGCTGACAGTCACGCTAAATTGAAGTTTTGATGTTGTCTCTATTATAAATCTTGGTCATGTAACATAATATGCTATAAGTACCATAATTATATTTTTAAGCATACTTTATGTATTGTATTATTTCTACATAATAATAATAATAATAATAATTTATTCAAAATACATTTACAAAAAATATGAACATTAGGCAACAGTAACAAGGTTTCCTATTACAATAATGATACGATTACAGTGCTTAAAAATATTGTAAAACTGAAATATCAAAAAAAAAGTACAATTAGGAGTAGTTTGGAATTGCATTATTTGATAGTGGACCGCCCGATATAGGTTAATTTAAACCTGTGTTTCAGGCCATCACTTTACAGTCCAGTTTCATTGCGACAATAAAAATTTAAAACTAGAGTAAAATTATTATAAAAAAATGTTCTACTACTATAAATGACTACGATAACTAAGCATATGGTACAATAATACCTAAAAACTATATCTATGAAATTATACAAAAATAAACATTAACGAGTCCATTATGACAAAATTTCTAAAAGTCGTTCTGTGTCTGCGTAATTGAGTGACACTAAGTATTCTGACAACATCTTGTTACATGTTTTGTAACTTATACTATAGAAACTTAATACTTTGTTAAGCCTATTATATAGAAAAGGACCTAAGAACACGTAAAAACGCTTATTAAAGGCATGTCTGGTTTGAGGCTTTATGCAAACCAAGTCCTTTCTCCTCTTGTCCGAAGGTGGAGGGACAAAAGGCAGTGCAGTATGCTGATGTAGTACTATGTTTAAAATAAATAATTGCCGCACTGTTAGCACTTTACATGCTATGTACAGCTGGTGCGTAGGAAATCTATAAGGGCGAAAGGTAGCAACCTTGAGAATTGCTCTTTGAGCACGTTCTAACGGGAGTAAAATGGTTTTAGCAGCACCGCCCCAAGAAGTTATGCAATATGTAAGAATGGATTGACACAAAGCCAAATAAACCTGTTTTATTAATTTGTAGTCGGCTATGTCACGCAAATTTTTAAAAACATATATTAATTTGCGCACTCTCGTACACAATAACTCGATATGTTTACGGAAATTCAGATTTGAGTCAATCGTTACACCTAGATATTTTACTTGGTCAACTTTGGCTAAAGTGGGGCAAGAGCATGAATTGTCAGCATACGAGTACGTGCAGTTAATATGTGCGTGAATGTTTAGGTTATTAAGCGGTATGTTAGCATTTCTCATTATAAATAAAATGTAGTTTGTTTTATCTGTGTTTAATGTAAGGAGATTTTTCTGGAGCCACTTAGACACAATGTCAAAACCATTTTGTGCATAATCATACACCTCAGCTCTTGACTTACCTGAAAACAATAGAGCGGTGTCATCCGCATATGACATTATAACACCATTTTGGAGCGACAGGCTGCATAGTTCATTTATGTAGATTAAAAATAATTTGGGCCCCAAAATGCTACCCTGCGGAATGCCAAAACAGCTATTTTTTAGATCAGAACTGGTGTACTGACCTATTTTTATACATTGATAACGATCGCTGAGATAGTCAGAAAATAGTAAAAGCTGTTTACCTCTTATCCCAAGTGATTCAAGCTTGTGCAAGAGTAAAGAACAAGAAATAGTGTCGAAGGCTTTGGCAAGGTCTAGAAAGATCCCTATTGTGTGCATACCATTATCTAGGTTAGTAGTGATATAGTTAGTCAAATTGTGGACTGCTTGGTTAGTTGATTTTTTAGCCCTAAAACCAAATTGATTGTCTGATAGTAGTCTGTTATCTTCTAAATATTTGATCAATCTACTATTAATAATTTTTTCTAAAATTTTAGAGAGGCCTGTTAATACTGAGATGGGTCTGTAGTTATTCACACTGGTTTTATCTCCAGCTTTGAATACAGGTGTGACTACGGCTTTCTTAAGTAGTTTTGGAAATATACCTTTAAATAAGCAAAGTTGAAAGATGTGGGTTAGAGGAGGGGCAAGTAAGTATTTAAATGTTTTCAGAATATGATTGGGTATGTCATCCCACCCAGTGGCACAAACATCCTTAAGCCCGCTTATAATTCTGACTACTTCGTTTACGTCGGTATCTAATAAAACAAAAAAGTTTAGTGTGGAGAATGTCGTGGTCGAGTTGGGTTGGGAAATGATACTTGGGTTAATTGTTTTTTCAGCCAAGTTTTTACCAACGTTAACAAAAAAGTTGTTTACTTTATTTATTGCTTCATTTGGGTTTACATCTGACAATAATATTTCTAACGGAGGATCAGGTTTTTTCGATCTAAAAGTATGTGATTTTACAAACTTCCACACAAGTTTACTATTACTACTACATAAAGTATGCTTAGAAAATATAATTTCACATTATATAATAAGAATAACAATTAAAACTTTTTACAAAAAACTAGTTAAAATACCCGACTTCACCACAAAAGAATTTACGTCGGTATTAACAAATTTTTACTATAAGTGTATCATAACTAAAAAGTTTTATTTTATTTATTTTTATTTTATTTTATTTTATTTTTCTCATGATAATTCCAATTAATCTAAACATTGCTAGGATATATTGATAAAGTCTCCATGTCTACCTTCCAGTTCCATCATCAGACCAGTTTGATAGTACCTTATAGTCAAAGTGCATCTCTAATGAGTCCAAATACGGCTAGGATACATTAATTAATTATAAAGTTCCGGTGCCTACCTTCCGGCACCTTCATTATCATCCGATCATTTCGATGATACCATTTCCAAAATCCAGAACCATTAATTTATTTGTTTTGTCATAACTATGACAAACCTTGTAGTTGCTTAATTATGTAATATTTTTTAGCATAACAATTTTAATGTGGAATACTCGTATTAAAAGTACATCGTCGTTTTAAGGGGCCGGCGACGGATGAATTTCCATACAAACGTAATACCACGCTCCTTTGCAGTTGGAGCATATTTCCAACATATTATGATGATATTCGGTTATAGATAATATTTATCTAGGTTCCTACGTCTTTGTTTTTTAAAAAAACAAAAAGAAATTTAAGAAAATTGTATTTCGCACTTTTTTACAGCGTAAATGGCAAAACATGCCATTTGGTTTTTCCTGTATTAAAAATAACAATATTTCTAATATTCTCGACGTAGAAACCTAGATAAATATTGTCTATAACCGAATATCACCATAATATGTTGGAAATATGCTCCAACTGCAAAAGAGCATGGTAATACGTTTTTATGGAAATTCATCCGTCGCCGGCCCCTTAATGGAGAAATTGTGCGATTTTAACAACTAGAAGTGCGCAAAATTGACGTTAAACTAGCTCTCATCCCTTGTCTAAGTCTTTACTTAGTTAAGACTACTTTTTTGTAAGACTTACATCGGTACCATTTCTTCCATTTTCTCCTGGGACTCCGGGTGGACCCTAAAAACCAAAATCACTATATATACTAAAAATGTTTAAAAGTTAAATGAAACATGCCTATGGGATTCTGCAGATTGGCGCGACGTGACTCTAATCAACTCGTAAAAGAATTCTACTACAGGTTTTTGCATCGGTGTTGCATGTCGCTCCTGTTTTAAAGAGCATTGATTGAGCTACATGAGCGTACTGAACTTTGAAGTATAATAGTCCTAAAAATATTCAAATGTCTGCTGACAAGCATCGTCGTTGTGTTATAATTAAAAGAATACACAATTGAGTGTCCATTTAAATATTTTAATATCTGTCTATCGCATACAAGGGTGCTCTGGACATCCGAAGTCGCAAGGCGGCTCGAGCACGGGTTTGAGGTCGGTGAGCAATGAGTAGCTCGCTATCCGTTAAGTACCAAGCCTGGATCGACGGCACGACTACGTGCTACGCGCCGACTTCCCTGACGGGGTCAACGTGGTTTGCTACGCAGACGACACACCGGTTCTAGCGCGGGGAGAGTCGTACCTGGCGGCGGTCGCTGTAGCGACACGCGGGGTTGCAATAATCGTTGATAGGATCCAGGAGTTGGGACTCGAGGTGGCGCTGCACAAATCCGAGGCTATGTGCTTTCACGGTCGCGGCCGTCGGAACGCGCCACCATCGGGTTCCCAACTAACGGTAGGAGGAGTTCGCATCGGCGTCGGATCATCGATGAGGTACCTGGGACTCGTCCTCGACAGCTGGTGAAATTTCGGAGAGCATTTCCGACGTCTGGCTCCCAAACTCAACCGGGCTGGGGCTGCGCTCAAGTGGCTCCTGCATAACCTTTGGGGGTCCAGATGCCTCCTGCCGGAGGCTCTACGCGGGGATCGTTCGGTCCATGGCCCTCTACGGGGCACCGGTGTGGGCGCCGACGATGCAAAAATGACCGGCGGTCATGCTGAACGCCGGCCAGGTCATGGCAATACGGATGGTGCGGGGATACCGCACGATTTCCCGCGGAGCGGCGAGCCTTCTGGCTGGCCTACCACCGTTGGATCTGGAGGCAACAGTCCTTGCACACATGCACGATATGCGCGTGCAGATGCAACGCCGGGGTGAAAGTCCGCTGCCGCGACAGGTCACGGCATGGCGGACAAAGCTCCGGCGGGATCTCATGGTGAAATGGCGTCAGCGACTATCGCAACTCAGTGCTGGGCACGCCAAAATTATGGCGGTAAGTTCCCTCTTTGAGGCGTGGCTGGAAAGACCTCACGGCGTCCTTACCTTCCGTGTGACGCAGGTTCTCACCGGACATGGCACGTTCGGGAGGTTCCTGCATCGGATTCATGCGGAAGAGTCGCCCGGGTGTCGCCACTGTGCGGAATGCCCAGAGGACACGGTGGAGCACACAGTCACGGTGTGCCCTGCTTGGGCGGAGCATCGCCGTGCCCTTGTGGGGGCGATCGGCGGCGGAGACCTCCAGCGCCGTGCCTTGGTTGAGGCTATGGTCCGGAGCGAGGAGGAGTGGCAGGCGGTCGCCGACTTCTGCGAAGCAGTAATGCTCGCAAAGGAGGAGGCCACCCGCATCAGGCAACTGCGTTCTCGCCGCCACCGCCGGGATTCCGATCCTGATTTCCGGCCATCGTAGACGCGGGCTTGCGGACAGTGAGCAATGGGTAGCTCGCTGTCCGGCCGTCCGATAACTGTCCGGACCAAGCCCAAGTCGTCAACGGCGCGCTTTATTCCCGCGCGCCTCAAGGAGTTATCAGCAACAGCAGGGACTCTGCCGGGTCGAAGCCTATTGGGGCCAGGGTTATCCGAAAGGGATGTCGAGCCCCGGTATGAAGGCTAGAAGGAACGGGGTGGGTTTTTTAGTCTGTAAGAGTATGACACTATCTCCCGCTCCGCCCAAGAGCGGGAGTTGTCATTGGATGATTTTTTCCCACCATAAAAAAATAGCCTCAAGTAGCTTGTGAATTTAAATTAATCAAGTTTTTTTTATCGTCACAGCTGTTTAGTCGATTTGGTTGCTGGAAAGTTGGTTTAAAATGGACTTCTCTACAACTCGGTGCCCAATTAATAGATGACCAATTTTGTTTTTGACTAAATGTTGCCAGATACATAATATTTTCTTACCTCTTTTCCATTTTCACCAGGTTCTCCCTTTAAACCTTGTAATCCATTTGTGCCCTGATGAAGGATGAACAGTTATTATAAGAAAATATAAATAAATTATACCCGTGTTTCAAAAAAGTAGGACAGGTAATTAATTCTTTTCAATATTACGACTACCGTTTTAGAAATGTATTCTTTAAAACCATTCCAGAAAAAAAATTGAAATGAAAACTGAAAAGCAAGTGAAGAAATTTTAAGTAGAATATTCACATTTAGTTGCTTGAAAGGCTTTTGCAAATACGTAGATCTACAGGTTCCAAGAGTATATAAAAAAAACCGGCCAAGTGCGAGTCGGACTCGCCCATGGAGGGTTCCGTAGAAACAAGTAACATAATATAAAAGTTCTTGTAGTTCGTTGTAACTTTGATCGATGTTTTAATAATAGTGTATTTTTTTAGATTTATGATGAATTAAAAAAAAACTACTTACTAGATCTCGTTCAAACCAATTTTTGTTGGTAGTTTACATGGTAATGTACATCATATATTTTTTTTTAGTTTTATCATTCTCTTATTTTTGAAGTTACCGGGGGGGGGGACACACATTTTACCACTTTGGAAGTGTCTCTCGCGTAAACTATTCAATTTAGAAAAAAATGATATTAAAACCTCAATATCATTTTTGAAGACTTATCCATAGATAAGTACCCCCACACGTACGGGATTGATGAAAAAAAATTTTTGAGTTTCAGTTCTAAGTATGGGGACCCCCAAAATTTATTTGCTCTTTTTCTATTTTTGTGTAAAAATGTTAAAGCGGTTCACAGACATTTACTTACTAAGTTTCAACAGTATAGCTCTTATAGTTTCGAAAAAAAGTAGCTGTGACATACGGACGGACAGACAGACAGTCAGACAGACAGACATGACGAATCTATAAGGGTTCCGTTTTTTGCCATTTGGCTACGGAACCCTAAAAACTGGGCAAGTACGAGTCAGGCTCGCGCACTGAGGGTTCCGTGCAAACTACAATTCCCGAATGGTGTCTCGAAGATTTTCCCGAATTACAATTTTTTTTTGTTACCTTGGTAACAATAAACTTACTGTTTTCAGATTCTATACTTGTGCTATAAGATCTTGCTTTGTGTCAAATTTCAGGATTCTGCGTCAACGGGAAGGACCTTATGAATTTCGATCTTTGAGAGTATAAAAATATACGTTTTTTTGCGACATAAACGGCCGTATCTTGTTTTTTCGTTAACGTTAAATAATATTTGATTTTTTTTACAGCTTTAAGAGACCGTAGACCTGAGTATATGGTTTTAATTTCAACTCGATACCTTCTCGCGGTCTTGAGATAAAGGATCTTGACAGACAGACAGACAACAAAGTGATCCTTTAAGGGTTCCGTTTTTTCCCTTTGAGTGAGTATGTACAAAGTTTAAATTCTAATCAACCAATGTTTAATGTGGTAAAAATGTCACATAATATTATTAATGTAGGAAGGATAAATTTACGGTTTTCCAATTAATTTATAGTTTTAGTTCATTAAACCCCAAGCGAACGCCGGCGTTCGCGCGCCTATTGTCTTTCTATTGTGTCTCTAATTACCACGATTGAAAGGCCGATTGTCTTATTTTTCTCAATTGTGAGCTAATGTATTTAAATGATATAATTTCAATGAATACATTGAAATTATATAAAGTATTAAATATATTATATAAAGTATTAAGTAATAAAGTAGCTTAATTCGCGAGCTTGAAAAAGAGATTTCTCTTTTTTATTATAAGCTTTGAATCATTACAATTTAGATATTTTGGAAATTCTTTCATATTTTGTTTACTAGAGCTAAAAATAATTTAAACTAACAAATCAAAGAATGCAAGTATGTTCCTCATTATTTGCTGAAAACTTACATTGATCCCTGCTTCTCCTTCTGCTCCTTTAAGACCGGGTTCGCCTTGTAATCCCTTAAAATAAGAATAAAAATTATTTTCCATAGACAAATAGAATAAGTGCATAAAGTACAATTTTAATCAAAATAAAGAAAAAGAAAAAGAATACTGAAAAAAAGATTTTTTTTTTTCGTGATTTCCTTTTCTCTAGTTATATATAAAAATACAAAAATAGATTTTTGACGTTGATAGAGAAAAGGAAATTTAGCAGTTTTTTTCGCGTGAAAGTAATTTTCTCCATACAAATTTCGAACACCTGCTTTTTTTTTTTTTTTTTTTTTTTTTTAATTTGTATAAACTAGTGCTTGACTGCGATCCCACCTGATGGTAAGCAGTGATGCAATCGTTGATGGTGAGGCGCACTAGTTTATTAAGAGCCTATTCACTCTTGCCTTAAAGACACCTAAATTATAATCAGACGGGAAGACCGCAGCAGGCAAATTGTTCCAGTCCCTCGATGTACGTGGTATAAACGACGAAGCGAAACGCTTGGTCCGGATCGTAGAGGTTTCAACAACATTAGGGTGGATACTCGCCGTTCGTCGGCTTGTCCGATGGTAGAAGTGAGATGGTGGAATTAAGTCATGTAATTCCTGCGCACACTCTCCAAAGTGCATCCTGTAAAACACCGAAAGGCTGGCTACCCTTCGCCTATGCTCAAGGCTCTGTAGATTGGACTCAACCAGATCTGGATCGCCAATTAGTCTCTTTGCACGCCTTTCCACAGAGTCCAAAGCTGCCAGGTGGCATTTTGCAGCACCAGCCCATATGTGGCTGCAGTACTCCATACACGAACGGACTTGTGCTTTGTATAGCATTAGAAGCTGTCCCGGTGTGAAGTACCGCCGGACCTTTGCAAGAACGCCTAGTTTCCTAGCAGCTACCTTGGCTTTGGACTCAATGAACCGCCCAAAGTTAAGGTCCGAGGGAATTTCAACCCCCAAGAGCTGAAGGCGGTCGGTGTACTCCAGGGATAAATTCTGAAAAGTAGGAGCCAAGGTGAACGGGCTCCTTTTAGCGGTGAACAGACACGCTTGTGTTTTGGAGGCGTTAAATCCCACCAAATTGGCTTTACCCCACTTGGAGACTGCCTGAAGTGAGATATTTGTACGCTCTACCATAGCCTCTCTTTCGGATCGGATTAGCTCCTTACTAGCCCGAGCACTAGGCAGGTATCTCTCTACAACTGTGCTATCATCTGCATACCCATAGATACCGGGCATCAGCAGATCGTTGATATGCAGAAGGAATAGAGTTGCAGAGAGAACAGACCCCTGAGGAACCCCGGCATTAGTCGTCATGGGTTCCGATGAGCATCCATCGACAACAACTCGGAGAGACCGTTCACTCAGGAAGTCTTTTACCCAGTTAATCAGACCAGGGGAAATGCCGTACGCTGGAAGCTTACTCAAAAGGCTAGCGTGCCATACCCTGTCGAAGGCCTTCGAGACGTCTAAGGAAACGGCAATCGCTTCCCCATTCCTCTCGAGGGTCTCGCCCCACAAGTGGGTGGCATACACTAGTAGGTCCCCAGTAGACCGATTGCGACGAAATCCGTACTGTCGGTCACTGAGGAGATCGTTACCTTCCAGGTATGCCATGAGGCGCGAGTTCAACACACGCTCCATAATCTTACATAGTATGGAGGTTATTGAAATCGGCCGATAGTTGCCAGGATCGGCACGACTGCCCTTTTTGGGCACGGGTTGCACGTTGGCAAGCTTCCAGGACTTGGGCACTATACCAGTCCTAAATGAGAGGCGATACAAGCGTGTCAATACAGGAGACAACTCAGGCGCACAAGCCTTGAGAACAATGGCAGGTATACCATCTGGTCCACTAGCTTTGTTCACGTCTAGACGACACAGTGCTCTCAGAACTTCTTTGTTCCTTATGCGAACCTCGGGCATCGAAGTGTCGCAGTGAGGTAGAGTCGGTGGAGTAGCACTGCCAGTATCAAGACGAGAATTATGGGCGAAGAGAGATGCAAAGAGATCTGCTTTCTCTCTCGCCGTATGAGCCAGTGTTCCATCAGGTTTAGCCAGCGGAGGCAGTGAGGGCCGACAGAAGTTCGCTTCGACCGACTTGGCGAGGGACCAGAACGCTCTGCTGCCGGACGGCTGAGCAGAGAGTTTTGTGCCAATATGGGTGATGCGGTCGAAGCGAGCCTTCCTTAATGCCTTCTTGTAGGACTTAGCAGCAAGGTTGAAGATTCTCTTCTTTGAGCTCAGATCCGGAGCTTTGCAGTCACGAGCCTCAACCCAGGCAAGATACGCCGAATGCTTACGCTGTTCAGCTTCAACGCAATCGGCATTGAACCATGGGCGAGCTGAGCCACCGGTGGGTACGTCACGATAAAGGATGAAATACTCCATAGCTTGACGTATCACATCGGATATAGCGTCTGCACAACTCGACGGATTCTCGGAAGAGAAGCAGACCTGCTGCCAAGGATAAGACGCAAAGAAATGCCGCATCTCATCCCAATCTGCTGACCTGTAACGCCACATTCGCCGTTCACCGCGTGAGTCGCAGTCAGGTGGGGAGAAGGACGATACAGACTTCACCAGACAGTGATCTGAAGTTCCAAGTGGTGAGGAAACTGTTACGATACATCTGTCCGGATCGGTGGTCAGCAGAAGGTCCAGACAATTGGCAGTATGACTCACCACATCAGGCACCCTAGTCGCTTGCTTTACCATCTGGGAGAGGCCCATAGATAACGCAAAGTTTCGCGCTTCTCTCCCAGCGTGGTCGGTCTTCTGGTACGGGAAAAGCCAGTCTTGGTGACAGGCGTTAAAATCCCCCAGAGCGACAAACTGCGCATCGGGGTACCGATGTAGAGCCTTATCGGCGGCCTCACTGAGGTGGCCAAACAACTGAGTCGTCTCCTGGACACCGCTGTGCGATCGGTAGACACAGGTATAGACAATTTTGTCCACACCGGTGTCCACCAGCAACCACAACGTCGAGAAATTAGGGTCCTCAAGGTGACAGAGACGCTGGCAGCAGATGTCATTGCGGACGTACACACAGACCCCGGCACGCTGCAGGAAATGATGCTCCAAGGAGTATCCCGGGTAGTCGAGATACGCCGCATCTAACGGACATCTGATCTGCGTCTCCGTCAAGAAAAGCAAGTGGGGCTTCTCAGTCTCAAGATGGTGGTGGACCGCAATGAGATTGGAGTGCAGTCCTCGGATGTTCGAGAGGTGCACTTGGAGTAAGAGGACGTGCATCCGCTGTACACACTTACTTTTCTTTTTAGTACCTTTCATGTTGGTTTTATGAGTGAATAGACTAGGTGGAAAATGGCAGTTGAGCGAGGTGATGCGATGCAAAACCAGCAACACGACCAGAGTTGCTGGGCCATTGGAGGTTTGATCTGGAGACTGCGGGGACGCCCGAACCCCCCCAGGGATCGCCATCGGGTCCTCTCGCCCGGTCGCCAACCGGCACGATGGGGCCACCCTGGGATTTTTCGCAGATGGCGGGGCAGCCTTTCATGTGTGGCTGGCACACTACTTGGGCCCCCAACTATCTACGGTCGGCCAGCGGAGAACCGTGCTTCGGATCCCGCTACCCTCCGCGATCAAACGTCCGACACAACAAGAGCTGGCGCATCACACCCGTTATACAACGCAACACAACTGCTCAGACCCATCTTCCACCATACGGCTTCACCAGTCATCACGCCGGAACACGACAAATCGCTTGGCGGCATGGCTTTGCCTGGTGGGTGGTAACTTTTAAGCCGGCAGCCGATGCTATGGCCTACCACCGCATTTACTGCTCGTTTAGCACTACCCAGGGGACACGTGTAGGGTGGTCAGAAATAAGTAAATCCTACGGACGCGAGCAGTACATCCCCCAAAAATTAATTTTTCCTAATTTTCTTTAATCCTAGTATGTAATCTAATGCATGTTTACACCCTATAAGGAACCTCCCTGTCAAATTTTAAGTGTGTTACAGTTTCTAAGATTTCATGATTAATCAGTGAGTGATATTTTGCTTTTAAATAGAAGATTAAAACACGATACACAACTCACTTGTGTTCCTGGTTCTCCATTTGCACCGGCTATACCAAGAGCTCCAATGGGACCCTAAAGTGAATAAAGAACTACGTAAGTTATTTGTCATTTAGAGTAACAAACATACACACATAAAAATTTTTACCTTTCTAAGAGTGTAATACTTACAGGAATTCCAGCATCACCTATCTCACCACGCTCCTTTTTTATTTTACCGTCCTAAAAAGAAAACCTTTGTAAGTTAAAACGTACATATTTCATCAGGCACGGTGTATTCTAATTTCAACTTTCTAAAATAGGGCAATGGAAACAGAGTGAGAACTTCAAGGGGGTTCCTCAAAAAGAACAGCATCAGTAATAAGAGCACAATCGATTTTCTTGCTGTCTGTACCGTTATTCCCAAATGTTGAATGCGGTAACTGCGGTCACAGATTTTAATAATAATATCTATCAAATCATTTTTGTATTTTACCATTTTTATGGTAAAGAAAAGGGAAAATCTTCAACCAGCCCTGGCAATTGCCAATAATCCAAAATTGTATATAGCAGCTTTACCCCGCGGCTTCGTCCGTCTACATAAAATATAGCCTATGTCACTTAGGAATAAAGCAGCTTTCTATTTGTAAAAAAAATTTCGTAATTGGACCAGTACTTCCAGAGATTACCTCCAACAAACAAAAAAACAAACTTTACTTCTTTATTAGATTAGTGTAGATTGATAAGTGATAGAGAAAAGATAAACAAATTACTTAACCATTACTTAAAGTGGATACTTACTAAGTTCAAACGGCAAATAGCTGAAAGAAAAATAAACATTGAAAAATGCACGGGAAGTCAAAAAGGATATTATTTTTATCTAAAAAAAGGATTATTAGCACTTGATATGACGTATTGATGACGATTCGGATACCACCAATTTTATTGAAGCTATTAGATATAGTCTGTCTAATAAGTCAACCGACTTGGGAATTTTGTTTAATATTTTCATTTAAAAAATACAAATATTCTGTACTTTTTATAAGGTTCTTCTGTTAGTAAACAATGATCTCTATCTCTTAATCAACCTTGATTATTGAACCCGTGTTGACTACATCAGATTTCATTAAATCCTAATAATTATCCAAGTCGTTTAACTTATTAGACAGACTAACCTAGACAACTCCGTGGTCTATGGTTACAAGGTGCAATATTTTTATGCTCGATACACACGGTCCGACAAGGAATACTGGATTTTGTATTTTAGGTATATATTAGTATTATTGATATTGTAATGATGTGTGCGTCTATTTAAGCGAAATAAACATGTTTTGTTTCGTCTTTCTTCTATTTGGTATAGGTAGTGAGATATTAAAGTCTTAAAATTTATTAGAAATTTTATTACCCGAAGTTAAATCCAGCTCAAAATAGTTTTTTATTTTTATTTTATTATTATTTATAGGCTCGTGTTTGACCACTGTCTCACCTGTAATAATAGTTTTGGTAACGCTTTGTTTTCCCATGTATTATACGAGTATTTTAAAACTTTTTATCTGACTGTACTAAGCAGGGTGTTTCCGAATCGGCAGTAAGCCCTCGATATTGCGTTGGGTATTTCTTACATTCACTATGTTAATAATATAATAAAATAAAAACAATGGAATACCCAGAATTTACAAATGCGATGTTATTTTTGAGGATAATTTATCACAATGTAATATTAGGAAGGGGGAAAAAATGTCAATAAAAACCGAATGATGGTACTCGCAGTAATGAATGTTCTATAATATAATTATGCCAACTTCCTATAATACAATATCCTGACTGCCTAACATCCTTATAAAGTGTTTATTATGTATGATCCCATGGAACTAGATGATTGCTAAAAATAACATAATTAATTAAGTTATTACAGATAGGTTGTATAGAGATTAAGTATAATTAGTTGATAATCAAGAAAATTATTGATTATTTTGTAGGTTTTTATTCCCATACTAGCTTTTGCCCGCAGCTTCGCCCGCGTACTTAAAATATAGCCTATGTTACTCAGGAATAAAGCAGCTTTCTGTCGGTGAAAAAATTTTAGCAATCGGACCAGTACTTTCATAGATTACCTCCTACAAACAAAAAAAACGAAAAAACAAACTTTACAAAAGAAGAAAAAAAGAAAAGAAAAAAATAGAAGGAAGAAAAGAAGGAAAGAAAAGAAGGAAGTTGGCATATTATTAGTGTAGATAATAATATGCCAACTTCCTATAATACAACATCCTGACTAACATCCTTAGAAAGTGTTTAATAAGTATGGTCCCATGGAACTATATGACTGCTAAAAATAACTTAATTAATTAAGTTATTACAGATAAGCTCTACAGAGATTAAGGGTGAGTTGCACCTTTTAACTATAACGATAACACAGCCGTTAGCAGTTGTCAAATCGTCGAATTGACCAATAGGCGGCTGTTTCACGGCTGGTTATGGTTTGGTTATCGTTATAGTTAAATGGTGCAACTCACCCTAAGTATAATTCAGTACTTAATAGTCAAGGAAATAATTGATTTATATTGTAGGTTTTTATTCCCATGTAATTGCTTATAATACAGATTATTATAATACTAGCTTCTGCCAGTGGCTTTGCCCGCGTGAAAGTAGGTTTGTTTATACTAACTTTGGACTCCCGTTCCATAATGATAACAAAATAACTTTTTGTTTTTTTTTTGGTGTGTAAAATTATCCAAATGACATCCCCTACCTTTGGGCGGAGTAGGAGATAGTGTCAGACTCTTACTGACGAAAAAAACCCACCCCGTTCCTTCGTGCCTTTCATACCGAGGCTGAGCTACCTTTCGGAGCTAACCCCAGCCCCAGTAGGCTTCGACCCAGTTGGGCCCCTGTTATTAGTGAAAATTCCTTGAGGCGCGCGGAAACAGTGGAAGTGACACTAGTGGTTTTGTCGGATCATAGGTATGTTGCACTATCGTAGTTATTAACAGTCTAAAAGTCATCAGTAATTGTTCACCATATTAAACAACCACTTTTGACATAATAAACAACTTTTGTTTTTTCATTTAAAAATGTATCATATTTTAAAAATGTTCATTATTTTTTACATTTTTTATTTCATTATCGACATTGTGCTCACATGATAGAAGCAACAAGTAATATGTAACCAAGCATTATATGTAACACATAATATGATTTAAAAGAGTGTCCATGGAGTTTCTTGCACGTTCTTCTCCATAGAGACCTACTCTTTGGAACGTGCAATTTAGCTTCACTTTTCTTGGACTGACCGACATTTGACTATTCAAAAGTGCCTGTAAATGGTCTATTTGAAATAAATGTTTTGATTGATTAGTTCACCATTCATACAAAAATAAAAATATTTAAATCGAACGTTCTAAATATTACGAAGTCTAAGCAAAGAAAGCGGTAGTACAATAGCGGAGGGGAGTGGGGATTAGGTGGGTGGGATGCTTGATGCGCTTCTGTCGCATCATTCGGACGTAGGTAGAGTACAGTAAAAAAAAAAGTTGAAATGTGTTAAATAGAAGAACGAAATCTTGAAGGTTTGTTTTTGGTCATGACGCGTATTAAAGCCGCTTCGTGAGTTCTTAGACTAACAGTTCTCTCTCTTGCTCTCATCTCTCGTAGAAAAATAATTCATAAAATTCCTGCCACAGAGCCATATATACGACGTTTTTCCCAACACGAGCCGGTATTTTGATATTTATCCAAAGCATTTCTCTATTTACATATCAATAAAAAAAAAAAAATCTGCTTACTATATTTTTTCGTACACTTTCTCTCGGAATCGCTCGTCGGCTGAAACAAAAAAAATAAGGCTAATTCCAAAAATAGTGAAGGTGAATTGAGTTTACAGCAATATATAAATTACAACAAAAAAAATGGATTGTTTATTATTTTATACTTACTGAAGTCACTTCTGGAATTTTTATTTGTGCTGAAACAAAAAAAAAACAGCCTTATTAATTATTTTTTTGGTACGGTCAACAAAAACAAAGCCCTTGCCCTTGCGACCTCGCGTTTAAATAGTTGATGAATTAGTTTACCAACTGTTTTTTTTTTTTTTTGAGATAATAATTCATCCAATGAATTCTTTCACTTTAAAGTGGAGCAAGACGCGTGCCAGAATTTTATTGACTAAAACCACTATTGCTCTTTACGTTTTACGACCACAGGTTTCCTTTTCAGGACTTCCCCGTGGCCCTAACTGTATCAGCCCTGCTGGGTCCCTACGGGTTGGCTTACCTCTCTTTAAGGCTCCTGGTCTACCATCACTGCTAATTGATATGATTTTCTTAAATTTTAGGCAAATTTTTTTTGTGGTGGAAAATCATAAAATAACTCCTTCCGCTTGGGATAGAGCGAGAAGTATCAGATTTTAAGTGACTATTACTATATACTGTTCCTTCAGTTGCTTTATAGATACATTTCGGCGTCGCGGTAGCTTTTTCGAACATTTCCGCGACCCTAGCAGGTGTCATTGCTGACCTGTCTTTGAAGGGCGGCTGAATATAAGGTGCTAGATAGAGGATGGCTAGTCTCAAATTGCTTGCCAACCTTAAACCCTACACCCTACAGTGGCCGCAGTAACTCTTTCGAACTTATATACATCTGTATGTTGTCAGCCTTGTTTAACTCTTTTGTAAAATGAATTTATTAAATCTATTGACAACAACCGTGTACATTTTAACCCTTTAAGTCAATTTCCATGATTGTCAAACAGGGTTAAATTCAAAATCTTCGGGTTCAATGTCAAATCTGTGCTGCTTTACGGGTGCTAAACGTGGAAGGTGAAAGGAGATCTCACGGCAAATTCAGGTTTTCATAAACCGATGTCTTCGTCGCATATCCTCGAAACTTACTGGCCCTTAACCATCTCTAACCTAGAGCTGGTAAAGAAATGCCGCGAAAATCCGATCGACCATCAGATTAATCGTCGTTTGTGGAGATGCATTGGTCATATGCTTAAAAGGTATTTTGATCATATACCTAAATAACATTAAGCTTTCGACTGGAATCTTCAATGGATAAGGAAGCGCAAATCTGGCGACGCACCGTGTTGACTGAAGCGACGGCCATCGGACTGACATGGAGCGAGGTGAAGCGTAGAGCTCAAGACTGGTCGCGATGGGTGACTACTATCAACGCCCTCTGCCCCAGCTAGCGGACATATTCGTTGGAAATTCCAGATTGGAGACCAGAGATAACAATTATCACACAACGCCATCTAGTCTCAAGCTAAGCAGAGTTTGTGTTATTTAATAACACTTTGCATGACCTATAAATCTAACCCTGAACCTTGGGCTCAGCAGTAATGCTTAACAACATTAGACCGTGACCCAAATTCCAAGTTCGCTTTTTTGAATTGTTAGCCAGCAGCTTGACCTGCATAAAGTGGAAAATTATTCCAAGAGAACATATTTCTGGGATCAAAAATATCTTAAACACGATTTTAGGCCATGTTCTACCCGTGTATCTACCTAAATATGTTTAGACATTTAAGCGAGTTTTCATGTGAAGTGACATACAGTGTGATTAATTAATCAATTACATCCATCACCTTCATTTCAGCCTTAAGATATCCACTGCTGGACATAGGCTGCCCCCAAGGGTCGCCACAACCATTGGTCCTGTGCATCTCGCATGCATCTGATTCCCGCAACCCTCACCATGTCGCCGGTCCATTTTTAACCGACTTCAAAAAGGAGGAGGTTCTATTTTCGGCTGAATGTATGTTTTTTTTTATGTATGTTCACTGATATCTCGGTCAATTGTGGACCGATTTTAAAAATTCTTTTTTTGATTGAAAGGTTATGCTTCCAAGTTGGTTCCATAGAAATATTGTTATGATCTGATTATGAACTTCGAAGATATGGAACAGAACTCCTCATAGAATCACAGCAGAACTGTGGTTACGAGTAAAGTTGCTTTGTTTATACGTGTAGTCGATGACTGACTGTCAGAAAGGGGGGGGGGGTGTATCAAACTAATCTGATGATGAAGCCAGAAGGTAAATTAATGTAATCTAACCGTGTTTCGGATTATTAGAATCGTTATGAGATGCACTGTGGCTATAACTTATTTAAGTTTGTCTAAGGGGTACTTTTTAGTGGTAACCATAACTAAAGAGTGTAAAATAAAAAAAAAATTACAAAAAAAAAATAGCCAACTTCAATGTTAAAAAACACTGAAAAGTATAAAATAACTTTAATTTCGGAAGTTGGTGTTAAATAACGAAGAGACAAAACTATTATAATTATGTAGAAACACCGACTTCCAAAATTAAAGTTATTTTATACTTTTCAGTGTTTTTTAACATTGAAGTCGGTTATATTTTTTTTGTAAAAAGTTTTTTATATAGGAGGCTTTCGGCTGTGTGTCCCGGAGCGCGGTAGTCACTCCACAACCTTTCGGCCCCATTGACCATCTAGATGGATGACTGCGAGTAATGTACCCTATCCACTGCCTCTATTGTTTTGTGATTCTTCGGGCTATGTCGGCAACCTTGGTTCTCCTTCGGATATCTTCATTTCTGCCCTTAAAGACCCTTAAGCGTTCTGGGTATATACTTTTTACCTGATTACGGCAAAGCCAAAGGAGGGTTATACCATTGACATTATCGATGTGGATTATTTTTTTAATGCCCAATGAAATTAATTCTTTTTCTACTTATCCGTTTGCACATAATATTATTATTTTCAGTTTTTTATATACATATTCAGCTATAATTTTTTTTTAGTTACCTAGCAGAAAATGCATACTTTTACAATACTTGTAAGTATTTGTAAATTAAATAATAATTAGCTGACCGGGCGAATTTCGTACCGTCTAACAGACAATGAATATAGTATATATATCTTTCTATGTAGTCAACCGATTGCGAGGAAACAAAAGTTAAATAATATTATATATCAATTTACAAACAATTTCATTGTATAAAAGTTATCTACATCAGTTTCGTACTGTAATTTTACGTGTTACGCGCACAACTAAAAACTTTTACAGATTCAATAAATGTAAGGATATATATATATATATATATCGTCATTTCCCTGCGACATAGATATATATATATAAATATATATATATAAATATATATCAGGGATTTCAAGAAATCCCTAGGGATATCACGAAATCCCGTCAGATGTCGAATATTTTTGCTTATAACGTCTTCTTACTAAAAATATCTAGTGTTATGACGAAACACCAATTTATCGTCAGTGGTATGTCGTTTCACTAAACTACTCGTAAATGTAGTGAAAAAACAAAATTACAAATTAACTGGGGCATTTTTATTAGAAAATAAACTTTTAATCAACTAAACCATAATAATCTGACAATGATATCGGGTATTATACCTTTTCATATTACGTGAATTCGTTTATCAGGTACAAAAAATAATGTGGGTTTAATAAAAATTTATAAAATAAAAATAAAAAATTACTTCTAAAAGTATGGCTCGATTTTTATTCGACAATATCCGCTTTTCTAACATTTTACTAGATTTAGTTTAGTGAAAAGACATATCACTAGATTTTTTCGTAAGAAGACGTAATAAACAAGAATATTTGTCATCTGCCGGGATTTCGTAATATCCCTAGGGATTTCGTGAAATCCCTGATATCGTCATTTCCCTGCGACATATACAAAACTGAAATGTTAGACCCTAAAGCATGGACTAGACGGTTGCAATTCAGCGTCCCAAGAGAGGTCACCTTGGTTCGGTTTGGTTTGTGTGTTTGGATTGTGTTGCGGCTACATGGATTTCCTTGCCGAAATCTGTGTTCAGGAAAGAAAAAGAGTAGAATTCCTTGCAGAAATCTGTGTTTCCCCATGGCTACAACCGAGAATCTTTAAGTCAAGAGTGAGTAGGTTACTTCTAGGCAAGCGCGCTGCATCGTCGACCGTATTGTCGCTTTCCATCATCTGGATTGTAACCATCAGTAGCCCGATTCACGTAATGAAAACCGTAACGATATCGTAGCGATTTAGTCGTTTAGACCATTTCCGTATTTACATCCATAAATCGAGTTTGAACGACACCGATTTTAAAGTCGTTTGGAATTCGTCGCTTTTGGATAGGACTTCGATCGAACGACTATAAAACTTCAACGATATTTGGCTTGTTTGATTTTACGTGAATTAGGCTACTGGTCCATGCTTTAGCGCCGCTGTGTTAATGAGAAACTATTTCTTGTTTTTAATAGAAAACTATGAAACAAGTGTATATTAAATAAGTGTATGAATAAGTCATCATCCCCATCAGTCCCAGTGTAAAGGATCTCGGTTTGCATCTCGACTCGACGCTTGGCTGGCAAAGTCAGGTTTCTAGTGTCTGCCAAAGAGTCAACGGGACTTTGCGGTATCTGTATCATCTGAGGAACTTTTTGCCCGCGAAGACGAAGACTATGCTTGTGCAAACTTTAATTTTCCCTATAGTCGACTATGGTGACGTGTGCTACTTTGACCTGAACGCGGTGTTGCTGGATAAACTAGACAGGCTCTTCAACAACTGCATTCGGTTCATATTTAACCTTAGAAAATATGACCATATTTCTACTTATAGATCTGAACTTAAATGGATGCCAATTCGCCAGAGAAGAAATGTGAGCGCACTGACTACACTTTTCTCTCTGCTCAACTCTCCCACGCCTCCATCCTATCTCATAACTCACTTTCAATTTCTTTGTTCTTCACACGCAAGGAATCTGCGTTCTTCAAACAATCTCCTTCTGCTCTGTCCTTCTCATACTTCTGATTTTGTTCATTCTTCCTTCTATATACAGTCCATCCGTCTGTGGAATGCGCTTCCTCCCGATATCAGGACGGCCGAAAGTCGGTATGCATTTAAGCGGAAGTTGCGGAATCATTTTCTACACCAATAGCAGAATCGTCTCAAAACTTCTGTCCTTACTTTATATCAATATATATATATGTAGTATATATATTATATTAAATATATATGTATGTGTATTTTATCTATAATTATGTATAATTTTTACTCTTGGTGTAATACCAAAATTTTCTTTTTGTGCGCCTACCATATTGTCTCTTCACCACCCTAGGTTGACTGGTAGAGAATGCCTAAGGCATTAAGTCCGCCTATGTACTTTGTGTTGCATGAAGATTAAATAAATAAATAAATAAATAAATACTTCATGAATAAAATAAAATATGACGTGTTTATTATTGCGTCTACTTCATGTAAACACAATTTTTCCTTAACTCATCTTTAAATGGTTCACCATAAGTTGCACTACACTCATCGTTTTACTTTTAATTTGCAATAAAATAACATAAACACAATAATGACGGTTTACGACACTTCCATATTTTTTTAACTTTTTTTTTATGTGGCAAATCATCTAATGACTTCTCCCGCTCTAGGGTGGAGCCACTTCTCAAAGAGGGGACTTACCACTATAATTATGGCGTGCCTAACTTCTTTAAAGTGAGGGCGTTAAAAAACATAATAAACACACATACACAAAACAACGAAAAAATCTCTGAAAACTGTAAATTTGAATGCTACTAAAAAACAAAACAGTTTTTGGAAGTCACTGGTAAAGTGTTTTGTTTAATTATTTAATGAAAGAACTTCTAATACCTATTATTAATACCGTCACTTACTGGACGCCCAAATGAGGATGTCGTTGAGGTCAACCCACAGAGTGGTGTGAAGATCTAATCGTGTACGCGGGGCAAAATTTCTAATAAATCTTCTAAGTTAGAGCCAAATCACACGATGCGGTGCGTCGCCACACCACATCGTGTGGTTTATCTCTCAGAGGGGTTTTGAAGGAGAAGGGGGAAGTCTTTACCTAGCTGTAGCTTACAATAAATAGTAGAAAAAACCGGCCAAGTGCGAGTCGGACTCGCCCATGGAGGGTTCCGTAGCAGCAAGTAACATAATATAAAAGTTCTTGTAGTTCGTTGTAACTTTGATCGATGTTTTAATAATAGTGTATTTTTTTAGATTTATGACGTATTAAAAAAAAACTACTTACTAGATCTCGTTCAAATCAATTTTCGTTGGTAGTTTACATGGTAATGTACATCATATATTTTTTTTAGTTTTATCATTCTCTTATTTTAGAAGTTAGAGGGGGGGGGGGACACACATTTTACCACTTTGGAAGTGTCTCTCGCGTAAACTATTTAATTTAGAACAAAATGATATTAGAAACCTCAATATCATTTTTGAAGGCCTATCCATAGATACTGCACACGTATGGGTTTGATGAAAATTTTTTTTTTGAGTTTCAGTTCTAAGTATGGGGACCCCCAAAATTTATTGCTTTTTTTCCATTTTTGTATGAAAATCTTAAAGCGGTTCACAGAATACATCTACTTACTAAGTTTCAACAGTATAGCTCTTATAGTTTCGGGAAAAAGTGGCTGTGACATACGGACGGACAGACAGACAGACAGACAGACAGACATGACGAATCTATAAGGGTTCCGTTTTTTGCCATTTGGCTACGGAACCCTAACAAAGACGTGTGGCACTCGGGGACTGCCGCGGTAAAGCTATTGCATATCAGTTTTATCAACTTATGCAATTATAATTATTTATTTATTTTATTTATGCAGTATTTTTTTTCCTTTGTTTTTTTTTCTTTGATATTAATTGAAGTTACACTTTCACACATTGAATTGAATTTTGATTGATTGTTCACTCATTTGTTTTCTTATCGGTCACCACGCTCAAAAAACAAATGAGTGGGGGGTGTTAGGTTATTTTCGTTACGGAATTTCTGGATTCGGTCTCCACGCTTAAGGGCCAAGCGCCCGAAAAGTGCCATAAAACAGTGATTTTCTGAGGCCTACTCCTCCGTAACGGCCTAGTCAATTGGTTTGAAAAAAATATATGTTTATTATAGATTCATGAACAATAATATCAATATTTGATTTTTTCGTGCAATTAATACTTTTGTCAAAAAAAAAAATTTAGCAATTTCGCAACGTTTCCCTACTCCTTCGAAACGGCTTGGACCTTTAGAAACATTTTTACACATAAAAATTGGTGGTTAAATATTCTTCAAAGTGAACATTGCATATGTAAATCAATCAATATCTCGCAGAGAAAATGGATTTAAAGCGCTTTTCGGACGCTGCTGGCCGCAAATAAATGCACAGATTTGCATACTGCCGCCTAGGCGAGTGCGAGAGTTGCGTTCACATAATTTCGGTCAGATGGTTCAAGGGACTATACACCTTAAAGCCCGCGATAGAAGCTATGCAATAGCTTAAAATTACAAATGCGAACACATATGAAAAATGTTTTTATTCAACCTGCGTGGAGAATATTGACACGTGGAAAGTTAAACCATGACCTCGATTATACTACCAGTTTCCTTGGGAAAAAATAATAATAATATTCCTCAACTTTCACAGAACGCCGTCTAGTCCCATATTAAGTAGACTCTGTGCCATGAGTACAAGACAGCGGTTACTTATATATTTCTAAATACATTCATATTATAGACTAGCTTCTGCCATCGGTTCCACTCGCATGAGAATGGGTTTCTCCTCCTCCTCTTCTTACTCTCGCCTACGTTATACAAGGAAACCAAGAGCAAAATTTCACGCTCTTAGTCCCAGTACTTTTTTTTATGGTGGGAAAAAATCATTCAATGACAACCCCCGCTCTTGGGCGGAGCGGTAGATAGTGTCAGACTCTTACTGACTAAAAGACCCACCCCGTTCCTTCTAGCCTTCATACCGGGGCTCGAGCTGTCTTTCGAAACTAACCCTGGCCCCAGGTTCCAGTACTTCCCGATGTGCGTTATTATGCCAATAAGTCACTTTCTCCGTTATATTACAAAATATAAATTACACTCAGACACAGGACAAACGATCGTGTTCAATACATAATCGTTTGTCTTGGATGGTAATCGAATCTACGACCTCTAGCATGGCAGTCAATGTCACTAATCACTAGACCAGCAGGAAAGTCAATAACATATTTAGTCAAAATACAATAAATTACTTTTGAGACAGGCAAAACCTTGAGCAGAATATAAATATGATAAAATAAATTATTTAGTACTTACCTGATGTATTTTGAAGCCCATAAGTTACAAAAACCAGAAATACTATGCACGATGGCAATTTAACGTCCATTTTTACAAACACCAGAGCCATACTGACATGAATAGGAAAACAGATATACTTAGGTATTCATGGAATTTATTTTTCCGTGTCAAATCTATTTATAGATGAAGATGTCATCAACTTTGCTTAGTATCTACACTATATATATATATATATACATATATATATATATGTATATATATATGTATATATATATATTTATATTATAAATAAATAATATTATAAAGAGGTAAAGTTGTTTTTTTGTTTGTAGGAGGTAATCTCTGAAAGTACTGGTCCAATTGCTAAAATTTTTTCACCGATAGAAAGCTCCTTTATTCCTGAGTGGCATAGGGTATATTTTAAGTAAGCGGGTTAAGCCACGGGCAAAAGCTAGTATCACATGAAAATACCCCTTTTACACAGAAAAGAAATAGGGTGGATAAATAAAATAATACTTAATTCAAGTTTTGTTTGCATTTATTAGTGTTTTGAAAAATATAGTTACATAAAAGTAAAAATAAAACAGTATTATATGCTTCCTTAATTCAAGAACTTTGAATACCTATCTAGAAATTACAGTTAGAATCGAATAAAAAAAATATATAATCTAATAGTTTACAGTAATAATGAAAAGATATCCAATAATAATGAATTTTACTCATAGAAAACACAAATTTTTATTAATAATCTGAAAAGCTTCACTGTTATAATTTAATTTAGGAATTCGTACATCAATAATAGGTAATCTATTTACTATAAAACTTTCCAGTTCAATGTAAGTTGACGCCTCGGTAGAACTTCTTCCCTGAAATAATTATCGTAATTAATATCCTAGTCATACTGAATACAGCGACACTGAGTTACTCTCCCATGTTGTCACTTTTTTGTCGGTTACATTATGGAAAGCGCAATTCGAACTGTATAACTTATGTCCCATATACCCATTCCACACTGACCTCTACTATTTAACACACTGGACTAGCGGCTGCCAAAGTGCTTTTGTGCCCGTATGATATTCGCCATTTTGGCGCTGTCAGCCGTAGCGAGTGTCTACGGTACTAAAACCAGTAATGTCGCGCCGCTTACAATACACACATGACTAACTTATTCATAGGTTATATTTCATTCTTGAAGCAGGAATAACACGGAATATTAATTCGAATTGCAAAAATACTTTAGAGTACTGTACACTTCTTATTGAATAAATTCACTTCTAGTGATTAAATAAACTGTAAAAAGTAGAACGCCTATTCAGAGTTGAATCCACGACGTACGACTTTTAAATTGAGGCCATTTCCAGTGACACTGGACCACCAGTGCTCATGGGGCCGAAGCCAACTCGTATAGGCACTTTAAACACTGCTGTATCTTGAGGAGTGGAGAGGTATACTATGGCTATCAGGACAGTATTGGTAAAACGGTCAAAATTGTTATCAGTATCCTACTAGATTACAATAGAGCATGTTTGCTCTAGCAAATTTCCACCCAAGTCAGCCTTTAAAAGCAAGGAAGATCTGGGAACTTTGTTCCTTGTCAGTGTTCAGTACAGCCGGTCAACAAAGGCTTTTTTATTATAATCTTATTGTTACTGTGATCGAATTAGTAGAAAGCCCTTTTTTGGTGGGGAAAATTATCCAATGACAACCCCCGCTCTTGGGTGGAGCGGGAGATAGTGTCAGACTTTTACTGACTAGTAAACCTACCCCGTTCCTTCAAGCCTTCATACCGGGGCTCAAGTTACTTTTCGGTTAACCCTGGCCCCAGTAGTCTTCGACCCGGCTGGGCCCCTGCTATTGCTGACAACTCCTTGAGGCCCGCGGGAACAGTGCGCACCGTCGACGACTTGAGCTTGGTCCGGACAGCTACCGGACGGTCGGACAGCGAGCTACCCATTGCTCACTGTCCGCAAGCCCGCGCCTACGGTGGCTGGATATCGGGATCGGAATCCCGGCCGCGGCGAGAGCGCCGTTACCTGATGCGGTCGGCCTCCTCCTTTGCGAGCATTACTGCTTCGCAGAAGTCGGCGACCGCCTGCCACTCCTCCTCGCTTCGGACCATGGCCTCAACCAAGGCCCAGCATGAGAGGTCTCCGCCGCCGACCGCCCCCACGAAATTAGTAGAAAGCCCTGTGTTGGCTTAAATCTAGTAAGTCAACTAACAAATAGCGAATACAAAGGCGCCAAGTGCGAACGGCATTCAGTCGTAGGGCCGCATCAGCCGCGGCTGCACTTCGCTCTAGGGGCATTCGAACGCCGTCAAACAAAAAGTAAATAAAAATACTTGTTCTTACCGTACACCCATCAGTTTCAGATGGTACAGAATAAAACATCGGAGATCTTTTAGTTGGTTTTGGTCCAATCAAAACATCATTCCAAGTCAAAAGCTGCAAAACTGATGATACGTTGAATTTGGATACGCCGTCGTTTTCAGGAAAATCATTGAGGCAGTTGTACACAAGCGTTTGACGTACATATGTTGATCTCTCCTGTAGCCAGGTTATTTGTTGCTGAGTTAACTGTAACAAATATATCTTAAAGAATTTCGTTGAAAAAATGGTTATATCTAAATTTTATTCAAATCGGGACACCACTATTTTTTAATTAATACAAAAAAATAGGGCTCTATCCGTGCCCATTACTGACTCTATTTGTGTAGTCAAAAGCAAAAAAAAAAACGAAATCCCAAAATTATCCACGAAAATTTGACATAATTGGTAAATTCATAATTGAATCAATCATTCATAACAATTGCTACTAGAAAATAATTCATGCAGTGTTTTTTTTTTTTTAATCGCCATTCATTCATTCCACAATACAATATTAAAGGGGGAAGGCCACCCAAGAAATTCAAAGTGGCAAAGTCGGCATTGCACATTGAAGCTCATGGCTACTATTTTCTGAAACAGCGAGGAAATTTTATTAATTGATTATTATTTGCCTAAAGGGACTACAATGAACAGCCTTTACTTCGCTTAGTTACTGAGTCAGTCACGTGAGGCAAACGTACAGAAAAGACACGGCAAGTTGGCGCGCGGAGTGCTTTGTCTGCACGAACGTGGCCGTTCACACACCTCGACTTGCGACGGATGCCTTAAAATTTACGTGCTTTACAGAAATTATAATAATAATAATATAATATTCTACAACTACCACACAACCCCGTCTAGTCCCAAGCTAAGCAGAGCTTGTGTTATGAGTACTAGACAACTGATATACCTACTTATATATTTCTAAATCTTCTTCTTCTTCTTCCTGCCCTTATCCCATATTACTTGGGGTCGGCGCAACACGTTTTCTTCTTCCATTCTGTCCTGTCACCCGTCAAACTATCACTAATTCCCTTTTCTTTCAAATCACTTCTCACACAATCCATCCATCTTATTTTCGGCCTTCCTCTCCCTCTCAATCCATCTACATGTATACTCAGAACATAAATATATTTCTAAATACATACATATTATAGATAAATTACACTTAAACACAGAACAAATGATCGTGTTCAACACACAAACATTTCTCCTGAGTGGGAATCGAACCCACGACCTGCGGCGTAGCAGTCAGGGCCACTGACCACTAGACCAACAAGACACCAATTGACCACCCACCTTACAGTCCAGACTTGGCTCTCAATGACTTTTTCCTTTTTTCTAATTCAAAAAAGGAGCTACGGGGCGAAGATTTTCAGACGACAATGAGATTGATAGTGATTGTAGACACCCATTTTGAAGAGATATGTTAAGAATATTTTTTTGGTGGTATAAAAGCATTATATTCACGTTGTGAAAAGTGTATTTCACTTGAGGGGGATTACATTAAAAAATAAATAAAAAACTGTATATTTCCTTCATTAAAAAAACCCCAGCGAAGACGTGTTCGCTCAGTCAGTTTTTTTTTTTTGGTCTTTCTCTTATGTCTCTAATTACGGTATTTGAAAGGTCCTCCATTCACCATAATCTGCAGGTTACATTTAAGTCTAATTTATAGCAAACTAATCAGTTTTAAATACTTTATGTGATTTCACACGTCAATTTTATAGATATCCTATAAAAACCGTGTTATATTTTTTTTTAATAAGGGCTGTTCTTGTTTACTCTTTCAAAAGACTTAATTCAAGGTTTTCCAACATGTTAAGGAGCGCAGCATTCTCTGAACAGATCGCGTTCGAAACAGTTCACTATGTTCCAAAATGTAAGTCGCTGATGCGGCTCTAAAAGCTGCTCAACTTGAATGGGACTGAGCAAGACATATCTTTTTTTTTTATAGTGGGAAAAAATCATCCAATGACAACCCCCGCTCTTGGGTGGAGTGGGAGATAGTGTCAGACTCTTATTGACTAAAAGACCCACCCCGTTCCTTCTTGCCTTCATACCGGGGCTCGTGCGCCCTTTAGGATAACCATGGCCCCAGTAGGCTTCGACCCGGCTGGGTCCCTGCTGTTTCTGACAACTCCTTGAGGCGCGCGGGAACATTGCGCGCCGTCGACGACTTGGGCTTGGTCCGGACAGTTACCGGACGGCCGGACAGCGAGCTACCCATTGCTCACTGTCCGCAAGCCCGCGCCTACGGTGGCCGGAAATCGGGATCAGAATCCCGGCGGCGGCGGCGGTGGCGATAACGCCGTTGCCTGATGCGTTCGGCCTCTTCCTTTGCGAGCATTACTGCTTCGCAGAAGTCGGCGACCGCCTGCCACTCCTCCTCGCTCCGAACCATGGCCTCAACCAAGGCGCGGCGCGAGAGGTCTCCGCCGCCGATCGCCCCGACGAGGGCACGGCGATGCTCCGCCCAAGCAGGGCACACCTCGACTGTGTGCTCCACCGTGTCCTCCGAGCGTTCCGTACAGTGGCGACACCCGGGCGTCACTTCCGCACGAATCCGGTGCAGGAAACTCCCGAACGTCCTCGGTGAGGACCTGCGTCATGCGGAAGGTAAGGACGCCGTGAGGTCTTTCCAGCCACGCCTCAAAGAGGGGACTTACCGCCATGATTGTGGCGTGCCCAGAGCAAGACATATCCGCCGCACGTCTAACGAGCTGTGAGCCTGCAAAACGCAGGATTATACAGCAGAGCGTAAATGGCTGATTCAAAAGACTTTAAATAAATTAATTTAACTTACTTGATATAAAGAATATAAGACATCATTCTGTGGTTGACTTAACCAAAAATCCTCAGTTCCTAACTTCACGAAGGCAAAAGCAACATTAGGTTCTTTTATACATGTTTCTTGAGTCGTCATATTGCAGTATACTTGAAATAGGTTTGACTTAGGTCCCATTGTGTAATATCCTGTAAAAACAATCTCATTTAAAACGCAATCCACAGGGGCCGCCTCGCCGTCCGATAAGTACTAGGCCTGAGTCGACGGGTTTTTCCTGAGTACCCCGATGACTCTGATCTTCGAGGCACCCGTCTTAGAGTACCCAGATTTATTTTTATCTTGACAAACTCATTTAAAAGGCAGTTTAGCTTAAAGTAATCTAACACAGTAATGTGGCCCAGCAGGGTCCAAGGGGCTGCAGGGTCAAAGGGGCCCAGCAGGTTTGAAGCCTACTGGGGCCATGGGTGATGCGAAAGAGATCCCCGAGGCCCTGGAACAATGGGAAAGAAGGAACAGGAGTGGGTTTTTAGGCAATAAAAGTCTGACACTATCTCTCGCTCCGCCCAAGAGCGGGGGATATCATTAGGTGATTTTCCCACCTAAAAAAAAAAAAAGACGTGTGGCACTCGGGGACTGCCGCGGTAAAGCTATTGCATAGCATTTTTATCAACTTATGCAATTATAATTATTTATTTATTTTATTTATGCAGTATTTTTTTTTCCTTTGTTTTTTTTTCTTTGATATTAATTGAAGTTACACTTTCACACATTGAATTGAATTTTGATTGATTGTTCACTCATTTGTTTTCTTATCGGTCACCACGCTCAAGGCCCGCGATAGAAGCTATGCAATAGCTTAACAGACTTATCCTAATATAATCTATTGTAATCTTAATTATATATGTAAAATATGTAATGTAATCATATACATCGTAATCGGGGTACTCCGAAATGGGTGCCTCGGGGATTGGGGTACTCAGGGAATAACCCTGGTCGACGGCGTGTTGTTCTCCACGGCTCGCGCGACTATCGAAAATGTCCTGATGATAACCGTGGAATGAAGTACATTGTATTTACTGTACCTTTTCCTAATATCGGCCGCCTCCTTCGCTAGAATATTTTAGGTACTCACCACTGCTGACACCAGGTGGTGCATATTTACAAGTAACTGTGGCTGGTGATTCTTGTGTCCCAAAATTTTGAGCATATCCATCGTAACCTGAACAGTTAATTATTTATATATTCCTCTATTCTGACAAAAACATATGTTATAGTATCATACTGTGAATTAATTACTCAATGATGTTGTGTTTGAAATTAAATTTAACATTCAAACTATCCAGAATAATAATGATAATATTTTTTTTTTATATATATTAATATGATATTGTTAAAAAAATATTTAAAAATGTAAATGAATCGCTAGCCTGTTCGTCTAGTGGTTCGTGGCCCTTAGTGCTATGCTGAAGGTCGTGGGTTCGATTCCCACCTAGGACAAATGTTTGTGTGATGAGCATGATCTTTTGTTCTGTGTCTGGGTGTAATTTATATATATATGTATGTATTTAGAAATATATAAGTATGGTTATCAGTTGTCCAGTACTCATAACACAAGCTCTGCTTAGCTTGGTTGTGTAGTTGTGAAATATTATTATTATATAAAATTATGAAACCTACAGGAAATATGCCGGTGGCGGCGTTTTGTGATTGTGGTCAGTGGCCTATGTGCGGGGGCTCTTACACAAGCCAATTTATTGATGCTAGGTTTCTAACACAGTAACATTTTGACTTAGTTTTTGCTAGGGACATGGATGTACCATAGGTTATTGCTGCCTCTCATTTAAAAAAAAAATCGCTTGAAACCTGCGGCGCGGCGCCAAACCAAACCCTTTGAAGTATTCGTTTCGAGTGCAAGCAAAAATGAACTTAGCGGTGGTCAGGTGGAAGTGTCTTTGATGGTACCTAAAAGAGAACCATGGTCGTAGAACGCAAAGAAGAACGACTGAGTAACAAAGATGTGGTTTTAGACAGTAGGTACGACACGCTGCCTCCTAGAGCGGGAAAAATTGAATGCTTTCCTACCTCAAAAAAAGGATATGCTAGAGCGGTTTACACAATAATTATATAATAATTCCTTCTCTCGTCCTTCTGATACTCCCTGTAGGTCGCATCGTAAATATCTCCTTCAATCCCCTCCCCATTCCACCGATTTCTATTCCTTCTCCTTCACTTTGCACACTCAACTCACTACCGCCTGACATTAGGGGCTGCCTAACTTTTACAGTTTTCAAAAAAAGGGGTGAAAGAACACTATCTTTCTATTTCGTCATAGTTGCTTAAAAGCATCATTGCGTCAAAGCAACATTAGTCAGTATGTATTTTTTTTTTGCGATATTTATTCTACTATATGTATTTATATATTTATGATAGTATATGTATTTATATTGTAGGTAAATTCTTATAATAATTGTTTTGTTTGTTTCTGTTTCCTTTCACTTTTACACACGGTGTCTACATCTCTTTTTCTCCAATGCTCCTTTCGCGGGTATGCTGGAAGAGATTTAGAAATAAGCATCACCTATGTACCTATTTTTCTATTTCCGTCTTCTTTGCTTTTATAAGTTAAGTGTGTACATGAACTGTTAAATAAATAAATAATAATAATATAATATTCCACAACTACCACACGACGCCTTCTAGTCCCAAGCTAAGCAGTGCTTGTGTTATGAGTCCTAGACAACTGATAAACATGTTTCTAAATGTCTAAATATGTTATAGATAAATTACACCCAGACACAGAACAAATGATCGTGCTCAACACACAAACATTTGTCCTGGGTGGGAATCGCACTCACGACCTCCGGCATAGCTGTCAGGGCCCCTATCCACTAGACCAGCCAACCAGTCGCAATATTATGCAACATATAGTATATTATTAGCCATATTGGTACCTGTGCACTTGAAGTAATAATTGATTTGTAAAATTTATAACTAAAATAAAACTGATTATATAGGGTGACTGGTAATTAGTGACCTATACGAATATACACGTGATTGTACTCATGAGTACAAACAACTTTCCCAAAAAACTTTTTTTATCGTAAAAAAAAAAAGAAACAAATCATCATTTACATACGGCGCGTTTTCCGCGGTAACTGTTATTATTACCTACGTCACTACAGCACGGCAAAGGGAACGGTACGGGCAAGGGAGGGGGGAACGTGAGGCGCTTTACTACTAGTAAGTACATTGCTCTTTCCCGAGCGCGCGCGAATTTCAAACAGCTGTTTTGTTATTATGATAAAACTAATGAGTATAAAAAAGTTTCTTTGAGTAAGTTGTTTGTAATCATAAGTACAACCACGTGTATTACTATCGGTCACTAATTACCAGTCACCCTACATTTGACTCTCACGAGTCAAAAAATTAGGATAGTTCTGTAACACGAAGTCTGAGTGACTCGTTCTCTAGCGTTTTCTTATTATCCTAGATTGATGAATAAGCCACCACAGTGTCTCAAGACGAAAGTCTATGACCAGTGTGTGTTGCCAGTGATGACATAATAATATGGTTCCAAAACGTGGTCGCTCACAATGGGCCTCATTAGAAGGTTTAAAGGCACCCAAATGGCAATGGAAAGGGCTATGCTCGGAGTTTCCTTGCGTAGTCCAGTCTAAAATGAAGATACCCGCAGGAGAACCAAGGTTGCCGACATAGCACGAAGAATCGCCAAACTTAAGTGGCAATGGGCAAGGCATATTGCTCGCAGAACAGATGGCCGTTGTGGCGACCACGTGCTGGAAAGTGCAGCGTTGGAAAGCCTCCTACAAAGTGGCCTATGTCCAACAGTTGACGTCTATCGACTGAAATGATGTACAAGCGTTCTTGTACATAGTGGTACATAGGCGGACTTAATGCAAAAAGGCTTTTCTAACGGTCAACCTTTGGGTTAAAAAAGACAACACTGTGGTAGATTTGCACAATAAACAAATAACAGATACTTCAAACGGAAAAAAAAGTAATTTATAATAATAAAATACTTAATAATACAATCCTGGCGCTAAAGTGACGCATAATCAGCGGTTTTGAAAATAAAAAAGGCAGAAATTCAAAGTGAACTTTTTTTTTATTATTATTGTGGGAAACTGACCTGAGCTATCGAAAAATGTATTTCAACGTTTTGTTGAAATACAAAATGCTTTAAAATCCTAGCCTGAGCTCCTAGGTTTTGCACCAATATTTTTGCTGTGTTTATTAACAGACGCAGGTGAAATTTCCAAAACACAAAATACTTACTATTTTGTTTGTTATTGGTATGATCAGTTTCACAACATGTTGCATCTAATCCAGGTGGACCAGGAACACCAGGAATTCCTGGAAATCCCTGAAAAAAATAAGTATACAGAGTTATGTGCATAACACTAATAACCTTGCATGACTAATTTACTAAAATTATAACGAATAGCTTTTGTTCTATGAGCTTTTACAAAACATAATTAATTTTCCAGAAACAATCCGTCAAGATTTCGTTCTGTATTTTGCTATACCTACCTACTTCCCCCCCTGCCTTTTTGTATGAAAATCTGATGAACCAAAATATAAAACTCATAGAAAGAAAAGAAAAGAAAGAAAGAAAAAAAACTTTTATTCGTACCTCACACAAACAGTAAAAAAAAATTAAAAAAAAATTCTATATATATATAAACTCTTTATACAAGCCACTTTTGGTGAATTTTTTACATGTAAAGTGTGCTGTGCATTTTGCATATGATCTATTTATCAAAAACCATAAAGCTAAAATGACATCATTGTATTTATGTATTATATTTTTATATACAACACATTTCGTATCTAGCAACATTTTACATAATTTTCATTTCAAATATACGCTCCAAAAGATGATGAGTAATCCCGAAGTGGTACCCAAATGCGGTCAGTAAGATGGGAATACCCGCCGTGTCTTTGTGGAGGTGATGGGCGGCGGCTACTTCTCCTGTCCTATTCTCTCTCAGTCCAAAGCAAGGGCTGAGACGCCGGAGATGCCCCGGGCTCCGGGAGTCTCAGAACAATTCCCGGCCCCCGTAGATGTGAGCTTGCGGATGGCGAGCAATGGGTCGCTTACCATCCAGTAAGAACCAAGTCCGGGTCGACGCCGCGTTGTATTCCACGCGCACCTCAAAGTGATATCAACAAGATTGACGGGGTCAGATACGGCCGATACCTGCCTAGGCTGTGGATGGTTCGAAAGAGTTACCATGACCCGCACAAAGGGCTACCGAACGAGTACTCTATAAGTTTATTCTCCATTCACAATAGCATTAAACAAAAGAGGTTCATAGAAGCTTTATTTTTCGAGATAAATTCAATTTTTTTTAATAAATACTGGGTTCAATATAACATTTTAACATAACTTACATAGATTTTGATTATTATAAGGTAAGTACTAAACACTTAGGTAAATGAAATGATTTTTTTTTTAAATAAACAATTTAAAAAAAAAGCGTATGAACAAGTTTCCTCCTTACAAAACATATCAATTGTACACAATCCAAGAAAACAAGATAATTATTTAACTACATTAGTAAAATTCTTCATCATCTTCGGATGAGACAATTACAGGTACCTATAGTTAACTTCTGTCTAATACTCTAACGATAGTGAATAGAGTATAGGTTTGTTGAATTTCAACTTCGAACTAGCTAGTAATGGATTTGTAAGTGATACTATGAAAAAAAACGTACCTGTTCTCCTTTTACGATGATTGTTACTCCCTATGAATGAAAACAAAAAACTTAATTAGTGATTTACATCCTATTGTTTAAAAATAAGGTTGTATAAAAAAAATAATTGTTGTAATAATTGATGATTTGCTAATAAAAATCGCTATTTGTGTGCCTATATTATTTGTGGAGTTTTCTCAATTCCTCATGTAGTCATGAGTTCCTTCATCGAAACTAGTGCTTGATAAAAAAGAGACCAATCTGAAAATACGTCTATTCTAATATATATAGGGTGACTGGTAATTAGTGATTGATACTTATACACGTGGAGAGGGAGAGGAAGGCCGAAAAAAAAAATGGATGGATTGTGTGAGAAGTTATATGAAAGAAAAGAGAGTTAGTGATAGTTTGACGGGTGACAGGACAGAATGAAAGAAGAAAACGTGTTGCGCCGATCCCAAGTAATATGGGATAAGGGCAAGAAGAAGAAGAAGACTACTTATACACGTGGTTGTAATCATATTACAAACAACTTTCCCAAAGAAACTTTTTTTATATATTTTTTAGTTTTATCACAATAAAAAAACAGCTGTTTGCGCAAATTCGCACGCGCGCGCTTCTACGACCTCTCAACGGTTGTCTCTTGTTAAAACCTTATCTACAATAGTGATAGTGCGCTTGCGCTGCTTGCAAACCCAGCGGGGTGTATGTAATCAGTGTAGGTAACAATATGTACCGGTTAAATAAATATAAGTTAAATAATGAGTATTAAAAAATAGTATCTTTGGGAAAGTTGTCTGTAATCATGAATACAATCACGTGTATAATTATCAGTCACCCTATATAATACAGATACAAAATATTTTTTAAATCAGTCTATAAATATCGGAGATTTGAAGTAACCAACATAAAAAATCCAAAAATGTAACCTCTTTTTTTTGCAGTTGATCAAAAAAGGACTTCGCATCAGTGATGTATTGTCATGCTTGTCTCTCGGTGCTTACAAGTGAACCTACATAATTATGCCTTTAATACGGCAACAAAGATAAATTTCACTTTTACCTTTGGTAAACTCATAAGAAAAAAAAAAATCGTTATCAGCAACGAAATTCTAAAGCTTCAAAGCTGTTATTATGCAAGAAAATTCCGACATGGTCTTTGACATCAAAGGTAATGTACCATCAAAGACACTTCAGCCTGACCACCGCTAAGTTCATTTTTGCTTGCACTCGAATCGAAAATTTCAAAGGGTTTGGTTTGGCGCCGCTCCTTAGCATTTAAGCGATTTTTTTTTTAAGTGATCAGTTATAAATCACCGCGATGGTGCATCCGTCTACGAATACGATCATAATAGAAAATGGCATCTTGGCGAGAGAGACAGAAACATTGGTTTAAAATATTGTTGTAATATCTCGTTTGCATTCCTATCAACTTTGATATTGCTTCCACAATTAGTATTCTATTTTTATAAATTTATTGATGAACTGGTAAGGCTGATCCCACATTAGGCGTGCGCGATCCTCGGGCGTGTGAATAGCGCGGACGCTGCGCGCGCCTAATGTGGGGGAGGCCTTGGTCAACAAATATTTTTTTTCATGCAATTACCTATTTTATTATTAGATATTCAACCTCTAGAAGGGTGAAACGAAAGTTTAAAGTTTGTATGGACAAACCTACTTTCATGCGGGCGAAGCAGCGAGCAGAAGCTAGTGTAGTCATATATGCCACATTGACGATTAGTTGTGCGACGTACATATGTAACCTCATTTCGCGAATATTAATCGCACTCAACGCTCAAATTGAATCCAGTCCCGTACTAGATTTGATTGCTGATGAGTGGAAAGACATTGTGTCTGCATGTCTAGTGATTTGCGAGAAGACTGATTGAGAAGGTTATTATATATTTGTGTTATATTTTCTTTATTTTACGCTATATAACTTATGACTCTAATCAGATTAATTAGCATTTTGTCATTAATATAATTAATCAATAAATATCTACTTTAATCACAGTTATTTACTTAGTAGGTAAGTTGATTTCAAGCGACAAAAATATTTTTAAAGACTTACTTGTTCTCCTTTTTGACCGGGTGGTCCCTGAAGAATAAAAAAAATATATTCACAATAAAACCGTATTATTTAACAAATCTCGAGGGGCGATTAACATATACACCGCTAAATTTTGATCGTTTTAATCCCGTGAAAGGTCGATCCGGTACATGAAACACTATCAATTTGTAAAGATAAAATTAACAAATAAAGTGCCTTTTTTAAATTATTGAACAAAAAAAAAATTGTACAAGCTTTATACACGATCTCGTTGATCGTGCTAATTGTCAACGTGCATGCCTATGAGTTTCTTATACCCGAGCGGCTTAGACGATTATCACAATGCCATGCACCACGCAGCGTAGCGCGTAAATGCGGGTTTTAACGTTGCTTGTAAATATCACCGTTTGTATAGAAAACACGCACAGTCCAACACACAGAAAATGCATCCACGTGCCAACATGTGCACATGCGGGTACGCGTGGGTGCGGGGTGAGGCGCAAGGTATGGCACACTGAGTCTCGTAGAGCCGTGTGTAATTTTGGATGAAATGAGTCAGAGCCTAGGTGAATCTACAAAACGCAACTACGCGCGTAAAAAACCAGCACGATGATGCAGATCTGCACTCTCGCAAGTTCGCGCGTAGGTGCGTTGATACGCAACATGCAGCGTGGTGCATGATATTGTGATAATCGCCTTACAGTGCCCACTAAATTCAGTACAAAGACGCTCAGAGTGGTGTTGGGGCTGCCCCGCTTCTGCAGTGCCTTGTGCGTTTGCGGAAGAACGCACCAACTATTTCCACACTACAGTGCGCAAGCGATGTGTTTTCTTGGTGCGAACGGAACGGGACAGCTCCAGTACAGTTCTGGTGATCATGCCGAGAGATTTGATCACCTTTATAATATCAGACATGTGTTGGCTATGACTATTTGCCTTAGTTGCTTAACGGGTGCTCCTAATAACCGTGTAAATGTTTTTTTTAATTTTTTAAGACGCACAGGATCGTTCGTTCTGGCAACACTTGGGGGGAGGTCTATGTCCAATAGTGGACGTCCTTTGGCTGAAGTGATAGCCACTGTGTGATGAAGATGATGAAAAATCTGGCAATAATAGACGGATTTATATCAATTCATGAAAATAATGACAACCACTTGTTTTCATCATCATTTTATCAGCTAAAAAATTTTCACTGATGAAACATGAGCCTCTCCCCAAGTCACAAATACTGGTCCTGCGCATCTCGGATTCCCGCGACCCTCACCATGTCATCGATCTTCCGTTAAGCTGCGTTTTCCGGTATGCGGTCCCACTCTAGAACCTTTCGGCCTTATCGACCATTTGTTCTGCCAGTAATATGCCACTGCCACTTAATCTTGGCAATTCTTCAGGTTATACCAGTAACCTAGGGTGTTACTTTTTAGTGTACAATAAACTTTATTCTATCTATTCTATTCTATTCTATTCTATTCTATTCTATTCTATTCTATTCTATTCTATTCTATTCTATTCTATTCTATTCTATTCTATTCTATTCTATTCTATTCTATTCTATTCTATTCTATTCTATTCTATTCTATTCTATTCTATTCTATTCTATTCTATTCTATACTAGGGTCTCCTGCGGATATCTCCATTTTTGATGCGATCACGCAACAACAGGACGAGCATAATACTTTCCATGGCTTTTTGGATGACTTAAAGTCTTTTGATGAGGCCCATTGTGAGCGTCCATTTGTTTTGATTGCATGAAATTGTTAGATAGGTATTTCCGTTTCTTTGTATATATTTAAAGTATATAGTATAGTAAGAATGTGACATTTTCAGCTAAAATCGTTTTATGTAAATGGCTTAGTCAGATTTTAATGAATACGGTGCCTGAGACAAAAGTGAATGCTACGGTTTGGAAATGATATAATTACACAGGCAACAAATTCACATGCTTTTCATAGTAATGGAACGCAAGCAGGCGCTTTACTTGGTGTAATTTACGAGTATTTCATCACTACTGCTCTCAAAACAGTGATGGAAAAAATCGTGAGGAAACCGGCACGTCCCAGAAGCAAATATTCGAAAACATTATGTTCATCAATCGAAACTCGATACGCGTGATGGGTTACGGCTCTTTCTCTCTAGTCTCTTATGCCTTGATCACACGTACCGAGTAAAAGGGCGAGACAGTGTTCGCGTCCGAGTACTCGGTACGTGTAAACACAGCGCCGAGTGCTCGGCCTACCACTTATCTCTACAACTCGCTTACATCACTGTCTCGGCCGAGCAACATTTTACTGTCTCGCCCTTTTACACGGTACGTGTGATCAAGACATTAGAGATGAGGCCTGAGTTGCAGTGGGAACAATGTAAAGTTAACTATTTTGTGTTTATGTATCTATAAATGTAAAACTCACTCTAACTTGGTCAGCCGACACCGACAAACCTGGATATCCTTGCGGACCCTGAAATTTTAAAATTAATTGTAAAAAAAATTATCAATCAACTAGGACTCAATTATCATTTTGCAAAGGTCCTTTTTTATACGCGGCAATAAGCCAATCATTTATTCGTGCCTCAAACTATCGTATAAACTAAAATATCAAATAAACAAACAGACAGATGCCTAACTTTATCACACTGTCACGCACCACGCAGCGTAGCGAATGAATCCGTGTCTTAACGTCGCATGTAAGTATCTGATCTCCGTTTGTATAGGAAACACGCCCAGTCCAACACAGTCCAACACACCGAAAATACATCCACGTGCGTTCATGCAGGCCCCAAGTCTGCTATTTTTATAAATTCGTCATTCCAACACGATCCAATTGTCATTTTGCTAAAAGTTTGTAATCTGCTAATTCACAATGATTGATCATTGATCGGTCAATGGTCTTGTAATAGAATTGTGGTAGAATGATAATTTCGAGCATATTAAAACCAATAACTGCACAATAACGTTCTAATGGTAAAACACTGATCAAATAAACTGTCAAAGTTTTAGCAGATTACCGCAAACTTCAAATATTCATTTGTCAATATGTACGAGATTACCATTCTATGTCACTTCTTTCAATGGAGTGTCAGTGGTTGGCCATTGGAAAGTCATAATGACGCCATTATATTAGTAGATTACCAAACTTGTCAAAATCGACAATTATGACATCAATGATAGACCATTCTGACACTATTGTAATAGCAGACTTGAGGCCCTGATCTCGCGCCTACATGCGGAGAAACATGCACACTGAGTCTCGTAGTACGTGATTTTGTATGAAATGAGTGCGTGCCTGCGTGAACTTACAAAACGCACCTACGCGCGTGAGTGTGTAAAAAACCCGCACAATGATGCAGATCTGCACTCCCGCAAATACAGCGTGATGCGTGACAGTGTGATAACCACCTAAATGACGTAGCGGTGGTATTCTGTTAAGACCCGCTGTGATGCCACGGATACACACATGGACGTTAAGACGGATTAGGCGCACAATGCCACATTCGCAAAATGGCATATTGACGCAAAATGCCACATTCGCAAAATGTCATATTCTCAAAATGTCATATTCTCAAAATGCCATATCGCAAAACGCCACATTAGCAAAATGCCATCTTCGCAAAATGTCATATTCGCAAAATGACTTTTCGCAAAATGTCACTTTCGCATAATGCCAAAATGTCATTTCGAACTCAGTATTTTTTTTATTTGGACGTTAGTATGTTTTTATGAAAAAAAGCCCACTGCAAGAAGTAAATAAGTAATTTTAACAATTTTTTTTTTTTAATTTACGTATTATATATTTATGCGATAATTATGTTTTTTTAGAATGTGTCATTTTGATAATGTGGTATTTTGCTAATGTGATATTTTGAGAAAAGTCATTTTGCGAATGTGGCATTTTGCTAATGTGACATTTTGCTAGTGTGGCATATTGCGAAATGTAATTTTGCGAATGTGGCATTTTGCGTCAATATGTCATTTTGCGAATGTGGCATTGTGCGCCTAATCCGTTAAGACGTTATGAGTCGACCGACGTATGCGCGATTTTCTGACGTCGACGCAATGAGTTCGCGTTACGGTTGAGGGGATAAATTACAGTGCACTATGCACGAGCATACCATAATGAACCATCAACCGACGCCTAACGTTCCATCATCATATGTCACTGAATTAGATACAGCTGAACACCAGTATCTGAATTGGAGTGGATGACTATTGGACCTCCACAACCCAATAACTGAGTAACACTACACCTTGGCAAGACTGGTGACAGGTATAACAATTAAACTCTTCTAAGGCATAGAGGAATTTCAATGTGTAGTGAATGCACACCAATCTATGACCCTACCTATAAGAGCGTTGCTTAACTTCGAAGAGCGACCTATATGGTTCATTTAGCCACAAACTCCTCATATAGCATAAATCATAGCATTATCAGCCTTATAATGTTCGCACTGTTGGGATTCAGGCCACTGTTTTTTTTTAAAGCAGTGGTTCTAAATTCCGGTTTTCTCATGCCCGCGAACGGGTGCCATCGGTTGAGACTGGTCATCTCTTTGCTACCAGTGACTTAATTAAGTTTCTATTCTTAGCTTTTTTTTAAAAAAAATTATGTATTATTATTACTTATCTACATTGTGCTCATAATTAGAATCGACAAGAAATATGTAACAAGATCTATGTAACTCATAATATGATTTAAAAAGAGGGTCCATGGAGTTTCTTGCACGTTCTTCTCCATAGAGATCTACGCTTTGGAACGTGCAATTTAGCTTCTCTTTTCTTGAACTGACCGACATTTGACTATTCAAAAGTGCCTACAAATGGTCTATTTGAAATAAATATTTTTGATTTGATTTTGATTTGATTTGATTCTCATAATATTTTCCTTCACTGGAAGGAAAATATCAGAGGAAACCGGCATATTCTAGACTAAAAAATTCGAAGACTTGTGAAAAACATTATAAGACTATTATGCTAATTAAACTTATGATATTATTCTTATAAGTTTGTACATGAACATAAGAAATATTATACTCACTGGTTCTCCTCGGTCTCCCTTAGGGCCATCACGGGGCCCTTGCCCTTGAGGTCCACTAGTCTAAAATGTTGAAAATATTGTAATACGAATTATACCAAAAAATAATAGGCAAATATAATATCCATAAGGCAGACCCACAGTAGCAAAGTAAGGGACGACGACTTTTTGCAACGATAAAATCGCAAAACAAACCTAGATACACTTGCAATAAAATCGCAAAACAAACCTTGATACACTTGCAATACGAAACTATAGCGCGGTAGTAGCGATTGTGAAGCGGTACTGAATCGATACTAATATAAATATTTCGGTTACCGAAAAAGTTAAAAAAAATATTTATACAAAAAAAGCTATCGCATTTTTAAGCAAGGAAAAGGTGGTAATTCGACAGATAATTACGTCACCAATAAGTATGTACAAATGATAAACATACTCATGATTACATGATACCTAATAGAAAAATATTTATATTATTATGATGAAGAATATTTAAAAAAAAAACACACACTTAAGTGCGAGTCGGACTGAGGCGCATCGATGGTTCCGTACAAACTTATCTATGTAAATAATAGGTGTTTTGAAAAATTTAACTAAATTACCAAAAGAAACTGCTGTTTTTTTAAACGAATTGCTTTGAATTATTATTTCCTTGAATTGACTTGGAATTATAAGTTCAAATAAACTTTATATTAAAGATACTTCGTTATTCTTTTTTTGAAATTAGGTATTTATGGGTTTCTTTGTGTTTTGTATTTTTTGTAATATGCAGTACTTATAACCATGAAAGCTAATAAAAACAACCCAACGTAGCAACTATGCATTTCAAAGGGCAAGCAATATCGATGACGTATACCTACGACTCTTTTCTAACAAACAAAACTGTATTCTTGGTTTAATAGCGTTTTAGAAATTGTGTCTTGTAGCCGCAGAAGAAAAGTTATTCGTGAGATAAAATTTCCGACGTGAATGTTATTGAAACAAAAATAGATTAGCTTTAACTTTAAATCCATATACATCACCAATATTGCTATCTCTACACGTTTCAGAGAAAAAGAGTCTTGATAGACTGAAAAATGAGCAAAAAATTGATACTTCAAGATTCCTTTTTTGCCGATTTATATACGGAACCCTAAAAATGATGTTTTGATCACTTAAAATGTATTCGGGATTAAATAATAAAAAATTTAAAAAATATACTCACAAGATCGTTGTCAACGTCGTTTTTACCGTATTTCGATGCTAGATCATCCTTCAATAAGAAAAATTAAATTGTTTAGCAAAAAATAGCAAGTTTACACAGCATATATAGTTGTACCTATGTTTGGTAGTTTAACCAATTTAATAATAACAATTTATGTAAGTAAAAACTGGTGATTCGGACGTCATGCGTTAAGTTTCCAATTTTAATTCTATAACTATGTTGTTTTAATACCATAAATACCACATAGGTTTTCCTGTCATTTATAAGTAAATAGCGTTTTTTATTTTTCATGCTGAGTGGTAAGATAAGGGAGAGAACACATTATTTTTATCTATTTTTGTTATTTTTAAAGAAAAAAAAATGGTTTTAAATTCATAATTACAATGAAAACTTTTAAAAAATATGTTATAAAAATAGTTTTGATTAAGTACCTCAAAATGTTCCGAAATCAGTGTCAATGTACAGTGCAACCACACATTACGTAAATGCTCTCTCATCATAATTGAGTTGTAATTAATTAACGCACATTTTACATCAACTTCAGTTCACATTCGGACCGCGTCATAGCAACACCTCATTTATCATTAGTTAAGGTCGTGGACTCAATAAACGTATCAAATGAATTACATAGTTTTACTTATAGCATTCAGCACCCCTATCAATCAATATCAATCAGCAAAAGACGTATGGTAGCAAACCATACAGTCAACATGACCAAACATAAAAAAGAAAAATACAGTGCCTATTTGCTTCGGCATTGTGATAAGTCTAATAATTTTATTGTGAGATTTATCACGAAACAATGAGGCGAAAATAGAATGGTTATCCGAAAGGGCGCTCGAGCCCCGGTATGAAGGCTAGAAGGAACGGGGTGGGTCTTTTAGTCAGTAAGAGTCTGACACTATCTCCCGCTCCGCCCAAGGGCGGGGGATGTCAATGCATGATTTTTTCCCACCATAAAAAAAAAAAAAAAAAAGGCGAAAATAGAATTTCCAACTTTTTTGAAGTCGGTTTAAAACTATGTTGTCTCACGCAGCCGCACTTATAAACCACTGTGCATACTAAAACATAGCAACGATTTTCGGCTTCAGAAATAGCGTTTCTGTTCTTTTCTCTAAAAAAAAATTACCTCATATGGCGACTTACCATGTTCAACGTACAGGTTGCTGAAACAAAGATAGCATATGTTTATTAGTACAAAACGTTTTGCGAACATATTCATTGTGCCTATCTACGTCTAAGGAGTGGAATTCGCTGCCGGAGTCACGCATTTCCTAATAGTTAAAACCTAGAAATCTTTAAGCCAAGAGTGAATAGATAACTTCTAGGCAAGCGTGCTTCATTGTCGACTACATCATCGCTTACTATCAGGTGAGATGGCGATGAAACGCGTTACCGTCAGGTGAGATAGTGGCGAAAAGTGACTTCAGGTTCACAGGCTATTTGTATTCAGCGACATTCTGGCTGATGTTGAGTTATTTTATTATGATTGGACCATTACATATAACTATGTTTATTGTATCTACTAAACTGCTTCGATTGAAGCAGTTTATCAATATAATTAAGATGTTAGTTATATTTCAAATATTTGTGGCTATCGAACATTTATTTTAATACCTACATAAACACAAAGTCCGATAAGAAGTTAAAAACCAATTATTAATATGTAATGTTAGTTAATGAATAATAAAACTTGTTTATTCATTAACTTAATACTGATATTATTATGCTTCTGGTAATTAAGCATTTTGTTACCGAAACTGAAATAAAATATCAATTTCCTCCTGATTATATTGAATAATATTATGAATATTTTAAAGCCTAGTTAAACTTGACTGTGTGTAAGATAACGTTAATTAAATCTTTATCTAAGTTTGTACTTTAATTCAATTTTAATTAGTCGCATATTAAAATCGAACTTTTTAGTTCGACTTCAAAACTCACTAAAATAGCTTTCTTTGTGAACAGAAAATTACATGAAATAACAAAAACCGTTACAATCTTACCTGTGGGTTTGTCTCCTTGATTTTTCCCTTCCGTTATGCTCTGAAAATAAAGTAAGCCTTTTAACACAAACAAAATAGCATTCGGTTATACCTTCACTCACTCGAATATTTCACAAAACTTGTTCGAAGAAATAAATACGTATATCGTGGAACTAGTTTTGTGAAATATTATCTACTTTTAAAAATCTTAAAAGCATTTGTAAAAATATCATTTATCATGCAAAATAGCATATATTCAAGGCCTTTTCTGGACTAGTTTACACACGTGTATGTTTTGATTTCAATTTATACCTAGATGATACCCGCAAGATATGTGTTTCTAAAATTTCTATTAAAAATTTTGTAATAACATCATAATTACGTAAAAGCGGTTGTATGAAAAATAATTTAATGAAAATGTAGGGTTGGACGCTATTAAGTAAAACTTCAGTGCTTGAATTATGATTGTAACTTAATTTTCTATTCAGGTACAATCACATTAACTGTATGAGGGAGAGCATTATTCTAGTTACATGTTGGATTTATAGATTTACTATCTGACTTGACCAACGTTGTTGTCATATTAATATCTAAGAAAAAAATGGTGGGTGGAGGTAGGAAGGTAAAAAATAGCCTACGACCTATTCTCAAATCTATCAAATATAAGCAAAAAAATAATAATATAAAAATTTATCAAGCCGTTTCGGAGGGGTTCGATAACAAACACTAAAACACGAGATTTTTAAACATCCGATTATTTATTTAATTCTTGGCACGCCGACGCTACAGCTTTATGTGATTTACACATAAAGCTGTAGCGTCGGGTTCCAGGCGTCACTGGTAACCAACTATACTTCAAGTGTTGAACAATACTATTCTTGTCGATCATCATCGCGACTTAGGATATCTCAAAAACCTTCTAAATCCCTTACTAAAAGCAGGCTCCTTTTAGTCATGACGGACTCTATAAACATAACTTTTATCAAGAAAGTCTTCCTAAAAAGCAGCAGTTTCTCTGACCTTGCTCGATGGGGCCAGCATCGCTTTCAATGATTTCAGCGATATATAAGGAAAAATAGATATATTCTATATTGTACACCAAAAATAAAAAATTACATGAGGACTTCAAATTAACAGGGTGCCACAATGGGCGGCCTTATGGCTAAAAACGATTTTTTACAGACAACCTTTGGATGGAAAGCCAACTTATGAGGTTGTCGTCTGCTTAACCGGACTTATTTGTGTCAGCTTTAACGAAATTGAACACTAGAATTATAAAAATCTTAAATCTAAGCGACTGTACTCTATCCTCAGAGTACCTAAGGTCTGAAGGTTAGAGTACCTCGGCTTAGGGCGTCGCTGACACAAACTGGATAGAACCATTATTATTTTTGGGTCGAACTTAAAACAGGAGGCTCGAGTAAACGATTTTGGAGTGTCTGCATATATAAAGAAGAGGTGAGACTTTGGGTGTGCAAAGACAGGGTAAGCGTAAATCATTTGAAACGTGTGACTGCGATAAAAATGTGCAATTTGTACTTGAATGACAATTTGCAGATGGCGATCAAGATGAAGTGAAGTTTACATTGAATGAAAGAGGGGTGTGAATGAACCTGCTTTATATGCTTAACAAATATCAGATACTGGTCCAGGATTACACAGTTTGCTTTTCTTAAGGGATCGGTTTGTGATATGTGGTGATGAAAATGGGGGGTGGGAAGGTTTTCTTGGTTTAGAGAAAGGATTCCCTGACTCTTATTGGAGTTAACCTGAATTCTTCATTTCCAAAACAACTTGTGGAATGCTGCAGATTGCGATAGAGTCGATATTTTCTATGGCCGTTGCGTCAGCAAAGAGAGCCAACTGGAATTTTCACTTTAAAAAAAATGTAGTTTAAGGGGGACTTCTGTACAAATGGGTTTCAGACTGAACAATACCTCGAACAGAACATTACATTAAATAGGCATCATGGAACATGGGTAGGACGATGATGGTTTTCACATTGCTGACATAGTGTCTATCTGAAAAAAGTTGCCAATAGCATATTGGAAACCCCTAACTATTCTTTGTAAAATGAAAGCAAATATAATGTGAACATGATTGTATTCAGAATTTTACTCACCAACGTTATACCCTGCATTGTTGCTGTAACAAAAACATCCGTATTAATGTAGTTGGTACATAGGCATAGAAATGATGATGATGATAGATATAGTGTAGGGTGGGTAGGTACAATTTCCTCTAATTAAAATATATACATCGATACCTTTGGGTTCATTTAGCGTATAAAACAAAACCCTACTTTTCAGGAGATCAAAAAACGTTTTTTTAATTGAATAAAAATTCATAACTTTTTTCTTTTGAACTTTTCACAAAACTTTTAAGTTAAAAACTTTCAAGTTAATATTATGTTACTTGCTTCTATGGAACCCTCCATGGGCGAGTCCGACTCGCACTTGGCCAGTTTTTTATACTTCTTTCATCTACAGGGGTAACTGATTATTATCTATTTTTTATCTTAAATTGACCCCTTATAAGGAAAAGAGTTAACGTCACTTATTTTAGTTGGGTGTCAAATTGCTTGTCGTAAAATACATAAAAATATTTTTTGCTTTAGACGCCCAAACATTTTTGAACATGTGGATTTACGATGTTGAATTCACATTATGCTTAAGAAAAACTTTTAACACCTTATAGCGTATTAACAATTTCGGTTTAACGGACGATTTTACACCTCGAGTTGAAAAAGTTAGTGTTAGCACACCTTAACATAAATAGAAATAATTATGTCAATTTGATTTTTACACCAATATTTTATGCTCCGAGTGAATTTTATTCGAATATTTTTAGGTCGTACAAACATTTTTTTTTTCGCGAATTTCGATATTTCGATTATACAGATCGATAGAAAAACCATTCTGAAAAGAATGGTACATATAACTCATTTTTGGCAAGATACAAGTTTATACACCAATTGATCCCAAAGGTATTGAATACTATTGTACAAAAATCTGTGTTTTCTGTTTAATAAAGTAGGTATAATAAAATAAAAAAACTGAATTGTGCGCATTACTTACCTGATGTTTTTTGCAGTTCAAAAGTAACGAAAAGTAATAAGATGTATGAAAATACTTTGACGTCCATTCTTGCAATCTTTTAATCACATACTACGGTTAGCAAGAATGTTCGTTGGGTATAGCATTGTACGATAAGAACGGTTTTCCTCGAAATATACAGGTGCGTTAAATGTTAATAATTCACGACGAGTATTTACATATTTATGCAAGCTTTTAACCATAATATACAAACATAATCAGCCTTATAATGTTCCCACTGCTGAAACTCAGGCTTCCTATTTAAGAAAAGGGGAAAAGGATCGTAATCCACCACGCGGACCCAGCGCGGTTTGGTGGATGTCACACGTTTTCGAATTTTCGGTTCTAGAACATATTGTTCCCTCATGACGTTTTCCTTCACCGTTTTTTGAGCAGTGATGATTAAACGTGGCTTTTTGTAGGTAGGAAATCATCCAAAGACTTCTCTTTCTTGGGCGGAGCATGTCAGACTTTTACTGACTAAAACCCACTCCTGTTCCTTCTCAGCCATCATTCTAGAACTCCAGGGTTGACGAGCTACCCATTGCTCCTCGTCCGAAGTTATGCACCTGACTGGGTTTGATCCCGCAACCTACCACTCATACTTCGGAGCCACAACAGCCAGGCCACTACTGTTTTTTTTGACCCACTATGTCAAAAAAAACATAAGCGTGCTCTCGACAGTAAGCTAAGATTTCATCCTTTAATATGTTTCGACCTGACCACGTGTGTGAAGTTTAAAAATGGTTGGATCTCAGATTTCCGATACCATGACCGTCGATGGAAGTAGATTACAATCATAATTCTATAATGTACTATTAAACCTCTTCTTCTTCCTGCCCTTGTCCCATCTTATTGGGGTCGGCGCAATACGTTTTTTTCTTCCATTCTACTCTGTCACTCGTCATGCTATCATTAACTTCCTTTTCTTTCATATCGCTCTTCACGCAGTCCATCCATCGTTTCTTTGGCCTCCCTCTCCGTCTCCACCCATCCACATGTATACTCATAACTCTTTTAGTAATATGCATTTCATCCATCCTCTTTACATGACCATACCAAGACAAACGATTCCCCTTCAGCCTGTCAGTCACTGACGCCAGTTTCAAACTTCCTCTAATATACTCATTTCCTCTAATATACTCACCACACATACTATAAAACCTACAACTATTAAATTGAATAGCCTTCAAACACGGTTATCGTAATAAGTGACATTCGCACTGGGTTTTAAATGACAAGCGCTAAATAAGTAAAAAAACCGGTCCTGTATATTATAAGGAAATCCGTTCTTATGAAATAAATATTTTTCAGTCTATCGTGACCCAGACGAAAAAATGGACATCAAAGTATTTCTGCACTTTTTATTAGTTTTAATAACTTTTGCACTTCAAAAAACGACAGGTAAGGTTTAAAATTATACCGGTAATTTTATATTTTTATCATCATTTCAGCCGAAAACTAATGTGGTACTACGATATCTCTTACGCATTAAGTCTTAGTAAAATATTATATTTTTAAAGTTAAATTGCATTATAAAAATAAAATAAAATTTGTTTTTGCATTTTGTAACCAGTAATCTTAGACTGATTACTGGTTACAAAATGCAAAAACATCGTTTAAAAGTGTAATACAAATCATATAATATACCTATGTATATCATTAGAATTATAAAATGGCTGTCTGGAAAAAAATACTCTTTATGCCTTACAACCTTATGCGTGGGAGGTATAGAGTTGTTTGTTTTTATATAACATTTTATATACGAGTTATCAAATCAATTTGCAAGTTCTTTAGATCTTCGCTAGGTTACTAACTTAAATGAGTATTTTTTTCTTCAATTATACGATTTTAAATGCCTAAAAGTAGCAGAAATATAGAAATAATATAATGTTGTTGTGTTACAGCCTCAACTCCAGGAATTAAAGTGGTGAGTAAACATTATATAAGTACATTTTTAATATACTTTTGTCAGCTGCTTCATCCGCGTGAAAGTTAAAAATTATCTCAAGGAAACACACTCCCGTATAAAAAGTATCATATGATTATGTAGGTTACTATATCAAGAGAAGATATGAAAACCGGCCAAGAGCGTGTCGGACCACGCTCAGTGTAGGGTTCCGTACTTTCCCGTCCGTCACAATAAGTGTTCCTACTTATGAGTTTAAAAAAAGGTTATTTGTTACGTTGACATACTAAGTACGGAACTCTAATAAATACGGAACCCTAAAAACGGGCCCACAAAAGATGGTGATAACTAAAACAGCAGTATGCAAGTAGTAGAAATTTCAGCGATTGTGCACTCGTAAAATTACGAATATATTTAAGAAGCAACGATTTTTTACCACGGTACAACCTTTTTGTCTTTTTTGTACAAAAACTGTTCTTTCCATCAAGTTCAAAATGATTTTCCTAGAAAGTCCTTATAAAGTTCTACTTTTCAGATTTTTAGTGCTAACAGTCACAGAGACTAAGCGAGGACGGACAGACGGACAGACACAGACAGACAGACGGACAGACAGACATGGCGAAACTATAAGAGTTCCTAGTTTACTACGGAACCCTAAAAATTGTATCCAAATCCGTTTGGACGTTTGAGTGTGAACTACTAACAAATAATTATTTTGTTTATATGTATGTACGTGTTGCACCGACCCCAAATAAAACGGGACTAGGGCAGGAAGATGATAATGATATGTATGTACGTATATATGTAGACACATTCAAATTTACTTTTTATAAAAAATCACGTAAATATTTTATTTTCAGAGCATAGCAGAAAGCAAAAATGGAAGAGATAAAACAACAGGTAAGATGAGAATAATAAAGTAAGATTATTTTACTTGTACAGTAAGAAATTCCACTAATTAATACATAACACTCTAGTAAAGTCTTGATCTTCAATACCTCATTGATATAAGTAACATCAACTAAATCTTATCTAAACTCGCTACAAAGAATAAAAGACAATATTATCAAATTATTATTTCTTTATCACGGTTTATCGATATATACCCAATATAAAAAAAAAAAAAAACTAAAGACATTCAATCATATACGAAACGCTTTTTCATATAAAAAATCACCACGAATTCAGCACAATCAAAACAACATTTAATTACATAAAAAATAACAAACAACAATAAAAATAATAAATCAAGTATGCACTTAATTTTGAAATTGAAACAACTACACCCGTGCGGACTAACTATATAATTGTATAAAAAAAATAATATTGGTTGAAGGAACACAGCTCCGAAAGAGTTAAAAAAGTTAAATTTAATCTTTAAAAAAGTAGGTATGTACCATGTGACGTTAAGGTGGGAAATCTCATAATTTTATTTTACATTTAACATAGATATTACATTTTTTTTTATTTAACAGTTTATGTACACACTAAATTTATAAAAAAAAAGGAGACGTAAACAGAATAATAAGTACATAGGTGATGCTTATTTCTAAATTATTTTTAATTTATTTATTGCCTTCATTATATTTTACGACTTGCAACAAGCAACTTTGTAAAGTCTTAAATTTTTTGTAAATTTTCATTTCCGTTTTTCAGTCCCCACATACACCATAATAAAATATAAATATTATGGTGAATGTGGGGATTATGTGGATTATTTTTCCTTTTCTTTAATTTTAACATGATATCTGGCAGTTTTCAGTATTTGATGCAGCCTACTAAAATGTCCTTTCTTTGGTATTGTTTGTGAAGTCGTTGAACTCCTTAGTAGTCATAAGTTTGAGCTACACGAAGACTGACAAATGCTTGCACTGACTAGACAGGTACATTCAAATCTGTGTGCTTTTTTCTTCATAAGACCATCTGAATTAATCTGCATGGTTCTCATATGATTTGACTATTACATGTTTACTGACAAACTACTGTTTTTAAAAAGACTTTGACCCCTGAGTTTATTTCGGTGGTTCTTTTTAGGGTAATCAGCTAAGAAACACCTGGTTCCGTCATCTGGTTTAAATTGACGAAAAAAAAAAAAATGTTATAGTACATTGTTACACTAGGGGTGAAAGTAACTCATTTCGTCCCGAGAAGGAGTTGGCGGGCGAGCGCAGCGAGGTCGCTAATTCGAGGGGTTAAATGGGTTACTTTCACCCCGAGGTATACACTGTGCTTTTCATTACGAATACGAGGAAACTAAAAATAAAATAAAAAGTTTGTAAAACCTGAGTCTCGTACCTATGATTTTAAGTAGGTATCTTTCTTCTGATTTAGGCGGTAAAAGGTATTCCACTACTGCTTTAGCCTCTTCTCTTATGAAATTAGGCGTTAAATCACTATTTTAATTTGATAAACATAACGTGTTAATACAAATCTCTGTTGTACGGAAATGTAAACAAAACTCGAAAAAACCAACGACTGATTGCCACTTTCCCGCCATATTGTTTTTTTTTTTTTTTGTGGCCGGCCAGCTATTCAGCCTCATTAATGAAAAATTAGAAATTAACTGTAATCTTTTATAAATAAAATATTTTAAAGAAATAGTTAAACAAATAAGTCATTTTAAATATAATATTATTTAATTAATACTTATCTTTAAATTATTTCAATTTTGTATCGCGCTGTGATTGACTGGCTGTATGGAAAATTGGAACATGGTTCAATAGAAATGTGAAGATAGAACTAGTTTTTTTTTTAATAATTTGACAGCTGTCAGTTGTAAAGTAAAACTCCCTAGGGATGAAAAGGATCACTTTCAGCCCGCTCCTCAGGCAACTTTAGCTGCTGCCAAATTATTAAAAAAAAAAAACTAGTTCTATTTTCACATTTCTATTGAACCATATTCCAACTTTCTATACAGCCAGTCAATTGCAGCGCGATACAAAACTGAAATAACTTAAAGATAAGTAATATATATTTTAAAGTGGCTTATTTTTTCAACTACTTCTTAAAAATACCTACTTTGTTTTTAAAAAATTACAAATAATTCTCTAACTTTTGAATAATGAAAAATAAAGGCTGAATAGCTGGTCGGCCACAGAAAAAAAAACAGAACAGAATGGCGGGAAAGTGATTTTCGAGTTGTAGAGTTTTGTTTACATTTCCGTATAGTAGAGTATTGTATTAACATGTTAAGTTCATCAGATTAAAATAGTGATTTGACACCTAATTTCATAAGAAAAGAGGCTAAAGCAGTAGTGGAAAACCTTTTACCGTCTAAATTATAAGAAAGATACCTACCTAAAATCATAGGTACGACGATTCAAGTTTTACAAAATTTTTATTTTATTGTCACTTTCTTTGTATTTGTAATGAAAAGCACAGTGTTTACCTCGGGATGAAAGTAAATTAAGTCCCTCAAATTGGCGGGCGAGCGCAGCGAGGAATCCTTCTCGGGACAAAATAAGTAACTTTCACCCCTAGGGTAACAATGTACTATTTAAAACCTATTTGCAAAATAAATACCATTTATCCTTTACAACATATAAGGGATAAATGATAGATGTGATAGAATATTAGAAAAAATCTTTTAAAATTATAACTGTGTAAGTTATTACACAAATAGGAAACCTGAATGTAGATAATTATGTTATAACAAACTGAAACTGATAAATACTAATTAATGTTTTTCAAGTAAGTACCGGTATATGATAAAGTGCTTCCTAGCTAAATTATAACTATGTAGGTAAAACACAAACAGGAAACCTGAATGTAGATAATTTTATTATGTTATAACAAACTGAAACTGATAAACACTAATTAATGTTTTTCAAGTAAGTACCGGTCTATGATAAAGTGCTTCCTAGCTAAATTATAACTATGTAGGTAAAACACAAACAGGAAACCTGAATGTAGATAATTTTATTATGTTATAACACACTGAAACCGATAAACACTAATGAATGTTTTTCAAGTAAAGAGAATAAGGAGCTTCCTAGCTAAATAATATTAATAAAGGCTCTCGTTGGGCTGTTGGATCAAGGGCTTGATCCAGAAGGCAGCACTTCTAGATACGGCGCGAATTGTTCGGCAATTCCTCTCTCGAGAGCCCTGACCACCTGCACCGGTAGCTTGGACCCTATTCCCGATGCCGGTGGGCTACAATTTTTTTGTATTTTTAAATGTTTTTTTAATATGCTTTTTTTTAAAGATATTAGAAAAAATATAATTAAAATGTATAAATAGTAAATAAATGACATAATATTAATAATTTTATTTCAGGGAAACGATACCCATATAACATACATAATTATTTTGTTAGTAAATATGATTTAAAACTGATTTAAAACGTTAGTAACACTTAGTTTCGCAATATATTTTCTTGGTGCTGTCTTGTGTTATTTGTCCACGTAAGCGACGGAACACCACGCCCAGTGGTCAAAAGTCTTCTTCCATTCCACAAGGTGCAGAAAACAGTTCGGTACTCGCAACAAAAACGCCTTAAAATTGATATTCCGCTGCGATTCCAGCAAGTGTACCCTGAGTGTGTATTTTAGCTTTTGGCGTACATATTCGACGACGCCCTCAACCTTTGTCCTGTAATGCAGTTGGGAGATGTACCTACACCGGTATGTTCGGCTGAGCGGCACGCACACTTGCACCAGACATAGGTCAATTATCAAATCAAGCCAAGCTTGCCGAGGTCGAGCTATGGATGGGTAACCATACAATGCTTACCGAGATTCTTTCAGGTCTCAAAAAGCACGTTAAGCCGTTTCACAGTCATTACGAGAAATCAGAACCTCGGAAGTCTGATAGCAAAAGAAAGCCAGAATGTTAATTGGTTTGTAACACCCGTGCGAATCTGTGGCGGGTTGTTATTAGAATACTTTCTATACCCGAAGTACTCTGTATCTCACAACTGCCTAATCGATTCAATAAGTTAAAACAAATGTAATGACATTGCAGATACTAAACGAGTTATACATAGCCCTCGCATAGTCTATAATCTCACATTGCATTGCAGTATTAATATCCTCCATATTATGCTTCAAAAATCAAATTTTTAGACCTCTGGGCTCTCTTAGAGAGAGGTCACTTTTTTTTTACCTATCATATTTTTGCACCTAACATATAAACGTCAAAACTATACTTATTCATTAAATCTCTAATTACGGTATTCGAAGGTTAATAGGTATATATTATATAAATTAAAAATAATAATAATATTTACAAACTAAAAATAAATTATTTTGGCATACACAATTACATATACTACATTCTATACACTTCACACACACACACACACCATCACATAATATTCATTCATGTCTGTTCACACACAATCCTGTTCATTTTGTGAAAAAAAAAAATCACTTTTAAATAATTTTATATTAAACTTAAATAAGTACATAATACAAATACACTCAGGCGTCGAAGTGAATAGGCTTTTAATAAACTAGTTCGCCTCACCATCAACGATTGCATCACTGCCTACCATCAGGTGGGATCGCAGTCAAACACTAGTTTATAACAATTTAAAAAAAAAGTACTCCTCCACATCGCTGACATCTGAAAATGTGCCCAGAAGTCTGGCAGCATTGACACGTTGAATGGCAATGCTAATTCTTTGAGCGACAAACGAGCCAGCTCTCTGGTCACGCAAAGTGTTAATCAGTCGGCGTGAAATTTCCTTAAAAAGGAGACACGGAATCGGACCCCATGACCAAGCGTTTCGACTCCAAATGATTCAAGTTGTAGGTGGTGGTGGTTAGGTAGTAGGTGGATATTTGCGCGATTTGAGAGTCTCAGCAGCCGAAGCGACAGCTCCGGCACAACCCGCTGAACTAGGAATATGAGATGGCGCAAGGGTGTCGACACAGGTGGTGTCCCACACCAGAGACATACCCACCTTCCACGGCACCAACGTTATATCATTTGGTATTTTCCTATCGTCACGTACCAAACCGCCAGATTCTAATACGGTAGGTACGCAGGCGGTGACAAGAGCTCTACGAATAATGTCTGGGTACATTTCCAGATGACACATAGCTGTCATGAAGGAGTACTTCGTACGCCTGAGTGTATTTTGTGTTTTTGTATTATATGTACATAGGTTTAGTATAAAAATATTTATAGTTTAGTTTTAATAATTAAGTTTGCTACGTAGTTCATTACAGATCGTAAAACCATTAAATAAAAAATAAACTCGTAGAAAAAAATATAGATTATAATTACAAAAATCGATCACTTTATTAGTGATCATCGATTACTTTATTAGTGATCGATGATTACAAATTATAAATTGAATTGTGAACTAAATTATTGATAAATGATAAATGATGATAAATGATATTTATTTTGTAAATAGGTTTAAAAAACACTTTTACACGTCAAAAAGTCCATACAGTAAATATGTAATGGTCACATGGGAACCATGCAGATTTGTCTGAGATGGTCTTTTGAAGACAGAACCATACAGGTTTGAATGGACCTGTCCAATCAATGTAAGCATGTGTCAGTATTCGAAAAGCTCAACTCAGGACTTCTAAGGAGCTCTACGACTTGACGAACAATACCAAAGAAAGGACATTTGGGTAGGCCGCAGAAAATACTCAAATTGCCAGACATACGTTAAAATTACTGAAAAGAAAAGAAAAAGCAATCAACATAGTCCTCACATTTACAATAATATAAGGAAATTGTTAGTTTACAAAATATTTAGCAAAGTAAATATTTATGTAAAAAAAATTACTTTAAGTACACATGTCAATTTGTAATTTAAAAATAACCTACAATGTCAAATTGTAAAAAAACAAAATTAATTAAAATAAAAAGAAAAAGCACATTTGAAAATAAAAATAATGAAAAAAATACAAAAAGAAGAAAAATAAAAATGACAACAGTTGTAGTAGGTACTGGAGCTGATCAATCCCAAGCCTTTTCGTCCTGAATATAGTCCTTTAGAGTGTAAAAAGCCTTTTGACAAAGTTTTCGTTTTACAAATTTGAACTTATTAAGGCTTAGTTGTTGAATAAATATATATTGGTTAAATTATAACTTAAATTGTTTTTATTTGCAATAACTATTAGTAATTTGACAGTTCAAAAGTGCCTGTAAATGGTCTATATGAAATAAACGTTTCTGATTTCTGATTAAACGGTCTCTACATTATAAAAATAGACACTATGGGAAATAGCGGAATAGCCCGACGCAAGTGTGTTTTATAACTTACTGGAGTTACCTCTAACTTTGTAATTCAGTTTAATGTGTGAGAAACAATAAAAACTTTTTAATTTTTAATGTCTGCTTACAGTCATGTTTTCTGTTTCAGCTACCTGCACTGTGAACATGGTAAGTTATCAAAGCGCAAAGCTTATGACTACGATTCCACAACATAAGCTACGAAACTATATGTCTCAGTTCATCAAGCTGAAAGTCACCAAAAGAGTCTAACCCTCTCTGGGCTAACACGTTGATGTTGATTAAAATGAAAGCCTAAAGCCTCTACATTAGAGGACAAAATGCTCCCCTACATGACGTGCACGCAACGCTGTCAAATTGTCCCACGTCACGTGTATACGTTTTAAGATATTGCGAGGCAAGTTGCAGGAGACTGGTCAACGTTGCAGCGTTGCGTGTCATGTTCAATGTATCTCAGGCTTTAAGGAAACCTAAAAATAGGCATCTTGTGAATAACTTCTCATTTTTATTTAAGGATGAACTGGTAACTTCTTTCACGGCTACCACTCAAGAAAAAAACGATACTAATGACATTTCTGTAAGTACCTATTAAAATGTAATTAAATTCTTACCCAATTTGTTATAGCTAATGATATACTTTAATAGTCATATCATAACTGAGAAATTAAAGTAAATTATGTTAGAAAAAACTGGGCTAGTGCGAATCGGACTCGCGCACTGAGGGTTCCGTACAAACTACAATTCCCAAATGGAGTCTCGAAGATTTTTCAGCATTGCAATTTTTTTTTGTGACGTAGGTAACAACAAATTTACTGTTTTCAGATTTTCCCCTATACCTATGCTATAAGACCTCGCTTTGTGCCAAATTTCAGGAACAACGGGAAGTACCCTATGAATTTCGATCTTTGAGAGTATCAAAATATACGTCTTTTTGCGACATAAACAGCCATATCTTTTTTATTCGTTAACTTAGAAGTTTGATTTTTTTCACTGCTTGAAGGGACTGCAGACTTGAGTATATGGTTTTAACTCGATACCTTCACGCGTTCTTAAGATAAAGGATCTTGACAGACAGACAGACGGACGGACAACAAAGTAATCCTATAAGGGTTCCGTTTTTTATTTTTGAGGTACGGAACCGTAAAAATAATGCCCTGAAAAGTTAAATAATGAAAATAAATAATAATAAATTGATAACGGCTGAAGACATCAGTCAGCCCGTTTATAATTTAAAACTAGTCAATTATTTATTCAATATGTTTATGTTTATTTTCAGGATTTGGATCACATTGTGGGACCAAAAGGATTTAAAGGAGAAAAAGGATTTAGAGTGAGTGTGTTTTTATATATAAAAAATTATTTCGTCTTTTATTTATAAACAAGCTTTTAATGAAAAATCATTTTTTCATAGCAAGCTTTTATAGCTCGGTATACCTATATAATTAATATTCGTCAAGACGAATCATACGAGCCCAAACTCGATGGGGCTGTTTCGTTCAACTACCAAGTTCCTACCTTCCGGTTCCATCATCAGATCAGCTCCTTGTCATAATAATTTTGCATTGTCATCTGATTTACACATGCAAAATATCAGCTCAATTATTTGTCCTGGGTGGGAATCGAACCCGCGACCTCCGGCATAGCAGTCAGGGTCACTAACCACTAGACCAACTTACAGGCCTGTGAAGTGGATAATTATTTCTTACTGCGAAATCAACTTATTTCTATTTTTTAATTACTCGGAATATAAATTACAAAATGCCCTAATGTTTAATCAAAATAAATATAATATTTGTGTGGTTTGAGGAATATTATCTTTTCGAATTTCAGGGTCTTAATGGGTTTCCAGGTGTCATAGGAAACGGTGAAATTATGCAAGTAAGTTTAACACTTACCTAGTTTTGTGTACTCTGTAAAAATATTCTGAGATAATGTTTTTTTTAATAGTATCAGGATTTATTAATGTTTTTTTTTTATTTTATTTTTTTTCTATTAATTACGAAAGCATTTTTCATTTCTTCACTTCACTTCAATGGATCAAAATATCCAATGAATATTCTTATTCTTCACATTATGTTACAGTTCGTTTATAACTCAGAACTGATCAATTTCTTTAACATAATTATATCTAAGAGTTTTGTTGGCGTCACAGGAATACAGGACTAAACAAGTTTTTAATGAAAAACATTTTTTCATAGCAAGCTTTTATAACTAAATTTACTTTTTTTTTAGCTTCTTTTTTACTTATTTAACTCGTCAAGACAAATCATACGAGCCCAAACTCGATGGGGTTGTGTCGTCTAACTACCATGTTTCTTTAGCCACCTTTCGGTTCCATCATCAGATCAGCTCCATGTCATAATATTTTTGCGTTGTCATCTGATTTATATATGCATACAAAATTTCAGTTCAATCGGTAACCAGGAAGTCGATCTAAAAGCTTAGCTAGAGTGAAACTAAAAGCTTGTAAAAATATTGAACCCTGTACTTCAGTATTACAATAATAAGCATTATTTCATTATTGTATCCAATGTAGAAAGTACTGAGAGTATGGACTGTGAAAGTTTATAGAAAGCTTTCTTTTATGACTTAAGCTAGCACTAAGTTGGGTTTTTTGGAAATTCAACTTTTAAGGGGGTGAAAATTGGGAATTTCGTTCGTATGCTAAATCTCATTCTGTATCATTATACCTATTTGTAAGTTAGCTTAAATAGTAACTTTAAGTAAATAATAAAGTTGTCTTTATTTGATTTCTGAACTACGAATAGAAAAAAATTAGGGGGTTTAGAATCTTATTTCTGGGATTAATAGACTTGAAACTTGACTAAGATTATAATCAAATTGCATAATAAAAGCCGATATTATAAATTTTCAAAACAATGGACGAAATAAGAAAACATTTTCTCGAACGAAGTCGCTGGTAAATGGCTGGTTTACCAGTTTTTTTTTTATTATTGATAGGCTCGTGTTTGACCGCTATCTTTAACTTTTTTTTAACAATTACTTCTAAACATCAGGATTGAAACAACCAGTGCATTAAAACAGTTTTATTTTACTTTTTGCTTTCATTGTGTTTTAAAAGCAACTTTATTCTTCAGGGATTACCCGGATTACCAGGTGAAAAAGGAGATCCAGTAAGTCTTAAAAATAAAAATAATTTACGTTTACTAAGGCAGGTTTCTGAATTGAGTATTTTGAGTTGAACGTCTAAAACCCTACTTGAATGTTTAACTGTCAAAGATTCAAAGCATTTTATATCAAACTGGCTTTTGTTCCCGGCTTCGCCCGCGTACATAAAATATGGCCTATGTCACTCAGAAATAAGCAGCTTTCAATTGGTGAAAAAATTTTAGCAATCTGACCAGTACTTTCAGAGATTACCTCCTACAAACATAAAAACAAACTTTACCTCTTTATAATATTAGTGTAGATAAAGCATTTACAAGCACTTTTGAAATGTCAAGAAGTCAGTCAGTCAGAAAAAAATGATGCTAATTGCAGATTTCAAAGCGTAGATCTCTATGGAGAAGAATATGCAATAAACTCCATGGACACTCTTTTTAATCCTGCTATGTAATTAAGTACAAATATCTCTGTTATATGTTTGTTGTCGCTATCATGTGAGAACAATGTAAATAAAATAAAAACTAAATATAGATATAAACTTCGACAGGTTTTCAAGCTAAAGTAGAGTTTGAGAAATATTCAACTTAAAATGCCTATATCAGATATCGGGGATAAGTATTGGAACTTAACATTATTTTAGATTTTTATTCACACAATTATTTTGGTGCAACTCACGGGTACCCATGTTACATGATTCCGAGAAATGAAACCTCGAATAACACGTCCCCGTAAGTTTATTAATGCGAAACACGTAACAATTAGTTATTACGCGTTTCGGATTACGTGTTTCGTTGCACGCGACAACGAAAAACTTAACGCCGTAGCCATGTGATCTCAAATAACATGATTCAGAAAAATTTAATATCGTATAACACGTCCCCGTAACTGTGCTAATAGGAAACACTTAACAACGAATCCACGGTACCACGAAAAACCACACACACTCCATAGTAACGTGATCTCGAATAACCAAATCTACATAATATGTTTTTGGTTCTATTACAGGGGTTCGAGGTTCAAAGTGGAAAAGAAAACCAGGTAAGAAATGAAATGCCTTCTATCTTTGAAATCTCCTGTACCCTTAGCCAAGTTGCTAATCTGCAATCGTTAACGTTAACAGAAAGCTTCAAATGTACGGGAATGACGTCATCTCAACGCTCAGTTACGTGGTCAGAACAATATAATTGGCGGCCAAGGTCAACTCGAAGCGTTCGGCGCAAGCGAAACGGTTGTAACTTGGCTAGGGGGGCAGATCAGTCCATGATACCTAATAAGTACCTTAGCCATGGACGCGTAGCTTCATAGACGCGTTTTCGTCAGTAAAATCTTAGTGTACGCTTGCGTGTAGCATAGATACATAACTTTGAAATTCTTAAATGACAGCACGGCGTTGCTGCTTCATCGACAGAGTTTCTTAGGGCGCATTCCTTTATAATTAGCCGCAAAGCCACGCCACGCGACGTCAGCGCGGCTGCAGCGCTGCCGCCGCGCTGCTTTTTTATTCCATGTAAATAACAAAGCGCGACTGCAGCGCAGGCGTAGCGCAGCAAACGCGCCCTTTTTATTTCTATGCACTTTTTCTAGGCCCTCCTCGGCTTTGCTTGGGTGCACATTAATAACTGGAAGATTTTTCAAAAAAAACTGCAATTCAAATCATATGCTGAATATGACAACCACTGCTAAAATAAAATCGTCATATACGTGGTATTAATTTTTATTCATAGGTATAAAGATAGATAAGTATCACCTAAGTACTATCCAACAATGTAAATTCAGTGCCTATTACAACTGTAGGTAACTAGACAGTCCACAAAAATCGATCTCAATTCTAAATCATTTTTTTTTTAATTTTAGTGCCGAGTTAAAAAATCAAAGTAACGTGCTTTTCAATGTTTCTTTATGTTAGTAGAAATGGGCTATATAGTTTTCATCGTGATTGTTATGCCATATATACACAATAGATAATAATTTGTGTCACCATCATTACATTCTACGTACGGACTTTCTGAATTTATATTTTTTATTCAGGGACCTCCCGGGTTGTTTGGCCTTTACGGAATGCCTGGGCGAAATGGACGTTGTTTTTGTGGTGAGTACCAGCCAAAAAAGTTTACCCACAAAGAAAACTTAATCCCGCTTTAACATGCATGTCGATATTACATTATAAACTATGAAGTCAGGTATCCTCTGAAGTCACCCAACCCATACGTACAAAACGTTTTGGAAACACATACATGCATACATTAAATTGTGCTTACCTACAGCTAAGGAGTAGAATTCTCTGCCAGAGTCTGTGGTTTCCTGATAGCCAGTGACTATACGACCACGTGGTTTAATTCTCTTTGCTGATAACTAACAACTAAGGGGCTTTAAATTAATATGGGATATGTAGGTTACATTTAGGCAAGCGTGCTCCCTCGTCGATCACATCATCGCTTACCGTTGGGTGAGATAGTAATCAAACTTAAACTTCATCATCATCATTTCAGCCGACGAAAAAAGTTGTCCACTGTTGGACATAGGTCTCACCCAAGTGTCTTCATAAGAACCAGTCTTGCATCCAACGGATTCCCACGTCCCTCACCAAGTCGTCGGTCAATCTTGTACGTCTTTCAGTTAGCGGTCACCACTCTAGTGAGCCTTTAGGCACAAAATAGATAAGTACAGAAGACAATCTCATGTATGTACTTCACTTTTTATACCTACGCTCAGTGGACGTACACTAATGAGCGTTTGAGCTGGAAGGCCTCTGCTTTGAATCTTGCGGGCAGCGGAGCGACGGCGCGAGAGCGGAGCGGACAACGCAGATCCGTTCTCGAAACCAGCGGGCAGATCGCGCGGCACTATAGCGGCATAGTGTTGTTTTCGTGGTTTTGTCGTCCAGATATTTGTTTTTATTCGCTAACAAAATGTTTAAACAACGGCGAAAACATCTTTTTGATTCAAATTTATATCTATAGGGCATGGAGAAGGAAAGGCGAGTTATATAGAAATTATGAAGAACAGAGACAATGTCCTGACAAATTGTACGACTAAAATAAATTGCACAACACTGCAATGCAGACGCGCGGCGGTCACCGCCTGACTGGCGCTCACCGCTCGTTGCCTGCCGGCTCGCCGCTGCCGCGCCGCTGTTTTCGAGAACCGGTCCCTTTGATTTTACGCGTTAGATCCTACCGCTCCCGCGCTGCCGCCGCCGCCGCCCCGCTGCCCGCAAAATTCGAGGCAGAGGCCGAACTGTTCGACGAGTGATCCGAGACGCGACCGAGATATCGTGTCCGTGAGCGGTGTCTATGTGCGTTGCTCGAGCGCCCTTTGTATGTAGATTGACTTCAGTACCTATCTATTTTGTGCTTTAGGCCCCACCGACTATCAGTTTTGCAAGCAAAGTGCCCTGCCCACTGTCACATAAGGTTGGCGATTCTTCGGGTTAAGTCGGTGACTTTGATTCTCCTTCTTTCTTGATTCAATCACGCCAGGAAACTTCAAGCACAACCCTTTCCATTTCCCTTTGTGTATCTATAAGCTTTCTGATGACCACGTTTCAGAGTTATATGTTATCACTGACACTGACAATACGTACTGGTAAAACTATTATGGTCTACAGAGACTGTGTTCGTCGGACGCGAAAATACCACGTAGTTTCCCGAACGCCGCTCTTTTTCGAAGTTAGACCTACCTACCTAGACCGTCTGTCCCAGGTAATCGTAATCGTTAACAAATTCGTGTGCTGATAGGACTAGATACTACATAACCATGTAGCATAATTTACCATGACTGGTTTTGTACCACAAATGACCAATTTATTTAGTGCACCGTTAAGGGCCTGTGCACACCATGTTTTAAAACGCGCCGTTAACGCGTTTGTTGTAATACAGACGCGATACGCACGCAGCCTGTAGACCTGCACGGTGAAAGCTATAGGCCTGAGCCTGGTCATGTTGTCGCTAGATAAAGCTGAACATTAAGTTTGAGTTAAGTAGCAAATACCATTTCCTAAAAATAAAATAAACTAAAAATATTGTAACTAGCGCCATCTAGCAAGCGCTCGGTCTTGCAGCTTTCACCTTATCAAAATACAACAAGTAAATGATGACTAAATGAAACTTAATCTTTGGAGCGCCAACCTATGCCAAATGCAATGTGTTCTCCAGCACCGAGCTTTTAAATATAAAACTAATAACTTTATGATTTTGCAGTTATTAAAATAAACAAAGGCCCCTATTGAAATAAAAATGGCCATGGTTTGGTTTTTAGGCAATACGTAGTTAAAATACGAACAAAAGAAAGCAAAGCAGATTTTATGTAATTTTATATATTTTTTAACGCCATACTTTAGATTATTTTCAATTAGTTCTTGAGTTTTTTTTTATTTATACATTTATAAAAATGATAGTATTTAAATATGTAAAAACTATATATTATGTACTGACTGGCATATAAAAAAAAAATAGAATACAATGTTTTTCATTAAGGCGTATAGTCCCTTGAACCACCTGACTGAAATTATGTGAACGCAACTCTCGCACTCGCCTAGGCGGCAGTACGCAAATCTGTGCATTTATTTGCGGCCAGCAGCGCCCGGAAAGCGCTTTAAATCCATTTTCTCTGCGAGATATTGATTGATTTACATATGCAATGTTCACTTTGAAGAATATTTAACCACCAATTTTGATGTGTAAAAATGTTTCTAAAGGTCCAAGCCGTTTCGAAGGAGTAGGGAAAAGTTGCGAAAAGTTGCGAAATTGCTAAATATTTTTTTTTGACAAAAGCATTAATTGCACGATAAAATCAAATGTTGATATTATTGTTTATGAATCTATAATAAACATATATTTTTTTCAGACCAATTGACTTAGGCGTTACGGAGGAGTAGGCCTCAGAAAATCAGTGTTTTATGGCACTTTTCGGGCGCTTGGCCCTTAATATATATTATAAATGTGTTGGATGTGGTGTTCTAATTAACTTGTGTCATCGAGAGCATGAAAACGTTTCTCTTTTATATAATACTTTGGCGCTAAAAAGTTTAAGGATATGACAATTTTACAGATAGTGAAGAAAATCCTCTGACGTTCGGGCGTGAAGACGTACCTGCAAAGGTCACCTGTAAATCTGCACCCGCCAGGGTTCCAAGCGGTGCGTAAAAAAACCTGTCCTTATATTTATAGTAAAACTACTTTGGGATATTGTGCAGGAGAATGAAGAAAACGTCGCGAAGAAAGTTTAATTCAATCATTTAAATTAGTATTTCCTTTTTTTTAATTAGTGATTCTGGGGGTCTGGATCTGGGGGCCTAAAAGAACATTGCTATGATAGTAGAAAAAGACTCGAAAAACTTAACTATTAAGTTCTATCTGGAGGAGTAGAAAAGTCATGCTGCGCTAACTCCAAATAAATTATGATGAGGGTAAGAGAATAATCATCCTCCTCTTTGCGTCGTATTTCTCAATGCTGAGGGTCATGACCTCCCTGCTTCATCATTTTACTTTTTATGGTGTTTTTTAGAGAATAATCATGGTGGTTGCTAAAGATGAAAAAAACAACTTTGGTGTAAAATAAAGATTTCTTCGACTCTAGAATGCAGTGACAGGACGTGTCAGACTTTCACTGACTAAAACCACACCTGTCTTTCAGTTATCCTTTGCGTTCTAGGACCACGGGCTTCCTTTTCAAAATTTCCTCGTGACTCCAGCTTTTTTAGGCCCTCACAGTTTTGCTGACATCTCTTTGGTGCGGGCGTGGAACACTATGTGCGGTTGACGACTCGGGGTCGGTCCGAACGATTACCAGACGAACGGACAGCGAGCTACTCTTGACTCGTCGTACGCAAGCTCACACCTAGGTATGATTTAGCCTAGGTCCCGCATTAGAGCGGGAGCAGTCATTAGATGATTTCCCATCTATAAAATATATATTAAATACATAGTAAGGAAAAGTAGAGTTCGCAGACTGGAAATTTATGTCATTAAAAAAATATTTTGTTTTTATTTTTCAGGTTCTTATTACATGGGGACACCAGGTGAACTTATTTCAGTATACTGCAAAATGTCCACAAAAGAGACTTGTATTCGAACAAAAATAAACAAGAAAGCATATTTTTCTTTTGGAGAAGGAAATTGGTGGCTAACTTCCAGGACAGGCGGCGTATCGTATGACTTTTATAATGGCGTAAGTTTGTAAATACTTTAAACAAATACGAAACAGTAGCAGGTTTTGCTTAGCCTTTAACCCTCTCAGCACACTACTGGAAGACTCGGCCTTGGGCTCGGTTGAAAAGCGGGGGTCAGGTCATATCTCATTTCCTTTACATGGATGATTTGAATTTTTTTACCCCCAACAACTTGCATCTGATAGAGCTACTGAAGGTAACTGAAAACATCAATAATGCCATCAGGATAGAATTTGGTATGGACAAATGTGCAATGTGCATACAGTAAAGCGAGAGGGGATTTTGGAGTCCGTGGGAACCCAACTCTCGGATTCCATACACCTCAGATTCCTCTGCTCAACTCGACACTGCCTAGGAAAGACGGCACACTACTTACCGTAAATAGGATGCATCACCCACAGTCGTCGGTGATGAGGCTGTATATTCCATTTAAATGTGGTTATTGTAGCTTCCTAAATGCTAAGACCCTGTACGACCGTGAGTTATGCAGTGTCAGGGAATATTTCTGGAAAACTGACGTGCACCGAGATGTGGTGGCGGTGGATAAAAGCCTTACCCCACTCTCCTTGGCTAACAAGAACTGGCGCAAGCTTATAGATACACAGCAAGGAGTTTCACGGGCGCTTTTACCGGACTTCACACGAGCCTGATGTAGATATTTTAGCATCCGTGAGCATTGGTTTTTTTTTTAATTTTTGGAGAAACCGAAGGTTTGGTCTTTGCCATTATCAATTCTGAACCAAATTATGATAACAAACAACTACCGGAAATACATTGTGAAGGACATTACGGCTGATTTCTGTCATGCCACCGGCCCGCAGAACCAATCTGACACATTATTTATGGGTGTTTTCATCTAGCTAACGGAGACTATTTGCATAGATACAGCCTTGTAGCCAGTATTATCCACTGGTTACTTGCTCCTAAATACAATCTTGTAGAATCAGTCTGAGAAAGAGGTGATAGATCGACTAGAGCATCACACAATGATTGTTGATATAGCGATCCACCATGACGAGAACCTCGTAAAAGCTCAGACGGAAGCTAAACAAACTAAGTATCTTGACTTGCCTTGTGAGATTGTTGACATATGGGCAGTGGACACAACAGTCATTATGTCGATAGTCGGGTTGGCCAATGGCGTATTAGCCTAAAGCCTCGGTCAAAATCTGAGGAGGCTGTCATTAGGTAGTTGGATCAAGGGCTTGAGGCCCTCCTGGATACGGCGCGTATTGTCCGGAAATTTCTCAGGAGCCCGACCACCCGGTAGCTTGGAACCTACTAGTTTGTATATTATTCAATGTTTTTTTTTAAATATAATTTCGTTAAATATTTAATTTATAATTTATATGTATAATTTATAAGCAATATATAATTTATATGTGTATTATTAAAGGGAATAAACACTACAGAATAGTTTAGTAAGCTTTCTTCTTGGATAAATTTTGTTTCAGTTATCTGCAGGACAAATAAAGTGGCTGCAACAACGATCGAAAAAAGTACGACAAAGATTAACTTACATCTGCAATAACCAAAGAAGTCAAAATTTCAACTTGTCTTCAGCGATACAGTTTTTATCTTGGAATGATATGAAGATTGGACCAAACCCAACTAGCGATTACCCGTTCTCTTATTCTGTACGAGCTGATGGATGTTTAGTAAGTAAAGAATGCCTAAGGCATTAAATCTGCCTTTGTACATTTGTGTTGCTTGAAGTTCCAATAAATCTATCTATATCGCGGGTCTCAAACCATAGGGGCGTATCCACAAAACCCCTACTTTTCAGGAGAGATAAAAAACTTAATAACTTTTCCTGTGAAGTTGTTTTTTTGCATGTAGCTATATATTTATACTGCAATTAATATAGGATTCTTAATTTTGGGGCATTGCCTTTATAACACTAGTTTTTGGTTGATACGCCTAAATAGCATGACGACTATACTGTAAAATTCCGTCAAAATACTTCCTAAAATATATGACATTTATGGACGTAAAATCTTTTTCCTCAAATTGTTAGTATTTATACCAATATTTATTATTACTTAATTGGTGACTTCAAATATTGCTATTTAGGAATGAGAACCCATTAAAATTAACGTTATTTACGTAATTTCAAGAAATCATACGCCTGTCTGGCTTGTCATAAATATTGAGAGGTGTTTTAACTCAAAGAGGAAGTATAAACCAGTTTTGTTCTACAATGTAAAAAAAGAAATGATTAATTGGCAATTACACAATATTTTCGTGTTTGAAAAGAAAAATAAGCATTATAAAAATAAAATTTATTCATAAATCTAAACATAATTATTAGATATGTCTTTAAAATCACAAACAGTTGAAATTGAGCTGAAACAAAACATAGCTCTCAAAAACGCCAAAGGAAAACATCGTGAGGAAATCGGCATTAGTGACGTAACGAATATCTGATTTCTCACATTCGCGAATGCGAATATTCAAATTCAATATTCGCGAATGCGAATGCGGATATTGACTTTCAAACAAAGTGCGCGCAAAATGTCAGACAGTTTTCACATTTCGTATTAGCCAAATTTGAACCGAACATAACAGAGCCTTAACAGACTGATTGAATGAAGCTTAACACAAAAAGTTTTTCAGAAAATACAGAATCCTGCAGGGAATTCCACTCCTTAGCTATACGCATAATGAGTGTGTTCCCATAACGCTTTGTACGTATGGGTGGAATGTCCACCATGTACCGGTGTCGCAACGCCGTGCATCTTGTGGTCCAATGATGGAACGGTCTTGGCGGAATTAAATTCTGCAATTCCAGTGCACAATCTCCGAAACGTAAACAATAAAAAACCGACAGGCTAGCAACTCGGCGTCGATGCTCAAGACCATACACGATCGAACTTGTGCTTGATAGAGGTTGTACTGTCTCACCCTCACTAAGATCCCCAATTTTTTAGCAGACAGTTTGGCTTTTGCTTCGATGTAGAAGTCGAAATTGAGGGTAGTCGACAGCGGCACCCAAGAAGCTCTGAGATCTGAGAGAGATCTCGGAGAGACTGGATCTGAGACCCATTAGTTCGCACGCCGGACATGTAACTCTCAACAACAGTGCTATCGTCTGTGTACCCAAAGATACTGGCTTTAAGTAGGTTATTTATGTGCAGCAAGAACAGTGTTGCCTAGAGTACCGACCCCTTAAGGACCCTGGCATTAATATCCATTTGACTCGACGAGCAGCCATCAATAACCACTCGGATGGATCGATCCCTCAAGAAGTTTACGATCCAATCACACAGACCAGTGGTTAGACCAGAGGAAGGAAGCTTAACAATAAGACTTTCGTTTCAGCTTAGACCCTATCGAAATCCTTCGAGATATCAAGGGAGACGGCAAGCGCTTCCCCATGCTTCTCGCTAGAAAATCCCCAATAGACCGATTTCGGCGAAAACCGTATTGCCGGTCAATGACGATGTCGTTAGTTTCTAGGTATGCTAGAAGTTATTTGTTAAACACCCGTTCCATACTCTTACAGAGGATGGACGTAACGGAGATGGATCGGTAGTTTGCCAGGTCAGCTCGACTGCCCTTCTTAGGCACAGTCTGAACGGCAGTTATTCAGTCTCAGAGAGGCAAAATAGGCGGGTCAAGATTAGAGACAATTCCAGTGCAAAAGTTTTAAGAACAACTGCTGGTATCCTGTCGAGGCCACTGGCTTTATTCACGTCAAAGAACACTACGAACACTACGAACGTCCTTCTGATGGATGATACGAATATCCGAAATACTCGTCACGCACCCATCTGGAGAAACAGTGAAATTCATTCGAAAAGATTTGTTATGATTTGAGGTGAACATGTTGTTTCACAATTTGTGATTCTGCAAATGTGAAATAAAGTTGTGTGATGGAAAAAAATTAAAGTAAATATAAAATCATATAAGTTGTATTGTCTTTCTAGATCCATTCAATCAAAACATTATTTTCTTTTTGTTGGTTAGAAACATTCGCCAAATATTCGCATGTTTTTTGCGAATGCGAATGCAAATATCAAAAAATGTGCGAAAATTCGCGAATGCGAATATTCGTTACATCACTAACGTCTATATAGCTTGACAAAATGATTTCAGGTTAAAGTAAAATAAACAGTCGTAGTATTATAATATATTTCGATTCACGATAAAATTGAAAGTCGTACGTGCGTACGTCTCTATGGCACGTCGAAACTGCCCCAATGAGCAATAATATTGCTCTTACGTCAATTATACGGCTATTTGGTCTAAAAATAATTCTAGACTCTCCAGCTTACGGCAAATAATATTTTTTAATTTATGCAAAAAGTAATTAACACAAAATTATAAGAAAAATTCAGTTAATGTATTGCTTATAGTAGAATCCAATGGCATTAAAAACGAAAAATCACATTTTTGCATATACGCCCCTATGGTTTGAGACCCGCGATATTATTATTACTTATAATAAATATGTATAAGTGAAAATTCTGTATCTACATTGAAAATGTCAAAAAAATAAATGGCAGGGGGTGTTACTAGACCGACACCGAACCCAAAAATGTGATAAAAAAAATTTTTGTCTGTCTGTCTGTTTGTTCAGGCATCACGCAAAAACTACCGGTTCGATTACAATGAAACTTAGTATAATTATTCTTTAATATCCTGAGCACCACACTGGGTACTTTTTATCCCGAAACAGTATATACAATAAAAAACAAACTCAATTTTGCGGTTCGATCCCTAGACCCGATTACTGTACCAACCGCAAATAATAAGTTTGTCGTAGGTTACGTCACCCGCAGTGGAGTTCACTAAGGAGATTTCACTAAACTCCCACAGAAAGGGGAACCGTGTTACCCCGAATTTAACGCGAGCGAAGCCGCGGGCAAAAGCTAGTAAATAAATAAGTACGTTTTAATACCTTTAAATATTACCGTAGGCACATTTGGGTGGGTTCAGGGCAACAAAAATTTGTTAATTTCATATAAACAGAAGAAAGTTTTTTTATTTTATATAAAAAGAAAAAATCGGCTGTTCAGTATATTTATGTTTGCCTAATGTGCTGAACAGCTGATATTTTTTTCGCGATTTCAGCTTTGCTCCCATAATAAAAATTGTTTGTTATCATGAGGAACCGCAGGAATGGAAAGTATAAAAAAATCACTGCCACAGCCAACATGTTAATATGAAGTGAAGTGCCTACCTACAGATGTTTGAAAATTTGTTAATGAATCGCGCCTCAACGACTGAACGGATTTTGACGAGATTTGGATTTATCCCAATATTGAATTAGGTTCCTGTGGGTTAATTTCGAAATGTGACACAACTAACAAAATCAAGTAAAAACTAATTAACTACAACTTTACTTCAGATTAATCAAGGTTACAACAAAAAAAAACCTTTTCACAAAAAGAAAACCGACTTCAAAATAAAATAAAAATGCTAAAAAGTGCAAAAAAACTTTAATTTCGGAAGACGCTTCTATATTATAGTTTTATCTCTTCGTTAATTAACACCGACTTCCGTTATCTTGCACTTTTAGCGTATTTTTTTTACATTAAAGTCGGTTGTATTTTTTTTTTTGTGATCGTTTTTTATTTTACAATTTTTACAAACTTAAATACCTCATAGTCAGAGTGAATTTCATGACAATTCTAATAATCTCAAATGCGCTTAGATTACATTAATTTATTACAGAGTTTCGATACCTACCTTCCTGTTTCCTCCCCTCTTCTTTCAGTCAGTCGTCAACTATATATATCCTCTCCCCCTCTTCTTTCAGTCAGTCGTCAACCATACGTATAAACAAAACTATTTTAAGTGTTACGTCATTTCTGCTGTGATCCTATGAAGTGTTTCGTTCCACATCTTCAAAATTCATATCTTATCATGACAATATTTCTATGAGACTAACTTGGAAGCATAACGTTACAATAAAAAAAATAGAAATAGTTTATTAAAATTTTATAGATAATAGAGTTTTATAATTCATTTGATTAGAAACATATTATTTACTGAGCATAGATAGGAGCAGTGGTGGCCGAGTGGTAACGGCCCCAACTTACGAGTTGTTGGTCGATGTAATATCCGCCCATCCGTACTGGATCCGCGTGGTGGATTACGGCCCACCTCTTAGAGAGGATTCCTGAGTCTCAACAGTGGGAACATTATAAGGCCGATTATGCTATGCTATAATGTGCCAATAATATTGTTGTTACAGAATAGAGGAAACATGCATGAGACCAGTTCTATCATAGAGCTAGAAACTTTTAACGTGTACAGACTACCCGTCAAGGATATGTGGATAAAAGACGTTGGTGCTCCAGAAGAAAGTTTCATGGTCAGAAACATTGAATTGTGTTTTGGATGAACAAAAATAATGTTATAATTGATATGAAGATCAGTATAAGTATGTAATCTTAAGGATTAAATAACTGTAATAATATTTTGTGTTAGTTATTATTTCCTATTTTGTCTTCAGTCTCATCAAACTACAGCCAAAGCGACGTCTGCACTATGAAATGGCCAACCTAGAAATTTTTGTATTTATAAGTGTCCCCGCACACAAAAAAGCCGCTTTGTAGCCCATGTGCCGCCACAAAAAAAGTTAGAAGCCGCTTCTAGCTTCTCCGGCCACAAGCTGTCACACGCTTCAGCTTTTTTTTTGTGGCCCGTGTTTGTTTGACTTGGTATTGATAAAAAGTCATACTGTCCAGTATCCAGTATCACTACTGGCCAGGATTATTAGAACCAGATGTATTTTAGCCGCTTCATCTAATTAAACATTGAATTTTCCGAACCCTTTTTTGAGATGGGAAATCTTCAAATGACTTCTCCCGCTCTGCCGTGGAGTGTGAGGACGAGTCAGATTTTTACTCACTAAAACATAATCCTGTTTTTTCTTGCCTACGTTTCTGGGCCCCGGGGTTTCTCTTTTGCGCAACCTATAGCCGCAGTAGGCTTCGACCCTACTACGAACGTTCTACGGTTTGCTGAGATTGAGGCGCGCGTGGAACACTATGCGTCGTTGACGACTCAAGCTCGGGCCGGACCGTTACCGGATGGCCGAACGGCGAGCTACCTATTGCTCACCTTCTGCAAGCCCACACATACGGTGGCTGAAAATCGGAGCGGGATCCCCGGCAGCTGGGGCGTGAGGGCCGTTCGCTATCATTACTGTTTCGCAGAAGGAGGCTACCGGCTGCCATTCTTCTTTGCTCCAGACCAAGGCCTGTACCAAGGTCCAGGGCTAAAGGTCGTTGTCACCGATCGCCCCCACGACAACACGACTGTCCTCTGCCCAAGCGTACCTATCCGTATCTTCCGGGCGAACCACACAATGGTGATACCCTTACATTTCCGGTGGAGGTACCTCCCTAACTTACCATGTTCGGTGATGACCTGCGTCATGCGGAAGGTGAGTACACCGTGACGTCTTTTCAGCCACTCCTTAAAAAGGGGACTTACTGCCATAATTATGGCGTCCCCGTTCTGAAAGCCCTGCTATTCTAAAACTAAAGCTTTTGCAGCATCATCTATACCGCCGCACATCAACTACAAAATATGGGTACACACATTGAGAGCGTACCTACCTACTTAGCCAAATTGAAGTCAAGACAAGAGAACTGGCGAGCAGCCCCGTGTGTAAAATGTTGAGTTTCAACAAATCCTAACTTTTGTACAAATGTGATAAATCAACTTGTAGCGACATCTATGACGTCACTTAGGAACTAAACTACGAAATCCTGCATCGTTACATTATTTACAACAGCACCCTCTGTCACTATTCAGAGTAACTGGCTCCTCAAATTGTATGGTAGAGTAGTTTTTTTAAAATTTGCTGTTGCTGTGTAGATAGTAAGTACATTTTTAAGACCACAGATGGCACTAATTATAAAATAATAAATTAACTTTGTATTTTAGAATTTATGTTGAATAAAAAAATGTAAGCCATATGAATATTGTTGGCAGTATTGCCAGCAAAATTCCTACTTCGGGCAACGGCATATGTCTAAAAAACTCCGTTTTTGAAGTATCACAGATTCCTTTTTTTAGGATTGGAAATCGTCAAATTATAACTTCTGCTGCTTTAGGTGGAGCGAGATGAATTACCCATCACTAAAATTCACCCATGTTTCTTCAGTTGCCCTCTGCATTCCACGGCCGCGGTGACTCCTTTGAACCATCCCGTAGATAAGGTATCTTGCTTTCATTATCAGTTAAACGCTTACCAGATTAGAGTAATTGACGAAATTTATTAAGAAAGGTTTTGTAATTTTGAAAATCTCAGCAAATGGGATTTTGTTTCGGGTCTGCCCATTTAAATAAATAAATAAAATTGGTATTGCGGTTTTAATAGAACGGTAACAAATATATCAGCTATAACATTTCAAATTGAAACCACATTTTGATAAAATTGATAAAAACGTACCTACGTATATTTTATTTTTCACCATGAACCAATGGGCCCTCAAAAGGTTTAAAGTTACCCAAAGGGTAATGGAAAGTGCTATGCTAAGAGTTTTCTTGCGTGCTCACATCGTACATGAAGATAACCGTAGGAGAACCAAGGGTGCCAACAAAGCCCGAAGTATCACCTAACTTAAGTGGCGGTAAGCAGGGCACATTACTCGCAGAACAGATAGTCAACGGGAATGAAAGTAAGGGTTGCGGGAATCCAATGGACACGCTCAGGATCGGTCATTATGGCGACCCTTGGGGAGAGGTCTATGTCCAGCAGTACACAGTTTTTCTTGTTATAATGATTACCATGATTATTATTATATCTAGTCTATAATGTCCCACTGCTAGGCAAAGGCCTTCCTCCATTCTTTCCATTGTTTTCGGCTGTAAGCCACTTCTTGCTTATTGGTAGGGAAGGCATCTAGGTTGCCCCGCAGTCTCCTTCGTGGTCTGCCGCGACCCCGTTGTGCATTTTCTGGTCACCAACTTTTTGTTTTACATTGGTACACCGTAACCTGGTCCTTTAATTAACACTCAATTATAGGCAACCGCAGCTTATGCATAAATGAGTGAACATGGCTTTAAATAATTATAAAATCCACACTAATATAATAAAGAGGCAGATAAAGTTTGTTTTTTATTTTTTTTTGTTTGTAGGAGGTAATCTCTGAAAGTCCTGATCCGATTGTTAAAATTTTCTCACTGATAGAAAGCTGCTTCATACCTGATTGACATAGGCTATTTTATGTGCGCGAGCAAAGCCACTGGCAGAAGCTATTTTAAAATAAAATAAAAGTAGGTAATTGGCATGAAATGACATAGAAAATAATTAAACTATCGGTAAATGTTGCGGAAATAAAATAAAATTAATGTCAAAATTAAACTATATGCATGTCAAACAAATTAAGTAAAATACTGGTATTCAGATAGACTCATCTGGTCAGGTAAGCCTTTTTTTTTTTTTTTTTTTTTATGGTGGGAAAAAATCATGCATTGACATCCCCCGCCCTTGGGCGGAGCGGGAGATAGTGTCAGACTCTTACTGACTAAAAGACCCACCCCGTTCCTTCTAGCCTTCATACCGGGGCTCGAGCGCCCTTTCGGATAACCCTGGCCCCAGTAGGCTTCGACCCGGCTGGGTCCCTGCTGTTGCTGACAACTCCTTGAGGCGCGCGGGAACAGTGCGCGCCGTCGACGACTTGGGCTTGGTCCGGACAGTTACCGGACGGCCGGACAGTGAGCTACCCATTGCTCACTGTCCGCAAGCCCGCGTCTACGTTGGCCGGAAATCGGGATCAGAATCCCGGCGACGGCGGCGGCGATAACGCCGTTGCCTGATGCGTTCGGCCTCCTCCTTTGCGAGCATTACTGCTTCGCAGAAGTCGGCGACCGCCTGCCACTCCTCCTCGCTCCGGACCATGGCCTCAACCAAGGCCCGGCGCGAGAGGTCTCCGCCGCCGATCGCCCCCACGAGGGCACGGCGATGCTCCGCCCAAGCAGGGCACACCTCGACTGTGTGCTCCACCGTGTCCTCCGGGCGTTCCGCACAGTGGCGACACCCGGGCGTCACCTCCGCATGAATCCCGTGCAGGAAACTCCCGAACGAACCATGTCCGGTGAGTACCTGCGTCATGCGGAAGGTAAGGACGCCGTGAGGTCTTTCCAGCCACGCCTCAAAGAGGGGACTTACAGCCATGATTGTGGCGTGCCCAGGTCAGGTAAGCCTCATGAACTTTGACTGGAAGCCGACCCCAAAAGTAATGAACATTGTTGTTGGAAAAAAGCTGGGAAAATTGATTAAATTCTTGAAAAATTAGTTCGATTTTTCAATAGACACATAAATTTTTACCAAAGAATAAATCTTCTATACAAAAGTTGTCAAATCGCCATTTTTATTCCTGAGTTACAGATGCAAATCTGCATAAACATGTGTAAATCTGCTATTCTCTTCTATCTATTGGAGTTTGGTATTTGCACTCAGTCCTTGATGGACCATTGTAGATGGCCCATAGTGGCCATCATTCTGGTGTGGGTTTCATTCCATTCAGTCCGTCTCTCTGCAGGAGCTGATTATGACTCTCCGTTTGTTGTAAGTTTTATAATATTACTAGTAGACCAGATTCAACAGCCGCCAGTCATTAGATACTTACGTTTTGATTAACAAAATTTATGGGATCGAGTATCTTGTGTCTTCAAGGCTAGAGGTTCAACGATTGCATCACTGCTTACCATCTAGTGGGATCGCTGTCATGCACTAGTTTCTATCATTAAAAAAAAGAGTACTGTTAATGTACTTTGAACTTAATAGTACATCGTAACTGGGGCCGACGGTTAATTTAATTTTTCGATATGATATTTGTAAAATTAAATGGGCATCTAATTTATCAGTGCATATTAGATCGTTGTCATTTTTTTTTATTTTACTTTGGTAAGCTTGAGAACGAGTTCTAAAATGTAGCTGTAAATAAAAGAACTTTCTAAAAGATTTAAACAATGTACTTTAGTAACAATTTTTAAATCAACAATCAAGAAATTATAAATTCTAAAGGTCGCTGTTATAAATTCTGATAATAAGTTCAGTCTCTGAGTCGAAGACATGTTGAAGATTTTTGTTATATGTCAGCTTCGAACAATTTTTTAGATGATTACAAGTAAGACTGCTTATTCAACACAAATAAAACCTTAATGCTTTTAATATAAAACACAATCTTGCTCGTTTCAGATAATTCACTTAGCCTTTTTTTTACCGGACTGCCCCAAAATTTGGTTCGAGTTGTTTCGAAATTAGGTCCATTTCTTTGGTCAGCGTTTTAAATAAAATCTACGATTTAACTAAAATAAATAATACCGATTACAAGAGACGGCTTGAAGAACAAAAGGTAATTCAATTCTATTCTATTATTTTGTAGGTTAGTAAAAATCTTTTACTAAGTCGTTTTAGTCAGTAAAAATCTGTCATTTTTCTTCGTTCCACTCAGCACAGAAGTTATTTGATGATTTCCCACCCTCAAAGAAGAGTACTACTACTTACTACTAGACCAACAGGTCAGTCTAACAGCTAAATATCAACAAAAGCGACTCTCTCTACATGTGTCCCAGCTACGTCCACATTATAAACTAAAACGAACTCATACAAATTCAAATTCACGGAATATTATTACCAAATGGACCAACAACCACTGGCGACATCCTAAAATTACTGAAGCGCATCAGAGTGTACACATCCGCTTCAGGACAGTAGCGTAACTAAGCGTGGGCGAAGTGGGCCCTCACCCACAGCCTCGCACCCAGACGGGCCTCGCACAGTCGAGGGATCTTTAAGAACGAGGGTTTTTTTTATAATTGACTAGCTTTTGCCCGAGGCTTCGCCCGCATATATAAAATATAGCCTATGTCACTCACGAATAAAGCAGCTTTCTATCGGCGAAACAATTTTTGCAATCGCACCGGTACTTTCAGAGATTACCTCCTACACACAAAAAACAGAGAGACAAATTTTACCTCTTTATAATAGATCTTTTCCTCTTTGGTGTAGATAGGCTCGTGTTTCACCACTATTTCACCTGATGGTAAGCGACAATGTGGTCGAATACTGGGTTGCGACAATCGCTCTTTTTTGAATTCGTGAAAGAAATAGGCCTCGCTGATGTGCCTTCACCCACGTCTAAATTTGTTCACGCTACGCCTCAGCTTCAGGAAGTGCAAGTGCAATTTGCAATATTACAGAAATTTCTACCAAGGGAATTAAGTAACTTAGAAAAGTCCATTCTGAGCAATTGATCCCAACTTAATCTTACTTTTCCAACTCATTTGGTTTTAAGACCAACGTTACGGCTTGTTACTATCTTAGAATGGTATTTGCAGGTTGAAATCGTATTTCCTTCCTCACTTAGCTGATAAAACTGAAAATGCATTGTTATCTAGTTAGTGCTCTTTTGTAGATTGCCTACTATACACAGACTCTGCTTATTTTTATTTTTATTACGGAATATGGTTTTTGCTGCGACGCAAAAAGCGTTTCTATTTAGGAACTTGAACTTCCATTACATACCGAATTTCCTTTTTGTTTTTTATGGGTAAAAATCATCCAAATGACAACCCCACTCTTGGGCGGAGCGGGAGATAGTCTCAGACTCTTACTGACTAAAGTCCCACCCCGTTCCATCAAGCCTTTATACCGGGGCTCGAGCTATCTTTCAAAACTAGGCTTCGACTCGACTGGGCCACTTCTATTGCTGACAACTCCTTGAGGCGCGACGACTTGGGCTCGGTCCGGACAGTTACCGGACGGTCGGACAGCGAGCTACCCAATGGTCGCCGTCCGCAAGCCCGCGCCTACGGTGGCCGGAAATCGGGATCGCGGCAGCAGCGAGAGCGCCGTTGCCTGATGCGGTCGGCCTCCTCCTTTGCTAGCATTACTGCATCGCAGAAGGAGACGACCGCCTCTTCGCTCCGGACATGTTAAGTTACGCCTATTATTTTAACAATTTTTGCCAGTCGTTACAGATTGTTATCTCTTATCACAATTGTGCTGGAAGGAATTTCTCAAGAAATAAAATCACATGCTAGCGAAGGAGTCCGCACGCGTGAGAGAATGGACATCCTCACGCCCCAGTCGTCGGGATACTGACCCCGATTTCCAGCGACCATACGAGTGGGTAGGCGGACGACGTGCAGTGGGTACCTCGCAGTCCAGATCAAGCCCAAGTCATCAACGGCGCGTAGTGTTACACGCGCGCCTCAAAAAGATGTCAGCAAAACCGTAGGGGGCCAGCAGGCTAGAGCGGAAATAGACATTGAATGATTTCCCACTTTAAAAAAAAACCTTAGATTTTTCTGATTTCTTCTTTTCTGTTTTTATTATATGTGTGCACATTAATTAGTAAATAAATAGAGAGTCCTTCGACTCTTTATTGCTTGAAGATTTTCCACCAACTTTGCCAAGGGGTATCGTATTACACAGTTACTGAGTTGAGGAGGTCAGATAGGCTACATGTAAAATGAAAGGGCTGGACACATCTCACGATGTACAGATAAAAGATGGACTATTGAAACCACACGATGGATAGGCCCAGTGGGGAAAAGAAATGTTGGAAGACCAATGAAACGGTGGGCTGATGATATCATTCAGGTAGCAGGAAACAATTGGCTAAATACTGGCAAAGACAGACAGTTGTGGAAGAAGATGGAGGAGGCCTTACCCTTACAGGGGTCCATATTTCAACATAAAAACAGGTACTAAAATTACTAACTTAATTTAAGCAAACTTACTAACTAATCACTAACAACATTTGAAATGTAAATCTAAGAAAGAAATATGGAATTAAATGGCTATTATTATTATTATTACATGTAAAATACTGTTATTCTGCTGCATCTTGTCTGGAAGCCAAATCCAGCGTAATTTGGAAATGGCTCGGCAGATTGATTGACTTCGTGTGCTGCAAGTTTCAGCAGTGATTGCCATTGTCAGAATTGTAAAGGGTTGTCAATTTCTGTCAGTACACGTTGATACTCATTGAGTCTGTAAAACACTTATATTATACCTATAGAAAGTTTTGAGGAGGCCATATCTAGATACCGTTCGCATGACAAGTATTTTCCACTTGTATTTTTATAATAGAAAATTATTTCAAGGAAACATACTCTCAAAGCAAAAAGTATTTAATATTAGATTCATGATTAATTTTATTTAGATGGCGTTGTGTGAAAGTTGTAGAATATTATTATTTCAGTTTGAGCGTAGAAGAAGTAACAAACACAAACTTTCGGTGTTTTTAAATTATTGTGATAACCAGGATATAAGCTATCTTGGTATAAAATCATCTAAATAAAGGAGTCACAAACAATCATATACGTTTTCGCTTTTAAAATATTAGTGTGATGATTGACCAAACGCAGCGATGGGTCTTGTTCTAGGAAAAAGACAGATGAAGAGTGGAAGAATATGTTTAAATGTTTGTAGAATTTTGGATATTCCAAATAGTTACAGGTATATGCCTTTCCTTCTCATATTCCTCAATGCTGAGGGTCCTGACCGGGTTACTCCATCACTTTTCCTTGAATGATATTCCTCCATCTGTTTCTGTCTATGGTGGTGTGAAGGGCGTTGAATATCGTAGAGTCAAGAGCGGTGCGGATTCGGGTCGGACCAACGTACTGGGCTGCGCTCACGTGGCCTTTTTCTATCCATTTTGTCGGTCACAATTGGCCTTTCAAGGTTGCCTCTTTCCTATTAACTGTTTATTTACAGTTTTTTTTTGTCAAAAAATCAAATCATAACACAAAATAGTTAGGTACAAAAGACAATCAACATACAAAGCGCGCTTGAGCAACGCGTACATAGATACGGCTCACGGACATGATATCTCGGCTCAATCGCCCGGTCGCACTCGTACAATTTGGTGCAATGCGCTGACCCTAGCGCGATCACCTAGCGTAGATATAAAGCGGCGGAGACCTCTCGCGCCGGGCCTTGGTGGAGGCCATGGTCCAGAGCGAGGAGGAGTGGCAGGCGGTCGCCGACTTCATCAGACAACGGCGTTCTCGCCGCCGCCGCCGCCGGGATTCTGATCCCGATTTCCGGCCACCGTAGGCGCGGACTTGCAGACAGTGAGCAACGGGTAGCTCGCTGTCCGGCCATCTGGTAACTGTCCGGATCAAGCCCAAGTCGTCGACGGCGCGCACTGTTCCCGCGCGCCTCAAGGAGTTGTCAGCAACAGCAGGGACCCAGCTGGGTCGAAGCCTACTGGGGCCAGGGTTAGTTTCGAAAGACAGCTCGAGCTCCGGTATGAAGGCTAGAAGGAATGAAGTGGATCTTTTATTCTGTAAGAGTCTGACACTATCTCCCGCTCCGCCCAAAAGCGGGGGTTGTCATTGGATGATTTTTCCCAACGTAAAAAAAAAGCGTAGATATAAAAGGTGAACTACATACATGAGATTGACTTCTGTACCTATCTATTGTGTGTCGTTAGGCCTAAAATTATAATTAATTCAAGCATAAATTATACTATTATTGGTTTGTGAGAGCCTTGAGTACAACGACAAAAGTTTCCCAAGACTAATTGCTCAAAGTTTAATAACAATACAACTTTAGTAGGGTTTTCAATGTCTAGATAACAACTTGGTGATTTTCTGAAATTGATATTGTCGTGGGTGTGTAGGGTGGCCAAATCGGAAGTGTACAATTTTCAGATGTATAAAATTTTACATTGTTTATTTAAAAGACCGCTTTAAGATAATTTTTAAAAGCCTGGCTGGGCACGCCATGGTCTGCTATTATATTAATATAATTTTCTAAGATCCAAAGTGGTCTGAAACCGAACCAATTATTTTGTAATGTTTTAAAGTTTTTTAAAAAATATAAAAATTTTGGGGATAATAATATCTTTTGTTTACCCACACAATACCCCTTAATATACTTCGACTGACTATAATTCGACTTAATAGTATTATATAGAATAATAAATATGCAATGAATTAAATTTAAAAAAAAAAATAACAAACGTCTTTTTTTCCGTTTTTTTTTTACTATGAACGGCATGAAATCCTTCATGCGCGAGTCCGACTCGCACTTGGCCGGTTTTTTTATTAAATTTTACCTGAGCTAGTCTTGCCATAAAAATTACGACGCACGACTCAATTCATAAAAAGATAAACCCACTTTGACATTTACAAGACAGACAAAAAACCGAAATTTGATTTCGGAATCAAAGCTTTTTTATTAGATTTGGCTGAAACCGTAAGTAAATAAAATAAAATAAACAAAGGTAAGCTTATAAGTATTATAAATATTAATGCGAATGGAACTGGCAGGAAATCCTTTGTACTAGTAGATACATGATGTTTGGAGTAGGAAGCATGAATGCGAAATTATGTCAACTGACATTACTGAAACGTGGCTGAACATTGCGCGCGTGTTTATGTTTTTTTTTCCACATTACTTCGCACTGTTTGTGCCTTTAGCCAGTATCAAGTATCAAAAATATTCCGCGGGCTTGCGGATGGCGAGCAATCGATAATTCACCGTCCGACCATCCGGTAACAAGTCGTCGACAGCCCGTAGTGTTCCACGCGCGCCTCAAGGAGTTTTCAGCAACCGTAGGAGCCCAGCAGGATCGAAGCCTACTACTACTAGGGTCATGGCTGATGCGAAAGAGATCCCCGGAACAATGGCAAAGAAGGAACAGGAGTGGGTTTTTAGTCAGTAAAAGTGTGACACGCGCTCCTGCTCCAAGGGCGGGAGAAGTCATTTAAATGATTTTTCATTACTCATACTCTGAAAGTAGGTCTGAAGTTGCCTGAGGAGCGGGCTGAAAGTGATACTTTTCATCCCTAGGGAGTTTTACTTTACAACTGACAGCTGTCAAATTATTAAAAAAAAAAACTATTTCTATCTTCACATTTCTATTGAACCATGTTCCAATTTTCCATACAGCCAGTCAATCACAGCGCGATATAAAATTGAAATAACCTAAAGACAAGTATTAATTAAATAATGTTATATTTTAAGTGATTTATTTGTTCAACTATTTCTTTAAAATACTTTATTTTTAAAAGATTACAATTAATTTCTAATTTTTCATTCATAGGCTGAATAGCTGGCCGGCCGCAGAAAAAAAAAACAAAATGGCGGGAAAGTGGCAATCAGTCGTTGGTTTTTTCGAGTTTTGTTTACATTTTCGTACAACAGATATTTGTATTAACACGTTACGTTTATCAGATTAAAATAGTGATTTAACGCCTAATTTCATAAGAGAAGAGGCTAAAGCAGTAGTGGAATACCTTTTACCGCCTAAATCAGAAGAAAGATACCTACTTAAAATCATAGGTACGACGACTCAGGTTTTACAAACTTTTTATTTTATTTTTAGTTTCCTCGTATTCGTAATGAAAAGCACAGTGTTTACCTCGGGGTGAAAGTGACCCATTTAACCCCTCGAATTAGCGACCTCGCTCCGCTCGGCCGCCAACTCCTTCTCGGGACTAAATGAGTTACTTTCACCCCTAGTGTAACAATGTACTATTTCATTACTCATACTCTGAAAGTACGTCTGAAGTTGCCTGAGGAGCGGGTTGAAAGTGATACTTTTCATCCCTAGGGAGTTTTACTTTCAACTGACAGCTGTGAAATTATTAAAAAAAAAACTAGTTCTAATTTTCTATACAGCTAGTCAATCACAGCGCGATATAAAATTGAAATAACTTAAAGATAATTAAATAATACATATTATATTTTTAAGTGACTTATTTCTTTAAAATACTTTCTTTTTAAAAGATTACAATTAATTTTAAATTTTTCATTAATGAGGCTGAAATGAATAGCTGGCCGGCCACAGAAAAATAAAATCAAAATGGCGGGAAAGTGGCAATCACTCGTTGGGTTTTTCGAGCATTCGAGTTTTGTTTACATTTCCGTACAGCGGAGATTTGTATAATAAACACGATAATTTCATCAGATTAAAATAGTGATTTAACGCCTAATTTCGTAAGAGAAGAAAGTAAATCAGTAGTCGAACCTTTTACCGCCTAAATTAGAAGAAAGGTACTACGACGACTCTGGTTTAACAAACTTTTTATTTTATTTTTACTTTCCTTGTATTCGTAATGAAAAGCACAGTGTGTACCTCGGGTGAAAGTAACGTATTTAGCTCAGATTAACGACCTTGCTACGCTCGGCCGCCAACTTCTTCTCGGGACGAAATAGATTACTTTCACCCCTAGTGTAACAATGTTTTATTCCCAACTAAAAAAAAGCATGAAAAGTATTCACTTTTTAATACATAAATCATTCGCATTGTTTTCCATTTAAATTCAGATGTAACAATTTCTGATCAATCAATTTCTGACAGCAAATATTTGTGTTGAGCTAATAAAAAAATGCTAATACGGTATTTTTTTAACTTTTATTCCATGTTTGTTATTTGGGAAGTGTGTTTCATAATAGCAGCACCATAACTCCAAACCCAAATTAAATGAATTATTAAAGTTTTATTTGGTTTGTTTCTAATACAAAAGAAATAAGATTTTAAGTAAAAAAAAAACACTTTTCGAGATAATTAGTAAAGCAGTTTTGTTAAAATACTCAAAAAACAAAATAGGGTTTCAAATTATCACAACATCTTTTCATTTACAATCTTTCATCGTCAGTAGGGTGTTACGCTATTTTCCCGCTCCGTAAAATTTAGTTCTATTAGAGCCTCGGACAGTAGCCTGTCGTTACTCACAGTTCATTTGAGGGGAACGTTAAAAACAAGTCTCGGAAACACTTTATCTAGGTCGCCAGAAAGCATTAAGTGCACCACTTTTACGACTTAAAACTTCCACAGAGGCGTAGAGTGGACTAATTAAAACATGGGTAGGCACATCAGCGAGGCCTCTCGCCTCCTTCAGCGAAGCAGTAATGCTAGCAAAGAAGGAGGCCGACCGCATGAGGCAACGGCGCTCACGCCCCAGCCGCCGCCGGGATTCCGATCCCTATCGATCGGTAGCTCGCTGTCCGACCGTCCTGTAACCGTCTGGATCGAGCCCAAGTCGGCGCGTACTGTACCCGCGCACTTCAAGAGGTGGTCAGCAACCGTAGAGGTCCAGCAGGGTCGAAGCCTACTAGGTCCAAGGGTCTGCTTCTGAAAGGAATATTCGGCCTCGGTACGAAAGGTAACGAAGGAACAGAAGTGGGTTTTTAGTCAGTCCCACTCCGCCCCAGGGGGCAGAGATGTCATATGGATGATTTTACTCATTTAAAAAAAAAAATACTTCTGCGAGGCCTTTCATAAATTCGAAATCGAGGCAGCGACTATCGCAACTTAGTGTTTGACGACATCATCGCTAAACATCAGGTGACATAGTAATCGACCCGAATCTATCAATTATAAAAAAAACTCTCGTTCCTAAAGAGCCCTTGCGGTTGTGTGAAGTCCCTTTGAGGCGAGGCCGTGAGCTAGGGCCTACTTCACCCACACCTTGCTACGTCACTGTCCAGTCACACTAGATATCGGATATTTCTCAGACGACATAAATACCAGCTTTGGGTTTATACGGATGAGGGCATTAGTCTTTGACGATAAGTCGTAATATTTCAAGTTGATGTCACACATTATTGAGGTGTGATGTTTTTCATTCGATTGTAAGACGAACTATTAAAAAAAAATACCTTTCTATTATGTTCTATTTTTTATGAATGGCTAATAGAACCAATGTCGAGTATTGACTGACCTGTTGATCTAGTGGGTAGTGGCCTTGAATGCTATGCAGGAAGTCGTGGGTTCGAATCCCACCCGGGAAAGTAACAGTACAGTAACTGCAAGCATAAAAAATCTTTTATTGGTACAATTGCACTTGATGTGTCAGTATTGGACTAAAACGAACAAAAAGAAAAACCTTGTTCTTATTTTGAAATAGTTTTTATAGTGTGTAAGCTGTGCCGATGGACAGAGATGTCATACGCGACTTTTTAATTTCATTTTTTATAACTTCCTTTTCCTGACAATAAAAAACACAACAAATTATAAATAATAACTGAAAAACTTCAATTACGTGTGACTACAGCTTTTCTTTTTGTTCTGTTCTTGTTTTTCCGGTTCCTTTGTTTACTTCAACATCCTGAAAATTTTGTTTCATAGTTTTCCTCCCTCTTGCTCCTTCCTTTGGCTTTGCCGTAGTCGGGTAAAAAGATAAGGATTAATTTTAATATATAGATATATTAAAATTGTCGCTTCTGATATCACGTAAACTATTCAAAACCCTACGCCACTCTCTAGTTATTTTTTGCGTAATGACCACTAAATGATAACGCCATTACATGCCAATCAGAGAATTAACTCCCCTTTCAATTTTATGTGTTCCAATTAAATTCAAAGATATTTCGTACTCACAAACAACAATAAAACAATCCTAACGGCACTTAAGGGCAAGCTAAATCCTCGAAGGGCATTAATCACAAATAAAAAAAATAACAAACGAAACATGCACTTTGATAAACGCGAAGCAATGAAAGACAAACATTGTTAATTAATGTACAAGGGTCTTAATCCATTCGAACCAGACGATACCATTTTCTCTGAAAGGCCCAGGCGAGAAAATACGAACACAAAGATCTGAGACGCTTGCCACTTAAGGAAATTGCCCATAATAAGACAATCGGCAAAAAAGAAATCTACTAATACCGAGACGACGAGAATGATGGCCGTTGAAGACCTGTTTCTTTTTTATTTAGAATGCAAAAAGAAAGGAAGCTTGGTAGGAGTCTGCAGAAAATGGGTTAGGTGTTCAAAATTTTACTTTAAACTAATTGAATAGTGGTGTTTAATTAATTACTAAGTATATCAATAAAAAAATAAACCACGACGCTCATGACGCTTATTTATTTTGATTTTTATTTTCCAGCTTATGGTTTCAATGTCATTATCAAATTTTAATATATTTGCATTTACGATAATTCTTTTGTTTTTTTTTTTAATGAAGTCGCATGAAATATAACTTATTATCTTGCAGAATGATTTAACAAATATATAAATTAAAGGGCTAAACAAAATGTCTAATAAATTTGAAAATTGATAGATAAAAATAATGATTTATAATTTGATTTTTTGGTCAGATAAAGTGAATTAGGAAGACTGACATGCCGATAGGAAAACGTGCCTAAATATCAATACAATAAAGTGGTTTCAAGCAATAATCCCCTCAATCTACCGACGAAACGCTATACATTTATATGTTCAGACAGTTTTGGTACTCATATGTATAAATTCTACCAGTAAAACCTAAAATCAAGTGCTACTTTTTAAAATCCGAAATATTCTGTGACAATTGCTAGTTTAACTTCCAAAATACGAAAAATATTGATAAAAAGATTATTTTGATTTTAAGATGAGAAAAGAAGTAATGACTGATTGATGAGATTAACCAAAATTGGTAGGTGAACAGTCAGTTACACCCTAATTTACAAAGACTATCTTGTAATTAGGTACTTTAACGGCTTGGATAGCTTTGACGGATTGTGGTACTCAATATCGCCAAAAGGCCTGAGCTTGGAGATAAAACGTACGTTATAGGACGTTTGGACAAATCGCATTTGTACGTAGTTAGACTGAAAAGTTTGGAAAGTGAAGAAATTATTGTATCTTCTTTTTTGTGTTAACTTTGCTTTTTTTAAATTTTGCTGGTATAGATAAATAGACAAAACTTTTTTTGAAACCGATTATTTGATTTGATCTTATTTGGATTTTTAGGAGCAGTATTTTGTTTAGAATAAATTCAAAATTAATAAATTATTTATTTATTTATGTATACTTTATTGCACATCAAAATTAATATTAATGCCAAAATTGTTGATTTAAAAAATCCATAAAAAGTAAAAGAACTGGTTATGACTAATCAGCCCAATTATGTTATCATCGTCATAAGAGATAAATCTGAATCTGAAGCCGAAACGGGATGGGTTTATTAATAGGCATTCCAAGGATACGTCTCATACCTCCGACCTCCATCATCAGACCAGCTTGATAGTGTCGGCATGTAGGTACATGGGTATTAAAAACATTAGGCCTCATATATTTTTTTATTAGTAAAGTTTTTTTTTTTTCCACAACTATTACACAACGCCATCTAGTCTCAAGCTATGCAGAGCTTGTATTATGAGTACTAGACAACTGATAAACATACTTATATATTTCTAAATACATACATACTATAGATAAATTACACCCAGACACAGAACAAATGATCATGCTCATCACACAAAGATTTGTCCTGGGTGGGAATCGAACCCACGACCTCCGGCATAGCAGTCAGGGTCACTAACCACTAGACCAACAGGCCTGTCGAAAAGTATACATCCATTAAGTGTTTAGGATCCCTGCCACAGCCAGCAAATGAGCTGATGACCTTGAATACCTGAACAGATCTTAATAAATTGTATCTAAGAACTATCTCGATAAAGTCAGCTTTCAAATAAAAAAACCGCATCAAAATCGGTCCATTCGCTGAGGACCTACGGTGCCACAGACAGACATATAGACACACAGATACCTCAAACTTACAACACCCCTTTTTTTTTTTTTTTTTTTTTTTCGATGGGAAAAATCATCTTATGACAACCCCCGCTCTTGCGCGGAGCGGGAGATAGTGTCAGACTCTTACTGACTAAAAAACCCATCCCGTTCCTTCAAGCCTTCATACCGGGGCTCGAGCGCCCTTTTACAACACCCCTCTTTTCCGTCGGGGGTTGAAAATAAATCAAAACAAGGAAATATATTAGCGCCTCGCTAGTACCACGGGAATTGTTGAAAGAGATACCGTGATCCTGAAACGCAAATAACAACTGAAGGACACGGGTGAGTTTCAGTCAGTATAAATCTGACACATCCACTCGCTCGACCCATGGGAGAAAACATTGGATGGTGTTCCACACCAAAAAAAATGTCCATAGCCGCACACCGAAAAAATCGGTTATAGATGATACTAATCGCTGATTTCCACTACATCGGTTGCATCATTGGTTATGTGACAGCTGTTTCCTGAAGACAAATCACATATAATAGTGATCATATTCTTGTAGTATCACTGTCGTACATAATAATAATATAGCAAGTCGACGGAAATGTACAACTTGCTATATTATTATGTTATTATAAGCCTGTCGTATCCCACTGTAGGGCAAACGAGAAATTATTCGAAGTAGTTAAGGTCAGAGAAAAGTGGAGACTCTTCTCTATCTTTAGCTACTTCTGGCCAATCCAACTCGTCACGCTATCTCCTTCTGGAGCTGCCGCGTCGCCGGCTCCTGCTGTTCGGGATCCAGTCAGTGGTTGGCTTCACTCAATTTCGTTGCGACTGCTATAAATCTGCTGAATAATTAATAAAATTATATTTTTTATTAAAGACCATCCTGAACGTTTCTTCGTAAATGTATTGAATAAAGTCGTTTGATACACGTGCAAATTTGTAACTGCTACGCCAGTGACAAATTCTCTACATCATCATCATCATCATCATTTCAGCCGATACACGTCCACTGATGGACATAAGTCTCCCCCAAGCGTCGCCACATCGAACGTTCCTGTGTGTCCCGCATCCATCGGTTTCCCGCTACCTTCACCAGGTCATCGGTCCACCTTGTAGGAGGCCTTGCAACGCAGCGTCTTCCGGTACGCGGTCGCCACTCCAAAACCTTTCGGCCCCAACGGCCATTCGTTCTGCGAGCAATGTGCCCTGCCCATTGCCACTTAAGTTTGGCAATTCTTTGTGCTATGTCGGTAACCTTAGTTTTCCTGCGGATATCTTCATTTTTTATTCGATCACGCAAGGAATTCTCTACACTTGTATCAACATGTACAATACTTCAAAATTTATAAAATATAATACACGGACTCGGTAACAATTTATAAAAGAAATAAAAAACAAATTCATACCTAAGGTACGAGTAGGTGCTTTAAATGTTAACTAGCAAAGTTAAAGGTATAATATAGGCAAGGTTTATAACAGTGTAGTATTTATGCAAACATTATTCATTCGGCCTACCCTCGGCTTGACCACGATGCCCGTAAAAGGGGCTAAAAAGGTCGGAGATAGACAAAATAAAATCAACAATAACCACGATATAATCTGTGAATTTTAATTAATTATTGTTTTTACTCGTTATTTTTGCCTTAATTACCATTTTGTATGTGTGTGTTGAATAAATACCTATAATGATATATTAGATTAGGTCGAAAGGCCGAAAAAAAGATGGATGGATTGTGTGAGAAGTGATATGAAAGAAAAGGGAGTTAGTGATAGTTTGACGGGTGACAGGACAGAATGGAAGAAGAAAACGTGTTGCACCGACCCCAAGTAATATGGGATAAGGGCAGGAAGAAGAAGAAGAAGAAGAAGAATGATATATTAGATTACTGGGTTGGGAATTGAACAAAGCAATTTCTTGGCAATGTACGTTTTTATTAAGTCATCATCTTTATTTCAGCCGAAAGACGTCCACCGTTGGACTTATGCCACTTGGGGGTTCCTAGTGTCGCCATAATGATCGGTTCGGATTGGCACCAAGGGCCCAAATCTACTATTTTTATAAATTCGTCATTCCAACACAATCCCATTGTCATTTGGCTAAAAGTTCGTAATCTGCTAATTCATAATGATCGATCATTGATCGACCAATGGTCTCGTAATAGAGTTGTATTAGAATGTCAGTATCAAGCTTTATAAAAGCAAACACTGCACAATAACGTTCTAATGATAGGTCACTGATCAAAGGAACTGTCAAGATTTTGGCAGATTGCCGCATACGTCAGACATTCATTTGTCAATGTGTACGAGATTATCATTTTATGCCACTTGCCTTCAATGGAGTATCACCAATGTTTGACCAAAACCTTCAATGGTTGACCATTGAAAAGTCGTAATGACACCATTTAATAGATAACCAAACTTGTCAAAATCTACAATTTTGTAAACAATGATAGACAATTCTGACACTATTGTAATAGCAGACTTGAGGCCCTGGTCATCTATCCACCTTGTGGGAGGCTTTCCAACGTTGCGGCTTCCAGTACGTGGCCGCTACTTTAGAACCTTTTGTCCCCATCAACAAATCTGTTTTGTGAGCCAAAAAGAGGTAGTGGGTAGGGCACATTTGCACTTAAGTTTGGCGATTTTGCGGACTATGTCGGAAACCTTGGTTTTCTTGATATTTTCATTTCTAATGCAATAAAACACGGAAACTCCGAGCATAGCCTTTTCAATAAGTAAGTACTAAAAAAAAGTAGCAACTAAAACAAAAAATAAAATCACACCATTACCTACCTAGTACCAATTACAAAATTACGAGTAATACGGTAGAGGTGTGACCCACTTGGGTACAGCACCACTGTCCTCGTGTAGGTAATCAGCAAAGGCAACCTCGCGTGTCCGGCTCTGGTTCATACCATGGTCCGCAGCAAGGGGGAATGGTAAGCAATCACCTCTTTTTGCGAAGCAGTAACACGAGTGAATAAGGTAGTGAAAAGCGTGGGGAAGAACACATCTTCACACTTCAGTCGCCGCACGAGATGCCCCTTGTATCGAGAGTCGCGGATCACTTTCTGGCCTCCGTAGACACGGGCTTGCGAGTGTTGCCACTCGCAGGTCTGCTGAGGCCATGAGTGTTTTAAAACGAAATGTTTTTATGCTAATGTACCTATAGTGACTGTCTCTAAGTGTTTCAGCACAGCACAGTTGAATAGTGTTATAAAATGAACCTGTAAATTCCCAATGCCTGTAATGTTGGCGAACCTAATCATCATCATCGTCATCATTTCAGCCGATAGACGTCCACTGCTGGACATAGGCCTCCCCCAAGCGTCGCCACAACGAACGATCATGTGCGTCCCGCATCCATCGGATTCCCGCTACCTTCACCAGGCCGTCAGTCCACCTTGCAGGAGGCCTTCCAACGCTGCGTTTTCCGGTACGCGGTCGCCACTCCAGAACCTTTCGGCCCCAACGGCCATCTGTTCTGCGAGCAATGTGTCCTGCCCATTGCCACTAAAGTTTGGCGATTCTTTGTGGTATGTCGGCAACCTTGGTTCTCCTGCGGATATCTTCATTTCTGATTCGATCACGCAAAGGAACTCCGAGCATAGCCCTTTCCGTTGCTCTTTGGGTGACTTTAAGCCTTTTGATGAGGCCCATTGTGAGCGACCACGTTTCGGATCCATATGTCATCACTGGCAACACACACGGACCTAATAATCTTAAATAAATATAATATTATAAAGAGGTAAAGTTTGTGTTTTTGTTTGTAGGAAGTAATCTTTGAAAGTACTAGTCCAATTGCTAAAATGTTTTCACCGACAGAAAGCTGCTTTATTCCTGAGTGACATAGGCTATATATTATGTACGCGGGCGAAGCCGTGGGAAAAAGCTAGTGATTTTATAATTCAATAAAAAAATACAGCCTTACCGAAACAAACCAAGACAATAGAAACGGAATTATCTTTTCCACAAAGACGTTTGACAACATAAAAGGGGTTAAACTCCCCATTCTCCTCGTAACGACGTCACTCTCGAATTCTGACGTCACATGACGTCGACGAAAGTTGGACAATGGAAATAAAATTGAACAATAAAACCCTTGTGAGGGTTAATAAAGAGATTAAGACACCTGTTGTAAGGACAGTTACTTTGGTACGTGATACGACTGAACTGTGGGCGTGCGCAATTAAAGTTTAAAAAGTTTGTGTTGCGGGAATGTGAACTCTAGTGATGTTCTTTCAAATGAAGTGAGTGAAAATTTGCATTGTATGGTTTGGTTGTTTCTATGGGTGGTTTTGAAGGATGATTTTGGAAAGGTCTGACCAAGATTTTCTGTTTGGTGCAATATCACGTCTGGATTCCCCAAAAAATTAGACTTGCCTGTTATACAGGTAAGAAAGAAAGAAAGAAAAAGAAAGAAAACACGTTTATTTGGCACATAAAACACACAATGAAATAACAATCATGGAAACACATAATTTAAAAAAAAAATACATACACATTGTGTGTCTCACGGCTGCGCCAAATAGGTCCAGTTCAGCATAGTGCCAGGCCACCACGTAGCAGTTGCCTGACGCTGGTTTTCAACTGAACCTTACTATGAGTCTACAGATGCCAATCAGTTTGTTAGGTGTGAGGTAAATAAATATATGTATATTAATGAGTGTAGGTATAAATAAAAATTAGTGTGTAGTAAATTATAAATAACAGGTGTTTAGAGATATATATTTATATACATATATATATATGTAAGAGGAGAAAAGAACACATACGTACGAAGAATAAAAAAGTAATTATCAAAACTAGACGTAAATCATAATCGATCATAAATGCAAGTCGTATTACTGAAAATAGCAATAATAAAAATAAAGTTTCAAACAATAATAACGCCTCTTCCGCTTTAGACAGGTCTCAAACATACGTGGGAACTCAGGTGTTACGGATGACACGTCAACAATCCCCGGCCGTGGTAGTCAGCTTTATGGGATAAACGATACCCTAGAATAATAGTGACACATAACTATAAGACAATTTACTGAAAATTCTCACATATATTATATTAACGAAGCGTTTAAATTGGTTAAGTTTAACTTACGCTGCGCATCAATCAAATACTGCCGTAAACGCCTTCTAAAGGTACTTATCGTGTTTATTGCTCTAATAGGCGGTGGCAAGTTATTCCATACCTTCGCAGCAGCGTAACGGAAACTGCCTCTAAATGTTGCTGTATTATGGGGATGCGATGAGAGTTGTTGCGAGCATTGCCTTCTTCCACATTCACGTCTACTAGTGATCCAGCTCAGCTTGTTATAAAGGTAGTTTGGTTTTTGAAATTTAATCACACCGAATAGAAGGCATGCCAAGTGCAGCTTACGTCTCGATTTCATTTTGAGGGTATAGTGCTTGTTAAGGAATGGCGTTATATGGCTTCTGGGAGGAATCTTATAACAAAAACGAGCACACGCATTTTGAACCCTTTGAATAAGCCGGTCTGTACGAGCCAGTAGGCGCGGGCCATACACCGTATCTGCATAATTCAATCTGGACAAAACCAGACTTTCCACGAGCTGCTCCCGAAGTATTTCAGACAAGTAAGGCCTCATTTTATATAGAACTTTAAGGCGATAAAAGCAGTTTCTTACCGAGTCGGCAACATGCTTTTCGAAACGAAGGTCTTTGTCCATAATAAGACCGAGGTTTTTTGCTTCATAGACTCTGTCTATCGGTTTGCCCATTAGTTCGAGTGAAAACGTAGCGGGTAGTTTAGCTAGCTGTTGCCTAGAGCCAAGTATCATAAATTTGGTTTTGGTTGGGTTTAGCGACAGACAATTATCCTCGGACCAGGTGACAATTCTGCGAAGGTCGTCATTTAGGTTTTTTATGGCATTATCATACTCGTTAGGGTAAAAAGATATGTAAAGCTGGACATCATCAGCGTATATATGGTACTTGCAATTCTGAAGACATTTGATTATATCCGCGCAATACAAGATAAAGAGTATTGGGCCTAAGATAGACCCTTGCGGCACTCCTCTCTCTATAGAACTAAGTGCCGATTTTAGAGTGGTGCCATCCCCCAAACGTAGATCCACAAATTGCTTCCTATCGCTGAGGTAGCTCCGGAACCATTCAACAGCGCCAGGATCGAAACCATAATAACTCAACTTAGACAATAATAGTGGTATATTAATTGTGTCAAATGCCCGGGAAAAATCAAGCAAGACCAAACACGTACACATTCCCTTATCTTGAGCAGACAACACATTATCAGTAACATCTAGTAAAGCAGTAGCGGTACTTCGCTGCTTTCTAAAACCTGATTGCAAGTCTGGTAATATGTTGTTCTGCTCCAAAAAATGTGTTAATTGGTCACATACGACCCTCTCCAGTACCTTAGACAGGCATGGCAAGATGCTAATTGGTCGGAGGTCTTTCAGATTAACCGGATTAGAATTTTTGGGTAAGGGCTTAACAGAGGCAATCTTCCATTCTTCGGGGAATTTCGAAGTAATCATTGAGCAGTTTATTATGGCCGTAATAGCGTTTAGCGTGTGGGGCAGAGTCATGACAATCATATCCAGGGTGATGCGATCATAACCCTCGGCATTACTTTTAAGATTGGAGATAATGCGAGTGATATCAGTCTGCTGCACTGGAACGATTGAAAAAGTTGCCTCACCGTGTTTGTGATTATGGTAATAAGTCAACAGTGATACGCTTGCCACCCTGCTACCAGGAACCGTCAAAAAGTTATTATTAATTAAATCAGGATCTGCGAAGTGCGACGGAAGGTCTTGTCTAGAATTTGTAGTCAGTAACGTGGTTTTTAGATTTTTCCAGAGTAATTTTGGGTTTTTAACATGATTATTTATATTATGCTCATAATATGCTATTTTTTCATTATACAGTGATCTTACCACTAAGGATTTTAAGTTTTTGTAGTATTCGCCTTTTGTATTTAATTTAGTTTTCCGGTAACTAGTAAGTGCGTCATCCCGTAAACGCATCATTAGCTTAATCGTGTCAGTAATCCAGGGATAAGATTTTTCTTTTATTGTTCTTGTCTTCACTGGTGCATGAACATCAAATAAGTATGTTATGAGGTTGTTAAAAGAACTCACCATGTCATTAACATTTTCAAACTTTAAAATATTTTCAAAACAGAGAAGCTGTAAATCCGCGTTAAAATTGTCCAAACAAATGTTTTTAAGTGGCCTAAATTTAGCGACGTATGGTTTAAACTTATCCCGTTTCACATTAAATTCCCCTATTATAACAGAATGGCCATTGGTTGTACCAAAAGATTCAACTGACGTATATCTTGCTACCAGGTCGGTACACAGTAAATCAATTAGAGTTTCACTGGTAGCTGTAAAATGTGTTGGAGTTGTGACTAGTTGAGTAAGGCTGAGGCTATGCAGGAACTCGTTAATTTTTCTTGTTTTTATTCCACTTGTGTCCAACAGGTTGACATTAAAATCACCGGGTAGTATGTAGTTGTCACAATGCCCTAATGAACTCAGGTAATCTGTTATGGCATCCAGAAAAAGAACAAGATCAAGCCAAGGTGGACGATAGGCGGTACCAATTGCAATTTTCTTGCCGTTCATTGTTAGCGTAAGCCACATCTGTTCTACCGATTCGAACCTAGGATCGACCGCAGCAGAACAAATACGCGCGCTTAGTCCTCGCCGGAGAAAGAAGCCTACTCCCCCACCTCTACCCGAGCGAACACTCGCCGGCCGCGGTGTATGACGCAGACGATAGCCCGGCACCACGGGCGCGCGGTCGTGCTCTCCCGGTCGTAACCACGTCTCATTAATGGCTATTAAGTCGAAACAATGCCTGTCGAGTACGCTAATCAGGTCGTCATGACCCGTGCCCAGCGATCCAGCATTTAGAAAGCCAACCTTCAAAAACTTGTCTCCTTTAGTCAACATTTAGTATTATAGTAAAAACTTGTATCTTCAATAAGTTCATAAAACAATAATATTAGTTGTAGTCCATTAATTATAAATAATATTATGTGAATAGTGTAAAGTTTAGATATAATTAGTTGTATGTAAATATTTGTAGTGTTTAAATATAACTGATTTGCGTCGACATTGCAATAGCAATAGGTAGGTTTTGTTTTAGGTGGAAAATCATCCAAAGACTTTGTCCGCTTAAGGAATGAGTACAATAGGCACAACCGATCTTGAGCGGTTGCGCAGAAGTCAAATATTTTTTTTTTTTTTTTAATTGAGATATACTAGTGCTTGACTGCGATCCCACCTGATGGTAAGTAGCGATGCAATCTTTGATGGTGAGGTGCACTCGTTTATTAAGAGCCTATTCACTCTAGCCTTGAAGACACCCAAATTATAATCGGACGGGAAGACCGCAGCAGGCAGACTGTTCCAGTCCTTCGACGTACGCGGTATAAACGACGAGGCGAAACGCTTAGTCCGGACGTATTCGGTCTCTTTAGTGGTGCGAAGTGAGACGCGGTGGCGGGGAGTGTCAGTGATTGGCTCCGCGCCGTCGCGTCATAGACGTCACTCCTCATTCGTTCCCAGCGTTGCTGCATGTATCTAACAACGAAGACGATTGGCTCGCCAATGTATGGAAAGCGCAAAGCGATTCCCACTCTGACGCCGAGCGCTCAAGATCCGTTGTGTCCTTCTTTTCCTTGCGTCCCAGGACCCCGGGCTTCCCTTTCTAGGAAGCACCCAAAGTTTCTAGAGAGGCAACAGCGTACCAGAAGATGCAGCGTTAGAAGTCTTCCCACAAGATGGACCAATGAAATGGCGAGAATCACGAGAATTCAATGGATGCAAGACACACAGGATCGGTCGGTGACAACGCTTGCCGGCCTATGTCTAAAATTGGACGTCTATCGGCTTAATGATGATGATTATATAGGTAGGTTTAGTAGGTAGTGGAATGTGGGTATACTATTAGGAATATACCCAAATTTCACCAGTTATGTTTAAGTTCCATATATAGGCACATAACAAACAGACTCCGGGATTATATTATTATTTTTTTGTAACTGATTTTATTTTATTGCTGGGTTAAGTTTAAACTAAAACACTACTAGAAAAACCGGCCAAGTGCGAGTCGGACTCGCCCATGGAGGGTTCCGTAGCAGCAAGTAACATAATATAAAAGTTCTTGTATTTCGTTGTAACTTTGATCGATGTTTTAATAATAGTGTAGTTTTTTTAGATTTATGACGTACTAAAAAAACTACTTACTAGATCTCGTTCAAACCAATTTTCGTTGGTAGTTTATATGGTAATGTACATCATATATTTTTTTTAGTTTTATCATTCTCTTATTTTAGAAGTTACAGGGGGGGGACACACTTTTTACCACTTTGGAAGTGTCTCTCGCGTAAACTATTCAAGTTAGAAAAAAATGATATTAGAAACCTCAATATCATTTTTGAAGACCTATCCATAGATACCCCACACGTATGGGATAGATGAAAAAAAAATTTTTGAGTTTCAGTTCTAAGTATTATTTTTGTGTGAAAATCTTAAAGCGGTTCACAGAATACATCTACTTACTAAGTGTCAACAGTATAGCTCTTATAGTTTCTGAAAAAAGTGGCTGTGACATACGGACGGACAGACAGACATGACGAATCTATAAGGGTTCCGTTTTTTGCCATTTGGCTACGGAACCCTAAAAACCCAGTATTAGATAATATGAAGGCTCCAAAGCAATATGTATGCGTCGCAGAGCAATTCCCGGTCAACGTAAGCGCGGGCTTGCGAACGACGAGTAACGGGTTACCCATCGTCCGATAAGAACCACGTCTGGGCTGACGGTGGACGATGAGTCTCATGAGTGCGTCAAAGTGTGGTCAGCATATCTTATGAGGCCCGCTAGGCTATGCCTGGTTAAGATATGCGAGTTTGTTCGACTTAACGCAGCCCCGAATTCAATGAACAATGAAAGCTAGCGTGGGTGCGAGTGTGGGTTTTACTCTGTTCGTAAAAACAAGTGTGTACTTTACTCTTTCATCCAATTTTAAATAACTTGTTCTTAGATTGATAATTCATAATAAGAGTTTTGTAGAGATTCCTCTTACTCTTCTAGAACGGGATGAGTTATTTGACGATTTTTAACTGGCCTGTTGGTGTAGTGATCAGTGGCCTAGACTGCCACAAGACGTGGGTTCGATCCCCACCCAGGACAACTGTTTGTGTGATGAGCATTATCATTTGTTCTGTGTCTGGGTGTAATTTATCTGTAATATGTATGTATTTAGAAATATATAAGTATGTTTATCAGTTGTCTAGTACTCATAACACAAGCTCTGCTTAGCTTGAGACTAGACGACGCCGGCGTTGTGTGATAGTTGTGGAATATTATTATTTTACACCGCAATAAGGGCAATATGCATTATAAACGTAAGATCATATTTTATAAGGTCTTTATGAGTACAAGCGAGATATTATGCTGAATAAAATTAATAGCCAAAACTCAAAGTAACTTAATATCAAGGTTTCAAAACTTGTTACTCGATATTGCAAAATACGGTAAAAGTCGGTGAAGCCCGACGCACGTCAGATGCATCGTTAAAAGTTGCAAGTTTTGCCTTAGCTTGCAAGTTTTCACAAGCACGAACGACCTGGTTAAGGGTGCATACATAATGATACAGAAAGAAAGAAACAGAGTTTATTTGCATAATAAAACCAATAACAGTATCGACTTAAAATTACACGTAAGTAGGATAAGTATGCGTCACATCCGCGCAAAACGGCCAGCGTAAACAGGTAAATCTGTATGTGTACAACATTACACTGGCTAATGCTTAAACTCGTAAGACTCGGTTCAGGCAGTCGGTACCGACCAGTATAAATCTATACCCCTAGAAAAGTTGATAATCTACAATCGTTAACGCTTGTAGAAAACTTCAAATCACGTCACGTCATCTCAACGCTCAGTCACGTGGTCAGAACAAAAGAATTGGGGGCGTGGCCAACTCGAAGCGTTTGATGTAAGCGAAACGGTAGTAACTTGGCAAGAGAGGTGTGTGGATGGGCTGTGGCTGTGTCATAATTAAGTGCATAAGAACAGACGGGAGAATTATACCTGCACCAGTTGGTACCGACCCGCACAGATTCGACTGTACCGGTAACCTGTTTCTTTATGTTTGCACCCTTACAAATACAGGCAAAACGAAATAGTTTTACATGATCGAAATAAAATATTTATGAAAGTACATGAATTTCAATGGAAATCAAGGGTATTAATTTTAATAATGCCTGAACAATATCTGGAATTATTAGCCCTGATTATATTATGATTTATTGTATTTAATTATTAAAAAAAAATATTGTTATTTAACCAAACCGACTGACTTTTATCACATTTTTCCAATATTTCATTATTCTGGTTGAACAATATCATTTATTCTATAACAAAACTCGCTCGTCTATACGCGCCAGATAAAGCCATAAAGTACCTACTTTGACCCACCTATATTACGATGAATTCTATGTATATGGGCCAATGTGCAAATTAACGATTTTTTAAAAGAGGCTCTAAAAGTTTCAATTTAAGCAAGAAAATTACAAGCTTGTAACAATATCCCAAATCGAAACTTTTAGAGCCTAATCAAAAGTTGTCAATTTGCACATAGGCCATTATACATAGGACCCATCGATTTATTGACTGAATTAATTTATAAAACAAAATAAAGACATACGTAAAGCTGTGGTTAATCGATGTCTATTGTGGTACATTTTCTAGTAACGTAAAACGATTTTCTAAATTATATTTTTCAGGATACCTACAAAACTTAATGTACTGTATGGCTAAATTATCTGGCATCGTCAATAGTTACAATTCAGTTTTCACGTCAAGCATTCTTGATACTTTTAAAACAATCAAATAAAGTCAAATAAAATCCGAAAATAAAAAGATAATAAAACACTTTTTTCTATTGGCGCAAATCCGTTAGCAATCTATTCGTTTTGTAAACCACGAAGAGGTCTGCAAGAGAATTCTTAAGTAAAAGTTGTGTAAAAGTTTATTTTACTCACGTACCAAAAGAGAATAGGCAACATATGAGCACACGTTGGCAATGCGGTCACGGATATACCTGGAGGCGCTGCTAGAAAATATCCTTTGTGTTGAAAACATACGGGGTTGAAAGTGTGGATACCCTTTTTTGGAGTAATTGAATAATTTTTTTTCTAAAATTATGGCCTGTAGCTACCGTAGACGCGGGGTTACGGACGGTGAGCAATGGCGAGCTCTCCATTTTGACCGTCACGTTTGAAAGGAAGATTCGGCCCTGGTATGAAAGGCAACGAAGAAACAGGACTGGATTTTTAGTCAATAAAAATCTGACACAAAAAGAGCCATGTCATTGGATGATTTTTCCAAGTAAAAAAAAAATGTACCGGCCATTTAAAAAAAAAAAAATTAAAAAATGGCCGGTAGCTACTTTAGGTAATAGTGGTGTTATGGCCATTATTACTACCTTTAAAAATAATTCCAATAACTGATTAAAAAATCGTAATAACATGAGCTATAAAAGTGAGCGTATTTCAACAGTAGGTAGGCAAAGGTAAAAACAAATTAGTTATGTCTTAGCTCAAAAGTAACATATTTTTCAACAGCTAATTTTTGACTGAAGATTAAATATGGGTGTATACACTATATAATTTTTTATTCTTCAGATAACACAATATAATACTACCTAACCCACAGGTACCAGTTTTTTTTTTAATTTTCGTATTTTTAAGCAACATTCGCATTCGCATCGAAATTGCAATCTGTCAAAAACACGTCTAATTTCTCTACATTTTGACACGGTTTATTTCAAAGCTTACTGGTAGGAATAGGCCTCACATTATCTATTTTGCCAGTCTGTGACTTCAAATATTGTCACATAAACTAGTATTTACAGACCTTTTTCTTTCTTAATTCATTAAACCCTAAGCGAACGCCGGCGTTCGCTCTCCCATTATCTTTCTATTACGTCTCTAATTACGGTATGTGATAGCCAAACCTCTTGATTTTGTTTGAGCTAGATTAACAAAGCTAATGGTTCCGATAGCACACCTTAGTTTTCTCTTCTACACACAGTGAGTGATAGAAAAATAATAAGAAATAGTGTAAGTATATTATTTAGCTAAAACTGCCAAGTAGAAATCATTAATCCAAAGGATTTTTCCCGAACTTGAAACTTATTTCAGTCTTTCAACTAATGGATTGAGCAAAAAATATTCTACAGTTACGAGTATCTATCGCCGACTGGACTTAGTCGACAATCGTACGTTATTTTTTTGGGACGGTTAATTTTCACTACATCCAGTTTTTATTCGATGTGTCTACATCGTTGGGTAATATCGTAGGAGGACTATAATTAGTCCTCCTATGATATAATTGGAGTATTGTGATTTTATTCAACGGTTTTCAAATCAAATTTCGGTGGATGAAAAATTTAAAGAATAAAGACTAGTCAAACTCAAACTTAAATTCAAAATAATTTTATTTCACTTAAACGACACGCTAGAAGCTAGCGTTCAATTGGCCAGAAACAGTTACAATTGGCCACTTCCTATAGAGAAGAACCGGCAAGAAACTCGATTATTATTCTATAAAAAAATATTGATTGATAAAATATTTCTATATTAAAGTAATAATAGATATGAGAGAATTTTATTTGTGATGGCCATTTTTAAAGAAATCTATGATTTTGCTAAGCATTTGAAAAAGGGTGCGTCCAAACTATTGTCCCGTACATTCCAACATCTCACCTTATTTTCACACTTGACAAAGCAACGCCTGATTCCATACACGTAATACAGTCTCGTTTATATTGACGTTTTATATCCTAGTCCTCTGTATCTTTCTTTGTTGTACTTAATTTTATGGGTAAAAATTTATAACCCTTCTTTCCTATGGGGTTTTTATTATTCAGCGTAAACTTTGTCACATTTGTTTTACACCATATTTTCTCACTCTTTTTTTACGCACCATTTTGTCAGCTTTAATGGCAGGTTAGGTTTTTGTAGAAGGAGGTTCGACTCACTTTTATAAAGATAAATGAAGTGAGAAAATGTGTGTCGGTATTCAGGCCTTTATAGGCTAGGAGCTCTTGGCAGATATTGTTTGAGATTGCCTTTAAAAGGATGACTTATGAGGGTGGTAGGAATCCCAAGAGCGTTATGAATGAGTGCTAACTGAGATTAATATAGGTTCAGTGTTAGTTTTAAGACTAAAGTGAACCCATTTGTTTTTACAGGGGATGTTCCGACCAGTTCCTAGTAACCTGTATTTTTTAATAGGTGGAGATTTTGTGAAGCCAAAAATGTGAAACATTAAACATTACAGTCACTATAGTACTGTCTGTCTGTTTATTACCTCTTCACGTCTTAGCGGCTGAACGGATTTTAATGAAACTTGGAACACGGGTAGACTTGAATTAGGCTGTAGGATTGTTATTCTTATTTAGGGATTTCCATTTTTTACGCTGGAGTGGTTGCTGGCAGAAACTAGTACATTCATAATTTCCAAAAGAACAATAAAAGGTCCCACGTAACTTCAGCAACGATGTATCTCAATATTAATAATGTATCTTCTTTTTTTGGTGTTTAAAAATAAAATAACTTCTCTCAATCAGAGCGAAGAGAGACTCAAACTTTTACTGGCTAAAACATACTGATATTTCTTCCTTTGCATTCCAGGAAACCGAGAACTTCTGTCAAACAATCTCCCAAATCTTAATATATTTAAGTGCAAACTACATGTCTTCTTAAAGACCATATGACTCAAATTGCACGGTTAAATAGTGGTTAAGTCCTAGACCACACTAGCAGGCTATATTTCCGACGATAATTCGTGAACACTCGGGCTTTCTGCCAAATATCCTATGCGACTGCATTCTTATGTGCTGGTATTATTTATAAACGGTAGCGATTAAGTACACAGGTAAAATCATATTGAATACTAAGAACGCACGCTAAAGAAATAACAGCTATTTTTCGCAGAACCATCAGCCAACAGCCGCAAAGAGATATCTATGAAACAATTTCTTTCATTTAATACCAATACACAAACATAAAAGTCTTTGGTATCTTAATATTATTTAATTGTGACTTAAAATAAAAAATGAGATGAATTTCAAGAACTCTAAACAAACGAGTAACTATGTCCACGCTACACAAGTTGGACGACGATATAAATCACTCTTGCAATTTAATAAAATCGTATACAGATTTTTGTATACATAAACTAAGACTGGTTCTTGATGGTGGATTCTATTAGAAAGGACTTATCTACAGAAAAGTTCTGCATAGTAATGGTAAGTAAGAAAGGGGTACAATGGCAGGCTAGATACCAAATCACTTTAACATGTATACATGTGTACTATAATTTTGTCAAGAAGCTACTACAATTGTACCTATTACAGTTTTTCAAAAAACTCGGTTTCCAACATAATATATCACCTAAATAATTCTTGTTAATTCTAATACCAGCTTTATTTTTTTTAGTGGCATACTTCTAATGTAAATATGATGTTTGTTCCTTCAAATGAAAAAAGAATTCTCCTAATCGGTTCACAAAATAATGAAAGAGTTCTGCCCCATAGCCAAGTTACAACCGTTTCGGTTCGATTCTCTTGCGTCGATTGCCTTGAGTGGCACGCCTCCGTTTCCTTTATTCTGACCACGTGACTGATCGTTGAGATGACGTCATATCAAAGGAATCGGAGGCGTGGCTTACTCGAGGCGTTTGACGCAAGAGAATCGAAACGAAACGATCGTAACTTGGCTAGGGGGGCTGAGATAACAAAAATAGCAATATTGAGAACTTCCTTTTTTACCTGACTGTATCAGAAGGAGGTTATTTGTATGCCATCTCATTCTCAAATGATGCAATTAAGATCTACCTACTCTTTTTTGACGCCGTAAACCATGAAATAAATCCTCCCACTCTGGGTCGAATGAAAGGGAGTGTAAGATTGTTAGTGACTAAAATCTATTATTTCCTTTGATAAAGACTATGGTGTTCACTTTACAATTGGACCAGATATTTGTAAGTCAAATTAGTATGCTATTGTACCCGGTTCTCTATTAATGTATAGGTGTATTGTATCACAGATGCTGTCATAATTTCTTTGTTGACACAAAGACCTACCTATAGTTTATTTAACTAGATTATTGTAAGGACGTTGATCGATTAACCCCGGCTATATTCCATCAGTTTCTTTCGAAATGTATTCACAAGAGGATGCATTCTACAATCGATCGACAATCGATCGATTGGTCTGGTAGAAACTATTGATCGACGTCGACTAATCCATTCTACCATCGATCGATGGCATCGACTGGTGTGGTAACACCCTAGGACATGGAGTTCGGAAATTAAAGATCAACTCAGCCATTTTGATTGAATTAGAAACCAATTTACTGGTAGATAGATTTACAAGTTTCGTTAAATATAGAATATTTAAACGAAATTGAAAGATGCAAAGTGAAAAAAAATATCTGAATATTACACTCACTGGAAAACAAAAAAAATGCTTATTTTTTTGGAGGTAAGAAAGAGATTATTTATATGATATGTAAGTTACTGCAATTATCAGAAAATCGTAAATTACAGTAAACTTTTTTCACTTTAAATCCGTCGAAATTAAAACTTAAATTTTAAGAGTAAAATATATTGGCTCAGAGAGTAAAGCAAAAAATACAACATCGCATTCCTAGTAGAATTTGCGACAGTTTCAAAAACTAAAATTAATGTCGGCAAAATTAATAATTTCGAATTCCGGTGTCCACAGTATCCGAACAACTTTCATTCGACAAAAGTTTTTACAATATTGTGCACAAATTAGCAGGAAAAGCACCCAGCTTTTATTGTTGAAAGTTATATTTTTATATTAATATATTCATTAATATATTTTTTTTTTGTATTGCATTTATGTATTTGACTGGCCTGTTGGTCTAGTGGTTAGTGGCCCTGACTACTATGCCGGAGGTTGTGGGTTTGATTCTCACTCAGGACAAATATTTGCGTGATGAGCATAATCATTTGTTCTGTGTCTGGGTGTAATTTATCTATAATGTGTATGTATTAAGAAATATATAGAAGCATGTTTATCAGCTGTCTAGGACTCATAACACAAGTTCTGCTTAGCTTAGGATTGGATGGCGTTGTGTGATATTTGTGGAATATTATCATTTCTGATGTTGTACACTAACAGCCCTAAATATTTCTCCTTTCTATCAATCCATCCAAAGGTTGTCTGTAAGGTTTGCCCTGTGCGATGAGACCACCTAATGTACACTTACTTTAAATAATGTTTGTCCTGTATTTTTTTGTTTATGTGGTGTACAATGATTAACATAGTACATTAATATATTTTAGTATAGTTATATATTGATTGGTTCAAAAAATCAGGACCCAATCGTATAATTTGTCTTGTGTATTAAAACTGCTCTGCTGAGTAAATAATGCGATTATTTATCAAAACATAAAACTTGCATTATTATATTGCATAATTTGTGACGTGTCGATCATTTCATCGCCACGAACTAGTGGAGTCATCTCAAAATCCTCTTTCGTTGTACATTATGTATGTTTAATTTTTATATTACACTCTGGTGTTCTTCTTTTCTTAATAATCTGTTATTTTTACCATATTTTCTCTTCACTATCCTCAGTTGTATAAAATGCCTAAGACATTAAGTCCGCCTATATGTAATTTTGTGTTGCATGAAGTTTTAATAAATTAATTAACTAATAAACGATGTTACTGGCATTTTCTTCCACGAGATATTATTTTTTATATTGTAACGGTTACATTCGTCAGAAGTTGGCAGTAGTTTCATCACAGCGCTAATTTGTTTCTTATTATTTGTTGCACCAATTGTTCTACTAAATTCGTGTATTTTTGTTTTCCATTTTTTTCTTTTTTCGTTGTAGTTTAAGTAAATGTAAGTACTAGTAGTGGATTAGTATCTTATGTATTTGTATGAAGAATTTTAATTATATAAGTAATTGATAATATTGCACCTACCACTTTGTCTTTGCATCACCCAAAGGTTGACTGGCAGAGAATGCCTTGAGACATTAAATCCGCCTGCATAAAGTATAAAATAAATAAATAAATATACGGGAATAAAACAGCAAACCTGCTGCTAAATTGGCGAGGGCTCCTGCCGTGGCGGCAACCAGGCTGCCCTTTCCGTCTTCCCCGCCTACAGAATTATCAGCCAACGCCGAATGGCGAGTTGTCGATGCCAAGAGGAAGGCAGGCAAGGCGACTATGGCCACTAAAAAGCGAGTGAGACGGCATTCGAGTAAAAAATAAAAATAAAGTCTACTCACTGGCACTGGCCAATCAAGATTCTCACCCACCGGAATACCAAACAAAATTGTGCCAAAACTTTAAAATCTCCAGAAAAGGAATATTTCTAAGGCATTGTTATCAATATGTGTTACAAACGCTTGAATTAAACTTTCAAACAATGCCAATGTTTAGAGTTATGTGGATACGTGCAACGTTTATAAATTGCAGTTAGAAACTACGAGCGGAACCACAGTGCTCGGAGACACATCGGTGGCTAGGGCTAGAGACGACATTGTCAGAATATATGTTGTTGTCGTGTTGTTGTTGTGTTGTATGTTATTGTCGTGTTGATGTTGTGTTGTATGTTGTTGTTAAAAATTCTGTTCCTTTCTGTTTTTTTTTTGTAGTGGGAATTACGTGACTTGATTCCGCCATCACTCTTCTACCATCGGACAACCCGACGTACGGCGAGTGTCCACCCTTACGTTATTAACGTCACTACGGTCCATTCTAAGCGTTTTGCCTCGTTGTTTATATCGCGTACGTCGAAGGATTGAAACAATTTACTTGCAGTGGTTTTCCCATCCGATTATTATTTTGGTGACTTCAAGGCTAAAATGAATAAGCTCTTAATAAACTAGTACGATTCACCATCAACGATTGCACCACTTCTTACCATCAGGTGGGATTGCAGTCAAGCACTAGTTTATTATCATAAAAAAAAACATCGAATAATTTGTCCCGCTCTGGGTGGAACGAGAGGAAGTGTCAAACTTTAACTGACTACAACCCTCATGTGTTTTAAGGTTATTTTTAATATCGTGTGGATTGCATCACGCAGCGGGATTACCCCTTATGCAGAAAATTTCAAAATGCAAAAAAAAAAAACGCGTCCCACGTTCGTATTCCACGCATTACAATAAATATGTATGTAAGTATGAAATGGACATTGGTGAGGTTACGTAATCTCGCATACGTGATCGAAATCACACGATATTAAAACCACCCTAAATTGCCCTTTATTTCTTTCGAAAACGACCGCAACCCTTGTTTACTTAAAGTTTCCACACAATCAAAGAGTGTCAGTGAGCAAAAAATTATGGTCACACTGAGTGCGGATGAATATGATTAAAAACGGCATCTCTAGCCTATGGTTCTGTGTTCTGTAGCTAGAATAAAAAGTATATCCAGAAGTTGCGGCGAGATGATTGAAGAAGACGTTCTACGTGCTGTTTATTTTATACAAAGATGATTTTACGCTAGAGGAGCTGAGCACGAGCGGAGCACGAGCGGAGCACGAGCCGAGTTTAAAGTTGTATAGTGTCGCTTATACTCGGCTCCTTTACAATCGGTCCACAAAACAATAATTTGAGTTGTGAGACATAGAGTGACCTATACTAATATAATAAAGAGGTAAAGTTTGTTTTATGTTTTTTATTTGTAGGAGGTAATCTCTGGAAGTGCTGGTCCGATTCCTAAAATGTTTTCAGCAATAGAAAGCTGCTTTATTCCTGAGCGATATATGCTATATTTTATATCCGTGGGCGAAGCCGCGTGTATATGTATAATTTTTAATATAAGTAATACAGTTACCGACTTTTCAAAGAAAATAAAACATACATTTATCGTCAATAAATAAGTGACTCCTTTAAATTAGGGTGAGATAGAAGGTTATAAATCGAAAAAAGACAATACACATTCATTGCAATCAGTCATTTAGTAAACAGACGTATCGCTTTTGTTACTACAATAGATTGTACCATGTAGTAGCGTTAGTATTCAGAGGTACAGAAACTTGGTTTGTATAACAAACACAACTCTCACGGGGACATTTGGTAAACAATGAACAAGAAACTGTGTTATTGCGTTAGTAGATATCTCATTTAAGATTTTGGGGACCGTTTACTCTGCCATTCATATTTAGAACTGTTTGGGTTCATTTGTTGATTTAAACTTCAATAAACGGCTGGGACCCTTTAGTTCTTTATTGTACTCCATAATAAACAACAAAATATGTGGATATCAGAGTTCATGTACATAGGCGAGCTTGACTAAAAGTTGAGTTTTCTTCCAGCAAACCATTGAGTGATAGAGAGAAATCACAGTAGAGGGTAAGATCCAGTGCACAATTAAAACCGAGGTATAATTGGGGTTTTTTTTTTGAGGTGGCAAATCATCCAATGACTTATCCCGCTTTTGACGACCTTGCTTTATGCCAAATTTCAGGGTCTTTCTGGGTCAACGGCAAGTCTCTATGAATTTTGATTTCCTCGAGAGTGTTGAAATGTACCTACGTTTTTACCACATAAACTGAAGTATATTTTATCGTTAACTTATAAGTTTTTTTTACAGCTTCAAGAGTCCGCAAACTTGAGTATGGTTTTAATTTCAATTTGCGACCTTAACCTCCACGCGTTTCCGAGATAAAGGGTTTTACAAAATACAAAATATTTATTTTTCATCTATAACATTGTAAGCATAAATAAATTGAGACAGCCCCAGTAAGTTACAGTAGTACTTGTGTTGGGGCTGCCGCGCACTTTCCTTATCAGCTAGCTGAACAATGTTCATTCAATGTTCATATTACCAATGAGTATATATATAAAAAAGAGAAAAATAATAATAATAAAAAAAATACAATTATAAACTTAAGCTACTCTTAGTGTGAAGGTTTTGACAGACAGACAAATAGACGGACGGACTGACAACAAAATGATCCTATAAGGGTTCCGCTTTTGCCTTTTGAGGTATGGTACCCTAAAAATGTTGAGCCTGTCTAGCCACGGAATATTTCCACCAATACTTAAAATAGCAAGACGAGGAATTTTCCCTATAATTGAAAGCTTTGACTTTGATATTTTTAAGGGAGTTTATCAACAAAAAACACGCCATTCATCAATCAACGTCTGATCAGAATCTTACGCTCACAGCTTCCTATCTTAATCTTTGCTTTGTTGGAAGAATTCCTTCAGGATTTAACACTCATTTGCTATTTTGGTTACACTTGTGACTTGATTAATGAAAGATTTCCTTTAGGGACATGTGCGAACTTAATACAGACTAGACGATTTTCTCTAACTGATAAGATATTTTTAACCGACTTCGAAAAGGAGGGGGTTCTATGTTCGGCTGAATGTATTTTTTTTTAATTTATGTTCACCGATATCTTGGTCAATTGTTGACCGATTTTGAAAATTCTTTTTTTGATTGAAAGGTTATGCTTTCAAATTGGTTCCATAGAAATATTGTTATGATCTGATCATGAACTTCGAAGATATGGAACAGAACTCCTCATAGAATCACAGCAGAACTGTGGTTACAAGTAAAGTTCCTTTGTTTATACGTGTAGTCGATGACTGACTGTCAGAAAAGAGGGGGGGGGATGTATCGAACTGATCTGATGATGAAGCCAGAAGGAAAAAAATTAAATTAATGTAATCTAACCGTGTTTGGGATTATTAGAATCGTTATGAGATGCACTGTGGCTACAAGTTATTTAAGTGGTACAATAACTAAAAAGTGTAAAATAAAAAAGTATTTACAAATTAAAGTTATTTTATAATTTTCAGCGTTTTTTAACATTGAAGTCGGTTATCCTTGTGCTCCTGATTATTTAAAACAATATTTTAAAGTGTTGGGCAGTTCTCATAATCTTAACCTTCGTGCATCCAAAAACATGCTTCTTCATATTTTATTCCTTCTCACCGTACTGGCTTTATGTCCAATTCTTACGCTGTTTCCACCATAAAACTCTGGAATGTGCTTCCCCTTGACATGAAAAAAGCTGAAAGTAAATTATCCTTCAAACGTAAAATTCGGAACTACTACTTGAAGTCCTGTCAACCTTAGTTCGGTCTTCGTTCAGAATTGATATTAATAAGTTCTCATAGTGATTTGATATTTTTCATGGTATTTATTAGTTTATTATTTTAGCATATATATATATGTATTTTATTATTATAAATAACTTATTTTATATTTTTCCATTTGAACTATTTGTTAAATATTTGTTTATTGTGCAAACCTACCACAGTGTTGTCTTTTTTAACCCAAATTTTGACTGGTAGAGAATGCCTTGTGGCATTAAATCCGCCTATGTACCACTATTGTACATGAAGTTTAAATAAATATTTTTTTTTGTAAAAAGTTTTTTATTACATAGTATTGATAGGATAACAGCAAGATTTGCTTCCAAAAAAAAAAAAAGTTTTTTTTTTTTTTTGATGAATCCGACTGCTGTCACCCACAATATTCTATAAGTAAAGTAACTTATTGTAGTTTAGTATACCATAATATCGCACCTCCGCTCAAATAGTATCACAACTCAAAAAAAATCGTTTGCTGATGATTACTATGATGCTATTAATTTCAGAATTTATCATACTTTCAGGTCAGGTATTGTCATATTTGTAATTCAATTATTTGCCCACTAGTAACGCATTTTTTGTATTTATATTTAGCGTATATCCCTGAATTATTAGAACTTAAAAGCCTTTTTCACAATAATTTGATGTTTAAGTTGTGACACTATTTAAGCGGAGGTGCGATGTATCACACTAATATTACAAAGGTGAAAGTTTGTGAAAGAAATAAATAAATACCCACTGTATTTATGTATTCCTTCAACAAATTAACATTTGTGTCAAACTGTTTAAGTTTATGATTTAGATTTATCATTAACAAACATGACCAAACATTTCTTCTCAAACAGTTGAAAGGATTTGAATGAAATTTGGCATAAAGGTAGACTATGTTCTGCAGGCTTAGCCAAGTTTAATGTTATCGTAAACGCTACTAGAAAACTTCAAATATATGGAAATGACAATTATCTCAACGATAAGTCATGTGGTCAGAACAAACGAATAGAAGGCGTTTCTTGGAAGGTCGTTACTTGGGTGGGTCTACTGGAATAAGTTAAATAAGTTTTCTTGAGGCCATTTTCAACTTTCGCGCAAGCAAAGATGTTAGTAATTTATAATTACTAGGGCAAAGTACATACTTCGGTAACGTAAGCTTTCTGTGATATCATGGTCCATAGGTTTACATCGGGTGGATCAATTAAGCGATTTATCAGAAGGCTTAAAGTCACCCAAAGAGCAATGGAAAGGGCTACACTCGGGGTTTTCTTGCGTGATCGAATAAAAAAACCGGCCAAGTGCGAGTCGGACTCGCCCATGAAGGGTTCCGTAGCAGCAAGAAAACCCCGAGTGTAGCCCTTTCCATTGCTTTTTGGGTGACTTTAATGTCCCTTAAAAATATCAAAGTCAAAGCTTTCAATTATAGGAAAAATTCCGCGTCTTGCTATTTTTAGTATTGGTGGAAATATTCCGTGGCTAGACAGGCTCACCATTTTTAGGGTACCAGACCTCAAAAGGAAAAAATGGAACCCTTATAGGATCATTTTGTTGTCCGTCCATCCGTCCGTCTGTCTGTCTGTCTGTTAAGACCCTTTATTTCGGGAACGCGTAGAGGTATCGAATTGAAATTAAAACCATACACTCAGGTCTGCAGACTCTAGAAGCTGCATAAAAAAACTTGTAAGTTAACAATAAAAAATACTTCGGTTAATGTGGAAAAAACGTAGGTACATTTCAACACTCTCGAGGAAATCAAATTTCATAGAGATTTTCCGCTGACCCAGAATCCTGAAATTTGGCATAAAGCAAGGTCGTCAAAAGCGGGATAAGTCATTGGATGATTTGCCACCTCAAAAAAAAAAACCCAAACACCTCAGTATTTACTAGGGTCCCAGCCGTTTATTGAAGTTTAAATCAACAAATGAACCCAAACAGTTCTAAATGTGAATGGCTAAGTAAACGGCCCCCAAAATCTTAAATGAGATATCTACTAACGCAATAACACAGTTTCTTGTTCATTGTTTACCAAATGTCCCCGTGAGAGTTGTGTTTGTTATACAAACAAAGTTTCTGTACCTCTGAATACTAACGCTACTACATTGTACAATCTATTGTAGTAACAAAAGCGATACGTCTGTTTACTAAATGACTGATTGCAATGAATGTGTATTGTCTTTTTTCGATTTATAACCTTGTATCTCACCCTAACTTAAAGGAGTCACTTATTTATTGAGGATAAATGTAAGTTTTATTTTCTTTGTAGAGTCGGTAACTATATTACTTATATTAAAAACTATACATATAGCCACGGCTTCGCCCACGGATATAAAATATAGCTTATATCGCTCAGGAATAAAGCAGCTTTCTATTGCTGAAAACATTTTAGGAATCGGACCAGCACTTCCACATCTACAAATAAAAAACATAAAAACAAACTTTACCTCTTTATTATATTAGTATAGGTATGGGTACGTCTCATTACGTCTCACAACTCAATTGTAGTGTGGACCAATTGTAAAGGAGCCGAGTATAAGCGACACTAAACAACTTTGAACTCGGCTCGTGCCCCGCTGGTGCTCAGCTCCTTTAGCGTAAACTCACCTTTATGGTTTAAAAGTAAACAGCACGTAGAACATCTTCTTCAATCATCTCGCCGCAACTTCTTCTATACTTCTATTCTGGAGTGGCGACCGCGTACCGGAAGACGAAGCGTTGGAAGGCCTCCTACAAGGTGGAGCGATGACCTGGTGAAGGTTGCGGGAAACCGATGGATGCGAGACGCACAGGAGCGTTCATTGTGGCGACGCTTGAGGGAGGCCTATGTCCAACAGTGGACGCATATCGGCTGAAATGATGATGATGACTCAAAATACTGGTTTGGGCGTAAAATTGTGGTCATCAGACCAATATATATATTCGGAGGTCACTTTTACTTTTTTACCGAGACATGGATGCAATAAGTATATAAATGAAACAATCATACCTTCAAATATTCTTTTACGGCTACTGATACCAGGAAAACATCATCAATTTTAAACATATTCATCAATATTCAGGTCTCAAAGCGAGTGTTCAAAGAAGTCCGATTGAATTCAAAAGTAGGTTCGTTGTGAAAAAGAAAAATGTTTTTATATCGCAGATGGACAAAAGCTATAAATTCATAACGCTATAAAATAATTATTAATAATAAATAGTTTTATTTGTTATAAAATGATAAAATAACGTTATTCCGCTGTTTTTTAGTGTACAAATATTTGAAAGAATTAAAATTAAATGTAGTAGAGCATAATTATTTCAGTTGATTAAATCTACACTGTTAAGCAAAATAAGCAAAACGTTAACTACTATATAGTACAATGTCAAGAAATATTAAATATAATTATTGTTGTAACATAACTTTTATGCGTTTTTCTATGAAATAGGCACACACTGTCGAAATAGATGAAAACATAAACTAGGGACACAGTTCCCATATTTTCTTTTCCAATTCCAATATGCAGCTGAAAGTAAATAAAATAACTAGAAAGCTAAGATATCTCGGGGGCTATGTATTGTCAACAAGTTTGTTAGGACAAGATCTTGGTGTTGGCTCATTCCACGGAGTAGATAGCAAATGAAGTGCTAACCGTATTTTTTTCTTAACCCCACGATGATCCATTATGCAACTTGTTAAGTTGTCCGCTTTCGTATAGACATATAATTTGTTATATATGTATATATAATCTGTACATGATGTGAAAATAGTAGACTGTAATGTCTTAGCAAATCCATGATGCAGCATTTTATGGACCAAAGCTCACGAATACCTTGTAGGCAGTTGTTCGCATGTATGTCTAAGTATATTCATTATTCCTCTAAGCTTAAACGGATAAAAGGATTTGAATGAAATTTTCGACACGAGTAGGAATTTTTTCCTGAAGTTTCTTATAAGCTATAGGAAACTTTTTATTTTACGAGTACCTATGTTTCCTTGGGATAATTGTCTGTTTTTAAGTATTTCACTCAGGCAAAACCACTGGCAGAAACTTACTAGGAATTTTCAGCACGTGGAGTGAAAGATTCTAAATTTAACTTAACAGCATAGTTAAAATAAAAAAATAAATAACAAATGTTGTTAATTAAGAAAATAAAGACGAGCATTATTTTACGCGCTACATAATAACAATAATTTGATTTTACCTATGAAGTGACCGTTTTATAAAATAGATAAGGGTATATAAAACATATTTAAGCTGTTCAGTTCAGAATTACTTTAAGTCATAAGTTCAAATAAACACCTAAAGGATATAAGTTAGCATACATAATTAACACTTCGTTTACTCACTGCTCCTTGCCTAGGTATGAACCTCGTGACTTGGCCTTTGCTTCGACGCTTAGAAAATCGTTTTCTGGGTTAAGATTTTAAAATATTTGTTCATGGCTTATTACTTTGAGTTCTATGTTGGCAGAGGAATCCATTGTTTGAGTTGAAATTTAATTTAATTAAAAAGTAAACTTAGCTTTAAATGGTAGGTAAGCAACTGATAATTGTGTCCTAATAAATACTTTAAAATTAGATGCGTTAAGTAACTCATAGAGCTACTTAATCGTTATGGACGGTGGGTCATCTGGAGTAAAAAAAAATCTTCTAAAATCGGACAACGACGATTGGCATTTTTTTATTTTTTCAAAGAAAGCTTACTAGGAAATAATTCTCAAAATATTTGAACTCACATACACCAGACACCCAGCCAGTCCCTTCAATACCTAGAATACAAACCATATCTATTATTACATATTTGTAAATTTGTTAAAGTTCGCATCCGTGACTCGGGCGATAGAAACACTCAATAGTGTCTCATTACGGGTAGACATTTTGTCTTGCACATTGGCGGAATTCCAGAGGGTGACACTAAGTGTGTTGTCCTCTATGTAACTTGTGCCGATTCTCCAGGGTGCTGCTTGAGACTGAACATCGACTGTTCATTATGTATGTATGTTGCATGCACTAATGGATATATGATCAGTTTGTGGGTGGTATCTCTGAGTGCTAGGCTATTTTGCGACTACTTTTGTTACCTTGGGTAGGTATACCTGTTAAAACAATTGTATGTGCGTATAATAATAAATAAATAAATAAATATCTTTCATCACAATACAACAAAACAAAACAAAACACAACAAACAACAAAATATCTCGCAAAAATGTTCCTGATATACATATAAAATCTATAATCTAAAACGTACATAGAACCTAGTTTGAAAGACCTCCAACGACGTTGCGAAACTAAAACAGGGAGAAAACCTGAACCTTTTTAGTTACGTAAGCGACATCTATCACGCGTGTTTTTTCCTTTACTTACTTCTCCTGACTCAGCTCTTTTTATCTTCGTGATACTCTTAGGTGACACTTGATACAAAAAAGCTGTGAAAAACGAAGTGTTCTTTTTTCTCAGTGACAAAGTGCTACAATCTGAGCAAGGTGATTCATTTGCATGGCGGTCCAGTATTTTTTAGATAAGCTAGACTATTTTTAATTTTAATGCTTCCTGTTTTCGGTAGCGTTACCATCTGACTGTAGTGCAGGTGTTAAAATAATTTTCAGTCATTTTTCAGTGCAATTATTTCATATTAAAATATGCTGTGTGATTTCCCTGTTACAATTCTTTTGTGCTCGCCTTTGTTTGTAAGTTTCAACCCGATATTTTATCATCATCATAGCAATTGAATAAACGTTTAGCACTGGACATAGGCCTCCGCCATGTATCGCACAACGATCTTGCGTCTCATATCCAGTAGACACCTGCGGCTTTCACCAAGTCATCGTTCCACTTTGACCGGCTTTCCAGCTCTGCATCTCTAGGTACGTGGTTGTCACTCCAAAACCTTACGTCCCCATTGCTCTACTACAATGCGAGCAAAAAACACTGCCTAGTGCCACTTAAGTTAAGCAATTCTTTGAACTAAAGTGATAGCCATAGTTCTCCTGAATATATCTATTTATTTGACACAGTCACATTACTGTGGCAACTATGTACTTTATAGTAAAAGAAAAGAATAGTACTCGTACCGAACAGGTTACCATCTCGGCATTTGTTGGGTGTAAGACACCCAGCGCTGGTAAGATCACGATCACACAAGGTAACTTCGAGCATAACACACTATGCCATTTCATCATAATCATCATTTCAGCCGGAAGGCGTCCATTGTTGGATATAGGCCTCCCCCAAATGCCATTTGTGTGCCTTTAAATCTTCTAATTCTTCTGAAATCTCCTTAGTGTGTCTTGTACGACTGATCGTGGCTTTTTTAGTAGGTAAGCAAAAGCCACAATCATTCGTAATTATTCGTAAAGAAAATAGAGTTTATTGCACGCTAATACTTTTTTAAGATTTTTGTTTTAACTTTGAAATATCTTCGTGTTTATACTTCTTTACTTCCACTACACTAAACTCAACTAATTTACTAACAAAATAAATGAAAGTAACTGGACCACAAAACCTGTTTCCTAATTACTTGTGTGTTACAAGAAAATCAACCACAACAGAACGTGGCGTAAACTTACAAGTCAATTTGTTAGCGTTTCATGTAAACACAAGTGGAACCCAAAGTTTGTGGTCAAAGTTATACAATGGAAACTATTCTATCCATTGTTGCGGCCGAGAACCGGCGACGGCAGTGGATTGAACTCTTGCGTACAGACGTGAACGTAATTGGTTGAGCATCTTGTTTTCCATCAATTTTGCCTAATATTAACAATGCGTTTAATGACTAATAATAACAATAAGTCAAGAGTGAATAGGTTACTTCTAGGTAAGCGCGCTCCATTGTCGACCGCATCATGACTTTCCATCAGGTGAGATAGCGGTCAAGCGCAACCCTAAAAAGCGTGGCAAAAAAAAATATGTTGACAATGTATTGTATCTGCTCTTTAAAACGGCGAAAGGAAACATCCTGAAGAAACCAGCCCCCCTAGCCAAGTTACAACCGTTTCGTGTAGAATACCGTTCTACAATCGGTAACGCCTCGGTGACAGTAATTGTAGAAAACGATAAGTTGGTAGCCATGTTGACAACCCTTGGTCGGCCGCTCGTTCTACAATTTCTATAGAAAAACGACCTCTTCTTTAGTCTATGGCGAGCGTTCTTACAAACTTCAAACAGGTTTTTGCCGGAAAGTCTTCAAGTGAAGTTCAGTGGTTGTTTTAATTAATTCGCGAATTAATTCCTAGTGGATTTAATTCGCGAATTAATTCTATTGTGACGTAATATTAGTGTATACCCAGTTTTGTTTCTTAAGGGTTTGCGCAACTAAACAATATGTAGAATCATTGAAACAGACGCGATCTCGAGTGTGGACTACCCACGGAACAGTAAAAACAGTGGAAGAAGTAAGTAGGCGTGGCACTGTCGCCGCTAGTAAGAATCGCGTTGCGCACTTGCTGTTCAAGCGCCCTCATTCTCTAACTAGACTGCGCAACATAATAATTAACGAAAAATAATATTAAAATGCCTTATTGTCCCATACTATACTATAAAAACCATAGTCGGACTAAAAATCTAACTCATGAAGGTGTATCATACCACCGAAAAGTATTATTTTCGGATTTATTTTAATAAAATGAAAAAATAAAATTACGTGAAACATTGCGCAGGATATACAAACAAAACTAGTCCTTAGTTACATCAAAACAAAGTTGATTTTCTTTTCTCGGTTATTAGCTTTTCTGGAATATTCGTTAGTCTACCTATACTTTTGACGCTATCCAAATAGTGCGTGACTTTATCGATAAAATCAATCGATATGTATAATATGTATTACATTGCCTTTTTAAAATATACATTATAGTTTAATAGTTTTTGTAAGTAATATAATACAGATAATTATTAAATTAATAAATATAACAAAATAAAAATTGTGGTATGATATTTGTGATGTATTTTAAATAAATTTAGTTAAAGAGTTAGGAACAACATAGGGCGTTTGAATTATACTTAATATTCTTATGTTTAGCAGTGGGCGATGACGATGATTTCAGCTGAGATGATGATAATTGATGTACTATGCAAATAAATACCCTTTTTACTACGTTTAAAAATTGCCTTTAATCATATTAATTTCATAATTTTAATACTATCACACTATCGCATACAATTTTTTTTTGCATGATATGTTTTAAATACGTTTTCATACAATCGATATTATTTCGATCGAATAAGGTTACATCCCTAATTGAGTAGCAGGCGCATTCATGTCAGTGATACCAGCCATTCAAATACCAATCTTATTTTTACGCATTTACAGTTCATATTGAATATTATATACTGAACAATGCCATCTAGCGACGAGTGGCGGTACTTGGTAGTCAAAGATGTATTTCTTTCTTGTTTTTGTCAATTTGATTTATAGATTGTTGATTTTAAAGTTGCATTTCGTATAACATTTTTTTTGCATTTCGTCTACGCCCTGTTTTTGTTTTCAGCCAATCATATTTTTGGGTTTGCAGTAAGAGTAAATTGTAAATGTATGAGTTTGGCGACACCGGTTCTGGAACAAACATTTTCTCAAGCTACTTCCACTGTTTTTACTGTTCCGTGGGACTACCTCACCGAAGTTTGCAGAGAAGGTGGGCTAAACACATCTGCTGCCAAATACTGCAAAAAAATTAGAATGTGTACATCCATTACAGTTCATACGAGGACGTGGCTTAAAACACTTAGTATCTATGGCAAAAAATATTAACAAAAAAGCAAATTAAATGTCAAACTAATTTTTTTTCCAATTTTATGGCATGGCCTATTGGCCTTTGTGCCATATGTCAAACTAATATCAACAGCAGTGATGCCAGATCAAGAATCTTTTATACCACTGACCACTGTACTATATATGTACCACTCTTGTAGGTATACCCTATGGACTGATTGACTCTATACGCACCTAAATGGAATCGAGTTTCAATCGATTGTTTAGATTTGTTTTTAGCTGTCAACCTCACTCACTAGCGTAGCGTGATATTCGTGCTGAGTATTTCATTCTTAAAGAAAGATAAGACGATAAGTTTACTGTGATGAGTCTTGGTGAACGAAAACTGTATCTTCGAATGAAGCGACTCCATTATTGATCGAACTTCACATAATAATTCACTCACTAGTAATTTTGTTCATAAAAACCATTGAAATGAAAAAAAAATTGAAAATATAATGATTGAACGCTTTATCTAATCTTCAAAAGCCAGCACACACACGAAGTGCAATGCTGTACACGATGTTATAATTACCGGCACGGATCTTGAGCGCTCGGCGTCAGAGTGGGGATTGCTTTGCGCATTCCATACATTGGCGAGCCAATCGTCGTCGTTGTTAGATTCATGCAGCAAGCGCAAGGAACGAATCACTAGAGACGTCTATGACATGATGGCGTAGCGAGCCAATCACTGACACTCCCCGCCCTCGCGTCTCATTTCGTACCACTAAATAGACCGAATATTTGACTTCTGCGCCTTGACTTGAAGCCAGCGCTCAAGATCCGTGCCGGTATCTGTATCCGAGTGTCTTCGAAATTGTCGTGCCAATTGGCCCACGCCATGCGCATCGTTCGCGTCCGTATCTCGATACTGTCGCTCGCTTGCTAAGAAAAGTAGGTTTTACCATTACTGTCCGCTAAAAAGTAGCATAGGTACCTATATCAAATTGGTCTCTCTACCTTAGTGTTTTAAGATATTTGCACCAACAAAACAAAAAATGTCCGGAACTTCAGACGAGGCTAGTGAAGATACTGACTCAGTAATGGATACTTGCTGACATGGTATAAAATTGTTCTTTTTTTAATTTGTTTAATTACAAAGCTATTTCGCCATTTGTTGGGGATTTTATTTTCAAAACCTTAATTTTGGGGGATTTCGGGGAAGGTTTGGAGAAACTCGAGACAGTTGTCTGGCAAGTGGCAACACTGCGTCAACAGGTACTTTTTGCACGAGCGGAATTTTTGTCACAGAGTATTTTGTAACAAAACTTTTGTTTTGGATGATTGAGATTTGAGGAAGAATTGGAGTAAGTTTAGTCTGTGAATGAGTTCTAAGTGATAGAAAAGGAAGCGAAATAAGGTACAAGTTTTCTTATAAATACGTTTATAATAATATCACAGTGCAAAGTTAAACTTTACTGTGACACGAAAATGTTATGATAATAATTATCCTGTTTATGAGTCAAAGATACCTTATTAAATGATGTGATAACTTTTATAGCATGGAATCTAGAACCCGAGCAAGCCCAGAACAGTTCGCAGCCTTATTGGAATTTATGGAAAGGTACGTAAATTAGTTATTGGTACTCGACACTTGAAAGCTGAAAACGTAAATAAACGTGTACAATATGAACTAAAATGGCTATTACGAAACTAAAGAAATCCGCCTCTAAGACGACCCACTGACCAAAACAATTGAGTTTGATTACTTAATAAATTGACCTTTATTGGACTATAAGTTTTAATTTGTGTTCTAGGCATGGTGATATAAGTAGGCCTCAGCAAGGTCCTCAAGCCAGAATAAAAGCCGACAGACTGTGGCAAGAATTGGAGGAGATTCTTAACTCCATGGGTGGAGGAGCTATAAGGCCACTTATCAAATGGAAAAAAGTAAGATTCTCACAAAAACCTTTGTAAAATTGTATTTTATGATTTTCCATTATTATCATTTTAGTATTCTACCCCTCCCCTTCCTGCTTCATCACATCATTCATCATTAGTAGTCATGACAAAACTTAACAGACAAATTAATCGTTCAGGTGTGGGCAGACTGGAAAGCAAAAACGAAAAAAAAAAGTCTCGCAATACGACGAGAGGCTTCTGGTACTGGTGGTGGTCCAAGCAGCAGGCAAACTCTCACTGCTTCAGAAGAGAGGGTGTTGGGGTTAATGGGTTTGTCTGCTGTCATTGGGCAAGCTGAAATTGAGGAGAGAGGCTTTGATGTTAGTTTTAGTCTTTTGCTTGTGGTGTTTGCTTATTACTGTTTTTTTTCTTTTACAAACAAGTGTAATCTATCTATTTTATGTTCTTCATATTTTTCAGGCCGCACCATCAGAGGAAAACAGTCCACCACATCCAACCAGGGAAACCACCACAGATGAGATTATCTTGGAATTTATTCCTTCAGATCCTGTACAAGGTACCTTTTTCAATTAGAATTAATTATTTAATCAATGTTTTTACTAAATAATTAATTTGGGCCATAATTGTAATATGATCATAATTATTTTGTTCTCAGCAACAACTGCATCTACCTCTACCACACCTTCTTCGATGCCATCTTTCCAAATGCCGCTACCCAGCATTGCGTCCGCACTGATGCCATCAGCAGTGTCGGTCCAAATGCCACTGCCTAGCAGTGCGTCCGCGCCGATGCCGCCAACGGCGTCGCTCCAAATGCCGTTGCCCAGCACTGCGTCCGCACCGATGATGTCAGCGGCGTCGCTCCAAATGCCGTTGCCCAGCACTGCGTCCGCACCGATGCCGTCAGTGGCGTCGCTCCAAATGCGGTTGCCGAGCACTGCGTCCGCACCGATGCCGTCAGTGGCGTCGCCTACCGCCTCCACGTCACGGGGTGTTCCGCCGCGGCGGCGGCGGCATCGAGGAAGCTCGTCGCCCACGGTGACGCCCACTACATCAACGCCGCAGCGCCGTAGGCTTTATCAAGCGCGTTCACGGCGCATTCAAACGCCCTTTGAACGAGCCACTAGCGAGTTCGTGGCTGTTGAACATCGCCGGCTGCAAATAGAGGCAGACCGCAATAAACTACTCCACGAGATGGAGATTGAAAAAAATAAACAGTTCCACGAGTTGGAGACTGAATGGTTACGTCTTGAAGCAAAACGACTTGAAATCGAAACAAGAAGAATGGACATAGAAGAACAAAAAAATCAAATATTAAGTCGTTTGGGTAGTGCTGTCGACAATTTAATTGAAATGTTACCAATGTTACAGAGACCATCATCACTACCTTCAACAGATATTATCCCATAATGTGATAGTGGTGTCTGCGGTGCACTATATATTTTTTTTTTTATTACCCAACTAAATTTATAGTTTTTACATGAGGAAATATTGTTTCCATAAAAAATCATATTCTAACACACCTGTGTTAGACTATAATTTTTAATGGATACAATATTTCTTAATAATTGTTATTCGCACCCAGGCCAGGCTAAGATTACACTTATGTTATGAGTGCACAGTGACAGTGATTTTTGGTGGCGTTTTGTGGTAGTGGCACCCTTAGAGCTGGTTAAGAAAATAAGGATTTAAATATTAATTGTTGAAATATATACACATTTTTTAGCTGATTCTGTGATTCTCTGTGATTTTCTGTGATATTTTACAATTGTTAGATAATATTGTATGTGAATTGTTAATATTTGTAGTTTAAAAAAGTAGACTGATTAAGTACTATTTCTCATACAAAAAGTTGAGTTTCTCTATTATTTTACAATAGTTTGTTTTATTAGTGATGGACGACTGATTTGATTATTTAAGTTATAAGTTGATTTTCTGTGATAGTTTACATTTTTTTTTTTATATCGTTAATCATTATGATTAGTTATGTAGGAGTAAATCATTACGTACTGATCTATTAATAACTAGGGCTGGTAAATTTTAATATTTAAATTTACATTTTCAAAATATCTAAAAAAATCAAATTTTTTTTTTAGATATTTTGTCATTTTTAAATTTTAAGTAAATTGTATTTGTTACAGCCAAAGTAATTAATCTGGATATTATGTATATTATCTAGCCATTATTTATAATGTCTACTCAATTTAGATAAAGTGATAATTGACACGGAATTAATCACATTAACTAGCAATTTTATATAATATCTTCCAAGACTTGGATAATGTAATAAAACAAGTAGGTACTGTTAAGGTTTTTATTAAGAATTAAAATGACATTGCCATAGATAATAATTCTACATTAATTAACATTGTTATAATGTAATTAAACTTTCTAAAGTAAACTTAAAGCTTACTAGCCGTTAAAAACAACAAAAAAGAACAGAGATTAATACAAGTATTTGGTATCTATCGTTGAAGACTACAATAATAAAATATTTAAAATGAACTGACATTCATTAATTGAGTCACAAGTATTATTTATTGTTACAAGTAAGACTCAAGTGACATTTTGAGTTACACAAGAGGTTTGACTTTTAATATTAAGAATTAAAATAACATTGCCATAGATAATAATTCTACATTAAATCAAATTGTTTTAAAGTTATTTAACTTTAAAAAGTAGAAAAGCTCACTAGCCATTAAAAAAAATTAAAAAAGAACACAGAGATCAGTAAAAGTACCTATTTGGTATCTCTCTTTAAAGACTATAATAATAAAATATTTAAAATGAACTGACATGAATTAACTGGGTCATAACATTTTATTTATTCTTACAAGTAAGGCTCTTGTGACATTTTGAGTTACACATGAGGTTTGACTTTTTACATTTACACCTATTAGAAACGCATTCTCCAGTACAATTGCAGTGCTGAAATCCTTGGCCGCCAAGATGTGACTCTTTTTTTGCACATTCTCTGATGGTAACTTCATGTCGGGGAACGATATCAATTGTAATAAAAGTTTCTTTGCAGACAGTGAACTGATTTCTTGCGTAAAGTTGATTTAGAATCCCATGCTTGGTGCCTAACTTATACATTCCTTCTGTCTCCTGAGAAATTATAACAGCGATAATGTTTCTATCATCGGCTTTGGCACGGTCTACGTCAGGAATTTTTACTACTACGTTATCGCCTATATTAGCAGCAGGATATTTTTGCGAAGATAGAGTCAACATTTTATCTGCTTGTTTTTTCAGAGATTGTCCAACTAATTTTCTGATGTTTCCAATGTCTTCTTTCTTTTTATCAAGAGCAATTACTATTTCCTGGCCACTTTGCGTTATATTTGACGGATCTGTAGTATTTCCTTGGTTTTCGGTATCGTTATCAGGGTTTCCTGTCAGATTATCCGGAATCTCATTTTGCGAATCAGTGTTTGAAATTTTAGTATCATCATCTTCATTAATCACAGCGTCGGTTATATTGGGTTCGGTTTGCCTCTCCTCATTCAACTGGTTTTCGTCTTCATTCAATATAGATTCTAGCTCTTCTTCTGTTGACAGTTCAACTAGCGCGTCTTTAGGAAGACTATTTAATCCAACTTTAGCTTTACAGCCAAACATTGCTTCGTAAGGGCTACGATTTATTCCTACGTGATACGCTCTGTTCTTCATAAATTGAATAAAGCGTAATCCTTCAGACCATTTCGCCGTCTTGTTAGATTCCAGCCAAGTACAAAGCATCTTCTCTATATCTTGGTTAGCTCTTTCAACAGACCCTTGTGATTGAGAATGTCGGGGTTTGCCATGTACGATTTTTAATTCCGGCCACATCGCACAGACTTCTTTGACCACTTTGTTAGCAAATTCTCTACCATTATCGCTTTGCAAAATACTAGGCGCTCCAAATGTAGTAAAAATGTCCAGTAAATGATACGCTACCTCCTCTGCTCGCTTACTTTTTAAAGACCGCAGCTGCACGAATTTTGTTAGGTGATCTTGATAGACCATGATGAATTTATAATCACCATCACTTTGTGATTGCATGTCTATGAGATCTATTTGGCACCTTGAATTAAGTTCGTTGCTGATAATCGGTTTTACAACAAGACATTTTTTTGGCAAACTTTTCTTTTTCTGACAAGATTCGCACAGATTCAAATACACTGTGACGAGTTCAGCAGTTACATTTTTATATCTTAATTTTAACTCTTTCATCATTCTGACTCTACCGCCGTGTCCAATACTAATATGACAGTCGTGGATTATTTGAAAAGTTTCGTCTAAGTGAGCATAGTAAATAATGGGATCACCTTCGTTTTTCACCGGAATTATTAGTTTTTCTGATGCTCCAATTTTGACGACATCGTATCTTGATAGGCGCTGGTAATCTTCAGGTGTTTTCTTAATAACCTTGTTCTTTGATTCTTTAACTTTTGAAATTAAAGACAAATATTGATCACATGTAAACAACTGATTATTTTTTCCTTTACTTGCAATGAGTACAGTGATATTTTCATAGAAACGTTTTTTCATTTCATCTGCCATTATTAGACACTGATACGAATGTAAAAACTCGCGGAAATTGCGGCACGCGCGGCGCGACCTCTCATAACAAAACGATGACGACCACTGTTTGCGTCAGCTACAAGATGGCGGCGATCACGCGACGCGGCAGTGGGATGAAGAGCGGGAGGGGTAACAAGTCAGTTAGACCGTATTTATTACTTTGGCTAACTTTGACCCGCTATTATGAATAAAATCCGGATGAAGTGATTAATTTATCATATTGTCTAGTCAATTTTGTTATTATATATAATGACCAGTCATTATGTATAATATCTATTTAATCACTATGACTGTAACATATTAATTTGATTTGTTTTTGAAAAAAAAAAAATAATATACAAGTAAAAAATTGATAATGTTGCTATTTTGTTGTTTTATTATTAAATAAGACATTTGTTAAATAAATAAATACTATGAATTTTATTTCAAGTGTGTGAAGTCCTAGACAATTATGCTGACTACTTTAGATTCTTGAATTTTTTGTTTTATCAGTATCCATTCGGAATAGAAAATAAACGCGGGTTCAAAAAAATACCAGTGGTATATATTTAAACGGAATAAATCTTTTTTATTTCAATACATTTTCATTTTTCCCTTCCTCTAAAACTTAATTGTACAAATTGTATGCAAGTTTATTTTTGTTTCTTTTAATTAGATATTTTAATATTAAACAAACCCTATGAAATGTAAGAACTATTTATGTTCGGTAATATTGTAATTAATTTTGTTTTTCATGTAAAATACTTTCTAGTAATACTATACCTAAAATATATCCTACAACTATCACACAACATCGTCTAGTCCCAAGCTAAGCAGATCTTGTGCTGAGTCCTAGATAACTGATAAACATACTTATATATTTCTAAATACATACATATTGTAGATAAATTACACCCAGACACAGAACAAATGATCGTGCTCATCACACAAACATTTGTCCTGGGTGGGAATCGAACCCACGACCTCTGGCATAGCAGTCAGGGTCACTAACCACTAGACCAACAGGCCTGTCAAATGTATTGAGGGGATTGTAAAAAATATTGGACTACTCTAAAATATCTTTCCTCACACCAATACTAATTTTTTTATGAATGATAAATATTATAAAAATAATGACAACCTTATTTGTAGTAAATGTTTTATTAATAATTTAAAATAACCTTGCTACAACCTATTCAACAAACAGTTCAGCATGGCTCTTCCTTGGATTAATTCACTTTGGCTACCTGTCTCAGTGGGTGTGGGATCTTGCATGATTATATCATCTCCATCATCATGTGTAGCAGAAAGTGATAGTGGTGGTGGTAGCGGCAAGCCAGTTTTCAAAGCTATGTTGTGTAACACACAACATGCCATTGTAATTTTGCTAGCTACATAAGGATGATAGTGAAGAACCCTGTCTCTAAGCAAACATCTCCACCGTGCTTTGAGTAGTCCAAAACAGCGCTCAATGCAGTTACGGGCTTGCACATGCTTCTGAGTGTACCGTTCTTCTCTAGAACCTTGAACTGCATTGAGAATAGGTATCATAAGCCAAGGGCGTTGGGGATATCCAGAGTCACCTGAAAATTTAGTTTAAGACAAGTTAAAAATTTGTGATTCACAGGCAAACTATATATTAGATCTTTTTACCATTAAAAATACCTACCTAATAACCATACTTGCTCGTTATTTTGATGAAGCTCACGCATATATGGTTCAACAAGACTAGAAGACCATATATGGGAGTCATGAGTAGCTCCACCAAACTTGGCATTTACATTTAAAATGCGTAGATTACTATCACAAATCTGAAAATAAAACTATCATCAGGAAATGATTTATCTAGCTCTAACATGCCATACAGTATGAATAAACATTATATCTACCATTTGAACATTTAATGAATGATAGCCTTTTCTATTATAGAATAAATGCTCTTCATCATTGGGCTTTACCAAAGCTACATGGGTACAATCTATGCACCCAATTACTCCCGGTAGGCCAAATCTTCGTTGGAACCTAAAACAATAATTGCTCATTTAAATATGTGTATTACATTATGCATATCATCTGCCAAGCGTTTTCCCAACTATGTTTGAGTCGGCTTCTAGTCTAACCAGATGCAGCCGCATACCAGAATTTCACAAAGCACAACTGCATTTCACAACCTAGTTACTGAGCAATATCATGATATGCTCTTCGGTTAGGCAGGTGTCTGATTTTTGGACCTGTGCAGCTAAGTATTAATATTTAACTCCAAGTTCCTCCTTGTGTAAGTAGTGTAAAAAATAAATGAATAGGCACTTAATAATTGAAATACTTTTTAAATTGTATGCTATGTTCTTACTCTTGTTTAATAAATGTTCTGTCTTGTCGTGTCTTTGGAAAGACAATCCATTTTGCCATGATAGCAGGGTGGTTCAAAGCGTCAACAACTTGTCTGATGCACCGACTAGCTGTGCGTTGGGCAAGATTCTGAGTGACGCCACCAATTCGCTGATAGGATCCAGTGGCCAGGAAACTAAGAGCGCACAACACCTATAAAAACAAATATTTATTGAGAAAATGAAATGGAGATAAGTAAGCAAAAAATTGCCATTTTATGACTCAATTATGCACTTACCTTAACTTTTAAAGGAATCTCGCTGGTTCCTTTTAATGCAGTTTTCTGGCGCAGTTCTTGGCAAAGGGCTACGAAAGTCGACTTGTTTATTCGAAAGTGCTGTACAAACAAAGTTTCCGGCATATCGGATATTGTTTCCATGCACTTACGATAAACATTTCTTTTTCGGCGCCTAAGCCACACTTCTTCATTATGAGCACATCGCAACATATTTAGAGTATGCATTATGTAATACTTAGTTTAAAAGTATGGTAAATTAAATACTTTTCGGTCTCAACCTCAAGTAGGTACCTCAACTCATTGAATCAAAATAGACGCCATTTTTTTAGCGGGTCTCGACTGTCGTCAAAAACATAGACAATATTTCGTTAACGCTTGTCAAAATTGTAACTTGGCTACCATTTTTTAATTATAACAAAGGATGTAGCGTCGAATATTGTAGAAACGATAACCATTCATTGTATCATTTTGAACGACGTCAACTTGGCTACGAATTGTCTATTCGTTTGTTCGGACCACGCGACTTTACGTTGAGATGACGTCATTCCCATACGTTTCATCACTTTTCGACAGCGTTAACGATTGCAGAATAACAACTTGGCTAAGCGTGCAGGACGTATGTCCTAGAACCAAAAAAAAATCGAAGACATAAGACATCCACCCACCCGCACTTGGCCCGCGTGGTGGATTACGGCCCATTTCCTCTCCTAGAGACGAGGCCTGAGTCCCAGCAGTGGAAACATTATAAGGCTGATTATGTATTGTAAAGGTATAAAATTCCCAGAACTCGTCAAGCAAACGGGTCTTCACGCTAGGAATAACTCATATATCGTAAGTGCTTTTGTCGACACCTAGACAGAGAAATATTTGTATTAACATTATTTTGTTCTGTGCGGGAATCGAAACCATGAAAAGTACATCGTTTTATTTATAATTCTGGATAAAATAGAAAATAAAAAATATTTCAGACATTGCCTGAACGGTTTACCTAGGCATTTAGAGAATCATATCCTAATAAATACGAGTGTAATTCATCTTCACCGATTTAAATATCGCGTTGTATTTTTTTAAGTTGATTTCTAAGCGACATTTTTTTATTAAATAGATAAAGGAAAATAGTATGTGTTGCTATAAAATTTTAACTTTCAGTTTGTTGTTCTAAAATTAGACAATTATGTTTAATTATTTTTTTATTATTATTGATAGGCTCGCATTTGACCACCAACTCACCTGTTGGTAAGCGGTGATGTGGTCGACGATGGAACACGCTTGCCTAGAAATAACATATTCACTAGACCCCTAAGTTACAGCTATCAGGAAACACCGACTCCGGCAGGGAATTCCACTCTTTGGCTGTACACACGATAAATGTGTTCCCAAAATGCTTTGCGCGTGTGGGTGGAATGTCTACCATGTGCCGGTAAATATAGAATCGTATGTACCTGTTCAGATTTTTATTAATCAATTATACCTCAACAGTAAACGAAGGAAACTTATTGTATGGGTAGATCATTACTAGGATTAATTATAGTAGAGTCTGTCTAATAAGTCAACCGACTTGGGTAATTATGAAGGTAAAATGAAATCTGATGTAGTCAACGCTGGTTCAATAATCAAGGTTGATTAAGAGATATTGATCATTGTTTAATACTAGAAGAACCTTATAAAAAGTATCGAATATAAATATTTTTTTAATAATTAAATATTATACAAAATTCCCAAGTCGGTTGACTTTTTAGACAGACTTTACTTTTAGTACCTCACTTATAGGTAGGTTCGTACCCGCCTTACCCGGGCTATAATTTTCAATATCCAAAGCGGGCGAAGCCGATGGCAAATGCTAATTAATTTATAATGAAGAGGTCGTTGTGGTCGGTAAAAACTGGAGGATCATAATTCATAATTTATTACGAGGATCAGATTAAGTATCTCTTTATATTTTTACCCTTAACTAAGTAAAATACTGTTCAGTTAATTTAGTAGTACCTACAAGGGTAACAACAAATAAATTAACATTATTCTCAAAAGCAGTCCAGTCTTTGGTATTGTATGAGTAGAGTGAACGCTAATAGGCACTGGGGAGATTTTTACCCATCCAGACATTATCATCATCATCATTTCAGCCGATAGACGTCCACTGATGGTTAAAGGCCCTCCCCAAGTGTCGCCACAATGAACGATCTTGTGCGTCTCGCATCCATCGGAATCCTGCAACCATTACCAGGTCTTGTGGGAACAAGGTGGACCGATGGTGTGGTGTGGTACGCGGGCGCCACTCCAGAACCTTTCGGCCCCAACGGTCATCTGTTTGCGAGCAATGTGCCCTTAAGTTTGACGATTCTTCATGCTATATCGGTAATCTTAACTCTCTTGTGGATATCTTCATTTCTGATTTGATCTACGTGATCAAAACAATACGCACATATTTTTCCAGATTTTTTTTTCTAAAATGGCAGCTTTAATAGTCGGCGTTGCGTACAAACTACCTACAGGTCATTGAACTCACCCAGCTAACGTTTACTTAAAGAAATTAATTTCGTATGTGCGTAAATTAATACGAGTTTTGAAAAAAAGGTACTTTATTTTTTGATTTTATGTTTACAAATCGATAGTGTTTCATGTACCGGAACGACCCTCCACGGGATTAAAACGATTAAAATTTAGCGGTGTATAATATTAAAAAAAAAACTTACGAAAAAAGAAATAACAAAAAGAAGTTTCGTAAATAAGCATCATATTTTATCCTCGTTTTCCAGCTACCTCACTCAAGACTCTTGAGGTTTCCTACAAAATCTATCACAAGTAATGTTTTTGCTATTCTACCAATCAATCATTTCACGCCGGGTATGAGTTTATACACCGTCATGTTAGCGTCGTATAACACTTTATTCTAAGACTAGTTCCTGCTAGCGCCTTCACCCGCCTAAAATTAGGTTTCTTCAGACAAACCTTTAATTTACCCCCGTTTCATACCTTTAGGGGGTAAATTTTGGAAAATCCTCTCTTAGTGCTCGGGAAAGAAAGTTTTGTGAAAAACACGCTCACAGTCCTAGTGCATTCGGCTGTGCATTGATGTGTCTGTCAGTTTCTCCTCTACTATACATCATCATCATCATCATCATCTTCCTGCCCTAGTCCCGTTTTATTTGGGGTCGGCGCAACACGTTTTTTTCTTCCATTCTGTCCTGTCACTCGTCACGCTATCACTAACTCCCTTTTCTTTCATATCGCTTCTCACACAATCCATCCATCTTTTCTTTGGCCTCCTTCTTCCCCTCCATCCATCCACGTGTAAACTCATAACTTTTTTAGTAACATGCGTTTCATTCCTCCTTTTCACATGACCATACCAAGACAAACGATTCCCTTTCAACTGAAAGGGAATCTCTCCTTTAATATACATATTACGAGTGAAATTAAAATTTATTATGGTAAATTACAGCGTTTGTTCCTGTCAGTACTTTTGAAAACTGTGGTGAGATAAATGTGTGACGAACCAAAACGTGAGTTTGTCAGCAGCTTTGTCCACGATATAGTAGAAAATTACATCAATGGAACATATTCCTGAAATAAAAAGTATGCTTTGTCCTATTTCAAGACATGTTCTACTAGTGTTTTTAATTTCACCTAAATCTGTTCAGCCGTTTAGGCGTAAACGAGTAACAAACATATACGATTGGTATAGGATTGGTCTGATAGATTTGGGGTGTCCGTAAACCCCACGAAGTGTCAGGCTATTATTATCGGAAGCTCGCGCATGATGGGTAAAGTGGTGGTTAACTCCCTTCCTCCAATTATTTTTAATGGTGCCATCATCCCCATCAGTACTAGTGTAAAGGATCTCGGTTTGCATCTTGACTCGACGCTTGGCTGGCAAAGTGAGGTTTCTAGTGTCTATCAACGGGACTTTGCGGTATCTGTATCGTCTGAGGAACTTTTTGCCCGCGAAGACGAAGACTATGCTTGTGCAAACTTTAATTTTCCCTATAATCGACTATGGTGACGTGTGCTACTTTGACCTGAACGCGGTGTTGCTAGATAAACTAGACAGGCTCCTCAACAACTGCATCCGGTTCATATTTAACCTTAGAAAATATGATCATTTTTCGACTTATAGATCTGAGCTTAAATGGATGCCAATTCGCCAGAGAAGAAACGTGCGCGCACTGACTACACTTTTCTCTCTGCTCAACTCTCCCACGCCTCCATCCTATCTCATAATTCACTTTCAATTTCTTTGTTCTTCACACGCTCGGAATCTGCGTTCTTCAAACAATCTCCTACTGCTCTGTCCTTCTCATACTTCTGATTTTGTTCATTCTTCTTTCTAAATACAGTCCATCCTCTGTGGAATGCCTCTCGATATCAGGACGGCCGAAAGTCGGTATTAAGCATTTTCTACACCAATAGCAGAATCGTCTCAAAACTTCTGTTCTTACTTTATATAAATATATATATGTAGTATATACATTATATTAAATAATATATATTTAATATAATATATATACTGTATGTGTATTTTAACTATATGTATACTTTTTACTCTTTTTTTAATACCAAAGTTTTCTTTTTGTGCGCCTACCATATTGTCTCTTCACCACCCTAGGTGGACTGGTAGAGAATGCCTAAGGCATTAAGTCCGCCTATGTACTTTGTGTTGCATGAAGCGCCTTTGAATTTTCCAAATGTTTGAGTTTTTTTTATGGTGGGATAATATTATCCAATAGTGTCAGACTCTTACTGACTAAAAGACCCACCGCGTTCCTTCTAGCCTTCATACCGGGGCTCGAGCTCCCTTTCGGATAACCCGAATAAATGTTTGAGTTTGATGCTGTGATCCATAACTCAAATAGCAGACGTCGGGGAAAAAACAGCCAAGCTGAAGTGGGAGTGGGCTCAACATGTCGCATGAATGCAGCTGGACAGGTGGGTGAAGATTGCCATTCACTGGACGCCTGAAGAAGGTAGATGCCGTTGAGGACCGCGGCGAAGGTGGTGTGACGATCTGTTCATATTCGTGGGGCAAACTTAACCAGAGATCGCCCTAGACAGAAAAGTTTGGAAGGAGAAATGGGAGGCCTTTGTCCAGCAGTGAGACACACAGTAGGCTATTTAAAAAAGATGGGTTTGACGACGTGCATATTAATTAGGTACATATTTTTTTGTAGTTTCTCTAAAGACATAAATGTTACTTTGTCGCACTTTTATACAAAGCGCTATAATTTTAATAACGCTATTTGTTTAATGACGCCACGGTTGGTGCAATGGTTGAACGATTAACTGCTGCACTGTGTATAGTGAGTTCGTTTTCCGTGCGTAACAAATATTTATGTGGCCTACATATATAAGTAGGTAAGCCTACACACTGTTTGGTTAACCTACAAGCTAGTTTTAGGGCGCTTTTTAAATTAGCCGCGAGGTACCGTACGGCAGCAGCGCGGCTGCAGCGCTGCCGTGGCGCTGAAACCGCTAGGTTCAAGCATGATAATGTTGTTGAACTGATGCGCGGTTGCAGCACGGGTGTAGCGCTGCAGTCGTGCATCTTTTATTTATATGGAATAACAAAGCAGTTCAAAAATTCAAAATAAATGTTCACATAGGCCTACAAGGGCACTTATAAAACGTCAGAAGCCAGTAGCACGGTTCCTAATTGAAAATTGGTCGTTTCCTATGAAGAAGAACCAGCAAAAAACTTCGTGGTCACTTTAAGAAAAAAAGTGGTTGATGTTACAATATTTCGATATTACATTCAGTGTTAATCATAATAAAAAAAAACCACCAGTACATGGTAGACATCTCACCCATACGCACAAAGCGTTTAGCGGGAACACATTTATTGTGCGTACAGCCAGGGAGAGGAATTCCCTGCCGGAATCTGTGTTTTCTGATAGCTACAACTTACCAGTCTTTAAGTCGAGAGTGAATAGGTTTCTTCTAGGCAAACGTGCTTCATCGTCGACCACATCATCGCTTACCATCGGGTGAGATGGTGGTCAAACGCAAGTCTATCATTAAAAAAAATGTTTGTTGTAACAAGAAGTAATCTAAGAATTCATGGAGTCTTCAGAGTTCTCACATTCACATTTTTTAGAAAAAAAAGGCTATAAAATTTTTTATATATAAATCATTACTATATACAAAATGTTAACCAAATAAATTACTAACGAATTTATGGTAGTTGAAGTCTAAATAATTTGAAAAAAAAAGTGAATATATTAAAATAAAGATGGAGCAGTTAATAGACATAATATTAATGAGTTACTTCATCATAAAAAAAGGGGCCACATTTGCAAAGGTAGTCATTGCCAAAAGAGTGCGGCCTTTTTGCTGCTAATTTGAAGGCGCCCTTAGTCATGGTAGTATCTAATTTATCAATGACCATATTGCTAAACCGAGTGTAAAATGTAACAATGGACGAAATGGTCCGGGTCGTTATCAGGAAACTATGCTCCGATGATAATTACCTTTGAGTTGCGACTAAGAAACCTTCGAATCCACCAGCAGAAGGTTGCTCAGAACATTATTTTTTATAAATATTATCATCAAAATACAAAAAAGTTCTATTGTATATAAAATGGACGGAGAGGGACAGGAAGGCTAAAAAAAAAGATGGATGGATTGTGTGAGGAGTGATATGAAAGAAAAGGGAGTTGGTGATAGTGTGACAGGTGACAGGATAGTATGGAAGAAAAAAATCATTAACAAGTCTCTAGTTTATGTAATTACGGTATTATGTGAACAAATAATTTAAATATTTATTTAATTAATAGGCTCGCGTTTGACCTATATCTCACATTACGGTAAGCGCGGTCTTGGCGGACAATGGAGGACGCTTGCCTAAAAATAACCTATTCACTCTTGAATTAAAAACCCTTTTATTTTGTAGCTATATAAACATAATACATATTTATACTAAACCTAACCACGTGTAATATATAGGGTGATTGGTAATTAGTGTACGATACATAAACACGTGATTGTGCTCATGATAACCAACAATTTTTAGTATGGGAACAAACTTGAAATCGCAAAAAAAAATCAGCTGTTCAGTACATTTATGTTTGCCTAATGTACTGAACAGCTGATATTTTTTTCGCGATTTCGGCTTTGCTCCCATAATAAAAATTGTTTGTTATCATGAGCACAATCACGTGTATTGTACACTAATTGCCAGTCACCCTTTATATGTCGTGGCCAGATCTTAAAGTTGACAACTTCATGATATGTCCATCTAAAACTGGCCATATGGTATAAACGTTAACATTTGATGATATGTCAATCCTCGTTTGGCCATATCATTGATAAATAAAATGTCTAAACAAAAGTAGGCCAAACGAAGATTAAACAAAATCAAAATAAACTTCAAAACGGTACAAACCCTGCCAGGCGCTTTACTTTGTGTAATTTATTTTATTATCACTGCTCTCAAAACGGTGAACGAAAACATCGTGACTAATCGTGAGGTAACCGGCATGTCCTAGAACCCAAAAATTCAAAGACATGTGACATTCACCAACCCACACTAGGCCCGCGTGGTGGATTACGGCCCATTCCCTCTCTTAGAGAGGAGGCCTGAGTTACAGCAGCGGGAACATTAAAAGGGCTGATGATGATGATGAAAATAACCTTAGGCGTCGAAATACTCCTCCAAATTTCAGTCTGTCTTCCAGAAACGTGCCTAGAAGACGAGCAGTATTACCACGTTTCGGGTATGCAGGCCTCTCGAAGGACACAGTAAAGTATATGAGGAGGCCATCCTCCATAGCAAGCCAAACAAACCTCCTTAGGTTTGATCCGCTTGAATGGAGCATCGATGAGTCCCTGTGGAGGTGACCGGCGGTAGCGACCTCTCTCAAACCATGGTCCAAAGTGAGGGGCGAATGACAGGCGATCGTCCTCTCCTGCGGAGCTGTAAGGCTAGCAAAAGAGACGGCTGTTTGAGTGAGGGAACGGAAACCCTCACGCCCCAGCTACCGCGTCTCCAACCCCCACTACCAGCCACGGAAAGTGCGGGCCTGCGGACGACGAGCGATTGGTAGCTCGTCGTCGAATGGTTGAATTGCAAAGGTAATTTATTCTTTGAGCAAAAATACAACTCAGGTTTTTAGTCACGCAGTGATGAACAGTCAGCGAGAAATATCTTCTAAAAGTCATACGCACTTATACCGCATGACTTAAACGTTTCAATCCCAAACAGCTGAAAGCTACGAGGTATTTGGAAGGACTTGAAGAAGGCCTTTGTTCAGCGTTGGGACAAAATTGGCTGGGTAATTTATTTGTAATTGGATGGCGCCTGACCTGTAGGTAGTTTGTACACAACGCCAACTAAAACCTACAGGTCATTGGACTCGCTCAGCTGACGTTTTCTTAAAGAAATTAATTTCGTACATGCGTTAATTAACCTTTCGAATGTCTTAAGTTACACAGTCCGACATAAGGTAATTGTCTTTCTATTGTGTCTCTAATTACGACATTCAAAGAGTTAATACGAGTTTTGAAAAAAACGTACTTTATTTTTTAATTTTATCTTTACAAATCGATAGTGTTTCATGTACCGGATCGACCCTCCACGGGATTAAAACGATCAAAATTTAGCGGTGTATATACATAGCGTGACTGCGATACTCTATATTTCACAGGAAAAAACCATGGCAGCGCGACTAGTGCACCGCCATGGTGTCCTAGTGAAATATAGACCTAAGCTACCAAACTAAACACCATACAGACACCAGATTTGCCACACGTTGCACAGCTGGTCGCGCCACCAAATTGGTTGCGCTACCAAACAGACACCAGGTGAGTAACTCTCTATAGAGCTGTATATATTTTGTTGGTAGCGGCTACTGGTCGCCGTCTCTGTCGTATCTCAGTGAAATATAGCCCTTACAACTTGTCGTACTTGTCGTATGTAATTTGTTAAACTAAGACGTCGATATCATTCCAGTCCAATGGGAATAAATTGATTACTGTAGTGGTTAAGTTCATATCAACAATTTCTCATAAAATATTTATACGCAATAAATTCTCATACATTTCTGTACTATCTAAGATCGCTTTAGTTATTTTATAAACACTTACTTTTATGGAGCTCTTTATGGAAGAGAAAATACAAGTGGGTATTTTTTTCCGAGCACTTAGAGCGACATTTTCTTAAAGAGTATTTTTAGTTTAATATTGTACTTAATAGTAAAGTTTGAAGAAAGAAGCTTTTAAACGCTTTAAGTGTGTTTTATGTTCAAAATGATTGTCCATCTATCCCGTATTTTTTCAACTTTGCTGGGAGAAAAACTCTCCAACTTTGCGTGGCTGGGGAGTATCATTCAAAATTGCTTGTTGAGATTGTTATTCCAGCAAAATAAATACGTCACGGATTTTCGTCTTTATTTAGAAGTGATTGATATCGGACCTTGACTATTTAATTACAATCTGTCTGTTTTTTTTCTAGTACATAACATATTATAAGTTAGGTACTACCATCGAACTTTTTTAAAGAATTATCCAATCACAACACGCGATTGACAATTTATCACATTAATTCATTAAACTCCAAGCGAACCTCTCTCATTGTTTTTCTATTGTGTCTCTTATTACGGTATCCGAAAGGTTCACTGTTATTTATCGATGCTTAGTACATTTTAATTAAAAAATTATTTCCATTTATTTGCCTGCAGTCAATAAACATTTTTGAGTTGAAGTTCTTACAGTACCATCCAAAAGTTTGTCTTGTATTTATTTGTAGATTTTACCGTAAATGCGGGCTTGCGGACGACAAAGAAATGAAAGAAAGAAATGTCGGTAAAATCATTGACGCCCAGTAGGGCCGATACACGGAGGCCACGGGGACCAAGGTCCTAGATCGCAAAGAGCCACTGAAAGACACAGTTGGATTTTAGTCAGTTAAAGTTAAGTCTTTTTTTTGGTGGGAAAAATCATCCAAATACAACCCCTGCTCTTAGGCGGACCGGGAGATAGTGTCATACTCTTACTGAAAAAAAGCCCACCCCGTAACTTCGTTACCTTCTTACTGGGGCTTGAGCTGTCTTTCGAATTAACCTTGGCCCCAGTTGGCTTCGACCCAGCTGGGCCCCTGCTATTGCTGACAGCTAGATAAGATAAGATAATTTAAGATAATTTTATTAGCATATAAAACTAGAGACTAGCTGCTAGAGACGCGCGGGAACAGCGCGCGCCGTCGATGACTTGGGCTCGATCCGGACAGTTACCGAACGGTCGGACAGTGAGCTGACACACCCTCTTGTTCCACTCTAGAACGGAAGAAGTCGTTAGATGATTTCCCAAACCAAAAAAATCCGTATATTTGTTTTTAAAGTTTGTATATTTAGTTTCTTCTATTCTAACACAATTTTAAAATATAGCTTTTTAAATAGTGAGGAATTTAACAAATAAAAACTACATTTCAAATCTAAAAAGTTGTCAAATTCACTCATACTCGTAGTTACAAAATTCACCATCCAGTTAGGAAAACACACGTCTCCAACAGATATTTCTGTACCAGCTTATTTGCTCGACAGTTTACTTCGATTCTATTCTCCTGATCAAATATTTGAGGGTCTAAAGTTTGTTGTACCGTATATTGGAGTCAAACCGTGATGTGGCAACCCCGTGTAATTAGTTCACTATAGTTTCTGTTTTAGCCTATGTCAGATGGAAATGACAGGTTCGACAGCCATTTGAATGAAAATTAGATGCTTAAATAGGTTTTAGAATGTAATGGGAACGTGAAACACACACATTGAAGTGGTATTGAGTGATTGGCCGTCGATATATTGAAATCTGATGTTCATGTTCTTTGCTAAAATTAACCTCGTCTATCAATTTCCATTGCTTGTAGCTTCACACTAATAACACTGATAGGTATTATAAAGGCAATGTTTCGTAGTGATCGTAGAAATGCTCAAGAATAATGGAGCAATATTATGAGGAATAGTATGCCCCTAGGAATGGTAAAAGGAATAGAGGAAGGTAAGGGAGAGATGAGTTTCTAGAGACAGACGATAATGGAAGATGTTAGATGAGACCTAAGTCAAAATCACCACTGCACTGAGAAACATTCTGTGAATTACAATATATTAGACAGCAATATTAAAAAAAAATCAATAAATTTATTCCTAACCGTTTAAAGACTGATTATCGGATTCAAAATTCAAAACATTACATGCTGAACAGATGGTCGATGGGGACGAAAGGTTCTGGAGTTCCGGTACATAGTTGCCACGTAGCGCACGCAACGTTGGAAGATCTCCCACGTAGACCGATGACCTGATGAGGGTCGCGAGATTCCGATGGATGCGTGAAACTCGCATATGTCCAACAGCGGACGTCTTTCGACTGAAATGACGATGATGATGAAATTTAAACCATAAAAAATTTAAACCATAAAAAATTTAAACCATAAAAAATTAGTTTATAAACTAATTATGTAATTATACGATCATTTGTTTTACAAATGAGGCCCGAACAATTTGAATGGAACATCTTCTAACCAAACGGTCAACACATGAGAGTTTTTTTTTTAAATTACAGTAAATGAATGCAATCAAGTATTTGTACATTGTTCTTTCAGCTACCAAAACGTAAATTATGTGTAATTCATAAAGTCACTACTATTCCGACGTACCAACGTACAATTCCAGCCTCGGAATAAAAAAGAAACTCCATTAAAAAGGTACAAAGTGGAAAAAGTAAAAAAAAAACTTTTTCAATTATTACGTTAGCTTTCAAACATGATAAAATATTTATGAACCTACAGATGTACATTTCGTTTGCTCAAACTTCTTGTGAAAATATACTTTTATGTTTTTCCATGTTCCTGTGTAAGTGCCTAAGTCTTACTTGGTTAAGTAATAATTTGAATAGGATTGGTGGTAAAATGATACAATCAGAACGATCTTTTTTTGGGTTAATTCATCAAAAAAAGAAAGAAAAGAAGAATGAAAATGTGTTTATTCCGCCTGAATAGAGAAATAAATAATTACAAAAAAAAAATTGGTCTCCCGGTCAGGTCATGTGTGGACCGGGCATAACTGACTTGAACCATAAACAATAACGTCCTACAAGGTGGACCGATGTCCTGGTAAGGGTTGCAGGAATCTGATGGATGTAAGACGGGCAGGACCATTCATTGTGGTAACACTTGGGGGAGGCCTATGTCCAACAGTGGCCGTCTTTCGGCTTAAATGATGTTGGAGCGAGCGTTAGATTCTTAACTAAAATCCAGCTATGGCACTTCACGCTTAAGTTCGTATTTTACACAGAAGTTGCTGTTGTTGTTGTTGCTGTTGACTATAAACCAAGTTAAATACCTACCTGCCTCACATGTCTATTTGATCATTTTTTCATATGCCACATAACAGTAATCCGACAGTTGGGACTCCAGGTGGCATTCATAGCTGTCGAAACGCGCATCCAATGGGTTCCCAAATAACGGTAGGATGGATTCACATTGGCGTCAGGTCGAAGATGAAGTATCTAGGACTCGTCCTCGACAACCGGTGGAATTTCGAGGACCACTTTCAACTTTTAACTTCTTTCGTTTGAGTAGGCGCCGTCGCTTCCGAAGCGACCGACGGCAAAGCTGAACTCGTCCCAGAAGGCCATCCGGATGGTGTAGGGGTACCACATGAGCTTCAGCGGAGTGTCGAGCCTCCTTGCCGGCCTGTCACCGTTGGATCTGGAGGCAACTGTCCTAGCAAGCATCCCCAATTTGCACATAAAGATGCAACAACGGAGTGAAATTCCGCAACCGTGGCGGATAGAGTTCCGGCGGGATTTCATACCAATATAGCGATATGATACCAAGATAACGATTGTCCGGTAACGGGGTTCTCACTTTTCGCATGATGCAGGTTCTCACCAGACCAGTAAGTTTCTTTTTCATGAAATGGCTTCAAGAGAATTTTCATTGTTCTAAAGTCTATACACATATTCTACAGAGCCCTGGTACTTTTATCTCATACCATTTTATGTCAACAAAACAGCAGCAAATATTATTTTAAGGATAAAACCGCGTTGAAGTTATTAGTTTAAGGTATTTAAGTAGGATAAACACACATTTTCAGATCCTTGGCTTAGGTACTTACCAGACTTTATCCATTTATTGAGCCCACATCCAACCTCAGGTGTTTTCTCACAATAAGTAGGTACGAAGTTTTCTCCTTTAGGCTTTTAGGTCTCTTAAGACATTGAAAGAACCTACTAGTTTTTGAAAAGTTAAATAACTTTTCTTTTTTTTTTAAGCGGAAAATCATCAAAAAATTTCTCCCACTCTTAACCCGTTGTGTATCAAAATGTGGATCCACGCGAGACACAATGGCTATTTAATTGTGTCTCTAATTACGGCACGCGAGAGGTTAATGAATTGAAAAGGTTTTGGTAGATTTTTACTGACTGAAATCCACCTGTACCATTTCAGTTGTTCTTTGCATTCCAGGGCTACGGTAACTCTTTGAAATAATCCCGCAGCCGACGTAAACACAGACACTAAGTGTGGGCCTAAGGGCCACAAAAAAAAGCCACTTCAAGCTTTTTTTGTAGCGGCCTTTTTATGGCTCGTGTGTGGCAGTGCCGCCACAAAAAAAAACTAAAAGCTGCTTCAAGCTTCTCTAGCCACAAACCGTCGCGCGCTTTTTTTTTCAGCTTTTTTGTGGCCGCTTCTAGCTTTTTTTGTGGTGGCTTTTTTTTTGTTGTGTCTTTTTTTTTGTGGCCCATGTGCGAGGACACTTAATTGCGTAGTGTGTAGACCTAGTGATATGGGATTGACACGCGCTGCCATAATGAGATGGATCGATATTATGTCAGTTTTTTTTTTAGAGACCTTTAATGGAGACACCTTTTTTTAGGTGAAAAATCATCCAGTGACTTTTCCCGCTCTAAGGCAGAGTAGGAGGGCGTATCAGAATTTACTGACTAAAACCCACTCCTATAATTCTTCTTTGCCTTGCGTTCCAGAACACCGGGTTCTCCTTTCAAAAGCAAACCCATAGCCTCAATGACATATTTAAGACGCGCGTAGAACTCTATACGCCCTCGATGACTCGGGCTCGGTCCAGACGCTTCACAGACGGCCACATGGTGAGATACCGGACACCTTAATTAACCGATAAATCATTCATCATATTTAAATTAATCCTCACTGACAATCAGTATCGGTTCATACAGAGAATGGATACAAAAAATCCTACTCTATTACTCGTGTGTAAGCACCCTAAAAACAAAAGAATTCTTAGAATCCTTAACTCCTTACACGTGCCAACACAGTCAGCATCTTCCGAAGGTTTATTTTTTCTTTGAAATAAACAGGTCTCACTTATCACTTCACCAATATAGTTATAGATCTCACATGTAGGTAAACCCACTCAATCCCGGAAAAAGTGACTCTACAAATATTTGCGGGATCAATTCCCTAGGAGCCAATTGCTCTCTACGTCAAACATTGGCCCAAACTACAGCCAAGACGCTTGTAGTTTTGAAGGGGTAAACAGTGTAACAGAGGTATTTTTTTTTTGGGTGAAAAGTCATCCAATGACTTCTCCCGCTATAGGGTGGAGCGCGAAAGCGTATCGGATATTGAAAAATGAGTTATCATTAATATTCTGTTAATTTGGTCCATTATGTTATAAGTGTCAAAAAACAAAACAACTCGATAAAAGATTACGTTACTTGGAGAACATTTTGAAGCTTTACTTTACTAATTCATACATTTGATTTAAAAAATGGTTTTCAAATCTATAATATTTCATTATCAGCATCATTTCAGCTCGGTATCATTCACTATTTACCCATTTCTTCTGCTGCAATTCTCGGCTCAAGGCGCGTTTCATCAAAAGATCGAGAGCGATATAAAGAGAATTTATATATATACAACGTGCCGTTTTGAAACTGCACAATATTTCAGGAGGTTGTAATAAAACTCATTAATAATCATATAAAAATACGATACCTGGTCAATAATCAGTAATACTTGTTATAGGGTGTGCCGTGCGGGAGATGATTGGTGCTTTATGAAACTATCGTTGCGTGTATGTGTGTGAAAGCGCGGTTTAAATAATGGCGCGTTTGTGTGTGTGAAAGCGCGGTTATAAGAGAGGTATCAGACTGACTGCGTTTTAAAAAAAGGTAGTTCACACATACCGATTTCCTTAAATAAGAAAAAAATTACCTACTCATTTTCTTATTGATTTAGGTCGAGAATCACTAACATAATTACCTCCTGAAATTTTTTGCACCTTTAAAACTGCACCTTGTATATATATATATATATGTATATATGAAGAGAGATATGCAGTGGTTGAGCGTTAAGGAATATTTGTTTGCCCAAAAGATAAATATTCCGGGGTCTGAGTGTCTTGTACATATTTGTAAACACATTCATGTTATAGGAGTAATTCTAGTGTATGAAAAAAATCAAGTACTATAAAATCTACCTGATACTAGGATTTGATTATTTTCAGTTTTTTTTTTTTACAAAATAGCACAAGCCGGTGACTTTGAAGATGTCGTTAAATCAACAAGTATTTGTAACTGAAATCATTACTATGTTTTCCTGCTTCAAAAATGTTTTGTTTCAAATAAGTAGATAAATATTAATTGTCTCTAGTTACGTAAGCAATGTAAAACCGAGCAACCAGCGGTTAAGCAAGTCAAAACCTTAGAATACTTTCAGCATAATTATTATCGTTTGTAGAAAATAACGAGGGAAAACCAGGACCTTTTAAAAATGTAAAGTACTTTGAATACAAAATGAGGCTTTCGTTAGAGGAATCATAATGAAAATACTCAAAAATATATTTGAAAACAGCATGTTTTTAATCGTGCTACTTTCTTTAAAATATTTTTTTCAACCTAGGTCTTCATTATAAAAGAAGGCCAAGTGTGAGTTGGATTCGCGCACGAATAGTTCCGTATTGTCCATAGCAAAGAATGTAAAAAAAAACACGTTTGTTGTAGCCCCACTTAAATATTTATTTAATTCTGTTTTTAGTATTTGTTTATAAAGCGACAACAGAATAAAATCATATTTCATGAGATACAGCCTGGTGATAGACGCATTTATGAACAGATTTCTATTTATTTGTTTTCTTGTATTTTCTTTTATTTGTTTGACATTTTATACTATTTGACATTATAATGTTATCATTTGTTATTAATTATACTAATTTAGCTTCACCTTTTTGGGAATGAAACGACATTTGACTATTCAAAAGTGCCTTGCAAATGGTCTATTTGAAATAAATGCTTTTGATTTTATAATATAATTTGAAAATGCATGATAATACTTTTAAGAATCCCTTGCCAATAAACTACTATGACTTATATGACAGACAGACGGACGAACGGCGTCCCTATTTACCTTTTGGATACGGAACCCTAAAAACGTCTAAGCCTTGTTAGCGTATCTGTCCATTATGGCCGCTTGATCACTTTTTTTCTCTGGAATAATTAATTACCGTCTTTGTTTTAGTCTATCCTTACTTTCTCAGAGCCTAAAAGAAAATTATTAGTAATAGTCGTAATTATTATTTTTGAAGCTTCTATTTGAGAATTCTATCCAAGGAGTATTCCTTAGATAGACTGATGTTCATACCATGTTACCCAGTAACTGGGAGGTTTGATAGAGCGACTATGAATAAACACACATATACATAACACTCAGACTCTGACCTACCTGCAGGCAATACAAATTTATTCCGCAAGGGAATTGAACCTGCGACACACACAGAGCTAACCGTGTCTTCATTTTAGAGTTAGATAGCCTATTTATGGGAGAATGTAATCAAAGACACCAGTGAAATCACAGGGGACAGCTAGTCAAGTATTAAACTCGAGACAGAATCGCAAAACAAAATAAAAAAAACAAAGAAGGTCACCAAGATAAAACGGTGACCCCAAATTTTCGCTAAAGAATTTATATGCGATCCTTAAAACACGATTTAAATTCGCTACATGGTCGTTTATAATGACAAAACACGGAATATTTCCATATACACCCACCCTTTTCGTGTATTTCAGTTAATTGAGATAGCGCCCTAATATCTAGGTTTCAAAAAAAATTAAATTTTCTTACAACGTTGTCAACTACTTAAGTAAACCGGTAAAAAGCAGTTCAAGCTGTAAATAGCTTCAGGAAAGAGGATTTTCAAATGAAAGCAACTCCAAAAGGGACTTAAAGAAAGTAACTCCAAAATAGCAAGCCATTTTAAAACTTATTTTCTTAGTAATAAAGTCGAAAAAATTTTTCGTTAACGAAATTAAGTCAGGCGAGTGTATACAGGGTGAGTGAGTTTCGCGACATGTAGTACAAGCCGCAGTGGTGTTAATTTTAAAAGTTGGGAAAAAAATGTCGCCTCAGAGAAATGCAACATTGCTAGGAAAATGTATGGTGTTGCGAGGAAATTGCATGTCTACGATTAAACGCGGGCTTTTGAGGGAAACTGCAGAGGAAATATTTATTTCTTGCAATTTATCAAATGTCAGCTTGACTCTTTCATTCGTTTTATTCTCGTCTCTGAGATCATGGTGGACTGGTTTATTTTTATACGAGTGTTAGTTTTGTTAGATTTTATTAATGTATTATACTTTATGCACTACCTATAGATATACGTGTCAACAAAATAGTGATTCATCGAAGTCACTCAACTTAGTCACGCCTCAAGATCAATTATATCATAGTAAATTAGAAAGCCGTGTTCACTTTGACCAGTTGAAGTAAACCTTTCAGACAGTACGGACGCTCTTGGCAATTCAAAAAATGAATCTGAAAATTCTGACTTCAATTTTAAAATAATTATACAAACACAGAACAAGAGCGGACTTAACTTACCACAGGCAATTTCAAACAGTCAATCGTGGGGTGTGCAGAAAAAGAACATATTAGATGCAATTTAATGGAAAACTAATAAAAAATAAATTACAATAAAAATACATACTTATATAAAAACATAATAAACGAATAAAAAAGGTTGCTGTGAAAAAATCCAACACAATATCGCTATTATGATTCTAACAACGTGCCTTCGCTTTAAAAGAGAACGAACTGGATGCCTTCCTCATGTTCAGCAAAACCGCATTCCAATGGGAGATTATCTGGACAAAGAAGGAGAACTGGATAAACTCAGAGCAGTGTAAGGAGTATCGTAGTAGACGATTCAGGTAGAACTACGCTGCGCACACGTGTGCTACAAACGCCCATCTGGCTGCGTCGGTTTCCATACATTTTATATAGAAACTAGACTTGTAGAGCTGCATTAGATCCACACCACGCGACGTTGTTCAATACTCGTTATATACTCGTACTAATCAGGCGTGTTACACATGTGCATTGGTCTAATGTAATTCTAGCTTTATTTATAGACTGATGATTTTTACTATGTTTATAGTAAAGGAATTAAATTTGAAAAGTCATATAGGAAAAAGAAACGAGCTAGGCAATTTATGTGACTTTATTAACAGCTTCTAGATATAGATATAAAAGTACGATAGTTATAAATATTATTTATCATTACGAGTATTTTTGCAGAAAAAAGCTTTAGTTTGTCATTGTGTTGCAGTGAATAATTTCAAAGTAAAATGGCACTCTTATAAAACAAATATCTATTTGTAATTATAAAACCATGTCGAACTAAAAAAAAGTCAATTAAATCCAACTCCTTTCAATCGCGGAAATCACAGACACAATAGAAAGACAATAGGTGCGCGAACGCCGGCGTTCGCTTGGGGTTTAATGAATTAAACTAAAAACAGACCCTAATATAGTTGGGTAAAGTGAGGGATGAACTTAATCCGGAATAAAAAACTTTACAAATATTATTACAACAAATTCAATACAAAATTTGATAATAAATTAAGATTTAATTTCTTTACTTCGAGATTTATAACCCAATTTTATGTGTCGTGTAATTTTTACAAATGGGTCAAAAGCATTCAAGATAACTGATATTAATTACTCAAACTTATTTATAGAACTATTAAAGAACTTTTCGAATAATTCATATTTAAATTAGAAGAAAGTTTCTTCATTTGAATGGGTCGGGGTTCGTTAACGACGCTAAAACTAAAGCCATAATAATTTACAATGTGCAAAAGACCCCATTTTTCTAATGCACTTTAAAATAAATAAAAAAACTTATATATATATATTCATAATTGAAATTGAAAAGAATAGTTTTTATATGCATAAATGTGTGTTTGTATATATTTGTTACTTCTTCATGCTCACACGGCTAAACGGACTTAAATGAAAATTGCCCCAAGGTAAACCATTGCCTGGAATAGCACATAGGATACTATTTATCAAGAAAATATTTTTCTGTGGGATGATTTTACAGTTTCACATGGGCAAAGCTAATAACAGAAGTTAAAAGTTGTTGTTTAGAATGTTAGTAATATAGTCCTTTTTTTTGTGGGAAAAAATCATCCAATGACATCTCCCGCTCTTGGGCGGAGCGGGAGATAGTGTCAGACTCTTATTGACTAAAAGACCCACCCCGTTCCTTCTAGCCTTCATACCGGGGCTCGAGCTGTCTTTCGAAACTAACCCTGGCCCCAGTAGGCTTCGACCCGGCTGGGCCCCTGCTGTTGCTGACAACTCCTTGAGGCGCGCGGGAACAGCGCACGCCGTCGACGACTTGGGCTTGGTCTGGACAGTTACCGGACGGCCGGTCAGCGAGCTACCCATTGCTCACTGTCCGCATAGTAACATAGTCCTGATAGGTTGCCAGTATAATACAAGTAACCCTGTATATATTTAAGATTAAAACAAAATGCAATGGTTTATCTACTTTTTCTTCACTTTGACCTTATATTGCTCTTAGCCAAAAAAAAGTTTTAGTTTTTTAAATGCTACCCTCCCTTTACTACAGTTATCAAACAAGGTCTCAAATACCCCGTACCGCGCAGTAATGGAAATAATACAAAAATGAGTATCGCTGTCAATGACATAGGTACCTACATTTTTTTATTATTAATGATAGGCTTGCGTTTGACCACTATCTCACCTGATGATGTGGTCGACGATGAAGCACGCTTGCCTAGAAGAAACCTATTCACTCTAACTTAAAGACTCCTAAGTCGTAGCTACCATATCATATACCTACATATTTCTTTACTATATTTTTCTTCACTATTTTAACAGCAATATTGATTAATATCTAATTGCACTTGTGCTTAATAAACTTTGAGCAGCATATGTACACAGGGAGTGGGCACTTTTTAGTATCTACTAACTGTTAAGTCTGGTATATTTATAAAATCCTAATTGAATATTGACAGAGCTGTTTTCATAAATTTTATGCCAGACTTAAACACGCTTTATTTTAAAATAAACTTAAAGTTGGATTGTCAAAGAATTAACTAATTAAATATACATTAGACACAATTTTACTTCTAAGTAAATTTAATGCAAAGTGATTGTGAACTTTCAAAATTATCAGATAAATTAAATAAAATTATTATATAAAGGTCTGATATGAATATTTTATTTTAATTTTAAACTTTTAAGTGTTATTAAATGTCAGTAAGAATAGAATAGAATAGAATAAACTTTATTGTACACCAAAATAGTAACAATTTCACAGAAACTAAAGCAAGCACTAAGCAGCAAGTACTACGTGTAGCAGTTGGACGTAAACATTGAAGCCTACTTTACTTAAATGTAATAAAAATGTATCTGAGCACTTTGATTTGATGGTACTGCTTGTACCTAAGTAAATTATTATTTTCTCAAATGTATAAATGTAGCTGTGAGTCATCTAAAACATTCCTACGATAGTTTAATTTTTAGGGTTCCGTACCTACCGGCGGCCATACTGAACGCCTGCCAGAGGGTCATGGCGATAAGGATGGTGCGGGGATACTGCACGGTCTCCCGCGAAGCGGCGAGCCTTCTGGCTGGCCTACCACCGTGGGATCTGGAGGCAACAGTCCTTGCACACATGCACGATGTGCGCGTGGAGATGCAACGCCGGGGTGAAAGTCCGCTGCCGCGACAGGTCACGGCATGGCGGACAGAGCTCCGGCGGGATCTTATGGTGAAATGGCGTCAGCGACTATCGCAACCCAGTGCTGGGCACGCCACAATCGTGGCGGTAAGTCCCCTCTTTGAGGCGTGGCTGGAAAGACCTCACGGCGTCCTTACCTTCCGCATGACGCAGGTCCTTACCGGACATGGTTCGTTCGGGAGTTTCCTGCACCGGATTCGTGCGGAAGTGACGCCCGGGTGTCGCCACTGTGCAGAATACCCGGAGGACACGGTGGAGCACACAGTCGAGGTGTGCCCTGCTTGGGCGGAGCATCGCCGTGCCCTCGAGCCCCGGTATGAAGGCTAGAAGGAACGGGGTGGGTCTTTTAGTCAGTAAGAGTCTGACACTATCTCCCGCTCCACTCAAGGGCAGGGGATGTCAATGCATGATTTTTTCTTACCATAAAAAAAAAAAAAGGGTTCCGTACCTCAAAAGGAAAAAACGGTACCCATATAGAATCACTTTGTTGTCCGTCGGTCTGTCTGTCAATACCCCTTATTTCAGGAACTCGTGGAGGTATCTCTGTAATAGGCAGTCCTTTAAAGCTGAAAAAAAAATCAAACTTCCAAATAAAGTTTCAAAATTTATTGGGTACTTCCCGTTTACCTAGAATCCTAGGCATGAAGCAAGGTCTCATAGCACAAATATGGGAAAAATTTTGAAAACAGTAAATTTTTAGTTATGTTGCCAAAAAAAAAACGTTTTTGCGATTCGAAAAAATCTTAGTAACTTAATAACTAAATTCGGGAATTGGTCTGTTTTCATAAGTGAGTTTGTACGGAACCCTTAGTGCGCGAATCCGACTCGCACTTGCCCGGATTTTTTTTACTCTGCATCACCCAAAGGTTGACTAATAAAAAATACCTAAGGCCTCTGTATAGTATGAAATAAATAAATATTGGTACATTTTCCATCCAACTAAGCAAAGTCACGGGACATAGCTAAACAAAAACAAATAGTAACTATTAACTTTACCTATTAACCTACTTCCTAACTTGTCTTAACAATTGACTTATTTTCAAACTTCCAATGTAAGTGGCTAATACACTTCGGAAAATATCATAAAATAACTATCTACTTATTACATACTACTTTCTCGCAAACTATAACCTAATTTTTGGAAGGAAATAACGTTCATTTTTCTGTTACGAAAATACACACACGTTAGAAATTAGATAAGTGAGTGTGAGTGAGTATAAAGGTAGAGCAACACTGACCACACTATGCCACGCGACGTCAAGTGACGCCACACGACGCTACGCAACGTCGTTCTACGTACAAATCAGGCGTGGTCCACGTGTGCATTGTCCTAATATAGTTCTAGCTTAATTCAGTAAAACCTAAGCGAATGCCGGCGATCGCTCTCTCATTACATTTTTATTGAGTTTTTATTTATTGTGTATTAATTCGAAAGGTTAAATGACATCTAATTGAAATCGTTCAATGAAAAATTTTAATAAAAGAGAACGGTAAACATTTGTTCATAGCATAATATGGACATAAGCCTTAAAATAGGGTAGTTTCTAGGGTCAAAATAATTACATTTTATGTAGTTCGTATTTTAGATTATAAAAAAATATTGGACACGTGTTTTTTTTTTCGATTAAACAAAAAATAACAAAGATATAGCCCATTAAAGTTACGTGTGACGTCACCCCGTGCGAAAAAATGCAGCACGGCGTGACGTTACACGTAACTTTAATGGGCTATATCTTTGTCATTTTTGGTTTAATTTACAAATAAAAAAATACGTGTCCGTTATTTTTGAATATCCTCAAAGACGGACTAACTACATTTTTTACGGCAACTAGCTTATTCATCATCATCATTTCAGCCGACAGACGTCCACTGCTGGACATAGGCCTCCCCCAAGCATCGCCACAACGAACGATCATGCGCGTCCCGCATCCATCGGATTCCCGCTACCTTCACCAGGTCGTCAGTCCACCTTGTAGGAGGCCTTCCAACGCTGCGTTTTCCGGTACGCGGTCGCCACTCCAGAACCTTTCGGCCCCAACGGCCATCTGTTCTGCGAGCAATGTGCCCTGCCCATTGCCACTTAAGTTTGGCGATTCTTTGTGCTATGTCGGCAACCTTGGTTCTCCTGCGGATATCTTCATTTCTGATTCGATCACGCAAGGAAACTCCGAGCATAGCCCTTTCCATTGCTCTTTGGGTGACTTTAAGCCTTTTGATAAGGCCCATTGTGAGCGACCACGTTTCGGATCCATATGTCATCACTGGCAACACACACTGGTCATAGACTTTCGTCTTGAGACACTGTGGTATGTTGGATGAGAAGATACCGCGTAGCTTCCCGAACGCTGCCCAGCCGAGTCGGATTCGACGGTTGACCTCTTTCTCGAAATTAGATCTACCCAACTGGACTGTCTGCCCGAGGTAGACGTAATCGTCCACAACTTCGAGTATAGAGTCTCCGATCTTGATAGGAGTGGGTGCTACATGGTTGTTTATCATGACTTTAGTTTTGTCCATGTTCATTTTAAGACCCACTCTTTCGGAAGCTCTACTGAGGTCATTGAGCATTGTACTGAGCTCTTCTGTAGTCTCAGCCATGACTACTATGTCGTCGGCAAACCGAAGGTGAGTGATGTACTCGCCATTGACATTAATGCCTAGTCCACTCCAGTCCAGAACCTTGAAGACATCCTCCATTGCGGCCGTGAACAGTTTCGGAGAAATGACGTCTCCCTGCCTCACACCTCGCTGCAGGAGGATAGGTTTCGAAGTCTGGTCCTGAAGTCGGACTGACATAGTGGCGTTTTCGTACAAACACTTCAGCACCTCGATGTACCGATAGTCAATCTGGCACCGTTGGAGAGACTGCAGTACAGCCCAAGTCTCGATCGAATCAAAGGCTTTCTCGTAGTCCACAAACGCTAGGCAGAGAGGCAGATTATACTCCTCGGTCTTCTGTATAACCTGTCGTAGCGTATGTATGTGGTCCACGGTGCTGAAGCCTTTTCGGAATCCGGCTTGTTCGGGAGGCTGGAAGTCGTCGAACCTGCGCGCGAGACGATTCGTGATGACTCTGGAAAACAGCTTGTAGACATGGCTCAGAAGTGAGATGGGCCTATAATTCTTCAGTAGGGCCTTGTCGCCCTTCTTAAAGAACAGTACTACCACGCCTCTGCTCCATGCCTGTGGCGTTTTTCCCTCGAGTATGACGGAATCAAACAGCTTCTGAAGGGCCTTAAGGATCGGTTTTCCACCCGCCTTCAAAAGTTCGGCCGTAATTCCGTCGTCACCCGGCGCCTTATTGTTATTAAGCTGCTTCAGAGCCATCCTAATCTCGTACAGGCTGACGTCCGGGATATCTTCGGTATAGTGTCGGCTCAATCTAGCTCTTGGATCGTTTGCTAGATTTACAGTGGGTTTAGTGATTGACGTGTACAACTGTCCATAGAAAGCCTCGATCGCTCCTAGAAGCTCTGGTTTGGCGGATATGACTCTGCCATCTTCGGTCTTCAGTTTCGTGAGCTGGCTCTGCCCAATAGACAGATCTCTTGCAAACACCTTGGAGCCCTTATTTCGCTCAATCGCGTCTTTAATTTTTCCCGTATTATAATGACGGAGATCGCGTTTCAAGGACTTAGAGATCCGTTTATTGAGCTGCCGATATGTGTACGAATCGTCTGAAGACTGCAGAATCATCTCACGCCTCTCCTTCATGAGCTGGAGAGTTTGATCGGTGACCCTCTTGCTCTTATTTGTGCGAGTCTTAAAGAGTTTAGAGCCGACCGTATGGACAGCTTCCACGAACCCATCGTTGTATTCGTCCACGGAGCTTCCTAGGCATTCGAAACGATTTTGAAGTTCGAGCTGAAAGCTTTCGGAGTTATGGATTTGGATCTGTGCAGGACGGAGCGTAGACTTCATCAGTCGAGATCTTTCAAGCTTGACATTGATATTCAATGTGCCTCTTACCATGCGGTGATCACTTCCGGTTTTCACCCTATTGATCACGGAGACATCATTGAATATTTGCTTCTTCGTCGACATGATGAAGTCAATCTCATTTTTAGTTGCACCATCAGGGCTTTGCCAAGTCCACTTCCTGTGCTCACGCTTGCTGAAGAAGGAGTTCATCATGTAGAGGCCCTCCTTCTCCATAAAACTGGCCAGTAGATGTCCCCGGTGGTTCCTACGTCCAAATCCAAATTGCCCCACTCGCAGCTCGTCGCCGTCTCGTTTGCCCAGTTTCGCGTTGAAGTCCCCCATGACCACGGTGAAGTGACTCTTAGAACCATGCATGGCTCTGGATACGTCCTCATACATGGTCTCTACTTCGTCGTCAGGGTGTGTCGAGGTCGGAGCGTAAACCTGTATGACTTTCAGCGAATATCTTGATGATATTCTGAGTATAAGGTACGCTACCCTGGTCGACACACTCTCGATCTTCACAACATTGTTCACGAGGGACCTGTGGACGATAAACCCGACACCACCTTGGGACTGCTTGTCCCCTTCCCGGAAATAGAGCAGGTTACCAGATCTTAGGATTATCGTATCCTCCCCCTGTCTTCGGACTTCAGACAATCCCACAATACTCCATCGTAACCCGCTCAACTCCTCCTCGAGTTCGGTGATGTTCTCATCGGACCGGAGTGTACGTGTGTTGTACGTTGCCAGGTCAAGTCGTCGACGGTTTATCGCTCTCGCCCGGAGATTCTTAGCACCCCGGACCCCAGGGCCGCGCTCACGCCCGTCAACGTTAGCACAACCGCTGGAGTCGCCGAGCACTTGGGGCCTGATTTTTGTGCATCTGTGCATTTGGGGGGGTTTAGGACCGTAACCCGCCACGCTGGTCCAGTGCGTGTTGGCGGGTCGCCAGAGCCTCGTTTGTTAGTCAGCAGGGTGCACCACGTGCAGGTGAGGTTGGCTTGGGTCCCGATAGGTGTTGTTTGGGACCCCGTCTACACCCCTAGCTTATTACTAGCACTTAAATGACACTCGTATTATAAAGGCGAAAGTTTTTTTAAGTGTGTATTTTTGTTACTTTTTCATGCTCAAACGGTTAAACGCATTTGTGTAAAATTTGTCATCATCACTTGAGCCGAAAGATGTCTACTGTTGGACATGGGTCTCCCTCATGGGACATCACAGCGAATGGTGTCCAGTGCATCTAGCATCCTTCAGATTCCCATGACCCACACTAGGTCCACCTAGTCCTAGAAACTATTCTAGGACTAAGTGGACCTAGTGTACTAACATAGGACAGTTACTTTTTTCCGCAGACTGTGTATCCTTGGGACAAATTTCTACTTTCATGCAGGCGCAGCCGCTGGTAGCAGCTAGTAATATAAAGAAATACTACAGCTTCTTCTTCCTTGAAAAAATCATAAAAAGAGAGCAGGTTACCAGATCTTAGGATTATCGTATCCTCCCCCTGTCTTCGGACTTCAGACAATCCCACAATACTCCATCGTAACCCGCTCAACTCTATTTATTTATTTATTTATTTAGGGACAATTAACAGCCACAATATATAATATAACAAATATAGGTACAAACTTCAGTCATTTGAGTGGTAACAATATTGCAGCCCACCTCATCATCCACAAATTATCATAAAATATGTGATTAAAAAGTGCCACTAAATGAGCATTATTATTTAAATATTATCTATTAATTAAAATAATCAAAAAAAATAAGAAATTTAAAATACAAGGATAAATATTTGACAAGAACATTACAAAACGAAACTATAAAAAAAAAAATCTTAACTAAGTCAATTCATTAATTATTTAAATTTACATTTGTCTAATATGATATAAAATAAAATTATCAAAATTAATAAAAAATGTGCAACACAATATTAGATTCGAAATTATACATCATTAAATAAAAGTTTCATAACATAATATTTAAACTTTAACTTCGAGCATGCAAAAATGTCAATATCAATAAAAAAATTATTATAATTATCCACCATTCGCCGCATAGGGCAACGCAAACCAGAGTTAGTCCGACAGCTATTTACAAAGAATAGGGTACCTGCACGAACGCTACGCATATTAACAGTGCGAGGAACTGCGTAGCATAACCGACTTGTGAGATAAATAGAGTCAAAGCTACCATGAACAATACCATACAGTACAGAGGCTTCCAAAGACTTACGTCTAGATTCTAGAGTAATAAGTTTATATTTGGATAATAATTGCGAGTAAGATAAGCAAGTCCTGTAACACCTGTAATGCATGGCACGCAAAAACTTACGCTGAACTTTCTCGATCTCATCCACGTACTTTTTATAGAACGGATTCCAGATAGGGACGGCATATTCAAGCTGTGACCGCACAAGTGTCTTATATAGGTAAAGGTAAGTAGAAACCCGTTTAAACTCCGCGGACGATCTCATAACAAATCCAAACATTTTGAATGATTTGTTAACAACATTTTCAACATGTTGGTTTAATGACAGCTTACTATCAAACAATATACCAAGATCTTTTACAATATGTACATTAGTAAGCGTGCTGTTATGTAGTCTGTATGCGAAATTTCTAACTGATCGGTTTTTTGTAAAATTTATAACATTACACTTGGGGAGACTGAGATGTAATTTATTGTCAAGGCAATACCCTGCAAGTCTATCTAGGTCTTCTTGAAACATAAGACAATCATCAACAGTTTGTATGGTCTTATATAACTTTAGATCATCAGCGTATAGGAGAAATTCAGTATTTTTAAAACATTTATTTATGTCATTTATATATATAATAAATAATAAGGGTCCCAGGATTGAACCTTGTGGAACACCGGAAGTTATGGGCACAAACCCAGACTGAAATCCATTCACTACAACCTTTTGCGTTCTGTTTTTAATATAAGAAGAGAACCAGCGAAGCAAATTACCACGTATGCCATTAAACGCTATTTTATTTAACAGAATTTCATGGTCAACCTTGTCAAAAGCCTTTTTAAAATCTGTGTAAACAGCGTCTACTTGCAGGCGTTTGTCGATGTTTTCGAAGAGATAGTCAGAAAAGATAAGCAGATTAGAGATAGTGGACCGCTGCTGAACGAACCCGTGTTGTTCAGGGATGATAGCGCTTTGTAAAATTGGATAAATTTCATTGTGTACGAGTCTTTCAAAAAGTTTTGACAAGGCTGACAAGATCGAAATAGGTCTATATTGCTCTATGTCGTGCTTTGAGCCAGTTTTGTGTACAGGTGTGATATTAGCCCGTTTCCATACATCAGGAAAAACACCCTCGCTTAAACACTTATTATAAATAATATAGAGCGGCTTACAGACACTAACAGCGGCGAACTTGAAGAACGAAGCCGGGTAACCATCAGGACCAGCTCCCTTGGACGGATCAAGTAACTTTAGCTCCTTCAGAATTTTAGATTCCTCGATATGTAGGTTATCAATTATGCTAGCATTAAGATTACAGTTTGTCGGCGGAGTCCACGCCGACAGTGAAGGTGATTTAGGTTCGAACACAGATAAGAAAAAATCAGAAAACATGCTGCAGATCACGTCTGGGTCACTTGACTTAACATTCTGATAACGCATCGTGGAAGGGATACCAGATTTATTTTTACGGTTTGCTATGTATTTCCAGAAGTGTTGAATGTTATTAGTGAGATTATCTTCTACGGATTTAATATAAGTTGAATAGCAAGTCTGACAAGTTTCTTTGAAGGTTTTTCGATATTCAGCAAACTCATTATAGTCTTTTATATTCTGAAATTTCTTCCACTTAATCCAGAGACGTTGTTTTTTTTTGAAGAGTTTAATTAAATGGGCAGAGAACCAGACTGGAAAGTCAAGTGACCGAGACTTAACACGTGGGACGTTCGAACTGATAATGCTGTCCAGTTTCTGATAGAATATATCAACGGCTTCTTCCGATGGAAGGTGGCTGAGCAGCTTTGACCATTCAACCTCATTAATCTGCTTGTTGATAACATCATAGTCTGCCTTGCGAAAATTATACTTAATTAGTGATTTTCTTTTTAAAACTTGCATTGATAGACTTGTGGGGGCCATTGCAACAAACGGAGGGTGGTGAGGGTCTACTGGCAATAACGTGTCCAATGGAGAGTCTATGGTACTATCGATATTAGAAATAAATAAGTCTAAAATTTTCCCATTACCGTTGGGTATTTTATTATATTGGTAAGCATTAAGGGATGACATAAGTTGGAGTAGTTGCGAATAGATAGGAGAGTTTCCAGTGCAGGTCACACCAGCAGCAGGTGGTCCGCCACCGACTTGGAAGGCCGTCCACGCGATGTCAGGAAGGTTATAATCGCCAACAATGAATACACCCTCAACATTAGGTTCATTTAAAAACTCCTGCAATGCATCAAAGTGAGAGATGTATTCATCTGAGGAAGCCCACGGCGGCATGTACACAGCACTCACTATGTGCATTTTGGAACTATTATTTTTACATGGGATTCCAACCATAAGATGCTCAGCGCACGGCGCGGAGCCACCCTGTTGACGACTGTGATAATTAACCAGACACGATTGAAGTTCACGTAACACCGCGATGAGGACCCCGCCACCATCCTGCTTCTTAGTTAAATTGCGATCTCGGTCGCAACGGTACACAACATATCGAGCATCAACAAATTCACAGCTGTCAATATCGGGTATAAGCCACGTCTCAGTTAAAATTATTATGTCATAGGAGGACGACAATATACTCAAAAACAAAGCTTTCAATTTGGTTCTAATACCCCTACAGTTCTGGTAGTAGATAGTAAGATTGTTCTTATCCATTATCGAAATATTCTAGCATAAATCCGTATAAAACGATAGTGTTCAAATATAATGCCGAATAATAATAACAAGTTATGAAACTACTTGGTATTTCAAACTGATAATAAACACCATAGTATAAAGATCTACACTCGAACAAGTAAAAATATTGTAAATATACAGTATGGAAGACATAGATCAAACATGAATAGCATTGGATGACAATTAATTTTACAGATAAAAAGTTTAACTCTGTTAAAATTATTGTAATTAGACAATCATGCACTACGAAACAAACACAATTTTTCTTTTCGAACAACAAACACAAAATATAAATCTCAAGAGCAAAAAAGCAAAGCAACGCTACCATCACGCAAATGACAAGCAGGTGGAAGCAGCTAATTAGGAGCCTTAATTTTACTAATATCATTGTCTCCACGTATTGCGAATGCAGATTCACCATCACGCTGGCGCACCAATATAGTGCCATTTCTGACCCATACGTACTTATAGTTATGATTTTTTGCTGCTTCGCGAGCCTTACGAAACAACTGCTTCCTCCCCAGGGTCAAATGCTCGTTAATATAGATCGGTGTAGAAGTACCCGCGATGCTAATTTGGTCAGACTTAAGTGATTTCGCTTTACGGAACGCGCTGAGCAGGTTATCTCTCTGTAGGCGAGTAGTTAACTTCAGTATGACGTTTTTCGGTCTTGTACTCTGTTGAGTTCCGTATGGTGTCCGGACGTAAAGAATAACACCATCCCATTTCTTCCCGTGGGTGTCGTAAGAGGCGACTAAGGGACATTTTGAGACCGTGCGTAATATAAAGCACCGAAGGTCACCGCATGGTGATGCGTTAACCACCAACAATAGCGTTCCCAAGGAGGGTTGGTGTCAGGCTGGCGGCCGACTATAAAACAGTTGCCAAATCTTTTTGTAACATGTTTGTTAATAATAGAATGCGCGATAGGATTAGGGCGTACCCCACAGGCGACGCGCAGGGGCAGCACCCGGCTTCTGTGGGAAATGGACCAGGGTTGTTGCACCATCCCGGGCGGGTGCAACGTAAGAAGCAAGCTCGGGAAATGAGATTGAGGTATGCTAGTTGGAATGTTGGGACTATGACTGGAAGGGCCAGAGAGTTAGCGGATGTATTGAAAAGAAGACGGATAAATGTAGCATGTTTGCAGGAGACGAAATGGAGAGGAACAAAAGCGAGAGAAATTGGTGAGGGATATAAGTTTTATTATTGTGGAAGTGATGGAAAAAGAAATGGTGTAGGAGTAGTGCTAGATAGTAAATTGAAAGAAAGCGTGATGGAAGTTCAAAGGATTAGTGATAGATTTATAGTTGTGAAAGTTATGTTAGAGAATGTGATGCTGAATGTAGTTAGTGTGTATGCACCACAAGTAGGATGTGATGAAATAGTGAAAGAGAAGTTTTGGGAGGATTTTGATACTGCCTTAATGACCGTCCCTGTACATGAGGAATTGATAGTTGGAGGTGATTTTAATGGACATGTGGGAAGAATGAAAGGTATTTATGAAAGAGTACATGGAGGATGGGGTTTCGGAAGTCCAAATAATGAGGGAGAGACGCTGCTGCAATCTGCTACCGCCTTTGACTTAGCAGTAGCCAACACTTGGTTCAAAAAAAGTGAGGAACACCTTATAACGTACAAAAGCGGTCACCACAGGACCCAAATCGACTACTTTTTAGTTAGGCGCAACAACATAAAGCACGTCAAAGACTGCAAAGTGCTGCCAGGAGAAGATCTAGTATCGCAGCACCGACTCCTGGTTATGGAATCGCTAGTCGAAATAAAACATAACAAAGGCAAAGAGCGTCCTCCCCCCAAAATAAAGTGGCATATGTTAGAGAAGAATGATTGTGCGAAAAGGTTCAGAGAGCGAGTGGTGGACAAAATGATAGAGATGGGTGACATGAATGACCGAAGTATAAATGAAAGCTGGAATGAGATGGCAGAGTGTATTAGACATGCAGCGAAAGATATTTTGGGAGAAACGAGAGGAAAAGGCACAATAGATAGGGATACATGGTGGTGGTCGATAGAAATTCAGAATGTGTTGAAAGAGAAGAAAAGAAAGTTCAAGGAATGGCAGCGTGTAGAAGCGGGAAATGGTAGTCTGAAAGCTGAAAAAAAGAGTGAGTATGATATTTTGAAGAAGAAAGCTAAGAAAGCCGTGGCATTAGCAAAGGCAAAAGCCCAGGACAAACTGTACAACACACTAGACAGTCCTGTAGGCCAAAAAGAGCTGTACCGGCTTGCTAAAAGAAGAGAGAGAATGACGAGAGATGTTTGTCAGGTAAGATGTGTAAAGAATGAAGCTGGAATGGTCCTATCAGACGATGAAAAAATCAAAGAGAGGTGGAAGGACTATTTTGAAAGACTAATGAATGAGGAAAATCATGGAATGGAATTTTAGAGAGTAAACCAGTGAATGTAGGGTTAGTGAGAATGGTTAGTATGGATGAAGTCAGAATAGCAGTGAATGAAATGAAAAATGGTAAAGCCATTGGTCCAGATGGAATACCAGTTGAAGTGTGGAAGTTATTGCGAGTGGATGGATGGACGTGGTTAGCTTTGTTCTTCAATAAGTTGTTGCAGGAAGAAGCCATACCTGACGATTGGTGCAGCAGTTTCTTGGTGCCCATCTTTAAAAACAAAGGTGATGTGCTTGAGTGCAACAATTATAGAGGAATAAAGCTAATGTCACATACAATGAAAGCCTGGGAGAAAGTTATTGAAAGGCGTCTGAGAGAAGAGAGTGAAATTTCGCAGAACCAATTCGGTTTTATGCCGGGTCGGGGTACAACGGATGCCATTTTTGCTATACGCCAGCTGTGCGAGAAATACAGAAGTGCACATAAAAACTTGCACATGGTATTCGTTGACCTCGAAAAGGCATACGACCGAGTACCTCGTGAGGTTCTGTGGTGGGCCCTTAAGAAGAAAGGTGTGCCTGGGAAGTATGTGCAGTTGATCCGAGCGATGTATAGTCGATGTAATACCCAAGTCCGGTCTACAGTTGGCACCACTGGCAGCTTCAATGTGGCTGTTGGCTTACATCAAGGGTCGGCTCTCAGCCCTTACCTCTTCCTGATGATTATGGACGCTCTGACGTCGGATATTCAGGAAGAGGCTCCCTGGTGTATGCTGTTTGCCGATGACATTGTGCTGGTTGCCGAGAGTGGCCTAGAGGTCCAGAACAGATTGGAGGCGTGGTGGCACAGACTGGAGAGTGTTGGCCTGAAATTGAGTAGAACCAAAACGGAGTACTTGTTCTGCGATTTCGGCGGTGTCTCCAATCCAGTGCCTTTAGCTCTCGCCGGAACGCCCATACCGATCTGTTCCGACTTTCGGTACCTCGGGTCGCTCGTCCAAGGGGATGGTGAGGTGGACCGGGACGTAACACGTCGGATCAACGCAGGATGGATGAAGTGGCGACAGGTCACGGGAACCACTTGTGACCCACGGATGCCCCTCAAGTTGAAGGGTAAAATCTACAAGTCCGTGATAAGGCCTGTCATACTGTATGGATCAGAATGTTGGGCTGTGAAAAAGACGGATGAAAAAAGATTGCATGTAGCGGAGATGAGAATGTTAAGATGGATGTGTGGTGTGACGAGAATGGATAAAGTGAGAAATGAATATATTAGGGGAAGTTTGAAAGTGGCGCCAGTGACTGAAAAGTTGAAAGGGAATCGTTTGTCTTGGTATGGTCATGTGAAAAGGAGGGATGAAACGCATGTTACTAAAAAAGTTATGAGTTTACAAGTGGATGGATGGAGGGGAAGAGGGAGGCCAAAGAAAAGATGGATGGATTGTGTGAGAAGCGATATGAAAGAAAAGGGAGTTAGTGATAGCGTGACGAGTGACAGGACAGAATGGAAGAAAAAAACGTGTTGCGCCGACCCCAAATAAAACGGGACTAGGGCAGGAAGATGATGATGACTCTGTTGATGTGCATGAGGCACCCTGTGCACGGCGACAATACTACTGAGCGAGACTGGGCATTTGAGGACTTTTCCCATAGCTTCAATAATACCAGGTAAGTTCTCATTGCGCCTCTCAGGCACATTACATATCTCGACATTGCACTGCCGAGCCTGCTGTTCCAAAACGTCCATCTTAGTAACCAGGCTACTGACTGTCGATTCAACAATAGTCGATGTGGGTGACCGGCTCAGGTCATCAACACGCTTCTTGAGGATGTCGTACTCCACAGCTTGGCCTTGGGAGGTAGTTTGGAGGGCAATAATATCGTCATGAAGGACAGAGACCTTTTCTTTTAAGAGGGTTTGCTCCGTACGTAACGTATGCATTTCTTTCCGTATATCTATCAGCGCTGATTTAATATCATCGCGAATGTTGAACATTTCCTTGCTCATATCAGTGCGCCACTGACTAAGAGTAACGTGCAGATCAGTAGCGAAACCTTCAAGGTCTATGGTCTTTGTAGGCTGCGATAGCATATCAGTGATCAGCGTTTTATTACAACTGAGACCGGTTGATGAGCTCAAGTTCGTGTGATCTAAGTTGTCACAGGACATATCCATACTGCGTTCATCAATCGGTAGCTCGGTATAGCTGCGTACTGGAGTGTTTAGATTTGACCTACCACGACGAGTTACGTTACCACAGGAGGGGCACTTCCAGACAGCTTTGTATTCCGCATTCAAAGATATGAACTGATTTAAAGTTAAATTCAAGCATTCGTAGTGGTATTTCCCACCACATACCGTGCACTGTAGTACATTATTAGTCGAGTTCGAGGCATCATTACAGCATTCCATCATGTAAAATAAACAATAACTGAAGTTGCGACAGCTAATCCAAATGGTCAGTTTTATCAATTTTATAACTCCGGCACACTACCAGCGCCCTCTACGCTGTGTAGGTTGCAACGAAGTAAATCTATTGATTACAAGGCAGGATCAAAGAATGATGGGCAGTTGTTATCGGTCAAATGGTTAACTAACCGACACCGTATTTCTCAAGTGTACCAATAGATGGCGTTCTACTAAAACTCGCTAATGACTCTGCAACTTTGATTGTTGTTGTGATTTAAAGAAATTTCTTTTGCACTTAGCTGCGATGTTGTTTTGACACTGTAAACGCCTGTCGAGGATGCTGACAGACCAACTCCAATCTTAAAGCCCTCAGATGAAGATTTCTTGCTGGATATGATGTTGGAACACTGAGTTTTACACTTCACAACAAAGTTCACTTCTCAGTTTTATTTTGCACAGATAATAAGATCCAAGGTTTATTTATCACTCAAACTGTAGCTTATGTCCAGAAAATATCAATGTTTTGCACTTTTACTATTTTAAATAATTATTCAAAAAAAGAGCGTTGTAAAAAGTAAACACACGGTGACGCCCTCTAGTGGCTTTGATGAAACTCCTCCTCGAGTTCGGTGATGTTCTCATCGGACCGGAGTGTACGTGTGTTGTACGTTGCCAGGTCAAGTCGTCGACGGTTTATCGCTCTCGCCCGGAGATTCTTAGCACCCCGGACCCCAGGGCCGCGCTCACGCCCGTCAACGTTAGCACAACCGCTGGAGTCGCCGAGCACTTGGGGCCTGATTTTTGTGCATCTGTGCATTTGGGGGGGTTTAGGACCGTAACCCGCCACGCTGGTCCAGTGCGTGTTGGCGGGTCGCCAGAGCCTCGTTTGTTAGTCAGCAGGGTGCACCACGTGCAGGTGAGGTTGGCTTGGGTCCCAATAGGTGTTGTTTGGGACCCCGTCTACACCACTAGCTTATTACTAGCACTTAAATGACACTCGTATTATAAAGGCGAAAGTTTTTTTAAGTGTGTATTTTTGTTACTTTTTCATGCTCAAACGGTTAAACGCATTTGTGTAAAATTTGTCATCATCACTTGAGCCGAAAGATGTCTACTGTTGGACATGGGTCTCCCTCATGGGACATCACAGCGTATGGTGTCCAGTGCATCTAGCATCCTTCAGATTCCCATGACCCACACTAGGTCCACCTAGTCCTAGAAACTATTCTAGGACTAAGTGGACCTAGTGTACTAACATAGGACAGTTACTTTTTTCCGCAGACTGTGTATCCTTGGGACAAATTTCTACTTTCATGCAGGCGCAGCCGCTGGTAGCAGCTAGTAATATAAAGAAATACTACAGCTTCTTCTTCCTTGAAAAAATCATAAAAACTGCACAAACAAAGAAGAAGTATGATCATAAGAGTCGTACCAAATAATTGATAAAGTAATTACAATAAATATTTATATTACTTTTCTGTATGTTTGCTATCAGCAACTAAAGTGTACACAAAGTTAGGACTAGTGACGCGGGAGCAATCAACGTGTGAAGTGACCTTGTGTGGGAAACCGTTGACCTAGAATTCGACAACAGTAGCCTTCAGTGCTCGGCCAGACTAGCCACACTGTGTTTGATATACCAGCACCCTCGCGGGTTGCCGTTGCCGCCCGCACGCTCACTGCGTCCACTTGTAATATGAACGAGCTATGGCATGAGTTGCCCATGCTTCCCGCGTCGAACAGCCCGCGCCATCACTGCCAGTCTAACTCAACTCTCAGTATCTGCCCTCGTGACTTTTAATGGTCTATGCGAAACAAACTGACATAATGCTGATATTATTCACACAAAAACCCTGGGTCTGTGATTCCACAAAACACTAAAATGACAGCAAACAAATGGTGACCTAACAAAAATATTATACCTATACAATTGATCATCTAATCTTTTTATTTTTAACAAAGTAATTATAAATTGCAAGGTGATTTTTAAAAAAACTGTGCTTTTTAAAGAAACAAAGCACGTCTTCTTTCATAACTTTTAACCCCATTATACTTGATACTGGTCATTTATTGTAACTAAAGATCATTTGTCAAGTGAAATATTTTCGCAATTAATTATGGGCAAAACGGGTTTTAAGAAATAAGCCTCGTAGGCCTTTTTGTTGAGGTCGGGTTTCGGTCTAACTAGAACCTAGGTTCTACTATTCGTGTTTTTTATGAGGTTAACTGTCGTATGACCTTTAAAACAATAACTATAATACACCATTATGATTTTCAGATTTGTGATATGATTGATTAAAGTCATTTAGGGCACACTACGCTACGAAATTATGATCGGAAGCTACTTTATTTTGAGTATTAATAAAAAAATATACTTCTAAAGTAAATTATTTTTCCTTCATAGTATTTACACTTCTGCATTCGTTTTCGTTTCCGCTAATATTTATTTCTGACATCTTTTCTTATTTCGGCTTCCTTAAGTACCTACGACACTTCCATTGCATCACTGGGAGGTTTGGAGTACGTCCAGTACAGAAAGTCTACTTGGTAAAAAATGACGATGATTCATTGTAACAAGAGTGAACATTAATAACACTATCATCATCATCATCAACAGCCTATTTAATGTTCCCACTGCTGGGACACAGGCCTCCTCTCTAAGAGAGGGAATGGGCCTTAATCCACGACGCGCACGACATGCCGATTTCCTCACGATGTTTTCCATCACCGTTTTGAGAGCAGTGGTGATGAGATAAATTACACAAAGTAATGAGCCTGGCTGGGTTCGAACCCGCGACTTACAACTCGTAAGTCGGGGCCATTACCACTCGGCCACCACTGCTCCAATAATAATATAATAACACTATACGAATATTAATAAAAGAGTACAATAATAATGTCAATGAAAATATTTAGTTACCTACTTATCTACTATTTAAAGAAAAGATTATTTTAATAACGCCTTTAATATTTTTATGAAGCCACACGCGGCTCAGCGAAACGTTGTTCTATAACTTTTTTTAATACCAATAAATCATAGTGTTGTATTAAGCTGTAATATTAAGTTTTTATTCAAATTTTGCAATACGTGCACGTTATTAATTTTGTTTCTTGTAAAAACCTTTTTCTCTAAGCTAATATTATTACAAGTTATCAATTAAAATACTTTTTTCATAGCAAGCTTTTATAGCGCGGTTTGTACCTAAATAGTCAATAATCTGAGTTATGCGGACGACATGGTGCTGTTGAGTGCGTCAGTCTGCGGACTGAGGAAGCTGATGCAGATATGCGAGGAATATGCTTGTGGTCACGGTTTGGTATACAATGTAAAAAAGAGCCAGTGGATGATCTTTGAGACCGCCAGTGCGAGATGACCTGGGAATGTACCTCTGGTTAGACTGAATGGTGTTCCTCTGTAAAGGGTTGAGCACTTTAAGTATCTAGGGCATGTTCAGACTGGCGACCTCAGGGATCATGCTGACATGGAACGGGAGCGGAGGGCATTATCAGTGAGGGCGAATATGATAGCTCGCAGATTTGCACGATGCTCTAATGAGGTGAAGGTATCTATTTAGGGCGTACTGTACATCAATCTACACGTGTAGTCTGTGGGCTGACTATTCGGCTAGAAGCTATAATGCCATCCGCGTCCAGTTTAATAACGCGTTCAGGGCGGTGATGGGGCTACCCCGTTACTGCAGTGCCACAGGTATGTTTGCGGAGGTACGCACTGACTGCTTTCACGCAACTATGCGCAAGCGCGCAACATCCCTAGTGAACAGAGTGCGGGCTAGCTCCAACACCGTACTGGCGATGATTGCAACTAGAATGGATTGTCCTTTCATCCGGCATTGTTCGGCTAGACATGTTGCGGTACCAATGCCGGAGAGAAAATATTAATTTTAATTTAAAAAATTTAATTTAAGTTAATTTGAATTGGTTTTATTTATTTTATTTTGACATTGATTGTAATTTTAATTTATTTAATTTGATTTTAATTTAGATTTATCTTGTTTTTAATTTATTTAATTTGATTTTAATTTGTATTGATTTTAATTTATATTGATTTTAATTTGTAATGATTTTAATTAATTTTATTTTAATTTAATGACCTTGTTTCGATTATTTTAATTTAATGTATTTGATTAGGTTTCAATTGTATGTTTTGATATTTAATGTTATAATTTTGTGAAAATGGATACTTTGACCTGAATAAAGATTATTATATTATATATTATTATAATAATTTTGCATTGTCGTCTGATTGATACATGCATGCAAAATTTCAGCTCAATCGGTTACCGGGAAGTGGATCAAATTTAATTTGCAAGATTTGATTACAGACAAACATTGGAACAGGTGAAACTAAATAAAAGCTTGTAATAATAATAAAAAAGGAAAGTTTCATTTTTGGTTTATTTGTTACGATTTAACTCAAACACTACTTAACCAATTTTTTAAATTCTTCCACCATTTAAAAGCCACATTTTCACTGAGTGACATAGTTTATTATTATGTTTTAATTTAATTTTCTACTATTACGCGCGCGAAGCCGCTAGCAACAGCTTTACAATAAGCGCCAGATAAACATAAAATAAAGAACAATGACCTTTCCTAATATCTCCAATATATCGAAGGTACCCGAAAAACCATCTATGAACAGTTTTTCAGAAAAGGTAAAGAAACATGATAGATGTCGATCGTCAATACAGCTTTATGACTTTAATTCCGTTTTTGAAATTAAGAATGTCAATAAATGTAGGAGGGTCAATGACCATTATTCCACGTTCATTTGGCGCCTCCCTTAGTAAAATATAAAAACATTTTTTCAATAGGTAGACTCTTTCTGACACGTGATTGGCTCTAACAATCCGTTCTACAATTTATTGTTCACTTGTTTTTTTTTCATATGCTTACAAATTCATAGAGTACATACAAATATTAAAAACTACAATATCTACAGCAACTTCCCTACTTTTTTCAGTGACTTTATCCACGCGCCAATTTTGTCAGTCTCGTTACATTTTCTGAGGCAGAAAGTTGAACAGTGTGCTCGATAGATGGCGTTACGCATCAAATTGGAAGTCGCTATGGTTTTGTTCCCAGCAATACTATAAGGTAAGTTTGAAATCTTAGTAGTATTTTTGGAATAAGTCGAACTTGTGATAGAGTTCCGACTTTAATATAAATATCGTATCCTTCTTATGTTATCAGTTATCAGGCTCAGTTAAATAAATTAACATCATTTAAAAGTTCATACATAAATGAAATAAAGTTGCCACAGTCAGAATCTTAGACTTTTTTGTATCTAGTTTCTATAATAAGAGAAACTAGACACAAAAACTACTACAACTAACTAGTCTAGAGTGTAACATACCATAAGAACTAATTGGATGTTCATAAAAAAAAGTCCGAAAGATTGTTCGAAATCCAACACTTACAAATTATATCCCACAGTGAATTATATCTTCCGGTTGAAATATAAATAAATGTATAAAAATGTCAATAAATGTCATTACCAAACCGCACTGGGCCCACGTTGTGGATTACGGTCCATTCCCTCTCATAGAGAGAAGGCCTGAGTACCAGCAGTGAGAACATTAAAAAAAGACTGATTATGATGATGAAATGATGATCATGATGATGATAATGAAACAGCCTTAGCTAGCCCCTGACGCCGCTATAAGCCGCCGCCCAAAAACTTTGAGGGAAAAGAAAACCATCAATTCGAGAAGAAGAAGAAGAAGTTAGGCACCTTTTTTCTAGGTGGTAAAACCATCCAATGACATACCCCGCTCTTGAGCGGAGCGAGAAGGTATGTCACACTTTTACTGACTAAAAAATCACTCCTGTTCCTTCGTTGCCTTTCATACCAGGGCCGAGTCTTCCTTCCAGAAGTAGTTCCCTTGGCTCCCTACGGATTGCTGACATCTCCTTGAGGCGCGTGGAACAGTACGCACCATCGACGACTTGAGCTCTGTCCGGACGGTTAACGGACGGTCGGATGGCGGGCTACCCATTGCTCGCCGAGCCCGCCCCTACGGAGGCCGGAAATCGGGATCGGGATCTTGGCGGCTGGAGCGTGAGGGCTGCTCCCTCGCGCGTACATGAGCGGCCTCCTCCTTTGCTAGCATTACTGCTTCGCAGAAAAAGGCTACCACCGGTCGCTCCTCCCCACTTCGGACCATGGCCTGTACCAAGGCCCAGCGCGAGAGACCGTTGACGTCAATCTCCCCCACGAGGACACAACAGAGCTCTGCCTAAGCGGGGCACACCTTTACCGTGTACTCCGGACGGTCCACGAGGTGGTGGCACCCGGGCGTTATTTCCGCACGAATTTAGTGCAGGAACTTCCCGAACTGACTATGTTCGGTGAGAACCTGCGTCATGCGGAAGGTGAGGACGCCGTGAGGTCTTTCCAGCCACTTCACAAAGAGCGCACTTACCGCCATAATTATGGCATGCCCAAAGTACCTACATTTTATGTCGACAAAAAACTTACTCAACAATATAAAATTTTGAGTCTTATGTCCGACAGTAGAAAATTATTCAAATGACTTCAGAACTTACAGTTTCGTAGAAACGGCTATTCAATTTTGGTAAATCTTTTAAACATTTATTTTAAATGAGGTTTTAAACAAGTATTTCATGAAGTAGAATTATATCTTGAGTGTAACTATGCTTTATGCAAGAAGGTATTTTTTATAAGGTATTTTATAGGGAAGGTACTATTTTTGTAAAGTATCTAGTACTGGCTGCTGCAGCTGCGCCCTCGTGATTATGGAAAATAATTGTAAGGGAACATGCAGTTCCCTTGGGATATTTTTTACCAGTTGCTTGACTTAGTTTTTAAAGAAAATATTTACTTTATAAATCTTTAAAATTCTTTTTCCTAGGAAAAAAGTTATGTATACATACATACCTGTACATAGCGACTACTAGAATGGCTTAGAAAATTACTGAGTTATAATAGCCTACATTATTCAATATTATTTTTTTAAAAAACGACGGCTACTTTTTATAACTGTGAAATTGGAGCGTAAATTAGAAAAATAAAATCATTTTAATAAACAATCTTTAAGAAAGCGACCAAATAAAATGATAGTAAATGTATAAAAAAATACCACAGATCAATAAATATTTATCTATGGTTATCGACCCGGAAAAGGCCCTACATAAAGGTGTTTACTGAACTGAGCTAACCGAGCTAACACAGTAACTAAGTAATTACTTGCCAATCTTAATTCTTTTGTTATTGATTAACTTTTGCCCGCAGTTTCTCATAAAATAGAGTATATTTGTAAAAAAATAGAGTATATTTGTAAAAAATAGGGTATATTATGTCACTCAGGAATAAAGCAGCTTTCTGTCGGTAAAAAGCATTTTTGAAACAAAAAAAAAACATGGTCTGAATCAGTACTTTCAGAGATAATTTATTTATTTAATCTTCATGCAACAAAAGTTACAAGGGCGGACTTAATGCCTTAGGCATTCTCTTCCAGACAACCTAGCGTAGTGCTGAGACAAAATGGCAGGTGCATAATAAAATGGAAATATTATTAAAACAAGTATTACAAAATTATATATAAAGCTAAAATAAACATACATGCATATTTAATAAAATATATCGCTATGCATACACACATACATATATATATATATATTTATATATACAGTCGAGGTTAGGAATTTAGAGATGATTCTGCTATTAGATTACCTCCTACAAACAAAAATACAAACTTTACCTCTTTATAATATTATTAGTGATTAGTGAATTAGTGATAATGATAGTGAATGAATGAATAAATTAATGAAGATTAGCTAGCGCTTAACCGCAATCTCACCTTTTTTTTATGGTGGGAAAAAATCATCCAATGACAACCCCCGCTCTTGGGCGGAGCGGGAGATAGTGTCAGACTCTTACTGACTAATAGACCCACCCCGTTCCTTCTAGCCTTCATACCGGGGCTCGAGCGCCCTTTCGGATAACCCTGGCCCCAGTAGGCTTCGACCCAGCTGGGTCCCTGCTGTTGCTGACATCTCCTTGAGGCGCGCGGGAACAATGCGCGCCGTCGACGACTTGGGCTTGGTCCGGACAGTTACCGGACGGCCGGACAGCGAGATACCCATTGATCACTGTCCGCAAGCCCGCGCCTACGGTGGCCGGAAATCGGCCTGCCACTCCTCCTCGCTCCGGACCATGGCCTCAACCAAGGCCCGGCGCGAGAGGTCTCCGCCGCCGATCGCCCCCACGAGGGCACGGCGATGCTCCGCCCAAGCAGGGCATACCTCGACTGTGTGCTCCACCGTGTCCTCCGGGCATTCCGCACAGTGGCGACACCCGGGCGTCACTTCCGCACGAATCCGGTGCAGGAAACTCCTGAACGAACTATGCCCGGTGAGAACCTGCGTCATGCGGAAGGTAAGGACGCCGTGAGGTCTTTCCAGCCACGCCTCAAAGAGGGGACTTACCGCCATAATTGTGGCGTGCCCAACCGCAATCTCACCTGGTGGTAAGCAATGATGAGGTAGAAGAAAGAGCACACTTGCCTAGAAGTAACCTATTCATACATATGTAACTTAAAGATGCCTTAAGGTTGTAGCTATCAGAAAACATAGACTCCCTACACGGAATTCCATTCCTTAGCTGAACGAATGTGTTCTCAAAACAGAAAAGATAAACCTCTTCAAAATAACTAAGATTCAAGAAAAATAATAATTTACTTTTATCAGCTATTCATCTCACTTAAAACCCGTGAGAAAAAAGGGTAAAACCGGTCCGCGTCACCGTCAGGATTTCTTGAATTTTTAAAAAGCCATAATGCGATTCAACGCCGCGACGAAACGACTATTTAAATTCGCGTGGCAAGATCTTGACGCCGCAATATTTGCTGCTATTTTATTTATAACATATTTTAAGATAAAATAGTCGTCTTTATAATGTTCCCACTGTCGGGACTCAGGCCTCCTCTCTAGGAGAAGGAATGGACCGTAATCCACAACGCGGGCCCAGTGCGGGTTACTGAATGTCACATGTCTTCAAATTTTTGGTTCTCGGACATGCCGTTTTCCTCACGATATTTTCCTTCACCGTTTAGAGAGCAGTGGTGATGAAATAAATTACACAAAGTAATGTTCCTAGCTGGGTTTGAACCCGCGACCTACAATTCGTAAATAGAGGCCGTTACGACTCGGCCACCGCTGCTCTCAATTGGGTGCTATTAGTAGCCTGAATTAAATGTCTTTTTTACGCCACCTGCTCGATAATGTCATTTTATACGTCATACAAACCTCTCTTAAAGCAAGTTATTCTATCCCTAGGGAGATAATGCAGTATGGCCGATCCCTAGGGAATAATGAGATTTGAATTTGGAACATCAAAAAACGTCAACATTGTGAATTAAAATGTACGTGCATCGAACAAGTTGACTCGAAATTCAAACATGCCAATTACAAAAAAAAAAGAAAATAGATCAAAAAATTGAAATTATAGAATCTTGGAGTAGTGAATTTTGTTTGTTCGATGAACTTATAAATATAATACTTTTCTCTAACTATGATTTGGTCGACCAAATTGTCTTTTAATTATCTCACAGATGGTGTAAAAAGTAGAGTATGCAACACGGGGATAAAGCTGTCTTTGTCTTGGGCGGCTTAAATTCCTCACTTCACTCAGGTTACTTTATTAACTGGATTAAAATTAGCAGCCTTCGTTTCATTCGGAATTCAACATGCCGCCCGCGACTTAAAGACACTGCTTTATCCCCTAGTCACATAAACTACGATTATTTTTACATCAACCTATCATACCTTCCAGAGTAAAGTCCTAGGTTCTTATTCTATTCAAGGTAAGTCCTTATTTTACGATCAAATCCGTTCAGCTGCTGTTGAAGTGCGATTGAAGAAAATAAATTTGTTTGACACAACACAAGGCAACACAAATATTAATCAAACTAATATTATAAAGGCAAAATTTTGTGAGTGTGTGTGTATGTTTGTTAGTTATACTCAATCAATCGACTGAACAGAGTTTGAATGAACTTGTATACGGGTAGAACATACCCCAAAATTAAAAAATAAAATAAAATACTTGTAATCCCGGCCGTATGTTACCTTGCTATAATTTTCTGCGAAGCCGCTGGTGGTAGCTTAGCAACTAGTTAGGTATAAACGACAAAAAAGAAACATAAAATGCTAGACAAGTAGTGTCTAATGCTGGTTTTCAACTGAATCTGATGTTGTGACGTACCGAATGTACATAAATGTGTGTGGAAAACAATGTAAAACGGCAATGCTTGGTTGAAATAATACATTGATTTATTCACAAACATGATAAAATACAGATCATCACATTTATAATTATAGTTGGAAATAAATTGTTTTGTGACAATTTAGATACGTGATGTAAAAATCATAATAAAAAAAATACTCAAACAAATTATAAGCAAATCGCCTAGCACGCACGTCATGCTACGCCTACGCCGTAGCGAGCTACGATTTGCTACGTGGGTGGAACACAATTTCGTAGCAAATTGTAGCAGTAGTATGCATGATGGTCATAGTAGTTTTAAAACTATTGCATTAAATTTCCGTATTTTATTATAATCTATACTAATATTATAAAGATTTTTTTTTTGTGTAGGAGGCAATCTCTGAAAGTACTGGTCTGATAGCTAAAATCACCGATAGAAAGCTGCTTTATTCCTGAGTGACAAATGCTATATTTTATGTAACCGGTCATCCGTGGACATGAAATATAGCGTAAGTATATCGTATATTATTATTAGATATATTATTATTTTATTAGAAAACTAACATTTTATTTATTTGTTTTACCGTGTCTCATATGATTGATGACTGCTGCCAGTGGTATCGCCCAAGTGAAAATACAAAATTGTCCCAAGAGAACACACTCCCTGAATAAAAAGTATCTTATAAGCTATTCTAGGACAAGGCACAAAATAGATAGGTACAGAAATCAATCTACATACAAAGCGCGCTCGAGCAACGCACACATAGACAGCACTCACGGACACGATGTCTCGGTTGCGTCTCGGATCACTCGTTGAACAGTTCCGGCGCAAACTCTCATTAGTGTGCGTCTACCGAGCGTAGGTATAAAAAGTGAAGTACATACATGAGATTGTCTTCTGTACCTATCTATTTTGTGGGCAAGGTGTAACTGTGTGAAAATTTAATCCAAATCTGTTTAGCCGTTCGAGCGTAAAGTAGTAACAAATAGACACACTCACTCACATCATCACAAACTGTCTTCTTTATTATATTAGTGTGATACACACGTTAAGACTATAACAAAATAAACAAACAAAATCTTAACGAACTTAAATTATATATTATAACTACACAATTTTATAAACTACGTCATTTATTAACCACTTAATCTTTCCCCTAACGTTTATCTTTGTTTTTCCACCAAAATTAACATTAAAATGTAATTAACTGTTTAAATTTCGTTTTTGTAAGTAAACCGTCGAAGTTTAAGAGTATCGGTGATTTATATTTATATTTACAATTAATAATAAGTTTGTGATATTGCTTTGAGTTCAGTGTTTTGTGTGTATTTTGTATTAGTTTTTGAGACTTCTTAATATATTTTTACCAAGATTTAGACCGTTATTATATTTCAAAGTTTTTTAATATGAGTCTCTAAGGAGCATTGGTGGCCCAGTCGCAACGACCCCAGCTTAAGGAGTATTAGGTCGTGGGTTCTCCCAACAACCGAGCTAGGCGCATTACTTTGTGACATTTATTTCATCACCACTGTTCTTAAAACGGTGAAGGAAAACGTAGTCATCCTATAATCAAAAATTCGAAGACGTATGACATCCACCAACGCGCACTGGACCCACATGGTGGTTTATGGCCCATTCCCTATCCTAGAGAGAAAACTGAGTCCCAGCAGTGAGAACATTATATGGCGATTATGTAAGAGAAAGCTGCTATGTTAAGAGCCTCTAAGTACTCTTTAGGGTGTATATTATCGCCCGGGTGTCGCCACTGTGCGGAACGCCCGGAGGACACGGTGGAGCACACAGTCGAGGTGTGCCCTGCTTGGGCGGAGCATCGCCGTGCCCTCGTGGGGGCGATCGGTGGCGGAGACCTCTCGCGCCGGGCCCTGGTTGAGGCCATGGTCCGGAGCGAGGAGGAGTGGCAGGCCGTCGCCAACTTCTGCGAAGCAGTAATGCTCGCAAAGGAGGAGGCCGAACGCATCAGGCAATGGCGTTATCGCCGCCGCCGACGCCGCCGGGATTCTGATCCCGATTTCCGGCCACCGTAGGCGCGGGCTTGCGGACAGTGAGCAATGGGTAGCTCGCTGTCCGGCCGTCCGGTAACTGTCCGGACCAAGCCTAAGTCGTCGACGGCGCGCACTGTTCCCGCGCGCCTCAAGGAGTTGTCAGCAACAGCAGGGACCCAGCCGGGTCGAAGCCTACTGGGGCCAGGGTTATCCGAAAGGGCGCTCGAGCCCCGGCATGAAGGCTAGAAGGAACGGGGTGGGTCTTTTAGTCAGTAAGAGTCTGACACTATCTCCCGCTCAGCCCAAGGGCGGGGGATGTCAATGCATGATTTTTTCCCACCATAAAAAAAAAGGGTGTATATTATTATTTGCTAGCAACTACCCGCGGCTTGACGTGTTCCTCACGGGACATGGCACGTTCGGGAGGTACCTGTTCCGAATTCGAGCGGAAGAGACGCCCGGGTGTCGCCACTGTGCGGAACGCCCGGAGGACACGCCGAAGTCGTCGATGGCGCGCACTGTTCCCGCGCGCCTCAAGGAGTTGTCAGCAATAGCAGGGACCCAGCCGGGTCGAAGCCTACTGGGGCCAGGGTTAGTTTCGAAAGACAGCTCGAGCCCCGGTGTGAAGGCTACAAGGAACGGGGTGGGTCTTTTAGTCAGTAAGAGTCTGACACTATCTCCCGCTTTCATTTGTTCGTTGTCATTTGATGATTATTTCCCACCATAAAAAAAGCGGCTTGACCTGTGCGAAATCTGAAAATTACCCGGGATAAAAAACTCTATGTAGACATAGACCAAGACACAGTCTACCCATGTGCCAAATTGTATTCAAATCCATTCAGCTGTTCATGCGTGAAGGTGTGGTTTTAGTCACTAAAAGTCTGACACGCCTTACTACACAGCCCTAGAGTCATTACATGATTTCCCGACTCAAAAAAAAAACCATTGTTTTTGTTCAAAGAAAAACCAGAGATCCAATTATTACGATAGACCACTCCTCACTACGAGCTCTCAACAAAGGCGATGGAACACAAGTACATAAGCTATCGTGTAACACAACACAGGTCTTACACTTTCAAAGCGTTGCCTATTATCCCGATGACTTAGCCAGCCAAGAATAATGTCACAAGTTACGAACGGAAGGCTTCCCATTAAAAGTTCATGCCGACACTACAGAAAGCCGAACTTAATTATGTCGAGTAGAAAATTTATAAGACACTACTAATTTCCTTTAAAATGTTCCTTCGGATAAGTTTTAAGTGTTTCTGTACCTAATCTTGTTAGGTTTTCTTGAGCGTGGAAGTGGATTTTTGTGTTTCAATCTGTGAATGACGAAGGTCTGAAGGTGTCCTAAAAACTTGATTTTTGATGACACGTCGACTTATTTTCGTTTGTACTTAAAGGTATACGCTAGGGAATACCTGGCAGGTTTTTTTTTTTATGGTGGGAAAAAATCATCCAGTGACAACCCCCGCTCTTGAGCGGAGCGGTGTCAGACTGTTACTGACTAAAAGACCCACCCCGTTCCTTCTAGCCTTCATACCGGGGCTCGAGCTCCCTTTCGGATAACCCTGGCCCCAGTAGGCTTCGATCCGGCTGGGTCCCTGCTGTCAACACCTTGAGGCGCGCGGGAACAGTGCGCGCCATCGACGGCTTGGGCTTGGTCCGGATAGTTACCGGACGGCCGAACAGTGAGCTACCCATTGCTCACTGACCGCAAGCCCGCGCCTACTGTGGCCGGAAATCGGGATCAGAATCCAGGCGGCGGCAACGGCGAGAACGCCGTTGCCTGATGCGGTCGGCCTCCTCCTTGGCGAGCATTACTGCTTCGCAGAAGTCGGCGACCGCCTGCCCATGGTTCGGAGCGAGGAGAATTGGCAGGCGGTCCTCAACCAAGGCAGGTTTATCTGTGCATTTGATTTTTACAGGTAAACCGGAACGTGTACATCAGACAACTGTACAGGTTTCCACACAAGCTTACCTGACAGATATAGCTGTGCAGGCAAATCTGTCAGGTGCACCCTAACGTGTATGGCTACCTTTTCGCGAATTACGAGTTATTTTGCAGCTTTAGTTGGTTATAGTCTGTCTAATAAGTCAACCGACTTGGGAATTTTGTATAATATTTAATCATTTCAAAAATACTTATATTCGATACTTTTTATAAGGTTCTTCTGTTAGTAAACAATGATCTCTATCTCTTAATCAACCTTGATTATTGAACCCGTGTTGACTACATCAGATTTCATTAAATCCTAATAATTAACCAAGTCGTTTAACTTAACAGACTCTATGTAAATCACACATTAACAACTACTTCGTTGATCACGCGGTCATGATCACAAGCGCAACTGTCATAACTACCTGAGTTTGCATAAAAAAAGAAAGAAAGAAAATAATATAATTGGGACTCGCACACACAATAAAATAAAAAATAACTACTTTAAAAAAAATGAAAGGAAACAGTATTAAAAGATTAAAAATAAATGATGTGTGCGAGGCCATAAAGGCTCCTATCTCAGCATATGCTACGATATTTAACAAAAAGTAAAATAACGCAGGGCTGGTATTCTGATAGGGCCTGGTGACGCAACGCTGCGGCCGGTATACACACTTGTGCATTAAAGTATCTCCTATGTCTTGACTAATCTCCGATTTAATTAACCACCGTGGCCGACATTTGGTTGAGGGGATTGAATTATTCTAGGTAATATGAAAAGACAACTACATCAAAGCCACATTTTAGGCATTGCATAGAAGAGCTCTGAAAAAGTTAAAATTTAAACTAAATTTTTCAGTTTCGTTACATAATTATAGGAGTATTATAATTATAAGAGTATTGTTTTCTTTTCCTTGGTTGAATTACTCAAACTTTTACACTTGCCTTTAAACATGAATTGGACAAATTGTTTGTTATGTAGATATCGGCCTCAATCGAAAGTTTAAAGTCACTCAAAGGGCAATGGGAACGACTATGCTCGGAGTTTCCTTGCATAATCGTAACAGGAATGAAGATATTCGCAGGAGAACTGGGCTTACCGACATAACCCGAAGAATCGCCAAACTTTAGTGGCAGTGGGCAAGACACATTCCACCATAGGAAGGTTTCCCACAAGATGGACTGATGAACTTTTGAGGGTCACGGGAATCCGATAGATACGACATGTACAGGACTGTGTGTTGAGACAGTTAAGGCAGGCCTATGTCCAACAGTGACATCTTTCGGCTCAAATGATAATGATGATGATGATGATGTGTGATATGTTAAGTTTTGTCTCCAGTAAAGAACAATGGTATCAGAATAAACACATGTCTTAACTTACAAACTCAGCAACACACATTACAACTCCCCCAACAATCATATGGAAATCTCTAACAAACTGCAAGCAAAACAAACATATTAATCATCCAACCACACTTTTCCGGGGAATAAAAAAAATATATTTTCAACATTTTGTCTCCATAAAAAATACGAGTATCATTGGGATAAAATTCGGGACGTCACAATATAAATCTTCGTTAGGCTTTGATAAGTGCGCCTTACGCCCCTCGGGTCTTATAACAATGGATTCCATAACTTACATCTTAACTTTTTGACAAATTTTGGCCATTTAGACCACTTTAGTGGGCTCCCTATTCCATTTATGGAAAACGCTGTCTTACAATAAAAGGAACGGATTGGGAGGTTTCATAATATCGTATTGAAAAAAAGGATAGAAAAACGGAAAGTGTAAAGACAAAATATAGGAAATTGATTACTTTGACTTACTTACTTAATGTTACTTTTTTTTTTTTTTTTGTTTTGTGTTTTTCTTAAGTTTTTGTTGTCTACAATGTTTTGTGCGACAAAATAAATACTTTTCTTTCTTTCTTACTGTGATATAAGTAATAATCCAAACCCTCATTACATCGTATTCCTCAATGCTGAGGGTCGTGATCTCCCTGCTCATCACTTTATGTTTTATAATGTTTCTCCATTTATTTCTGTCTCTGGCAGTGTGAAGGACCGTGTATACCGTGGAGTCAAGAGCGGTGCGGATCTGGTCGGAATGTAATAATGCCAAGAGGAAAAATATAGGGTCTTCAAGGAGTTAAGTCGAATCAAAATTAACATATCATTTTTGTTTTGCTTTAAACTAAAAGTAGATTAGAGATCACCCTAGACAGAGAAGTTTGGAACAGGAAAAAATGCTCAGCTGTGAAACATAAAATAGGGTAACAAATAAAACTGCGTGTTTTGGTGGTTTTCCTGTGATCCAGTCCAAAGTGCTTTTTACACCCTAGCTCTATTTATTATCCTAAAGGATTCAATCCCTCGCTTATTACTGCTTCCATGTATTTTAATACATACATAGAATATCTAGAGATTTGATTACCATTCAGTGAGAGTCCACATCTGCTTTAACCTCTTTTTTTTTACGGTCAACTTATATTGGAGATTCTCCCTTCTGTTCTTTACACTTAGGTTCTCAGATATGTGACATCTTTTCGCAGAATATATTCCACCTCCAATCTTGTCTCAAATGCCCTATTACCCGTTTATGAAGCTTCTAATGACAGCGTCAGCAGACGGCATTGCCGAGGCTGAATACTGCTGGGTATTCTGTTTAGAACAATTACAAACACGCTAGGTACTAAAAAGAATACAAATACAGTGCGTTCTTGAACAAAAAGCTTAGCCAATACGTCCTAATTTTCAGTAGCGCAATTAAATAGTCTATCAAAACTAAACAGCGTCCATTATTCGGTATGCAATGCGTTTAAATGACTCATTTCTCTTTATAACTCATTTTAAACATCCGTATTCAAACTTGCCATTACCGCTTTTAATGTCAGATTGCCCTTTATGGCTTTATAATATTCCTGTTTCGTTCACTGACTTCCTTTTGCTTGGCGAAGTAATTTTGAGTATAAGAGAGAAGCGTACAGGTGTATTAAGAGCAGCCAACCCGAGATATTTTCTATGTAATCGCTTTTTGTGATTTCACGTTATTTCACATCTTTTTCATCAATTCGTGCATTATGGCGACACTTGGGGGAGGCCTATGTCCAACAGTGGACGTCTATCGGCTGAAATAATGATGATGGTGATGATGATGATGACACATCATTTTCTGGATAATTCGAAAAAACAGATATCTTGTGGATATTATCTAGGTTTCTATTGAAATCAAAACATAAAATGTAAAACTAATTCAGTCCCTTTAGTGGGACTTGTGAAAGTCTTATATTTTTTGTGAACTTTGGCCCTTCATAAAGCAGTCGTAAATTAAAAATACAAGAAATATGTGTATATTATAATTTATTATTGCGATTATAAGCGATGATAATTGTCGACGATGTAGCACGCTTAACGCGAAGTAACCTATTCACTCTTGACTTGAAGACCCCTAAGTTGTAGCTATCAGGAAACACTAACTACGGCAGGGAATTCCACTCCTTGGTTGTACGCACAATAAATGTGTTTGCCTTTGTTATGCCTTGTGCATAATTATGGGTGGGAGGTCTACAATGTACTGATTGCGCAATGCCGTCGGTCTAGTGGTTCGATGATGCAATATATCCATAGAAACCTTGCAAAATTGACATTTAGAATTTCGATTAATATTTAATCGAAATTCTAAATGTCAATTTTTTTTCCGAAAACTTTTAAGGTGTAGAAACACGTATTTCCTGGACCTAGTGTAACCTTAAATGACGGAATTACTGAATTTTAATAGAGCGTTCAGGTGTTATATCTCTTTTTTCGCGTAGCCTTTTAAAACATGCTCACGTTGACGTATAGTCAAGTGGAGAAGGCCCCTCTTAAATGTACAAATGTTTGATATGTGTGTTGAGGTAGGTAAGTATGGCTGTGCAATAACGTTTATGATGACGATTATCGTGAAATGTCTACGTATTTTATTTCTTTTTTATGCCTTTGTACATCGAAGGTACGTAGGGCAAACTTAATGACATGAGGCATTGTTACCCAGACTTGTTCTGTAAGAATACCTATTTTTTTATGGAATTGGAAATCTTGACTAGTTTGTTATTCTAGTGATTAGTGGCTCTGACTGCTATGGCGGAAGTCCACTCAACGAACCTACTTGTTTCGTGATGAGCACGATCATTTGTTCTGTGTCTGGGTGTAATTTTTTATAATATTAGTTGCTGTACACATAGCACAAGTTTTGCTTAGTTTGGGAATAAATGACGTTGTGTGAAAGTTGTGGAAAAAGTCTTTGCAGGCTTTAGTCATTACGGGACCTGTCATTTATGCTGGTATCTTTTTAAACCACGCGTTGAATACAACTCGCCGTTGACCCGAGCCTGGTCCTGACGGACGGTGAGCTACCTTTTGCTAATATGTAGGTAATGCTTATGACTAAATACCTAAAAACTTCGATAGGCACAGACCATTAGCAATGTATAAAATAAACTTTTTTTTTGTAAACAAAGACATATACGAGTACATTAATATTCAAAAAATTCATACACTTAGCTCACAGAACTCCAGACATACTGTCATGATCGTCATTCATTCGTCCGCGAACACATCAGTAAGGGTGCGTGTCCTGAAGGTAATCATGTATGAAAATTCAAGCGCAACGCATAAACTTATGCATTTCCTTGACCTGAATCTAATTGAATCTTTGGATTGGAGATTCAACCACAAACTTGAACTGTAATTTTAAATCTTAAAATATAGTAACTACTCGTATTACAACATTTTTTTCGTCAGGTTTTAACCAAAACAAGTAAAAATGCTTGCAAAATCAATCACTTTCATCTAACCAACGGCAACACAAATCGAATAAAGAGCCCCAAACTTTAAACTACATTTAATGAAATCAGATTCCATTTTCAACTATTCTGTAACGGATTCAGTGAATTAACAAATCTATCCACAGGCCGCTGTAAAGTTGAGACATCACTGTCTACGAGAATAAATTGCCCGAGTTGTAGCCCGCCCGAAACGGACCAAGCCCTCCTGAGGGCAATTCGGAGCAAGAAATACTATTATAAAGAACTTTTCACACAGTATTATTATACAAAGCCTTCACGTGTCACTTTCAAATACAAAAAGCCACAGAAAATATTAAATGGTTGTTCTTATTTCAAAAGATACACATATAATTCATACATTATAATTCATTCCAGGAAAAAATTTCTTTCATGAATATAATTCTGTCGAGTTTTTGGAATGTCAGAAATGTTATAATTATTTTAACTTAAAACTGCTTGTATAATTTTAAAGCATTAAACTCCTTTATTATGTTGTTTACTGTACAAGAACTTATTGAAACAACCTTAGTTGGCTTTCTAATGATGATATTATTATTTTGTTTTTATCTACATTTACCGTTTGATGCGAACACTATTCATAAATATTATTTTTAAAGTGTCGAGACTTTCAAAAAATAACTTTGAAATAAACTAAAATATGGCTTCAAAAAATTCTTTATCGCTGTAGACTGGTAATAAGGTCAAAACACTGGCGGCATTACTACGTTGTACTCGTATGACGATACTTGACCTTGAAAAAAAACCACTAAACATGACCAGTACCCCTAGCCAAGTTGCTAATCTGCAATAGTTAACGCTTGTAGAAAGCTTCAAATGTACGGGAATGACGTCGTCTTAACGCTCAGTCACGTGGTCAGAACAAAAGAATTGGCGGCAAGGTTAACTCGAAGCGTTCGGCGCAAGCGAAACTGTTGTAACTTGGCTAGGGGGGCAGGATAAAATCAAACCGATCACGCTAAGTAGTAACTAGATGTTTGAAAAGTTCCTTAAATAAAATTTTAGCACTTCACAAGTGAACCGAACCAAGAGTTTCAACTCCAAACGACTAGGTTCTTATGTTTCCGGCCCTGGAGTTTCTCCGGAGTCACAGTAGTAGATGAGATAGGATAAAACTTACACTAAAGGCCTATCCATCTCCCAGGTCATAGTGATCGAGTCTGATAACAAATCCACCTCTAGTTCAGGCCAAGTCAGATCAGGTCCAAGAGTCAGAGAGAGAATGGGAAGCTCTCACCTAGGAGATGGCCACTGATGATGATGATGGCCACTGATGGAACTAATGTCCTCACGCCCCTGCCGCCACCGCCGAACGAGATACTCCGGGCGTTAGAAGTCGCAGGGCGATTTTCGGCTACCGTAGGTAAAGTTTTGCGGGCGACAAATAATAGGTAGCTGTCCCGCCTTCCGATAGGCATCAAACCCAAGTCGACAGCGTATTGAGTTCCACGCGTGCCTCAAATAGATGGCAAGTGCCTGTTAGGGCTATGGGAACGTTCAAAAGAGTAACCGTGACCCTAAAAAGTAAAGGGCACAAGAGAGTTTTTCTCTATAAAAATCTGACAGGCCTTACGTTCCATTATAGAGCGAGAGAAGTAATTTGACGATTTTCCACCTAAAAAAAAACTACGAATAAAATATCTAACAAAAAAACTATTTAAAGCGAATGAAAGTGTGTAACCCCCGTTAACCGTATCCATAAGTTACAATACACTTGAGTTTTCACACCCAAACCTCGCGACTAGCTACCATGTTATCTTACAACTTTCTGGATTCCTCTCAGCATCATATTATTTTTCCTCGATAAAAAAATCCTATGGGGATTCTATATTTTCACTACATCATTCTAACAATCTTTCTTTTTTTAAGTAAGGCGTGAGATATTGGCTGTCGTCCAAAAACGACAACATATAGACCGCCTATAGATTAGACAAAAAATGTTCCTGAAATGTGACAAAAATAGAACCATAGCCAATATAAATAGAAAACTTAATATTAAGTAGGTAAAATAAAGGATTTCTACTTGTTTGTCTATTCTGTAGTCGAGTCAATAATGTGGGTTTTTTGAAGCTATTTTCGTATTCATATTTATGTGTCATGTTATTTATTTTAGCATATAGAGTTCTATATCTCAAAAGGGAAAAACGAAATCCTTACAGGATCACTTAGTAGTCCGTCCGTCTGTCTGTCTATCTGTTTGTCAAGACCCTTTATCTCGGAAACACATGAAGATATCCAGTTGAAATTAGAGCCATTTACTCAAGTCTGTTGTCCCATGAAGCTGTAAAAAAGTGAAACATCTAAATTAACGAATAAAAAAGATACGGCCGTTTATGTCGCAAAAAATGTACATTTCGATACTCTCAACAGAATCAAAATTCATAGGGAACTTCCCGTTGATCCAGAATTCTGAAATTTACCATTAAGCACGGTCTTAGAGCACAGATGCAGAAATAAATCTGAAAACAGTAAATTTATTGTTACCTACGTCACAAAAAATAAACTTTTTTGCAATTCGGTAAAAGATTTTACCATTAGAGAATTGTAGTTTGTACGGAACCCTCAGCGCGCGAGTTCGACTCGCACTTGCCCAGTTTTTTTAAGAGACAATCGGAAATCATTTTTGTTAGAAATATATTACTTCTATTTTCAAATATAAGACGCCCACATAAAGCAATATGTGATGGAAAACTTTTTGTGAACAATAAAAATGTATGGCAATCTAAAATATATCCATCATTTAATAAAACCACCCTATAAATACTCATAAATATTATAAAGGTGAAAGTCTGTAAAAGTATGGGTGTATGTTGATTATTCCTTCTTGCTCAAACGGCTTAATGGATTTGGATAGTAACACGGGTAGAACGTGTCCTGGAATTGGATATAGGATACTTTTTACTCTGGAAGTTTGTTCCTTTGGAATAATTTTCTACTTTTGCGCAAGCAAAATTCAAAAAATTCAAAATTCAAAATCATTTATTTCAAATAGACCATTTGCAGGCACTTTTGAATAGTCAAATGTCGGTTAGTCCAAGAAAAGTGAAGCTAAATTGCACGTTCCAAAGCGTAGATCTCTATGGAAAAGAACGTGCAAGAAACTCCATGGACACTATTTTAAATCATAATTATGTGTTACATATAATGCTTGGTTACATATTTCATGTTGATTCTATTATGTGAGCACAATGTAGATAATAAAATAAAAATAAAAATATGATTAAAAGATACAAACTCAATTAATCCACTGGCAGCTAAGAGATGACCAGTCTCGACTGACGGCACCCGTTCACGAGCATGACACGTGCATCAGCTCCACTCAGCTCAACCATTTTTAAGGGAACTGAATGACCCAATAACACGTGCCACCAACAGCGAGACATTTGAGTGAGCATGACAAACTCTCAACTGGCATGCTCGTAATGTCAAAAAAAAAAGCAAAGCCGCTGCCGGAAACTAGTCCCATACTCTTTGAACTAAAGTTCCTTTGGCATAATTTTCAATTTTCACACGAGCAAAGCCGCTACCGGAAGCTAGTCCCATATTCCTTGCACTGATTTTAGAGGAAAGATTTTAAAGGAAAAGCAATTATTCAAGTGTCAAGCTCTCGTCTCTTTGGCTTGATTTCTTGCCAGTAAAGGTTAAAGAACTAATTACGTCGGAGAACACATAAACGTCACTTTTATGCCTCTTACTTTGACGTTATTTTCTTTTTGGGGTGCCCCAGTACTCGCATACAAGACATATTGGTTTCTTAATAAAGCCTTCTTATACTCTTCTACCTTCCAATCTAATAGTTCTAAAGATGTTAGAAAAATATCGTGAAATTAATATTTTTTTTTTTTTTTTAATTGAGATAAACTAGTGCTTGACTGCGATCCCACCTGATGGTAAGTAGCGATGCAATCTTTGATGGTGAGGCGCACTAGTTTATTAAGAGCCTATTCACTCTAGCCTTGAAGACACCCAAATTATAATCGGACGGGAAGACCGCAGCAGGCAGACTGTTCCAGTCCTTCGACGTACGCGGTATAAACGACGAGGCGAAACGCTTAGTCCGGACCGTAGAGGTTTCAACAACGTAAGGGTGAATATTCGCCGTACGTCGGGTTGTCCGATGGTAGAATTGCGATGGCGGAATCAAGTTATGCAATTCCTGCGCACACTCTCCAAAATGCATCCTGTAAAACACCGAAAGGCTGGCTACCCTACGCCTATGCTCAAGGCTTTGAAGGTTGGACTTAACCAAATCTGGATCACCAATTAGCCTCTTTGCACGCCTTTCCACCGAGTCCAAAGCTGCCAGGTGGCATTTTGCAGCACCAGCCCATATGTGACTGCAGTACTCCACACACGAACGGACCTGTGCTTTGTATAACATTAAAAGCTGTCCCGGTGTGAAGTACCGCCGGACCTTTGCAAGAACGTAACATTAAACAATAAACGTAATATTTTTGGGTTTTGTTTACTGCTGGAGCCAATTCTCTTAATTATTCATTTATCGGTGGAGAACCATGGATACCGACGTAGCTCGAAGAATCGCCAAATTTAAGTGGCAATGGGCAGGGCACATTGCACGAAAGGTTCTGTAGTGGCGCCCACGCCTCCTTGGTCAGGGTCGCGGGAATCTGATGAATGCAAGATGTATAGGACCGGTGATTTTGGCGACGCTTGGGGGAGGCCAATGTCCAGTAGTGGACGGCTTTCGGCTGAAATGATGATTTATTTATCTTCTTCTTCTTCTTAACGTGCCGATGGCATAACAAAGGTTATTTTTAAAGTTAATTTCCTTGCCTGGCCCAGTATTCAGCGAAGACAATGCCGTTCGCTGACGTTGTTATAGGTCCTTACGTGGACAGGTAACAGGGCACATGACGTAGAAAGGTGAACATGGCCTGTGGAGAGACACCGCATAAAAACTCGAACCCAAAGAAGAAACCGAAGAATGAAGATCGTAACCGTCCGAGAACCCCCATCTGTGGAGACTAAAATAATTATTTCAAATGTAAAAAATTTTTTGGCGACTTTTTTTTTGGGCTTTATTTTATTTTAATTATTGTGATTTTAATTTATTGAATTTTAATTTATTGGATTTTTATTGATTACGTTTCGGAATTTATTTATTTATTTAACAATTCATGTACACACTTGACTTATATAAGAAAAGAGGACAGAAACAAAAAAATAGGTACATAGGTGATGCTTATTTCTAACGAAATCTCTTCCAGCATACCCGCGAAAGGAGAATTGGAAAAAAAGAGAAGTAGACACCGTGTGTAAAAGTGAAAGGAAAAAGAAACAAACAAAACAATTATTATAAGAATATACCTACCATATAAATATATATGTACTATCATAAATATAAACATACATATAATAGAATAAATATCGCAAAAAATACATACTGACCATATATATATTTTATAAATACATACTAATAAGCAACTATGACGAAATAGAGAGATAGTGTTCTTTCACCCTTTTTTTGAAAACCGCAAGAGTTTGGCAGCCCCTAATGTCAGGCGGTAGTGTGTTCCACAAACGTACAGCATGGGAAGTAAAGGAGTAGGAATAGAAATCGGTGGAATGGGGAGGGGATTGAAGGAGATATTTACGATGTGACCTGCAGGGAGCATCAGAAGGACGAGAAAAGGAAAAGCGTTCCCGCAGGTAAGAGGGAGTTTTAGGGTTGAAAAGGATGTTAAATAGCAGACATAATATCCGAGTGTTCCTGCGAAGTCGAATAGGGAGCCAATTGAGTACCTTGCGAAATTCAGAGACATGATCATACTTTTTAAGGTTGAAAACAAAACGAATACAAATATTTTGCAAACGCTCAAGTTTATTTAAAAGCTCCTCGGTAGCATCCAAATAACAGGCATCAGCGTAATCTATGATGGGCTGAATAAGTTTTTGGGCAAGGGAAATTTTGGTCTTCAAGGGCAAAAAGGTCTGAAGGCATTTCAACGAGTGAAACGTGTAGTGTACTTTGCGACTGACTTCAGCGACATGGGCAGTCCACGATAAATTTGAGTCCATGGTCACCCCAAGGTTTTTAGCCGTCTTTACGTAGTCAATCTGAACTCCACTCAACCAAAGTGGAGACAGCGACGCAAGATCCAACTTGTTCCGCATATACCTACCATTTATTGTTATTTAGGATTGTAATTTTATTTTATTATTATTTATATGCATTTTTTTTTTCTACTCTGTTTTCTAATATCTATGGGTTTTTAACTGAAATAAAATAATTTTTTTTTTGGGTTTACCAGTTTGGCAATGGCAACTCGTGTCCAGGCGATAGGCTCTCTGGCGGCTCGATAAAATCATCAAGAGGTTTAAGCTTCTCCCACCAAATGTAACATCTTTCCGAGATGGTGTTTCTATGAGGACTCACGCTTGCAACAAAACTTTTACGACTTTTAAGTCTCAGGGGCACTGAGTTGTAATTGTGCATTGAATGGTAAGGGTCGCTTTTTTATTTCTTCCTTTCCAAGCGGTTAGCTACAGCCTTGAGACTAATTTACTTTAGATTTAGACCAATTAATTTATTTAATTTTTTGTATCTCCAATGATTCCTTCTTCGTAACAGTCGTCAATAATTCTTCCGTGTATTTTGTTACTGAATCTAAGTTTTTGTAACTTATTATCACCAATACGATATTATATTACTTTATAACGCTCTCTTTGTTTTTACAACCCTCTTTTATTTAAAAAAAAACCGTTTTAAGTTCTTTCATGACACACGTTCTGGACACTTGAAATCGTCGGAGAGTTTGAACTTTTGATGCCCTCGCATTCCACCAACTTTTATGACAAATCGTTCACGGACCAAGCTGTGCGATCATAAAAGGCGTTGCTGATGTTAATGGAATTGAATTATTTACGTAAGTAAGTTTGTACGGAAGGAACCCTTTAGGCGTATTCAGATGACAGGCGCCGATCACGCACAGCACCCGCGAACGCGTTGTGCCCGCCTTAAACACGCTCACGCGCTGCATCCGCCTTGCACACGCCTCGCGCCCACTTATACTACTAGTGGCTGGACTACTTCGTTCACTAAGCATTTAGCCATAGCGCGGGCGCAGAGAAGGTGCAGAGCGCGGGCAGGGCGAGCGCAGGGTTGCCGGTTGGCGCGAGACGGGCGCGGGGCGTGCGAAATGCAATTTGAGATCTATTGATGGATTATAAGACTCAATCTTATTTAAAAATTTCTATGCGAGTTGGACGCGGGTGGCGTGCGCTAGCGTGCGCGTGTCATGTGAACGCGCCTTTCGATTCACACTAGCTCAGTTTTTATTCTAAGGCAATACCAGGACCCACAAACAAAACAAAAGCGCATCGCATGTGTGGCTTCCTAAATGAAACTACCAAGGAAATTGCGGTTACAATCTGTTTATTATTCACATAACAGGTAACCAAGTAGGCAATTAAAACGCTTAAACTATCGCTATTCGCACACTAATGCGCTCTTAAATCTGACACGGTATTGCAGTTAGTTTCCATGTGCTGTAATTTGGTAGCAACTTATTTAAAGTAGGAAAAAAAAACAAATTGTGAATCGAGCCATTACAACTATTATTGGAAGAAATACGAATAGATTGTAGCGAGAAAGAAATGCTAAACTCTTTTCTTTAATGCAAAATTTTAACAGGTTTTCACATTAAAATAGATTTAAAAGGAGAGGACTAAGAGGAGAGGTTTAAGAGGAGAGGGCGCTGCTGTGCGTAAACAAACAATCAGCTCCGTACAAATATTTCTTAAAAAATAGAAAAAGTGATTATTTACTGTCAAAGTGGTGTTTAAAATAAAGTATTAGTGACATATAGTCAGTGACATTAAAGTACGTGCTTATTGTTTAGTAAAATTGACAAAAACAAGTGTTAGAAAAATAACGACTCAAACATTCAAAAGTGACACTAAAAGTGATTGATTACAAATCGACAAAAAACTGGTTAATACTGGAGTACCTCAAAAATACTGAAAATATAATTGATGAGAAGGTAAATTATTAATTATTTGGTTCAAAAACATCCAAAATAAGGAAATTTACAAGCTATCTTTACTTCACTAAATGTGTAAAAGCACCATCTATGAAAAAGAAACTTAAGCAAAACGAAGATACTAACGCCATCTATTACCAAAAAACGAAAAGACGATTCCAATAGTATTGACACAACTCACACTAGTCACACTAGGTGTCGCCACCTGTACCTTCGTTCTAAACCTTCTACGAAAATTCGAGAGATGGCGCCAGCTTCCCTGTGTGCAGGATGCCGGCAAAAACTGCCTATACGGGAAAATCTTATTTGTTCGCTCTGCAAATGTAAATACGATCTGCAGTGTGCTGGGGTAACAAAAGAGTATTATCTGAAGTCGATGACATTAGAATTTAGAAACACCTGGAAATGCCAACAATGCGTCTGTAAAATACCAAAGACAGGAAACACTGATACTCCTATACGATCACAAAAAAGCCTTGAATGCAACAACCCAACTACACCAACACCTAATAATAACGTTACTATGAGAAAGAAAACTATAAATCCCAATAATGATTCAACTAGCTCTGAAGACCTGAGTTTGCTTGGTGACACCTTACAAACAGGGGATATTGCCATTACTGAACGCAACTCAAGTCATACATATGAAAATATAAATTTGTTGAACAACACAGTAGGTCAAATAAACATGCAAAGTTTGAGCGAATTAATTATACGACATCTGAAAGAAAATAATAAATCTATCATTGAAGAACTACAGAACACAATACAAACCGTGATTAATAGAACCATTACGGAATTGAAACTAGATTTCGACGCCAAAATGAATACCTTAACTATCCAAAATGAACAGAGGAGACAAGAAATAGAAAGCATCGATACTAAAATTACAACACTGCAATTAGAAAATGAAAATTTAAAACAAGAATTCAAAAAATTGACAACACAGTCATTCCAAACACCGTGCACACCTGAAAAATATCACCACAAATTAGTACTCTATGGCCTCAGAGAGTATTATGAAGAACCTGAATGTGTTCTATATAACAGACTGATAGAACTTTTCCGCGACATAGTCAACGTAGACCTATCAGGCTACATAGAAGACATGTATCGAGTAGGTAAAAAAGGATCAAACAATAGACCGCTTGTGATAGAACTACTCAGTAAGAGAATGACCAAATATATCATCAGCAACAATCAGTATTTTCAGGGAACAGGACTAGGTATTTCAGAGTTTTTAGACGCGAAATCACGAAAGGAAAGGGCTCAAATGAGAGAAGAACTATTAAAAGCTAGACTGAATGGACATCACGCAATAATAAGAAACCATCAGCTATACATTGATGGAAAACCTTTTCAGAAAAACCATCACAATATTAAACCTCTATCTCTGCATGAAACGAGTCACCACGAAAGCCGGACGAGTACGATGAACAACACTTACCAACCTGACCATATAGATAAGTCTAATGAACCTGAAAATTATACATTTCGCAAACAAAGACCTACCATTTAAAATACTTTACCAAAATTTCCAAAGTCTTAACAACAAACAACACTTACTAAACGAATTCGTCACCCAAAATTCTATATACAAAGCGATATGTGTCTCAGAAACCTGGCTCTCAGAAGAAAAACTAGACTTAATAAAGATTAGCGGCTACAAAATTGCATCATCGTACTGTCGCAGTACACGAACAGGCGGTGGCGTGTGTATTCTACTTCAAGAACATATAGACTGCATACATAGAAGTGATATAACAGATAAATCTATAGATTATGTACTCGAGTTATGTGCATGTGAATTGCCTAAAGAAAACTTATTAATAATTACTATGTACTATAATAGAAGGGAGGATGAAGTATTTTACCAGCAACTAAATGTAATTCTCAAATATATAAATAAACAATATTCTAAACTAAACATAATTATAGGCGGTGACTTTAATATTAATATATTATCAGAAAACAATAAATCAAATCAGTTCATAAATTTAATGCAGGAGTATAAATTTACCCAATATATTAAAAGCCCAACACGTATAACGCCAAACACAGCTACATGCTTAGATTTAATATTTACTAATCATAAATTCAAAGATATGTACACTACTGTAGAAGAGCTAGGATTCTCAGACCACAATAGTACAATTTTACATTTTAACTTGCCCAAACAAACAAAAAGAGTCACGTGGTATGTGAAAAAAAGACTTTACAATCACACAAATATGTTAAAATTCAAATCTAAACTGCAACAAACAGATTGGAATAATATCATAATAAATGGAAAAGATATTAATAGTAATTATGAAGCTTTTAATGACACCCTCATTAAACTACTAAATGAGTGTATGCCATTTAAAAAAATTAAGTTAAAATCTAAATATAAAAATTACTGGCTCACTGTAGGCATAAAAAAGTCTTGTAAAAATAAGAGATTATTAAAAATATTAATAACTAAAACAAACAATCCGATATTAACCCAACATTACAAAAAATATGAAAAGATTCTCAAGAAAACAGTAACGACAGCAAAAAAACTCTACTACAAAAATAAATTGACTAAATCAAATAATAAAGTTAAGACAATGTGGAGTATAGTAAATGAACGTACAAATAAAAAAATAGCAAGTGAGAAATGTAATATAACCCTACAAATGAATAATAGTTTTACATCTGAACTAAAAGAGGTTGCAAATATATTTAATAATTTTTTTGCGTCTGTCGGAGAGGCTCCGAACAAGCCATCCGGCAGACCGAAAGAACCTTCAGTTATTTGCCCTTCTGAAAATTCAATCTTCCTCAGTCCAATTGATCCTTACGAGGTGAACTCATTAATAAAAAAATTAAAAAATAAAAACAGTCATGGCATTGATGAACTTCCACCTTCCTTATTAAAAAAATGTGCAGATGAATTAACCTTACCATTTTATTTATTATTAAACCAATCTTTTGAAGAAGGAATTTTTCCCAATCTTTTAAAAAAGGCTCTGATAAAACCAATTCACAAGAAAAATAAAAAAACTGATCCCAATAATTACCGTCCAATTGCGCTCTTACCGACTGCTTCCAAAATATTTGAAAAGGCTATGTGCAACCGAGTATATGCTTTTTGCGAAAAATACAAAATATTTAATGACTGCCAAAACGGTTTCCGAAAAAACCGCTCCACTGTTCTGGCCGTTTACAAATATATACAAAAAGCCCTTGAAATAATTAATAACAAAAAATATGCGGTAGGACTCCTATTGGATATGACTAAAGCATATGATAAAGTACAATTTGAAATATTATTAAAAAAACTATATAGTATAGGACTCCGCGGAAAATGTTATGATTGGTTCGTATCTTATTTAAAAAATAGGGAGCAAATAGTTGAAATCGAGCATTATAATACCAACAAAAATGAAATAGAACTAATCAGATCCGACAGCAGACAGATTACCGCTTCAATCCCGCAAGGAAGCGTAATAGGATGTTTTTTATTTCTCGTCTACGTAAACGACCTGCCTGCTAATATAAATGAGCCATGTGTCCTATTTGCAGATGACATATCTATACTTACTTCATGCGAAAATAATTCAAACATAAATGAAAAATTAAACTCCATACTAGACTCCACAATAAACTGGATGACTGAGCACAACTTAGAAATTAACTTCAACAAAACTAAAATAATCCCATTCTACCCTCGCCAAAAACCACCAATAAATATAAACTTTAGCTTTAAAAGTAATAAATTAGAAGTAGTTGATAAATTCACCCTATTAGGCTTAAACATTGATACGCACATAAATTGGAAAATACACATCCAGAAAATAAAAGCAAAACTATCAAAATTCTCTTACGCTCTTCGAGAGATCAAAAAAACGACAGACCTAAAAACTGCACTAGCAATGTACTATGCTTATGCTTATGCATGGCTCAAATATGGAGTCATTTTATGGGGCAATAGTACTGACATACCTTCGCTTTTTACCCTACAAAAGAAACTAATTAGAATCTTGGTAAATATTGAAGACACCGACAGCTGTAAACCCCATTTCCAGGAACTAAAGATCTTACCCCTACCCTGTCTCTACATATTTGAAGTATGTAAGTTCGTGCGTAAGTATCCAGATTTCTTTACAAAAAGAGAAGATATACAAACAAAAATTATGCTTAGACATAAAAATAGACTAAACTTACCACCATCGCGACTAAAAATGCACTCCAATAGTACCCTTGTGATGTCCATAAAAATCTACAATAAGTTACCCGAAATTATAAAGAATTTAGACAAAGATAACATCTTTATCAATAAATGTAAACTTTTTCTTATAAACAAATGTTACTATAGCCTAAATGAATATCTAAATGACAAATTATAAATAACAATTTACATAATTTAATAATAATGACGATAAAAATAAATAAAAATACCTGACATTTAATTTACTTATACAATGACGTAACAATAATACACATAAATAAATTAATTTGAATAATGACAATTTAATAATAATTGTGACAAAATATAAATAAAATATCTGACAATTTATAAATGACGATAAAAATAAATAAAAATACCTGACATTTAATTTACTTATACGATGACGTAACAATAATACACATAAATAAATTAATTTGAATAATGACAATTTAATAATAATTATGACAAAATATAAATAAAATATCTGACAATTTATAAATTTAACTCATGACAAAAATAAATTAAAATATCTAACACAATTTATCAACCTGATACACAGACATAGTAATACCATGATTAATTTAAATAAATACATAATTTAATAATAATGACGAAGAAAATAATAATAATACCTGACATAAATTAGTTAAATTAAGACATTATAATAATACAAGGTGCAGTTTTAAAACTGCACAATATTTCAGGAGGTTGTAGTAAAACTCATAAATAATCATATAAAAAAACGATACCTGGTCAATAATCAGTAATACTTGTTATTTAATTTTTTAATTACTCTAAACTAAATCGATTGATCGAAGGCCGCGGGGGCGTGGCTAGGGTGTGGCGTGCGGGATGATGATTGGATGATACATTATTTATGAAACTATCGTTGCGAGTTAGTGTGTGTGAAAACGACCTTTATTGTTCCGTGTTTGTGTGTGTGTGAAAAAAGCGAGTTATAAAAAAAAAAAAAATTACCTACTTATTTTATTATTGATTCGGGTCGAGAATCACTAACATAATTACCTCCTGAAATATTTTGCAGCTTCAAAACGACACCTTGTATACATACATACATTAATTTTAACAATAACAAAATTTAATAATAATAACGACAATAAATAAATAAAATATACCAATACTTAGACATAATTATATAATAACATGCATACACAATTTAATTTAAATAGATATGCACATCATTTATTAATAATGATGACAATAATAAGTGAAATATCTTTATTTTATTAGCCTTCATCCTCTCTCCTAGCTTTGCTGTGCCCGACAGGGTCCATATTGGTCTTATCTATATTTTTATACCATCTATATTATGTACATATGGAATGCAATAAAGTATTGAGTATTGAGTAAAAAATCCTATGAATCTATTAATATTGTAATTTCGCCTCAAAGAGAAAGTCAAAAGTGTATGGAGCCAACAGCACTGAAACCTGCTAGGTCTGCGTATGGCGCCAGCAGGGCCGATACCAGCGGGTATCAAGGGTTGTGGGAACCTTTCTAAGAGTTACCAATACCCTGAAACGTAAAGGGCTACTGAAGGACACAAATGGGTTTTAGTCAGTAAAAGTCTGACACGGCTGCTCGCTCCACCCTGCAGCGGGAAATGTCATTTAATGATTTTGTACCCCAGCAAATAATAAAAGTCGAACAAAAAGAAACAGTATAAATACGAGTCGGTTTTAGTTAATAAAAGTCTTCCTCTCGCTTTACCAAGAACGGGAGAAGTAATTTGATGATAACACTTGTCAATGTCCTTTTATTGGCGGACGGCGAGCAATGGATAGCAAGTCGTCAATAGCGCGTAGTGTTCCGCGCGCGCTTCAAGAAGTTGTCAGCAATCGTAGGGGCTCAGCAGGGTCGAAGCCTATGGGCCCTGGATGATGTGAAAAAGATCCCTGGGGCCCTGGAACAATGGCAAAAAAGGAACAGGACTAGGTTTTTAGTGAGTAAAAGTCTGACACTATCTCCCGCTCCGCCCAAGAGCGGGGGATGTCATTGGATAATTTTCCTACCTAAGAAGAAAAAAAGGCCGATTCTCTTCTTCTACGTACTCCATTTCACACTCTTCTTCTTCGGCTTTTTCTCTGTCACTGCAGTGCGCCTATGGAACTCTCTTCCGCACTCCTTACGTGATAGCCCTTCTCTGGATGTCTTCAAGAGGAAACTTAAAGAGTATCTCCTATCACAATGACATAGTAAATATATGTATTTATGTTTATTTTATATTAGTATGTATTTATATAAGTATGTATTTATATTTGTAGGTATGTTTATGTATTATTATATTCATACATATTTTTTTTTTTTTTAATTGTGCATTGGATCTTACCCTCTACTGTGATTTCTTTCTATCACTCAATGGTTAGCTGGAAGAAAACTCAACTTTGAGTTAAGCTCGCCTATGTACACTCTGATGTCCACATATTTTGTTATTTATCATGGTGTACAATAAAGAATTAAAAAGGCCAGGAGCGCAAAAAGCAACGCAAGGAATACGAGTGGGTTTTAGTTAGTAAAAATCTCCTTCTCGCTTTACCAATAACGGGAGAAGTTATTAGATGATTTCCCACCTCAACATGTCAATGCTAAACCTTTTGGTGGCGGACGGAGAGGAATGGGTAGCTCACCATCCGACTGTCCGGTAACCGTCCTGACTAAGCCCAAGTCGTCGATGGCGCGTAGTGTTCCACACGCGCTTCATAGAGTTGTCAGCAATAGTAAGAGCCCAGCAGGATCGAAGCCTACTGAGGCCAAGGGTCTCCTTCTCGTATGAAAGGCAACGAAGGAACAAGAGTGAGTATTTAGTCAGTAAAAATCTGATTCGCTCTCACGCTCCGCCCAAGAGCGAAGGATGTAATTGGATAATTTTACCACCCAAAAAAATCATTATTATATTACTATTGTGTGTTTCCTAGAGGTGCTGTAGTGGCACCACGGTGCCAGGAAACACTATGTGAAACAAGATTGCTACAAATAGTAATACTCTTATCGGTTTTAGGTAAACCTAAACCATTGTACTCAAGACCACTGTTAGAAAATCTTTCTAGCAAATGGATTGAATGCGATTTCTCTGTTAATACTCTAACTGGAGTACTGGCTGATGGTAGTTACTCAGAAGGTACAGCTTAGACGCAACAATAATAATGTATATAATATTGGTTTGGATGTGACGACAGAGCTATAGGAAATTGCACAATTTTATCATTAATTGTGCAATTTAATCTCGGAAGTAAATGTATTATAAACTAATAGGTATTTCATCTTCTTTAGCTCTGTATGAAAATATCTATTGAAATAGCCAAACAAGATTAATTGTAACAGTCGAAGAATTTTTCCGGTTCCACTCTCCATTTTTTTTAAGGAGTTAATTTAACACTTGATTCTCCAATTTACTTTTATTATATTAGTTCACTGTCCATGTTGCACCTATGCACCCAGAAAGATGGACAAAGATTATATATTACTCACTGGAAGCCTCAGGGAAGACTTCGCCTTCGAGGTCATCCGTAGCGAAGGTGAAGTGACGATCTGAACAATTTGCGGGCTACACTTGGTCAGAGATCACGCAAGTTTGTGAAGTTTTGAAAGAAAAAGGGTAGGAGAAAAAATTTTATTTATTGTACACTGAGATTACTATATTTATAAAAGGAAACCTTTTCATTTAAAACGTACAATCAGCGGCCTTATCACACTCGGCGATTTTTGCCAGACAACCTAGAATGGATGAAGATTGCCTGGACACAAAATGGGGTTGCATTTGGTGCAAATATAAAAGTAAACAGAAATTAAATACGTAATTAACACTAAAACGGATAAGTACATACAAAATATATATAGGCAAGAGAATAAGTATTAAGACGAAAATAAGATCACAGAGACAAGTAATGTTCTTTCACAAGCCTTTTAAACACTGGCAGTGTTTGCGCACGTTTTATTGTCACAGACAATGCATTCCATAGATGAGCGGCCTGAACAGTCAAAGACTTATCCAGGAAAGTAGAGGAATGCATTGGCATTTCAAAAATAAAGCTCAAAAAAAAAACTTGGAAAAAGGACATATAAATGGTAAAAGTCTCCCACCTTTTCCCTGAAGTATGACAATATATAGACTGGGTTAGCGGAATAATGGACAATGACTCTGTTGTTCCCTAAAGAAAAAAACATAGAATAGAAATCAGTTGTGTAAAAGAAAAATAATGATGTGAAAAATCTTTGTACCTAGGGCCTTAGAAATAGTAATGACAGTTGTCGCAGAACAATTAGGCGAATCTGTCAGTTTTGTACAACAAGACGAAGTTTCTAAATTATCTTTGGACAAGGCTAGTTAACTTTTGCCTAGCAAACTTTTTGGGCTTATTAACATTATTCCTCGTATGTTCAAAAATACTCTAATTGACACACCCGTATAAACTTAGTCAAGTCTTATAACGCACCCTGAAGAACACGTAGGAGAGACAACAAAAACAATTCCGACAGTACATAAACACATTCACTGTTATACTTTAACAACTGAAGTTTTTGTGTAGAACTCGACAATCCAGTTTTAGAGTTTCTAAGACTTTTCCGTTAAGGGTCATTTCAAACCGAGACGCGATGCGATCCGACATACTTGAAGAGATCATGAACTAGTGTAGTTCATGGTCTCTTCGTGTTATTGCTATCGTAATTACGTCATGTGAAAAGGATAGTGCTATTCACCCTGTACAACTCCGTCTCTCTTACACTATTGGACTCACGTTGTTTTACGCTGTGCAGTGCAGTACCGCGAAAAGTATTGTATACGTATACCAAGTGACATATTCATATTTCGGCACTGGAATGTGTGTCTTTTTATATAGCCGATAAAGTATTATATTGTACTCGTATATAATTGTATCGCTATCTCAAAAAGTGCGAGCAGCATTACGTCGCATAGCAACTCGGTGTGTGCTGACCCTAAGTTTGTGGCTCACGACTGTAAAATCTCTGCAAGTCTTCACTTTGTTTATATCCCTGTTGTAAATTATAAACTGTGGGCGTGCATTTGTTTTTATTGTTGTCAACACTGAGTAAGTGCGTCTAGTTATGATTTGTTTTACTTTGACAGAAAAGATTTTTATTCACTCCTCTGTGGTCTTTTTTACACAAACCATGTCTTTTACCGACTGTGAAAAGGTTCTTAATTCGATTGTATTTATTTATTTATTAACTTCATAATCTAATTTAAAGAATTCTTTACATAATTGAAAGGATTGGTCCCACTTGATCAAGTTAGTGAAGGCATGACTTAATGCGACATTTTAATTACGTTTTAAATTTTTATTTGTTTATATAAGTGCATGTAGAAGCATAGCCGGTAGTGAGAGCACCGTAGCTACATACCTAGCACTGAGCGATGACGCGTTGCGTCGTAGCGGTCGTAGTTTATTGAGGGTGAGTTGCACCATTTAACTATAACGATAACCAAACCATAACCAGCCGTAAAACGGCCGCCTATTAGTCAATTCAACGATTTGACAACTGTTAACGGCTTTGTTATCGTTATAGTTAAATGGTGCAACTCATCCTTAAAGTCAGCGAGCGTAGCGGCCTGTCGTAGCAGATCAGCGATCCAATCAAGTGGGGATGTAAAGTGGGTCTATGCTAGAGTCGAGAACGAGAGGAGCACAAGCCGCGCTCAAAAGCTAGATGCAGCACACACGTTGGCGAACGATGAGTATCACGGCTAAAGTATCATAAGTAATCACTAAGTGATGAAATAGTCCACAATGTTCAATTTAAAATTACTGATTGAAATATGAAAATTCATCGATCATGACTGGCACTTATGGATCTCCTCACGGAGATCTAGCTTCATTAACTCCATTAGCTAACTGAATTCTATGATGATAATGACATTGGGCTCATTTGATTAGATGTAAGTGGTCTCAAAAGTCATGTTCTAACATGACTTTCGAGGGGTGCAGAAATTCTCCATGTGATTTTAACGTACCTATCGACTCTTTCCGATGCAAAGGGTGTAATAAAACTAGCTTTTGTCTGCGGCTTCGCCCGCGTACATAAAATATAGCCTAATATCACTCACGAATAAAGCTTTATCGTTATATATATATAACTAACGTAGAGAAAACCTATTCTTGTAAAAAACTGTAAAAATCACTTACGATATTCTACTTAAAAAGGGTCGATATGAAGCTACATAAAATATTCAGAACGAAAATATTGCTTAAGTTCATTCCAGGTATTTATTAGGCCAGTGAAAATTAGCAGCATTGTTGAAAAGGTTTTGAAGATCCGTAATTTTCAAAGCCACTGAGAAGTTAACAAGGACGTAGGCCTGTTTGAATATTATTATAATTTCAAGACTTTCGCAATTCGGTTTATATTTTCTTCGTTTGAAATCTAATTTCGACCCGCATGGCGAAGTTTCGCGACAGCTGTTCGATAAAAATTATAATAGTTTAGTATTCAAAGTGTCTGTGTCTTTTTAATAAAGGACCTTCTCTATGATTTTTTTGTAAGTTTATTGTAGATAGTGTCTTTGTTTTTTTTTTTTGGTTGAATATTATGGAACAGAAAATATTTTTTTGGTCGTAGTCAGCAACAGAAAGAACTACAAAGTAAAAGAGAAGAAAAGTACAAAATTATACAGGAAAATTGCGTTGAGCGTCACCAGGCCTTTGTTAAAGCCATTTCAGCATTTTGTTGGGTGTCAAATACCCACAAAGAGGCGACATATTGTCCTGATCTTCCGCATGACACAGGTTCTCACCAGCATATCACAAATACAGGAGGGTTCTTGTTTAGGATTCAAGCAAAAAACTTTTTTTTTTATCCAAAAGATACGAAAGGCTTTACAGTGCTTGGGCGGAGCACCGATGGCTCGTAACGTTTCATGCACGCCTCAAAGAGATGTCAATTTAATGTCAAGATTTCTTTTGTTTTGTGCGGAAAAATGTTTATAATTTTCCGAAATAAAAGTTGCCTGAGTTTCTCCTTATAGCATCAGCTATCTCATGCTGAAAGTTTCGTCAAAATTTATCCTGTCGTTTAGTAGATTAACCGAAACAGACAGATTTTAATTTTAAATTTTCATTGTTATTTATTTATTTAATCTTCATGCAACACATAGACGACACTATTTATTTATGTATAGATATAAACGAAAACTAAGTATACGCTCCAGAATCAATTGTATATCTTCTATTATACGAGCAAAAGTTTCAATAAGACAGGTCCTTAGATACAAAAGTCGAATACACCACAATATCATGCATATAGACACATAAATCCCAAGATACAAGGTTTTTACCCTCTTCTCCATACAATGAATTCAGTATTTCCACTTGACAAAAGGCTAAAGCATAGGGGTCAGGTCAGTTCGCCTTTTCATCCTGCCGTTATTTCCGATATCTCAATCCTATTTTCCTTAAGGATATTGGCTGAATATACGTCCTAAGGCTTTGCCGTGATAGAAGAGATTTAAAATGCTGATTCTATTTTGACTTGAAACCAATTCGATATAATGTCAGGTCCTTTGTTTCGGTACTTTTAACGCTCTATAACTGAAGGAACACTGTGGGTTTTATTCAGTAAAAGTCTGACACTGTCTGTCGCTCCAACCAGAATAGAAGAAGTCTTTTGATGATTTTCTACGTAAAAAAGGTCATGGTGACTCTTTCGACTAATCTTACAGTTCTGGATGTTACACCCAATATTACGATTTTTGAAATTATTTGTGAAGAATTAAAACTATTTATGAATTTTATACCTGACTATGCATGGGCAGTCAACTATGCTACTAACTTTTTAACTACGGCTAATCTTTTTAGCATATTATCAGGGAACTAAGGCCCATAGAGAAAATACACAAATATAAATCTTACAAAATAATATACTAATACATATTAACAAACAAAAACTAATCTATGCACTATTATATACGAGTACTATTGCATACGAACTGACAGCATTGTGTTTCGCTGTGAGGTCGGTATCGGTATCCTTCCAAGAAACCGTCGATACACGATACCCTTCAGCCAACCGGCACTCACACCACAAACGACTTGTTTGTGTTATACTGGAATGGACAAGATAGGTCACCTTTGATTTAATGGATAAAATCTACAAATCCGTGATAAAATGCTGTGGAAAAAAATGATGAGAAAAGATAGCATGAAGCAAAGATGACGATGATGATGAAGAAGAATGTTCAGATAAATGCGTGAAATTTAGAATGGCTACACCCACCATTCATCACAGCGAAATAAATTATAGTAATTACCGATAAAATGTACCAAAAATTTACTATTCAGTACCTAATTCTAAAATATCTCTACCTCCATCAGAATAAAATTATTTCAAAATTAAGGTATACCCGATTCTGACTCTCACATAAATGCTTGGGGTGACAAGAATAGATAAAGTGCGAAAAAAGCACATTTGAGAAAGTTTGAAAGTGACGTCCGTGACTGAAAATTTGAAAGAGAATCGTTTATCTTGGTATGGTCAATAAGGTCATACTAAGAAAAGTGATGAAACGTATGTTACTAAAAGAGTTATGATGTACATGGATGGAGAGAGAGACGTTAAAGGAAAGATGGATAAAATGTGTTAGGAGTGATATGAATGAAAAGAGAGTCATATGTCATGTATATCAGTCATGATAGAGTGATTGTTGGTAGGTTACAATAAAATAAAAAAGCGTCGCTCAAGTAATAGAAATGAGATAAGGCCAGAAAGATGATGATAAGATTAATTACTATTATTTTTTTGGTTCATAGATTGCTTTAGCCTTGCTATGGGTCACAATAAGCTCATAACATAAATAATAGCCTAAACGTGAGAGATTGGTCGCTAAAGGCGGGATGATGCTATCAATATGCTATTTATGTCATGCTAGCAAGTACTTAGTTATTTTTGAGACTATAGTAACTAATCGTAGATATATAAACATTGAATTTTTCTTTTCTATTCAAATGTAATTGGATATCAAATTATTTAACTGAGTGACAATTCAAATTAATTTTTACTTTGTACCGCCTAACAGTCAATGAATGTAGTATATCTTCGATATAGTTAACCGATTGCGACGAAACAAAAACTAAGTAATATATCAAGTTACGCACAATTTTAATGTAAGTATAAAAGTTATCTACATCGATCGTACATTTCCTGTGATGCGCGCACAACTCTACAGATTTATTATTTGTATAGATTTATTTCAACGAAATTTAACTTCATCCTTTTTATGTCATCACGATTTTTTAACATTGTTAATTATACAAACACTGTGCACACCTAAAAGATAAATTCACTATAATTACTTTTTCATTCGTACCAAATTTTTTAATATGTCGATGGTGTGTCAATAAATAAATAAAAAAAAAACATTCATTCAGCATTGTAAATACAAATGTAGCCTTTAAAAAAAACCAAAACGTCTGCATTTCATTCACCTTGTCTATCTCCCTTTTTGTATAACCAAGCCTTTATAAATGCATGATCATTGTCATACACAGTGGGTTCTAAACTCTTTATGGTCCAATCATTCTCAATTTTGGTACCGCTTTTATGAAAATGTCTAATCTTTGTTTAAAATTATTTTATTTAATAACGGTTTCATTAGGTGCTATATATATCTTTCCGCGTGGTTTTGAACTTCGTGTTTGGTCACTGTTGAACTTTTTTGGGTCGTAAGGTGATGTTATAATAGCCTAATACTGGTAATAAACTTAGTTATTCCGTACAAAAAGATTCTGACTGGTAGTTCCTGAGATTAGCGCGTTCAAACAATTTTTTTAAATCTAATCTAAATTGTACGTTTCAAGGTATATGGATTTTAATCATGTTGTGAGTTACAAAAATCATAACTTACAAAATTATTAATTACATATTTCTTTTATTATGCGAGCACAATTTAAATACTTAAATAATGAAAAAAAGCAATTTATAAATAGAAATTTAAATATAAATTGGAAATATTTATAATCTTCTTTATAATATTAAAATTGAGTACAATACTGAAAAGCATTCTGATCTTCTAGATAATGAAACTCTATAAATGAAGGTAGGCAAACAGGTACAATGCGAGCAACAAACTAATTGCATAACAATCAACCATTCCTTATAGAAACACAATACAAGAATATAAACTACAATAATATTATCAGACAAATATTGTAGGAAGCTGTAACAAGAAATAGTAGAACAAAACAAACCTGAGCAAAAGCCACGAAACGGTAATAATGAATAACATACCCATCTGTTTGAACAATCTGTACTCCACAAACGACCAACTGGACCACTAACTCAAGTGACGTAAAGCTTCTAAACTATACACACAGTTATTGCGTTTTACTGTGACTACGATAAGTTATAACTAGGACAATACGAAGATTTTATGCTTTACCCCACTGACTATAATAGACAGTGGTAATAAAAAGCAACCGTAAAGTCTCAATAAAACAATGCTTCTTGGTTATATACAGAAGAAGCAAATAGCAGCAAATCCACTCAATTTTTCGTGAAATGAAAATTACCGAAACACTTTTACACAAAATGCACAGTCAGGTGAACAATGAAACTGCTTTTAAACGAACCCAGTAGATGGCGCTGCAATCGGGTTCTAATTTTTTTTTCTAACAATATGCCAGGTTTTGGACAGAATGTCTGTCAGGACTACTCGTATAAGCATAGAAATGAACCAGAGCGAAGCCAGAGTGGGTTGTTAGAAAGGGATTTTTTTTAGATGGAATCAACCAATGAATACTCCCATTTTTTGGCGCAACATGAGGGTGTATCAGACTTCTACTAACTAAAACCAACTCCTATGTTCCTTCTTTGCTTTGCGTTCTAAGGCCCCGGATTTTCCATTCAGAAGAAAAACCATGGCCCCAGGCTGACAGGCAGCAAGCTTGAACCCTGTTGGGCCCCTACAGTTTTGCTGACATCTCCTTGAGGCGCGCGTGGAACATTACGCGCCGTAGACGACTTGGGCTCGGTCCGGACGGTTACCGTACGGCTAGACGGCGAGCTACTCATTGTTCGCCGTCTGCAAGCCCACACCTACAGTGGCTGGAAATCGGAATCAAGGTCCTGGTATCTGACACACGCTTCCGCTCGACCCTTGAGTGGGAGAAGTTGTAAGATCAATTTCCACTTTAAAAAAAAATCTGTCTGTTTCTTACGTCTTCATTTCTCAACAGCGGAAGGATTTACGAATAGACATAATACGTTGCTCGGTCAACGAGATAAACTACAAAGTTACCCTTCTGTTCCCATCTATACTGTGACACCGCTAGCCAGTTTTAGTACCATTCTAGCGCATCGGACGCTGGCTTGTTTGATAGCAAGCACACTAAACAAGTTACTGTGGGTCGATTAAAAACTGAATATGGAGGGACGGACCTCGGTTTATGCGTTTATTCTCACTTTATATCTGGCTTTTACATTTTTCGGCAATGTTTGGCACGATATAGTTTTGTGGTGGGAAATGCTTGGTTATTAAAAATTCCTGTTGAAACTGAATTGGCAACTTAAAATTTATCTGCTTTAAAATTGTTTGCACAACCATCCTTTCTATTTTGCAGTTTTATTTATGGCTTTTACTAACCAATATCTGAGTTCATCCTGAACATAAAATGTGTTATGTTGTGTTACGTTTGAAATTGTCTGAAGTCACATCGGTGAAGATTGTGAAATTAGAAAGTAGATTAACCAGAGTCATCATTCTCTTGCCTTTATTCTAGATGGGAAATCATTAAAAAAGCTCTCCTTAACTGACTAAAATTTACCGTATTTCTTCAATTGTCCTTTGCGTGGTTACTTTCGGATAATCCTACAACCCTGACAGGTTGCAGGATTATCCGGTAGCTCTTTGAGGCGCGCGTGGAACACAACTTACCGTCGCCGTCGATGCGGACGACGAACTGCCCTTTGCTCATCATCCGCAAACCCGGGCTTACAGTCGTCGGGAATTTCCCTGCGACTTCTAACACCATCATTCTCTTGTCTTTATTTCAATTAATTTGAGGTCTTTGTATGATGCCTATTTCTATTAATCGTTGAAAGATTAGAGCTAAAACTCACGAGTGGCATGTTAGCAATGGCAGAGATTACGGTCGATGCTTCGGCGGCAGCTTTTGACGCTCGACAGCCTTCGTCGACATTCCAACAAATGGAGATCAGCGACAGCCGTTGCGTCATCGGCGCATGGCGGATATCCCACCCTTACGTATAAAGCGTTTTGGGAACACATTAATTATGCGTACAGCTAAGGAGTGGACTTCCCTGCCCGAGTGTGTGTTTCCTGATAGCTACAACCTAGGGCTCTTAAAGTCAAGAGTAAATAGGTTACTTCTAGGCAAGCATGCTCCATTGTCGGCCACATCATTGCTTAAAATACCGTCAGATGAGATAGTGGCCAAACGCGAGTCTGACAATAATAAAAAATAAAAAAACCGGCCAAGTGCGAGTCGGACCTGCCTATGGAGGGTTCCGTAGCAGCAAGTAACATAATATAAAAGTTCATATAAAAGTTATTGTAGTTCATTGTAACTTTGATCGATATTTTAATAATAGTGTATTTTTTTAGACTTGACGTATTAAAAAAAACTACTTACTAGATCTCGTTCAAACCAATTTTCGTTGGTAGTTTGCATGGTAATGTACATCATATATATTTTTTGGTTTTATTATTCTCTTATTTTAGAAGTTACAGGGGGGGGGGGACACATTTTACCACTTTGGAAGTGTCTCTCGCTTAAACTATTTAATTTAGAAAAAAATGATATTAGAAACCTCAATATCATTTTTGAAGACCTATCCATGATACCACACGTATGGGTTTGATGAAAAACAAAATTTTGAGTTTCAGTTTTAAGTATCTGACCCCCAAAATTTATTGCTTTTTTCTGTTTTTGTGTGAAAATCTTAATGCGGTTTACAGAACACATCTACTTACTAAGTTTCACCAGTATAGCTCTTATAGTTTCGGAAAAAAGTGGTTGTGACATACGAACGAACAGACAGACAGACAGAATCTATAAGGGTTCCGTTTTTTGCCATTTGGCTATGGAACTCTAAAAAGCCGTCCTGTGTTTCAAGTGTAACTATAGATCGACAGCTGCAGCTACCTCTGCCGTTGGCGAAATACCACTCGTGTGTATGAACTCTTAGTCAGTATACTACAAGAATTTTGACTAAAATGATAGCTACCAAAAATCAACAGGTAAGTATAATAAAAATCGTAGTACATAAAATCAAATGAGGCTTGATTTTAAATATTTTTGATAGCAAGTGCACGTCGACACGGGTCAACGGTAGCCGTCGACGCTTCGGTGGCAGCTGTTGACGTTCGACATTCCCACAAATAAAGATCATCGGCAGTCGTCTTTTGTGTCAATTGTCACTATAGCTCGACGGCTGCCATCGAAGTATCGACATCTGCCGCCGCCCCCTTCTCGACGGCTACAGTTACCTCTGCCATTGGCGAAATACCACTCGTGTGTATGAGCCCTTAGTCAAAATACTGCTGAAATTTTGTTAAAAATTATAGCTGCCAAAAATCAACAGGTGATAATAAAAATCGCAGTAGACCAAATCAAATGAGGCTTGATTTTAAATACATATTATCGATAACAACCGTAATGTGCACGCACGAGGGATTTGATTTCACCCCTTTTCGTTTCGATAATAAACTGAATATTACACAGAAAACTCGCATGAAATCAGCATATATTAATATTTACTTAATAGACAGTGTGGATATTAAGATATTATTTATTATGACAATATGACAGGTATTCATTATGCCTCATTGGTCTGCTGGCGTGTGCTATTACTGAGCATCTGTCATGCTTCCTGAGTTTGACCCTCGTGTCTGTTAAATTGTTATTTGGTATCAGCACCGGATCTCGGATTTTTTACCGCTTGATAACAGAAATTCTCAACGGCTCCTAGCTATTGGGCATCGGCCCTGCTGAGCCCCTACGGTTTGCTGACATCTCTTTGAGGAGCGCTTGGATCTCTACGCGCTGTTGACTACTGAACTCGGTCCGGTTAATTAACGGAAAGCCAGACGGCGACCTACTTACTCATTGCTCGATGTCCGCAAGCCCGCGTCTACCGTGGCTGGTAGTCGGGGTTGGAATTTCAGTGACCTTCGTTCCCTTACGCGTGCGACCTCCTCCTTCGCTAGCATTACTGCTTCGCAGGAGGCGACAGCCTGCCATTCCTTCTCGCTCTGGATCATGCCGATTGCCTCCATGTGGACACGGCGAGATTTTCATCAAATATGAAGGCAAGCTTCGTGAATAAGTAATTGGGAATATCGCTGAGAGACAAACGGACAATGTAAAAAAAGAAAGAATATTTTTTTAGAAAAGATGTCTTGTATCTTATTTGTTAGGTAGGAAACTTTTCAGATCACCTGTGTACACCTGGTCCTTTCAAACGTTTTTGTCCTATTCGTTATTTGAATCAAAAAGTTTTGTGTCTTTTTTTTGGCAGTTTGACTATTTTGTAATTGTTTTTTTTTTATGTGAGAAATCATCAAATGACGCCTGACAAACAAAGTTGAGAAATATAAAAGAAATTGTAATATTCGTAAAAAACACTAAACACTATTTGTATGTTTAAGCTAGAACTACATTAGACCAACGCACACGTGTAACATACCTGAGTTGTACGTAGAACAACGTCACGTGGCGTGTATCAAATGTACTTCTACTAGTCTAGTTTCCATATAAAAAGTATGGAGACCGTCGTGCCCAGCCAGTAAAAGTCTGTGTCACACGTGTGCGCAGTTCTGCCTTTACTAATAACTCTGAACTGGGGCCATCTTTGCTTAAAGAAAGCAATAAAGGTTTATTGCTGAGAAGTATACCAATAACTCGTCCGACTCTGGTTGGAGTTGGAGTCTGACTTTTACTGGCTAAAACCCACCCTTATTTCTCCAGTTGCCTTTTGCGTTCTAGAGCCGTGAAAAGTCTTCTGATTCTTATATAATTAACCTTAGTTTGTATTATGGTTTAAAGTATTTGGCCTTTTCTGCAATGATCATGGACATTTATTTTCAAATATCTTTATTAAACATAAAAGTTAACAAAAATGTACCTTAAGACACATTAAAACTTATATCTAAACACTTTATCAGGCTAATAAACCGCCTTCCATCGCTCGCAATCGCCGTTTAATTTATAAAAGATTATTTTTGACCACTTATGAAAACAGTAACTTAGCTAGAAATTACAATATCAATGACATTTATGCAAATTATTTTGTTGACTTATAATTTTGCTAATTACTTGTGGGTGTGACAAAAACAATTATACTAATACTTATCTAAAAAGTTCACAGATGCCTCTGGTATCAAGAGTCTCTGGGCGATTCCCAGCCATCAAAGACAAGCAATGGGTAATTAGCCATCCAAATGTCCAATAAACCCCCGAGCTGACAACGGAAATATGATGAGACCATGGCCCTTGAATGCAATAGGCAACTGAAGGAAACAGAAGTTTGGTTTTAGTCCGTAGAACTGCGACTTTTTAGGGTTCCGTAGTCAACTAGGAACCCTTATAGTTTCGCCATGTCTGTCTGTCCTCGCTTAATCTCTGTGACCGTTAGCACTAGAAAGCTGAAATTTGGTACCAATATGTATATCAATCACGCCGACAAAGTGGTAAAATAAAAATTGGAAAAAAATGTTTTATTAGGGTAGCCCTCCTATATGTAAAGTGGGAAGTGATTTTTTTTTTTAATGTCAACCCTAACGTGTGATATATTGTTGGATAGGTATTTAAAAATGAATAGGGGTTTACTAAAATCATTTTTTGATAATGTCAATAATTTCGGAAATAATCGCTCCAAAAGTAAAAAACAATGTGTGTCCCCCCTCTAACTTTTAAACCATAAGTTTAGAAAATATGAAAAAAATCTGAAAAGTAGAACTTTATAAGGACTTTCTAGGAAAATTATTTTGAACTTGATGGAAACAACAGTTTTTGTACAAAAAAGACAAAAAGGTTGTACAAAATAATTTCTGGATTAAGTTCGTAGTATAATCGTATATGCAAGCATTTTTTTAAACTCATAAGTGGGTACACTTATTGTGACGGACGGGAAACTACGGAAGCCTACACTGAGCGTGGCCCGACACGCTCTTGGCCGGTTTTTTTTTTATTGATAAAAACTAGTGCTTGACTGCAATCCCACCTGATGGTAAGCAGTGATGCAATCTCTGATAGTACGCACTAGTTTATTAAGGCTTATAGTCCCTTGAACCATCTGGCCAAAATTATGTGGACGCATCTCTCGCACCCGCCTAGGCGGCAGTACGCAAACGCGCGGCTAACCTTTAAATCCATTTTCTTTGCGAAATATTGATTGATGTACATATGTAATGTTCACTTTGAAGAATATTTAACCACCAATTTTTATGTGTAAAAATGTTTCTAAAGATCCAAGCCATTTCGAAGGAGTAGGGAAAAGTTGCGAAAAGTTGCGAAATTGCTAAATATTTTTTTTGACAAAAGTATTAATAGCAAAATCTAATTTAATAATCTATAATAAACATATATTTTTTTCAAACCTATTAACCTGGCCGTTACCGAGAAGTAGGCTTCAGAAAGTCACAAAGAAGTCACTTTTCGGGCGCTTGGGCCTTAAGAGCCTTGAAGACACCCAAATTATAAAATCGGACGGAAACACCGCAGCAGGCAAACTGTTTATTTATTTATTTATTTAAACTTCATGTACAGTAATGGTACATAGGCGGACTCAATGCAACCAGGCATTCTCTACCAGTCAACCTTTGGGTTAAAAAAGACAACACTGTGGTAGGTTTGCACAATAAACAAATAACAGATGCTTAAAACGGAAAAATATAAAATAAGTTATTTATAATAATAAAATACCAGTCCAGTTTCAGTCCTTCGACGTTTAGTCCATAGTCCATACTTTCTCACTCTACCTTAAAGCAAGAGAAGTCGATCTTCCAACTAAAAAAAGGTACCTACTCATTCGTCTAATGAGGAGGCTTCGCAAATGGGAGGCTTGCATGATTAATACTTATAAATGTAGGCTGAGGAAGTAATTAAACACAGACATGCAAGAAACAGATTAACTTAGTTCGGGAATCACTTGGGTCAAAGCAAATAAAGTTTTTAAGTAGGATTGTCAGCTTCAAGTCCAATTAGTAGTATTTTATTTATTAGTAAAATGTATTTTTAATATTAGCTTTAATTCATGAAAGCCCAGGCGAACGCGGCGATCGCTCGCTCATTGTCTTTCTATTGTTTCCCTAATTAAACGTAATTAGAGACACAATATGTCTGTAGCCTTTCGAATCGGTATTTGAAAGGCTAAATGACAGACATACTCGTATTAATAGGCAGCCCTAGAACGCAAAGTATAACTGAAGGAACATCTGCGAGTTTTAACTAATAAAAGTCTGACACGCTCTCTCGCTCCACTTTGTATGAGAAGTCACATGATGATTTCCCACTAAAATAAAGGTGGTTGATGATAAACAAATTATAACCTTCCTCAAGGATTGAGCTATTAAATGCAAACAAATAATATTTGAAAAAATAATTGTTCAAATCAGTCTAAGGATATATCGATACCTATAATAAGAATTGACGTAAAGGACATATTTACATTTTAGTAAAGAAAACTGTTACGTCAATTGTCGTGAGGTACATTTTAAAATTTTAGTTAAATGTCCCTTACCTCAATTCTTATTACAGGTATCGCTATAGTTTTACCCAGTAACTGAGTTGGAGAGGTCTGATAGGCAGTCGCTCCAAGTATACACGGGTATTCAGCCGACCCCAAGATAGTTGGGAAAAAGCTAAGAGTTGTTCAAAGACTGGTAGCAAATCAGTGATTTCAAACAAAATAAAAATCAGAATCAGCTTTTTTATATTAGTTTCGTATAGTCATGTTTCTCTTCTACGTCCCTCGAAGTAACGAAAAAATGTAGACCTAGAATAAAAACTTATTATCTTTTAAAAACTTTTTTAGACACGTTGAAACAAAATCCCATCTGCCGCGTGTACCATCAATTCAATTTGAGTGGTTAGCCCCGTCACTCACAGTCGTAAGGCGGTACGCACACGAGAGAAAAAAAGCTACGACATTGTATTTCTATAGGGAATAAATGATTTTACGATTTAAAAGTTGTAAATGATCTTTATTTTGTAAGTAGGTTTTTACCCGTCATTTTTTTAAGCTATTGCATAGCTTCTATCGCGGGCCTTGAGCGTGGAGACCATCCCGTCTTTTTTTAGGGTTCCGTAGTCAACTAGGAACCCTTATAGTTTCGCCATGTCTGTCTGTCCGTCTGTCTGTCCGTCCTCGCTTAATCTCTGTGACCGTTAGCACTAGAAAGCTGAAATTTGGTACCAATATGTATATCAATCACGCCGACAAAGTGGTAAAATAAAAATTGGAAAAAAATGTTTTATTAGGGTAGCCCCCCTATATGTAAAGTGGGAAGTGATTTTTTTTTTAATTTCAACCCTAACGTGTGATATATCGTTGGATAGGTATTTAAAAATGAATAGGGGTTTACTAAAATCATTTTTTGATAATGTCAATAATTTCGGAAATAATCGCTGCAAAAGTAAAAAACAATGTGTCCCCCCCCCTCTAACTTTTGAACCATAAGTTTAGAAAATATGAAAAAAATCTGAGAAGTAGAACTTTATAAGGACTTTCTAGGAAAATTATTTTGAACTTGATGGAAAGAACAGTTTTTGTACAAAAAAGACAAAAGGGTTCTACAAAATAATTTCTGGACTAAGTTTGTAGTATAATCGTAGCAAGCATTTTTTTAAACTCATAAGTGGGTACACTTTATTGTGACGGACGGGAAACTACGGAACCCTACACTGAGCGTGGCCCGACACGCTCTTGGCCGGTTTTTTTTTTCGTCAATTAATACTCGATGAGGCCGGAGTTTCCTAGCTGACTACCCTGAGAAGAAACACCGAAACAAACTCAGTACAAACTCTTGTAGGTGAGCCATTGTATCAATCACAGGCAGATGAGTTATTTTGTGTAATTCATATCATCTCTTCTGCTCTTCAAACGGTGATCGAAAAACCGAAATCTTAAAGAATAATATCGAAGACATAAATGACATCGCGTGGCGTGGATCAAGTGTAGCTCTATAAGTCTAATTTCTAGATAAAATGTTTGAGTGGCCTGTTGGTCTAGTAGTTAGTGGTCCTAACTGCTATTCCCGAGGTCGTGGATTCGATTCCCACCCAAGACAAATGTTTGTGTGTAATTTATCTATAATATGTATATATTTAGAAATATATAAGTATGTTTATCAGTTGCCTAGTACTCATAACACAAGCTCTGCTTAGCTTGGAACTAGATGACGTTTTGTGATAGTTGTGTGAATATTATAATCATTCTATCTATTCGTAAAAATCTCATGAAAACCCACAAATAGATAGACAAACAGATCGGGACTCTGTCCTATAATATGTAAGAATGTTTTGACTGGACTTCTCGAACCTTTTACATTCGTGGCTGTCTTAAAACTCTCAATAATCTGATACGCTTCTACTAAGGCAGGTGTAATGTTAAAACAGTATTGAATAACAGCAGGTGGCCCAATTTCACGGGTCGACAACTCCCCACGTCTCCCAGACCCAGACCTGAAGTCGAGCATACCCGGTCTTTATTATCCGGTTTCGCATTCCGGGTAAAGGACCTTTATTTAATCAATGTTCCGATATTTACAGTGAACTGTTGAACCCCAACCCAAATATTTAATTTCATATTATTATATCGTTTAGTTTTATCAAATGAAATACAGTAAGAGCAGTGGTGGCCGAGTGTTAAAAACCCCGACTTTTGAGTTGTAGGTCGCGAGTTCGAACTTAGCCAGGCGCATTACTTTGTGTAATTTATTGCATCACCACTGTTCTTAAAACGGTGAAGAAAAACATCGTGAGGAAACCGGCATGTCCTAGAAACAAAAATTCGACATGTGACATTCACCAACTCGTACTGGGCCCGCGTGGTGGATTACGACCCATTCTCTCTCCTAGAGAAGAGGCCAGAGTCCGATAATGACATGAAAATGCGACGAAATTTAATTAAAAAATAATTTAAGTCTCTATTGAGCGAAAATGATTATAACTATGCGTTTAATATAATACTATGAAGTTATTCGTGGGATAAAATTATTAACAGCATTGAAACTTTAATCCAAGATTATTTCACACAAAAGAAATTAAAAAACAGTTTGCGGTCCCTGGGTATTAATTTTCAAGAACATTGAACGTCAGACGTCGACCTCTGATGTGGCACAAGGTAATCTTAGATAGAGAAAATGGTAGCTCGCGGTCCGACCGTCCGGTAATCGTCCGGACTAAACCCAAGTCGTAGACGGCACGTACTGCTCCACGCACGCCTCACAAAGACGTCATCAAACCGTAGGGGCCCGGTAGGATCGAGGCCTGCTAGGACCAAGGATTTGTTTCTGAAAGTAGAGCTCGGCCCTGGTATGAAAGGCAACGAAGGTACAGGAGTGGGCTTTTAGTCAGTAAAAGTCTGACAGACCCTCGCGCTCCACTCAAGAGCGAGAGAGCCCATTAGATTTTCCCACCTAAAAAACCAAATAAATCATAGCCATGATTGTGACCTTAAAACCACAGAGGTTATAAACAGTTCGTATAACTCCAGAGCGAAAACTTCACAAATCTGAATAAATGATGTTCCTGTAATGAACTCGGGTATAATTTAAAGTTAGTAACAGAAGGAAACAAATACTGGCTATAAAATAGCTGATTGGAAGTTATGAAGAAATTATTAACAAGTTTCAATAATTTTACTTGTTTAACGATAAGTTGGTTAGCGAAGAAAATTTTACATAAAATATTCTTACATTATATTATCCAATATTGAATTACTCGCGTAGGGTGTATTGTAGTCTTGTGAAATGAGTTAAAAGTGAATAAGACTATGGAATTTACGAGATTAGAAATTATTATACCTCTTGAAATAATTTATTTATTAAATGCTTTAAGGACACAAAAGTACAAAGACGGACTTAATGCCTTAGGCATTTTCTACCAGATCATCTTTGGGTGGTTCAGAGAAAAATATTGAGGGGTGCAATAAACAAGAGAGAGAAGGCGAATACAAGAATACATATAAGTACTAATGAACTATATAATAATAAATAAAATAAAATAAAATAATCTTTAATTCGGATTGGTGACATCCATATGGGTTAGTAAACATTTGAGAGAAAACTTTTAACCTATGTTAGTAACCTTAATAATTATCTATTTTAAAACAAGGTGGTTGTTCCTGAAACATCGGTGAACAACATCACCAAACAAAGGAGAATCGTACCTGTCCGCTATGGTCTTCAGGGTGGAGTTGGAGCTAGCCCGCACTCTGCAGTGCAGAGAGGCTGATTTCTGTCTAACAATGGCGTGGAAGCCATCGACGTGCGCCTCTGCAAACATATCTGATGCACTGCAGAAGCGGGGCAGCCCCATCAACATCCTGAACCCGTTATTATATTCGACCCGCAAGGCGCTGATACTCCTCTGAGTATAGTTAGTCCACAGGCTGCACGTGTAAAACACTTGACAGTACTATATATGATACAATTATACATTATATACTCAAATTAATAAACTACAAACATATCTGTCTAATAATGACTTTCAGTAGGAAACAGCCTGTGGATGTTATTTTACAGTTTGTATTATTTCATTTTCCACTTTTGATGGCTGGGAAATGGTTGCCTGGGAAAACCATTTAAAACAAATTTGCTATTGGGCTATTTTGATAGCTGACTCAATCTAAGTTCTTTAACTTTTAAGACTGAAATGGAAAACCATTCCAGTCTTAGTGCCTATTTCAAGTTTGAAGAAATTTCTATCAAAAACCGAATTTCTTAAGAAAACAGTGCTATGGAACGAACAGGCCTCGATCACCAAGCCATTTGAGCCAGCAAATTGGAGACACGTGTCTTGAAAATTTTAACGAACTTTAGGATCTTGAGAAGCATTTGGCTGGTGAAAATAAAGAAGTTTCAACAAACTAGGTCACATCGGATTTTAGTTTGGCGATTCGTTAAATTGTTAGTTTTAAATCGTTGGGACTTAAAATAAGGAATAAATACGACATAATCCTAAGAATCGTCAAACTTAAGTGGTAATGGGCACAGGGTAGATTATTCGCAGAGCAGATCGTCTTTGAAGCCTTTTGGCCCCTTTTTATGGTGGGGAAAATCATCCAATGACAACCCCCGCTCTTGGGCGGAGCGGGAGATAGTGTCAGACTCTTACTGACTAAAAGACCCACTCCGTTCCTTCTTACCTTCATACCGGGGCTTGAGCTCCCTTACGGATAACCCTGGCCCCAGTAGGCTTCGACCCGGCTGGGTCCCTGCTGTTGCTGACAACTCCTTGAGGCGCGCGGGAACAGTGCGCGCTGTCGACGACTTGGGCTTGGTCCGGACAGTTACCGGACGGCCGGACAGCGAGCTACCCATTGCTCACTGTCCGCAAGCCCGCGCCTATGGTGGCCGGAAATCGGGATCAGAATCCCGGCGGCGGCGGCGAAAACGCCGTTGCCTTATGCGTTCGGCCTCCTCCTTTGCGAGCAGTACTGCTTCGCAGAAGTCGGCGACCGCCTGCCACTCCTTTTCGCTCCGGAGCATGGCCTCAACCAAGGCCCGGAGTGAGAGGTCTCCGCCGCCGATCGCCCCAACGAGGGCACGGCGATGCTCCGCCCAAGCAGGGCACACCTCGACTGTGTGCTCCACCAAAAACCTTTTGGACCTGAATGCTTTCGCATAGAACCAGTCGTGTGATAAGCAGTGGTAAAACTTGGGGGACGCCTAAATCTAGCAGCGAGCCTCTTCTGATTGAAATAATGATAATGATTAAAAATAATCATTTTGTAAATCAGAGAGACCAAAACATACATACATATCAATCAATTATCAGTTCGCATTACAAGATGAAAAAACTAGAACATTGAGACCAAATAAAAATCTTCTTCCCTACTTTAAAAACATATCACAAAATAAAGTCCTTTGTCCTTACTAAGTACAATGCCAAAATTAATAACTGCAAGAAATAATCCAGTCCAAACGCTTGCAAATATTTTAAAATTCCAAGGAGCGTAATTCTGTCGAAACCACAACTTATGGCAACGCCAAAACATCATGAATTTTAACTGCTTTCCACACGAAATGGTGTTCATTGTTGGTTAGATTAAATTCCTAACACGGAAGTCTGAGTATTTTCATAGAAAATTGAGCGCAAAATAAAATAAACAGAAGTAACTTCTAGAAATTGGGCTATTAACGGAAAACTGTGGGGGTAAAGCTCATTGCAGGTTATGTAGCTATGAAGTATTTACGGCTGTGCGTAGACCAAGTTTTCTAAACTTTTATTGCTCACAGACCACAAACAGATTCAAGTTATTGTTGTCTGAGTTGCAGCTTGAAGCTCAGTTTGTTTAATAAAAAAAATAGCGAAAGAATAGGAAGAAAAAAATTATATTTGCTTCAAGTTATAAAATAATGCATTTGAATGATGAACTTAGTTGATGTAAATGCTTTTTAGGATTCCATGCCTTAAGGGTAAAATGAGCACCATAATGCTAAAAGTGATCTGCTGTCCATCTGTCTGTCACCATGCTATATCTCATGAACTGTGATAGCTAGACAGATGAAATTTTCACAGGTTATGTATTTCTGATGCCACTATAGCAACAAATACTAAAAATACAATAAAATATATATTTGACTGGGGTTCCCATACAACAATAGTGATTTTTTTACCGCTCTTTTGCTACGGACGGTACGAAATTCTTTATTCTTTATTGTACACAAAAATTTTAACAAACAACAAAACAAGACATTTGATGTACATAGGCGAGCTTAACCCACAACTGGGTTTTCTTACAGCAAACCATGTGAATGAAAATGAAATTTTGCATTTGAGGAACCTTAAATGTACAACAAAAGAAAAAAAAATAAACATATAAATTGAATTTAACTTAAAACTAAAAATATATCAAACAGATCAATATACATAACACACAAGTCCGACTCGCACTTGGCCAGTTTTTTATTTTGAGTTTAGTAACGTAACTATTGTCGATACAAAACGGTAAGGCTATGTTTTAAGACAAAGATATCCTTAACTATCTACCACTGCTATTCCTACCTCCAATAAACGACTCTATCAACCGAAACATGAGGGAACGGAACTGTGACGTGCTCACGAATCCGAACTGAGCATTGAAGTCCGAATGCTTTCACAGAATTAATGGACACGATTGACTAACTTCTGGAACATGGAGTGCAGAAGCAAGGAAGATGTGGCACTTAGTGTTGTGTTTATACAAAAATAAAACTATGAACTAATTTACATTAAAGTTTACTTTAAAGTGTCGCTATACACACAGGACAGACAGACAGGTTGCTGACAGATTTGCCTATACAGTTGAGTTATACAAGTAAACCATCATTGACAGCATCGTCGCTTTACGTCAGGTGAGATAGTGGTCCATGGTGTAGAGGTGTGAGCATGGTATAGTGGATGATAGCATAATTGTCTAAAGTCAACGTAAGTGACGTTTGACTGCACGGTTGGCACAGAGGTTGTGCGATTTGCTGCTGTGCTGCGTGTCGCGGGTTCTATTCCCAAACGGAACAAAAATATTAGTAGATATGGCCTACAGATAGATGTTCTAGGTCTTATGTCTAAAAAATCAAACGACATGGAATTTTTTGAAGGAAATAAAAAATCTGTTATTGGCAACGCGAATTTAAGTTATCCTTGTCACTTGTTTCTTGAGATGATGATAGTTCTACAACAGGTGTTGATCGTAATGGCTAGTGAATCAATAAACGGAGTAGAATATTTAGAATCAGATTTCTCTTACGATTCCAGATTTATGTGATTACTATATACTTATAACACAATTATATTATCTTTCCAAATGTATCCTACTTTTGTGATAAGATTATCATTAAAGACATTGAAATATGGATATTCTGAACGAATGTCTTTTATATTTTTATTGCTAAAAGTCTCCTAAAAATAGATAAAATCGATACTTTTTATAAGGTTCTTTAAAATCTCTTAATCAACCTTGATTATTGAACTAGTTTTGACTATATCAGATTACATTTAACCCTAATAATTACCCAAGTTGTTTGACTTTTTAGACAGACTATATTATAATGACACCGTTGACAGTTTCTCAACGCGATCCTGTCAACATGTCACCGAGAAAACTAAGTGATATTAATCCGAAGTGTGCTGTCAATTCATCCTGTGAAACGACAGTTCACTTTCAGCGCACTCCACCTTTCATAAAGAAATGTTAACAGAATAGACTGGCAGGATTGATACACTGACTTCTACTTTTTACCACACTGGACTTTTTTTTTTTTTTTATGGTGGGAAAAAATCATGCATTGACATCCCCCGCTCTTGGGCGGAGCGGGAGATAGTGTCAGACTCTTACTGACTAAAAGACCCACCCCGTTCCTTCTAGCCTTCATACCGGGGCTCAAGCGCCCTTTTGGATAACCCTGGCCCCAGTAGGCTTCGACCCGGCTGGGTCCCTGCTGTTGCTGACAACTCCTTGAGGCGCGCGGGAACAGTGCGCGCCGTCGACGACTTGGGCTTGGTCCGGACAGTTACCGGACGGCCGGACAGCGAACTACCCATTGCTCACTGTCCGCAAGCCCGCGACCACACTGGACTGGCAGCCGTCAGTGTTTTTGTGCCCGTTTGATGTTCGCCATTTTGGCGCTGTCGGCCGTTGCGAATGACTACGGTACTATAACTAGTAATGTCGCGCCGCTTACAACAAATATACATAAGATTTAATTTTTCACAGGTTTTATATAATTTCTGAAGCAGGAATAACACAGAATTCAAAGGATTTTAGTTCAAAATGCAAAAATAGCTCAGAGTACTGTATGTATACCGTAGGTACTGGAAGACGCAGCATCGGAAGGCCTCCAACAAGGTGGACCGATGACCTGGTCAGGGTCGCGGGAATCCGATGGATGCGTGCCGCACAGGACCGGTCGTTGTGGCGACGCTTGGGAGAGGCCTATGTCCAACAGTGGACGTCTTTCAGCTGATATGATGATGATGATGACTGTACATGTAGGTACACTTATCTGTAGCCTTTTGCATTATTACGTCAAAATTAGTTTTCTGGATGTTCGCGAGTGACGTTCCAAATAGATACAAAAAATTAGCTGTCAAAAATATGGAACAGCTTGTCTAGTGGTAAATAATACGAGGTCAGTGCATTGATACCATGCAACACCTCTCTATAGTTTCTACGATCATTGTTCTCTAACAAGTTGGCAGTCTCCTAATGGGCGTGTCAACGCTTCGGAGCTCTCCGGACAAAGATGTAATTATTGTCGTATCGAGTTTACTTTATTAAAGCTTCAGAGAAAATGATAGGACTGTCTTGTGCAAGATTTTGTTTCAGGACAATGCCTTCTGGGAAAAAAAATGGTAAGTAGAAATTTGTTGTGAAACTCGATTAGTTATATTATTATCTACTTATAATAACATAACTAATCGTTAAAGTTAACTAAGCCTTTGCCCGCGTACATAAAATATTATAGTCTATGTCACTCAGGAATAAAACAGCTTTTCATTGGTGAAAAAATTTTAGCTATCACAGCAGCACTTTCAGATATTACCTCCTACAAACATAAAAACAAACTTTACCTCTTTATAATATTAGTGTAGATTTGTCTTATACTTGGCCTGAACTTCGCGGAGGTTGATGATAGATTTTTGGCAAAGATTAACACATTCGAATTTAATTGACTCTGCAGTACCTACTCATCAAGACTTTTTCTATCTATCAAATTTTGGATCAAAAAGAGTGCTTGCACTGCAGATTGTGGTAGGAGTACAATATCACAAACACTACAATGTTTTTTTTTTTTTAATTTTCATTCAAGCATTTCGTTTTCTTAAAAGAAAGACATCTTTTGATTAAGTCTTTAGACGTTGTATATTCTAAACGCCTCTAAAATCACACCTCTATAAACGGGGGCGAAATCAAAATTTCTGATTTCGCCCTTTATGGAGTGGGAAATCATTTAATCACTTCTCCCACTCTGGGTGGAGCAGAGGAGCATATCAGACTTTAACCGACCAAACCCATCTATGTCTCGATCAGTTGCCTTGTACATTTCAGGGCGCAACTCTTTCGAAATTTCTTTCAGTCCTAATATATATCAGACCTATTGGCCATGTTTACTTTTGCTGGCATCTCTTTTTAACGCGCGTGGCGCCGCTGAGCTGTAGTCTAAAATTCACCTTTAATAATAATAAGGATTTTTGCTCGATCCAGCTTGTCCCTTGCTGCCCTCCCCCAGCGACGCCCTAAGCCGAGGCTCGTACCCCACAGGGGTGCCCTTAGCGTAGTCGCTTAGTTTATAAGACAATATAAGTAAGCCCTGGCTGGAGGCTTTGATTATCAGCCCCGCTAGCCAAGTTACAACCGTATCGTATCGAATTCCGTTCTCCAATCGGTAACGCTTCGATGTCAGCAATTGTAGAAAACGATAAGTGGGTAGCCATGTTGACGCGCCTGAGTCGGCCGCTCGTTCTATAATGTAGCGTGTGTTTATCAAAGGATGTAGCGTTAAACGTTTATTTATTATTTATTATATTCTTTATTATACACCGCATGAACAAAAAAGATACAGGACAAACATTATTCAAAATAAGTGTACAATGGGCGGCCTTATCGCACAGGGCGATCTCTTACAGAAAAAAAAAATAAAAAGAAAAAATTCATTCTATCATTTTGAACGATGTGAACTTGGCTACGAATTTTCTATTCGTTTGTTCCGACCACGTGAATTAACGTTGAGATGATGTCATTCCCATACACTTGATTACTTTTCGACTAGCGTTAACGATTGCAGTTTATCAACTTGGCTAGGGGTGCAGGGCCGCCACAGGCAAGTCCGGTTAAGCCGCCGACAACCTCCTAGGTTGACCTGCGAGGGGACACACACTAAAAAAAAAAAGAATTTAGTACTTACCGAACGGTAGAATGGCTAGTTACCTATTGTCCACAAGCACGCGCCTAAGATAACCGGGATCGCTCTGTAATTCCCGCCTCCCTGGTAACTGATTTCAACCCTAGCAATGTACCTAGTGAATTTCGAAGAAAATGTACGATACGTCTAAACGACATATTTGCATGGGTCGCACTAAAAAGTCTAACAAAACTAATACACTTTCGAAATTCGGTTGGTGCTTGGGACGGGCTAAGTCCACAAAGAAATGCAATACCCCACTTGACTTAGCCGAATGAAATGTTTGAAATTCTCTTTTGAACGTTTGTATGTATGGGAGATTTGTGGAGAAGGCGGATTGTAATACGGAGATGCTGTGATACAATTGTTTGAGAAGCCTTTCTTTCATATTGCGTTTTCATTCATGAATGTATACTATGTTCTGCATGTTCATCATTGCTAAGACTCCGCTGCTCGTCTTTCTGTCACCGGACTATACCTTAGGGCGTATTCAGATGACACGCGCCGACCACATATTTTTTTTTTTTTTATAATGTATAACTTCTAATTTTAAATATGTTATTTAAAGCCGTTTTTTGTGCATGTGGTGTTAACCTTTAATTAATTGTTGCACGTGCAAATGTTAACCTAGTCACTAAGTTAGAAATGTATATGTGTAAACAATTGTTAGTTAACCTAAATAAATAAATAAATCACGCACAGCACCCACGCATGCGTCGTGCCCGCCTTATTTTATTTAATCTTCATGCAACACAAAGTACATAGGCGGACTTTATGCCTTAGGCATTCTCTGCCAGTCAACCTAAGGTGGTGCAGAGACTACATGGTAGGCGCATACAAAGACAATTTATTATGAAAACACGAGTAAAAAGTATAGATATATTAAACCCGCACACGCGCTGCATCCGCCTCGCACACGCCTCGCGCCCACTTATACTACTAGTGACTGGACTACTTCGTTCGCTAGGCATTTAGCCATAGCGCGGGCGCAAGGCGTACGCGGGGAGGGCGAGCGCAGAGTTGGCGCGAGGCGGGCGCGGGGCGTGCGCTTGGCGTGCGCGTGTAGACCTCGTTAAATGCAATTTGAGATCTATTGATGGATTACAAGACTCAAATTCTTATTTAACAAATTTCAATGCGAGTTGGACGTGGGTGGCGTGCGCTGAAAGTGCGCGTGTCGTGTGAACGCGCTCTTATAAAATTTCAACTGTCTAGCTATCGCGGTTTATAATATAATCCGTCTAGCGATTATAAACCTAGCTATCATAGTTGAAATTTTCCCAGATTATGTATTTATGTTGCCGCTATAAAAACAAACACTAAAAACAGAATAAAATAAATGTTTAAGTGGGGCCCGTACAACAAACTTTTTTTTGTTTTATGCTTTGGACGGTACAGAACCCTTCGACCGCAAATCTGACTCGCCATTGACCACTTTTTTTTTTAAGAAATTTTTAAATTTTATTTATTTATTTTACAATTTATGTTCACACAAAAATAACAGAAACAGATAATACATAACAATTTTTATTTTTTTTCATAATTTTATTGTTAGTATGAGTATAGTAGTTAGTATTTTGCCTAAAATAATTAAAATGGTAAGTCTAATAACATCATCATCATCATCGCCAGCCTTTTTAATGTTCCTTTGTTGGGACTCAAGCCTCTTTTATAGGAGAGGGAATGGGCCGTAATACACCACGCGGGCCCAGTGCGTGTTGGTAGTAACATACTCAGTTAGATACTGTTAAACTGCATTTTTCATATTCTACGAATTTCTTATGCCTCAAACAAAGTATACACAATCAGCTTGCACAGTGAGCCAAATTTCAAGGAATCGATATATTTCCTACATCGATTCCTAGTTATTTGGCAATTTCATAAACCTAGAAAATTATGCAAGCGTAATTACTTTACCCCCTCTCCTAAAGATGAGGCCTGAATCCTAGCAGTGGGAACGTTAAAAACGCTGATGATGATGATGAATTACTTTATCCCGATCTCATTGTTTTCCAGAATATGTCAATGATTACCTAAAACTTCAGAAAATAGTAGTAGTAGTTAGCCCATTATGTCCCATTGCTGGGCGAAGACTATTTCTTTTCCACCCAAGTCTGTCCTCGGCCATAGCAGACCAGTCCTTTCGGTAGTTATCAAGCTCATCTCTCCACCTTCACCTTGGTCTGCCGCGATGTTGCCTTGCCTTTAATGGGACCCAATAAGTGGTTCTTTTAGCTCATAGCTTATCAGAAATGCAGCAGACATATCCTGCCCAATCTCACTTTAGAGTATCAGTTTTTTGGGTAACGCGTATTACCTTAGTTTTGATACGCAGTGTTGTGTCCCTTGTGGTCGGAAATTCGAATTCCCAGCATACTGCGGTCCATGTCTCGCTAACAAACCTTGAGCCTGGACTTCTGCTGAAGTATCAAAGTCCAAAGGCCATATCACAAGCTCTTAACGTGATCTTTTCGACGACCTATACTGAACTGTTAAAGGGATGCTATAAAGAGTGCATAGCTCTATCTCTTTCTCTCGCTCGTACGGTTGATAACACGTCATGGCAAGGCCCTTGGTTTATACTCCGTACGTAAGTATAGAGAAAATGCACATGTATAATAAAATCACATCCATAATCAGAAAGTAAGTAATGTACCCACTTACATTTTCTTTTATCCAGATCATAATATACTTACCTATGTTTACGTAGTTATTATAATATGATATTCTAATATGATCCTTTGCCGGTTGACCGAAGACTAGACGAATAAATCTTTCTGTAGCAGCTATCAATTATTCATGCTGTGTGAGACCGGAGAATATTTTGTAATATAAAGGTCAGCGCTGACAGAGAGGAGCATAGTATTATTAAAAAAAGTGCACTTATTTGCTTGAACTTGATAAAAAATGCTCGCGCATCCTCGAAGCCGCATGCGCCGCCGCCGCGCCGCCGTGCGCACGCTACTTCTAGTCAGCGCCCGCAGCGTACGCACATTATTGTCACTGAGTTCAAAGATCCCTCTTTGAACTCAGTGACAGTACTGTGGTTGTTGAACGTGATTTTTTATTTTTAATCCGAAGTTAAATCATATACAAACATCTCGACAAACTGGCATGTTTCGGTAGAATGGTAATCCACAACGCTTTACTTGCGCAGGCTCGCGAAGTCGCGCGAATGCTCTAGCATACGCAATACATCATTCGCGAGAATTATTCCTCTCTGTCTGCGCTGACCTTAAGTTGTATGTGTGGTGCCCTCACGTATATTTAAATGTGTGGAAGTCTTGGCTTCCTCCTTATACAAGAATACATTGAACTTTCAACTGTGCGGTTTGTTTAAGTTGCTCGTACTTCAGTAGTTCCATTGATGCTGCAGCTGAAAGACATGCACTGACGAGACGTCCAAACAAAGCGTCATCTTGCAATATCATTATAGCTCAGTCATTACTGACATAAACTCTAGAAACCACTCCTTTTTTTGTAAGGTTTGATTTTAATCAGTAAAAGTCTGATACACACTTCCGTTCCACCATGGAGCTGTAGAAGTCCTTATATGATTTCTTGCATAAAAAAAAAATAAGTGTGACTCGCCACGCTTCATTTTTTCGACGCTTTTCTGGTAGGCGCTACTGTCCAGTCTAACTTAGAACTGTAGAAAACAATTAGAAGATAATGTTCCTTCATCATCGCCATTATCGGCGCATCTACAGCTCAGTTTCCCCACTGATTGGCATATACCTCTTTTTTATGTGCCAATCCGTTCCTCTGCTATTTTCATTCAGGTTTGGCCCACAATGCCATAATGTTACTTGTGTAGCGATATTTATGGCGCCACATATGAACTACAAAAATACGCAATCCTGCAACGAACAATCAAAGTTCTCCGCGCGATTTGAATATATACGACAGCTCGAAATCATTTATTGGGCAACCTTTTCAACGGAGGTTTGCGGGACTTTACTCTCCGTTCCGCATACCTCTAAACTTGTAAATTTCTTTTTCTCTTGGATATTATGTTTTTGATGATTTATTTAAAAACTTTTTTTTTACTCTAGGACATCACACTGCCGTCTTAGTCGTCGTCCTACTCGCATCTGTACATTCCTTTAACATGATAGAATTATGTACTATCCAAATACTTATTTCAAATAAAGTTTCTCATTTAGTCAATTTGTTCTGTGGCTTCTAGAACAAAACGTAGGAGAAACCACATAGCATGTTATTCCCAAAGCGCCTATCGCCTCGATCTGTCTAGTTTCACGTTACTGCAGACGTATCCGCGTACAAACAATATACTCGTATACGAGATAACCCAACGCCGAAGCTTTGTTTTCCGTATTCTTACAACGCCAATGTAAAGAAAAATACAGGTTGTTTTTTTTTTTCAATTTTGCTCTGTGTTACGTTCATTCATTATTCGGCAAAGTTCTACCCGCATTGCAATATCTATTATCTTCTTAGGGAAATCTATATCAAAATCGTATGGTTAAGTTTAATTTATTAAGCTATTACATAGCTTCTATCGCGGGCCTTGAGCGTGGAGACCGAATCCAGAAATTCCGTAACGAAAATAACCTAACACCCCCCACTCATTTGTTTTTTGAGCGTGGTGACCGATAAGAAAACAAATGAGTGAACAATCAATCAAAATTCAATTCAATGTGTGAAAGTGTAACTTCAATTAATATCAAAGAAAAAAAAACAAAGGAAAAAAAATATTGCATAAATAAAATAAATAAATAATTATAATTGCATAAGTTGATAAAAATGCTATGCAATAGCTTTACCGCGGCAGTCCCCGAGTGCCATACGTCTTTTTTTTTTCTTTTTGTTTTGATTTTGGAAATGATAATGGATTAGGCATGTCACTGGATAATTGTAAACACATTTTATTTATAATAAACCACGTAACATAGTGAACTCTTTATTTTCAATAAAAATCTAATTTATGCTAAAAAACAGTAATTGTCGTAGTATATTTCTCATTGTATTTGAAACAACCTATTCAAAAATAGTCTATTTCAAATTCTCGCAAGATTTTTTTTATAGTGTTCAAAACTTTCCGTTAACTGGTAAAAGTAAGTACAGTAAAAATAAAACTAACAAAATTTGTAAATGATACAGATGCAGCAGAAGTTTGTTGATATTACGTACCTAATTTTAGTGTTTTGTTTTATGTTCAGCAGAGTAGACATAATATCTTATCAAAACAACAACAAAAATACGAGTTGGGAATTCACAACAAATCAGTTGGTTTTATTATTGTACTAGCTTTTGCCCGCGCGGCTTCGCTCCCGCTCTTCCCTACTTCAGCCTACTATACCCTACTATACCCTACTCTACCCTACCCTACTCTACCCTACCCTACTCTACTCTACTCTACCCTACTCTATCCTACTCTACCCTACTCTACCCTACTCTACCCTACTCTACCCTACCCTACTCTACTCTACTCTACCCTACTCTACCCTACTCTACCCTACCCTACTCTACCCTACTCTACCCTACTCTACCCTACTCTACCCTACCCTACTCTACTCTACCCTACTCTACCCTACTATACCCTACTCTACCCTACCCTACTCTACCCTACTCCACCCTACCCTACTCTACTCTAATCTACCCTAAAAAAAAAAAAAAAAGTAGGTCTTATGTCCGTCTCCTGGTTTTAAGCTACCTCCCCACCAATTTTCACCCAAATCGGTTCAGCCGTTCTTGAGTTATAAGTGGTGTAACTAACTGACTTTCTTTTATATATATAGATTGTTACACGACCTATGAATCATACTTTATCTCCTTGACTTTATTAAAAATTTTACTTATATAAATAATCTATTTAATATATAATGACTGTTGCTCAATTAATTTCAAATTATTTGTAGTAAACAATGATCAAGATCTCTGAATCAACCTTGATTATTAAACCAGCGTTGATTACATCAGTTTTTATTTTACTTTAATAATTACCCAAGTCGTTTGACTTTTTACTCTATATGTTTTGACTCTATAAAAGTGGTCCACATTAAAATACAGGATGTATAGTCGGGTTCATAGGTCGCAGGTGCGGCGCCGGGGTCACACTGCGGTTTCACCAAACAGACTCAGTTTATTAATAATTTCATGAAATATCTTCACGAGTGTATGTCGCAGGTCGCGACGCTTTCATTCTGATGCTCAAACTCTTAATATAAGAAAGGAAAATACTATTATAGTATTAGAAATGTTTAACCTTCTAAAAAGTCTGTTTCTTTTTTAGCCACTAGCTTTTGCTCGCAGCTTCGTCCATGTACATAAAATATATCCTATATCACTCAGGAATAAAGCAGCTTTATATTGGTAAAAAATTTTGCGATCTGACCAATACTTCCAGAGATTACCTCCTACAAACAAAAAACAACAAAACAAACTTTACCTACCTCTTTATTTTTTATTCTTTTTAAGATAATGTAGATTTTTATTTGCACTTTATTCCGTTTTTTTCACTCCCGTAGCACATTTCATATTCAAGGACCACTCAATTTTCTTGGGTAGGTATAAAATCGCTTCTTCAGGAAATACTCCATTTCCATCATTTTGACCGGTCTGTTGTTCTAGTGGTTTGTGGCCCTGACTGTTATACCAGAGACCGTGGGTTCAATTCCCACCCAGAACAAATGTTTGTGTGATGAGCACGATCATTTGTTCTAAGTCTGGGTGTAGTATATCTATAATATGTATGTATGTATAAATATAAAAATACCTCTGCACCGGGAACGATCAGGGGCGTGTTATTTAATGACATTTGACATTTTATTTAATTGTAAAATAATAATTGTTTTGTATGGAAAAAAAAAACAATAAATATTTAGTAGAAATAACTAGATATAAGTATGTTTATCAGTAGTCATAACACAAGCTCTGCTTAGCTTGGGACTAGACAACATTGTGTGATAGTTGTGGAATATTATAATTGTATTATTAGGTGATTATTATATTTGTGAAAGAATTTTCAGAATCGGTTCACTACTTTCAGCGATTACACCTTACATCCAGCAGATTGGCAAGTTTCAAATGTTTGATTACGGTGTAGCGGACAACCTTAAGGAATATGGGACCGAGTCTCCTCCTGAATATCCATTACATAAGATCACTTTGCCTATAGCTTTGTTCAGTGCTGAGAGCGATTGGTTATCCAGTGTTGTTGATGCGTCAAGATTGCAAGAACAACTTGTGAATCCAATAGAGCACTATACAGTGCCATTGAAAGAATTTGCACATTTTGACTTTTTATCGGCTATTGACGCACCAACTCTAGTTTATGCGAGATTACTGCAGTTGTTAGAAGAGGGTGTCAGTAAACCAAATTTTCATAACGATATTTTAGATAATAAGATTTAGAGACAATTTTATTTGTATATACATTGTTTTTAGTGTATGACTTCTTCATCTTAGATATGATGAATCATGTAATTGTTTTCATTTGGATCTGTAAATAATTTATTTTTGTTAATTTTTTTTTTTGCCGTTACGATTGCGGCAAAATGTGCAAGTCCGCTGACAATTATGGTCTGCAAACCTCGGAAGTGTACCTTAATCCAAAAATAGTTAACGACTATCAAAAATTGAATATTATTATAGTCAGTCGTATTTTGTAAACAGTTAAGATTTTTATTTTATACTTTTTAGTTGTGGTACCGTCAGCCAATTTGAAATAGTGTGAAAGTTCCATAGTATTGTACGTATAGGATGCAATCGTTAAAACATTGCCGATGCTTACCTTCCGGCTTCATCATCAAATCCATTCAATGTCCTGTAATGAGAGTTTTGTTTTGTTTGCATATCTTCGAAGTTCATCATTAGATCATAATAATATTTCTATGGGACCAATTCAGAAGTAAGTATAATAACTATTCAATGAAAAAAATAACTCTCATTTGGAGAATTATTTTTCTGTCTACAATTGACCGCGAAATAAATAAACGAATATCGGGTAAAATGCTAGATAAGAAAAATATGAAGATGTTTTATCAAATAAGACAAAAGCTAGCGTTTTCAAGGCAAACATAAAGCTGGATCCAAGCCAGATAGGCTGACGACCTCACAAAAGTTACTAGAGTTTAAAGACCCCTACTGAAATAAGAGTATTAAGAAGATATGTGTCAGGTTTTGTTACTATTATTTCTGGTCAATAACTTTGACGTCACCGTACACAGTTAGAAATACTTAATTAGGTACATTATTTGAATTTAAAGAAATGAAGATATCCGCAGGAGAACCAAGGTTACCGACGTAGCTCGAAGAATCGCCAAACTTAAGTGGCAATGGGCAGGGCACATTGCACGCAGAACAGATGGTCGATGGGGACGAAAGGTTCTGGAGTGGCGACCACGTACCGGAAGACGCAACGTTGGACGGCCTCAAACAAGGTGGACCGATAACCTGGTCAGGGTCGCGGGAATCCGATGGATGCGTGATGCACAGGACCGGTCGTTGTGGCAACGCTTGGGGGAGGCCTATGTCCAACAGCGGACGTCTTTCGGCTGATATAATGATGATGATGATGATTTGAATTTATAGATATTAACACAAAACATTTTACAAAAAAAAATTAAACCGACTTCAACGTAAAAAAGCACTGAAAAATAACTTTAATTTCGGAAGTCGGTGTTTCTATAATAGATAATCTTGTCTCTTTTTTATTTAACACCGACGTCCGAATTGTAACCAATAATACCACCGTATGCTCATATCTCTACCGTATGCGCCACCGTGTTCTCTGGGCGGTCCATACGATAGTTACACCCGGGCGTTTCTTTCGTACGAATCCGGTACAGGATCTTCCCGAACTTATCATGTCCGGTGAAAACCTATGTCATACGAAAGATTACAACGCCGTGTTATCTGTTATCCGTGTTGTCGTACAATTTAAAATGCAGTTATGACTAAAATAAGTTGTACCGTTGTAATGTTAGGTTTTCATTTTTTTGGTTTTCTTTTTTAACTTTTATTGTTTGCTGATTGGTGTATATTTTAGGTAATAGATGTTTTTGGTCACAAAGTCGTGATGTTTGATCGTGGTCAACGATCTCTCTCGCCGGGCCTCAGTACAGTACCTCTAGCCAAGTTGCTAATCTGCAATTATTAACGCTTGTAGAAAGCTTCAAATGTACGGGAATGACGTCGTCTTAACGCTCAGTCACATAGTTAGAACAAAATAATTGGCGGCAAGGTCAACTCGAAGCGTTCGGCTCAAGCGAAACTTTTGTAACTTGACTAGGGGGGCAGGTCTGGAGCGAGGAGGAATGACAGGCGGCCGTCTTCTTCTGCGAAGCTGTAATGCTAGCAAAGGAGGTGCCCACACACGCGAGGGAACGGCACTCACATCCTAGTCGCCAGGATCTCGATCCTGATTTCCAGCCAGCGTAGGCGTGCGCTTGCGGACGTCGAGCAAAGCGTAGCCCACCGTCCGACTGTCCGGTAACCATTCGGATCGAGTTCAAGTCGTCGACGGCACGTACTGTTCAACGCGCGCATCAATGTCAGCAAAACAGTAGGGGCCTAGCAGGGTCGAAGCCTACTGGAGCCATGGGTTTGCTTTAGTAAGGAAAACTGGGGGTCCTAGAAGGCAAGGCAACAAAGGAATATAGTAATAGGTTTTAATCAGTAAAAGTCTGATCTGGGAGCAGGGTTATCCGAAAGGGCGCGCGAGCCCCGGTATGAAGGCTAGAAGGAACGGGGTGGGTCTTTTAGTCAGTATGAGTCTGACACTATCTCCCGCTCCGCCCAAGAGCGGGAGATGTCAATGCATGATTTTTTCCCACCATAAAAAAAAAGTAAAAGTCTGATACGCCTCCTGCTCTGCCATCAAATTAGACATTATGCCATCAAATGTTGCTATAATATTAAATATCGTACATTAGTTGTCATTAGTCACCGAAACAACAATTTGCATAAATTAATCTCTTCGAAACTTGGGGCACCCTGACTATAATTTTTTTTTAAACCACCCAGAAGTAGGAGCCCTGCCAAGTTGAGTTTCGGCGCCCGTTTCTGCGTTAATATTGGGTTTATTTACTTACTTAAAGTGGTGGCTTACTATCACACAACGTCGTTTAGTTCCAAACTAAGCAAAGCTTATGAGTACTAGACAACTGATAAACATACTTATATATTTCTAAATACATACATGCACCCAGACACAGAACAAATGATTATGCTCATCATACATTTGTGCTGAGTGTGAATCGAACCCACGACCTTCGGCATAGCAGTTAGGGCCGCAAACCACTAAACCAATATGCCAGTCAAACTATTATCAAACTATTACTATTTTAGGTATATAATGGTTTATCTGGAAATAATTAAGTTTTGTAGGTAATTAAAACGTTACATATCTAATTGTCACTTTATATTAAATAAAAATAGTACAGTTGATGTACCTAAGCTGGCATTAGTGTAGGGTATTTTTTTGGAAAAAGATTTGGAAAAGATTTTTGTTTTGTTTTATGATTGAAACATGAATTTTCTGTTCTATGATTCAACAAGCTATAACTAGAGTCTGTCTAATAAGTAAAACGACTTGGATAATTATTAGGATTTAATGAAATCTGATGTAGTCAACAAGGGTTCAATAATCAAGGTTGATTAAGAGATAGAGATCATTGTTTACTAACAGAAGAACCTTATAAAAAGTATCGAATATAAATATTTTTTAAATGATTCAATATTATACAAAATTCCCAAGTCGGTTGACTTATTAGACAGACTATAGAAAGAAATAAAATAAAAAGTGTAAAGACGGAAGGAGCTACAATTAACAGCAATTCTGAACTCGACCATTCTTATCTGGTATAGTGGTCGTTTGTCTAAAGTCTAGGTAGTCTAAAATAAAGCATGTGTTCGTGCGGAGAGATTTATTACCAGTCTTAAAAACATTGGGAAGATAAAATGTTACTTCTTAATGGTAGTAAACAATGTTAAGTTTAAGAAAATGGAGTTTTATAAAGTTTAAAGTTAGAGAACACTGAGTGGTCAGTTGATTGCAAGTAGGTACTAAAACATTATTACACGAAGTGGTCTGCTTCCATCTGTTCCCCTATAAATTTATTTATTATGCCAAGAAAAATACCCATGTCGAAACCCTGACATTAATCATTCTTACGTAGGTATATATCAAAATATGAACACACAGAACAAGAATTAAGGAGTAAATCAACTTGTTTTTTTTTTTTTGCAATTTATACTTATACAAATAATTATTATAAAGAGGCAAAGTTTGTTTTTCGTTTGTAAAAGATCATCTCTGAAAGTATTGGTCCGATTGGTAACTTTTTTTCTCCGATAGAAAGCTGCTTTATTCCTGAGTGACATTGGCTATATTTTATGTACGCAGGCGAAGCCGCGATCGTAAGCTAGAATAATATAATTTTCTATCTTCTATCTTGCTTAAAACATTGTATTTATAGCTTATTATTATGATTGATTTTGTTAAAACTAAAAATAGCGGTTTTTTTCTGCACTGGCTTATCGTCTGAAGAAAAAATGAAAACTCAATTACAGCCCCACCGACTGGGTTCAATAAATTGTATTTTCAAACCATCCACCAGCTCCAATACACAGACAAAATTTCATCCAAATAGGCCAAGCTGTCTAGAAAGAGTTAGGTGACAAATACACATACGGAAGGTTTATAATATACTAGCTTTTGCCAACGGCTTCATCCGCGTGAAGGTAGGTTTCTTCATACTATAAAATAACTTTGGTCCCCCGTTTTACTCCCCTAGGGGTGAAGTTTCTTAGCGGATGTTTGCACCCTATAGAGAACCTACCTGCCAAATAAGTTTGTAGGTGTTTTTTTTTCGCTTTGGGAAAATCATCTAATGAGATCCTCCGCTCTTAGGTGGAGCGGGAGATAGTGTCAGACTTTTACTGACTAAAAACCCACTCCTGTTACTTCGTTGCCTTTCGTACCGGGACTGAGCTATCTTTCGAACTAGCCCTGGCTCTAGTAGGCTTCGACCCAGCTGTGCCCCTGCTGTTGCTGACAGCTCCTTGAGGCGCGCGGGAATAGTGCGCGCCGTTGACGACTTGGGATCGATCCGGACAGTTACCGGACGGTCGGACAGCGAGCTACCCATTGCTCGCCGTCCGCAAGCCCGCGCTTACGGTGGCCGGAAATCGGGACCGGAATCCCGGCGGCGCGGCGGCTGGGGCGCTATGAGGACCGCCGCGCGCCGTTGCCTGATGCGGTCGGCCTCTTCCTTAGCTGGCATTACTGCTTCGCAGAAGGAGGCGACCGCCTGCAGTTGGTAGGTGTTATAGTTTCTGAGATTTCGTGATTAATCAGTGAGTGGTATTTCGCTTTTATATATATAGATAGAAGATATACTATCATAATCCACAGTCAAAAATTCAGCATCATACTTTCATAAAAGAAAATCTCATGAGAGGTCCACAGGCATTAATTTTAGGTCGAGAAAACAGACTGAAATGAATTACGAACGACGTCTGACTAAGTAATGAGATGGATGGCAGATGTAGACCAAAACTGTACAAGAATAACTCAAGGGAATCAACGTTTGAACATGAAATATGAATTGCTATATACAACATAATTTTTAGTTTATAATGCGAAACCCGAATAAAGTTTGTTCAGAATCAGTAAATGGCCCGTTGACTATGTAATTTTGCTGACATATATATCAAGCTTATAACTTTGCGAATTTTCATGATACAGTTATGAAATTTTATATATAAAAATACTAGAGACGTGTTTCGGGTTTCGTATATATCCTAAAAATTATGGTTGTATATATTTTTATACTTTTACGCAAAAATATATTCGCGTTATATTTTGTAGAACTTTTTGGTCCTTGCAATTTAAACTTTAAAATGCCATTATAAAATTGAATCTGACCATCATTTATCACAGATAATTTATTGTTAAGCTCTTATCCCTCTTTATTACTAAAAAACTCGTTATAAATAGCCTTTTCGGAGATAAGCCAAAACAGAAACAATTTTTATGAAATCGTAATCTTGTTTATCATACGCAATTAAAAAAAATACAACCGATTTCAATGTTAAAAAACACTGAAAAGTACAAAATAACTTTAATTTCGGAAGTCGGTGTGTCTATAATAGTTTTGTCTCTACGTTATTTAACACCGACTTCCGAAATTAAAGTTATTTTGTACTTTTCAGTGTTTTTTTAACACTTGAGTCGGTTGCATTTTTTTATGTAAAAAGTTTTTTTTTACACATTTTATATATGGCACCACCACTAAAAAGTACCTCTCAGCCAAACTTAAATACCTTATAGCCCGAGAGCATCTCATAACGATTCTAATAATCCCAAACACGGTTAGATTACATTAATTTACCTTCTGGCTTCATCATCAGATCAGTCCGATACATCCCCTCCCCCTTTTACTTCAGTCAGTCATCGACTACACGTATAAACAAAGCAGTTTTACTTGTTACGACAGTTCTGCTGTGATCCTATGAGGAGTTCTGTGCCATATCTTCGAAGTTCATGATCAGATCATAACAATATTTTTATGGGACCAACTTGGAAGAACCTTTCAATCAAAAAAAGAATTTTCAAAATCGGTCCACTATTGACCGAGATATCGGTGAACATACATAAAAAAACCATACATTCAGCCGAACATAGAACCTTCTCCTTTTCGAAGTCGGTTATCAATTTTTTTCTGACGATAAGCCAGCTTTCCGACAGGACTACATCTGTCGGTACTATTAGGACCTCCTAGCGGTCCCGACAGATACGAGATGTATGTATTGATGTACCTATTGGTACATACATCTTGTCTTCCTCCATCATAGTGGGTGGTAGGCCCACAAGTAGACGTACAAGCTTCAATACCATGCGTGTTTGGTAAAACTCATTTAGTTTTGCACAGTGTTCCAAGTACAAACTGGCCTGCAAATTAAAAACTAATAAAACTTGTGCGTATAATAGGCCCATTAGATAGTATAACACAGCAATTTTACCTCAAAGCTAATTCAAAACGATATGTGTGAGCAGAAACCTAACAAGCTAATTCAGCTGCAAGTTCCACAACAATACGCCATATAGCCGGCAAGTAAATGCCATTCGTACGTGCAGCCCATGCATACGGCTTACGAACAATGCGACTGACACAACGTAGCCTATCATAATAGCAACATGTCTTACTGATGTGTCTACGTGATTTAGTTTTGCGAGAGAGTAGTCTTTAGTAGTGAAATGGTAGTTTTCATGGAATATTATCTAGAATTTTCTGCTGGATGATGCAGATAGCTAAAGTCTGATAAAAAAAATCGTAAATAATTCTATGTGTCAAAATGCTGTGGGATATGAGTGTCGTTATGGTCCAGTGGTTAAGGCACCAGCCTTTCATGCATAAGAGTTCAAAAGTTCGAGTTTTTGGTTCGAAACCGAGCACTTACCAATGTGATTGTCTAGTATCTTTATGATTAATAATATATTATATTCAAAATTTCATAACTGTATCATGATAAACCACAAACTAAAGTGATAAGCTTGTTATGTTACCTCATTATCCGCACAAATACATGGTCATCGGACCATCCAGCGGTATCTTCTCATCCCACATACCACAGTGTCTCAAGACAAAAGCCTATGACCAGTGTGTGTTGCTAGTGATGACATATGGATCCGAAACGTGGTCGCTCACAATGGGCCTCATCAGAAGGCTTAAAGTCACTCAAAGAGCGATGTAAAGGGCTATGCTCGGATTTTTCTTGCATGGTCGAGTCAGAAATGAAGATATCCGCAGGAGAACCAAGGTTGCTGACATAGCACGAAGAATTGCCAAACTTAAGTGGCAATGGGCAGGGCACATTGCTCGTAGAACAGATGGCCGTTGGGGCCGAAAAGTTCTGGAGTGGCGACCGCGCACCGGAAAACGCAGCATTGGAAGGCCTCCTACAAGGTAGTCCGATGACTTGGTGAAGGTTGCGGAAATCCGATGGATGCGAGACGCACAGGATCGTGCATTGTGGCGACGCTTGGGGAGCCCTATATCCAATAGTGGACGTCTATCAGCTGAGATGATGATGATGATGATGGACCATCCAACTGACTGAGAGGATGTTTTACTCCCGCACCCAGCTGTGTACTGGCGTTTAATGCCTGCTATGACCTACCGTGACCTGTGTTGTACTTACTATTGGCAGTGTCCAACGTGTGATCTTGGTTAAATTATTTTTGGAAAAAAAAATACGGTGTAAAAATTATTGGAATCGATTCAGTTACTGATTTTAAACAAACTTTAATCAGGTTTCGCATAAATACTAAAAATAATGTTTTACATTAGGTACTTAATCTAATGAAATTATTAAATTGTACATTTTCAGTATCTACGCCCCAAGAATGAGAAATAAGGGACCTTTCCTCTTCATTTCCCAATAGGTTTCCGAATGCCTTGGTCTTAATTGCTACATATATTTTTTTATACCGCGCCACAGTCAATATAAATGTTCGGTACTTTTCTACAAAGGTTTACACCAAGCAAATTGGAACCAAGCTAAGTTGTGATGCCGCTTTCAGCTAATCAATAAGTTTATTTGAACTAATCCATTTGGGAAGAAATGAAATATTATGTACCTCTAATGATGACGACACTGTAACGAGATAAGTTCAAGAATTGCATACTAAAATCTGCTTTCTCCTTTTTTTTTGAAATACTGAATACATTTTTACAAAGTAGTTTCAAGAGTTCTTAAAGCCTATATTAATAAATCCTCATAGACTTATAGAAATATTTGTTTCAAATGTCCGCTATACTTTTCAGGATGATGTTTTTTTTTTTTATCGATGGGGAAAATCATCCAATGACAAGCCCCGCTCTTAGGCGGAGCGGGAGATAGTGTCAGACTCTTACTGACTAAAAAACCCATCCCGTTCCTTCAAGCCTTCATACCGGAGCTCGAGCGCCCTTTCGGATAACCCTGGCCCCAGTAGGCTTCGGCCCGGCTGGGCCCCTGCTGTTGCTGACAACTCCTTGAGGCGCGCGGGAACAGTGCGCGCCGTCGACGACTTGGGCTTGGTCCGGACAGTTACCGGACGGCCGGACAGCGAGCTACTTCAGGATGATGTTGATGTTGAAGTGTACCCTGCGCATGACGGGGGCGCATCGCTTGCACATAGTAGCATGAAAGCTACATATCAATTTTTGCCTTTGCAAACATGTACAGACTTAGTATGTAGTAAGATGAAGTATTAAAAACACAAAGTAAGCTTTCCTATGAGGTGAGACAAAACATTAAGTGACAAAATGTTAATAAAATTTAATGCCACTGAACTTTAACTAGATCACTAACACGACAATGTTATACTTTTAAAGTGTTTTTATCAATCATTACCTAATAAAGACGTGAAAATTATGAGTCTCGAAAAATTTGTTTGGTGACTATCTTATTAGGTGAATTTAGGATGGAGAGGGATCTACGGGTAGTGTTCAAACTTAACCCATGACTGGCTTTTTTTTTGAGGTGGCAAATCACACAGTGACTTCTCCCGCTTACATTGGTTTTCCTGAATAAAAGCACACCTATTTCCTTCAGTTGCACTTTGCGTTCTAGGTTTTCTTTTTCAGAAAATCAACGCGGCCCTAGCGGGCATCAGTGCTGTCAAGCCGGTCTAACCATGTCTGACTTGAAATCTAAAGAATAAATTCTGAATTGCATAAGAAATAATCTTTGCTACATCACTGTGATTCAGATTAATTATTAAAAAAAGGTAAAATAATAATAACACATATAAAAAAGTCACTTTTCAAAGATTGTCTTGATAATTCGATCTTTGTACGAAAACACATTATCTGTCTAATAATAGTGGAAATATATTTATGTCGGCTTAGCACATTTTTCCTTATGGCAAATACATGTGATATAAGATGGATATGAATATGTTATTTCCTTGGGCACAATAACAAAGTGATGCCCATAACCGTTTGACGGCTCGATTTTGATACAACCAATAGTAAGTAATAAGGATGGTGGTTTTATGTAATGTCAAAGTTATGTCGATATATAACTTATTAATAGGCCAGTAGTCATAGTGTGTTTGGTTTATAATCTATGAGATTAAAAAAATAAAAAAATCTAGTTTTTTCGTGCAGCATCTTTTTCGTTCAATCCGTAAGAAAAAAGATCGCATGTAGTGGAGATAAGATATTGAGATAGATGCGTGGTGTGACGAGAATAGATAGAGTGAGAAATGAGTATATTAGAGGTAGTTTGTCTTGGTATGGTCATGTAAAGTAAAGGGATGAGACGCATGTTACTCAAAGAGTTATGAGTGGATGAATGGAGAGAGAAAGGGAGGCCAAAGAAAAGATGAATGGATTGTGTAGAGTGACATGAAAGGAAAGGGAGTTAGTGATAGCATGACGGGTGACAGGACGGGATGGAAGAAAAAACGAATCGCGTCGACCCCGAATAATACGGGGCAAGGGTAGGAAGATGATGATGAAGTTCAATTCCGTAAGAATTTGATATTGAGATGAAAATAGTGTTAGACAATATAATCACGGTTTAAGAAACAGTAGCCTATAGCATTTATTGAAATAATTTTTATAATTGAATCAGTAGATAGGTACATTCTTTCATAGATGCTCTCCTACTGAATAATTGTGTTAATACTTTTAACAGTACTTTATCTACGTGTTCAAATTTTCAGTGACGTTTTTACTAATTTTATATAAAACAGTGACATGAATAAACCAGTAAATATAATATCTTTAATGTATGTACAAAATGCTATTTTTATTAAATGTGGCCGGATCTCAGAAATTGATCACTTCATGATATGGCGAAGTATAACTCTCCTGCCCCCCCAGCCAAGTTACAACCGTTTCGCTTGCGCCGAACGCTTCGAGTTGATCTTGCCGCCAATTCTTTTGTTCTGACCACGTGACTGAGCGTTGAGACGACGTTATTCCCGTACATTTGAAGCTTTCTACAAGTTTTAACTATTGCAGATTAGAAACTTGGCTAGGGGCACAGATCGTTTTAAACGTTAAAGTTTGACGATATTTCAAACTTCTTTTGGCTTACTTTCTATAAACCTTTTATTATCATTGAAGTCCTACATCAATGATATGACCAAACGAGGAAAGACATATCATCAAATGGTATCGTTTAAATGATTGGGCCAGTTATAGTTGAGAGACACGACTACTCTTAAAAAAAAAAAAAGTTTAAAAATAAATTTAAATTTGCCGTCATATCGATTTTGGCATGCAAATATTGTTGCAAGTTCATCATATTAATATTGATACACAATTAAAATTCATCGGCTCAAAAGATTGGCAGAGCGTACCTACTCTTCGTACAAGATAAACACATTATTTAAATCCACTTTCCAAACGCCCCGTGACCCAAAGGCTGACTTTATCTTGACAGTAATCTTAATTCATTTTTTGGGTTACCATTCAGAAACTTTGAAATTTTTTTTAAACCATTGCTTAAACGTCTTCATGAAATCAGAAACAGCTCAAGTATGGTGAATTGGTAAACCAAAGCCAACAATTACAGTGGCTCGTTGGCACAATTCAAAGCGCACTAAACAGGTTGGCACTACATCAGTGTAATCTCGTCTGGAACGTTCGGTACTGCGATGCTGCGTTGCCCTATATCTGCGGACAAAGTATACCTATAGGCTAATGACTCTTGTGTGTGGGTGAGTGAACATATCACCCGGTAATGGATTTGTGTGATTTGCAAACCGAGCGATATGAATCAAAACCTGTGTATGATATTGAATGTCGCTTTTCTCAATCACAGTAATATTGTATAGACGAAAGTTTGTGTGTATGTGTGTGTATGATTGTTACTTCTTCATGCCCAAACGGCTGAACGGATTTCGATGAAACTTGGTACATGGCAGATAGATTTTTTTTATCCCGGCAGCATGTTTCCTTGGGAAAACCTTCGATCACGTGAGTGAAGCCGCTACTAGCAGCTAGGACAATCATATTTAAACTTCACGTGGCGTTTTACTGATAACCTCATTTTTGACGTCAGCCAAGAAATTAAACCGTTGCGATTTTGAAAACGTGCATGGAAATCGCGTTTTCTTTAACGATTTAATTCGATCCGATTTTAATTTAGGTGTCTTCAAGGCTAGAGTTAAAGGCCCAAGCGCCTAAGTAGTGCCATAAAACAGTGACTTTCTGAAGCCTATACGTCAGTAACGGCCAGGTTAATAGATTTGAAAAAAAAAAATTTTTTGTTATCTATAGATTCATGAACAACTACTGATTTATTCGTGCGATTAATAATATTGTCTAAAAAAAAATTTTCTATTTCACAAATTTTCCCCATTCCTTTAAAACGGCTTGGATCTTTAGAAACATTTTTACACATAAAAAATGGTGGTTAAATAGTCTTGAAAGTGAACATAGCATTTTATGTAAATCAATCAATATTTCGCAAAGAAAATAGATTTAATGGTCAGCGAGATTCTATCCGGTCACAGCTGACTGCAATTAAATACACAGATATTCGTAGTGCCGCCTAGGCGGGTACGAGTGTTGTGTCCTTTTAATTCCGGCCAGATATTCAAGGGACTATAAGCCTTAAAAGGCTCTTAATAAATGAGTGCGCCTCATTTTCAACGATTGCCTCACCGCTTACCATCAGGTGGGATAGCAGTCAAACACTAGTTCATATTATTTAAAAAATATATATTTTAGCAGTGTGTGGATTTTTTGGTAAGTGTTGTTCTCAAATTGGCGATAGTAATCCGTAACGATTTTTTTAGAGCAGGCTTAGCCTTAGTCGATTTCGAAGCACTTCTTTGTATTTTTATACACGATTATTCATTCATCCTTAATGGACAAACCTTTGAGATGAAATTGTCTTTAGTTAAGTGGCTTGTGAGTTAATCTCATAAAAATATAAATATTTGATAAAATAACCTACTTTCAATAGAAATAGCACGATTGCATTCAGTTTTTATATTCATTCAAAGTTTAACAGTAACGAACACATTCTTCTGAATACTATTTCAGTTAAAAAATTAATTACTTTTACACAACTTTATTTTTATTATATGCGAAACCTGAATACAATTTTTTCAGAATCAGTAACTGAATTGATTCCAACAATTTTTACACCAAGTTATTTTTTTCTCAAAAGGCCCTAGTTTGGACTCCATGGACACTAAGCGGGGACGCACACAGGCCTCAAAAAAACAAAAACACAAAAAAAAGCTAGAAGCGGCCGACAAAAAAAAGCTAGAAGCGGCCGACAAAACAACTGAAGCTTGCGACACCTCACCCTCCCTGCTAACTGTCGAAGTTGTCCTAACTAGCAATTGATATTTTTCCAGGGCGACCGTTTTTCGGTCGGGCGTTAGCTGTAGCTTTAATTATGAATTAATAAGTTTTTAATATTAATCTTGGCTTATTCTTTTATTTAGTAGTGGCCCTAAAGCCCTAAGATACGAAGGTAGTGAGGATATGTTTTCCTTTCTTTTGCACTTATGCAAAACGAAATACGTGATTATCTTCTAAACAATAAAAGATACAGATACGACGATTAGAGAGAACTTTTCGAAATATTATAACACGTAGGTAATATCAGTGCAGATACGCCAGTTTGTGAGATACGACAGTTAGCGGGGAGGGCGACGTTGTGTCCGGAGAAGCTTGAAGCCGCTTCAAGCGTTTTTTGCACCGCCGCACACGAGCCACGAAAAAGGTCGCCTCAAAAAGAAGCTTGAAGCGGCGTTTTTGTTGTGGCCCGTGTGCAGGGACAGTAAGTACAAAACAGTTCACGACAGGTCCTAGCGTGCATTATGAGCCAGTGCACAGCTGGGTACGGAGGCAAAATAACCCCTCAGTCGCCCGGATGGCCCGGTAACCATGTATTTTTGTCGCTCACCAGGTTCCATAACTGGTTTATAACTTGGGTGTTTTACGTAATACAGATTTGAAATTTTTTACATAGATTCATTACATAAAAATACTAGACAGATGTTTCAGGTCCCATGTACTAAAAAGATCGTTGTACAATTATTTAGTTAAAAAAAAATAACCCACGTGGAGGCGTGATAAGACAGTTTTGCTAAAATAAAACTATACTGAACAGTGGTGGCCGAGTGGTAACAGCCCCGATTTACGAGTTGTAAGGTCCTGGCCGGGCCACCCAGCCAAGAGCATTACTTTTTGTAATTTATTTATTCACCACTGCTTTCAAAAGAAAACATTGTGAGGAAACCAGCATGTCCTAGAACCAAACAAATCGAAGACATGTGACATCCATCAACCCGCACTGGACCCGCTTGGTGGATTACGGCCTATTCTCTCCATTATCTCTTATGGGGTCTGAGTTCCAGAGTTGGGTTATAATACTGATTATGTTCAAGAGCGGATCAAAGATTTTTTTCTGTGAGAAGACGGGCAAAAGTCTTAACAATAACTATTAGAAATAAACTTGAAATATCATAACTTCAAGATTATTTCTAATTTTTTTTTACATATATCAAAATATTAGTTACATTTTCTCCTAAGTATGTATTGTGATGGAATCTCAAAACGGACCTTAAATCCGCTCTTAATTATGCTTATTAAAAAAAAAACTGCAATTCTTTTCAAAGCTAAAGAGATTTCCATTATCTTCCTAATTATTCATCAGCTTCCCTTAATTTAACACACATGTCAGAGCCTCTACGACCACCTAATAAATGGTTTCTACAGATTGTGTCCTAAATCGCTGCATTTAAGGTCGCGTCTACTCACGGCTTAAATCATGTTCATCGCACAAAAACTCCCTACATACTAATCATTAAACTCTAGCTAAGAAAATTAATGACTAAAGACTATGGTACATTTAATTTTCAGATAAATATCGCCCAGGCCTTACACGATGAAATATTCATGAAGACAATGTAATTTGCTACCAATATTGCTGCCTCTGTATGGTTCACGCCATAATTTTACTCTGAACATAACAACGGTGACAAGTAAATGAGTTTTTTTTTAATAAACGTACAGGGAGTGAATCTCCATGACAGAGTCTGTGTTTCCTGATAGGTACAATCTGAGAATTAATCAAGAAAATAATCCGAAACTTTCATCATTATTTCAATCAAAATATGTCCATAACTAATTCCAGTTCCTGCTGCCTTCACCAGTTTTATAAGTCCCTCTCGGTACACTGTACTGTACTCTATATAAATTAAAAATCATCTACAGTGTAATAAAATAATTATAAAAAGGTAAAGTTTGATCTTTTGTTTTGAAGGGGGTAATCTCTGAAAGTACTGGTCCGATTGCTAAATTTTTTCACCAATAGAAAGCTGATTTATTCCTAAGCGACATAGGCTATATTATTTTATCTACGCGAGCGAAGCCGCGGGAAAAAACTATTGTACAATAAAAAAGTATGTTCTACTCAAAATAAGGACTAATTAATTTTTTTTTAAATAATCTAAATCTTTAATTTCGATTGTAGCAGAAATTGTTTTAACAATTTCTCGAAAGTAAATTGCGTCTGCCTGGAAATTTTCATTGGTCTACCGAAAAAAAGGAGCGTACCGAGGATTTTGTAAACAGGCTTGTAAAAATGTTAACAATCTACTTTAGACATCGGCTTTCAGTATTAATTTAAGGAGACTCCGTATCGAATTCCCGTTATAATTTTATCGAGTTACGCCTCACCTACCGTAATGGCTGCTGATATTTATATTTTCCTTTTATTTTTTTCTGTTATTTGCTATTCCGCGTCAATATTGCGGAAGATTTTAACCGGCTTAATCCCCTTTTTCTTATAAAGCAACCAATCATGGATTCATTTATTATTATCTAATTTTCTTTCTATTCATGTTTAGTGAATTACTACAATACTACTTCAATAGAAATTCGAAAGCTTCTTAGAGTCATTCTTCAAGGCTTAGTCTCAATATTTCATTAAACCTAGGCAAACTGATGATAAAAATAGCGTTTTTCCTAAAAATACTTCTATCAAAAATAAAAGATTCCTTGTTTCCAAATTATTATCAATCAACATCTTGATTGTCCTATCAGCTTAACATTTACGTCTCGACTTGGCATTTTGGTTAACCAATAAATGGGAATAAATATTTCAAGGCGACCACAAAATTTCAATTGAGTTCCTTTAATACCATCCCCTTAGGGCTGCGAATGTCCCTGTAACCGACATTTGAGTAATGGGACGCCAAGAGTTGTCACGTGACTTTGAACCAAACCAGACATTCGACTGGAGAAAATTTACTTACAAAAAGTATTTGTTGGGTTGAACAAATTGGTACAAAGGAATTTCTTAAGATTGATTGAATGTATGTAAATGGTTTAGAATTGCGATATTTGTTGTAAAATGTTGTTAATAAAACAAATGAAAACTAGATTTAGGGTGAGTTGCACCATTTAACTATAACAATAACCAAACCATAACCAGCCGTAAAACGGCCGCCTATTGGTCAATTCGACGATTTGACAACTGTTAACGGCTTTGTTATCGTTATAGTTAAATGGTGCAACTCACCCTTAGCATAAAAGTATAAGCATAGAATATTCAGCCTTTTTAATGTTCCTACTGCTGGGACTCAAGCCTCCTGTCTCTCTGGGACTTAGGAGAGGGAATGGGCGTTTTTGAGTGCTGTGGTGATGAAATAAATTGCACAAAGTAATGCGCTTGGTCACCACTGCTATCAAAAACTAGATTTACAGACGTTTATTAATTTAAGTGCACCTTTAATAGAATGTCCTACGCGCCTCAAGGAGTTGTCAGCAACAGCAGGGGCCCGGGTTAGTTTCGAAAAATTGCTCAGCCCCGGTATGAAGGCACGAAGGAACGGGAAGGGTTTTTAGTCAGCAAGAGTCTGACACTACCTCCCGCTCCGCCTAAAAGTGGGGGATGTCATTGGATGATTTTCCCACCGAAAAAAAAACCCTTAATTAAATATTTTAGTTTGTGTCTTTACAACTGTGCCATCTACATTATACGAAAAACAGTATAGTTTAGAGTATAGTCTGTCTAATAAGTCAACCGACTTAGGAATTTTGTATAATATTTAATCATTTAAAAAATACAAATATTCTGTACTTTTTATAAGGTTCTTCTGTTAGTAAACAATGATCTCTATCTCTTAATCAACCTTGATTATTGAATCCGTGTTGACTACATCAGATTTCATTAAATCCTAATAATTACTCAAGTCGTTTAACTTATTAGACAGACTCTATTATAGATATTTTATTTAGATTTGTTTTTGTAGACCGTTAATTTTAATTTTAACAGCACCATTAGCGTCACATTTTTTTTGCAAAGAATTACTCAAATAACTTCACCCGTTTCGCATAGAGTGAGAATGGATCTGAGGCTGTCTTTCCGTCCGATTATAATTTAGGTGTATTCAAGGCTAGAGTGAATAGGCTCTTAATAAACTAGTGCGCTTCACCATCTACGATTGCATTACTGCTTACTTTGATGGGATCGCAATCGAACTAGTTTGTATCATTAAAACAAAGTCTCTAACTGACTAAAACCCTCACGTGTACCTTAAGCCACCCTTTGCGTTCCAAGACCGCGCCAATTCTTACAAACTTTCCCGTAAGACAATTTTAATTTTAACCCCTCGTGCGCCAAGGGTTCATTGACCTGGAAAATTGGACCGTTTACGTTAATCACCAAAAAATAACAAAAATATAAAAAAAAAATCTGGGAAAAAGAAATAAAATAATAGATATAGAATAATATATGTAAAGAAACCAAAATTTTCGGCCAAATAACTTTCGTACAAACGTGTGTACAAAATGAAAATTAAGGGTTTTTCAAGGACATCCAAGTTGTACAGACGTATGTACGAGTACAATCAGCGCTCGAGAGGTTAAATCACTTTTCTACGCCAACACCAAAACTCTCAACTGATTTCGTACCGGTCATTTACATCAAAAAGCCACCGTTATCTGTAAGGCACTAACTGACCTGCCGTAACGTAATCACCGATGCCATCAGCTTTGTTTAACGCCAATGGCCTGATGAAGCGAGACAGATTGGTCCTTTGGGTCCAAAGTCGTGTTGAATTAAGCTTTACCTCCGTATTATTCAGTCGGAATTTCAGTCAGTGTTTTCGCTGATAGCTTAAGGTCGATCGTTAATATTTAAGTTAGGTACTGAGACATAATATTAAATTAGTATCTATACTAATTTTATTAAAACGAAAGTCGGTCAGTTAATCTACGCTTATATATATAGATATTAATATTATAAAAAAGTAAAGTTTGTTTTTATGTTTTTTTGTTTGTAGGAGATAATATCTGAAAGTAAATGGACCGACTGCGAAAATTTTTTCATAGATAGAAAGCTACTTTAGTTCTGAGCGACACAGGCTATATTTCGTGTATGCGGGCGAAGCCGCGGGCAAACGCTAGTTTGTTATATTTTCACACCTAAACCGAAACTTGGCACATGTAAAAACTATGATCTGAATAAGTATCAACCAATCACATAATTATATTTTTTAACAACATAGTAAATTCCCTCGGTTATTACTAGATAATAAGTTCTTTTTTAATATAATAACACTTAATAGACAACCGAAACCACGGTAAGAAACGAGTAGAGAATGACGTATCCGTATCCTATACTAGTCTCTCGCAGCGGCTTCACCCGCATAAAAGCTGAAAATAAATCCGAAAGTACATTCAGTATGTCATCATCATCATCTCAGCCGACAGACGTCCACTGTTGGACATAGGCCTCCCCTAAGCGCCGCCACAATGCACGATCCTGTGCGTCCCGTATCCATCGGATTCCCGCAACCTTCACCAGGTCATCGGACCAGCTTGTAACGCTGCGTTTTCCGGTGCCCGGTCGCTACTCCAGAACTTTTCGGCCCCAACGGCCATCTGTTCTACGAGCAATGTGCCCTGCCCATTGCCACTTATTCAGTATGTAGCTTAAGACAAAAAGAGGTGCTATATATAGGTCATGTATGGTTTACCCGTGTGTCAAATTTCATTCAAATCTGCTTAAGCGTGAAGCAGTAACTTATATAATGTTACAAACTTAATAAAATAGGTAAATATTAAATCTTCATCATAAATTAATTCGCTGATCAGGTCCCTACTGTCCTGAAATTTCGAAATCACTTTTAATAAAATCACAGTACCTATTAATTGCGAATTGCGAAATGCCTACATCAATGAAAGATGGATTCATTAAAGTATAAATGCAGAAATAATTTAAAATCGTAATAAGTCACATAATTATAACAACAAGTAACATAATATAAAAGTTCTTGTAGTTCGTTGTAACTTTGATCGATGTTTTAATAATAGTGTATTTTTTTAGATTTATGACGTATTAAAAAAAAATTAGTAACTAGATTTCGTTCAAACCAATTTTCGTTGGTGGTTTGCATGATAATGTACATCATATATTTTTTTTAGTTTTATCATTCTCTTATTTTAGAAGTTAGAGGGGGGGGGACACATTTTACCACTTTGGAAGTGTCTCTCGCGCAAACTATTCAATTGAGAAAAAAATGATATTAGAAACCTCAGTATCATTTTTGAAGACCTATCCATAGATACCCAACACGTATGGGGACTTGCGGTTCACAGAATACATCTACTTACTAAGTTTCAACAGTATAGCTCTTATAGTTTCGGAAAAAAGTAGCTGTGACATACGGACGGACAGACAGACAGACATGACGAATCTATAAGGGTTCCGTTTTTTGCCATTTGGCTACGGAACCCTAAAAAGACACCCATTAATTAAAATTTGAATCCGAAAAGAAATCATGACTCTTCTGCTGTAACGTGGAGCGTGATTTATACTGACTAAAATCCATCTTTTTCCTTTAGTTACCCCTTTGCGTCCAAGACTACGGTTTAGCTTTCAGAAATTCCCTTTGCCCTAGTGGGCAACAGCCCTACTTACGATTTTGTTGGCATCTTTTTGAGGCGCGCGTAGAACACTACTCGCCGTCGATGACTCAGTCCTTATCGGATGACCAGACGGCAAGCTACCCATTGCTTGTCGTCCGCAAGCCGGCATTATAAATAGGTTAACATATGAATGAATGCTGAATTTTAACTCTCTAGAAGTAAGGCGTAATTACTTTTTACTCGTCTTCGCTTGTCGAGTTCTTCGGGGTGAATCTGATTGCCCTGAATTAGTTGCTCAACTGGTGAGATTTTTTGTTCCTCCCGTGCCTAAATAACACCTCAGGCCGCGAACACACCGTTCGTTAGCTGATCCTTTATCGCAGACAGTGTCGAGAGCTAACTCGCCACACGTTCGTGCGCTTTCTGTGCTTAACGCTCTTCTGACTCTAACACCAGAGTGTGACTTGTTTGCTGGGAGATGGATAGAATGTGTCATGAATGGCTGAGGTTTTGTGAGAGGATGGATGAAAACTAAGTAATTGTCTTATTTGGTTTTGTGGGATATTTTATTTTATATTAGTGGTAATGTATATGTTTTCTTCTTTTTTTTAATTTCTTCTTTTATTTATTGTTTTTGTACAACGCATTAATTTAGACTGTAATGTTGTACAAGTAAATTGTAAATAAATAAATATGAGATAATGATTCGAGAAAGATATTAGACACGAAGTAAAATTTGTTCCTTAAAAAAATATTTGGCAGCAATGGGTTTAAAATAATTACAGAAGTTAGTGTGACAGCCTTCGCTCGATTATTTTTTTAATCATCTATACCAGTGCTTGACTGTGTTCAAACTTGATTTTAAGCAGTGATGCAATCGTTGATGGTGAATCGCACTAGTTTAATAAGAGCCTATTCACTCTAACCTTGAAGACACCTAAATTATAATAGTAAGTTCTAACTATAATCCTCATTTCGGGTAATTAATACCTATAGTTAGGGCTATACTTCACCAAGACACCATGGCGGCGCAAACAGTCGCGCCAGTACCAACAAAATGTATACAGCTCTTTAGAGAGTTACTCACCTGGTGTCCGTTTAGTTGCGCAACCAATTTGGTGGCGCGACCAGCTTGGACGTGTCGCGACTCTGGTGTCTGTTTCACCGGTGTGTGTGGTTTAATTGGTCGCGCCGTCATGGTGTCCCGGTGAAATATAGCCCTTAAAATAGGTAATATAATTATATTATATAAGACAAGATATGATTTTGACAAAACTTTTACGTTTTATGTGATGGTAAAAAATGGTTAGCATAAGTCGGCCTTATAATCTTCCCACTGTTGGGACTCAGAACTCCTCTCTAGGAGGGGGAAAATGGTTTAGTTAATATCACTGTTAAATTAACTTTGAAATTTTTTTTATATTGATTTTGCTTCTTAGAAAAGAGTTTTTTTTATCTCGATATACCAACTCGTAAGTTGGAACCGTTACCACAGCTCGTGGTTCCAACAATGGTTAGCATATTTATTATATCGATAACCAATGCATTGCATTATTTTACCAAGTAAATAACTAACGCCACTGTTGGAGCTATTAGTCTGAAACCGTAAAACCACCACAATTTAAATGGTCTATTAAAACATTACGCCAATACCATTTGCGGTATTATTCTGTCATTAAATCAAAATGTTTATTCTAGTACCTACTTATCAGTCTGCACAGTACCCGTTTAGCCTACACGTTGAAACATAGTAAAGTTAATGGTTTTTCGCTACGTTAGCCTTAGACTTCTAACTTAAAATGTCCGTGTCGGGGTGCCCTAAATGTTCTGGTATAATTGGCTGGTATGGTCTAGGCGAAACTAGTTTTTTTTTCTTTTTTTTTATTATTGATAGGCTCGAGTTTGACCACCATCTCACCTAATGGTAAGCGATGAATATGTGGTCGACGATGGAGCACGCTTACCTAGAAGTAACGTATTCACTCTTGACTTTAACCCCTAAGTTGTCTATCAGGAAACACAGACTCCAGTTACTCTACAGTTTATCCTAAAATCGGTTTGACCGGTAACATATACACGACAAAAAGTCAAAAACTAAAATAAAAATCTTTTATTTGCTGTCGATATGGTCGAACATGGCCGATACACAAATTATCTACATAAAAAAAAACTTAAATATTAAGTAATGATACTAAAACCTAACTATGTACATAAATGTAATACAAAATGGCTCGTTCTTCGCCAAAAAAATTAGCATTGCCATTCAATGTGACAGTGCTGCCAGTAGAAGACTGCACGCACATTGCTGCGGACACATTTCCAGAAGACAGCGATGTGGAGAAGTACTTTGACGCCTGAGTGTACTTTGTCATTTTGTATTATATGATTAATAATTATTATTAAGTCACACACCTAAAACACTGGTTTACATTAATAAAATTGTCCCTAAATCTTATTATCTAAAACATCATCATAAAAATTTAGCTCACTAACACCGTCTTCTAATAACTGCAGTAATCTCGCATAAACTAGAATTGGTGCGTCAATAGCCAATAAAAAGTCTGAATGACTAAATTCTTTTAGTGGCACTGTATAGTGCTCTATTGGATTCACAAGTTGTTCTTGCAATCTTGACGCATCAACAACACTGGATAACCAATCGCTCTCAGCACTGAACAAAGCTATAGGCAAAGTGATCTTATGTAATGGATATTCAGGAGGAGACACGGTCCCATATTCCTTAAGGTTGTCCGCTACACCGTAGTTAAACATTTGAAATTTGCCACTATGCTTTATCTCTTGAACGTAGTGAACTATTGTTTTCGCGGAAGCGCCAGTGAAACCTTGGCTTAGGATTAATGGCATTAATGTCTTATTGAATTGTGGCCCATTGTGCCCTAATAAACCCGAGATCGTATTTTCAACTTTTTTATCGCGACTAATCAACTCACGAGCTGATTTCAATATCCAACTGAGTATTGGGTTTTGTGGAAACAATTCTTTAGCTCCGAGTTCTTCCAGGAGATCTTTTATTTTATTGCTGTACTTGGACAGCATTTTTATCGGGCCTTTAACATTAGTCATATATGCAACTGGAGCTAAAGCAAATCCTGCTCTTAACACGTTGTTGTATTGAGTTTTTGTTGAAAGCATTGCAAACAGTACCGTGGTTCCCATAGAATGGCCAATATAATTAATTTTGACGTCCGATCCTTTAACCTCCATTATGTAGTCAATGACTGCTGGGAGATCGTGTTGGCTCACTTCGTGAAACGTGAAGTTCCAGAATTCACGCGAGTCAACGTTTTTTGAAACATGAGATCGAGAGTAAGTATTACCTCGTACGTTGGCCAACCACACGTCATAACCAGCATCAGATAAGATATAAGCCAAACTCTTCTTCGGTCCCGTAACTATCCAGCTCGCAGAGCTCCCGAAGAGGCCATGGTGCAAAAGCACTGTCTTTTTGGGACTGATTTTACTGTTGGATGTTTTTGAATAGGGTATTCTATGGATTGTCAATATGTATCCGTCGTCCGTTACAATCGTGTGGGATTCCGCTGGATAGCCGTGCAGAGCGAGCAGCTGTGGTGTAGTCATACTGCTCATGAGGATAACGGGATTCTCATCCGAGTGCTTGAAGTTGTCATATTCTTCTGGTACATCAGGATTATCATTTTCATGTAACTCACTTTCTATATCCTCTATAAAAGTCTTTATTTTATTGAAGCCTTCGATGAATATGTTAGAGGTCTCTGACCTATGTTCCTCTGAGCTCTGTTCATCAGATAGGTCTGTGTCTCTATCATCGCCATTATCGAAGTTGGTGTTAAACGTATCGGGAAAAAGCGAGTACTGATACCTGCTCTCACTTTGACTTAATTTTAACACGAATATGAAACTTATCACAACTAGTAGCGGAAGCTTCATTTTGGTGGCTACGCAGTAAGCGCGTTACGAATAACGATGTTCGACTGAACTCAATATTAGGGCAGTCCAGTAATATACTTTGTGCATGAGATAAAGGGGAACTATATAACACAATAATTACGTAAATTAGATGTATATATTTGAAAACAATAATAATTTCCTTCAAAATTATACCGTGAAGGTTTTACCCGTGTTTGTCTAGCACATTTCGATCCCTTTTATCTGAATTATACCTATACCCACAGCACCGTATGTTGACGTCTAGAATGTTGATTCATTAATATATAAATACAAACATTCGATTTTGACGTGTTTCATGACATGTAATGTAGGCACTTGCTTCAATTTTTATCAATAAACAAATCGTGACTGAACTCATGTCACTAAAAGAGTTATAAATATCAATTAAGATGTATGAAGAGGTAAAAAAAAAAAGATACATGAAATGTGTGAAGAAAGAAAAGTTTTTTTGTGCTTTTGGTTATAATATTGACTGGACACACTGTTCTTACATAATATTTATATTATTACTGTAATATGGAAATATTGTAACAATAACCACTTTTTTTAAAAGAGTAAGGGTGTTTTCCACCCGAGATGTGCTATGTAAAGTTGCTATGGATGCGTTTGATATCCACCAATCATATTCGTTGATGTACATAGCTTAGCACTGGTCGAAACGGATTCAACTAAGATATGTTTTTAAATAGAAGGATGCATGCTATGGATGCTTGCTATGGATGCGTGCTATGGATGCATGCTATGAACAGAGTACCAAAGTAGGCCCGCGTTTGTCACTGAAACATGTCCATACATCTCATTCCTCGAGCTAACTATTCAGAATAGTTATGGTGAAAATAGTATCATCGATGTGACCTGATGACGACGATGGAGTCGGAAGATAAGCACTAGAACTCTGTAATTAATAAATGTTTCCGTAGCCGTGTTTGGGCTTAAAATAAACCGGAACAAAACAAAAATGATGATTGTCGACCGCATGAATAACAATTCTCCAGAAATCAAACAAATAGCTAATTGTGATGTGGTGCAATTATACATTTATCTGGGAGCCTTAATCACGAACAACGGTGGATGTATCGACGAAGTGAAGAGGCGTATGGCAATTTCCAGGTCTGCAATGGACGGGTTGAAGAAAATATGGAGGAATCGCTATATATATAGAACCACAAAAATCCGGCTAGTTCAGGCATTTATATTCCCCATATTCTTATACGCTGCAGAAAGAAGAAGAAGTAGAGAAGAAGAAAATAGACGCTTTAGAGATGTTGTACTGGAGGAAAATCCTCGGAGTATTGTGGACTGAATTCCGTACCAACGAATCTATACTCCGAGAACTCGGCATCAAGCAGCGTTTATCATCTTTGGTACAGTCTCGTATCCTCACCTTTTTTGGTCACGTATGCCGCCGAGGGGAGGTGGCTATTGAGCGACTTGTGGTCCAGGGAAAGGTTGAGGGTACCAGGCCACGTGGAAGATCGCCTATGAGGTAGACTGACCAGATAAAAGCTGCAGTGAATGGGTCATCATCACTACACGAATGCACGAAGAAGGCGGCCTTCAGAGAGGAGTGGCGGCGTGTTGTGAAGCTTGCCAACAACACCTGAAGTGATGACTACGACCACTCTGTCAAGAGTGATACCGACAGAGAAGATAAAGCACTATCGAACTAATCTGATGATGGAGCCGGAAGCTGGAAGGTAGACACGGGAACTTAATAAAACAATGTACAGTGTTTGGCTTAATTGGAATTAAGTATCTTAGGAGGTGTTTAATTGGAATTAGGTATCTTCTCTTATATCATGAGAAACAGGTATATATTCTAGCTATAAGTGTATCACAACTAAAAAGTGTGAAACAATTTTTTTAACAAAAAAATGATAACCGACTTCTTTACAAAAAAATCGAGCAAGTGCGAGTCGCGCACTGAAGGTTCCGTACAAACTTACCAATGAAAACAGTTCAATTTGCGAATGATCGGAGAACAAAGCGATCGTGTAAGGGTTCCGTTTTTTCTTTTTAGGTACGGTACCCTAAAAAACACTAAAACAATCAAAATAACTTTAATTTTGGAATTCGGTGTTAAATAACAAACAAACATTACCAGAAACACCTACTTCCGAAATTAAAGTTATTTGGACCGTTTTTTTTTATTTACTTTTGACAATTATTTATCTCAATTGTCTGAATCCGTGCTGATTTATTATTCTCAATGATTGAAAAATAATTTGTTCTTTGGTTCAGTTCTCTAACTTTCTTTATCTTTATATAGTTTAAAACAGAGTCACTTTCCGTGTCTACCTGCACACTCGTTAACTTCTCTTTAACCACGCAATGGGTTTTCATGCGATTTTCCCTGATAGAAATAACAACAAACAAGTGGCTGCCAATCCGCCTTCGTCGGAATACTCATATTTTATCGTTGCTTTACAGTGTCCTGTTTATCCCTACAACCCCCTCTTATCTCAAAGAACGTTTTAAGTTCATTCATGACACACATTCTAGACACTTGAGATCATCGGAGAATTTGACCCTCTTAATGCCTTCGCATTCTACAAAATTCTGCGATAAGTCGTTTGCGATCCAAGCGGTGCGTTTGTGGAACGCGCTGCCATTACCAATTAGGCAAGCCCAGTCACTAGTTTCTTTTAAAAATCTACTTAAAAACCATTTCCTTTCTCTCTAATACTATACTGATTCTACGTAATTTAATTTCTTCCACCAACCCTACTTTACTCTTTTTTTCTACCCTTTTTACTAATTAAATTGTGTAACTTAATTATTATTATAATATGTATGTATATAAGTATTTATAATTGAGTATTGTGTTTTATATAGTTAGCAGTACACCACAGACTACCCCGTGTATTATTTTAAGCTCTTATCCATCCTAAGGTTGTCTGGAAGATATCGCTTTCAGCGATAAGACCGCCATAATTGTACCCACAAATTGAAGTTTTTGTATAAGCTGTATTACTTTTTGGTGTACAATAAAGTCTATTCTATTCTATTCTATTCTAACAAGGAAGATTTATTAGTATTTATTACAAATAACAATAGAATCATTTTAAGTACTTACATCATAAACTTACCTAACAAAAACAAAGTGAGGTCAGTTAAATTAAATTACATATTTTTTAATACATTATTTTATAAAAAAATATATATAAAACTATTAATAAATAAAGGGAAAAATAAAATTAGTATTTATTTTTAGTATAAGGTATATACCTATAGTTATATAAGTATTTATTGGATTAATTTAGGATTTCATTAACTCTTCTTTACTCATTTCTGCACACTACTGTCTACATCTCTTGTAATTTCTCCTTTCGCAGGTCTGCTGGAAGAAATTTCTATTTGAAATAAGCAGTACATTTCTACAAAGTTTTCTAATAATGTTATCCTCCTCAGTATATTTGTGTGTACATAAATTGTAAATTAAATAAATTATTAATTAAAAAAAAATATTTTATGTTGTATTAATTAAATTATGGAGGTATTTATGTACAACATTATTTTTAGTATATGTGAAACCTGAACATAGTTTGTTCAGAAACAGTGACTGAATCGATTCCAATGATTTTTACACCATGTTATATTTTTTCCCAAAAATTTTTAAAACACCACCACACCACGAGAAATATCGCCTATGAGGTGGACTGACCAGAAAAAAGCTGCAGTGAATGGCTCAGCATCACTACACGAATGCATGAAGAAGGCGGCCTTTAAAGAGAAGTGGCGGCGTGTTGAGAAGCTTGCCACCAATACCCGAAATCATGACCACGACCAATCTGTCAAGAGTGATACCGACAGAGAAGAGATGATTAAGATATGTAACAAAAAATCGTTGTTATTCATCATCATCATTCCAGCCGATATACGCCCACTGTTGGACATAGGCCTCCCCCAAGCTTCGCCACATCGAACGTTCCCGTGCGTCTCGCATCTATCGGTTTCCTGCAACCTTCACCAGGTCATCGGTCCAATTTGTAGGTTTTGTGCGTCTTCCATTACGTGGTCGCCACTCCAGAACCTTTCAGTCCCAACGGCCATCTCTTCTGCGAGCAATGTGCCCTGCCCATTGCCACTTAAGTTTGGTAATTCTTCGTGCTATGTCAGCAACCTTAGTTCTGCTGTGGATTTCTTCATTTTTGATTCGATAACGCAAGGAAACCCCAAGCATAGCCCTTTCCATTACCCTTTGGGTGACTTTAAGCCTTCTGATGAGGCCCATTGTGAGCGACCACGTTTCGGAGCCATATGTCATCACTGGCAACACGCACTGGTCATAGACTTTCGTCTTGAGACACTGTGGTATGTTGGACGAGAAGATACCGCGTAGCTTCCCGAACGCTGCCCAGCCATTACGTTATTACCGAACTGTAATTACATTTTCGACAGTTTAATCACAGTAGGTAATCCTAACTCACTTTCTTTATACTACCTATTTATATTGAAGCTCTCGTGATTTCCCTTAGGACCATCTTATATTAGATAAGACGTCAAAACTGATCGTACAAAACTAAACCGATAATAAATTATTATAGACAGCCGGAGCAGTTTCAGTAACCCTAAATAGTGAGATATTTTGTACCTTCGTTAGTTTTTTTTATTATTGAATAACTTTTGCCCGCGGCTTCGCCCGCGTACTTAAAATATAGCCGCGTACATAAAATATAGTATGTCACTCAGGAATAAAGCAGCTTTCTACTGGTGAAAAAATTTTCGCAATCGGCCTGGTACTTTCAGAGATTACCTCCTACAAATAAACAAACATAAAAACAAAAAACAAACTACCTCTTTATTTTATTAGTGTAGATGTGTAGATCACCACTACCTCACCTAATAATAAGCGATGCTGTGGTCTATGTTAGAGTATGGTTGCTGTTCACAACTTCGGTTTTAGCGATAAACGGCGCGGCGAGCGGTGTGGCATCCGTAAGCGGGCGCGCGGCACTATGAGCGGCGTCTTGTGGCGTGCTTCAACCATTTTCATACTTTTGTTCTTACCGCTCGCCGCCCCGCGTTCAGCTACCGCTCACAACAGCGGCAACGTCGAGAACTGTGTGGTGTCACAGCGGCAAGGTCGTGAACGTAGACCGTAACTTAAAGACTCTCAGGTTGTAGTAATCAGGAAACGAATTTAACTCCTCTAAGCACATTGAATATGTTCCCAAAATTTTTTGTCCGTAGGTACGGGTGGGATGTGTAGGCCGTACATACAGTGATCCGATGATGGAACGGACTTGGCGGAATTAAATATATATAATGTAGGTATCGTCCACAAATAAAAAGCTAAAGTTCTCAGTAACAGTTATATTTTAAATTGAAAGTTCACAATAAGCACCGAAGGGTAGAAAGCACAGAAACACAGTAGAAGCAAGTTAGGCCGATAGAAGGATAGAATAGCACACTGAATAGAATTTAGGCGGAAGAATTTTAAAGTACGAAATGAAGATACAAATACTATAGATCGCGGCGGAGCGAATTAAAAATAAGCAGGCAAGCAAGCGAGCGCGGGAGTGCCTTGCGCAGTGGCGAACAAAGGACTGGTGTGCGGGCGCGCTGCCAAACCGAACGGCTCCCGGAGGCGACGAAGATGCCCGAAGATGCGCGAGGTCATTCCTAACATATGTTGTGAGGTGTGGTGACTGAGCCAGTGAGCCGCTACAGTAGCCCCCCGGCGAGACCGTGACTACGGTCGATAGAAGTCCGGGAAGTGAACTCTCCTGCCGCTGCGAGTATGAACTGCCGGCTTGTCAGCTGGTGGAGATGACGTCTTACTTGGAGGTGAACAGGGCGGAGCTGTGGCTGTGTTATCAGTGTGCCTGTCTTGAGTGACGTATGCTGGTTTCAGGCGATCCAAAGATATGTTGGTGGCTTTACCCCGTACCTCAACTTCAAAGTACTTAGCCTTCCTGTCCAGTACTTTGTAGGGACCGGCGTATGGAGGCTCCAACGATTTCCTCACGTGGTCTTGCCTCACAAAAACGTGGGAACAGTATTGCAGGTCTTTGGGGATGTAAAAAGTGTCCTTTCTATGCCATGCAGTCGGTTTCGGAGACAAGCTGGCCATGTGTCTAGCAAGTCGACTGGCGAAGCTGGTGATGTCTTCAACGGAGTGGTCATCTGATGGCGACAGGAACTGGCTTGGCAAACGCAGGGGCTCGCCGTATACCAATTCGGCTGAGGATGCTTGGATGTCATCTTTCCAGGAACTGCGTATGCCAAGCAGAACGATAGGCAAGATTTCTGTCCATTGTGTGTTGTTGTGACACATGATACCTGCTTTGAGTTGGCGATGAAACCTCTCCACCAAGCCGTTCGATGCAGGATGGTACGCTGTGGTGCGGAAGTGGCGTGCGCCGAGCAGAGATGCTAGGGCCTTGAACAGGCCGGACTCGAACTGCCGACCTCGATCTGTGGTGATCTGCGATGGGCAACCGAACCTCGATATCCACCCGGATACCAAGGCGGCCGCGCAGGTATCGGCAGTGATGTTCTTGAGCGGTATAGCCTCGGGCCATCGTGTGAACCGGTCAACGATGGTGAGGCAATATCTGTAATCTGAAGATGGTATTAGAGGCCCTACTAAGTCGAGATGGATGTGGGAAAATCTCGACGAGGTTGTGGGAAATTGAGAAAGAGGAGTAGATGTATGACGGGTAATTTTACAGCGCTGGCAATGAAGACAGCATCTGCACCACTCTCTACAGTCCTTGCGAATCCCTGGCCACACAAATCGCTGCGTGATCAGTCGCACGGTAGCTGTACGCCCAGGGTGACTCAGACAATGAAGAGAATCAAAAACTTGCTTCCGGAGTTCAGGCGTAACATAGGGTCTTGGTGATTGAGTGGATACGTCACAATAGAGTTTGGTGTCTGAGCCTTCCTGAGTAATCATCTGCAGTTTCAGTGACGATCCTTTCTCGAGAAGCGACTGAAGTTCTGGATCTGACTCTTGAGAGCGGGCTAAAGCTTTATAATCAATTGTCGTTGTTACCTCTTCAATGCGCGACAAGGTGTCGGCAACGACATTTTCTGCTCCAGGTATGTACCGTATATCCGTAGTAAATTGTGATATGTAATCAAAGTACCTGTATTGACGAGGTGAGCAATTCTCTCTGGGGTTCCTGAAGGCATAGGTGAGTGGGCGGTGATCAGTGAAGATAACAAACTCTCGAGCTTCCACCATGTGTCGGAAGTATTTTATTGCCTCGTAGACAGCGAGAAGCTCGCGGTCGTAGGGACTGTATTTGCGTTGTGCCTCGTTCAATTTCTTCGAGAAGAAGGCTAGCGGTTCCCATTGTGTTCCGACACGTTGTTGCAGCACTGCTCCTATGGACACGTCAGATGCGTCTGTAAGCATGGAGAGTTCTGCCTGTGAGTTTGGGTGTGCAAGAAGCGTGGCGTTTGATAGTGCCCTTTTACATTCTTCAAATGCCTCCAGCTGCAGCTGTGACATTTGTATAGGTTGTGAGCCCTTGATCTTGACTCCAGCCAACATCGAATTAAGTGGGGCGTGACTTTTTGCAGCATTGGGTACGAATCTTCTGTAAAAGTTTAGCATGCCCAAGAATCTCCGTAACTCCTTCACTGTGCTTGGTACTGGAAATTCCTGAATAGCTCGTACCTTTGCGTGGAGTGGTTGGGTACCAGCAGCTGATACCTGATATCCTAGAAAGGTCACCTCAGGCTGCCCCCAGACACATTTTGCAGGATTTATGAGGACACCATATTCTTTCAGCCGGGACAGCAGCTGGTGCAGGTGAATTCTGTGCAGGTCTGGAGAAGGAGAATACACCAGAATATCGTTGACGTAACCGTAGCAGAAGTCATCTAAACCGGTGAGTACCTCATCTATGAATCGCTGAAAGGTTTGCGCGGCGTTTCTAAGTCCGAAAGTCATAAAAGGGAATTCGAATAAACCGAATGGTGTAGTTATGGCGGTTTTTGGTATGTCGGCTTCGTTTACTCGAATTTGATTGTAGGCTTTTATTAAATCAATTTTACTGAACGTTGTGCAACCCGAAAGTCGATGTGAGAAGTCCTGAATGTGAGGTATGGGGTAGCGGTCAGGTACTGTACGGGAATTCAGGGCGCGATAGTCGCCACACGGCCGCCATTCGTCATCTTTTTTTCTTCACCAGGTGTAGAGGTGATGACCATGGGCTTTCGGAGCGCCTCGCAGTTCCATTGACCATCATCTCGTCAAACTCTTTTTTTGCAATTTTTAGCCTTTCTGGATCTAAACGTCTGGGCCTGCTAGCAACGGGTGGTCCAGAAGTAGTTTTGATAAAGTGCACTGTATTGTGCTTTGGTTTGCATTGATTTACAGTACCTGCCGGGTGCGTAACCTCTGGAAACTCACGTAGCAGCTGGTGAAACTCTGTGTTCCCGAGGACTGTTTTCACAGAAGCCACATCGTCAGGAATCTGCTGCGCCGACGCCGCTACGAAGAGTGAAGTGGTGCCATCTATGAGCCTGTGGTTGCGGCAATCTATAAGCAGATTATAATAGCTTAGAAAATCTATGCCTATTATTGGCTTTGACACGTCGGCGATGGTAAACTTCCAAGTAAATGAACGCCGAAGTCCTAGGTTGAGGCTGAGTTGCACTGGGCCGTAAGTATTTATGACACTTCCATTGGCAGCTGTTAAACTGTACTTTGATTTAGTGCAGGGCGTCTTGATAGCTGACCGAGGGTACACACACAAATCAGAGCCAGTATCGACCAGAAATAGTATTTTTGAATGACGGTCAGTAATAAAAAGACGGCCTGATTTTGATGGGCAGTCGTAGGCCGCTAATTCCGGCTGCCTTTCGAGTTTTCCGACTGCCACGAGCAAGGCTGCGTACACTTTCTTGCGCGAGTACCAAAGCTGAAGTGGTACCAACAATGTGGGTGGTTTTCTGGTGGCTGACGCGGCCTACATTTAGACCGGCCCCGCCAATTACGGCTACTTGAACGAGAATGCGATCGACCACGTACCTGTCTTTGTTTGTCCACCCGAGTAGATAATGATGTTACCTGCTTTGTGAGCTCTGAAATCTGGCTTGCCATTTGCTTCATGAGGGTAGACATACTAGGGTCCGCAACGCTTGCTACTTGCAGGGGTCCAACGGGCGCAATCTCGTTCACCGTGTCTGCCAAGTCCGCTAACTTGTCCAATGGAAGGTCTGGTTGCGACGCCAACACTGTTTGCAAGTTTGTCGGTAGCCGGCCCGACCACAAACTCTTCAAAAAATCTTCTGGCACTGCTGGACCCGCTAGGTGCCGTAAATGGCGTAGAAACTGTGATGGTTTACGGTCACCCAACTCTTCATGCATTAGCAATTGTTTGATTTTCCGTTCCCGTGACGCGGCCAAGCGTTTTATCAGCTCACTTTTTAATTTATCGTACTTATTCGTAGGCGGTGGGTTCGTGATTATATCTTTTACTTCAGTGGCGTAGCGATGTTCCAGCGCGGACACTACTTGATAGTATTTGGTTAGGTCCACGGTAACGTTTGCTAAAGCAAACTGGCACTCCATCTGAATAAACCACATTTCCGGGTCATCTGGCCAAAACGGAGGTGGACGAACGCCTACACGCGAAGTTTCAGCACTGTTATTATTTTCTTTACGCGATTCCATAGTCGGGGTCACCAATTATGTAGGTATCGTCCACAAATAAAAAGCTAAAGTTCTCAGTAACAGTTATATTTTAAATTGAAAGTTCACAATAAGCACCGAAGGGTAGAAAGCACAGAAACACAGTAGAAGCAAGTTAGGCCGATAGAAGGATAGAATAGCACACTGAATAGAATTTAGGCGGAAGAATTTTAAAGTACGAAATGAAGATACAAATACTATAGATCGCGGCGGAGCGAATTAAAAATAAGCAGGCAAGCAAGCGAGCGCGGGAGTGCCTTGCGCAGTGGCGAACAAAGGACTGGTGTGCGGGCGCGCTGCCAAACCGAACGGCTCCCGGAGGCGACGAAGATGCCCGAAGATGCGCGAGGTCATTCCTAACATATGTTGTGAGGTGTGGTGACTGAGCCAGTGAGCCGCTACATATAATAATAATATAATATGAATATGCATTTTTTAGTTAGTCATCATAGTGATAAGTTTTTCTTTTTTGACATCAACAATTTTGTTGATAAACTTTTTTCGACCAGGTATACTGTGTACCTGCCTATTATATTAAGACGTCAAATAGCGCAGCTATTAGCAGTTAATATTAACTCAGACATAAGCAGTATGTCGGCGTACCCGGTAATCAGTCCCACCATTAGTAATAGTACTAATATTTTAAACTAGGTAATAAGACAACAGTTGGTACTGATGTTGGCAATGTATGTCAATTTAAAAATAAAGTATCTTCTAGCATTCAAGCTACAGGGGGTAAGCAAAAATCCTTTAATATGTTTCTTCAAAACATTCAGGGTTTTTCTGCAAAACAATTGGAAATTGAATTATTCTTAGAAAAAACTATGTTTGACATTATTTGTTTTACTGAGCATTGGTTAAAGGATTTTGAAATGCTAATTAATTATGATAATTATAATGTGGGCAGTTGTTTTAACCGAAAGTCAATGTTACGTGGGGGTTCATTAATCCTTATTAAAAATAGTATCAAATTTAAAACTCGTAAAGATATAGTTGCACTGTCCGTTGAACATAGCATTGAAGTGTCGTGTGTTGAGCTGGATAGGCATGTCATAGTGTGCGTTTACAGGCCCCCTAATTATCAAAACTACTCTATTTTTGAGTCAGTCATGGAAGATGTTATGGCTAAACTTTCAACTGGTAATAAACCAGTAATTATCTGCGGAGACTTTAATGTTAATATTTTAGAAAATAATTCAGATAGCAGTAGATTATTAAATCTTTTCAAATCATTTAATTTATCAAATGTGTTTATTGAACCAACTCGAACAACGACAACTACTGCTACATGTATCGATAATGTTTTTTGTTGCTGCAAGTATTTAGAAAAAGCCATTGTAAATTATCTGCCATCTGATCATAGCGGCCTAATGGTAACATTTGAATCCAACTTACCAATACAACAAGTGCAGATACAATTCAGACCAATAACATCCGGTAAACTAAATAAATTTAATAGCACTTTAACTAGCAGGTTGGGTGATTGGAACCTTGCAGAAAATAATGGTAATATTTAGTATAAAAATTTTTTTTCAGTAGTTCAAAAGGAGTTTAATCAGACGTTTGAGAAAAAAACTAAAACTATCTGCCCTAAGTTTAGATTTAGTGACTGGGCAACTAAAGGAATCAGAATAAGTAGGGAAAGTACTTTTAATAAATATGTTGCTACTTATTCTAAAATGTTTAAAAATACTTGTAAGGCAGCTAAGGCCTTATACATCAGCAACAAAGTTAAAACAGCAGATAATAAAATAAAAACGGTTTGGAATATAATAAATAATGAAACCAACAGAAACAAAAGAAATAATAATGATTACACATTGGAGACTCATCATGGTCTTATTAGCGATAACAAACTAGTTGCAGAAGAATTTGTAAATTTCTTTACCAGTATTCCAATTAAAACTACTGAAGCCCTAAATTCGTCGCCATCGCATGCTTTTGGTTTATTACAGGCGAACGTTGCAGCCTGTTCGACTGAATTTAACTTTAAACATATAAACCCCATAACAGTAATAAAAGCTTTTAAAGAAATCAAGATTAAATTGACTGAAGATCTATGGGGTATGTCTATCAAAGTTTGTACCTCAATTATTGAGACTGTAGCGCCGTACTTAGCGTTAATATTTAATTTGTGTATAGATCAAGGAGTCTTTCCGGATCTAATGAATATAGTAAAGTGATACCACTTTTTAAATCCGGAGACAGTAAAGACACTAATAATTATAGGCCGGTGTCCGTTTTGCCGGTTTTTAGCAAGATATTTGAAAAGGTGATGTTAAATCAAATGCTTAATCATTTTAACACCAATAACATCTTACACGATAAACAGTATGGTTTCACCAAAGGACGTTGTACAACTGACGCTGGTGTCTCCTTACTTAAACACATTTTTAATGCGTGGGAGGAGGCACAAGATGCTATAGGCATCTTCTGCGACCTGTCTAAGGCGTTTGATTGTGTGGTTCATGAAACATTACTCCTGAAACTGGGGCATTACGGACTAGGCAAAACAGCGTTAAGCTTATTAAAATCGTATTTGAATGACAGACAGCAACTAGTTCAAATAAACGGTGTCAATTCGTCGGGATTAAATGTGAAAATGGGGGTACCCCAAGGTTCAATTTTAGGTCCTTTTTTATTTTTAGTTTATATTAATGATTTACCCTATTTGTTGAAAAATAAACTTAATATGGTGTTGTTTGCTGACGACACTTCTTTGATTTTTAAGATAAATAGAAGGACTAATAATCTTGACGATGAAAATAACGCTTTATTGCAGGTCCAAAACTGGTTCACTGCTAATAATCTAGTTCTAAATGGGAAAAAAAACTAAATGCATAAGATTTTCCTTAACAAATGTCATAAGTAGTGATTGCGACATAGTATTGAACAATGAGAAACTAGAATTTGTTGATAAAACAGTTTTCTTGGGGATTACGCTTGACTCTAGGCTACAATGGGGTCCTCACTTAACATCTCTTGCAGGACGGCTTAGCTCGGCTGCATATGCTGTTAGAAAAATCCGCCAATTTACGGATTTTGATACCGCTAGACTAGTCTATTTTAGTTATTTTCATAGTGTCATGTCGTACGGTATCTTACTATGGGGACGGGCTGCAGACATCGAGTCAATCTTTATATTACAGAAAAGAGCCATCAGAGCTATTTACAATCTCCACCGGTGCGATTCTTTAAGGGAACTGTTTAAAGATATTAACATAATGACGGTACCTTGTCAATATATCTATGAAAACATCATGTATGTTAGAAAAAATCTTCATCTTTTTAGCAAAAGAGGCGATAGACATAATTATGTTACAAGAAATAGGGATCAATTAGTTCAACCAGGTTTCAGACTGGCTAAAGTTGCCTCTTCTTTCATGGGGTACTGTTTGAAATGTTATAATAAAATACCACCCCAAATATTAGAACTCAATGAAACGAAATTTAAATCTTGTATTAAACGCACACTATGCAGGCAAGCATATTATAAGTTGGAGGATTATATTCAAGATAAAAATGCTTGGCTCAATGCTGGTCCAGCTCCACTACCACTAGGGCGTACTAATTAGTTGATTAGTTGGAAACTAATATTATTATTTTTTAATTTGAAAGACACAATTGCATTGTATAATGTAGAAGCACTTTTTCCAAGTTTGTGAATGTGAAGCACCATGGAGCATTTTTATAAGGTTACAACTTTTTTTTTTTTGACATTACGAGCATGGCAGTTGAGAGTTTGTCATGCTCACTCAAATGTCTCGCTGTTGGTGGCACGTGTTATTGGGTCGTTCAGTTCCCTTCAAAATGGTTGAGCTGAGTGGGGCTGATGCACGCGTCATGCTCGTGAACGGGTGCCGTCAGATGGGACTGGTCATCTCTTAGCTGCCAGTGGCTTAATTCAGTTTCCATCTTTTAATTATTTTACATTTTTTATTTCATTATCGACATTGTGCTCACATGATAGAAGCAACAAGTAATATGTAACCAAGCATTATATGTAACACATAATATGATTTAAAAGAGTGTCCATGGAGTTTCTTGCACGTTCTTCTCCATAGAGACCTACTCTTTGGAACGTGCAATTTAGCTTCACTTTTCTTGGACTGACCGACATTTGACTATTCAAAAGTGCCTGTAAATGGTCTATTTGAAATAAATGTTTTGATTGATTGATTGATAAACTATGCAATACCAACGCACGTTTACTGAAATGTAACCCATAAATAAACCGACGGAGTAGCAACTCAATGTTGATGCTCAAGACTCTGGAGCTCTCGGCTGAAGAGAAATGAAGTCTTACCACGAGCTTTTCACGTGATTATTTTTATCATGGTAAGTCCCCTGGACTTAACCAGCGAATCATTGCCGATGATCTTCTTGGCTTATGTTTCAATCAAATCAAGCACACCTAGCTGGTATCTGTCAGATAGTGACCTAGATATGAGAGTAGTACTGGATAGGCGATTAGATTATAGAATCAAAGGCAATTTATCAAAAGAGCAAAGACAATACTATTAATGTCTAATCGCTTAGTTGAATCAGAACGCATATCATTTTGATTCAGCGAAGCGAAACAAAACTCATTTAGATGGAAAATGATTTCACTTTTTTTTTTTGCTGGTATCGATTGGCGTCCAAGGAATAAAAGAAAACGTACTGGTCGGCCAGCAGCAAAAACATGGATGGTGTTGGTATATTAGCGCAAGAAAAGAAACCGATGTCCAGCAGTGGGCAAAGTCGAGCTGTGGATGACGATGATGATGATGAAATAAGTTCTTTCAAAAAAGTGACTGAGAGCCCAGGCAGTGTTACTTTAAAGTTAAATAAATTATTAAAGAAAAGAAGAAAGAAATTTCTAAAGTCTTAAATCTTAAAAGTTTTAGAAGTTCAACTTTTAGATGTGAAGAGTTTTTAACATAGTGTTGACACATTTCGTTTTGCTAAACAGCTACTCGTAACTTCTTATGGGAGTTACAAAGATTGTAACTCCCATAAGAAGTTCTCAATAATAATTTTATAAAAACAACAGAAGAATTCATGAAATAGGTTGCCGGAATCTGTGGAACTAAAACATGCATGCATATCTCATCATATATATTTTAGCATAATATTTTTCTTTTCTTTAGTTAGAACCTTACTTCTTTATCACACCAAGATCATCCCAGAACATAAGAAAAACACGGTAGGAACAAGATATCTAGTAGAACCAATTATAATTTGCCTACTGCGGTGTTTTCATCCGATTATAATTTGGATGACTTCAATGTTAGAGTGAATAGGCTCTTAATAAACTAGTGCGCCTCACTTTGATTGCATCACTGCTTACCATCTGGTGGGATCGCAGTGAAGCATGAGTTTATATCAGATAAAAAAAAACCTAGATTTATGTACTTGGCGTTAAATCTAGCAGGTACTAATTTATCATTATGTCTCAGTGATACTTGGATATCAACGATCAATCTTAAGACATCAGTAAAAACACTGACTGAAATTCCGACTGAATAATACGGAGGTAAAGTTTAATTCAACACGAGTTAGGACTCAAAGGACCAATCTGTCTCGATTCATCAGGCTATTGGCGTTAAACAAAGCTGATGGCATCGGTGATTACGTTACGGCAGGTCAGTTAGTACCTTAAAGAGAACGATGGCTTTTCGATGTAAATTACTTGTACAAAATGAACTGAAGTTCTTGATAGTTTTAATGTACAGTAAGGCCGCAAAAGTCCATAGGAACGCTAATGATTACATTGCTACGAACCGAGCGAGCGCGATATTTCCGTGCGTATGTGTGCGCATGTATGAGTATCCACATTCCACAGATAACACACACTAAGGAACTGTCGTCGCACTGAGCTATATGGTAGCATTGATAAAATTCGTGCAAATTCGTCATGTGCTGGTAGCCGTGTGAACTAAGTGTTGGATTCGCAAATCACGTAACCCGAGTTCAAATCATGGTCGGTCCGTTGCAGTTATTTCTTACTTTGAAAATTCCCAATCTATATTGATTTAATTGTTTTTTTATATTTCTATGAAAAATACTATTGCATTTTTTGCACTAAATAGTTGCAAATTACGAATGTGATCTATTAACCACAAGAAGAATCACATTCGTAATTTGCAATTATTTAGTTGTTACATCTTTTCGATGTTATAAGGTGGAAATAAAAAGACGTGTTTAATAAAAATGTTTATTCTTTATATTTACAAATTAAACATTTATGAGAATTGTGACGTCGAATTGTTACCTAGACAAAAAGTTATCTTGTAACCGTTATCTATGTTACGCCTAAGATTGTTTGTTGGAAGTATACCCACTTAGACCATTCATAATATGAATAACGTAACAATGAACGGATATTCAAATTTTAATAAAATAAAATATAGGTAATTGTTTATATCCAGTTATTTATTGAAAAGTGATATATGATTTGGACTTTGTAAACATTTTATTTTTGTGTAACGTCACAATGAATGTATTGAGGTCATAGCTTAATTGTTCATTTTCTTGACGAAAAGAAGATTGAAACCAAACCTCAATTTCTGTTAAAAGAACTTTAGTTCTCACAAGATAATCGTCAATTAGATGAGAAAAATAAATTGAACTATAGTATTATGTTAAAACAGTGCGGGTAGAAGAATAAAAAACGAAATAGACTCATGATTATTGTCAACAAAATTGATAGCGAGTTCACTGCATTCTTAAGATGAGGCGATGGCACAAGTTAAAAGATATAGCTGTTTTAAACGAAAGTAAACACAATATAATACAGTGTTTGTTAACGAATAATCACAGATATGTTAAAATAAAATGGTAGGCCATTTAGTTTAGTTAACATTAAATATTTAGTGCGAAACGTAATCGTTCTTGTTTGTGCCTCTCTGTCAAGTACGGCTTTTTAGCAGGTTTTCTGTGATGCACGCCTTCAGCGTGAAGTGCACGGCGAACAGTATCCATCGAGGTGTCATATAATTCCGCAAAATGTCTCGTTGGTGCGAAACCATTCGTTTCGTATACGTCCACCATATGTCGTCGCTGCGCCTCGCTAATAAGCTTCGATCTCCCACTTCTCTTTCGACTAGCAAGGCTACCTTCTTCCTCATATCTTTTTAGCCAAAGATTTACAGTATTTTTCTAAAATAAAAAAAAATATATATATTAGGCAGCTATACCTACTTCACTTCATTTTCATTATATAAAATGTTAATAATCATAATTATTGAATATAATTTTAAAATAAAACTGCATTTATTAATCCAATAACCAATCCAATAAACCCAACGATTTACGTATTTCTCTTTTAAACCTCATAAAGATACGATGAATGGATTCATAAATGGCATACTTTTTAATTAGAAGATTAATTTGTAATAAAGTTACAATTCATTAATAGCTATTATACTCACATTCAGTCCGGTTTCTTCAGATATTTGTGTTTTATTAAGACCACTTTTATGCAGCCCAATGATAGTCGCCCTCACTTCAATACTAATATTAGCCTGCATTTTGCGAATATTACAATACTGTCAACCTCACGTCACTAACCAACAACTACAACCAAACGACAGTTCCTTTCGGTTAAGTTAAAACTCGTGTCTACCTCGCAGAAATCTAATTCTTTATTTAGTTTTTTTTGTGATCTACCTTTCTAACTCTAAGAAATGTGTGAACAAGTTAAAGAATAATTTAATATATGTAATGCAAATACATAACTTCCAATCGGGTAAGAACTTACAAAAAGTCAATAATTGCGTGGGATTTGAACTTGCGGCACGCTGATTTGCGCTTCAATCTGTGTGCCTATACCACTGGGCCATCTTGACTTATGATAAGTTGATGAAATTGTGAATTTCAATCATTTGTTGGCGAAACTTGAAAATAAAAGGTCGTAAGTCAAACTAAACGTCAAACGAATATGTTTTAAGAATTCTTATGGACTTTTGCAAGTGATAGTACTTGCAAATAAAAGTGATAATGAATTACAGTTAACTCAAATAATGTAACTAAAATAATAATAACGATCTAGTCTAAACAAATCAACTTCAAAGTGATGTAATTTATTTATTAGGCTGTTTTTTTATTAATAAATAGGCATGACTCAGTTTAAAAAAAAAATCAGCATCATCTTCCTGCCTTTGTTCCATCTTATTTGGGGTTGGCGCAACACGATTTTTTCTTCCATTCTGCCCTGTCGTCATGCTATCACTAACTTTCTTTTCTTTCATATCACTCTTCACACAATCCATCCACCTTTATTTGGCCTCCCCCTCCCTCTACACCCATCCACATGTATAGTCATACTTAAAAAAGACATTAGTATTAATAACAAAATAAAATTATCAAATATTCTATCAAGGGCGCTCTTAAATTAATAGGCGTCTATATATCTACTTTTTTATTTATTTTGCTAACTACCTACATTTTTCAACAAATATTATCACAATTCTGAACTAGATTTACATTAAATCAATCTTAAGAAATTCGTCTATATCAAAATGTTTAATCCAACGAATACTTTTTACAAGTAAATTTTCTCCAGCCGAATGTCTGGTTTGTTTAAAAGTCACGTGAGTGCAAGTGACAACACTTGGCGTCCCATTACTTAAATTTCGGTAACAGGGACATTCGCAGCCCTAAGGGGATGTTATGGAACTCAATTGAAATTTTGTGGTTGCCTTGAAAAAATATTCTCCGTTATCATATCGCTGAAATGCTACGAGTAAGTCGAAACGTATCGTTTAAGCTGTTAGGACTTTAAAGGGGTTGATTGATAATAATTTGGCAATAGTTACTATTTTTTATTTTTGATAGAAGGAAAAATACTATTTTGGTCATCAGTCTACGTAGGTTTAACAGAGTATCGAAGTTAATTCCTGAAAAATTACTCTGAAGAACTTTGAAATTGTTATTGAAGTAGTATGAGTAATTGGAATAATTCGGTCAGCAGATTAACAACTTAGGTACATTAAGACTTAAATCACAGTTTGTTGGTCCATAAGGAAAAGGAATTGAAAAGGTAAATAAAGTAAATAGTTAATATGTTATTCAATGTTGACTTGGAGTTCCCACTTGACAGTTGTCAACAACAACAAACAGGAGATAACATAAACATCGTCAGTATTTTTATCGAGTTACGTTTCAACATCTTAATTTTAATTGAAACGTTAGAGTTCACGTAATGCATAACTACCCTTAAATACTGAAAGACGATCTTTAAAGTTGTGGCCGATGTTAGAGCAGTAGTGGCTGAGCGATAACGGCCGTGATTTACGAGTAAGTCGTGGGTTCAAACCCAGCTACGCGCATTACATTGTGTAATTAATTTCATCACCACTGCTCTCAAAGGGAAAGATTGTGAGGAAACATGTCCTAGAACCAAAATTCGAAGACATGTGACATCCACTAACCCGCACTGGGCCCGCGTGATGGGTTACGGCCCATTCCCTCTCACAAAGAGGAGGCTCGAGTCCCAACAGTGGGAACATTAGGTATAAAGTCGACTATGCTATGCTATAGATTGTTAATACTTTTACAGGCCTATAACCAAATTTCTCTGTACTCCTATGAAAATTTCTTTGTAGACGCAATATTTACGATTGCAAAACGTTTAGAACAATTTGTGTTACCATTTAAATGAAAGAATGATTTCTTTTTAAAGAATTTTATGGAGTAAGTCATATTTCGCGAGTAGAGCTTACTTTTATTCAAGGATGTATTTTGTTTGACTAGAATTTTATGGTACTGTTTTGGAGTGGTGACTGCGCACCGGAAGGTTATAACGTTAGTAGAGGCCTCCCATGAAGTGGACCTACAAACTGATGAAGGTAGTGGAAGTCAGCTTGATTTCAGAAGTGCAGTGACGCTCGAGGATAGCGTATATAGCCCGCCCAGCAGTGGACGCCTAACGGCTGAAATGATGGCGAAAGTTTTGGATTCGTTTTAATAATAAAAAATTGGATCTATTTTGAGTGACAAGTAGTGATGGGCCGAATGTGGTTTGTACCGAATACGAACTTCGGCCGAACATTCGGTAAAATTTAAAAATTTGGCCGAACATCGGTTATTTATAGCGCGCTTTCTAGGGAGCGATAGGTCAGGAAGATAGGACAAGTCGCAACTCGCTTACGCGCATTCGCCCCACCTGCACCTCCCGCAACCCCAGCCGGCTCTTTGTCATTGCCGAATACGTCATCTTCACGACGCGCGAACTTAATTATTTCAACGTCAAGTGTCAAGAGGTCCATTTCGTTAATAATAAAAAAATAAAAATTAAACGTTTTTTTATTGTTTTCTTAGACCGAATGTTCGGCATTTGAACCGAAAGTCGGCCGAATGTCGAAGTTCGGTTCAAGCCACCGAAATTCGGTTAAATCGAATGTGAAATGAATTTCGGCCCATCCCTAGTGACAAGCAATTATTGCTGTCGATATCCCTTATGATGAGAATCTCATTCTTTCTTTTAATAATTTTCTTTACATTATACAGACTTGATTCACAAATATCTTAAAAACTGATTAAAATATTGGAAATTTGAATGGGAAATTCGCAATTGCCAATGTTTTACATCGGTAATTACTTTCCAATAATTATATAATTCCCATTCAAATATTTCAAAGTATAATAAATAACACATCATTCAATTTTTTTTTTAATTCGATTACTGTGTCGTGAATAGTGAATACTAAATACAAACTCTATTAAAATAATTATGTGTATCTACCTAATTACCAATTAGACATCTTACCTCAACTCACGTTAGTGGTTATTGATTGAGTTCTACTTGATCGAGCACACGGTTGATGTTCATACATTTGTGTTGTAGGCAACGTACCTAAATTACTTCTATCATCTATTTGTTATTCAGAGCTGATATGTTCCATAATTATTTAGACATCCGAGCTTACAAAAATTCGCACCCAGCTGGAAATTCGTATCTTATCTACAATTTTTGTCTGAGCAAATATTATGATAAAACTTACCATTTTGCGGAAAATCACGAAAAACTCGTTTTTGTGACATTTGACCCCGAATATTTTTCTTTCCAGGTGTCGGATGGATGAGAACTTTTTAGATTTCATTTCTGATGGTGTTTTGAACAGTCCTACCCATTTTCAGCTAGATGCGACATATTGTAACCTTACCCTTATTTTTTGGTCTAATTTGACTGGACTAAATGTTCATTCCTCTGCGTCGTATGTTGATTTATTAAGTAGGTTTATTTACTCAATCAAATTTAAACCCGGTTAATAGTTCTGTAGGCTATCTATCTAAACGATCTTTGCAATAATGCGTATGATAAATAGATACATAGATAGCAGGCCAATGTTCCCATTTTTGGGAGTCAGGCCTCCCTCTTTACCTGAATGAATAGGCCGTCATCCACCACGCAGGCCCAGTGCGGGTTGGTGATGCTGGTAATGCTTATGACTGCTTTGATATTTGCGGGATTGGTTCTTTGGTGCATGTAAACACACCAAAGAACACACTCACACGCACACACTCACTCACCCCACACACTCACTCACTCACTCGCTCACTCTCTCTCTTTCACTTTGTGCAGTAAAATTGTATCCAACAAATTCTGGATATGGCCACTATTGTGACATCTCATCATCATCATCATCATTTCAGCCGAAAGATGTCCAATGTTGAACATAAGCCTCCTCCAAGCGTCGTCACAACACCGTAGGCGTGGGCTTGCGGACAGTGAGCAATGGGTAGCTCGCTGTCCGGCCGTCCGGTAACTGCCCGGACCAAGCCCAAGTCGTCATCGGCGCGCACTGTTCCCGCGCGCCTCAAGGAGTTGTCAGCAATAGCAGAGACCCAGCCGGGTCGAAGCCTACTGGGGCCAGGGTTATCCGAAAGGGAACTCGAGCCCCGGTATGAAGGCTAGAAGGAACAGGGTGGGTATTTTAGTCAGTAAGAGTCTGACACTATCTCCCGCTCCGCCCAAGAGCGGGAGTTGTCATTGGATGATTTTTCCCACCATAAAAAAAGCGTCGTCACAACGACCGATCCTGTGCGTCTCTGCAACGTCTAACCGAAAATATTTTTTTCTCGATATTGATTTAGTCTGCAAAACTTCCGCTCAATAGACAGATGTTCTTGAAACTCCACGCTAACGAAGAACAAAGCTGGTAACAGATAGTAGATAATAAATTACATATTTATTTCATACTGTGTTTTTTTTTAAATCGTCATGTTAAATCATTTTAATATCCTCATGATGAACCTTTCAAATTAATACCCACACTAATAAGTATAATAAGTACCGGAGAGCAGTAGTGGCCGAGTGGTAATGGCCCCGACTTAAGAGTTGTAGATCGCGGGTTCAAACCCAGCCAGGCGTATTACTTTGTGTAATTTATTTCATCACCACTGCTTTCAAAACGGTGAAGGAAAACATCGTGAGGAAACCGGCATGTCCTAGAACCAAAAATTCGAAGACATGTGACATTCATCAACCCGCACTGGGCCCACGTGATGGATCACGGCCCATTTCCTCTCCTAGAGAGGAGGCCTGAGTCCCAGCAGTTGGAACATTAAAAAGGCATGATGATGATGACTGAATTACCAAAAAAAAAATATTTTTCGTTTCTCAGCTAACCTGTTTTTTTTTAAGTCACCTATCTAAAACACTTGGGCTACTAAGAAGAATCTGGCAATATAAATTAGTTTAGCGGTTCGGGAGCTGATATAAGGTAATAAAGAGCATTACAGTATACTCGTATATTACAAGACAGGCGCGAAAAAAATGGAATAGAATAAACTTCATTGTTCTGTAAGGATGGGACAGCGGAGCGAAATAAAAGAGATGTTGTTTGTACATGACTCTGATTTACTCTTTATACTAGTTAAATGATTGTTTTTATATAAAATTACGTTATGTTTCTCTACACTACACAGTACACCGAAATAGTAATAAGTTCACAGAAACTTAAACCCATCGATTTAAGTTTCTCAGAAACTTAAATCTTTTCGAAAGTTTCACAGAAACTGTTTCTGTGAAATTGTTACAATGGCGGTCTTATCGCTGACAACGATATCTACCAGACAACCTTGAGATGGACTAAAGGGGATAGTTTGCGGTGTATTTCAAGCAATATTAGGAGTGGAATTCCCTGCCGGAATCTGTGTTTCCTGATAGCTTCAACTTAGGAGTCTTTAAGTCGAGAGTGATTAGGTTTCTCCTAGGCAAGCGTGCTTCATCGTCGACCACATCATCGCTTACCATCAGGTGAGATGGTGGTGAAACGCAGCCTATCAATAATATAAAATAAAAAATAAAATATTAATCAACAAAATTAATTGAGGGTAAAAAAAAAGGTACACATATAAATATATACCACTAACGGCCCGTCCCGGCTTTGCACGTGCAATACAAGTAAATATAGCCTATATTACTTAAGGTGAATGTAGCTTTCCCATGGTGAAAGAATTTTTGAAATCGGCACAGTAGTTTTTGAGTTTATTTATTACAAACATACACACAAAAATACAAATTTTCCTTCTTTATAATATTAGTGTAGATATAATTATGCATTACATAATTAAAACACATAACCCTTGGGCGTCGAGTAAAAATCTAAACATCTTTAAAATCTGTTATAATCTTACTTACAACATCACAAAGTAAACAAATACATAGTACCTATGTATCAAATAGTATCAATAGTCCCTACCTTCTAACAAACATATTGTAATCTATCAGATTGATTAACAAATATCCGAAACCCAACAGACAACAATTGGTGCTGACTGATCGAATCCGATAAATATCTTCAAACGAACCAATTGCTAGCTTTGATACAGTACAGACTATTGTAATAATATCCCTCCAACTTTATTAGTAAATGAAGAACATAATAATGTTAAATATGTTGTTGTTGTTATGTTAATGTGTGCTAGGAATACCTAGTATTATACTGTACTAGTTTTAGCCAACGGTTTTGCCCATGTAAAAAAAATAAACTTATTACAATAGAACATAGCTACAAAGGGGTCTTTAAGTCAAGAGTGAATAAGTTACTTCTAGGTAAGCGTGCTCCATCGTCGGCCACGGCGCTTACCATCAGGTGTCATGGTGGTCAAACGCGAGCCTGTCTATAATAATAATGATAGACTACTATTTTATATATTTTTTTAAATCTTTTTTTTTATATATGTTTGTTTAATATATAATAAAAAGCTCTATCAGAACATGATCTATCCGAATGCCAAATCCGTTTAAACGTTTCCGCGTTAAGGTGTAACAACTCTAAGAAAAACTTTCGCATTAATATTAGTGTACTAAAAATTTACTGTTTTCAGATTTTTTCCTATACCTGTGCTATAAGACCTTGCTTCGTGCCAAATTTTTTCAGGATTCTGGGTCAACGGGAAGTACCCTATGAATTTCGATCTTTGAGAGTATCAAAATATACAAAACATCGTTTTTTTGCGACATAAATGGCCGTATATTTTTTAATCACTAATTTAGAAGTTTGATTTTTTCACAGCTTAAAGAAACCGCAAACTTGAGTATATGGTTTTAATTTCAACTCAATATATCCACGCGTTCTCGAGATAAAGGGTCTTGACAGACAGACAGAAAGTAGGAAGGACAACAAAGTGATCCAATAAGGGTTCCGTTTTTTCCTTTTGAGTTAAGGAACCCTAAAAAAAAGGTAAGGAACCCTAAAAATCAGCATCGTCGGTTTAAATTCTAAAATTACCTTGCTTTTTGATGATTCAACTTTCAAATAATGCCCACTGTGAGCAAATAACTTTACAGTGCCAAATCAACTTTAAAATAGCAACATGTGATTAATAAATATTTTCTACATCCCGAAATGTAGATACATGTAAACAGCAAAACGATATAGATACGACAACGAAACGATAATATCGTTTCGTTGTCGTTATGATATCGTGGTCCTCAGACTGCGCAATGTAACATAACGCTTGACGAGTGTGTCTACGATATACCGAAATACATAAAACGCAGAATATATTCAATAGATAACCGATGCTTCCAACAAACCACTATACGTGTCCGAGCATTTAATTCTGTTGATGCACATACAAATATCATATCACAACCCTAACATTTCGCCCTATCGACCAACGTTAACCTAACTACGTATATCATAATATACAAAAACAAAACGAAAATACACTTAGGCGTCAAACTTATCATTCTCATGATAAAATACAGGGTGTCTTTGACATCAACGCACAAACGAATATCATGCATCCAGTACGTGATTCTATTCTAGACCCCCCAATGGTGGAATTTTTCGTCAGTGTTTTTCCTATTATTTTTTTTAATCTTTACGTTCTTTGACCAGCCCACGTGCATTAATTAGTCCAAAAGGCTCGAAAAATAAAAGTGAAATTACAGCAATAGCAATTGCTAGAATTCCAAAAAAAATTTTTTTTAATTGTTAAAGGTTCGAAAAATAAGTGTCATTACAGCAATAGCAATTGCTATAATTCCAAAAAAGTTTTTTTAAATTGTTATAAATTAGTGCTTGACTGCGATCCCACCTGATGGTAAGCAGTGATACACGCCTCCGATTCCTTTGTTCTGACGTCATTTTTACGCTCAGTTTCGTGGTCATAACATAAGAATCGAAAGCGTAGCCTAATCGAGGCGTTCGGCGCAAGAGAATTGAAACGCTACGGTCGTAACTTGGCAAAGGGGGCAGAGCAGACAGGAGCAGAGCGGAGAGGACTAAAGCGGAGCGGACCTGTTAATGGAACAGGTGCGCTCCGCTGCAATATTCCCTCAGGCAGGGAATATTGATTAACCAAAGGAATTGCATAAAATCTCCGCACCGTTTTATGGACGTAGATTTACGAACTAACTATAAATTAGGGATGAAAACACCCATTCTGAAAAACCGAAAATTTCTAAGAATTATAACACCCGACCTGTGCGAAACTGGGGCAGGTCGCTAGTGTTAAAAGTTTCTCGTTAATTGATGTTACCAATTAATTTAATTAAAGAAAACACAATACCCCATTAACGTTTGATGTGCGTTTGATTTTCCCCAACCTTGGCCCAAATCTTTTGACGTTAAATTTTTTCAGCAAAATAACTTCACTTTCTCTTTCTACAGAGCTAAGAAAATACGAGAAATGTTCCTGCTACCATTGATTCAAATAAATAATAATTTTTCCTTTGCGAAGAAAATTATGATTGAACAGTAATTCGTTTGCTACATTTTTTTTAGAAGCAAGAAATATTATCAGAATGTGTATTCTTGAATGCTTTTCTTCTATTGTTTTCTGGTAAGACTGTAATTGGAAGAGGATAAAATTGAGGAAGGTACCGATAATTATGTGACCAGGTAATGTGATTGAGTTGGGATTACTATGGACACCACGATTACTTCGTTAACTGGAGGAAAACCATCAGGCTTAAGGTGGATGATCCCTTGAATATCTGGTGAAGTTAAATGCACACATAGGTAGTTACTTGTACTGCCACCTGCGCCCGCATAGAGTCCTGACCTCTAAATCCATTTTCTTCGAGAAATACTAGCTTTCGTCCGCAGCTTCACCCGCGGTCATAAAATATAGTGTATATCACTCAGTAATAAAGCAGCTTTCTATCGGTGAAAAAATTTTTGCAATCAGACCATTACTTTCAGAGATTACAAACAAAAAAACTAATTTTACCTTTTAATATTAGAGTAGATTGATTGATTTATTGAATTTTGTATAATATTTAATTATTTAAAAAATACTTATATTCAATACTTTTTATAAGGTTTTTTTATCAGTAAACAATTATCAATATCTCTTAATCAACCTTGATTATTGAACCAGTTTTGATTACATCAGATTTTATTTTATCCTAATAATTACCCAAGTCGGTTGACTTATTAGACAGATTTCTATCTACATTTTGAAGAATAGTTAATCACCAAATTTTTTGTGTAAACATAATAATATTTCTAAAGATCAAAGCCGTTTGCAAAGAGTAGAGAAAATAACCAAAAAGTCATCATGTTGTTAAATTTTTTGTTGGCAAAAATATTAGTCATACGAAATAATCATATTTTATTGATAATGTTATATATAATGTGAATCAATATTGTTTTTATTTATTTTTTGAAATTATACTAACCTATTAAACCAGTTGTTACCGAGGAGTAGGCTTCAGAAAGTCACTGTTTTATGGCAACAAATGGGAGCAAAGGCCTTAAGCAATTTGATAAGTCCTTGCATACGAGGATACCGTTTGCGGCCAATGTGATCCTATTAGTTCTATAACGGGGCCAGAGTTAGTTTCGAAAGATACCTCGAGCCCCAGTATGAAGGCTCGAAGGAACGGGGTGGGTTTTCAGTCAGTATGAGTCTGACACTATCTCCCGCTCCGCCCAAGAGCGAGGGTTGTCATTGATGATTTTCCCACCATAAAAAAAAATCCTATTATATTAACTAATTAAATTGGTTTGCCGGTTAGTCTTTGTATGTAAACACATAGTCCAAAGCTATTTCATCATGTGTCGAATACGAACAATTAATTCAAAATATTAGTTAACTGCAGTGTAATTTTAGTTGTTCGGTAAATTAGATTGCAATTTGATAAACGTGAATTTAAACTAGTTAAATACAGAACAATATAATTTATGTGTTATTAACTAAAAATTATAAATGACAAATGTTTGTGTGATGAGTATGATCAATATGTATAGTAATTATGTAGATATGTATGTTTGTTATGTGTGTTTATTAGTTGTTGATACTTATAGCAAAAGCTCTGCTTAGTTTGTAACTATATGGTGTTGTATAAAAATGGAAATTTTTGTACCTGTATTATTATTTTTATATTTACATTCATTTTTAGGGTTCCGTACTCAAAGAGTAAAAACGGGATCCTATTACTAAGTCTTGGCTGTCTGTCTATCACCAGGCTGTATCTCAAGAACCGCGATAGCTAGACAGTTGAAATTTTTGCAAATTATGTATTTATGTTGCCGCTGTAATAAAAATACTAAAAACAAAACAAAATAAATACTTAAGGAGGCTCCCATGCAACAAATGCGATTTTTTTACCGAATTTTTCAAGGACGGTACAGAACCCTTCATACGCGAGCCCAACTCGCACTTGGCCAGTTTTTTTTATCTTTATAATAAAAGTTCTTGCATTTTTTACTAAGCATACCAAGAGAACTATGTGAATCTTCTTCTTCTTCCTGCCCTTGTCCCATCTTATTTAGGGTCGGCGCAATACGTTGTTTTCTTCCATTCTACCCTGTCACTCGTCATGCTATCACTAACTTCCTTTTCTTTCATATCGCTCTTCACGCAATCCATTCATCTTTTCTTTGACCTCCCATATCCTTTATGTGAATAAAATTCAAAAATATTTGTTTAGAAAAGGTAACACAAACATAATTAAAAACTCATAAAAAATAATTACCCCAATTCAAACTACCGTTTTATCTCGCCCCAAAGGAGTTTATGTCCAAACATTATATTATGGAGGAAAATAATGTTAATCAATAATAATATGAATAATATCCGAAACATTTCAGTATTTCAGGACTAGCATAACAGTAACGGTCGACAAGGGAGCAGAGATACAACTTTCATTTACGATAAGATATCGAAATATACGTTGTATAAAATTTATGGTACTATTAATACAGGTCGGATGAAGTAATATCTACTTTATGACTTTTTTTTTCTGGACGAGGCTGTGAGCCAATTCCTTTGACAGCAATTGTGGCGAAACACCCACAGGACACAGAATAAAAAGATGCCTCGGATGACCGATGAAGCATCACGATACGTTTTGGGTAATTTTTCTTACACCCGTATTTATAAACAATTAAAAGTAAAAGTAACGATTTGTATTCTGTAGTTAAGAAATTGCTTGAAGTTAGAACTGCTAACAAACAACAATAATAACCACCTGGCGTCGAGTATTACTTAAAAGAGTAAGTATAGAATGAGATTTGTAATTATACTTACTTCTAATACGTTGATATTGTAGGGCCTCTTACATCAATACCTCTTAAGAGGGTCTAATTGGCACATTAAAACTAATACTGGGTATCTCAGAAATAATTGGCTTTTGTAGATACATAAAAAATATACTTACTCGAAAACCCGCTCTTATTCCACCGCTTTTAGGCACGCAATAGAATTTTCCGCACAAGTGCAGAAAAGTGAGCGTGCTCGCCCCGTCTACAATTTTATTTATCGTATCAGACTGGGCGCCCGTCGACCCCCACGAGTCGCCGGTCAACACTTGTTTATTCATTTTTTCGTAAGTGTATTGAAAAAAATCGTTTGATACACGTGTAAATTAGTCACTGCAGCTCTCGGCTCCATAACACACTCGCTTGCGGCACGTGCGAATTGCGCCTCGGTCGCAATGACAAACTTTCTGCACTTGTATCAAAATGCGCGTTGATTAAAAAAAAAACCATATACGAAAAAACTAAATTACTAAACATTAGACAGCTATACGTTTATTACACATGCATTCTTGTAAAAAAAATAACCTCTAACTGTATACTAACTAACATACAAATAAAGAAAAAGACAATGTCACATAACCTGAGAAATAGATATAAAAACAAACTTGAAGTCATCAGCGTCCGCACTAATTGCGGTAGAAAGACCATATTATTTGAAGGAGTTCATCTGTTCAATGGATTACCGGACGATATCAAGGAATGCGATAACATGAATACTTTTAAAAACAAACTTAAGAACCATGTAACTACATTATAACTTCTAATACTCTGGAGGAATTTGTATTGTATAATCATACTTATTACTTAGTATCTCATTATAAGCGGACTGTATGTTCTTATGAGAAATAAATTTCTTTAAACCGATTAACAACATCAGAAACCAAAGACATTGGAATATTACTTTCAAAAAATAATATTACCCAAAATTTCGTTCTTCACGGCACTGGCATTCTTCAAAGCGATCTTTAACATTTTCAAAAACGCCCCTGAGAAGCTGAGTTTGTGTTTTTCGCGTTTATTGTCGATTTTAGGTCTGACTATCATCACTAAAACATATAGATACTCAGAGCACTTAGCGCCGGCAAAATTTTCTAGTACATAATTTCAATTCCAGAAGTCATCTGCGCGACACGGCTAGTCCCTGCTCTATGAAAATACCTGGATTTGCCGTCAAAAAAAAAGGCGATATTAGGTCTAGACTAGAATATATTCTCATTAAGTATGCCTTTCGTTTTTCGGGTATGTTCACAGAGGTGCACCCTGAATATTTTCACTCGATCCAGTACAAGCGCGCCTATACCCTATTCGCGTTAAGATTAGACGTTTAAAGAAACCTTTTTAACTGTCTGTTCAACCGATTTTAAATTCTATTTCTTAAGCATAAGGTTGGCATTAAAAGCAAAAAAGTGGTTACAATACAATACTTACTGCAGCCGCCATTTGTCATGCCACCAACGTAATAAAAGTCAAAATCGGTTGAACGGATAATAATATTTTTTTTCATAAATGTCTAATGTTATTTTGAACAGAGTATAGGCGAGCAGAGAAAGAGTCAGCTCTAACATCGTACTGACGATGATTGCTGCAAGACTGGACTGTCCTTTCATCCTATATTGCCCTAGTAGACGTTTTACTTCACCGATGCAAGACAGGAAGTTTCATTAGGTTGATATTAATTTATATGTTTTTTAAATTGTATGATTTCATTTTATTCATCACGATTTAATTTCATTGTGAATGTATTTTAATACTAGCTACTGCCAGCGGATTCGACGACGTGAACGTAGTTTGTCCCAAAGGAATGTATTCCCGGGACAAAAATTATTTTATGCGCTGTTTCAGGTCTACCAATGTAACTAATTTCATTCAAAAACATTCAGCTGTTAGAGCGTGAACATGACACATATTTACATACACACTTATACATTTTCGCTCTTATAATATTAATATTTTATATTTAATGTGTAGTTTAAAATCAGTAATAAAAAATATAACTGATTTTGAACAACCTGAATTAATGAGTTAGAACGTCTCCGTTGATTTCTTGTTCTTCAAAAAAGAATAGTATTTTCTTGTCTTACAATTTAACAAAATAGAACACCCGAATTCCCTGAACGGGTAAAAACAGAACATCTTATTGTAAAAGTCCTCGCATACCGTTAAATGTTGGATTTGATAATCTGATAAGGCATTCTTAATCTTTAGCTGTATCTAATCACAAAAGAACTTACGAAAGCAAAGGGATTAAGCATTGTTACTGGGTTTTTGTCAGCATTTTTCCTTTACGAATCTTTTTGGGGGTTTTAAAGGCAATTCCCAAAAAGGCAAAACGATTCGCTTTGTCATTTTCTAAATAAAAACAGGCGTGAGGATCAAAAGCGTGGCGTAGACGTGGATTTGGAAGTGGGTGAAGGCGCATCAGTGAGGCCTTTTCTTTCATAAATCCGGAAATCTGACAGCGACTGTTGAAACCCAGTATTCGACCATTTCGTCGTTTACCATTAAAGGAAATAGTGGTCAAATGCGAGCCAAGGTTTTTTGATATATCAATTATAAAAAAAAAACCTTCGTTCTTAGAGCCATATTTCACCGAGACACGATGGCAGCGCGATCAGTCGCCGCTACCAACAAAATGTATGCAGCTCTATAGAGAGTTACTCACCGGGTGTCTGTTTGGTTGCGCAACTAATTTAGTGGCGCGACCAGCTCGGACGTGTGGCGACTCTGGTGTCTGTATGATGTCTAGTTTGGTAACTTAGTTCTATATTTCACCAGGACACCATGGCGGCGCAACTGGTGTCCCGGTGAAATATAGCCCTTAAGGGGATGCATCTCGACATACATTTTCACTGTTTTTCATACAGCCGCTCTTACGCGATTATGACGTTATTACACATTTTTCATTAGACATTTTGAAACACAGTATCTCGTCGATATTATCTAGGCTTCTATGAAAATCAATTTATAAATTTGTGTAAAACTAGGATTAGTTTAGATCTTAACTGGATAGTTAAGACTTTTGAAAATCTGCTATTTTGCATGAACTTTGACACGTCATAATTTACTCAAAAATGAAAAAAGTCAAAACATACAAGCCTAGCAAATTTTATCAAGATTCAAAATAATGACAATGTTGTTCAAAAACTTTTAAGGGTTTAGAAAAAACACATATTTCCTTGAACAAGTTTTATAATATATTCGAGTAAATCATGGAATTACCGAATGATAACAGAGTTTTCAGGCGTTTTCTCTTTTTTTCGCGTTGCCTTTTCGTCAAACATCGCGTTGGATTGCGTTATATGAAGTAATAAGCTTTTAAACCATGCTCGATGTTGACGATAGGCGAGTGAAAAAGCAGCCTCTCAAAGAGCTCTCACTTGTGCGAGGCCCCATTGGATGCGAGGCCATGGGTAAAGGGCCACTTCGCCCACGCCTAGTTACGCTACTGGTGAGGATAGAGCCACATACACCCTTTTACCTGTACACGTAAAAACATTATAACGCGCTTCCTCTATAAAATATGAACGTAAATGGAAGTTGCAATTTCACTCACCTCAAAGACATCGCATCGGTGACTCGCCTTTTTAACCATTTTGTACCGTCACCTACAGAAGTTTTGTGCCAAAGTAAATTGTGAACGTGTTACTAGGAATTCTAGAGTTACTTATAGAGTTACTCTAGACGCTGCTGGTAAAAAATGCCCTGATTCTTGTATGTTGGAGTGATTTTTCAAAGAATTTTGTGACACCTATGTAATAGTGATCTGTTCTTTTGAAGACTTCTCGTAGTTCTAGTATTTCTAAGAACGATTGCTTTGAAATCTCTACTTCTGACTGTTTATTTATGTAAACTTCATGTACAGTAGTGGTATATGGACGGACATCAAGTCCGTCTATATACCACTACTGTAACAAGGCATTCTCTACCAGTCAACCTTTTTATGAGGTGGGAGTGTGACAGCCTATCAGACTTTTACTGATTAAAAACCACCTGTGTTCTTTGAGTTGCCCTTTACGTGCCAGGGCAATATTAACTCTTCTAAACATTGCCGCATTGTACCAAGCCTTTGATTTCTTTTTTGTTTAGTTTTTGTTTGATTTCGAATGTGGTCAAGACGAGGTTGTGATCAAGATTTCGTTTTTTTTTTTTTTTTGTATTTGGATTTCCAATTTCACTAACGCTGGCAGTCGAAAATATAAAGTAATTGAACTGTTTATCAAAAAAAAAAATACAATTATTAAAAAGTAGCAGCAATGCTAAAATATTGGATCCGCCTGTAGCGCACTTCAGTACCCAAACTTATCTCCAAGAGTGACGTAACATTCCATGTTTTAGAAAACGCGTTGTCTAACGGCTTTCGAGAAAACGTCCGCCATATAACGGACGAACGAAATATTCTAAAATACAGGAAGCGTTGTCACAACTTACGATAATGTCTTTCTACTAGGGTGTCCATACATTCATGCATTTTGAATAAGTAAATCTTTTCTGGTTTGGAGGAATAACCGTTTATGCATTTTAAGATAGCTACGACACCAAGAGTGCACATAATCATGTAGGATTAATAACGGTTTATGTAAAAGAGTGCTGTGTTATAAAGGCAAAAAAAGTTAGTATGTATGTCTGTGTATATTTGTTACTCTTTCATATTCCAACCACTGAGCGGATTTTTTAAACCCGAGTTGTTCCCTTGGAATGATTTTCTACTATAACATGGGCAAAGCCGCCGGCAGAAGCTAGTCTGAAATATAAGTACTAGCACTTACTAGTAGCTTAGACTATGTAGAAGTTGAAAACAGGAACGAATTAACCCTAATTTACACCACCAGGGTTGTTCTATTCTTGTTTAAATTTTTACGCAAATTGTTCAGTTGTTGAGGTAGTCGTAGTGTGAAATAGGAAGTAGGATCATGGGTTTACAAAAAAAAAAAATGGGTTTACAGATTTTTTCTACCAGTAAAAAGTATTTAGATTATAATTCTGTCAAGTTTTTACTAGCTTTTGTTTACAAGTAATATATATATAGGGTGACTGGTAATTAGTTTATGTTTGCCTAATGTACTGAACAGCTGATTTTTTTTCGCGATTCCAGCTTTGCTCTCATAATAAAAATTGTTTGTTATCATGAGCACAATCACATGTTTAAGTATCGTACACTAATTGCCAGTCACCCTATACATACGCGGGACAATTTAGATGCCTTCCTTAGGAATTGGCAAGAAGTGTTTCAAAACTGGGAAAAATGGAAGGAATGGGGAAGGCCTTTGCCCAGCAGTAGGACAGTATAGGCTAGGTATAATAATAAATATTTTTTATATGTGTACTTAAATAAAGAGATATAGATAATAACGATAATAATCACGTTCCACGAAAACTATTCAAGGGGCTTTAGCTTCGGGCTTTCGTACACCTTTCGCAGGGTTTTGATATGATACACATAATAATAAATATTTCAGGTTTAGGCTAATTGATAAATTACAAAAAAATAACCTTACACATAACTAATACAGTATAGCAAAAATCTTAATAGATTATAAGTATACACGTAATATATTCGAAGACATGTAACATTCACCAACCCGCACTGGGCCCTCGTGGTGGATTACGGCCCATTCCCTCTCTTAGAGAGGAGGGCTTGAGTCCCAACAGTGGGAACATTAAAAAGGCTAGTGATGATACACGTAATATATTCGACGTGTTACGAGCATTATTGCTATAGATAGGCAATCGTTAAACCGCCATTAACGTATATCTGCTACGGAATAAACAGTGGGACTATTCAATATAAAGAAAATACAATATCGCATTGAGTATATCTAGTCTGTAAGGATATTGTTAACTAGAAATAAATCAATAAAATATTTTTGGGATGTTATTAGGGTCTCATAAAACTTTAATAAGTAAGGATATTGGTAATATTTATTTAAACACCATACAGTATCCTATAAATACTATGTTGCTAGTATGTTATGAAGATATTTCTCCGCCTCACGCTCGTAACAGTGCTGTCTCATGAATGTGCTTCTTGAAACTGTGTGGTATTCTGTTTTAAAAAAAATATTATCCAAAAAAATTATAACACCAAATATACCTCCCTTTACCCTATAATATAAATAGATTTTTCTAGCAATAAAAGATTATTTTGTTTTATTTCATCGTTTATTTCGAGACGTATTTAAAATACAGACCAGCAAGTTAACCAAAAATTGTAGCTTTGGTCTTCTTTAAAAATAAAACTTTTCCGGTGGTGATTCGGTAACGGTGAATCTGCTTGGGTATTAACAAACAGATCCTGAAAAATACTGTAAAATTCCAAGGGTTTCAGAGCACCACGCAGTTCGCATAGATTTTTCAAAGCTACAAACATGGTTTTTACACTATTGGTATTTATCCGAAAAACATGCAGCGAATGCAACTTAGTGCATTTGAGATGCATATTATAAGACGGTCCATTAAAGACTGTCAAAACTGTAGTTATATATAACTGAATTTCAATGTCAATGTGGCAAAATGTCGGATGGATATATTTGTAAATACCCCGTTAAATTTTGATCGTTTTAATCCCGTGGAGGGTCGATTCGGTAATTAGTACGCAACGCCGACTACTACCTACAGATGATTGAACTCGCTCAGCTGACGTTTTCTTAAAGAAATTATTTCGTGCATGAGTAAATTAATACGAGTTTTAAAAAAAGATACTTTATTTTTTAATTTTATCTTTACAAATCGATAGTGTTTCATGTACCGGATCGATCCTCCACGGGATTAAAACGATCAAAATTTAACGGTGTATATCCATCCGACATTTTGTAAGATTTAATCAGATAGTTTATGAAAACAGGAAGTATAAATAATAATATACAGGAAGTACAAATAATAATATAAGTATCCCTACGTCAAAAAAATAGAAGTTATGATGTTTTATTAAATAAAACAAGGAAAATTTACTAACTCGTATAACATTACCTTATTTTCTATATAAAAGAAACAAGTTATTACCTTAATAAGCTTCAAAAAACATGTTACAAAGACTGCCATTCATTATTTTGCATACGAAGGTTGGGACTACACTTGAATCACGTGTTCACAAGCGTAACTATGACTATGAATAAATGCGTATTTCTTGAGTCCCGGATAAAGAAATGGTTAGTTTACTCGACTATGAATCCTCACAGAGCATTTCTGAGCACGTGCAACACTTTATTCTTAACAGCTAGCTGAAGAATGATAAAATTCAAAAGATAGTATTTTTCTGTTATGACATCGGAACAGCTCTTGCCGTAAAGAAAAATATATTTTCAATACACTTGCTCAGAAAGTGACTCTTATTACACTGCACTTAGGTACATAAAGGCCCTTGTTACCAAACTGTGACATTTTGATTATCATTACGCACTAGTGCTATAATGTAGTACAACCTTATTGTTCAACCTCTCCCCCGCCATAATTTTAATACATTATCGTATCAGGCTGAGCGCAAGTCGTCCCCCACGAGTCGCAGGTCAACCCCTGTTTATTCATTTCAGTGAGTGTATTGAAAGGTAAATAAAAAAAAAATATGGGCGCGCATATGAAAACAGATTTTTACCGCCACAAAAGTTTAATAGTTTTACAATTATTTTCTTCACAAGTGTATTGAAAAACGTCGTATGATACACGTGAGTAATCAATGATTACCGTTCTCGGGTCTCTTAAGACCCTCGCCATGGCTCGGGTCTTAATAACGGCTCAACGGTTATCACTAACATTACACACTTATATCATAATAATGTACTATTATGTCACCGAAAAATTGCAGACTCCGTATGATTGTAATAAATTTTTATTAGATTTTAATTTCTCGATATATTCTAAAAAAATTAAAAAAATGTATTCGACATACATCTACTATATCGACAGCGATATACCATACGTTTGGAAAAAATTGTTTACAATTTCTCGCGATATTTTACAATCTCACGGCGTTTGCAATTGTCTGGTTCCATAAATAAAAGAGACCAGTATCATTGTAAATTTTCGCATCACGCCCATCTGCTAGAGTCATAGAACGTTTTGATAATTAGCTAGAATGCTATACTGCCCCTGATAGTTAAAAAGACGTATCTAACAAAAAGTAAAAACGTAGAAAAAGATGTTTTAATTAATGATACGGGAAGTTATTTGCTGTCTTTGAGTTAATTTAAATACTTACATATTAAAAGTTGAAAATAAAACCGAGCTTTAACTTGGTTTAATAATAATACGAAACTCAAATCAATTCTGGAAAAAATGTTAGATGCGTCTTTTTTACTAACGGGGGCAGTATAGGGCTCCACGGTGGACGCCATCATGCGCGTGCGAGAATATGGGGAGTTCTCAGGAGTTGCATTAGGGGGGGCACTCCGGTATCACCGAGAGCTAATCTATCTCCGTCATGTGATCGAGGCCGGAAACGGTGAGAGATGTCGTGCGGTGTTTCGCAGGGATCGGCACTAGGGCCGCCATTGTGAAAAGTCAAGGATCCGGAAGTTTAACAATATAATAACTAGCTGTTGTCAGCAGCATCGGCCACGTGAAAGTTAAAAATTATCTCAAGAAAACTACACAAAAATAAATTTAAATTTATAACTGTTCGAAAGTTCATAACCTATAAATTAAGTAACAATCAAAATAAAATTCCTAGATCCTACCGTTTTTTAATACTCACAAAAAAAGTTGAATGAGGGTCATGGGGATAAGTAGCGAAATTTATTTTTTCTTCTCTGTTCGCGAGATTAAATGTTGCGTGTAATGTAACGACTTCGCCATGGGGGCCAACATTTTCTTTAAGGGCAACATTTATTTTAGACAATATTTATAGATTATTTGGTACATTTATACCGGTATTTTACCAAATTGCTTTTACATTTACCAAGGTTGTATAAGGCAGTTCTAATGTTCGTATTTGCTTCGGCTGGTTCTGTTTCCTTATTACTCATGCTTCACATTTAGTAACGGTAATTTTCATTTATTGGATCTTCGGGTTACAACATCAAAATTATCTGACTAATTAATCCAGACTATTTAATATTATCCTCTAGTTGCTGCCAGCGGGTTTGCCTTCGTGAAAGTAGAAAATCGTGTTAAGGGCATGCAAATTATTATATCATATCATATATATATTAATGTAATTTGAATATTATCACTGTTTTTATACAACCGCTTTTACGCGATTATGACGTTATTATATTATTTTTCATTAGATATTTTGTAAACACAGTACCTTGTGGATATTATCTAGGCTTGTATTGAAATCAATTTATAAATTTGTGTAAAACTAATCCAGTTAAGACCTCTGAAAAATCTGCTATTTGCATGAACTTGGAATCCACTGGTCAGAGCATCGGACCAACGACTCCATAATAGCCGAACTCAAATCACCCATGAGACTCACCACCTTACGCCAAAGAAGAATATTTGATTTCTTAGGCCACATTGCCAGAAAGAGAGGTGATAACCTGGAAAAGTTGCTTCTGACAGCAAGGAGGAGAAGGCATGAAGTTTGACACTTCATAATTAACTCGAAAATTAAAAAAGTCAAAAAATAAAACAATAGAAGCCTTGCAAATATAATTAAAATTCTGAAAGACGACATTTTCTTTTTCAAAAACTTTTAAGGGTTTAAAAAAACCGTATTTCCTGGAACAAGTTTTGTGAAATTTTCAAGTAAATCACGAAATTACCGAATGTTAGCAGAGTTTTCAGGTGTTATCTGTTTTTTCGCGTTCCCTCTTCGTCAAACATCGCATTGGATTACGTTAGATAAAGTAACAAGCTTTTAAACCATGCTCGATATTGGCGATAGGCGAGTGGAAAAGGAGCCTCCTTAGAAAGAGATAAAAGATTTCCATGTACTATTCCACGTCATGGTCTACTCGTGTGTCAAATTTCAGAACTACGACTATATCAATTGCCTAGGCCTAAACTTGCACTAAAAACAGTTTTCCTTGACCTACTATATAATCGTGCCTTGTAGAAAGCAATATTAAATTAAAAAGATTCTATTTCAATCCCATATATTTTGAGGGATTGTTCAAACGAGTTACCGCAGCCTTGAAATGCAAAGGGTAACTGAAGAAAAAGGAGTGAGTTTAGTCAGTAAAAGTCTGACTCTCCCTCACGCTCCGCCTAGAGTGCGAGGAATTATTTGATGATTTTCTTCCTAATAGTGGCTAATAGTTTACAGAAATAAAAGGCAGAAAGAAACGCATTTATTTGGCATGTGAGCAGTGGTGGCCGAGTGGTAACGACCCCGACTTACGAGTTGTAGATCGCGGGTTCAAACCCAGCCAGGCGCATTACTTTGTGTAATTTATTCTATCACTACTGCTCTCAATAGAATAGAAATAGTAGAATAGAGCAGAATGGAGAAGGATAGAGTAGAATAGAGTAGAATAGAGAAGGATAGAGTAGAATAGAGTAGAATAGAGTAGAATAGAGTAGAATAGAGTAGAATAGAGTAGAATAGAGTAGAATAGAGTAAGTAGAATAGCATAGGTCACCTATTAGGGTATAGGTGACCTATCCATCCATCACCAATACTCAACCTATTTCCTTACTATGAGTCCACAGCATAGGTGACAAAACCTGCTAAGTCTGTCGACTTGTAGAACTTATTTTAAAAAGAGCAAAATACATCTTGCTGTAAACGCAGTTGGCTTCGTTCCTTCTAAATGTCAAAACAGTGTTAAAGCCCAGTCAAGTTGGCACCACCAAATCACAGCCAACAAGAATACAGCGCGATTCTTCTGACAGGTCAACACATATAAATTGAGGGGGTCGGGACATAACAATGGACACCGATGTGTTTGTAAGGAAATGCATTTACAATACGTTAGTTGTAAGAGGGGAAAATATTCATAAATATATCATTCGGCTGGAGACCGATTCATTATACGCGACTCGCAAGTCAGAGATTGTCGTGTATCGAACGGGGTTAGGGAGACCAAGAAAAAGATTAATTGTGTGACGAGTGATATGATAGAAAAGGGAGTCAATAGCATAGCCTGCCTGTATAGCTTGCCTGCTAACAGCATAGAATGAAAGAAAAAGACGTATTGCATCGACCCCAAGTTGTATGGGACAAGGGCAGGAAGATGATATCAAAAAATATCTACGAATATTCCTGACTTGTTTACTTCTTTCTTGAGTCTTACTAAGTACCTACTGCAATTCTTTTTAAAGTTTTTTTTGTTTTTTAATTGCAGCAGTTACTTAGTTATTTTATTTCAAGCCAACTAGATGTCGTACTTAATTAACAGAAGTTCTTGTAAGTAATTAGCTTTGAGTCAGAAAGTAAAAAGTCGATGAAATCGGGAAACTTGTAGATAATACTTACAACTTTTTTTAAGTTGTAATATCTTTAAATAACTTATTTTGCTCCGAATGGAGGTAAAGGAATCGTCAGATTTTACGCCAGTAAAAACCTGTAGTGTTGCAGAGTAAGTTTTAGTCATAAAACCTACTCTGCTTCTTTAGATACCCTTTGTATGCCAGGGCCGCGATAACTGCTTCGAAGACCTAAGTACAACTTAAAAAGTACGTTTAATCAAACTACGGTCTTTCCGTCCGGTTATAATTTGGGTGTCTTCAAGGCTAGAGTAAACAGGCTCTTCTTAAATTAGTGCACCTTACCATCAACGATTACATCACTCCTTACCATCAAGTGGGATCGCAGTCAAGCACTAGTTTATAACAATAAAAAAAAAGTTTATCTTCAAATTATCATCTTTTGAGTCATAAGACGTTCATTGTTGGATTAAACTTCCCCTAAACATCACAACAACGACTGATCCTATTCATCTTGCATTCATTGGATTCCAGCGACCCTCACCAAGTCATCGATCCAAATCGAGAAAGCTCCAACGCTTCAATAAAGATTCAAACCAAAAAAAAAAACAAAATGTAAAATTAGCTCAATTGGAAAGAAGGAACAGAGAATCGTTCAAAACAACATTAAAATATTCTATACCCATGATAACATTAAAATGGTTCCGTAGTTCGGCAATTAAAACTCCTTGCACATAACAAAGTAATGGCCGGTTTATATTCAGGTCAGTCCGTAAATATTTAGGGAGAGGGATCAAAAACAAGCAATGTTTGTTTTTGAAACGTGACTTGTCTTTTCCAACATAGGGAAGCAAACATTGTCAGGAACAATAGCTCTTTGATTCACTTTTCCTACACAAAGGTTATATAAACGAGAAATATTTTCTATTTTCACAAATGGCCTTGAAAGCTATGTGTTAAACTGAAATAACAGTATTTTTTTCGTATGTTCGATGTATTTTATAAGGAAAATGTGTGGAAACGTAAATTATGTGTGAACATTGGAAATTAACATAATTATTGTGTGACTTTTCGTTAAATAATGTTAAAATCATCAAAAAAAAAACTGCTTAAAATAGTCAAATAACGCTGATCTGAAAATTGAAAATTGGATTGGTTTTTTTTTTTTAATAAATGTAATTTTTTTTAAATCGATGAATTACGAGTTGGATTCGCGTATCGTGGTTTCTGGATGTAAAAAATGCGATTCCCAAATTGAGTCTCGAAGCTTTTTCCGAATCGCAAAAAAGTAATTAGGTATTTTGTGATGTGTCTAACTACAAAAGTTTTCAGGCTTATTTCAACATCTCATTTTATGGGACCTAATTTCTTTTCATTAAAGACAATCGAGAAATACCCTCTATGATTTAGATCCTTGCGAGTATCAAAATATGAGCTATGAACAGTGCATAAAACACCTAATCTTTAGATTTCGTTAACAAACAGTGCTCTAAGTAGTAACAGCCCTTAACAGATGGACAGACGAAAAACAAGGTGATTTTTTTCGCCGACTGAGGTACGGAACTCTAAAATACCCAATTAATTAGCCTACAAGAAATAATATTACCGAATCCAATTCCTATGGTCTAGGTAGTATATAGCTGTTGACCACACTGCGACCACAATTAATTTAGGAAGGCACTGTTAATCAATATTTGTTCCCAATTAAACTTAGAAATTAATATGGTTGGCAGACCAAAAACGGTTGAGTAACCTTTACTGAGAAGAACCAAATACCTGATATTCCAATTTCAAATAGTGCCCGACACCAATATTCCAACGTAAGTTTTGTCTACCCACAGTATTGCCACAATAATACCGAAGTATTTTTTCTAAGGTCAAAACAAATATAACCGTTTTCTGGTACATTTGTTCTTTTTTTTTATTGTGATTATGTAAATCTTTAATAATATGAACCTTGAACCGAAAGCTACAATTTTGTTTGGGTTTAGCAGACATTGTCTGAACAAAATTTTTAAATAAAACCTTGTTTATGAAAACGTTTTCGTTCTTCTTATTATAGGCAGTACAAGTTCGGAGCTTTACATAATTATTATGTTTGAAAGTATCGTCATACTCACTCATAATTATGGCAAAATTGTTATTCTTGACGGCATTAATTAAGTTGTTTCTAATTTTGTCTGAGTAAGCCGACACGCATCGTAAAGTTTTGAATATGCCCTCCGATCATAATTTAGGTGTCTAGGCAAGAGTGAAAAGGCTCTTAATAAACTAGTGCGCCTCACCATCAACGATTACATCACTGCTTACCATCAGATGGAATCGCAGTCAAGGACTAGTTTATATAATTTAAAAAATATTATACTAGCAATTTCTTTATTCATATCAATATCACTAGCGTTACTGATATCGATGCACATGTAGATGACAACTCCTCTAGAACGTCATTATATTGTGTCTTGAATATTTCACACAAAACGGTTCTACCAACAGTTTCACCAGACAAGTTCAGAGTTCGTTGACCGGCATTGTCAAGCTCATGAATTTTGAATCTTTATAGCTCTCCTAGAATCTTATGAACGGTATGAAAACGGTAGAATCTTATGGTAGTGTTGTATCAAAAGGATTGAATATTTAGGTCGCTCTCTGATGTAACGTAATAAGCTAATGGATTTGTCATAGATTACACAAAGTTGATTACAGTTGCTCATTACGGAAAAGAGGATTATTAACGAAATGCTTGTGACTTTTATCCGTGTTTTGTAAATTGGGACTGTAATTCCTCGCCGTTTCTATTTTGGAATGGTTTTGGTTCAATTTGTTTCAACAATATGATAAGCCCACGGTGTAATTTTCTTATATCTTAGACACTTGGAAAGTTGGAACTAATTAATTGTATGTTTTTTTTTTTATTTACACATATTATTGTCTCCATTCTGTAAATTAGTATCTTGGTGTACAATAATGTATATATAAATAAATAACTTTCATATTCCAAATCCAGTCGTAATCTTTTGAAAACAATAAGAAATGACAAGTTGAATTTAAACATTTTTAATGTGGTAAGAAAGAGTTGCCACAGCACTGGGACACAAAGAACAACTGAAAAAACACAGGTGGGTGGCACTCCCTCGCTCTTTCCAGAGCAGGAGAAGTCATTTGATGATTTCTTACCTAAAAACCTCCTTCTTTTCGATGTTGGTTTAAAAAAAATAATTGCACCCGTTAAGTGCCTTACTGGTTGAGGCTGGGGGGGTTGGGGTTGACTGGTTGGATGATGAAATAAGAATGGCTCTATCCATCACCGTTGTACCTACCTCTTTAAGAACTACAAGAGTACTGTAATGATATTTATTTATTTAAACTTTCACTACTGTCACTACTGTACAAGTGTACATGGAGTTAACCACAGTGTAATCACTTTTAACCCAAAGGTTGAATGGTAGAGAATGCCTTGTTGCATTAAGTCTGCTTATGTACAGTGGTACATAAGCTTACATAGGCGGATTAACTGTCCGCTGTGTCACTGTGGTAGGTGTGCATAATAAATAAATAATACATAGTATAAAAATATAATGAAGAATCTTTAAGTCACTAAAAGAGAGAGAATGAGAAGAGAAGAGAGAAGAGTGAGTGTGAGAGTGAGTTATATGCTAAAATTACTACTAATAAATTTTGTACTATGATAAATACTGCATCATTATAATAGCTTTTGTTGGCTTTGTTTCTCACTTAAATTTCTTATTACACTCAATCGGTCTTAATACTAACTACGAGTCCATTCGTAATGGACAACACTACCGTCTGTTCCCTGTCTGGTCTGATAAATAGCTAGCTGTTACAAATAAAGCACGCTTGACAAGACATTGTCTGTTTTATGTGTAGTGATTTTAGCGAATTGAATAGAATAGAATAAACTTTATTGTACACCATAATAGTAACATAATGAAAATATCTCCTTCATTGTCCGTCTTTGCTCCCATTATCTCCCATTATTTGGCGTCGGATTAATCACAATTTTGTGCCAAAGCAGTGCCCTGGGTTGTCGATTTTGGCATTTTTTTTTGTGTGGTAACAAAATTAAATAGGTAATATAATAGGCTAGTTGCCGAAAAAAATGTAATTAGTCCGTCTTTTGGATTATTCAAAAATAAGAGACACGTATTTTTTTTTTGTAAATTAAACCAAAAATGACAAAGATATAGCCCATTAAAGTTACGTATAACGTCACGCCGCAGTGCTGCGTTTTTTCGCACAGGGTGACGTCACACGTAACTTTAATGGGGTATATCTTTGTTATTTTTTGTTTAACCTTTCAGATACCGTCAATTTGAAACACAATTACAAGACAAATAGAATAGAATAGAATAGAATAGAATAGAATAGAATAAACTTTATTGTACACCAAAAAGTTATACAGCTTATACAAAATCTTAAATTAACGGGCACAATGGCGGTCTTATCGCAAATAGATGCGCGTTCGCTTGGGATTTAATGAAAAAATCGAAAAAAAAAATACATGTCCAATATTTTTTTTTAATCTAAAATACGGACTAAATAAAATGTAATTATTTTGACCCTGGAAACTACCCTATTATTATAATTTTCTTATATAATTTTGGTCTATAATTCGGTCACATAATCTGTGGGCCAATTTAAACGCACTGTACCAGCGAGACTTATGCACCCAGCGTTTTCATTTAATATACAACATCAATTTTAGTATATTATATGTGAAAACCGAAACACGGATCTATGTACAAAAATTCATAACTGTATTATGAAAAATCACAAAGTTATAAGCTTGTGATGTCAGAAAAAATATATACTCACCGGGCCACCCATGCGACTGAGGGGTTGGCACTTGCACCCAGCTGTTTGCTGGCGTTTAATGCCGACTATGACCTGCCGTGACCTGTGTTGTACTTAGTGTCGTGTGTCCAACTTGTGACCTTTTTAACCTTTCAGATACCGTCAATTTGAGACACAATAGTAAGACATTAGATGCGCGAACCCGGCGTTCGCTTGGGGTTTAATGAATTAAATGTTTTTGGGAAAAAATATAACATGGTGTAAAAACTGATTCTGAACAAACGATGTTCAGGTTTCGCATAAACTAAATATAATGTTTATTACATACACAACTAAAAACTATAATTACAGTAAATTAAAAAAAAAATATATAAAACCCTACGCTAATTACAACTAAAATCAAACTAAAATATGGCGTCAAAAAACTCTTCCACATCGCTGTCGACTGGTAATGTGCCCAAAAGGCTGGCGGCATAGCCAAATGATTGTTTTTATTAAAAAAATATATATATATTTATAATGTTGTATAAAAATTTCGTGTCACAGTGTTTGTTATCGAACTATTCCGAAACGATTTGACCTACTTTTATGAACATTTTCGGTGTTTTTAGTAGGTCTGAGAATAGATCATAGGCTATTTCTTACCCTCTTACCCCAAGCCTCTACTTTTTTCTTGTTATAATCTATATCGCAGTTTTCTTATAATAAGTACCGCATGCGCTACGTCAATAAGATCTGCAAGATTGTGCAGCTGCTCTACGGCATTTATCACCTAAGACTCCAAGAGAATGGCAGATGCGAGGCTGATATTTGTATAATATATAGATTTTTTTTTTCTTTGCAATACATTAAATGTTTCACATTATTACTTTGACTTCGTAGAACACGTAAAGGAAAGCCCTTTGCCCAAGGCGACTTTTTGTAGCGATGATGCGACGCGCCTTTCGTAAGTGCACGACAGCATCGCTACTAACGCGCGTAAGTTGCATTTGCAAGTGCTACAGAAAAGATGCCAACGTGCTACAGCATCGCGATATTTATCGATACGAACGCGCTACAGCATCGCGATATTTATCGATGCCAACGCGCTACAGCATCGCGATATTTATCGATGCCAACGCGCTACAGCATCGCGATATTTATCGATGCGAACGCGCCACAGCATCACGACTGCATCGCAACAAAAAGTCACCGTGGGCGAGGGCTCTAAGTCATAAATGCTCGTGTACTGGTTCAACTTGTTGGTTGACCAACTAGTATTCTGATGGTGACCAAAGGTAGTTTTTTCTCAGTGAGAAAAGTTTTTGTAGTAGTTTTTGAGATGCTCGAGCTCAATGCTCGATGGATCGTTAGTATAATGTGCGGACTTTAGGTACATGGTAATTACATTGATGCAGAGTTCGATACCTGAAATTGTGATTATTGCTAGTAGATTAAAGGTTCATTTTAGATTTCAACAGAATATCTTTATATAGAATTGCAGCCTTCCATATTATACTTTAAAATAATATAAATAGAACCATGCTTTTACTAAATTAAGCTCAAAAATTTGATGAATGAATAATGAATGTAATTACAAATATTTGTAAAATGTGTACTACAATTATGTTATTGTATTACAAAAATAAAATGGTATTCTATATTTGGTTACTTTAATAGAATTAAGAAAATATTTCAAATTAGAAAACGGAGGTTAGTGGTTCCATTTTATAATTAAAAATATTTTGTTAAGAACTAATTCGTTTGGAAAATTTTAGAAAATAAACGATAAATATCGGGTTTTTACAAGTTTTTATTTAGTTTCACCTGTCCCGATCTTTGTCATTAATCAAATCTGATCCATTTAACGGCTATAGATTAAGCTGATGATTTTGCATGGATGTGTAAATCGCACACGTTTAACACGCCTGATTTGTAAGTACATAGAACGACATCGCGTGGCATGGATCAAATGTAGTTCTACAAATCTAGTTTCCATATAATTTTATATAGTACTAGCTGTTCCCGCGACTTCGTTCGCGTGGACTACAGGATTTTGAATTTATTTTTTCTAAAATAAAAGTAGCCTATGTTACTCCTTATTACATCAGCTACCTGCCAAAAAAAGTTCCGTCAAATCGGTCCAGCCATTTCAGTGATTAGCCCGGACAAACAAACAGGCAGACAAAAATTGAAAAAAATGTTATTTTGGTGTATGTACCGTGTATATTATATTCATATGCATGTAGTCCTCCTCCTCCTTGCGTCGTATTCCTCAATGCTGAGGGTCGTGACCTCCCTGCTTCATCACTTTAACCTTTATGATGTGTATGTAGTAAAAAGCAATTAATTCAATATTACAAACACACACTCCAATTTTATTTATATGTATAGATGTATAGATAGAGGCCGCCGTACCCAGATTTGGCATGTGTGGCACACAGGGACTTAAAAACACCTTCATAAAGGTTACAGAATTATAAGTGTTACATGTTGAATGTGTAACAGAATCAAAAATGTAACACTTATATATGTGTTTTCAATGTGTTAACCCAAAACACTTAAAAAAGTATAACCGTAACATATCTGTAACAGATATAAAAGTGTTAACAGTGTTAATAAGTGTAACAGGTAAACGCAGCGTTGCCAAAGTTACAATTTACTTATTTATGGTACTGTGCAATTATTTCAGTTACACGTATTAACACTTATTAACACATATAACAGGTTACAGTTTGATTCGGTAGCACTTCTTAACACATATAAAAGGTTACAGTTTCATTCGGTAACATTATTGTATCTGTTACATGTAAAAGTGTTTTTCTGTTATAACTATTTTAAAAAACAGTGTTAAAACACATTATTACGGTTACAGTTTGAGTCCCTGGTGGCACACGTTTGCACAGTGTAATTCTAGCTTAAGTGTGACGCTACTGTTTAATAAAATCTGAAACAAACTACACAGTCTGAACTAAATTAACACTATTCTTAAACAAGTTTACAAAACGGTCTTAGACGAAGGAACGTAAATTATATTTTACGACTGCAGACATACTCTCGGCTGTAATTTAATCTTTAATGTTTAGGGACTACTTGGGATTACGACCGAGATTTGAGATATTCACTTCGTTATTATACATTCAATTACTTGCATGCCTTGTTTCATAAATTACTCGTAATATTTGAGCTTGCCTTACAAGAGATTTCATTTGGGAAGGTTGCCACTCAGGGGCGTAGCTGCCACGGGGAATTACTAAAAGGGAAACCGTAGTCTTAGTGGTAATAGTAGTCCTTCAGTTACTCTTTGCAGCCACTGAAGGACACAGATGTGATTTTAATCAGTAAAAGTCTGACTCTTGCTCCACCCTAGAGCAAAAGAAGTTATCGGATTATTTCCCACCTCAAACTCAACAAAAAAATCCTAGGACCTTAACTTCAATGATACGAGGCTCTTAGGTGTCAGGGGCCCAGATTTATAGAAGCATAAAATCGTAAAACATCATCTGAAAAATCAAATTCTTATGAATGAAGGGCTCTCAAAATGACTTACATTGACAATTCGATGCTCGTTGGACCCCAATCAGTAATAGAACAATATCCCTTTTTGGTTTTGCCACAGTCTGGTTGAGGAGGCCACGATTTTATATCACACAGGACCAATTTAGGACTAACTATACCTCTGCTGCCACTGTGCTTTTCAGAGTTCTGTAGCCAAATGGCAAAAAACGGAACCCTTAGAGATTCGTCATATCTGTCTGTCTGTCCGGCCGTGACATACGGACGGACAGACAGACAGATATGACGAATCTCTAAGGGTTCCGTTCCGGCGGCGAAACTGAATGAGTAGATGTATTCTGTAAACCGCATTAAGATTTTCACTCAAAAGTAGAAAAAAAACTATAAATTTTGGGGGTCCCCATACATAGAACTAAAACTCAATTTTTTTTTTTCATCAAACCCATACGAGTGGGGTATCTATAGATAAGTCTTCCAAAATGATATTGAGGTTTCTAATATCATTTTTTTCTAAACTGAATAGTTTGCGCGAGAGACACTTCCTAAGTGGTAAAATGTGTGTCCACCCCCTGTATCTTCTAAAATAAGAGAATGATAAAACTAAAAAAAAATATATGATGTACATTACCATGCAAACCGCCAACGAAAATTGGTTTAAATGAAATCTAGTAAGTAGTTTTTTTTTAATACGTCATAAATCTAAAAAAAAATACACTATTATTAAAACATCGATCAAAGTTACAACGAACTACAAGAACTTTTATATTATGTTACTTGCTGCTACGGAACCCTTCATGGGCGAGTCAGACTCGCACTTGGCCGGTTTTTTTAGAAAAGTAGTTTTCTATAAATGTAGAACTACTGCTTATTATTTTTACGAGACTATATTAGTCTTTGGCCTGGACTTCTTGCAAAGAAGAAATTTTCTCTCCTAGGCAAGAAATCTGGAAGTAGACCCGTTGTTTATTGGTCCTTGAGACTTATCAACTTAGACTGCGGGAATATTCGAAAGAGTTAACGCGATCTTGAAATGTAAATACTTAGGTGTAGTTTTAGTCAGTTAAAGTCTGACACGCCCTCTTGCTCCACCCAGACCGGGAGAAGTCATTGGACGATTTCCCACCTTATTTTTTTTATAATAATGTTTAAAATTAAGTTAATTACAAAATAATCAGCATTTAAAAGCAGTTAACTCATCGAATGCCTTAATTAGAGACACAATAGAAAGACAATTGCTTATGTCGAACTGTGTAACTTAAGACATTCAAAAGGTTAATTAACATAATTTTGTTGAATATTTATTTCTTTATTCATAGAAAAAAAAAATTCTTTATGCACAAAAACAAAAACTGTACAAAGGTGGACTTAATGCCTTAGGCATTATCCGCCAGTCGACCTTAGGGTGGTGCAGAAACAACATGGCAGGTGCAACTTAATAAATAGACAAAACAGAAGAGAAACAATACAATAGTAAATACATACTTAGATATATCCTAACTAATATTATAAATGTGAAAGTGTAGATGTTTGGATGTTTGTTACTTAATCACGCAAAAACGGCTGAACGGATTTGGATGAAATTTGGCATGCATATAGCCTTTGACATGGAAAAGAACATAGGCTATATGCATACTTTTTATTCCGGAAAAACATCTTGTTCCTACGGGAAAACACGTTTAGAGTGCGATAACCGAAGTACACGCGGACGAAGTCGCGGGCGGACAGCTAGTAGTACATTATAAATAAACAATGCTGTAATGAAAAAACAAATCCAACCAATTAGTGCGATGATAATTCTACCAACATCTTGCGATACATAGTTATATCAAAGAATATGCACCGATATTTTTCTTTTGTCTGAGTAAGTAGGTACCTATATCGACTCGTTAATAAAACTTCAGACAGCAACTTGCATCTTCCATATTTCACTTCTTATAAATATTTAGCGTTGCCGGCACACGATGCATCCTATCACAATATTTTGTATCTACTCACTTTGTTCAAAGTTATTCTTGGGTAACTTTTCATCAGTTTTATACGGTAACCAGAAAGTACCCTTTCTAAAGTTAAGTCTTGTTTACGATGGTCATTTTATTCTTCGTTTTCACAAAAATATAATATGAAATAAGTTTTTTAATTTGTCAACCTTTTGAATACCGTAAGTAATTAGAGACACAATAGAAAGACAAAGAGAGAGCCAATGCCGGCGTTTGCTTGGGGTTTAATTATCATCATCATCATCATCATCATCATTTCAGCCGATACACGTCCACTGTTGGACATAAGCCTCCCCAAGCGTCGCCACATCGAACGTTCCTGTGCGTCCCGCATCCATCGGTTTCCCGCTACCTTCACCAGGTCATCGGTCCACCTTGTAGGAGGCCTTCTAACGCTGCGTCTTCTGGTACGCGGTCGCCACTCCAAAACCTTTCGGTCCCAACGGCCATCTGTTCTGCGAGCAATGTGCCCTGCCCATTGCCACTTAAGCCATTGCCATTGGGGTTTAATGAATTTAATGAATTAAACCCTGAGCGAACTCCGGCGTTTGCTCTCTCATTATCTTTCTATTGTGTCCCTAATTACGATATTCGAAAGGTTAATTGATAAACATGAGCAGTAGAATGAAGGCTACACAGTTGCACCAAAATAGCCTAAAATTATGCTTGACCTTTTTTTTTGTGGTGGGAAAAATCATCCAATGACAACCCCCGCTCTTGGGCGGAGCGGGAGATAGTGTCAGACTCTTACTGACTAAAAGCCCACCCCGTTCCTTCTAGCCTTCATACCGGGGCTCGAGTTCCCTTTCGGATAACCCTGGCCCCAGTAGGCTTCGACCCGGCTGGGTCCCTGCTGTTGCTGACAACTCCTTGAGACGCGCGGGAACAGTGCGTGCCCTCGATGACTTGGGCTTGGTCCGGACAGTTACCGGACGGCCGGACAGCGAGCTACCCATTGCTCACTGTCCGCAAGCCCGCGCCTATGGTGGCCGGAAATCGGAATCGGAATCCCGGTGGTGGCGGCGAGAACGCCGTTGCCTGATGTGGTCGGCCTCCTTTCCTTTCCAGCATTACTGCTTCGCAGAAGTCGGCGATCGCCTGCCACTCCTCCTCGCTCCGGACCATGGTTTCAACCTAGGCCTGGCACGAGAGGTCTCCGCCGCCGATCGCCCCCACTAGGGCACGGCGATGCTCCGCCCAAGCAGAGCACACCTCGACTGTGTGCTCCACCTTGTCCTCCGGGCATTCCGCACAGTGGCGACACCCGGGCGTCACTTCCGCGCGAATCCGGTGCAGGAACCTCCCGAACGAACCATGTCCAGTGAGGACTTGCGTCATACGGAAGTTAAGGACGCCGTGAGGTCTTTCCAGCCACGCCTCAAAGAGGGGACATACCGATTATGCTTGACCTTGGTACGACGGACTAAAACCGTCGTAACAAGTACCCACGGCTATACGAAAAGTCGACCTATAATTAATAAGTTGCAGCCATTAAATACTGTGCCATTACTGCACACAGAAAAGTAATGACGTGCCGAAAAAAAACATATACATTTCAATCATGAGCAATAGAAGACACTACGAAAATCCACTATACTTATACAGGCATTTATTTCCCTTACTGAAGCAGAACCGTGACCCGCTATCACCATTACATGCGTTTATCGCTCAAAGTCACGTAGAACAATAATGTCTCGGGTTTAAGCGACAAAGTAAACGCTACACGTTTCTGGAAGAATCAACGTGATACAAGGAAAACTGCTCCTTAATTCTTACTAAACCATTATAATCTATTGACTATTATTGAATAAACCTAGAGGTCTTTAAGTCAAGAGTGAATAGATTGCTTCTAAGCGTGCAAGCGTGTTCCTTCGTCGGCAACATCATCGCTTACCATCAGGTGAGATAGTGGTCAAACGCGAGCCTATCCATTATATAAAAAAAACTTAATTTTACACTAAAATAATATATGTTATACTAAGGCCTAGTACACACAAACGCGTAGTTTCATAGACGCACATTTTTCATTATACGCTGGTGTACGCCTGCTCAAAGTTTGAATAAGTACAAAACTATTAAACTCTGTTGACGAAGCGGCAACGATACGACGGTACAACATCGTGTGCAGGTGTACACCAAGCGTATAATGACAAATATGCGTCTGTGAAATAACGCGTCTGTGGACAGTAGGCCTAACTTAAATCTATGGGTACAATGGCGGTTCCATCGCTGGCCGCTGCCACACACACAGTTCATTTAAAGGCAATTGGTTCATATATATCGCTATATATATGAACCAATTGCCTTTAAATGAACTGTAAGAACTTAAAATAAAATGGGAACATTCTAAAGAAAGTGATGGAGATAAGACCTCCTTATAGCAATGCAACATCATGTCGATGAGATAAGCGTTGCTAAGGTTCTTGTTGATTGTGTTAATGTCAGTAAAATATACGCCTGTGATACAAGCTGTGCTGTGTTTGTAAATCTGCCCACTCTGCTAAATAACCCAGATCTTATAATATTCTAATAGGTTATGGCAGTTCGATTTCGACAACAAACAAGGTAAATAAATCGCATTTTAGAAAATAAAATTTTCACTTTTGTGCGACGTCAATTGTTTTGAGATGTCAGAGGACGAAAATCCCTCATCATCTACCATATGCGGCATCCAAAAGCTAAGAGGAGCCTCAGATTTTGGCAACTGGAAGTTTGTTGTGAAAAACTACTTAGAGTCAAAGAACTGGTGGATTGCCGTAGAAACCAGTGACGTCAGTACCACACTACAAGATGTAGATAGAAAGGCGAGAAGCACTTTATGCTTACTGATAGATCCATCCTGCTTTGCACATGTATACACTGCAAAAACGGCTCGAGAAGTATGGCACAATTTGTGCAACGCATACGGGTCAGGACCAAATTTTTGACGTAATCGCACAACGGAAATCACAACGGAATGTGTCACAATGGAAAATTAATGTAGCACAATAGAATTATTAGGGTGTGTGTAAATAGTCGTAAGATTTTAGTTAGGTAAGTGGAATAAATAAAAAAAAAAACATATTTCGAGAAATATTTAATAAGTAGTAGGTACCTACAATCCAAATAAATTAAATTAGAAAACCAAAACTTTCTTATAGAATCCAAAACAGTTTGGTAAAACACTAACAACCTTACAGGCCTGTATTACTTACTACCATCATAAGGATTATCTTTTATTCTTTGACTTTTAAAAATTCAATAATTAACAAAAATTGTTGTTTATGATGTTAGTAATGCAGCCAGGCCTGCTAGTTTGTTAGTGTTTTACCAATAACCCAATTAACCAAAATAAGAGCTTTGTTTTTATCATTTGTTTTTCTCACATTAATAATGTCACAAAACATAAATTTAAAACATATCAAAATCTTTACTAATAAGCTAATCAGTCATTGGTTTACATAATATTGCTTTGATTAATAAGGGTCTAAACAGACGGACTGCATTTCAACTGCAATCCAACTGCAAATTGCAGTTTGAATGTAGTTGACACGACTGCAATAGAACTTCAAACCCGACTGCATCCGAACTGCATCATACCCACCCGCCCGCACGCTCCGCCCTCTCGCGCATGGTGCAGTTCGGATGCAGTCGGTGTGCAGTTCCATTGCAGTCGTGTCAACTGCATTCAAACTGCACTTTAACTGCAATTTGCAGTTGGATTGCAGTTGAAATGCGGTCCGTCTGTTTAGACCCTGACTCACTTCACGATGAATCCTAGAAAACAAAAAATAACTAAAATAGCTAAACAAAATAAACTTCGTCAAAATCATCAACCAAATAGTAATCTTTGGAATCTTGCAATACTCTTACTTTTTTAACAAGCGAATCGCTTGTAACAACATCGAGATCAACTTTTTTTGGTAAAAAAAATTTTAGCTTAGGGGCTTTTACAGTCTTTAGGAAGGAGATCGTAAACAATGTTCTACCATCTTCATTATGAATTTTCTGAACAAATCCTATATAGTACCTCCATATTTTTCTGACATAATATCTAACTAAAACAACGTCATTTATAAAAAAATCATTATTTTCCGCATTAGCTTCTTGATTCATCGCGGTATTTACTCCAGAACAGGACGGAATAGGATTTAAATATATATCTTCATGATTTTCTTTCTCCGATTGACTATTATTAGATGATGGTATTTTTCCTGAACTTATATCAAAGTTTAAACCTATTTCTGTGAGCTTTCCAGATGTATTAAAATCAAAAAACCTCCTGTTTTCAGGCGTATTCCTTACATCGGCGAGGATTTTCACTCCGGAGTTTCCTTTCTTTTTCCCTTTACTTCCTGATCCTTTTTGCATGACACTATCTAATTCTAGCTGTAACACTCTTTCTTCTTCTATGTTTGTTTTTAATATTACATTGTCTTTTGTTAAATGGTTTTCAGTCTCTAGTTCAGTCTTATCTTGTTTTTTTTCTCCAGATAACATTCTTTCTTCTGCTTTTTCTCTACAGGTTTCCTGTTCTTCAGGATCATTATCATCAAAATATTCAGCTTCTATCCAATCAGATTGATCACTTTCGGCATATTCGATTTCCGTATTAGTATCTTCGGAAGATGAATCTAATTGTATATTTTTTGTCTTGAATCTACGAACCTTTATAAGAATGTGAATTTTAGTAGAAAAACAGTCACAAAGACCTCGCATACAGAAGCAGCTTAGAGGTCTGTATTTAACTGTATTTTTATTTTCAGTGACGATGACTTGGTGAATTGTCATTGTGGATGGTATTGGTAAAATTGTTTTGGGATTAGATATTTTGATTTTTTCTATGTCTTGGTCAGAAACGTAAAATGTCTTGACTGATATTTCTGATTTTAATAATGTCTCAAATACAGACTTCGCATCAACAATATCATCCCCATAGGCAACTCTTGCGTCTAATGTTCGTTTCACCACTCCACCAACTCCATCGGCTGCACCTTTACCATGAGACGCCTCGAAGAAGGACCAGGTCGCTTGATGGAATCTTTCATTTTGCGTTATTTCACAAAACAGAAAAAAGTTGTATTTTTGACGATATTGCGTCGTGGGTCCATCAGACCAAAAGTGGATGCGGCGAACCGTGGGAAATTGTTCTTTAATAAAATCTATGACTGGTTTTAAATGGCCCCATATAGCTTCGGGACCATGCTTGAGTGAAGGTGAAACGGTGCAAAAACATAAAGGTTTCTCATTTTTTATATATAATAGGCCAGTATGCAATGTGACTTGTGTCTTTGAAGCTCCAAAGTGCATGGCCTGAACTTCTTCTGCCATTTTACACACGTAATTTTCTGAAAAGTCACAGTGAAGAATAACTTCGTTATCTTCCAGTTTTTCTATTGATTCTTTATATTGTATATATTGATGGTAAATGTTATAATGATGAACTTTAAAATTTTTGAGGTCTCGTTGTATCAACTCGACAAGATTATGAAGTACACCAGTTTGTTTTAATTTAACCATTCTTTTGGTCATTCTTTTTTCACCGTTCTTTTCAAATTCGTGACTTTTACTAAGAAATTCATACCAAGATACTTCATCTTGATTTTGGTCAGCGGCTATAGTAATTTGAAGTACTTTATCACGGCACAGATTACATTCCGAATACATGCAACTTTTTGACTTTACATTGCACACAATTTCAGAAACTAAATCTGTTAAATCTTTTGTTTTTATTAAGCCTAATTTCTTTAAGGCTTCAGCCTTAAAATTCAAATTGGAATGCTTAATACAAAGACATGTATTGCGGGTGCTTAAATTAGGCGGAACTATATAAAATGGACGGTAGCGTTTAAATGTCGTGAAAGAAACAGTTCCGCCTTCATTTTTGTATTTTTTAAACAATTTCAGTAGCGTATCAAGCAAAAACCGTTTTTGTTTTTGTATTTTATTTTTAGTGACATACTCTTTCTTTCCTGCAGTCATACGACTGACGTCATCTCTTTCGAAGAATTTTTTCAAATCACATGCTGTTTTTAGTCTCTTTTGTTTGATACTGTAGTACCTTTTAATACCACTTTTAATACCTAAACATTTTGCCAGATTTGTTTTCATGTTATATTTCTTGCTTGTTTCAGTTTCTGTGAGCTTCTTCAACATTTTTCTTTCCTGGAATGATTTACTAAGTTTATAAGTTTCTTTTAAAGACTCTTCAAGAACATTCTGCTGTAAAAGTCTTTGCTTAACTCTCTCTTTAGCTTCCTCTGAAATATCTGGAAGTTCTTTCTCAATGAAAATATTAGATTTAGTCATAGGAGTAAGTTCACTTGGATGGTGAAGTTCCTCGATTTCAACTGATTGTGGCTGATTTATAATTTTTCTCGATTCCTTTTGTGATTTAAGCCTTTCCAACTCTTCAGTCAATCTTTGTACTCGGCTTCTTGAGCGTTTTAACATTTTTCTTAAATTCTCATTTTTTCGCCGCACAATTTCAATTTTTTCTTTTAGTTTTTTATTTTCTCGCCCTACTTGGCTACGATAGCGACGACGTGCTCTTTCAGCTTCGATTACCACTGGCTTATTTTCGTTAACCTTTTTACGTTTAGCATCCCTCCATTGTTTCCTCACATCTTGTTTTTCATTTTCGTTCATATCGGCTATTTTTCGTTTTTTAGCTTTTGTTCTTTCCAAGTTTCTCTTTTTCATTTCTTCAAATTTTTGTGGATTTTCTTTTTTTAGTTTTTCGCGGTACTTGCGACATCTTTCTGCGGATGATAGAGGCATCTGAAAAGAAAAAGGTACACGGTCTACAAAAAAAACTCCAACACTAACTGCTAACTTGGACAGGCTAACATCACAAAAGGTATCGAGAAAAAGCATTATTAACCTGTCAAAATCACTTAAATCTAGGATTTTCACTAGTTTTTAGGTAAAAACTCACCATTAGGGTACTTTTTCACCTGAGATATGCTATGCAGCTATGCTGCGAGGAGGTAATAGCTAAGCTCTGAAAGTATGTGACCGTTTCCACGGATACTAAGTAATGTAGCGGTGCGAGTAAGATGTGCTATGAAGATGCGCTGCTGCAAAGTAGCTGCGCGGGGAAGATGCGCTGCTCGAGCTATCCGATGTATCGACAGTAGGGAAGAGGCACATAGCTACACTACTCGCGACCATCCGTAGCACGCATCCGTAGCACGCATCTTGGTCGGGAGTTTCCTGCAGGAGCAAGTTCGGGAGGTTCCTGCATCGGATTCAGGTGGAAGAAACGCCCGTGATTCACCATGTGTGGACCGCCCGGGATTCAACATGTGTGGACCGCCCGGAGGACTGTGGAGTACACGGTAGAGGTGTGTCCCGCTTGGGCAGAGCACAGCTGTGTCCTCGTTGAGGCAATCGGCGGCAACGACCTATCGCGCCGAGCCCTGATTCAGGCTATGGCCCGGGGCGCGGAGAAATGGCAGGTGGTCACCTCCTTTTGTGAAGCAGTAATGCTAGCGAAGGAGGAGGCGGCACGTGTGAGGAAACGAAGATCTTCACGCCTCAGCCGCGCAAATTCCGGACCGAGCCCAGTTCTCAACAGGGCCTAGCGACCCATGCGCTCAAAGAGATATCAGAAACTGTTGGGACCAGATAGGGCCGATGCCCGCTAGCTAGGACCGGGGGAATTTCTGGAAAGGAAACACGTAGTCTTCGAACGCAAGGGCAACTGAAAGACACAGGTGTGGTTTAAGTCAGTAAAAGTCTGAGACGCCCTCTCAGTCAGGAAAAGTCTTAGGATGATTTCCACACTTAAAAAAAAAGAAAAAATAGCACCATATAAAAACATCTTAGTTGAATCCGTTTCCACCAGTGCTAAGCTATGTGCACCAATGAATATGATTGGTGGATATCAAACGCATCCATAGCAACGTGCCATAGCACATCTCTGGTGAAAAAGCACCCTAACGGCAGCTTCTAGCTAGAATAACGGCCTTACCCTCTTAGGCTTTAGCGTAGAAAATTAAAACTATTTTACAAATATTTAAACAATAATCTAAATATTCAAGAATACATAGGTAGCTAATGAGATTAGATTGATTGTAAACACAGCTTTATAAATTTCCCTTGTAACACGTCGCACAATTTCGTGTCACAAATCGCACAACAGAATGAAAATAATCCACGACCTAACCTATTTAGATGCAATAATTCACAAATTTAACCATTAATCGAACACTTCTGCATCCCTTTTAACAATAAGGCTAAAGGGGATTTATAAATATATATCAATTTCTAGAAAATCGTAAAAACATTACAATTTTACTCACCTAAAGTCAGGAAATCTTAACGACACGCGCTGACGACACAAACAAAATTTCAAATGACAATAAAAAAACATGGCGGTTTGTTTCCGAAATTTTGTTGCCAGCTTCAAGCCAATGTTGCCGTACTAAATAATCAATAAACTTCCACACACTTTTATTGATTTCGAAATTATGGTGTCGCACAACAGGAGTATTACAACGGAAACAATTTTGGGATGTATTTCAAATTACTTGTAAAAATTAAAAAAGCAACGGTTATTGTAGCATTATTTACAAAAACGATTACTGGTGTTTATAAGGCTTTAGTAATATTAAACCATAAATGCTAGCTTACGTTAAAAAAAAAACAGCGGTAAAATATTCGTAGGTAGTCAAGCAAGGACATGCTTATTTTACATGGCGTAAAAGACACCGGGCTTGGTAATATATTTTATTTTGAAGAAATTAAGCTTCTAGTTTAGTTATTTGATGAATGAGACTGTTTATAACATATTAAGATATTATTAGCAATTATTCAAAATTATTTTAAGGCATGTATTGTACGCAATATTTTGTCACTTATGAGTCGGACACCAAACCGTGTCTATATCCGTCAAAAATTTGGTCCTGACCCATACGAGGATAAAGGATGGGGCAGGCGAATAAGTTTACAGCGTCAACTGTGGCAGTGCAGACTCGAGGACTTTACGTCAATGGAGAAATATATATCCAGAGTTGTATTTTTAGCACAGCAGTTAGCTGACATAGACGCAAAAGTTGCAGATGACTGGATTATTTCCATACTATTGGCTGGTTTGACAACGGACTATAACCCGTTAATATTGGCTGTCGATAATAGTGGAAAGGAAATGAGTTTGGAACATTTAAAGACCAAATTACTCCAGGAAGGCAATAGACAAGCCGAAACAGGCGCAGGAACTGGTGAACAAGCCTTTGCTACAACCAAAGGACACGCTACCAAAACTAAAGCACAAGTTCGAAAGCCAGTGTACAAATGCTTTAAATGTCATAAGACAGGACATAAAGCATCGGAATGCAAAAAATCACCGAAAGTGAACGTATGTATGAGCATGGCCGATAGCATCAACAAAAATGGATGGTATGTCGACAGTGGATGCTCGAATCACATGACAAATAATGCCAACGAGTTATTCGATTATAAAAAGCAGAATAATAATATGAAAATTCGTGTGGCAACTGGAGAAGAGATTCCTGTAAAAGGAAAAGGAAATGCTTCGCTTAAAGTGAGCGAAAGTGTGAAACTTCCACTGAATAATGTTTTACATGTACCAAATCTATCGATGAATTTAATCTCGGTGAGCGATCTTGTGAAAAAAGATTTCACTGTGAATTTTGACAAAAGAGGTTGTTTTATCAAAAACCAAAATGACCAAATAGTTGCGACATGTAATAAAGTTGGCGGAATTTTCATACTGAAAAAAAAAGAAAATGTCGTGGTCAATTTGACAGTGTCAAATGAAATTTTGTCAAATTTATGGCATAGAAGATTAGCTCATTTAGGTCGAAAATATATGATTTCTTTAAAAGAAATGACCACCGGAATGAATTTAAAAACGACGGATAAAGCAGAACCCTGTGTTCCGTGTATTCAAGGCAAGACCACGCGATCTCCGCTTAAAAAACAAGGTACGAGAGCTGATAAAGTCCTGGACCTGATCCATATGGACATATGTGGTCCGATGGAAGAACCGTCGTGGGCTGGCTCCCGTTATATGCTGCTGTTTATCGATGATTATACACGTAAGACAAATGTTTATTTTTTGAAGAAAAAGAGTGAAACTTTTATAAGATTCAAGGAATACAAAGAAGAAGTCGAGTTAGAATGTGAAAAATCAATAAAATGCATAAGAAGTGACAATGGTAAAGAATTCGTTAACAATATTTTTGAAGATTTTTTAAAGGCGTCTGGCATAAAACATCAGACGACGGTACCATACAAGCCACAACAGAACGGAGTTGCTGAGACAGCGAACAGAACGATTCTGGAGAAAGCCAGAACATTACTTTGTGAAGCAAATCTTAGCAAGAAATTTTGGGCTGAGGCAGTATGTACCGTGGTATATCTAAAAAATAGGAGTCCAACCAAGGCTGTCATAAAAAAAGTACCACAGGAATTATGGTCTGGTAAGAAAGTCGACCTAAGTCACTTGAGAGTTTTTGGTTGTTTAGCACATGCTTTGAAACCTAAACAGAAAAGACTGAAGCTAGACAAGAAAACCGAAGCTCTGATTTTTATTGGATATTGTGAGACTACAAAAGGTTACCGATTGATGCATCCAAAAACTGGAAAAGTAACAATTGCAAAAGATGTGAAGTTTATTGAAAATGTATTTTTGGTGATGGTACAAAGGTGACGAAAAGCACAGTCGTTCCTGTAAACATAGAGGAGGAACGGATGGAACCAGTGCGTACCCCTGATGGTTACTCTGACTCAGATGGAGAAAATTTTCAAGATGCGGAAATTGTGAGTACCGAATCCGCTACCTTTCAGCAAACGAGTGGTGAAACGAGTACTGACACGTTTGTAGCACCAAACCCTGTTGCAAGTAACGAGTTGAGTACTGAAGCAAATGCTGAGCCGAGATACAACTTACGTGCACGAGAGCGTGTAGACTATACAGGCACATGCGTGAATGCTCTAGCTGACATTGATGGTGATCCAACATCGGTTGAAGAGGCTCTTATGAGACCTGATAAAGAACTTTGGCAGAAGGCCATGGACGAGGAACTTAAGTCGTTGAAGGAAAACAAAACGTGGTCACTAGTTGACTTGCCAAGTGACAAGAAACCGATTCAATGCAAATGGGTGTACAAAATCAAGCGCAACAGCGACGGTAAGGTGATCAAATATAAGGCTAGGCTGGTAGCGAAAGGATTTACGCAGGTACGTGGAATCGATTATAACGAAACCTATTCTCCTGTCATAAGAAGTTCGACATTACGGTTGTTATTTTCATTAGCTGCAGAATATGATTGGCTGATTGACCAGTGGGATATTACCACTGCTTTTCTTTATGGTAAACTGAAAGAGGACATTTATATGCTTCAACCTAAAGGAGCAATCGCTAAAGGCCAAGAGACCAAAGTATGTAAGTTGCAAAAGTCTTTATATGGACTATATAGATAAGGAGATGCTCAATTTAGGTTTCACACAATCGAAAATAGAGCCATGTTTGTATCAAAAAACGATAGCAGACAAGGGCAGACTTGTTGTAGTAATTTATGTTGATGTCATATTTGTGTTTTACACTCGTAACTGCGAAATCGAAAAACAGAGTTTAAAAAACGGTTTATTAAAAAGGTTTAAACTCAAGGATTTAGGTCCTGCTAGACATGTTCTAGGTATGAGGCTTAGAAGAGATAAAGATTGTATTTATCTTGATCAGGAGCAATATATTCAAAATGTATTGAAAGAATTCGATATGACAGACTGTAAACCAGTCAATACCCCAATGGAAGTAGCTCTCAAATTAGAGAAAACTCCTGAATCTGTATGTAGATTGCCATATCAAAATCTGATAGGATGTCTTAATTACTTAGCTCAAAACACTAGGCCAAACATTGTGCACGCAGTTAGCTTTTTAGCACAGTTTAATTCATGCTATGATGATATACACTTCAAGTGTGCTAAACGGGTGTTGAAATATTTAAAAGGAACATCAGATTTTGCACTAGTTTTTCAAAGGTCAGGGAAACTGGAGTTATGCGGCTACGTAGATGCGGATTGGGGTGGGTCGTATGATAGGAAATCTTTTTCGGGTCTAATGTTTAAGTTAGGCGAAAATTTAATTGCGTGGGAAAGTCGAAAACAAAGATGCGTGGCACTGTCATCTACGGAGGCAGAGTATGTTGGCCTTAGTCAAGCATCGAAAGAAGCCATTTATTTGCAGACTCTGTTAAAAAGCTTAACAGATGTTAAAGGTGAAAAACCTGTTATTATTTACAATGACAATCAGTCTGCACACAGAATCTCTCAGAATAAAATGAACCATAATAGGACAAAACACATTGACATAAGGTATCATTTTATCCGCGAAGCTATCTCTAATGGGGCGGTTGAGGTGCGTTACATGTCGTCGCAGGACATGATAGCAGATATGTTGACAAAAGCTTTGTCAGGCCCGAAACTAAAGTCATTATTAGAGAAATTATCCATTAAGGGGGCGGGTAATCTAGACCTAGGTTAGTTGTTGTTAAAAATGTTTTGTTCTTAGTTCTGTTGATATTGTTTTTGTTTATAATGGCTAATTTAGTTTTTGATAGACTCAATGTATTTTATATGCACATTTAAAGGTGCAGCAATAAATTACAGTGTTAAGGGTGCGTACACATGTAAGAATGTTAAAGGTACACTATGTATTTATACATGATGATGCATTGAGGGTGCGTGATGGAGATAAGACCTCCTTATAGCAATGCAACATCATGTCGATGAGATAAGCGTTGCTAAGGTTCTTGTTGATTGTGTTAATGTCAGTAAAATATACGCCTGTGATACAAGCTGTGCTGTGTTTGTAAATCTGCCCACTCTGCTAAATAACCCAGATCTTATAATATTCTAATAGAAAGAAAGAACGTCGAAAGTCGTTTGGAATATACTTTTTTTCTTTTTCTTCATTGAAAATGAAGGGGCGTACTGGTTGCGGTGCTGGTTTTTCTTTATTACTTCTACATAATACCATAATGGAAATTAACTAGTCTATACATTTAAAGCAGAAACTGACTAACTGACACATATCAACGCATATCCGAAACTACTAGAGGAAGGATCGTGAAATTATGCACAAAGCTGCACTAAGAGAGAATTTTCTAAAATACACTTCCTAAAGGGATGAATCCGAGGTCCAAAGTTAGTATGGAGATACGAGTATCTATTTTCACGTGGGCGAAGATGCTGTTAAAAGCTAGTAATGTATAAATGGTTATGACTGAATAATTAAGTGTTTTTTAATCAATCACACCTCAACCGATTTAGATGGTACATAGACAAACCTTGCCTAAATTTGGCATATCAATCGGATAGTGTTTGCAGGGCCCGATCTAAGGGGGGCAAGAGCGGCAAAAAATGAGGGGCGCTAAAATTGACTTATTCCTATCTTCCAACCTAGCCTGCTGATACCTGCCAACTTGGGTGTGGATGGCTAAAACCCAAGTTGGCAGGTTGAGAATTTTATGTGCCGCCTTCCAATCTACTTCAGGTGGGATAGTGGAAATATTTAAGACTTAAGGCTCATGACTTACGTATACGGTTTTGCGTATGTAAAGGACGGCGAAAATTGTCTTTGCCCGGAGCGGCTAAATAACTAGATCAAGCTCTGAGTGTTTAATTGACGCGGGGAACCCCGTAGCAGAAACTAGTCCATTAGATACAAACCCCTTATAATGTTTCCAATACTGGGACTCAGGCCTCCTCTCTAAGAAAGGGAAAGGGCCGTAATCCAGCACGGAAGCCCGCGCTGCCCGACCGTCCGGTAACTGTCCGGACCGAGCCCAAGTCGTCGACGGCGCGCACTGTTCCAGCGCGCCTCAAGGAGCTGTCAGCAACAACAGGGGCCCAGCTGGGTCGAAGCCTACTGAGGTCAATTCGAAATATAGCTCAAGCCCCGGTACGGAGGCAACGAAGGAACGGGATGGGCTTTTAGTTAGTAAGAGTCTGACACTATCTCCCGCTCCGCCCAAGAGCGGGGGTTGTCAATGGATGATAGGATGATATTTTCCACCATAAAAAAATAAATCCAGCACGGAGGCCTAGTGCGAGTTGGTATACAAACAAAATGTAACATTGTTATAGCATTATATTATCAGTCTGTCAGTTTAGCAAAGTGCTTGTATTTCATGCACAATAGACGTCATGTGAAATGATAAATGATGATGTCACACAATTTTCCATTCCTCTGAAGAACTACTTTCAGTGACTATTCGAACAATGGAAGTATACATTTAATATTTTCAACGTTACCCTATTTCTGTAGTTAATGAGCCAACAGGGACCCATGGTTTTAATTATTACAGATGACGATCTTTGGTCTTGGACCAAAATGTGTCGAGGATTTTAGCTTGCTTTTCCACAATAAGGAAGAATATTTTACATTAAAATTTACGGTTAGCTTGTTTATTTTCCTCGTACTCACTTTACATTAAAATGTGTGGGAAGGAGATTAGGAGCATTTGGATTTAATTCGTCTTTGCGCGAACAATTGGTTTTTGGTAGGATATGTACGAGTATAAGATGTAAAGGTTTTAAGAACCTCATAAATTATGTTATTAAGTATCGCGTTTACCGAGATAATTTAATGTATGAGAGTTACCGTTTATATAAAATCTACAACTCAACACATGTTAAAATGGCGGCCACAGCTAGACTGCTTAGAGGCCTTTTACAAAAAAACGCGAAATTGCAAGTGTTCGACGTTGAAATTGTATGTTTTACGTTCGTTAAATGAAATAACAATTATTGTCAAAAATAGTTTGTTTTCTCTACTATATTAACTATTTAACCGATTTTAGATAACTTGTTTAATTATTTAGTAATAAGCTTTTTTCCGATGCATGTTTAGGCAAAAACTCACGGAGACATGATTTGACAGCTCTAATTTGGAGATTCTACTGAATATCTACCACCAAAAACAATATTAATTAGCTGTCAAATATCCTTAACTTCAAAAATTATTAAGTACATTTTGTGTAAAGAAATAAAAAATCTACATAATTCAATTATCGACCAAAAAGGCTTCGAAACAAGCCCCAATATCTCCAAAGTTCTACATTATTTAGGCGTAAAATTTATACCAAAATAATCATCAACATTTGCTTAAACTATAGGGTAAGTGCTCCAGTGAATGAACACTTAAGCGATTTTCGAACTTCAAAAAATAATTAAACCATGTTAACTCTAAGGTATACGGTCCAAATCTATATTTTGTTAATGTAAATATATTAAATAATTGTTTTTATGTTAGATTTACGATATAACCTGGATACATTTTTAGATATTTAGCAATAAATTGAAAAATACCCTAAAACCCCAGTGAATGAACGAAAATTTCTAGTAAATGAACAGAGTAAATCCAGTAAATGAACACAATTTTTGTTTGTGTAATAGTTCAAAAAATCTTTGTTTTTGTAACATATTTAGCCCCAGAAAAAGTTAAAAAACGAACATATGTCCTCTGCCTCTAAATCTATTACAAACATTATTAAATAAAAGTAAAAGCCTTCAAATCATCAAGTCATCGGTCCACCTTGTGGAACGCCTACCGATGCTGCGTATTTCAGTATACGGTAGCCACTCGCTCTAGCCCACGAAAGGTTCCATTTCAGCTTTATCGACCATCTGTTCTACGAACAATGTGACTTGCCATTTCAGGCTATATCGGGAACTTTAGTTCTCTTGTGGATATCTTCTTTCCTGATTCGATCACGCACAGAAATTCCGAGCATAGCCCTCTCCTTTGTCTTTTGAGTGACTTTAAGCCTTCTGATGAGGCCAATTGTGAGTGACCACGTCTTAGAACCATGTAGGTACCTGGAACCATCTGTTCCAGGTAAATGTAATTGTCTACAATTTACGAGTTTAGAGTCTCTGATCTTGCTATGAGCGGGTTCTAAATGGTTGTTTACCAAGACTTTGGTTTTGTCCATATTTATCTTGAGACCCAGTATTTTTGAAGCTCTACTCGTTTTATCAAATTTTGTTCTGTGGCCCTCCATAGCCTCAGCTATGACCATTACGTATATCGTCGGTAAATTGAAGGTGAGTGATATACTCGTCATTGACATTAATGCCTATCTTTCTCCAATCTAGGTCCTTGAATACCTCCTCTATTATGCCGTGAATAGTTTCTGAAAAATGACGCCTCTCTGTCTCACAGCCCGCAGCAGAAGGATAAGTTTAGAGGTTTCTGAAGTCGGACTGACATGGTGGCATTTTCGTACAAATACTTCAGTATTTTGATGTACCGCTATAGTCAACCTGGCATCGTTGACTTGGGGAATACTGCGATACAGCCCAAGATTCGATCAAATCAAAGGCTTTCTCGTAGTCCACAAACGCTAAGCAGAGAGGCAAATTATACTTCTCGATCTTCTATATAACCGGCTGCAGTGCATGTATGTGGTCTACGGTGCTGAAACCTTTTCCATCCTGAGGCTAGAAGTCGCCAAACCTGCGTGCGAATCAATTCGTGAAGATTCTGGAAAACGGCTTGTAGACAGACAGGCTCAGATGTGGATGTATGAATAATCCTTAAACAAGGCATTGTCGCTCTTCTTAAAATAGAGTACTACTACACTTCTGCTTCATTGCTGTGGCGTTTTCCCCTTGATTATGACGTAATTGAACAGCTTCTTAAGAGCTTTAAGGATCGGTTTTCCACCCGCGTTCAGGAGTTCGGTCGTAATTCCTTCCTCACCCAATGCCTTGTGGTTTTTACGTTGCTTCAGAGCCAGCCTAGTCTCGCACGATATTTTCGGTATAGACCGAACGATAACCGACCCGAATCGATAAACGACCCAAAAGCCGTTCCTAGATTCGCAGTGGATAAATTAGTAATATAATTAAAATCAGTCAATGCAGCTCAGTAGGAACAATTAAATCAGTATCTTGCGTTAAAATGAGCAAGACGGAAAGTAACGGAATTAAGAGCTTCTTTTAAATTTTCTTGGGTAGGTATATCGAAACCTTTCGCATTTATTTTTATGGAAATTTATGGTGATATAAAGGTACAATAAAAGAAAAATTTATGTAACAATAAATAGATCTTAAAAGGATGATTTCTAACTGAATATATTGTGTTCATTTAATGGTTACATTATCACGACGAAAGCTAATAATTGAACATAGTGAAAAATGTTAGTTCATTCAATGGATTTTATGAACCAATAAATGAACGCACCTGTCCCAATACTGGCCTAAAGATCAGAAATAGATTGTTTATACGGCTCCCAAAATATGAACATTGTGGCATAAAAATAAATTGCATATTTCAATAAAAATATGAAATTTGCATTTGTCCAGTGAATGAACGCCCGTTCATTCACTGGATTTCAAACGTTTTGTATTTCCAATGCTGGGACGTCGAATAATTTACATAAAACTGGCTAGAATGGCATTGTAATAGATTTCAGACATATATTAAAACTATCTATTATTCAAATAAATAAAAAACTTATAGTGCATATTTAAATTACGGCCACAATTTGATATCAAAAATTTTATGTCTACCCCGAGTCCTAAATTCTTGCCCGAACAAAAATATTTTTACACTACATTGCTAACTTTAAACGCTTGCCGTTTTGAAACGAACAGTAACATATGAAGTGAAGATTGTCATAATAATAGAAAATAGAGCAGTTATTATGAAAAAAAATACGTCATTGGGTAGAAATATTTCAATTTCTTATTTTTTTGAAAAAACTGTGTTTTGTTCATTTACTGGGGTGTGTTCATTCACTGGAGCACTTACCCTAGTATTATTTTTATTTTTTTAATCGCTACTATTATTTTGTAATTAAATAAATAAAAATACTATATATTTCACTGCGCCAGCCATCCGCGACTAGTACCGCGCGAGCGCTTGTCGAGGTCGGACCTATGTCAGTTTATTTCCCGCGCGCCTTCGTTCCGATACCATCATTGTGTGCGCTGATTGTCGCGTAGACGCTACCGCATTGCTGCTGTGTGCGTGTGAACTACGAACGCCGTTTTTGATCTTTGTATTTATTTTCTAACGGTATTCAATATGTGCAAAGTTCACACATTATTAGTATACCAGATAGTCGCTTATTGGAACAAAGTTCCTTATCGCGCGTTGTGTATATATATATATCAACTTTTTTTTAATATTTTTGGCTTGGAAACTATTTATTTTTTATTTATTATCAACTTTTTCGATATGGGTGTCGTTTTCATGGTTTTCAAGGGTGTTGAAACCGATAGTATTGTCAAAATGTAAATCCAAGATGGCGGCTGCAAGAAATTATCAACTTTTTCGTCATGGGTGTCGTTTTCGTAGTTTTCGAGGGTGTTGAAACCGATTGTACTGTCAAAATGTAAATTCAAGATGGCGGCTGCAATAAATTATCAACTTTTTCGATATGGGTGTCTTTTTCATGGTTTTCGAGGGTGTTGAAGCCGTTAGTTCTGTCAAAATGTGAATCCAAGATGGCGGCTGCAATAAATTATCAACTTTTTCGATATGGGTGTCTTTTTCATGGTTTTCGAGGGTGTTGAAGCCGATAGTTCTGTCAAAATGTGAATCCAAGATGGCGGCTGCAAGAAATTATCAACTTTTTCGATATGGGTGTCGTTTTCATGTTTTTCGAGGATGTTGAAACCGATAGTACTGTCAAAATATAAATCCAAGATGGCGGCTGCAAAAAATTATTAAATTTTTCGTCATGGGTGTCGTTTTCATGGTTTTCAAGGGTGTTGAAACCGATAGTATTGTCAAAATGTAAATCCAAGATGGCGGCTGCAATAAATTATCAACTTTTTCGATATGGGTGTCGTTTTCATAGTTTTCAAGGGTGTTGAAACCGATAGTATTGTCAAAATGTAAATCCAAGATGGCGGCTGCAAGAAATTATCAACTTTTTCGTCATGGGTGTCGTTTTCGTGGTTTTCGAGGGTGTTGAAACCGATTGTACTGTCAAAATGTAAATTCAAGATGGCGGCTGCAATAAATTATCAACTTTTTCGATATGGGTGTCTTTTTCATGGTTTTCGAGGATGTTGAAGCCGTTAGTTCTGTCAAAATGTGAATCCAAGATGGCAGCTGCAATAAATTATCAACTTTTTCGATATCGGTGTCTTTTTCGTGGATTTCGAGATTGTTGAAGCCAATAGTGCTGTCAAAATGTAAATCTAAGATGGCGGCTGTCAGAAATTATCAACTTTTTCGTCATGAGTGTCGTTTTCATGGTTTCGAAGATGTTAAAATAGTGCTGTCAAAATGTACATAAAATAGGATAGTATTCTTTTGGAACGAAGTTATGCGACTACGATAAAATAAATAAATGAATGGTTTGAATAGGTATGTTCAAAATGGTATCATTGAAGTGACCTGATGATGATGATGGAGCCAGAAGATAGGCCCCGGAACTCCGTAATTAATCAATGTATCCTACCCGTGTTTGGGCTTATTAGAATTGTCATGAGATGCACTTTGGTTATAGGGTACTATCGAACTGATCTGATGATGATGATGGGGCCGAAAGGTAGACACGGGAACTTCATAATAAAACAATGTATCCTAGCAGGGTTTGAGTTAATTGGAATTGCCATGAGAAAAAGATACTCTGGCTGTAAGTGTATTGCCACTAAAAAGTGTGAAATAAAAAACTTTTTACAAAAATAAATAACCGACTTCACTAAAAAAAAACACTAAAACCATCAAAATCATTTTAATTTCGGAAGTCGGTGTTAAATAAGGAACAAACAATATCGAGAAACACCGACTTCCCAAATTAAAATGATTTTGATGGTTTTAGTGTTTTTTTTTTTTTGTAAAAAGTTTTTTAATTTAAAAACTTCCAAAAATAATGTTGACATGAATGTCAATTTAGGTGCGGTTTCGGTGGCGATAATGACTGGCATTGGTCTTTCAAATCTAAATGAACTGTCTGTTTCGATGGATTTGCCTACCTTACCTTTCCGGTTATTCAGCAAATGCCATGACACAGTAGCAGAAATGTGGAAGAAAACTGCAGAAAAAACAATGACACAAGCGGCTGAAGAAGTAGCTGAAGCTGCAAAATTGCGTGGCGATGTTAACAGTGCGGTTATACCTACAATATCGGTGCAAGCTGATGCATGTTGGAGCAACGCTCATACAAGTCGAATTATTCTGCACTTTCCGGTGTTGCATCCATTATAGGTACCAACCAAAACACTTTAATAACGTGTGACTAAGGCTTTTCTTTTTGTTCTATTCTTGTTTTTCACCATCCTGAAAGTCTTATTTCATTCTTTTTAAGCGTCGTTTTTTTGTCGTAGTCGGGTTTTAGTTTTTTACTTTACTTCTATTTAAACAATTTTGGAGCTAAATCATATTTACGTGAAGACCTTCGAAATGATACCAAACACGACGTATTTATCTTTTTTTTTTATAATGGATAGGCTTGCGTTTGACCACAATCTCACCTGATGGTAAGCGATGATGTGGCCGACGATGGAACACGCTTGCCTAGAAGCAATCTATTCACTCTTGACTTAAAACCCCTAGGTTATAGCTATCAGGAAACAGACTCCGGCAAGGAATTCCATTCCTTAGCTGTACGCATAATGAATAATAATAATAATAATATTCCACAACTATCACACAGCGCCGTCTAGTCCCAAGCTAAGCAGAGCTTGTGTTATGGGTACTAAACAACTGATAAACATACTTATATATTTCTAAAAACATTCATATTATAGATAAATGTACTCCCAAAACGCTTTGTACGTATTGGTGGGATGTCCACCATGTATCGGTGGCGCAACGCCGTACGTCTTGTGGTCCGATGATGGAACGGACTTGGCGGAATTAAATTGTGTAACTCTAGTGCGCACTCCCCGAAGTGTAAACGATAGAAAACAGACAGGCTAGCAACTCGGCGTCGATGCTCAAGACTTTGGAGTTTTGACTTCACAAGAGCATCATTGCCTATGATCTTCTTGGCACGCTTTTAAATAGACTCTAGTGCATCCGGCTGGTATTTGGCTGACCCATCCCAAAGATGAGAGCAGTATTCCATACACGATCGAACTTGCGCTTGATAGAGGTTGAGCAGCTATTCCGGCGTAAAATACCGTCTCACCTTTGCTAAGATCCCCAATTTTTTGGCAGCTAGTTGGGCTTTTGCCTCGATGTAGGAGCCGAAGTTAAGGGTAGACGTTAGCGTTACGCCAAGAAGTTCAATGTGGTCGGTAATTGGCACGGTTACACCCCGAAAAGATGGAGCCGGGTGGAATTGGCTCCGTTTAGCGGAGAAAAGACACGCCTGGGTTTTCGTCACATTGAACTTGACCAGATTGGCATCGCCCCATTCTGAGACTGCCTCTAAGGATGAGTTCAAGCGTTCAACCATAGCCTCTCGAAATGACTGGATCTGTGACCCACTAGCTCGTGCGTTAGACACATATCTCTCAGCAACAGTGCTGTCGTCTGCATACCCAAAAGTTCCGGGTTTAAGTAGGTCATTTATATGCAGCAAAAACAGTGTTGCCGAGAGTACCGACCCTTGAGGAACTCCGGCATTAATATCCATTTGACCGGACGAGCATTCATCAATTACCACTCGGATGGATCGATCCCTCAAGAAGTCTGCGATCCAATCACACAGACCAGTGGGTAGACCGAAGGAAGGAAGTTTAGTAACAAGGCTTTCGTGCCAGACCCTATCGAAGGCCTTCGAGATATCAAGGGACACGGCCAGCGCTTCCCCATGCTTCTCAATGGCCTCGCTCCAGATGTGAATGGCATACGTTAGAAGGTCCCCAGTAGACCGATTTTGACGAAAGCCGTATTGCTGGTCGCTGAGGATGTCGTTAGCTTCCAGGTATCCCAGAAGCTTCCTGTTAATTACCTGTTCCATACTCTTACAGAGGATGGACGTAACAGAGATGGGTCGGTAGTTTGCCGGGTCAGCTCTACTGCCCTTCTTGGGCACAGGCTGCACGTTGGCTTGCTTTCAAGCCATCGGCACTTTTCCAGTCTCATATGAGAGGCGAAATAGGCGAGTGAAGATCGGAGACAACTCAGGCGCACAAGTTTTTAGAACGACCGCTGGTATCCCGTCGGGGCCACTGGCTTTATTCACGTCAAGGTTACTCAAGACCCTACGAACGTCCTTCTAATGGATACGAATATCCGACATATTCGTCACGCACCCATCAGGAGAAACAGGGGGTCGCGCGTCACTGGAGTCCAGACGCGAAGATTCCGCAAAAAGAGAAGCAAATAAGTTTGCTTTCTCCTCAGCGGTGTGGGCCAGTGTCCCATCGGGACTCAGCAGTGGCGGAAGTGAGGGACGGCAGAAGTTCGATACAACCGACTTTGCCAGGGACCAAAACGCTTTACTACCAGCGGGGTATGAAGCAAGTTAGTTCCTTATTCGGTTAATGTGGTCGAACTGAGACTTTCTCAACATCTTTTTGCAGGACTTGGCAGCCCTGTTAAAGGCCTTCTTCTTAAGAGTCACGTCGCCGGCTTTGCGCATACGAGCATCGGCCCAAGCTTGGTATGCCGCATGTTTTTTCGTGTCGGTGCGAGAACACTCGGTGCCAAACCAAGGTCGAGCTTGGTCCGACATTGCTACGTCAGAGAATGGGATGTAGTACTCCATTCCCTGTCGTAACACATCCGTCACGGCATAAGCGCACGACGATGCATCCTTCGAAGAAAAGCAAGTGGGCTGCCAAGGATAGCATGCGAAGAAAGACCGCATGCCATCCCAATCTGCTGACCTGTATCGCCAAACCCGCCGAGTGCCTCTAGGACTAGAATCGGGCGGGGAATAGATACACAGATTTAACCAGACAGTGGTCAGAACTGCCTAAAGGCGAAGATATCGACACTGAGTAGCGGTCTGGATCTGTGGTCAGCAGAAGGTCCAAGCAATTGGCTGTGTGCGAATCCACATCAGGTACCCTCGTTGCCCCCTGTACCAGCTGGGTGAGATTCAATTCCAGCGCTAGCTTCCGCATCTAACGACCAGCATGATCTGTGCACTGGTATGGGAAAAGCCACTCTTGGTGGTGCGCATTAAAGTTCCCCAGTAACACCAATTAGGCGGAAGGGTACCGCTGCTGAGCCGCATCTGCCGCCTCACTCAGATGCTGTGTGAGCCCGGACGGCTCCTGATCTCCACTATGCGAGCGGTAAACACAAGCGTAGATTATTTTATCTAGGCCCGTGTCGACCAAAGCCCAAAGCGTTGAGAACCTGGAGTCTTCAAGATTGCGGAGACGCCGATAGCAGATGTCGTCCCGGGCATACATACATACGCCCGCGAGTGGTTTGAAGTTGTGCTCCAAGGTAAACCCTGGGTATGAAAGATACGACACGTCGGACGGACCTCTGATCTGCGTCTCCGTAAGGAATAGTAGAGCTAGTTTTTTCAGTCTCCAGGTGGTGATGGACTGCAACGAGATTTAAGTGCAGACCTCGTATATTTGAGAGGTGCACTTTGTAAGAGAGGGAGTGCAGCCGCTGTTTAACTTTACTCTTTCCATTCCTTTTCATAATTTGAGAGTGAATGGAGAGGAGAAGGAAGTGAAATAGGGAGCCACGCTGCGTTCCTTCAGGCACGCACTGAAAGGACGACCTCATTAGGGGACTATGTTTTTTTTAACACAAAACTTTTTGACCACTAGAGGGCGCCACATTGTTTTTTGATATTTTTGCTAAGTACCGGTGAAGCCCTTTCAAATGATATCAAACACGGTGTATTTATCTTAACATTTATCACATTACCTTTTGTCTGCTAGAGGGCGTCACTTTAAATTTAAGCAACATATTGGAAATACACAAGTGATATTTTTGCTAAGTACCGGTGAAGCCCTTTCAAATGATACCAAACACGGCGTATTTATCACCATTTTTATTTTTAACACATTACTTTTTGTCCGCTAGAGGGCGCCATCGCCATCGCGTTTTGTGACACGTCACATAGCATATGTTCAGCGAACGATTAAGACGGTTCTAACGATACCTTATATGTCGAGTTCCGATAAGTAGATTAGGAGCTATAAGGAACAAATGAACATACTCACAAACATACATACATACATAGCCTGTCAAAATCATAACCCTCCGTAGTCGGGTAATAATTAAAAAAATATTCTCTTCTTTCTTCTCTTTCCATAATTAATATATTTGTTATTTAAATATATTACATTAATAATATTTAAGGTTCTGTGAAATTGTTACTACGAGTATTTTGGTGAACAATAAAGTTTATTCTATTCTATTACATTTGGTTGTTTTATTTATTAGAATACGTTGCAGCAACCATACTACTACAATATATACAATTAATACAACTATGCTATTGACTGTAGATATTGTAATCGATTACTGCATAACAATTAAAAAAATTATGTGAACATATTTCATAAAAAAAAAATAATAAGAAAAATCAATTAATATAAATTCATTTTATAAAATTGAAATAACACGTCAACAATTTCCACCTACTAACCTTCATCCTAAGAAACCTTAAGTTACGGAAAGTCAAGATCGTTTAGTCGCCGTATTAAGTGCGAGCGAGAAGTATGAATGAAAGTATCGGTGGCGCAGTTAGCCGTCCGCTCGAGCGCTCGGTGCGTAAAATACCTAAATTTGCGTAAAGCCGAAACGTAAAAGGGCTCTTAAAGCTAAGTATGGGGTTCCTTATAAAAATAAATTTAAATGAACGATTTATTTATCGAAATAAGCAAGTAACACTGATTTAATGCTCTCAAGAAGACGCAGCGTCGGAAGGCCTTCTATAAGATGAACCGATGACCTGGTGAAGGTTGCGGGAATCCGATGGATGCGGGACGCACAGGATTGATCATTGTGGCGACACTTGGGGGAGGCCTATGTCCAACAGTGGCACTTCTATCGGCTGAAATGATGATGATGATGATGAATGCTCTCAAAATGTTAAAGGAAAACATCGTGACATGTGACATCTTTCAATCCGTACTAGGTCCGCAGCGGTGGATTATATTCCCTCTCCTAGAGAGAAGACCTGAGTCTCAGCAGTGGAAACATTATAAGGCTGATTATGCTTAGGTACGCTTATATGCTAAGGCTCAACAATACTGATATCGTTTCTATTTGGGAGAGGGTCATGTCAAACAAAGACTTTCGTCAATTGTGCACGACATATCATCCGAAATAAAAGATCTTTGGTTTGGTCGGCCTTCTACTCTTCCATGTACCAGAAGGTCGACGTTCTCGTAACCGATAATCCACCTGATAGAAAATCTTCTCCGAAGTGTTTCCCTTATCGAATGTTTACAGTGCCAAAATTAGAGAGAGATGAAGAAATTTTTTTTAAGCAGCAATTTGCCTTACTTATCGGATAATCCAAAACCACAATCAACTACACTGTTAGTACTACCCTTGAAACTACTTATCAACGATGCAAGCGGCTTGCGCAAGATAGTATGGAAGGCCTACAGTACCCTGGCCTCCACAAACATACAGAACACACTACAAAAACGGGGTAACCCTAACAAAATCCTAAATCTATTGTTATATTGGATATATAGGGCACTAAATGATCCCTGCGTGTACATAAACCACAGATTGCGCGTGTAGAATCCTGAGCAGAAGTTGCCACATCCAACTCGGAACAGTGTCTGCAACCCAGGTCGGGCGCAGCAAAAAAATCTCCAAAGATGAGGGTTCTCGGACAATTCTTCGGTATTTGTGCGACGTTTCTCCGCAGACCATGTCCCACATTACATTCTGCGTCACGTGCCATGTTATCTGTTCACGTATCATGGTGAAATGGCGTCAGCGACTATCGCAACCCAGTGCTGGGCACGCCACAATTATGGTGGTAAGTCCCCTCTTTGAGGCGTGGCTGGAAAGACCTCACGGCGTCCTTACCTTCCATGACGCAGGTCCATGACAAGGCAAGGACATGGCAAGTTCGGGAGGTTCCTGTACCGGATTCGTGTGGAAGTGAGGCCCGGGTGTCACCACTGTGCGGAACGCCCGGAGGACACGGTGGAGCACAAAGTCGAAGTCGGAGCATCGCCGTGCCCTCGTGGGGGCGATCGGCGGCGGAGACCTCACGCGCCGGGCCTTGGTTCAGGCCATGGTCTGGAGCGAGGAGGAGTGGCAGGCAGACGCCGACTTCTACGAAGCAGTAATGCTCGCAAAGGAGGAGGCCGACCGCATCAAGCAACGGCACTCTCGCCACCGCGGGATTCCGATCCCGATTTCCGGCCACCATAGGCGCGGGCTTGCGGACATTGAGCAATGGGTAGCTTGCTGTCCGACCGTCCGGTAACTGTCCGGACCGAGCCCAAGTCATCAACGGCGCGCACTGTTCCCGCGCACCTCAAGGAGTTGTCAGCAACAGTAGGGCCCAGCTGGGTCGAAGCCTACTGGGGATAGGGTTAGTTTCGAAAGACAGCTCGAGCCCCGGTATGAAGGCTTGAAGGAACGGGGTGGGTTTTTAGTCAGTAAGAGTCTGACACTATCTCCCGCTCCACCCAAGAGCGGGGGTTGTCATTGATGATTTTCCCACCATAAAAAAAAACCTGTTCACGTAGGGTCCTAATGACCGCGTCAGAGCGGGCTGAATTGCCGTGGCCAAATACGAAGCCAGATAAGGAATTTAACTTGAAAAAAACAAGTTTGACGACACATTAATTAGAAGAATGGTCTATATTCCCTTTTTATATTAACTCATCAGAGCTCTCAACGTATCGTAACGCTCAACGTATTTGAATTGTTGTACTTTAGTTCCATACTGTTTTTGAGACTTTTTTTTTTGCAGGCACTTTTGATGGACAGTAACCGGCGGCCTCAATGCCTCCAGAATAAAATAGAATAGCATAAAGTTTATTGTAAATCAAAATACCTAATAACTATTTCACAGAAACTACACACACACATTTTTTAAATATAGACAACAGGAACAGGGTCCAAGCCTCCATCGGCCAGGGCTCGAGAAAAGAGCCGAGCCGTTTCCAAGAGTACCATACCACTCTGAATCAAACCCTTGATCCAATCGCCTAACACGAGCCTCCTAAGGGTTTCGTCGTAGCTCATGGCTATTAGGCCATTGGCTGACTTATTATTATTGAAAGGCATGCGTTTGTCCACTATCTCACCTGATGGCAAGTGACGATATGGTCTACGATAGAATACGTTTGTCTAGACATAATGTATTTACTTTCGATGTTATGTTCATAATAATAAAACTACTGAGGTGTCAAGGGACACCCGGATGGAATGAAGTTCCGTTCTGGCTTGCTTTCTATAAGAGAGAGAGAGAGACAGACAGAGAAACATGCGCACGCTGCACGGCCTACAATAGCTTACTATAGCAAAAAGTGTCGTTACAACTTTTCGAGAGAATTTTTTCCGTCTAGCCAATACAATATAACTAAAAAATACTATCCTATTTTATGTACATTTTGACAGCACTATTTCAACATCTTCGAAACCATCAAAACGCCACTCGTGACGAAAAAGTTGACAATTTCTGACAGCCGCCATCTTAGATTTACATTTTGACAGCACTATCGGCTTCAACAACCTCGAAAACCATGAAAAAGACACCCATATCGAAAAAGTTGATAATTTATTGCAGTCGCCATCTTGGATTTACATTTTGACAGTACAATCGGTTTCAACACCCTCGAAAACCACGAAAACGACACCCATGACGATAAAGTTGATAATTTCTTGCAGCCGCCATCTTGGATTTACATTTTGACAATACTATCGGTTCCAACACCCTTGAAAACCATGAAAACGACACCCATGACGAAAAATTTAATATTTTTTTGCAGCCGACATCTTGGATTTACATTTTGACAATACAATCGGTTTCAACACCCTTGAAAACCATGAAAACGACACCCATATCGAAAAAGTTGATAATTTCTTGCAGCCGCCATCTTGGATCTACATTTTGACAGTGCAATCGGTTTCAACACCCTCGAAAACCATGAAAACGACACCCATGACGAAAAATTTGATAATTTCTTGCAGCCGCCATCTTGGATTTATATTTTGACAGTACTATCGGTTTCAACACCCTCGAAAACCATGAAAACGACACCCATGACGGAAAAGTTAATTATTTCTTGCAGCCGCCATCTTGGATTTACATTTTGACAACACTATCGGCTTCAACAACCTCGAAAACCATGAAAAAGACACCCATATCGAAAAAGTTGATAATTTATTGCAGCCGCCATCTTGGATTTACATTTTGACAGTACAATCGGTGTCAACACCCTCGAAAACCACGAAAACGACACCCATGACGAAAAATTTGATAATTTCTTGCAGCCGCCATCTTGGATTTATATTTTGACAGTACCATCGGTTTCAACACTCTCGAAAACCATGAAAACGACACCCATGACGGAAAATTTGATAATTTCTTGCAGCCGCCATCTTGGATTTATATTTTGACAGTACCATCGGTTTCAACATCCTCGAAAACCATGAAAACGACACCCATGACGGAAAATTTGATAATTTCTTGCAGCCGCCATCTTGGATTTGTATTTTGACAGTACCATCGGTTTCAACACCCTCGAAAACCATGGAAACGACTCCCATGACGAAAAAGTTGATAATTTCTTGCAGCCGCCATCTTGGATTTACATTTTGACAATACTATCGGTTTCAACACCCTCGAAAATCATGAAAACGACACCCATAACGAAAAATTTGATAGTTTTTTGCAGCCGCCATCTTGGATTTATATTTTGACAGTACCATCGGTTTCAACACCCTCGAAAACCATGAAAACGATAGGTACCCATGACAGAAAATTTGATAATTTCTTGCAGCCGCCATCTTGGTTTTATATTTTGACCGTACCATCGGTTTCAACACCCTCGAAAACCATGAAAACGACACCCATGACGAAAAAGTTGATAATTTCTTGCAGCCGCCATCTTGGATTAACATTTTGACAGTACTATCGGTTTCAACACCCTCGAAAACCATGAAAACGACACCCATGACGAAAAATTTGATAATTTCTTGCAGCCGCCATCTTGGATTTATATTTTGACAATACCATCGGTTTCAACACCCTCGAAAACCATGAAAACGAAACTCATGACGAAAAAGTTGATAATTTCTTGCAGCCGCCATCTTGGATTTATATTTTGACAGTACCATCGGTTTCAACACTCTCGAAAACCATGAAAACGACACCCATGACGGAAAATTTGATAATTTCTTGCAGCCGCCATCTTAGATTTGTATTTTGACAGTACTATCGGTTTCAACACCCTCGAAAACCATGAAAACGACACCCATGACGGAAAATTTGATAATTTCTTGCAGCCGCCATCTTGGATTTATATTTTGACAGTACTATCGGTTTCAACACCCTCGAAAACCATGAAAACGACACCCATGACGAAAAAGTTGATAATTTATTGCAGCGGTCATCTTGGATTTACATTTTGACAGTAAAAGTGTCGGTACAATTTTTCGTGAGAATTTTTTCCGTCTAGCCTCCTTTCACAACGCGCGATAAGGAACTTCGTTCCAATAAATCATTTACTATCAGGCATCTTGGCCCATAGATGTACCTTACAGACTAACATTTATATAGAGTAAATACAACTTTGTTGTTAGTAAATAAGGCTTAGGATTATGTTAGTAACACTTCACATTGCACTAAGTTCACTTCGTGCTGTTCTGTGGCACCTGTCCGCGGAAGCGACGGAATACCACGCCCTGCGGTCAAAAGTCTTCCATCAGCATGAGAGGTAAGAAAGTGTTCGGGACTCGCACCACGAACGCCTTGAAATTGACGTTACGGTGCGACTCCAGCAGCTGTACCCTCAGTGCGAACTTTATGCTTTATTACTCTTCTTTATGGTCTAAAATATAAGTTCCCAAATTTTCAGTTATCAAACAGCTATTGACACTATTGCATGGTCTGTTACTTTATATATATATTGTTCTGTAAGTAACTTTAGAGTGCTTCATAAACTGTTTGTTATTCATAAATCGTATTTGCAAAATCTCATACATTAATATTTCATGCAAAGCTTTAAGAATATATTTATGAAGTTGCAATACATGTCTTCTACCTACTCATGTTTCAAGAATGTTGATTTAAATATTTCAAGGAGAGTTTTTAAGTTTTCTTTTTAATAATTTGTTTCAGTGTATATTAGATGTTATCAATCATGTTTTATTAAAGTACTTATACGCATTTAAAGAGTTAAGGAGAGCTATGAAGCCTTTGCTTCGTTCTTGAAGAGGACGACTTCGTTATTTTATTGACTGTATATTTCTCGTGGTTACGATTTTATGAACTTATACCATAAGTACTAGCTTGTGCCCGCGGCTTCGCCCGCACGCTATAAATAAAATATATAGCCCATGTCACACAGGAATAATGCAGCTTTCTATCGATGACAAAATTTTAGCAATCGGACCAGTACTTTCAGAGATTACCACCTCCTTCAAACAAAAAAACACAAAAACAAAAAAACGAACTTTACCTCTTTATTATATTAGTGCAGATAGATAATACGCTTTATAAATTAAAATAGGTACCTAATAATATTTCACAGCTTGTGCTATGTATACTAGACTACTGATAATCATACTTATATATTTCTAAATGGGTGTAATATTTATAGATAAATTACACCGAGACACAGAACAAATGATCGTGCTCATCACACAAACAGTTGTCTTGGGTGGGAATCGAACCCAAGAGTCCGGTATAGCAGTCAGGGGCACTAATCAATAGACTATCAGACCAGTCAAAAATAATATATTATAAAATCAAGCACGTCCAGTCTAGTTTGTCTCAATAAAGAAATAAAAATGACCTTATTTTTATTTTTTCACTTTCATGACTTATTCAGGCACTAAAAATGAAACATTCGAAACGAGGTGTGACTATTTTATATAATGGTTCCATAAATTATATTTTATTTTACTCTAATGTTTTTACACAAATTAACATTTATGCGTCTGAAGGATAATAGCACTACTATCAAAACTAGCTTTTGTCAGCGATTTCGCCTGCGGTAAATTAGAAAATTATTCTAAGGGAACATACCCCAGGGTTAATAATATTAGTGTCCGATCGAAACTTAGACGGAATATTTGGGTTCTGTTCCAGTTTCGGCAGTGATAAAATGCCTGTCACAACTTTAAATTTATATTTTGATATTGTCATGCTTAATTTTTTTCGAATCCCTTAGCTCCAAAACGCAAATCGTTGACGTGGCTCAAAAAGCTGCATTATTTAAATGAGACATGACCGCTACATGTCTAACAAGCTGTGGGGCCATATAACGTAAGATTGGTGCCAGGCAGATAACGAAGAACTTGTCAGGACGATCTGGATGTCTTCCTTAAGAATTATAAAGGGAAAGCGATAAAGGGAGTGAAGCTTTTGCCCAGCAGTGGGACAGTAGGTACGGGCTAGCTATAATAATAAAAATAATGTTTAGTTTTATAGTTATAATTTTCATAAAAAACTAAATAAATGAACAAAGCAACCATGACACAAAAATTATAACACATGTAGACGTACCAAACAGTTAGTTCTATGCCTCTATCATTAACGTCAATAGCTTAAAAACCTAGTTTCAGTCAAGTTTTTGACTATAACCGAAACCCAACAAGATCTTCGGTCAGTCTCTAAAAAATCTACACTAATATTATTTATAAAGAGGTAAAGTTTGTTTTTTTTTTGTTTGTAGGAGGGAAAGTACAGGTCCGATTGCTAAATTTTTTCACCGATCGAAAGCTGCTTTATTCCTGAGTGACATAGACTATATTTTATATACGCGGGCGAAGCTGCGGGCAAAAGCTAGTATCCTATATGTGTGATATTCCATCATGAGGTCTTATGCCAAATTTCATTCAAATTCTCGTTCAGCCGTTAGAGTACCTATGTAGAAGTAACAAATAAACAAAATAATCCGTCCACAGAGACAAACCTTTGCCTTTATAACATTAGTGAGATAAAATTATAGCAGCTACCATTTATGGGTCACTGCTTATCGCCCTTTTGTCATTCATTGTTTAACCTACATCTACTACATCAAGTAAATACTTGTTTATCCTCATTTACCTCATCAGCCCACCCTCTTTATGACCTGGAGACTCGTATTGTTCGGGCGCTCGAGCCCCGGTATGAAGGCTAGAAGGAACGGGATGGGCCTTTTAGTCAGTAAGAGTCAGACACTATCTCCCGCTCCGCCCAAGGGCGGGGGATGTCAATGCATGATTTTTTCCCACCATAAAAAAAAAACGGTTTGGACACACCTTAGGCGCCTCTTTGGTCGCGTACATTTTTTTCTTTCGTCTTATATTGTTAGTTTTAATAATTTCTTATGTCAAACACAAATTAACATTTTATCTTTCTTTATGAATATATTTATTCGTTTACTCCTATTTATGTAAGGTACACCAACAACAAAACATGCTCAGCAATTAGGAGCATACTTATGTAATTCGAGGCTTTTTATGTACGCCTATTATATGTACGCACAGTTTTCGCTACATAAAACAACAACTTTAATTATCAAAGTTTGTTGCTGAAACAATTCAGCTGTTTGAACTCTTAAAAAGGGTGTGTAACCTGTGTACCACTGTGTGTACCTGGACATGAGTGCTGAAAAAAAAACCGCAAACTAATTTGTTAGTGTTAAACGCTCGTTAGCTGTTGTGATTGGAGGATTGTGTTTTAAGGGCGCCTTCAAATTAGCCGCAAAGTGCCGTGCGACGGCAGCGCTGCCGTCGCGCTCGCGCTGCTTTTTTTTTTTGCATGTAAAATATGGTGTTTTTATATTATATTTTTATGTATTTTTTTTTAATGATATAAATTAGTGCTTGTAAAGATCCCTTCTGATAATAAGTATCTAGTGATGTAATTGTTAATGGTGAATCGCACTAGTTTATTAAGAACCAATTCGATCTAGCCTTGAAGACCTAAACAAATACTAATAAAATGTATAAAATATTGCTATAAATTACAAGTATTGTGTAACTAGCTGTCGCCCGCGATTTCGTCTTAGTGAAGTTCGTAAAAATACGCAAACGCTCACGCTTCTTTTATTTCTATGCAGTCAGACAGTGAACAAGCTTCTGTTAATTTTTTCATTTATTTGTTTTTAAATTGATATAAGTTATAGGTAATAGGTACCGTCAATGTCACTTCCGCCTGATAACCGCTAAGTTCATTTTTGCTTGCACTTGAAACAAAAATTTCAGAGTTTGGTTTGGCGGTGCGCCGCAGGATTCAAGCTAATTTTTTTTTAAGTGATCACGCATGCATTACCGCTATGGTACAATAAAGATGATGCAAACCATAAACTCATTAGAGAAACACGACACTCTCTCGACTCTTGACACGACAAAACCAAGACTACTTTAGGCGGAAAACTTTTGCAGTAGTCGTCCACAAACTAATGTTCAAAGTTCATTTTTAATTTGGGAGCTATTCTACCGTCCGCAGTTTTAAAAATGACGTTACAATTTTCTAATTTTGCGCGGTTTTTTTTTGCAAATGGCCGACAAGCCGAGCGTGTTCAGTGTTATTATTTTACAATTCTGCTATCTTAGTTTAAAATTAGAATTATCAGCAAAAATAAAAACACTGAATTTTATTTGAGCGAATATGTGTTATTTCAGCGTTGTTTTTGACCAATCTGACTGTTTTAATTGGGAAGAGTTGTTATTATTATTACATTTAAAACACGATAACTATTTTTTGTACGTTTTGTGTTGGCCTTAAATAAAGCAGTGATCACACATACAATACTCTTTATTTTATAAAATTTTAAAATGAAATCTGAACAAAATAACTTTAAAATTCTTATTAAATAAAGATGGAAAAATTCGAAGTTTTCCTTTTGTATTGGGTAATTTGGTATCTTTCTAAGACAGATTTTAATTAACGCTATTGTCAAGTGTTTCGGTGAGATAATTATTGAGGGCGCTTATTATGTAAATTAGTAAAATGTTAGTTTTCGTTTTCTGTTTATTTTATAAACAAGTACCTAAATCTCTACTTATGTAACTTTATTTTTTTCGTGGTGGAAATATCATCTAATGGCATCCCCCACTCTTGGGCAGAGTGGGAGATAGTTTCAGACTTTTACTGACTAAAAACCCACTCCTGTTCCTTCGTTGCCTTTCGTTCCGGTGCTGAGCTATCTTTCGAACTAACCTGGGCCCCAATAGGCTTCGACCCAGCTGGGCCCCTGCTGTTGCTGACAGCTCCTTGAGGCGCGCGGGAACAGTGCATGCCGTCGACGACTTGGGCTCGGTCCGGACAGTTACCGGACGTTCGGACAGCGAGCTACTCATTGCTCAATGTTCACAAGCCCGCGCCTACGGTGTCCGGAAATCGGGATCGGAATCCCAGCGAGCGGCGGCTGGGGTGGCTGTTATTATTTTGCAACGAGCTCCTCCATGAAGAAATAATATCAGCTGCAAAAATAGAACCATAATTTTGTATTGTAATTTTACGGTGCAACATTTTAATTAGTAGTGGCGTATCTACGAAGGATGTTAACCGTACCCTATACTATCGGGTAACCGAAATTGATATAAAGTTTCGGATAGTTTCGATGAAAAAGAGTCTAAATGACAGGTTAGGAAAGGTTTTTATTTTACCCAGCCAAACCAATGATAATCTTGACTTGAAATAAAAGTCAATTATTGCCGCTTGTAGTTTGCTTTTATAATTTTAAAATCCGTAACCGATACTATCCTTACCTAATGGATAATCTGAAATAATTTTATAACCCTATCTGAAACTGGTGTAAACCGGTCTTAAACGGTTTTTCACATTATTAAGTCTTGCGTTTGACAAGTATCTCACCTGATAGTAAACGATGATGTGACCGACAACAGAGCACATTTGCCTGAAGACCCCAGGTTGTAGCTATCAGCAAAACCAGACTCTATTAGGGAATAGGCTAGTTGCCGCAAAAAATGTAATAAGTCCGTCTTTTAGATTATTCAAAAATAAGGGACTCGTATTTTTTATTTGTAAATTAAACCAAAAATGACAAAGTTAAAGCACATTAAAGTTACGTGTAACGTCACGCCGTGCTGCATTTTTTCGCACGGGGTGGCGTCACACGTAACTTTAATGGGCTATATCTTTGTTATTTTTTGTTTAAACGAAAAAAGAAAAAATACGTGTCCAATATTTTTTTATAATCTAAAATACGGTAATCTAAATAAAACGTAATTATTTTGACCCTGGAAACTACCCTATTTCGCCCCTTAGCTGTATGCACAATAATTGTGTTCTCAAAATATTTTGTACGTATGTATGAGATTTTCACCATATAACAGTGGCACAAATCCGTACGTCGAGTAATCCGATGATGGAACGGGCTTGGCGGTATTAAATTGTATTCCTGATACATACTCCCCGAAATGTACATGATAGAAAACCGACTGCTACCAACTCGGCATCGATGCTCATAACTCGGTAATTTTGGGGACTCAGTAAATTCGACCAGTTCATCATTCATGTCCACTGAACGATCGATGTAATTAATCTACATACATCCCTAATCACTTAGTCAAATTTCAGTTTCGTCTGTTTCTGGGACTGCTAGCCTAGAACATGCCCAACTCCGTTCCAATCACATAATACTATTTCCGTCTACTACTTTCAGCCGCCACATTCCGATATTTGGAACTGGATCCTGTAATTTCATTTGGAACAAGGCACGTCTATGCTCTCTTTGAGCCAAACTTTGGTGGCTGTGAGCCGCACTTCAGAATCATAAACTATGAATGGTAAACCGTGACGAGTAATGCAGATGCGAAGAAGTTATGTTATTGGTACAAAATATTATTTGCAGTACACCCAAGACAACCCCCTTTTTATTTTAAGTTCTTGCAATTCATCCTAAGATTGTCTGGTAGATATCGTTGTTAGCGATAAGACCGCCATTGTACCCATAAATGTAAGTTATTTTAAAAGTTTTCTTACTGTTTTGGTGTGCAATAAAGTTTATTCTATTCTATTAGTTGTTGATTTTATAGAAGTACTGGCCTTTACCAGCGGCTTCGCCTGCGTGAAAATAGGTTTCCCCATTTAAACTTTAGACCTTTTTTTCATCCCCCTAAGGGGTGATCTTTGAAAAACTTGTTATTCTATGTATACATCATAAAAGGAAACTCTGTGCAAAATTACAGCATTTTAGTCCAAATGAGATCGTTAAGATTTTTATAATAATATTTATATTATCTCTCTTGTGCAGCTGTTTCAGGGGTTTTCTTTGTTCATAATTTAAATTTCAATAAACAACAAACTTTGTCAACATGAAATTAAGTTTTGCACTTGATGGATGACTAGGTCAGATTGCCCTAGAAAAAAATAATGTTAATTTCACTTTAGGCCTCAACCATTCTCTTACAGCACAGCATCATTTCACCATAAAATAGATAGGTACAGAAGTCAATCTACATACAAAGCGTGCTCGAGCAACGCACGCATAGACACCGCTCACGGACACGATATCTCGGTCGCGTCTCGGCTCACTCGTCAAACAGTTCCGGCTCAAACGCTCATTAGTGTGCGTCCACCGAGCGTAGTCATATAAAAACCGGCCAAGAGCGTGTCGGGCCACGCTCAGTGTAGGGTTCCGTAGTTTCCCGTCCGTCACAATAAGTGTACCCACATATGAGTTTAAAAAAATGCTTGCATTTACGATTATACTACAAACTTAGTCCAGAAATTATTTTGTACAACCTTTTTGTCTTTTTTGTACAAAAACTGTTCTTTCCATCAAGTTCAAAATAATTTTCCTAGAAAGTCCTTACAAAGTTCTACTTTTCAGATTTTTTTCATATTTTCTAAACTTATGGTTCAAAAGTTAGAGGGGGGGAAACATTGTTTTTTACTTTTGGAGCGATTATTTCCGAATTTATTGACATTATCAAAAAATGATTTTAGTAAACCCCTATTCATTTTAAAATACCAATCCAATAATATATCACACGATAGGGTTGAAATTAAAAAAAATCACTTCCCACTTTACATATAGGGGGGCTACCCTAATAAAACATTTTTTCCAATTTTTATTTTACCACTTTGTCGGCGTGATTGATATACATATTGGTACCAAATTTCAGCTTTCTAGTGCTAACGGTCACAGAGATTAAGCGAGGACGGACAGACGGACAGACAGACATGGCGAAACTATAAGGGTTCCTAGTTGACTACGGAACCCCAAAAAGTGAAGTGGATACATGAGATTGTCTTCTGTACCTATCTATTTTGTGCTTTCAGTGACTAAAACCCACCTATGTTATTTTAGGGTCACGGTAATGCTTTGAAACGTTCCTGCAAAGTAACAACACACAGAAATATAAAATAAAAAAAATAGTATATAAATCGCAAGACCAGCTTTCATGAAAAGCAGTTAAAGTTTGTTTTTAAAACTGTTATTTTTGTTTTTATAATAAATATTTTTATTTTTTTTATTTTCGCTAAACATATTACTTGACATCCATATCATGGGAACATAAAAAAGAACTACTGCGCCATATTATTATAAATGGAATATTACGCTTAAACGCGGCTTACCATGCAATCTCACCAAAACTGAACTTGTCTTTATTTCATCTTAATCGGTTGTCTCATAATTCATTTGCAAGATTTGCTCTAACGCAACCTTACCTTGTAAAAATATGAATACGCTTTAGTTTCGTAAAACGAATAAAAATGGAAAAGCAAATTATAACTCTACCATATTGTAAAAAAAAAGTGAACAACTAGACTAAATTAACGTGACCACTGGTTTGGATGTGAACTCATTTATGCAACATGTACGAGTATCTAACATTTCTGTTCATGTGTTGTTTTAAATGTCCCTACAAACCTTTTAGTAGACTTGATTTGTGGTAGAATACATTTTCATATTTTAATTAGCCACAATGCCACCTTTTAGGCTTATGTTTTCATATAGTGTGGACTGAAATTGCATTTTGAATTTATGTGAGCCCGTTATTCCAACAAAGTTCTATCACCAATATTGCCACTTTCAATTGATATTTTCATTGCAAGTTTTGATTAACTTATTAAAACTTTTACAAACTTTATCAATAGCCTTAGTTCTTTGAAATGGAAGGCACTATAAAAAACTATTTTTCTTACAAGTTATTTCCTAGAAGTCAGAAAAAAATAATAACCTATGAAACATGAAAACTACAAAGTCGAACACATAAATTTCCAATAAATTTCCTTATCTATTTATTTTTATTTTTATTTATAACTTATATGTATTTTTAGTTCCTTTTTCCACACACATCTTTTAATTTACTGCACCGTTCCGGCGTCTTTATGTCGACACAGCGACCGGCCCACGCTGAAAACCAGCGCTGTGAGCTCCAGGCATTATGCGTGAGGCCGCAGCTTTATGCTGAGCGTTCGGCCGTTTTGCGCGGAGGGGACGCATATTTTCCCTATCAATTGCTGTAATGCTATGTTTTGTTAGCTAGTTTTAAGATTGTGTCTTTTTCACGTAAATAAAATGTTTTTCTTTATTCTTGCTTTCATAATTATACAAAATTGTCAAATTGGTCCACCCTTTCTCAAGTGATGCTTCCTCATATATTGTACAAGTAACTAGCATTATTTTACCTTTCGAACACCGTAATTAAAGACTCAATAGAAAGACAATGAGAGCGAACACGGGCTTCGCTTAGGGTTTAAACGTTCTCATGATTTTTATAATTTCTTCTATTACCTCATTAATTTTTATTTTTTATTACAACTTTTATTGCATTACTTTTGTTTATGATTGATGTGGTGTTATCATTAGGTACCCATACATTTTCTTTTCGCTGAGCATTCATTTTATTTTCATCCTTTCCATTTTAATCTAAATTCAATTTTTATAATGATTTTGTTATGTTTTTTAATTTTCTATGATGTTTTGGAATATGTAATGGAATGTAGGTATGTATGGAATTTTTGTGAACTTTAATGAATTTTATTTCGGATTTTTATGTTTTTTTTTTGCAATTTTTAATGAATTTCAATTAATGATTTTTAAATGAATTTTATGGCATCTTAATTCTCTGATTTATTGTTTCATGAATGTAGTGTTTAACGTGATCGTTGCGCTGAAGTTTAATTTTATATACTCGTATATGTTATGTTACAATAAAAACTTCAAACAGAAATATCACATAATCATCTCACAGTCTCAGTTTCTTTTCGGAACAAAAAAAAAACAACATTTATCAAGGGATTGATTGCGTTCTCGCCGTTCCCCGAGGCCAGTTCATATTTGTACACTGTGTGAAATTGGAACTAAAATAACAACAGAATGTGTGGAACTGTTCTTTTCACAAGTCGAGTATTTGTTCTGATGAGATTTGAGAAAGGTGAGCTTGGGTATTTTAGTTTTGTCATGATATTTTTGGTGTCGTAATCTTATAAGTTACTGAATCATTCTTTTTTTAAGGTGGGAAATCATAAAAGGACTTCTCCCGTTCTTTGGCAGAGCTAGAGGGCGTGTCAGACTTTTACTGACTGAAAGCCATTCCTATGCTTCTATTTTGCCTTGTGTTCCAGACCCATGGGTTTCTCTTTCAGAAAGGAGCCCATGGCCCCAGTAGCCTTCGTCCCAGTTGAGGCCCTACGGTTTTTGCTTTGAAGCGCGCGTGGAACAGTATGCACCGTCGACGACTGGGGCTCGTTCCAGACGATCGACGTTCTTGCTCGTCGTCCGCAACCCCACGCCTACGATGGCTAGAAGTCGGGGTCGGGGTTCCCCGCGATTTGAGGGCGAGGACGTACGTTCCCACACGCATGCAGCCGCCTTCTTCGCCAGCATTACTGATTAGAAAGGAGGCGACCACCACCAATTCGGGCTCGCTTCGGTCTCTGGCCTATACGTGTCCCAGAACCTGAGAGTTGGGACTGTTTCTGTATGCCAATGAGATTCAAACGGCGCTGTTGTCGCAGTGGTTGAGCGATTGGCTGCTGCGCTGCGAATCGCGGGCTTGATTCCCGCACGTAACAAATATTTGTTTGGCCTACAGATAATTATACCAAGTCTGGATATGCCGTGCTTTGTGTATGGTAGTTCACATATTTGTCAACGCACCATTGATATACGAGTAATTCGTAATGTAATGGTAATGTTTTAAAAAAGAGGTATAAAACCATACTCTCTCTTGCGATCAAACGCAAAAATGTAGCTAGGTATGTTTCGTGAATTACCTACTGATAAAATTTCACAACACGATCATATAAAATGCTGTTTGATCCGCTGTCAAATTATGTTGTTTATCTTTGAATCCGGTTTTGATTTAGAAAAAACCTTTTTAATATTTTTTTTTTTCAAGCTATTTGCATTAAATACTCCGCTGAAAAACTCTGTATGAAAACATGTCCAAATTACTGTAGGTAGGTATTTAATTATCCAACTTTTAGACAGGTATTTTCAGCTTTTGGATGTCGGTACGTGATATTAATAAAAAGTGGTACAGTTTGCTTTTTTTCTATAATTAAGCCCTACTGTACACAAACGCATAGCTCACGGACACGTATTCGTCATTATAGGTACCATCGTAGTCACTTCTGCCTGATCACTTAAAACAATCTTGCGACGCGGTGCCAAACCAAACCCTCTGAAGTTTTCATTTCGAGTGCAAGCAAAAATGAACTTAGCGGTGGTCAGGCGGAAGTTTCTTTGACGCTTGGTGTACGCCTGCTCACAGCTTACATACTATGAAACTCTATCGACGAAGCGGCAACGATACGACTGCACGACGTACCTATGCTTATGTTTGTAATTATTTTATTCTTCTAAGGAAATCTTGCCAGGCAGTGTCAAAAAACAGTACATTTTGATACAAGTGTAGAAAGTTTGTAATTTTAACCGAGGTGGCATTTCCGCACTAGAGTGAAAAACAATAAATTGCGCGCCTAGAAACGGTCCGGATAAGAACGGGTTTTCGAGTAAGTGTATTGAAAAACTATTTCCAGTGAACCATATCAAAGAAGGACTTAAGTATCGTAACTTTTCATATATTTCCGAGAAATAATTTTCCAAAACGTTTTATATGTCAGCATAGATACGTTTATGTGAAGAAATCTTCACACAATTGAAGGGAATCAGTTATGAATTCACCTGTCAACTTGAATGGAGTGCTCAGGAAGGTCCCTTTGTGACGAACAAACGAATTTATTATATATAGATGTGCACCCAAAATGGCGTTTGAATAAAATAACGAAATACTTTTTTAACCTTTCCTTGGATACAAAGACAGTCGATTGCTTTACGGAAATGGAATGAAAACGATTTTTTATATTTTGTTGTGACATGATGTTTTTCGAGATGACAAGACAGGGTTAAATTAGGGAGGCCAAAGAAGAGATGGATAGATTGTGTGCAGAATCAGGTGTTAGAAAGAAAGTGATAGCATGATGGTTGATAGAACAGAATGGAAAAAAAAAGTGTTGCGCCGACCCCAAGTAAAACGAGACGAGAGTAGAAATATTAGGCCACTCAGAAGGCTGGTAAGGCGCACTGGCCACTTGCTATTATTTTGAAAACGTTGGTTATATAAAAGTGAAAATACTATTGTTTGAATGAATTTTGAATTTCCCTCTACATTTTTTTTTTGGTCCACTGTTGGACATAGGCCTTCCCCAAGCGTCGCCACAACGACCGATCCTGTGCGTCTCGCATCCACCACATTCCCGCGACTCTCACCAGGTCGTCGGTCCATCTTGTGGGAGGCCTTCCGACGCTGCTTTTTCTGGTGCCCAGTCGCCACTCTAGAACCATTCGGCCCTATCGACCATCCGTTCTACGAGCAATGAGCCCTACCCACTGCCACCTCATTTTTGCGATTCTTCTTCAGCTTTTATTTTGGGGTCGAAAATCATTAAATAACATTTTCGTTCTTAGTGGGGCGAGACGACTACCCAAAACGAGGGGTAAAAGGGCTTCAGAGGGGTTTTAGGTTTTTCAGACTTTTACGGACTGCTCTCAGACTTGCTCTTTATGTACCAGGGTTAGCGGTGACTCCTCTAATGAAACAACGAATATTCTCGCAGCCCTGACGGGTATCAATTATGATGACAGCTCTCTACAGTGGCCGTGGAATACAACGCGCCATTGTCTCGGGCCTAGACCTAATTGGCCGATGAGCTATAGGTATTGGACGGCGAACTAATATCAATGAATTTACTAAAGAATTCAATTTACACCAATATTTTAGGCACATATAGCACCGATCATGATTCGTATGTAAGCCTTTTTAATGTTCCTACTGCTGGGACTCAGGCCTCCTCCCTAAGAGTGGGAATGGGTCGTAATCCACCACGTGGGCCCAGTGCGAGTTGGTGAATGTCACATGTCTTCGAATTTTTGGGTTCTAAGACATGCCGGTTTCCTCACTATGTTTTCCTTCACCGTTTTGAGAACAATGGCGATGAAATAAATTTCACAAAGTAATGCGCCTGGCTGGGTTTGAGCTCGAAACCTACAACTCGTAAGTTAGGGCCGTTACCACTCGGCCACCACTGCTCTCACCTCACTCCCTGTCGCATGTAAGGTTACCATGTTTATATGATGAGGAACCAGCACGCACTGCGATGTATCAAATGCTAGCGCGGATCAGATCGGATACCTATTTATTTATTTATTTAAAAATATAAGTTTACAGTACATGACCAAAACACTTATATAGTATTCTAAAATCTTAAAGACTAATAAAAAAAAGTAACAAACTAAACAACTTCATTTACAAAGGTATGGCTTATCATGGAAGATATCCAGATCTATGTGCTGAGTGAGCAAAGAGTTGAGCAGTTATATTATTGCGCGAGCAGCCGGTAAACCACCGCAAACAGTAAGTGGTTTGCCTAATACGTAACAACAGGTTCACTTTATCTAATCGCATGAACGCAAATTACGCACAAACCGCACCAAAATTGTAAGAACAAAAAGACGAGGAATGCGACTTTGTTTTACACTATGTATGTAGATCAAATGATATTTTGGTAAATAACATATCTTAAGTACATTTTTGGAAATGGATACCAGTAGGGAAATACCATAAGAAATGGTGAATGAACTGAGTGAAAGATGATAATATGTTTACTGAGGTGACAATTTATAAATTTAGTCCCTATAGCTTAATAACCCATAATATTCCCACAGATGAGACTCAGGCCAGAAGGCCGCCCCTCCGGTCAGAATGAGCAGTAAACCGCTCCGCGGACCCAGTGTGGATTGGTGGATGTAACATCCAAGATTTTTCACGTCTTTGAATTTCATACCAGTTTCTACACTATATTTTTCTTCATAGAATAGAATAGAATAGAATAGAATAGAAAAACTTTTATTCGGTACAGACACAGCACAACGGTTATTACACAAAGTAAATAAAAATAAAAGTACAAAGTACGCCGAGCGTGCCCGCACCGAAAGGGTGACTACCTCAGCATTTGCTAGACGTTAGACACCCAGCGCTGGTTTTCAGTTGGCACCCCGCAGTGACGCACGGATTAGGGTAAAGCATATATATATACTCATAAGTGTAATTGAGATCGATATTGATGTAGTGTACCTACGGGTGTAAAATTTTATTTAAATAAAATACATAAATAACTATTTGATAAATAACAACGCAATATTATAAAACAAAATTTGTGCCTCATTGAAAAAAATGATAAAACCATAAAATAACTTAGTACCCACAATACTTCGATAAAAAAAAAAAAACATCAGCCGACGCGCGGCGCTATGTTCAACGCCATGATAATGGAGCCACCGCTGCACCGGCCCGGCAATTGCCGACACCTAGGGCTAATACTATAACTATAACTATAAATTAATATACGAAGCCAGTAAAAACAAAAAGAAAAATATTACCGTCTAGAAAATGTTTACAAGTGCCAGTAAAAAGTTACTATTGTGTGATTTTTTATTTAAATTGCAAATGGAAAGGAGTCAGGCTGAAATAAACAAAAGTACCCGCCAGCCACCTCCATAAAGACTAGAAATAGGTACATACCGTGAAGGTGAGTTTTTAAATTATACGATAAAATTAGTTGTTTAAAATAAATTATTAAAATTCTAAGAATGCGTCATTGGTAATTTATTAGATACATTATTATATTCTTAAAAACTATTAAATTAGCATTACTATTGACTTAATTATATAAAAGATTTATCAACATTAATTTCATTAAATTGTATTTGTGAACTTAAAATAAACTGCTTAAGTCTAGCCTTAAAACTACTTATATTTTTTAGGTCCCTAATGGGAGGAGGAATATTATTCCAACATTTAGTGGCTGATCATCATTATGATAGTAGTGGTAATGAAATAAATTACACAAAGTAATGCACCTGGCTGTGTTAAAAACCGAAACCTATAACTTGTAAGTTGGAGCCATTAATAGGTACTGGGTCAACCACTGCTCTCCAAATATATAAGTTTGGAGAATTAAAACATTTGGCGCCATCTGCAAAATAAACAACAGTTATTTATCTTAAAATGGCTACGAATAAGGTAACTAAATATATTTATCTTCTTTTAATGCATATAAATTCTAAATCCATTTGCTAAAAGCCTATCACAATATGATAGCTCCAAGTATTTCTCTCAAAGCTCCAAGTATTCATAAACAAATTAAAGTACTTGGGTAAAAACGTTTTAGCACTAGGTATTTCCAGCTAAATAACTAAGTTATAAGGGAGAAGTCCTAAGTGCCTGTACTTGAAAATATAATAGGCGTAATTACATCGTTTTCATAGCCGGCCGACTTTTAAAGTCTAAATAAGCCGGCTTCAGAGATACTTAGCTAACGAGACAGCAAATTTGGTCGAAGCTACCAATAGACAGTTTAAGTTTTCGTTTAAAAATGGGATGAGAGGAACTTAATGGAAAAAAATTAAGTCGTTACTTTCAAATGATAGTTGATATCGTAATAATAGTTCAGGTTAATAACATTAAAGTTAATTTTAGTTACGTGAAAATTGATATACTCGTAATCTACAATACACCGATAGAAAGCAGCTTTATTTTTGAGTGACATACCTAGGCTAGACACCCCTACTTTTTTATTAGTACACAAAAAAATGGGGCTGTATCTGTACCCGTTACTGATCATATTTTTTTATTCAAAAGTAGAAAAAACTGAAATCCTAAAATTGACCACGAAAAGGTAAATTCATCATAGATTCAATCATACATACAATTGCTAGTAGAAAAACAATTGCTAGTAGAAAATACTGCGGGCAGTGTTTTTCCATTGTAATTGTCATTTATTCATTCATAATCAATAACCTGCACAATATTTCCATAAATTGAGAGACATTTTGGGATAAACACAAACGCTAATAACTTTGCTGTTTATGAATATTATTTATTGAGACTTTACTTAAATAATAACAAGGGCTTTTCTAATAAGCCCTGTAAGTATTTGTACTAATTAAAAATAAGTGGTGTATTTTATGTCCGCGGGCGAAGCTGCGGGAAAAACCTAGTTGTACATAAGTACTGTATGGATCAGAGATAATAAAAACTGGAACACAAATAGGGTTTTGTACTTTATTAAGAAAATCGACGAAAAAAATTCCAACAAAATATATATTGAATACATAATAGATCTTTGGAATGATAACCTACCTGATGGTAAGCAGTGATACTATCTATGAACGGTATAAATATCAGACTAAGATTTACACATCACTGAAACGAAGAATCCAATTACATAGGTCACAGAACACTCTTCAGTCAGTCCCAAAAAAGGGCAAATGCCTTCTCTTCAACAACGTCCGTAACATATAGTACACAATTAAGTGGACCGTTTTCAGAAAATTGGGCAACAAATGGCACTTAAAATCGTAAAGCAAATTTATTTATTTAACATTGGAAAGACCTTCCAGTAGTTTATCTAGATTTATTAGTTTACTAGTCGCAAAGCGTGGCTGTTGAGAGCGATCCTGGGTTTGATTTCCGGATCGGGTAATGTTATTGGATTTTGCCAATAGAATAAAATTTTGCCATTAGAAGAAAATATATACAAGGTGCAGTTTTAAAACTGCACAATATTTCAGGAGGTTGTAATAAAACTCATAAATAATCATATAAAAAAACGATACCTGGTCAATAATCAGTAATACTTGTTATTTAATTTTTTAATTACACTAAACTAAATCGATTGATCGATGGCCGCGGGGGCGTGGCTAGGGTGTGGCGTGCGGGATGATGATTGGATGATACATTATTTATGAAACTATCATTGCGAGTTAGTGTGTGTGAAAACGCCCTTTATTGTTCCGTGTTTGTGTGTGTGAAAAAAAGCGCGGTTATAAAAAAAAAAAAAAATACCTACTTATTTTATTATTGATTCGGGTCGAGAATCACTAACATAATTACCTCCTGAAATATTTTGCAGCTTCAAAACGACACCTTGTATTGCTCAGCAGCAATATATATTTTTAGGGTTCCGTAGCCAAATGGCAAAAAACGGAACCCTTATAGATTCGTCATGTCTGTCTGTCTGTCCGTCCGTACGTCACAGCCACTTTTTTCCGAAACTATAAGAGCTATACTGTTGAAACGTTGTAAGTAGACGTATTCTGTGAACGGCATTAAGATTTTCACACAAAAGATACTTAGAACTGAAACTCAAAATTTTTTTTTCGCCAAACCCATACGTGTGGGATATTTATTGATAGGTCTTCAAAAATGATATTGAGGTTTCTAAAATCATTTTTTTCTAACTTGAATAGTTTACGCGAGAGACACTTCCAAAGTGGTAAAATGTGTGTTGCCCCCTCTAACTTCTAAAATAAGAGAATGATAGAACTAAAAAAAATATATGATATACATTACTATACAAACTATCAACGAAAATTGGTTTGAACGAGATCTAGTGAGTAGTTTTTTTTTTAATAAGTCATAAATCTAAAAAAATACACTATTATTAAAACATCGATCAAAGTTACAACGAACTACAAGAACTTTTATATTATGTTACTTGCTGCTACGGAACCCTTCATGGGCGAGTCCGACTCGCACTTGGCCGGTTTTTTAAAGTCTTTCTTGCAAGTACTTCTCCATAGGAAACCAATTGGATTAAATTAACATTATAATGTAATAATCTCAATCTTACATCCTTATCCCTACATATTAAAAAAAATCTTCTATCTCATCTATCTGTCTGCCTGTTCGCCTTCTGAATGGATTTTCAAGCGGGTTTTACTAATAGACAAAAATTAAAAAAGGGTGGTTTACTTTTTATTTTACTTTATTTATTTAAGGAAAAAAAAAAACAAACAGTAGCGCTATAAGAGATATTCATCAGCAAATTACGTTCATGTTATAGTGGAGAGAAGTCAATATTTTCCACTAGTTTTGTATAAAATCGAATTAAACTAACTAAATAATAACTAACTAACTCGCTAACTAAATAAGTAACGCTGTTTTACAAGTTGCATTTCGACTTGATTCCGCCATCTCATTTTTAGCATCGGACAACCCGACGTACAACTGCCAAAACGAATCTTGAGCGCTCGGCGTCAGAGTGGGCATCGCTTTGCGCATTCTATACATTGGCGAGCAAATCGTCTTCGTTGTTAGATACATGCAGCAACGCAGGGATCGAATCAGGAGTGACGTCTATGACGCGATGGCACGGCGAGCCAATCACTGACACTCCCAGCCTCCGCGTCTCACTACGCACCACTAAAGAGACCGAATATTTGACTTCTGCGCAACCGCTCAAGATCCGTGACGGCAATTGTACGGCGAGTATCCACCCTTAAACTTAACCCGTACATTGAAGGACTGGAACTATTTGCCTGCTGTCTTCCCGTCCGATTATAATTTGAGTGTCTTCAAGGCTACAGTGAATTAGGCTCTTAATAAATTAGCGCGCCTCACCATCAACGATTGCATCACTGCTTACCATCAGGTGGGATCGCAGTCAAGCACTAGTTTATATCAGATAAAAAAAAACTAAGCGACTCTTTAGTGTACAATAAAGATAAAAGCATTAGGTACTTAGTACAAATTTTAAAACACTTGCACTATTTTAAAAGCTCGCAGTCTAAGGACAAAAACCATTTTCTTCTCTACAAAAACTCCACGATCTAATCTAGAAAACATTTCGCACAGTTATGCTGAAAGTGGTGCATGAATTACCGAGTTTAAAAATTGTTTAGGCAATGGCGTAGCTACCCATGAGCTAGGTGGGGTAGTGCCCCGGGGCCCCCAAGCTTTGGGGCCCCCCGAAACCTGATTAGCATCCCTCTTATTTCAATATCGAAAAATTCTCACACCTTCAAAATCTAAATAAAATAGGTTGTAACACGACTTTAATTATGGTCACTAGTTTTAGTGAGTAAATGTCAGACACTCCATTTCACTTCACCCAGAGCGGGAGAGGTTATTTGATGATTTATCAAGTAAAAAAAAAACCGACCAAGAGCGTTTCGGGCCACGCTCAGTGTAGGGTTCCGTAGTTTCGCGTCCGTCAAAAAAATGCTTGCTTATACGATTATACTACAAACTTAGTCCAGAAATTATTTTGTAGAACCTTTTTGTCTTTTTGTACAAAACCTGTTCTTTCCATCAAGTTCAAAATGATTTTCCTAGAAAGTCCTTATAAAGTTCTACTTTTCAGATTTTTTTCATATTTTCTAAAGTTATGGTTCAAAAGTTAGAGGGGGGGACACATTGTTTTTTACTTTTGGGGCGATTATTTCCGAAATTATTGACATTATCAAAAAGTGATTTTAGTAAACCCCTATTCATTTTTAAATACCTATCCAACGATATATAAAACGTAAGGGTTGAAATTTAAAAAAAAAAACACTTCCCACTTTACATATAGGGGGGCTACCCTAATAAAACATTTTTTTCCAATTTTTATTTTACTACTTTGTCGGCGTGATTAATATACATATTGGTACCAAATTTCAGCTTTCTAGTCACAGAGATTAAGCGAGGACGGACAGACAGACATGGCGAAACTGTAAGGGTTCCTAGTTGACTACGGAACCCTAAAAAGGGGCTTCAGTTTTTTTTTGCCCCTGGGCCGTTTGTCATCCAGCTACGCCACTGTGTGCAGGCTGTACTTACGATAACGAGGGTTGGTGCAATTTGCTGAATAATGACCCTTGTTGACGACTGAGCTCAGAAGTCAACTGTGAATAAAGCTCTTGTTTTGTCGCAATTGCAAACGGTAAAAGAATTGTTGAGTAACATTTTCAATTCAATTTATAAGTTGTTCGTTTGATTTTTGAAGGGTTTCATAGTTTTGTTCAAAGGTAATTGGGATCAATTTAATGCTAACTGAGAACAGATTTGTGGCTTTACATTTAACTGTAAGATTTTCAGATCTTGAGCTGCGAGGATGATCGTTGTTGTGTATTTTTATGTATTTAACTTATTTGTATACGTTTATACTAGCTTCTGCCAGCGGTTTCGGCTGCGTGAAATTAGGTTTCTTCATACAAACTTTGGACGCCTCCTTTCATGCCTTTAAGGGGATCCGGACCAAGCCCAAGTCGTCGACCTCGCGCGCTGTTCCCGCGCGCCCCAAGGAGTTGTCAGCAACAGCAGGGGCCCAGCCGGGTCGAAGCCTACTGAGGCCAGGGTTATCCAAAAGGGCGCTCGAGCCCCGGTATGAAGGCTTGAAAGAACGGGATGGGTTTTTTAGTCAGTAAGAGTCTGACACTATCTCCCGCTCCGCCCAAGAGCGGGGGTTGTCATTGGATGATTTTCCCTATCGAAAAAAAAAATGCCTTTAAGGGGATGCAACTCAACATACATTTTCACTGTTTTTCATACAACCGCTCTTACGCCATTATGACGTTATTACATATTTTTCAGTATCTTGTGGATATTATCTAGGCTTCTGTGAAAATCAATTTATAAATTTGTGTAAAACTAATTGAGTAAAGACCTCTGAAAATCTGCAATTTTGCATGAACTTTGACACTTCATAATTTACTCAAAAATTTAAAAAGTCAAAAAAGTAAGTATTTAGTAAGCAAGTTTTACTTTGTTATATTTGCATGTACAATAAAGTATATAATCAATAATAATAAATAAATAAAAGTATAACAATAAGCCTTGGAAATTTTATCAAAATTAAAAATGACGATAATTTTTTTCAAAAACTTTTAAGGGCTTAAAAAAAACACGTATTTCCTGGAACAAGTTTTATAAAATATTCGAGTAAATCACGGATTACCGAATGATAACAGACTTTTCAGGCGTTATCTCTCTTTTTCGCTTTGCCTTTTCGTCACACATTGCGTTGGATTGCGTTAGATGAAGTAACAAGCTTTTAAACCATGCTCAATGTTGACGATGGAAAAGCAGCCTCTTAAGGTGCTTGCAGACAGTGAGCAATGGGTAGCTCGCTGTCCAGCCGTCCGGTAACTGTCCGGACCAAGCCCAAGTCGTCGACGGTGCGCACTGTTCCCGCGCGCCTCAAGGAGTTGTCAGCAACAGCAGGGGCCCAGCCGGGTCGAAGCCTACTGGGGCCAGGGTTATCCGAAAGGGAACTCGAGCCCCGGTATGAAGACTTGAAGGAACGGGGTGGGTTTTTTAGTCAGTAAGAGTCTGACACTATCTGCCGCTCCGCCCAAGGGCGGGGGATGTCAATGCATGATTTTTCCCACCATAAAAAAAAAAGAAAAAGCCTCTTAAGGTGCGAATTGTGAAAAATCCTTTCTTATAGCTCGCCTACATCATAAAAGGAAGCCATGTGCAAAATTTTACTCTTCGTTTCCCAGTAGTTTCGGATATGCGTTAATATTTCAGTCAGTCAGTTTCTTTTTATATACAAGGTTACTTGTAAAACATTAACAACCTTGCAAGACTGTATTACTCACATCATAAAAAAACAACTTTTATTTTATTTATTTATTTATTTATTTATTTATTCCATTTTAAAGAAGGCTTACAGACTAACAAAATAATTGATACAAAAAGTTTGATATTCAAATCGCTAATTACAAGCTCCACATGTAGACAAAAAAATAATTATATAATAATATGTCGTGATGGAAAGTACATGTTACAATTAATTACAAGTTTTTTTTTTTTCTCGAAGCAACGAATGAGAGAAGCCACTTAATTATCAAAAAATGTCTGCGCTATTTGCCGCCGCAAGGACGCCACACTGGTGCAGAACAAGTCGATATCAAGTTCCCTAGAAAGTCTATTAAAATCAAGTGCACTCCTTATTGAAAAGACATTTTTCACATAATTAGTCGATGCGAAAGGTACACTTAATATTGGTCGCTGACGTAATCCCATTAGGTTTGTGCGTAATGCTAAATTTGCAACGAGTTCAGGACCGTCAATATGGCCATTTGCGATACCCATCAGCAGAGTTATGTCTCCAATATGACGCCTCATCTCCAGATCTCTTCCTCATCTCCTTTTGTTACAAATGACCCTGTATTGATTGTACACTTGATCCTAGCCTTGGATTTGATATCTCTCTGTCTTTCAAAGGTTTGCTGGAAGAAAATTCATTGTTGAATTAAGCTCGCCTGTGTACATGAATTGTCAAATCCTTGTGTACTATATTGAGTTTTTTGTGTACAATAAAAAAATTAAGAATGAACAAGTTTTTGATGAAAATCTTTTTTCATAGCAAGCTTTTATAGCGCAGTATATATCTGTATAATTAATACCCGTCAAGACGAATCATACGAGCCTAAACTCGATGGGGTTATGTCATTTAACTACCGAGTTCTTACGGCCACCTTCCGGTTCTATTATCAAATCAGCTCCATGTCATAATAATTTTGTATTGTCATCTGATTTACATATGTATGCAAAATTGCAGCTCAATCGATAACCGGGAAGTGGATCAAATTTAATTTGTACGAGTAAGATTCGATGACAGACAAACATTGGGACAGGTGAAACTAAATAAAAGATTGTAAAAAAAAAGGCTTGATAATGCAATAACAGGAACACGGGTGCGTTTCAGTTAGTAAAAACCAGACACTTCCTCTCGTTCCACTTAGAGTAGTAGAAGTTATTTTAATGATGATTTCCTTCATCATCTCAAAAAATCTCAAATCTTGTTCCTAAATAATAAAAATAAACTTTATTTGTAACATACATTGCATACGGTAATAGGTTCCTTGGGTCCCTAACTATATACTTTTTCACATAAGTATGCCTGGCGGTGAGAGTCGCAGGAATGCGATGAATTCAAGACGCACAGGACCGTTTGTTATAGCGACACTTGGGGAAGGCCTGTGTCCAACAGGGGATGTCTTTCGGCTGAAGTGGTGATGATAAGTATGTTTAGAAATTGAACATATCCATGGTTGCAATCATAATAGTATGAGTGTGCGTATGTGTATATCTATGAGAGTAGAGAAATGGATAAATGTTTTTAAACAAGAGTTCGTACTGAAAACTTGAAAAGAAAATAGTTAGGCAAAAACCCTTACCGTAAAAAAAAACACAGCCAAATGAGTTTTTGGGTAGTTTAAACTGAATAACTAATTTAGTATACAACTAGCTTAGGGTTATAGCGTAGGGAAGGAATGTAAGATTTTAAGTAAAAAAAAATATCCTAAAAGATTTCAAAAATCTAATCAAACTTTCAGTAAAGATTGTCTTATTATATTTCTTTTCAAATTTAGTTCCAAACTTTCTGAATAAAATTAACGAAGAGTTTACAAAATTTATTTTACAATTTAATGTAACTTAGTCAACTTGGCACTTACTTCCACTACAGGGTTTTGTTGACCTACTTACAGTCTTATTACTAAAATGCGTTGCGACGAACTTAAGACTTGGCGTGTTGAATATTACTGAACCTTATGAAGAATCAAATATTCTGAAAAGCTCATTATAATGTACAGGAAAAAAATATTTTTTACTTAGCCCGCGTTTTAGTAAATAAAGTCGACCAAATGTGATTATGTCTTACTCACTCTATTATAAATAGTTCACTTGGTCACGAATCGAGTCTCGAAGATTTTTCCAAATCGCATTTTTTTTTTGTGACCAAATTTCCTACAAAACAGTTTTCAAACTTTTTCTCTTTATCTTCTTTTGAAAAAGTTTGATGATATGATCTCATAATCATCGGACTAAACAATCTAATTTAATATAATACGTATACTTGTGATATACATGCGATTGCCAAGTCAGTCTAATTGCGAGTACTGGTTTAAACTGAATGATATCCTTACTAATATTAGGTATAAAAGCGAAAGTGAGTTTGTTTGTTTGTTACGTCTTCACGCCTAAATGGCAAAACCGATTTTGATGGATTTTGGTAAAGAGATAGTTGGGACCCTGGAAACGGACATAGGCTATTTTTTTTTAAAGTGAGAAAAGGGGGAGAAAGAGGCGGGCGAAGCCGCGGGTAAAAGCTAGTTTAAAAATAAATATACCGTGTTTATACAATGCCTGTTTGATTACTGAAAATGTAGGCTTCTATTTTTATACACTACGGAGTTTCTTTTTTCGTCAGGAGTTGGAAATCCTCATGGACGGCCAGGCTGCTTCACAAACGAGCCAGTCTGGGCAGTGTCAGACTCCTACTGACTAAAACCACCTTCCTGCCTTACATTTAAACCACAGACATGACGTCCGTGCTCTTGTTTAATAGTATACACTAAGTTATAGAGGATTGAAAATGGCCTGAACTGTTTCGAGAAAATAATAGTACGGCCGTGCCACTTTTTTGCTTGCCTTAGTGGTGCTAACGTGCTAACGCTAAGTGCCCTAATGCTTCACTTGTTTGACTGACCGACATTTTGACAATTCAAAAGAGCCTGTAACTGGTCTATTTGAAATAAACGTTTCTGATTTCTGATTTCTGAATCAGTACTGTATTTTTTTTTTGGAGTGAAAAATTTTTGCCAGATAAAAAAAAAACGATTGTTAAATTATAAATTTAGCCATTGTCAATAATACTACAGCAATGACAGCAATTGATGAAAATTTTGATTGAAGGCAATTAACGTCGAGTATTGACGGATATTGACGACAAATGAGAATCGTTGTCTTGGTCTTGGTAATAGATGTTCATAAGTGAATCAATATGTCAGGTTCATACCGTTTCTTGGATCAACATCTGACTTTAAAAAAAAATAGACACAGATAAAATGATCTACAAAATTACCATGTCTATTAATTGTTCGGAATCGTTTTCATATACCTAAACAAACACCAAACTGCTCCAATCCTATTTAGCTACAATCGAAACGTGTGTGAATGACGTGCCTTCAATCGAAGTTTTTTAAGCTATTGTATAGCTTCTATCGCGGGCCTTGAGCGTGGAGACCGAATCTAGAAATTCCGTAACGAAAATAACCCCACTCATTTGTTTTTTGAGCGTGGTGACCGATAAGAAAACAAATGAGTGAATAATCAATCAAAATTCAATTCACTTTCACAAAGTGTAACTTCAATTAATATCAAAGATAAAAAAAAAACAAAGGAAAAAAAATACTGCATAAATAAAATAAATAAATAATTATAATTGTATAAGTTGATAAAAATGCTATGCAATAGCTTTACCGCGGCAGTCCCCGAGTGCCACACGTCTTTTTTTTATTATTATGGATAGGCTCGCTTTTGACTACTATCTCACCTGATGTTTTATTCAGGCGTCATTTGAAATGAACGTTTACATAAACATTATGAACCACTATTGGCCACGGTAAATCTTTCAAACAATCCCGTGCTTGCGGATGGCGAGCAATGGGTAGTTTGCCGTCCACTAGTCCTATAGGGACCGAGAAAACTTGTGCTTCTAAAATATAAAAGGCAACTGAAGGAACATAGGTGTGGCTTTAGTCACTAAAAGTCATACACGCCCTCTCACTCCACCCTAGAACGCGAGAAGTTATTAGATGATTTCCCACATCAAAAAAAGAGCTGGTAGGATCACTACGTAACTGATCTACAATATTCAATTGTAGATCAGTTAAGTCACGATGTCACAGTCTTCGAAATGTCTTAAACTCGAATAAAATGCCTATGGGGCCTTATAAAATGTCAGAAGGTAGCACACAGTTTCAATTGGTCATTTTCTATGGAGCAAGAACCAGCAAGAAACTCAATGGTTGCTCTAGGATAGGGATGGCGAACCTATGGCACGCGTACCAGTGGTGGAACGCGGAAAAATAATTCGTGCACGTATAAGATATACAACATTTAGGGGAGAAACAGCAGTATAGTCTGTCTAATAAGTCAACCGACTTGGGAATTTTGTATAATATTTAATCATTTAAAAAATACTTATATTCGATACTTTTCATAAGGTTCTTCTGTTAGTAAACAATGATCTGTATCTCCTCATCAACCTTGATTATTGAAACCGTGTTGACCACATCAGATTTAATTAAATCCTAATAATTACCCAAGTCGTTTAACTTATTAGACAGACTCTAATCACGGTAACTTTCTGTTTTATTTAATTAAATAGACAAACATCTGTAAATAGACTTTACTAATTTCGGATTGCAAATAAAACGTTAACAGCATTTAGTTTCACAATTTGTCCATTTATTCATTAAATCCCAAGCGAACGCCAGAGTTCGCACTCTCATTGTCTCTTTATTGTGTTCCTAATTACGGTTTTCTAACGGTTAAATTACTAAGGCAAGATTCTTTGGTGGCACCACAAAATATATAGGTACAGAAGTCAATCTACATACAAAGCGCGCTTGAGCAACGCACACAAAGACACCGCTCACAGACACGATGTCTCGGTCGCGACTCGGATCACTCGTCGAACAATTCCAGCTCAAGCTCTCATTAGTGTGCCATTAATGTGTACCAAGCGTAGGTATAAAAAGTAAAGTAAATACATGAAATTGTCTTCTGTACCTATCTATTTTGTGGTGGCACGTTATCATTATCACCACCTGATTTTTTATTTTTCATATACAACGTGTTTTTATTTATATCCCATAACTCTAGGATAAGAATAAAATTATTTCAAAGAATCAACTGGCATTTGAATTATTTTTCAATTTGCTTTTTATTTTATTTTCCATGCAAAATAATTCGATACATTCACAATTTATTAATGTAAAACCCTTCCGTGAAATATAACAGCGTAAATATGTAATGTCATTTGTTTGTTTGCTACTTTTCACTACTGCGAAGTTTGACAACGTCACAAAAAAAGTAAAAAAAATTCATAAGGGTGACAATTTTTTATCTAAATTAATTATGATTGATGATATCTTTGAAACCATGCATTTTTGAACCACATATTCTAGGACTTTTAGTATTAATTTTCCTTATAGAATATAAACCTTGAGTTATGGGATATCAAAAACAACACACTGTATAAAATTAGTGGCATGTTCTACAATGACGGTTCGCCATCCCTGCTCTAGGGCCTATAGTTGCTATGTAGATACACAAACTTCGTTAATCGATAGATTAGACGTTCCACCTAAGTCTCGCATTTCCATACGTCACGAGAAACCGTGACACCCGTTGCGGGCCGCCATTAGATGTCATTTGATTGATGTTTCGACTCTGAATCCGTAATGGTATATTGATTGATTGAACCTTGAAGTATTTATTGGAGTTTCGGAGGTATATTGAATTACATAGGAACGACGTTGATGTTATTTTCAGTAAAGACAAGTTTCGTGACTGAGTGTAATCGAATAGTATCTGTGCTTAGAAACTTTGTGTTTATTGTTTTAATTTGATTGGATTTTGTTGGTGACCTAGTTTTAGATATTGTGCCTTCTAGAGTTATTTTTAGGGTTCCGTACCTCAAAAGGAAAAAACGGAACGCATATAGGATTACTCTGTTGTCCGTCTGTCAAGACCCATTATCTCGAAAACGCATAAGTAGAGATATCGAGTTGAAAACTCAAGTCTACGGTCCCTTGAAGCTATGAAAAAATCAAACTGAAAGTTAATGAAAAATAAATATACGGCCGTTTATATCGCAAAAGACGTGTATTTCGACACTCTCAAGGTAATCAAAATTCAAAAACAAATATAAAAATAAATCTTTTAGTTTCGCCTCGTCATTTATACCGCGTACATCGAAGGACTGGAACAATTTGCCGGCTGCGGTCTTCCCGTCTGATTATAATTTAGGAGTCTTCAAGGCAAGAGTGAATAGGCTCTTAATAAACTAGTGCGCCTCACCATCAACGATTGCATCATTGCTTACCATCAGGCGGGATCGCTGTCAAGTACTAGTTTATAACAGATAAAAAAAAAAACTGAAAACTGAAAACTTGTTGTTACGTCACAATTTTTTTTTTGCGATTCGGAAAAATTTTCTGAGACTCCATACTGGAATTGAACTATTTACATAGGTGAGTTTGTACGGTACCCCCAGGGCGCGAGTCTGACTTGCACTTGCTCAGTTTTTTTATACCTGATTGGATAGGCTGTTAATCATTATTTACGTTCTTTTTTAACTTCTCCTGCTTTCGGTGGAGCGAAAGGAAGTTTCAAACTTTTACTAATTAAAACTCATCCGTGTTCCTTCAGTTGTTCTTTGCGTTTCAGGACCACTGTAACTGTTTCGAATAATCCTACAGCCCTGGATTAAAAGACATCTTGTAGTGTCTTTTGGCCTAGCTCTGTTCTGTATTCTGCTTGATGTAAAGGAAAGTAGAAATTGTGTTTGACCTAACTTCGTTGTTCTTTTTTTTAATTTTGATCCTCCTGATTAATTTTGTTATGAGAGCCAAGTTAATCTAATCGTTCGATGAGGTTAATTTTGCTGGCGATTTTCTTTTGCGCCTGTTTGAGAAATTGTCTGTTCTTGAGGATAGTCTAGCGGATGTATTACAAATTCAAGTTAAATGAAAAAGTGTTATTATTCTTAAAAACATAATAAAAAAAAAAAAACAGTTCTGACTCAGGTCGGTACTTAGCTAGCTAAAAGGAGCTTAAAGTGCACTTAAATAAATTCATTTATTTATTTATTTTTTCCACATAACTATATATTTACTTATGTAATTATGTGGTTATGTTGTTATGTGGTAATACAATAAATTAAATCATAACAAAAAGTTAATAAATTAATAAATCATTACAGTAGTATTCTTCATGGGATGTTAAATATAACTTGTCTATCATAGCAGTGTCGAACTTAAGAACAGTCCAACTTACTTGCGATTATTTTCAGAACGGTATCAGAGCTGGCCCGCACTCTGCGCACTAGTGACGCACAACCGACACAACGTTTCCGCATGGTTACATAAAATCAGTCGGTGCGTACCCATGCGAAAATACCTGAAGCGCTACAGTGTGAGGCAGCCCCAAAACCCCTCTAAAGACGTTATCAAATTGGACACGAAGGGATAGATAGATAGATTAAGAAGATAGAAGGTTTTTTTAAGGGTGGAAGTCATCCAATGACTACTCCCGCTCTGGACGGAGCGCGAGGGCATGTCAGACTTTTACTGGCTAAAACCACACCTATCCTTCAGTTGCCCTTTGCTTTCTAGGACTACGAGTTGCCTTTTCCCCTCCCCGTGGTTGCCCTGTAACTTTTCTGCGTGTAGCTAGCCCACAAGCTTTTCGCCTCTTTTATACCACGTACATCGAGGGACTGGAACTGCCTCGTGCGATCTTCCAGTCCTATTATAAATTAGGTGTATTCAAGGCAAGAGTGAATAGGCTCTTAATAAACTAGTACGCCTCAACATCAACGATTGCATCTCTTCTTACCATCAGGTGGGATCGCAGTCAAGCACTAGTTTATATCAATTTAAAAAAAAGCTGCAGGTGTACATAGACATTAAACTCGTCAAAAAACCGCCAAACATCGTAACCATTAAATAAATTGCCAATGACAGAGGACGAATAAAATTTAAACTGCCGAACAACGGTGCACGTATTCGAATAATTCAATTACGTATCTCGAATGCATTCGATTGTTTTCTCTCGTATTCGGATAGACAGAATGGGATACCGTTACAAATGTTGTGGATCGTGGTGTGAATGATATTTTAAAAAAAAAGCAAGTGCGAGTCAGACTCGCGCACTGAGGGTTCCGTACAAACTTACTTACAAAAACAGTTCAATTCCCGAATTGATTTATGAATATTTTTCCGAATCTCAAAAAAAAGTTTTTTCGTGACGTAACTACAAATTTACAGTTTTCAGATATTTTTCCTATACTTGTGGCATGAAACCTTGTATCAAGCTAAATTGCAGGATTCTAGGGCTGCAGGAAGTATCCAATGAATTTTGATTTTCTTGAAAGTGTCGAAATATACGTTTTTATGCGAAATAAACGGCCGTATCTTTTTTTTTTCGTTAACTCAGAAGTTTAATTTTTTCACAGCTTCAAGAAACTGTAGACCTAAGTATATGGTTTTTATTTCAACTCGATACCTCCTCCTATACGCGTTCCCAACATAAAGGGTCTTGGCAGATAGACAGACGGACGGGCAACAAAGTGATCCTATAAAGGTTCCGTTTTTTCCTTTTGAAGTACGAAACCCTAAAAGTGACGAATGGTTAATTGAAAGAGTATCGAATAAATCAAATCAGTTTTTGTGTAGTCAGTTGAACAGTTAACTACTCCGCAACTTTTGGAAAATTAAACCCTTGAATATCTTCTTCATTTGATTTGTATTCAAAACTATCTGTGCCCGCGACTTCGTTCGCGTGAACTACAGGATTTTGAATTTATTTTTTCTAAAATAAAAGAATTTTTCTAAAATAAAAGTAGCTTCAGTTACTCCTTATTACATCAGCTACCTGTCAATAAAAAAAAATTGGTCCAGCCATTTCAGAGATTAGCCGGAACAAACAGACAGACAGACAAAAATTGTAAAAAAACATTTTGTTGTATTTACCGTATATATATTCACATGCATGTAATAAAAAGCGGTTATTTCAATATTACAAACAGACACTCCAATTTTATTAATATGTATAGATCTATAGATTGATGATTGGTTGGTGATTGGTATTGAGACTTATTTAATACGTAGATTTTTACAATATGACTTTTCTTTCACAGTTATTTTCTTCTGTTACACCATACTTCGTGCGGGAGCGGGATTTGTATGCAAGGTACCTGAGTACTCTCGCGCCGGGCCTTGGTTGAGGCCATGGTCCGGAGCACGGAGGAGTGGCAGGCGGTTGCCGACTTCTGCAAAGCAGTAATGCTCGCTAAGGAGGCGGCCGACCGCATCAGGCAACGGCGCTCTCGCCGCCGCCGGGATTCCGATCCCGATGTCTATCCACCGTAGGCGCCGGCTTGCGGACAGTGAGCAATGGGTAGCTCGCTGTCCGGCCGTCCGGTAACTGTCCGGACCAAGCCCAAGTCGACGGCGCGCACTGTTCTCGCGCGCCTCAAGGAGTTGTCAGCAACAGCAGGGGCCCAACCGGGTGGAAGCCCACTGGGGCCAGGGTTATCCGAAAGGGAACTCGAGCCCCGGTATGAAGGCTTGAAGGAACGGGTTGGGTTTTTTAGTCGGTAAGAGACTGACACTGTCTCCCTCTCCGCCCAAGAGCGGGGTATGTCATTGGATGATTTTCCCAACCAAAAAAAAAAATGTACCTGAGTACTTAAATAGTTTGCCTCGGGTTCGAAAAAACAGAAATTTCCGTACAAATCAACGATTACGAGAACGATTACGAAGTAAAGTAACAACAATTTTTAAGGCATATAGCATACATAGCATATTCTTATTCAGCCTTTTAATGTTCCCAGTTCTGGGACTTAGATCTCCTCTCTCTAGGAGAGAAAAAGGGCCGTAATCCACCACGCGGGCCCAGTGCGTATTGGTGAATGCCACATGTCTTCGTATTTTTAGTTCTAGGACATGCCGGTTTCCTCACGATGTCTTCCTTCACCGTTTTGAGAGCAGTGGTGATGAAATAAATTACACAAAGTAATGCGCTTGGCTGGATTTAATTGGGGGATTTTTTATGGGAATTGACTATTTTATTTACATTTTCATTTATAGACATTTATTGTTTAAGTAACTAGGTAAGCCACAAAATGTTAGTAACATTGTTTCCTTACGACTATGTTAGTATCCTAAAGCTGCATACTTTATCTATCTAACAAACTTGGTATGCGAATTCCTGCTACAAGCTGAGCATCAAGGAAGAAAACTTGCAGCAACGATACACATACAAGCAATCCAGCCTGCTTGCAATGCGTTGAATAAGCTGATGACATATATTTACTAACGTCTGACTTTCCTGAAGAAAGTTGTTTATTTTGATGGTTAATACAAGCAATCCAGCCTGCTTGCAATGCGTTGAATAAGCTGATGACATATATTTACTAACGTCTGACTTTCCTAAAGAAAGTTGTTTATTTTGATGGTTAGAAGCAATTTGTAGGGTTTCGTACCTGAAAAGGAAAAAAACAGAATGTTTTCTTTTTGCGATTCTGATAAATTTTTGTAACTCAATACGGGAATTGAACTGTTTTCATAGAAAAGTTTGTGCGGAACCCTCAGTGCGCGAGACCGACTTGCACTTGCCCAGTTTTTTTTTAATATTTCCTTTACAGTATGTATACATATACCACAAACGCACATTCTCAAACTATAAATACATATATTTTTGATTAATTTGTTGTAATTTTATTGACATTAAATAAAAAAATAAGAAACTGCTAAAATAGTTCGAAAAAACAAATTACGAGTATAAAGGGTTTCATAGGTATCCTGTTGGGGTCTTGACGGACCACGGACCACACGTTATTAAAAATGCGCGACGAACCGAGGGTTGATTTATCGTCGGACGACTATCGTCTCTTAACTGTTCCGAGTATAACAACTGTTTATCGTGACCACGACAGATGGTCGCAACATAGACACATGATTTACCGTTACGATTTAGTCATTTTTTTTTTAACGCCGGCGTTCGCTTGGAGTTTAATTAAGCTTGTTGTTTCATCCAAAGCAATCCAATGCATTGTTTGATAAAGAGACAACGTGAAAAAAGAAAGATAACGCCTGAACGCTCTGTTGACATCGGAAATTGCGTCACTCACTCGAATATTTCACAAAACTTGTTTCCATGGAATATACGTGTTTTTTTAAACCTTAAAGTTTTGGAGAACTTTTTTGTCATTCAGAATCTCGATTTTATATGCGAGGTATCCAATTTATTGTATATTTACTTCACTCCTTTAATTGTTGAGTACATTATGAAGGTATTAATTTTACATAATTTATTGTTTTATTTTTATTAATATCAACCATCCATCATCACGTAAGAGCGGTTGTAAAATGAATATCGGATTGGCCGTTCATAATAGGCTGCTTTTTCCACCCGCCTATCGTAAACATCGAGCACAGTTTATAAGCTTGTTACTTCATCTAACGCAAACCAACGTGATGTTTGACGAAAAGGTAACGTGAAAAAAGAAAGATAATACCTGAAAACTCACCATTCAGTAATTTCGTGTTTTACTCGAATATTTTACAAAACTTGGTCTAGGAAATACGTGTTTATTTTAAATCCTAAAAAGTTTGTTTTTTAAATATCGTGATTTAGAATTTTGATAAAATTTGCAAGGCTTCTATTGTGATGCTTTTCGACTTTTTTGATTTTTGAGTAAATTATGAAGTGTCAAAGTTCATGCAAAATAGCAGATTTTCAGAAGTCTTTACTGGATTAGCTTAAAACAAATTTACAAAATGATTTCAATCGAAGCCTAGATAATATTCCCAAAACACTGTGTTTCCAAAATATCTAATAAAAAATTGTGTAATAACGTCATAATCGCGTAAGAGCGGTTGTATGAAAAACAGTGATAATGTATGTCAAGTTGCATCCTCAATTAATGCAACTTTTTCAAATCAATCAATCATTAGTACTCAAATCATTTTTTCTATTACTTTCATTATGCATAAAGCAGTCTTTTTTTCAATATAATATTGAAAAGTTTACAACACTTTTGAGATATTTCAGTAATCACACTAACAATACCTCCTTATAAGACTTCGATCAAGCGGAAAAGAACATTCACGCAAGTTCCTACACATACACTCATCGTAATAAAATTCCTTGACTACTGAAACTCCCCAACAACCGCCAACATATTTTCTCTAGACACAAAACATAACCAATGTCATAATACAGAGACTGCAAACATTTTTTTCCAAATCCCAAAAGTGACGTGAGCGGACGAACCGGGCCAAAGTCGTGCCTACGTAAAGTCGGTCACGATTGTTCTGTCACATAAAAATGTTGTGTACCCCAGTTACTCGTTTTGCTGCGTATTCCCCTATATTTCTTCATAGGTTACGGGATTTATTCATTTGTCCATTGTAGTTTTTCGCTTACTTTTTTGGTGAAAAAATGTTTGGGAAGTTGATTATTTTGATGCTCTGTGGTAATGTTGCTCTGAGGCATTGAACCATTTTCACCGCCATTTTGTTAAATTTTTAAAGTACAAAAAGATACTGTGACGTATGATTTGTGCCTTAATTTCCATGTTATTAGACACAAAGGTCTTTTTTTAATTTTTTTGGCGACGCAACACTTTAGGGCACCACATGCCCAAGCATTTTTCGTTTGTTGTGAACTCATCGTTAAGTTCGACTTTGTACATGAATTGTCTAATAACTGTGAACTATCTTAAATATTGGTGTACGAAAAAAAAATTGTTTAGGAATCTCTGAACAGTATTTACCTGTTATTTTGTGTCACACCTTTTTTAGTCAAAATACAATTTCTTGGCTATCTTCCGTGTAAGGAAGTTTAAAACTGTGTCTATCTAACAAACATCATTGAGTACATCTTAATTTCTGGGTAGGTATAGTTGGAAATACATTGTACCAATTTGGTCGATGCATTTGAACCTGTTCTGTGATACGTTTTGACAGTTATGACCAGTCCTCAAAGCCGTCTGTGCCTCATCTGTTATATTGATTGTGCATATCATACGCATACCATTTGTCTGAAACATCGTGAAAGGAATTGGGAGTATCCAGCCTATTTCTGAATACGCTGTCCTCTGCCGTATTATGTGGGAGTTTCGTGTATCATCTAAGTACAGATACGTAAATGATGAACCTTTTAAACACTATAAAAAGCCGGAAAAAGTGAAGAGTCATCGTATAGCTCAACTTTATATGCGAGACAAAGAGAAGGTATCGTTTAGTATAAATTATTTCCGCCTTTTATTAAATACATACTTTTTTATTTGTTTTATTGCGTTTGCAGTTCCTTCTGAGCAAAAATCTGTCTCCATTTCTGGTATCACTCACGACCTACAAAGCAAAATAAAACGCAACAAGTATGAATAGAGAATTACTTAAGCTTGACCACATCAAATCATTACGTTCAAATACAGTGACCACTTTACCAGGACGGGCTGGCCATAAAGCTACGACTGTGCCAATGATACGGACATTGTAATAGAACGGTCCATTCCCCCTCTGAAACTCGTAGAAACGAGGCCGGAGTCCCAACAGTGGGAAAATAATCCAAATGATTAGGATGGGCAAGCATTACCGGAATTTCACGTACCAATTGTATTTGTTGATTTATCTTTACTCACTCATGCATTGAGATTAGATATTTAAACCCTTTTTACTGTCCATTCAACCGATTTTGCAGTAAATAGTTGGTTTTGTAACCACTTTTTTGCTTTTAATGCCATCCTTATGCCTACGAAATAGAAGTCAAAATCGGTTGAACGGACAGTCAAAAAGCTTTATTTAAATGTTTTACATTATTGCGAATAGAATATAGAGTGAAATAAAATTAAATAAATTAAAATGTTTCTAACTACATACAGGTACCGGCACGAATCTTGAGCGGCGTTAGAGTGGGGATCACTTTGCGCATTCCATACATTGGCGAGCCAATCGTCGTCGTTATTAGATACATGCAGCAAGGGCAGGGAACGAATCACGAGTGACGTTTATGACAGGATGGCAAAGCGAGCCAATCACTGACACTCACCGCCCCCGCGTCTCACTTCGTACCACTAAAGAGTTCGAATATTTGACTTATGCTAGCGCTCAAGATCCGTGCCGGTATCTGTACAAGAATACTTACTACTATAGAATAATGCAGTCGTCTTCGATCACATTGCATGCAAGGTAATAACGAGAAATGTATTCCGGAGTCCATGTTCCTGAGTCCAGACATTCGGGTAATGTGGAGTCGCGAGGCGTGTTCTTACATCTATCTTGACTGTAACAGGTGATCAATCTATGTGACATATGTATGTAATATGCTAGTTAACTTATTAGGTATTCGAGATTTCATCACGATTGGAGTGAAATGTAATTATACTAATATTATATATATGCAAAAAATTATATGTATGAATTCTAGTCCACACTCAAAATCTCGGCTAAATGGATTAGGATAAAATTTGGTACACAAGTAGAACCCTGGAATCTTTTGGTACACTGCCGTTGAATAAGGCAAAGATTATTTTTAATCGTGGGAGTAAGTTTCCTTGGGATAACTTTAAAATATACGTAATGAAAGCTGAAACTAGTAATTAATGAATAACGACTGAAAGACAAGAATATTTTTGTTTTTCAGAACATTCATATCATTATCATTCAACCGAAAAACGTCCATTGCTGGATATAAGACTCTCTCAAGTGTCGTCACAACGACGGGTATTGCTCGTCTCACATCCATCAGATTCTCGGGCAGGCCACAATTATAGCGGTAAGTCCTCTCTTTGAGAAGTGGTTGGAAACAACACGGCGTACTTACCTTTCGCATGACGTAGGTCTTCACGGGACATTTTTTTATGGTGGGAAAAATCATCCAATGACATCCCCCGCTCTTGGGCGGAGCGGGAGATAGTGTCAGACTCTTACTGACTAAAAGACCAACCCTGTTCCTTCTAGCCTTCATACCGGGGCTCGAGCGCCCTTTCGGATAACCCTGGCCCCAGTAGGCTTCGACCCGGCTGGGTCCCTGCTGTTGCTGACAACTTCTTGATCACTGGACATGTTAGGCGATAGGTTACCGCACCGGATTCGTGCAGAAGAAACGCCCAAGTGTCACCATTGCAGGGTCGAAGCCTACTGGGGCCATGGGCTATGTGAAAGTGAACCCCGGGGCGTTAGAATTAAGGCAAAGAAGGAACAGCAGTAGGTTTTAGTCAATAAAAGTCTGACACGCCCTCGCGCTCCACCCAAGGGTGGGAGATGGCATTGGATGATTTCCCACGTAAAAGAAAAAAGAAATCTTTCAGATTCTTGCGATCCTCACCAGGTCGGTCAGCCATTAAATTCAAAGCTTACTGACAACACAATTTACTAACTTTTATCAAAATCAACATCTTTTCAGCCAGGGTCATCATGACCTAACAAAGCTGTGCCATGTTTCGCAAATACAGCAGAAAGTTTAACAACGCCCAATACAAGGGTTCCAACTAAAAGCGGCGACTCCTATTGGGAGTGACCGCGCGTGCTCAAGTACACCTCTTAAAGCAAGTCAAAGCACGCGATTTTAAAGTTTCAAGGGGAATAGGTACTGAAGGAACGGTGTTGTTATAATTGGGCCACCGGAATATGTAGTAGTTGTATATAGCGATTAGTTTTGAAGAAGCAAACATACAACGGGCCATATATTCTGTTCTTGACTTTAGAATTTTCACGCGGTTTTATGCGAAGTGAGCGCTCTGTTGGAATATAAAGGTAAAGCTCTACTAGAATTGAAATATAAAGTCCTGTGATACTCTAACCCAGGTGGTGGGTTACAAAAAGATGTGCCAGTGATGCCAAATGAGCCGAGATTCAGAAATCAGAAATCAGTTGTTAGACCTTTAAAACTTTGTCTATACATCTATATACTTAAACATATTTTAAAACGAAATACTCTCACCACATCTGTCTATTTATTTGCGATGAACTTACCCTAGAAGCCTAATCTACGTCTGCGAGGCGTACACGAAACCGAATATCGTTTGTCACTTTCTAACGGTTGAAGCTAGCGCGTCGTGCTCTTTTGCCAACTCAGTGGCCGCCGGGAGCTAGCGTACGGTGCGTTACGTTAAGTTAAATCCCGCCATTTTTGATTTATCAAAGTATTGCACGCCTGCGAGACGTATGTTTAGGCTTTGTAAAAAATCTGTGTGTGGCGAGCACAAGGTTGATATTTGTGTAGACTGTTCTTAAAGTTTACCTAGTCTTTTGTAGTTTTAATATTTGCCTTAAGAATAACTAATTAGCGTTAGAAAAAGATAATTTTCTATGAAAAAATAATGTTTCTGTTGATTTTGAAGAAGTTGACTTTTTGTTCCAATTTATTCACCTAGTTTTATTTTTGTAATAAATAACTGTGATTATAGTATTTATTCATAACAGTGTTGTTTCATTTTTAGCTTATATACCAAATTTAAATTTCCACTACAAAAAAAATAACAAAATAAGGCTATTTTTAAATACAAAATTTGAATTATATGTGTACGCCTCTGAGACGTATGTTAAGGCTTTGTGTACTTCTGAAATAGATAAGGCTTCTAGGTTTAAAAACTTTTAAGTATCCCGCCTATGGATTGCTGACACCTCTTGGAGGCGTCTCTGGAACAGTAAAAGCCGTCGACGATTTGGGCTCAGTTCTTATCTTAACGGGCCAACTGCGAGCTACCCATCACTAGTCGTCCGTCAGCCCACTAGCTAACCTAACCTAACCCTAGGGCCGGGAATCACCCCGCGACTCCCGACGCCCGGGGTGTCTCCTGTGGTAGCGGCTGGAACTTAAGGATGTCCGTTCTTTCATGGTTGCGGCCCTCTCCTTCGCCAGCATTAGCTTTGCAGAAGTCGCTTCTTATTTCCTCTCCCTCTGGCCTCATTCATGGCCTGAACCAGGGCCGAGAGCGAGAGGTAGTCGCCACCGATTGCCTCCAGGAGGACACGGTGGATGTCTTCCAGGCGTTCCACACAATGGTTCCTTCAAAGAGAGGACGTATCGCTGCGAGTCTGACGTCCCCAAATAAACTACGGCCTACGTTTACAGATTCAGATTCAGATTCAGATTCCTTTATTTGCTCAAATATGAGTGTACATACAATTATTATGGAAAAACAATGCATGCAAGGTGTTACAATGAATGGAGTTTGCTAACATATTTACCATATTGTCATGGCGTGCAAATATTATATAATATGTTTAGGATTAATATACGTAAAAAAGACATTACTGACAGATAAAAACATTAAATAAAAACTGCTTGACTATAAAATTAGTTACACTATACTAGAAATAGACAGCGAGCTAGAATAGACAGAAGATTACATCAAATTTGCAAAAATTTAAAATTATACAAAAATAAAATTATAATATAATGTCAGTGCTAGTAGAAGAATATTTCTATTTATACAATAATCAGACATATCTAAAAATTTGAAATAAATTAGCATTATAAAAATCATTATTACCATACATTTTAAATTAAAATAATCTATAATTTAATGTCAATTCATAATAAATGTCAGTTGGTCCAAAAAAGATATTCCATAAAAAAATGATATTATAAAAATCATGTGTCAGTATAAGTATAGATACAATTCCAATAATTTATGTCAATTTAAATTGAGTCATTTAAAAATTCCCTGACATCATAATATGCTTTACTAGCTAAAAAAGATTTCAATTTCTTTTTAAACAGTTCCAGTTTTAGCTGTTTCAAGCTATTAGGAAGCTTGTTGTAAATAATGGGAGCCATACAAAAAACACTTCTACAAATAAAGAGTTTCCATACGGTAAACTAGGTGTACTTACGTGCCCCAGTCGCTAAGGTGCCCCACTTGCAAAACTAAGACACGCATTTAAAATTACGTACAACGCAAGTTAAACTTGTATTGTATAGTTTACTTATTAATTAACTAGATCGGGTCAAATAAACACCAAATTTTGGAATTCGTGTCGGTTCGCAAGTGGGGCACGTTACCCACTGGGGCATTTATGCCTGGTTTACCATAGCCTTTTAACTTAGCTCCACTTTAACTAACTTTTAAAGTGAGGAAACCAGCTTTCAAGCACCAGGCCTCGAGCGCCAGGGGATCACGTGACCCGGAAAATTGCACTGTTTACGTAAATCACCAAAAAAAAATTAAAAAGAAAAAAATTCTAGGAAAAACAAATAATATAATATATATAGAATAATACGAGTATGGAAACCTAAATTTTCGGCCAAATAACTTTCGTACAAACGTGTGTACAAAACAAAAATTAAGCGTTTTTCAAGGACATCAAAGTTGTACAAACGTATACGTACAATCGGCGCTCGAGGGGTTAAATGAGATAATGAAAACGTTAGACATAGGAAATTTTTCTACAACTGCTAATTGTAAAAACTTTTAGCTCAGATCAAACAGCGAAAGGAATGTAGTAGACTTTGATTTTACATTTTTTTATTAAGCATTGGAACAAAGCTGTTTATTTCGATGTGTCTGGAGTTACTTTTTGTAAGGCCGAGCGCAGACTTAGCCACGTCAGTGTTAGAGTTCCGTGACACCTTTTGCTAAATGGTTGTCACATTGTGCTCCTCTACAGAAACCTTTATGTCATCTCTTTCTATGAAAATTTTGATGTTGAACTGTTCTGACTATAGCAAATGAACCAGTAATACGTGTGAACAAAACACAACTATTCTAAAGCGGTCAGTGCACACACAGGGAATAAACAACATTGTATATCAAAGACAAACCGATTTGCTACGAAACAAACTGAGACCACTCTTGCAAATGTGAGCATTATCATTGCTTCCAACTATTTTCATTATCATTATCATTTTAGTCCGCATTCATTCACTACTGGATAAAGGTAACATTTCTTTTGCCATACTGCCCATCATCTTCACCAGTAGGACTATGTTCAGGGGAGTGTATCTTCAGAACTGCTACATATGAACACATTCATTATACGTACAATTAACGAGTGGAACTCCCAGCGAGAGACTGTGTTTCATGAGTCTATGGGTCTTTAACTTAAGAGTGAATAGGTTCCTTCTAGGCAAGCGTATTCCACCGTCGACCAAAACACCGCTTACCATCAGGTGAGTGTTTAAACGTGAGTCTATCAATAACTAAAACAAAAACTGCTCGCTCAGTGTTAGAACTAACTTTTACGGGTTTTAAAAAAGCGCCCCCCTCCCTTTGCTCGGGCGTCCCAGAAAGCTATAAGTTTGTCAGCATCTATTAAGGGGCCGGCGGAGGATGAATTTCCATACAAACGTAATACCACGCTCATTTGCAGTTGGAGCATATATCCAACATATTATGATGATATTCGGTTAAAGACAATATTTATCTAGGTTCCTACGTCGAGAATATTAGAAATATTGTTATTTTTAATACAAGAAAAGCCAAATGGCATGTTTTGCCATTTACGCTATAAAAAAGTGCGAAATACAATTTGCTTAAATTTCTTTTTGTTTTTTAAAAAAAGAAAGACGTAGGAACCTAGATAAATATTGTCTATAACCAAATATCATCATAATATGTTGGAAATATGCTCCAACTGCAAATGAGCGTGGTATTACGTTTGTATGGAAATTCATCCTCTGCCGGCCCCTTAAGTAAATTACCAGACAGTTTTAAATAAGTCTGCGCACAGCTTAAGAACTAAAATTTTAGCGGCTCAACTTAGAATAATAGCTGAAAAAGTAATATCGGGTATACGACAACTGTGAACCGAATAGAAATTGCGTATTTGCGATATTGTATTTTTTGCACTTATTCCTTTGGACGGAATCAAATGTGTGAGGTTGAAAGCTTGTTTTGTTTGTAAGTCGAAATAGGGTGGAAATAATTGTTGTGCCTTTGTTCCTAAATGTTGTTTGACTAAATTGTTCTTTTTAGGAAACTTGTTACTTGATATAACTGTTTTGTCAAGGTTGTTGGCTTTTTTTAGGTGGGAAAAACATCTAAATGACATCTCCCGCCCTGGGCGGAGCTGAAAATAGTGTCAGACTTTTACTGACTAAAACCCACTCCTAGTTCTTCCGTTGCCTTTTGGTTTTCCTTTCAGAAGTGAACCCTTGGTCCCAGCAGGCCTCGACCCTGCTGGGCCCCTATGGTTTGCTGACATCTCCTTGAGGCGCACGTGGAACACTACGTGCCGTCGACGACCTGAGCTCGGTCCGGACGGTTACGGGACGGTTTGCTCGCCATCAGCAAACCCGCACCGGTATATACCTACTTGAGGTGATATTTTGAGGAACAGTCAGAATGCACTCTACTGACCTGTCCAGAATAAAATCATATTGAAACTCATTATGTAAATCTGAACGTACTCAATTCGTCGATCCAATTTAACAATTAACAATATCGCTCGAAAATAATTAACGATCTCAGTCCATTTTGCTGTCAGATTTAATTTATTAGGTAACCATATTGACAGATCGAATCGGTATTTATCGGCAACATACGGGAGCAACACGTTAAGAATAATAAGTTATATTATATACTAGCTTTTGCCCACGACTTTGCCCGTGTACATAAAATATAGCTTATATGTCACTCAGGAATAAATCAACTTTTGGGCTCCACACTTACAGAAATACAGGGTCATGTTGGAGCGGGTTCAAAACAAAACGAGGCACTTGTATTGCAAATTGTATGGTGCATATCCATTCTACACGCTAATGTACCTTACACTATTTGTTTTGGGTATGGTAGGGTATAATGAGCTCAGGGTGCGTCGGGAATTCTGTCTCGTCGTGTATATAGTGAAGCTTCTGCGGGGCATAGTGCATAATCCAGGAGTGCTGTGTCACCTAAAACTCAACATGCCGCATGCCGGACTGGTACGTGTGGAGACGGCGACGCCCGCAACTACTGAATATTCCGGTAGCCAGAACCAACCTGCTGGCAAAAACACCCCTCACCAGAACAATTCGTATTGTGAACGAAGTTCATGAGCGACTGGACGTATTCTCGTGCACTTTGGGTGAATTCGCAAGAGTTTTATTAAATATAGTTAGTTATGTGTAAGACAATGTAAGTATTATTTATGTTAAAGTTTTGTTTTGAATAGATTATATACATATTTTTATTTTTTAGATTTTTTCATAAACATACTCGTATGTTTTGGGTTAAGTATAATTGTTAGCTACACTGTCACATTAGGTTATAAGATCTGTAAAGATAGATGTAAAGAGGATAAATATATAATAAAAAGCTTTCAAACGGTGCTAAGACTTTTGCAATCGGACCAGTACTTCCAGAGATTACCTCTTACAAACAAAAAAACAAACAAACTTTACCTACCTATAATAGTGTAGATGTAGATTAGTGTAGATTAATAAACCTTGTGGGCCTTAATAAGCTTTAAAGAATTGGTGTCTTGCCCCATATTTGAATTTGGAAACCGTGGGTTCTTTTTTTAAGGTGAGAAATCATTATAATGACTTCTGTTACTCTTTGGGACGCGGGAGGCCATGCCAGAGTTTTACTGGCTGAAACCCACTCCTATTTTCGTTTCAGGACCACAGGTTTCCCTTTCGGAAGTCAATCAGAGGCTCCAGCAGGCTTTGGCTCTGCTGGGCTCCATCGGTTTTGCTGACATTTCTTTGAGGCGAGCGTGGAACAACCAATCACAAACTTGTAAACTCACATACAAAAGGCATCCAGACACGGAACATCTGTAGGCTATAGGCAGTATATTCCATGTGGGAATCGAACCCGCTAGAGACGGGGTAGGAGTCAATCGCTCACCACGTCAACTCAACTCGGCAAAATACTAACGACTTCTTTGAAATACATAGTTTCTACATTGGAATTCTTATTATGAAAAAAAGTTTTTATTAGCTTTCAAGTACTGCAATATTGCAGAAAATAGAAAACACAAAAAAATAAAATAAATAAATACCTAATTTTGAAAAAAGAATAAAGTACCTTTCGAATACATACCGTATTAAAGACACAATAATAAAACAACGAGAGAGCGAACGCTTTAACATAAAGTTTCTTTGACCTTATAATTCCAAGTCAATCCAAAGATTTTAACACTTAAAAACAACCCGATTTAAAAAAAAAACGGCAATTTCATTGGTAAAATCCTAAAGACGGCGAAATTTTATGACAGTAAATCTTTTCAAATAGCAGAGCTATATTTTGAACAACGATAAATTATTTAACAATACATATCGCCTTCACGAAACTAGATGCGGTTGAAAGGAAATTAGAACAAGTGAACTATGAGTCTGTATTGTGTACCATTTCACTGTTGTTTCACCTGAGCAATAAACAAACTGTTCTAAACCATACAACTGCTTTCTAAAATACAAGGTGCAGTTTTAAAACTGCACAATATTTCAGGAGGTTGTAATAAAACTCATAAATAATCATGTAAAAGTGTACTACTTGAAGTGCTACGATGTGGCTTAATATAGCTCTTGCGATTACGGGAGTACAGTGAACCTGTCTCTCAAAGATGAAGTCCCTTGTGGGCAAATTGATAAACGCTGTTTCTAATCATGTAAAAAAACGATACCCGGTCAATAATCAGTAATACTTGTTATTTAATTTTTTAATTACACTAAACTAAATCGATTGATCGATGGCCGCGGGGGCGTGGCTAGGGTGTGGCGTGCGGGATGATGATTGGATGATACATTATTTATGAAACTATCGTTGCGAGTTAGTGTGTGTGAAAACGCCCTTTATTGTTCCGTGTTTGTGTGTGTGAAAAAAAGCGCGGTTATAAAAAAAAAAAAAATTACCTACTTATTTTATTATTGATTCGGGTCGAGAATCACTAACATAATTACCTCCTGAAATATTTTGCAGCTTCAAAACGACACCTTGTATAGGCTATAAGCATTCACTTCACGACGAGCCGTGAGACAGTACCTAGACTAGTTGTTGTTCACGGTTACCGACATCGAAAAAGGGGCCGCATCCCTGTGGTCGTTTTATCTGTTTGGTTCGCTCCAACACCAGTAGCCCGATTCACGTAATGAAAACCGTAACGATATCCTAGCGATTTAGTCGTTTAGACCATTTCCGTATTCACATCCATCAATCGAGTTTGAACGACACCGATTTTTAAGTCGTTTGAAATTAGTCGATAAAAAAAAATCTGTATTACATTATCCTGGTAGAATACTTATTAATGTAACTGGAAATAAGTCGATACGCTTTTGGATAGGACTTCGATCGAACGACTATAAAACTTCAACGATATTTGGCTTGTTTGATTTTACGTGGCTACGATTCTGTCAAAGTAACGTGTGACGTTAACATCACTTCAACTCGTTCATGTGTTCTCAAGCTTCCGTACTTACTAACACTCCGAATTCACTGACATATATTTCTTGCCGGCTTGCCAGAATTATTCTTAATATACCTTTCTGCAGATGGTCTGCTTTCTATATTTAAAATATAATAGAAAGTTTTTTAAGTAAACTGACTACAAACACACAACCATGATGGCCATGAATGTTGAAGTCTACCCACGTTTACTCCAGTAATGAAACCCTCTTTTTATGCACCATTACAAATTTTAAACACCCTATAATAGCCTTTAACATGGTGTTTGAAGCTATTATACTAATTAACATCCTATTATAACACCCTTTGCTCTGTTTGGTCACACGAAAAAATGCTCTAAAGTACGGGATTGTGTAGAAAAGGAAATGGTTGAAAGAAAATTGGCACAGTTGGTGTAGTAATGTGAAGTAGTTGAAATATCGTCTGTTGCGATATGTGTCACACGTAGGATTACCATATCTCAGGATTTGTCTTGAGATTTCAAGATTTTTGGACTCTTGTCAGGATTGCAGCCGGATTTTGCAAATCTCATGAAATTTCAGGATTTTTAGAGTTTTCAATAAAATACAGCTTAGGTACACTTAAAAGTTAAACAAGCTTAAAAAAAATTATAAAAAGTTAAATAAACTAAAACTAATTTTCTCTTGGTAAACGGAGGTTCCACTGCCACCCTCACCACTTTGAGCTGTAAAAAATCTCAGGAGTTTTCAATGGAAATCCGGACTTTTGGTTTTTTTCACCTGGTAACCAGACTAGTACACGGAACACATTGTTTTGCCTGCAACTAATAGTTAACTGTTCCCGTTTCTGGGGATGCTGTGAACGCACCCATGATACAAGAATAATCATCAAAGAACAAAGTGGAAAATTTTGAAAAAATAAAAAATGTTGTGAGATTATTTTGATCAAGATGATTTAGGTCTTATTCATAAAAGTCCTGGGACCTTACTTACCATGACGTGTTAAAATGTCAAATGTGCGAGCGAGAAAGAGAAATGAAACTACGAGTATAATCTTTTATAGCTCCATCCCTGTAACAGTTCAGTTCAGATCGTCAAATTGATTGCGCTAAAAGCTCGCAAAAAAAATAAAAAATTAAAAGGCTTAGTGCAAAATAACTTTAATTACGGAGGTCGGTGTTAAATAACGAAGAGACAAAACTATTATAGAAGCACCGAATTCTGAAATTAAAGTTGTTTTGCACTTTCATTGTTTTTTTTTTTACATTGATGTAATCGACATCAATGTAAAAAGTTGTGTTTTTTTTTTTGTTGTAAAAAGTATTTTTAACCGACACTTTAGTCACAAACTAAAGACAGACAGACACCTAACAACGGATACAAAATCAGTATAGATCTACGAGTATTTACAATTATTCCATTTAATTATTCAACATTCATGCGTGCTCTGTATTTTAAAACATAAAAAATTAAATTGATTATACCCTCTTTCTGAAGTCTTTTTGATTCTTCTGAAGAATATTTCGCAAATTCACTTAACGAACAAAAGATGATTGATTTCTGAATAAAATACAAAACCTAGGTCATATAATTTGAAGAAGAAAAACTGAAATAAAATAAAACGTCGATCAATCATTTTCTATCTAAGTTTGAAGCAGACATGATTGTGTTCATTTTAAATGTAGATATTGACCCTTAAAGATAAGTTTTTTTATTTATTTATCATTAATACAAATATTACAAGATTATCTAGGTTAAATAGCAACTAAACCACTAAGGTTTAAACTTGTGCTATCATGAATCTATTTCAATGTCGAAACAAATTGAGTTTTCAATTTTATATGTGTACATTATTGTCGATATTAATTTTTATAAAAAACTTTTGTAAACTTCTTACATCAGAGAGTGGGTGAGACACAATAATTAAGAGTGAGTTTATGTAGGTAAATATATATTTATCATTAAAAACGTACATAGGAATCACTGTATACAAAATAACCGTATCGAATTAATTAAAGCCAGATTATGTCTATGGATCACAAAATCACGCAGAAAGTAAGGCACCCTCGTCGTCCTCCAGCGCTCGAGCATAAAAGGGCCCTAGTCCTCGGCACAACTGCCCACACCACCGCTACCGTCTGACATTAGCCGCAGACCGTCGACGGTGGCGTTGGCGACTCGGTGCAACTTCACTCGTCTTTTCCGATGTTGCCAACACGGCCCTCCTGCGCCGTGCATGTCCTCAGGCACGACACACTCTAAAATAAATATATATTATATTATATTACCGAGAACATGGCACCAACAAACTCTCGGCCTATCATGACTATTTCTCAACTCCAATCTATAGCAACTTATGACACTCTGAGAGAACCTTTAGTCTTAGGTAATCTCTAAAGTTCTGTTGCTGAAGACTTGGGTCGCTAAGGTTGACCTGAGGGCTGTGTTGACTTTATGCTTAGACAACACCTGTGATCAGCTCATTCTCCAAATTTTTGACCAGTGCCTGTTACCGCTTTTCTCCTTTATACTTAGGGGATTGCAGTTTCAGCTCACTTTGTTTGTTTGTTTGGGGCAATGAGTTAACCTAAGTTACCTCAGGTCACCTAGTAAGTAGTCGTTATGAAACACACCCTACTTAATTCACAATAACCATGACACAATATCTTTACTCATTACTCATGTTATTAAAGAAATAAATCTAATTCTTATTACCTTGCCAACACGCCTTTTATTTCGTCCATTAATCCATTCCCCAGTTGTCAATGTTTATCCAGGATCGCATATTTTCCGCTGCAGCTACCCCATTATAGGCTCTCGTAGATCTTTCGCTACCTCTCATATCATTCACTTCGTATTTGTCATGGCCCAGACATTTCCTTCTTTGGAACGGCCCTTTGAAGACTGGTAGCAGCTTTCTACTTCGACCATCATTTGTTGCGCTTTGTATTTTTAAAAGCACAAGTTCTCCTTCATGGTATACTTTAGGTTTGATATGCTTCTGATCAAATCTTTGTTTCTGGTATTCGGCACTGTCGCATATATTTCTAGCGACTCGTTTACGTAGCTTCGTCACGTCCGTAGCAGATTCGCTATCATTATCAAGCTCGGGTCCTCTGTTATCATTATTGGTACAGTAAGACCGCAAAAGTCCATAGGAACGCTAAAGATTACATTGCTACGAACCGAGCGAGCGCGATACATCCGTGCGTATGTGTGCGCATGTATGAGTATCCACATTCCACAGATAACACACACTAAGGAACTGTCGTCGCACTGAGCTTAAAAACATTATTATTTTTCTGTTCTTACCATAGCATTGATTCGCGCAAATACGTCATGTGCTGGTAGCCGTGTGAATTAAGTGTTGGATTCGCAAATCACGTAACCCGAGTTCAAATCATGGTCGGTCCGTTGCAGTTATTTCTTACTTTGAAAATTCCCAATCTATATTGATATAGTTGTTTTTTTATATTTCTATGAAAAATACTATTGCATTTTTTGCACTAAATAGTTGCAAATTACGAATGTGATCTATTAACCACAAGAAGAATCACATTCGTAATTTTCAATTATTTAGTTGTTACATCTTTTCGATGTTATAAGGTGGAAATAAAAAGACGTGTTTAATAAAAATGTTTATTCTTTATATTTACAAATTAAACATTTATGAGAATTGTGACGTCGAATTGTTACCTAGACAAAAAGTTATCTTGTAACCGTTATCTATGTTACGCCTAAGATTGTTTGTTGGAAGTATACCCACTTAGACCATTCATAATATGAATAACGTAACAATGAACGGATATTCAAATTTTAATAAAATAAAATATAGGTAATTGTTTATATCCAGTTATTTATTGAAAAGTGATATATGATTTGGACTTTGTAAACATTTTATTTTTGTGTAACGTCACAATGAATGTATTGAGGTCATAGCTTAATTGTTCATTTTCTTGACGAAAAGAAGATTGAAACCAAACCTCAATTTCTGTTAAAAGAACTTTAGTTCTCACAAGATAATCGTCAATTAGATGAGAAAAATAAATTGAATTATAGTATTATGTTAAAACAGTGCGGGTAGAAGAATAAAAAACGAAATAGACTCATGATTATTGTCAACAAAATTGATAGCGAGTTCACTGCATTCTTAAGATGAGGCGATGGCACAAGTTAAAAGATATAGCTGTTTTAAACGAAAGTAAACACAATATAATACAGTGTATGTTAACGAATAATCACAGATATGTTAAAATAAAATGGTAGGCCATTTAGTTTAGTTAACATTAAATATTTAGTGCGAAACGTAATCGTTCTTGTTTGTGCCTCTCTGTCAAGTACGGCTTTTTAGCAGGTTTTCTGTGACGCACGCCTTCAGCGTGAAGTGCACGGCGAACAGTATCCATCGAGGTGTCATATAATTCCGCAAAATGTCTCGTTGGTGCGAAACCATTCGTTTCGTATACGTCCACCATATGTCGTCGCTGCGCCTCGCTAATAAGCTTCGGTCTCCCACTTCTCTTTCGACTAGCAAGGCTACCTTCTTCCTCATATCTTTTTAGCCAAAGATTTACAGTATTTTTCTAAAATAAAAAAAAATATATATTAGGCAGCTATACCTACTTCACTTCATTTTCATTATATAAAATGTTAATAATCATAATTATTGAATATAATTTTAAAATAAAACTGCATTTATTAATCCAATAACCAATCCAATAAACCCAACGATTTACGTATTTCTCTTTTAAACCTCATAAAGATACGATGAATGGATTCATAAATGGCATACGTTTTAATTAGAAGATTAATTTGTAATAAAGTTACAATTCATTAATAGCTATTATACTCACATTCAATCCGGTTTCTTCAGATATTTGTGTTTTATTAAGACCACTTTTATGCAGCCCAATGATAGTCGCCCTCACTTCAATACTAATATTAGCCTGCATTTTGCGAATATTACAATACTGTCAACCTCACGTCACTAACCAACAACTACAACCAAACGACAGTTCATTTCGGTTAAGTTAAAACTCATGTCTACCTCGCAGAAATCTAATTCTTTATTTAGTTTTTTTGTGATCTACCTTTCTAACTCCAAGAAATGTGTGAACAAGTTAAAGAATAATTTAATATTGTAATGCAAATACATAACTTCCAATCGGGTAAGAACTTACAAAAAGTCAATAATTGCGTGGGATTTGAACTTGCGGCACACTGATTTGCGCTTCAATCTGTGTGCCTATACCACTGGGCCATCTTGACTTAAGATAAGTTGATGAAATTGTGAATTTCAATCATTTGTTGGCGAAACTTGAAAATAAAAGGTCGTAAGTCAAACTAAACGTCAAACGAATAAGTTTTAAGAATTCTTATGGACTTTTGCAAGTGATAGTACGTAGTCGATACCCCAACAAAACCTCACTAGGTACTGCCTTAATAGTTTTATGATAGGTACTATTAATCGCTTGTTGTAGTTGTAAAATACAATTATCCCAACTATCCTCCTCTAAATCTGCCCCCATGGCCCGCATGGCGTCTAAAATAGTTTTATTAAACCTTTCGGCCTGACCGTTTGAACGTGGCATTCCTATAGCTATTGTATGAAGCCTTATATTTTTAGAAACACAATAGTCTTTAAATAATTTAGATGTAAATGCTGCACCAGCATCCGTAATTAGCCTTTTAGGGTTACCGAATATTTTTGCTACATTATCTAATTCTGAAATTACATTGCCACTGTCAGTGTTATGGACTGCCGAAATAAATACGAATTTCGTAAATGCATCAACAGCTACTAATATATATTTATTCTGATTACTTGTTTCTACAAAAGGGCCTAGGTGATCCAAATGTAAGGTATGGAATGGTTGAGCATGTTTTGGCAAAGGATATAATTCCCCTTCTTTTGGACCACCTTTGTTCTTATAGAAAATACAGTTGATACAGTTTTTTATATACTTTTCACTATATGCCGCATGCGAGAGAACCAATATCGCGACGCAATAGGTTCGACCGTTTTATCTACCGAGAAGTGACCGAGGTCGTCGTGGTTATATTTTATTATTTGCCATATACAATTTTTAGGTACCACCCATCGACGACCTTGGTGTGTGCTTCGATAAACCTTATTTCCTAGAAGCTGGTATTTTTGAAATATGTCCTTATGTTTGTCGGCATTACCTGATTCTAGAATATTCCTAATTTTTACTAGCGCGGGATCTTGAAGCTGTACTGAAAGTAACCAGTCTGCTTCCGTTATGGACATTACTATTTCAGCTTCTGTTCTTTCCCCTGACAAGGGGGGGTTCCTACTCAGAGCATAGACGTGTTGCATACGACTACCCTCCCGGTGAATAATTTCGTAAGCAAACTCTTGAGTAGATAGAACCCATCGCGCAATTCTGGGTATTATATCTTTCTTAGTTAACGCATAACGCACTGCACTACAATCAGTTACAATGCAAAAATGTACTCCTAGCAAATAGTGCCTAAATTTAGCCAATGATTGTACAATTGCCAACAACTCTAGTTCGAAGGAATGATATTTCTTTTCGTCTTCCGTGGTCTGTCGGCTATAATAGTGCACGGGTTTTTCACCTTGCTCTGTTACTTGCATTAAAATACCAGCAATACTTTCTCTGCTTGCATCAGTGTAAAGAATGGATTGCTTTGTATGGTCAAACAATATAAGTACGTTATTTGAAGTTAAAACACTTTTTAATGTTACGAACGCATTTTCCTGTTCAGATTGCCAAGACCAGGGGCAATCTTTTTTTAGTAACCTTGACAGCGGACTCGTAAGGATAGCACAATTTTTGATAAACTTACGAAAATAGCTAATTAGCCCTAGGAATTGGCGTAGTTGATGCACTGTCTTAGGAACAGGGAACTCTTTTACCGCATTAACCTTATTTTCGCTTGGTTTGAGCCCTTGAGAACATATTTTGTAGCCTAAGAATTCAATTTCCGTCTTTAAAAAATGGCACTTTTTTAAATTTATGGTAAGACTATAATACTCTTTGAAAATGCGCAAAACTGTCTCAAGTAATTCTAAGTTCTCTTCTGCTGTCACGCTCACTAATAAAATATCGTCAAAGTATAGAATTATTTTTCCAAATCTCATATTACCCATAACCCTATTCATCATTTGTTGAAAACATGATGGTGCATTTACTAAACCGAAGGGTAGTCTTAAAAATTCATAATGCCCGTCTTCCGTTATGAATGCAGTCTTATCAATAGAGTCCGTTGACATTGAGATTTGATAGTACCCGCTTTTGAGGTCTAAACTGGTGAAAATTTTACAACCCTGAAGCCTATCTATTAAGTCTTCGATGCGTGGCATTGGGTATTTGTCAAGAATGGTAATTTTATTAAGAGCACGGTAGTCAATACATAAACGCTTTTCGCCGTTCTTTTTATTCACAAGCAAAGCTGGACTCGCATAAGCAGAGTGGCTTTCGCGAATAATATCGTTATCTAAGAGTTCATTAATCATATCTCTAATAATTTGCCTGTCGGAATAAGAATTTCTGTACGGTTTAAAATGCACAGGTTTGTTATTCTGTAAATTAATTACCATTTCGTGACCTCGAACTTTTCCTAACTGTTTAATATTCAAAGCAATACATTTCTCGTACGTCGCAAAAAGTTTGAGTAACGCGTCGTGGTGAGAATCTGCATCGAAGTCCATATTTGAATCAATAACTACATTGCATATTTCATCTAACCTGGGCACGCGTCTAAAAGTCAAAGATTCCCCAATCCTGACGTACATCAAAAACGGTAATTCAGTTATATTACGTCCAATTAAAATGTTGCAACCCGATAGTTGATCAAGCACATACATCTCAATTTTATTTATATTAACGGAATCTAACTCGATATTCACCTTAACGAATTCATTTACGACCCGTAGATTATCTTTGGAAAATCCCTGTAATGTCACTGGTGAATTTAATGTGTACTTTTGGAGTTTCATGCTCTCTACGGTTTTGGATGATATAATTGAACAACTACTTCCTGTGTCTATAAATGCGTCTGCAACTATGCCATTAATAACAATGCTTTTACAAAATTTCTCTTTAGTACTGTTTGTTTGTACGTATTTTATTTCCTGCTTATCTACTTGTCCATCTTTATCTATTTTTGCATTCTTTTTATGGTAAAATACGGCCTCTGAATGCCCCTTTTTCCCACAAATCTCGCATTTCACTGTGCACTGTATCCGTTTATGATTACCGCCACAATTATAACACTCTAAAGGTTTACGACCTTGTATTTGGTTAGGATTTACTGGGTTATCACGGGACGTCACGGTATTACTTGTACTAGTTGATGTTCGTAAGAAAGGATTCACCGCTTGGTTAAGTGGTTTAGCTAAATTACTATCTTTGCGGGTAGAATTGCAATTGTTATTGATGGCCTGCTTTTCTGATTTCGACTTATAAACCCTACTATGTAAAAATCCCGCTAAATTATCGCAAGACTTAAAATCGCTAGCCTCTACTGATGCAGTAATATTACTATCACCTATGTTTCCTAATATTATCGATATAATGTCCGTCTCCATGAAATTCAATCCTAGAACATCTATTTTCGATTTTTGTTCAAAAAAGAAATCATACAATGATTGATTTTCGTCCGGTTTCCTATCTATAATTTCTTTCAAAAGTTCAAACATATTTCTTTTTACCCTAAAAGTATCATTGAGTCTTTGCCTCCAATCTTTCCACATCCAGGTTGTCCATAAATGATCGTTTCGTAATAACGACTCGTACCAAACCTTTGCAGAACCTTTGAGTTTATTTAGAGCTTGATAACGAATCATGCTATCGGTCTATGAGAAGGTAGCAGTGTAAGATTCCATCACATTTAACCATGAAACGACATTATCACGCAACGGATCGAAGTCAGGTATCATATTGTGGAGAGTAGAATTATTTGTACTCACAGTTGCTGCATCGTTCGTTTGTGGTACCTGGTTTCTCCGTTTTCGAGCCACGGGTGCTGGCGATGGCGTCCGGGTTGCACTGCTGTCACTGCTAGAGCTTGAACTACTACTTGACGATGAACTATTTACACGTTTCTTCCTGCGTGTTTGTTTACTTTTGCGTTTTCTTTTGTGACCCATGTTAATATATTGTGGGTAGTTACGATTTAGAGTTTACTTGGGAAAAAATTAAATTTTAACAAATAAAAACGCGGGTCAGGTAGCGAGCACAGGCCTCGTGGAATCCCACTTCTGATGTAAACTTCTTACATCAGAGAGTGGGTGAGACACAATAATTAAGAGTGAGTTTATGTAGGTAAATATATGTATATTAATCATTAAAAACATACATAGGAATCACTGTATACAAAATAACCGTATCGAATTAATTAAAGCCAGATTATGTCCATGGATCACAAAATCACGCAGAAAGTAAGGCACCCTCGTCGTCCTCCAGCGCTCGAGCATAAAAGGGCCCTAGTCCTCGGCACAACTGCCCACACCACCGCTACCGTCTGACATTAGCCGCAGACCGTCGACGGTGGCGTTGGCGACTCGGTGCAACTTCACTCGTCTTTTCCGATGTTGCCAACACTTTCCGTAAATAAGTAGAAAACATTCTTAAACATTACTTAAGTAATATTGCTTAAGTTTACATTTCATATTTTTAGGTGTAATATTTCTTTTTATTTCTGAGGGTAGGCTATTAATAAGTTTCGGTACAATATACCCGCTAGTTCACTCGCCATACATAGGTATTGTTGGCACGCTATGTACGAAGCCTATTGTTAAAAAGATACTTTGTTTATGGACAAATATAATTATTTTATTACCTACCTCTACGTTTATTCATTAACCTTTCAATCGTGGAAATTACAGACACAATAGAAAGACAATAGGTGCGCGAACGCCGGCGTTCGCTTTCGTTCGGTTTCGCGTTCGATTGGGGTTGGTTCACTCATTGTCTTTCTATTCTGTCTCTAATTATGGGATTCGAATACCGTAAAGTAGGGTTAAATTGTAAAATTAATTGCTGCTGGATTATACGATAGAGTTACTGTAGCCCTGTAACGCAAAGAGCAACCGAAAGAATACTAGTGAATTTTAGTCTGTAAAAAGTCTGAAACTCTCTTTTGCGTCACTCGTAGCGAGCCACTGGGCCATCAGAATTACGACTGGATATGTGTTATAAGCCTAGCATTCTCTTCCTTCATGTCGTTAAAAATCACGGAACCACAGTGACTGATGATGTGATCCTGGTGACTGTTTGCCAAACAAATAGTTTTTTCTTTCTTTCTTTGCTCGGATATCAGAATTACGACTGTGATATGTGTTTAAGTCCAGTACTTTCTTCCTCCATGTCGTTAAAAATCACGGAATCGCAGTGACTTTATGGTTTGTTACTAAAACAACAGGAACGTGATCGTTGTGCTCATAAAATAAAAATAAAGCCTGATTTTATAGACCTCTGTGGCTGGTTCTAGTTTTATTCAGCAATAAATTAGGTAGCTAGGTACGTTTAATGATTCGATAAAGTACTAGGTTTATAGAATAGAATAGAATAAACTTTATTGTACACCAAAATAGTAACAATTTCACAGAAACTTAAACCTATGTGCACAGTGGCGGTCTTATCGCTGAAAGCGATGTCTTCCAGACAACCTTGTCTTATTCCTTGGTTTATTTTATAATGGTATTTAAGAACAGGCAATAGATTTAAGTTTTGTGAAGTGAGCAGTTTTGATTCAGAATCTCTATTGCTTATCACAATTTCAATAATAACAACTGAATGAAATTGCTTCTTTCATTTTTTGTTTCAAAATTCGTCTTATCGACAATTTTGAACTGACAAAGTGAAGGAGTTTGCAATCGACTATGTGTAATATTAATATACATAATTACATAAATACAATTATATACGTTTATATTTATACATATAATTTCAAATTTATGTATTGTGTTTTATTGTATGTAATTATATCATATGTATGCTTATCTAGTGTTGATTAAATTGTTAGCAGTAGCAGTACACCGCAGACTACCCCTGTATTATTTTATTCGTTTCAACCCATCCTAAGGTTGTCAGGTAGATATCGCTGTCAGCGATAAGACTATCATAGTACCCATAGATTTATGTTTATGTATAGTATAAGCTATGTTACTTATTTGGTGTAAAATAAAGTTTATTCTATTTTATTCTATGTTAAAATCTCTTAAAGAAAACACAATTTGGTGTCACAGCCAGTCATTAATTTTTTTTTTTATTTACACACTTAACTCTCACAACTTAGTCGAATCTAACGACACCTCTGAAACTAAAATGCAAAGGCGATCCAAATAAATATACATACACATGAAAAACATAACCCTTTTTCTCGCGCAGTCGGGTAAAACCACGGAAGTATGTAAAATGAAATAAGGCTTCTAATTGAGTCATATTATTCGAACAAATAACACCTGAAGCGCGATGAGGAAGGAAAAACTTTGCTCTCTCAAAACCGTTGATTCAATTTAACTTGGAATAATATTTTTCGTTTAGCTTTTAACAAAAGTAATATTCGTTCCGTTTTCACAATGTTCCTTTAATTCCACCATCTTTGTTTGATCTGAGCCGTAATGGATATTGTAAATGGAAGAAAAATCCTTGGGCTAATACGCGATTTTAGGCAATGCGTTCTTTGAGATTCAAAGCTGCGTAACGTTTGGTAGCTTTCAATATTTATGCGTTGGTTAGTAATCTTTATGTTGTGTTTACAATGTGGGTTTTATGTAAATCTCGTAATCTTTTAGCGGTGTTGTCGTTAACTTTACTTACATTATCATCGCAGCGGGCCCTAGCAGAATATCAGCGTTGCATTATTCATTACTTTTGAATAGAATAAATTTTATTGTACACCAAAATAGAGAAAAAAACAGACGTGTGGCACTCGGGGACTGCCGCGGTAAAGCTATTGCATAGCATTTTTATCAACTTATGCAATTATAATTATTTATTTATTTTATTTATGCAGTACTTTTTTTTCCTTTGTTTTTTTTTTCTTTGATATTAATTGAAGTTACACTTTCACACATTGAATTGAATTTTGATTGATTGTTCACTCATTTGTTTTCTTATCGATCACCACGCTCAAAAAACAAATGAGTGGGGGGTGTTAGGTTATTTTCGTTACGGAATTTCTGGATTCGGTCTCCACGCTCCAGGCCCGCGATAGAAGCTATGCAATAGCTTAAAAAAATCAAAATTTTTAGACATTGTATAAAAAAAACCTATTTTTCACGTATTTTTTAAATATTTTTACATCGGCAACGGTACCTAGTACTCGTATATGGAACGTTTTAAAATTAAGATCTTGAATGTACTCAAAAATTAATAAATAATAGGTAATTAGTATTATTATAACAGTACAATGAAGTATATGCTGAGTAAGCCTTTTTAGCCTCACACAGAATTTTATTTAAGACTACCTTTTGCCCGCGGCTTCGCCCGCGTGGCATTAGGTACTTAAGGAATCGGGATAAAAGGTAGCCTATGTTCTTTTCCATGTCAAAGGCTATATGCATGCCAAATTTCATCTAAATCCGTTCAGCTGTTTTTGCGTGATTAAGTAACAAACATCCACTTTCACATTTATAATATTAGTTAGTATTTATTTATTTAGACGTTTTGTAGAGATACATAGGCGAAGTAAATACAAATAGGCATTCTACCAATCAACCTTTGGGTTAAAAAACTACACTGTGGTAAGAGTGCACAGTAAATATATAAAAGATTTATTTTTTATTATATATTTTGCATTAGCACTTTTAAAAGCTGTTCTGAAAGGCACAAATACACATTTTTTTTTTCTTTTATTCTTATTATGAAAAAAAAAAACATCGTCAATCAATATCTTTTACAGGTAATTTGGTAATTTTTGCCCTTACCTACTTTAGATTTCCATTTACTCACTTTAACATTGACTGTAATTTTAAGCATTTTACCAGAAACAGACCTTGCTAAAAACATGAGAATAATAAATGAATAAACGAATGCCCTGCAACACTATTATGTTTCAACTCACCATGGACTTCATTTCCGTATACACTGCATAACTAACGAAAATCTCTTTCCAGTACGGATACAAGTAAGCTAGCTAGTGCGTTTACAGAATAGTACTGCGGTTCACCAAACAAACAGGATATCAGATTGAAATGCGATATACTAGGAATATTCCGTATAATACGCTACATATTATTATGTGGAATGAAGCGTAATATTATAGCTTAATAGCACAAAATAGATAGGTACAGAAGTCAATCTACATACAAAACACGCTCGAGCAACGCACACCTATACACCGCTCACGGACACGAAATCTCGGAGCGCCTTGGCCCACTCGTCGAACAGTTCCGGCACAAACGCTCATTAGTGTGCGTCCACCGAGCGTAGGTATAAAAAGTGAAGTACAAACATGAGATTGTCTTCTGTACCTATCTATTTTGTGTTAATAGCTAATATTCTTGGTAGGTATATCGTGTTGCCTAGTAAGTGGGTTGTTGAGGTCTATTACGGCCTAGTCACGAGTTCAATCTTAGCGGTGAACGGCGCGGCGAGCGGGGCTGCATCGGTAAGCGGACGCGCGGCGCTATGAGCGGGATCTCGTGGCGTGCTTCAAACATTTTCATATTTTTTATTTCACCGCTCACCGCCTCGCGCTTAGCTACCGCTCACAGTGGCAAGGTTGTGAACAGGTTGTTAGGCAGTCACGCCATTTAAAATATGGGTATTCGGCCTAATCTGGTTAGTCTGGACCCCAAGCTATTTGGAAAAATCCTAGGGGTATGGTGATGATTTGATTATGTAGAATCCGTGGAAAAATTCGATGGGTATCATCTGCTAAAGGACATTGCTCTGCGTTCATACATTGTTAGCCCTGGAGCCAAGAGCATCGGGAAATAATGTATTGTATTCTCCATCATTAGTAAACTACTATAAGATCTTATTTTAATAGCGGACTAGCTGCAGAATAAATATATTTTGAAAAAAGTATCACATTTTAAAGTTATAATCGAATCATAACCACAAAAATTAAGTATTTTACCTAGGTAATTTCATACATCCGAGTGATTTTTAAGAAACTGAAAAAACATATCGTAATACATTTAGCTTCATGGTGAAATTGCAAGAGCTACTCTCACAACCCAGTGCCAGGCACGCCATAACTATGATGGTAACGGTAAGCTTAAGCTTTAAGGAGTGGCTGGATGATTTCCCACATAAAAAAATACATTTAGCTATTTTTAGTACCTAGCTAGTTAATTAAGCCAGCCAAGCCATTTGAAAGCAATCAGTCTGGTAAATTAGTCAAGCCGTAATATGCAATACGTCCCGAAAGTCACCAAAACACACCGGTACAATGACAAACAGCAAGAGACACTGATGCAAGCACAACAGGTAAGACTGTGAGGATGACAGTGACAAGGGACCATAGTTAAGTCAAAAATAGGGATGGCAAATACGATACGATTAATCGATATTTCCTAAGATTTACTATGGCAAAACGTTACACACTGCCTTACATCAACTTATGTCATACTACTATTTAGATAAAAGAACTGTTACTTGTCTTTTACTTGTTCAAAGTGAACAGTAAGTACTTTTTTTTTTTTTTATCTGTTATAAACTAGTACTTGACTGCGACCCCGCCTGATGGTAAGCAGTGATGCAATCGTTGATGGTGAGGCGCACTAGTTTATTAAGAGCCTATTCACTCTAGCCTTGAAGACACCCAAATTATAATCAGATGGGAAGACCGCAGCAGGCAAACTGTTCCAGTCCTTTGATGTACGCGGTATAAATGACGAGGCGAAACGCTTAGTCCGGACCGTAGGTGTTTCAACAACGTAAGGGTGGATACTTGCCGTGCGTCGGCTTGTCCGATGGTAGAATTGAGATGGCGGAATCAAGTCATGCAATTCCTGTGCACACTCTCCAAAATGCAATCTGTAAAACACCGAAAGGCTGGCTACCCTACGCCTGTGCTCAAGGATGTTGATGTTCAATAAAAAACTTGTGTACCTACTAAATAGGTATTCTTCATGGATATATCTTGTACGACAGACGAGAGAACAAAATATATTTGTTAGAGAAATTTTATCCTGAATAATAATCCTATCGATTGGTTTAATAAAATAGTAAGTGTGTTTTTTTTTGTTTTTAGTTGTTTCGAGTCCTGGGCGAGGCAAGCGAGTTTTAGAAAATCTTTGAATGTAGTTGTTTCTTTTTAAGAATAAAGTAATGTCTACTTTAAGTAAAATGAGGCAACGGTAGTTTCTCTCCAGGGGTCAACTTATTTTTCCACACTGTATATAATAACAACGACAATCAACTATCGTGTATTCAAATATTCACATTTTATTGCACAGAGCACTTTTGTAAATATAATTTCCTTTGTCAAATATTGACACGATGTCAAGGCAAACGTAAAATTCGACACAATATCATATGAATTCGAAGTTAACTGCAGAAATTGGGGTTAACAAGTTCTCATTTGTATTATGATCAATCAAAAAGTAACATAATGCATTTAATAAAACAACAAACCTTTATTAGCCAAAAGATTAAGCAGCACCCCTAAATTATGGCCGGTTGAGTTAAAGGTAGAACTACATTGCGCACACATAGGCCACGTACGTCGATCTGGACGCGTCGGTCTCTATACATTTTATATGGAAACTAGACTTGACAGAGCTATAATATTATTATATTAGTTCCACGCCACGCGACGCCACGCAACTCGCCGACGTAGCGGAGCGTTGCGTGGCAAATCAGGTATGGTCCACGTGTGCGCCGGTCTAGTGTAGTTCTCGCTTTAGTCTCATGTAATTCATATGCATGGCCGGAGGAATTTCCCAGTACTAAAAACTAGTGATGGGCCAAATGTGGTTTGTACCGAATACGAAATTCGGCCGACATTCGGTAAAATTTTTAAAATCGGCCGAAATTCGGCCGAACTTCGGTTGTTTTTGGTGTGCTTTCTAGGGAGCGATAGGTCAGGACAAGTCGCAACTCGCTTACGCGCATTCGCCCCACCCGCACCTCCCGCAACCCCAGCCGGCTCTCTGCCATTACCGAATACGTCATCTTCGCGACACGCGAGCTTAATTATTTCAATGTCTATTGTCAAGAGGTTTGTTTCGTTAATAATAATTAAAAGTTTATTTGATTTTATTTTGATTTTATAATGTGGAGTGTTAACTAATTACAAAGATTAATAAATGACTGATTTGATTATTAATTTTACTGGTTTAATTTCTGTTTTTTTTTTTTTGGTAATAATAGATGAGTTAATTAGATCTTATCTTGGACCGAATTTTTGGCATTTCAACCAAATGTCGAAGTTCAGTTCGAGCCACCGAAATTCGGTTAAACCGAATGTGAAACGAATTTCGGCCCATCCCTACTAAAAACACAAATTTGTTTTAGGGTGGATCTCCCACAACCAGGATAATACATTTAATTTTTCCCTTCAGGGAAGTAATTAAGAAAAACCTGAAAGCTTTCCCTCATAATCACAATGAATGCACAATTTTAGATCACTGATTGAGAAGAAGTCGAAAAATCCAATAATACTCTTCCGGACTTGGGAATCCAACCAAGGACTTCACGCACAGTATTAGCAGTTACAACTACTAGACCAACAAGACAATCAAAAGGTAAAATAAATCACCGAATCACCGTAAAAAACAGATGTGGAAGATCATATAAATGGTCATTATTGCTGGTACAAAGTCATTCGTAACACAGTCGAAAAATTCAATTAATCATGCTCAGCAGGAGGCCACTTGCGACCACTAAACCAACAAGACAATAAAAAGGAAAAAGAAGAATATTTGAAATCATCGTAAAATACAGATGTTTAAGATCCCATAGATTGTCATACCTTCGTGTCAGCAATAATGACTATCTACGGGGTTAAGGATAGGCGTAGCAGGAAAATCCTCCCTATTCCACCCTGTTGCCATATAATAACATGTAATAGAGAATCGCTTACAAAGAGGAATCTCTATTTGCTTACAGTAACAAACATAACCTTTGCCACAGCCTTAAGCCGGGTTACAAAAAAAAAAAAAGCCTTAAGCCGCGTACAGACATCGCGAGGCGTGCGTCGCGAATGGTTCGTCTCGCATGCCTCGGCCTGTGTAGACGAGTGTGCTTACAGTGAGCATTCGCTTCGTACGTTCGTTGCGAACGCGGCCTCATAGTTGTTGTTTGTGAAGCCGATACCGAACCACTGTGCGTGGTGGTTTGCGTGCTCAGCTTGAGCATGTGTCGTTCGGGACGCACGCAAAAACCGTATATGTACCGTGTATGTACCGTCGTATGTCTCAGGTTGAGGCATGCGGGATGAACCATTCGCGACGCACGCCTCGCGATGTCTGTACGCGGCTTTACATAAAGTAGTCGTGGCACAAAATAGATAGGTACAGAAGTCAATCTTATGTATGTACTTCACTTTTTATACCTACGCTAGGCAATCACGCTAGGGTCAGCGCGTTGCGCCGAACTGTACGAGTGCGACCGGGTGATTGAGCCGAGATATCGTGTCCGTGAGCGGTGTCTATGTATGCGTTGTTCGAGCGCGCTTTGTATGTAGATTGTCTTCTGTACCTATATATTTTGTGGTCGTGGTGATATTACAGCAGCAATATCGTGAGGAATAAGTCCTTATATGATTTTGGCTGTTGCAATAAATGTTAATGGATAAACTCAGATTAGCAGCGTTAGTAGGCTTCCTACAAAATGGAGCGATGACCAGGGGCGTGTTGAAATGTTAAGCGTGCGAGCGAGGAAGAGAGATAGAGCTATACACCCTATATAGCTCTATCCCTTTCAGTTCAGTTCAGGTCGTCAAATGGATTGCGTTAAAAGCTCGTGTAGAGCCTCTGGTGAGGGTCGCACGGAATCTGGTGTTTGCGAGACGCACAGGACTGGTCGTTGTGCTGACACTTGGGGTAGGGCTATATCCAACAAAAGTGAAAATATTTTCGTTGAAATGATGATCATGGTAATGAAACCAAGATTTCAAACGGTTTATAAAATGTACCCAATATTTTCAATCCACAAAATCATTGTAACTTCATACAAGATAATGTACTTGAAACGTCTTAGTTTTGTTCCGAAGTAAACAAAAAAATTTCAAAAGAAATATAGGTACCTATCGAGTATAATTTTTAATAAGATGAACCAAAGTGACTGTTATAACAATGGTCTAATGACAGCGGCATTGTTCATTGACAGCTGGGCATTGACACTGCTGTCAGTTTAGTCCAGCTAATTAAAAATGTATGTGTAAGTGTGTATGTATGTATATTTTGACTGGCCTGTTGGTCTAGTAGTTAGTGACCCTGACTGCTATGCCGGAGGTCGTGGGTTCGATTCCCACCCAGGACAAATGTTTGTGTGATGAGCATAATCATTTGTTCTGTGTCTGGTTGTAATTTATCTATAATATGTATGTATTTAGAAATATATAAGTATGTTTATCAGTTGTCTAGTACCCATAACACAAGCTCTGCTTTGCTTGGGACTAGACGGCGTTGTGTGATAGTTGTGGAATATTAAAAAAAAAAAAAAATTAAGTTTGTTAAGTAGTTCATGCTCAAAAGGCTGAATAGATTTTTATCTTGGCCCTCGGTACACAAAATCATGGAATAGCTCATAGGACTTTTTATCCCTGGAGTGTTTCCTAAGGATAATTTTATACATTCACGTGGGCCACTGGTAGAACCTATGTCATCACCATCATCACCATTTCAACTGAAAGACGTCCACTGTTGGACATAGACCTCCCCCAAACGTCGCCATAACGACCAGTCCTGTGTTTCGTAGAAGCTATGTCTACACATAATAAAGAGGTAAAGTTTGTTTTTTTGTTTGTAGCAGGTAATCTCTGGAAGTACTGGTCCGATTGCTAAATTTTTTTCACCAATAGAAAGCTGTTTTGTTCCTGAGTGACATAGGCTATATTTTATGTACGCGGGCGAAGCCGCGGGCAAAAGCTAGTATGAAATAAATATTTATTACGATTATGATCAGGCAGTAAATCCATCTTAAATAAATTAGTTTTCCTTATTGAAACTTTCTTCTCTTGTACTTTCCCACAAAATTTCGCATTTACAATATTAGTTGGATAGAAAATATACCAGACAGTCCAAAAGATTTACCCTGACCCTTGAACGCTCAATCTGGAGAAAGAACTTCATGTGTGTTTTAGTTTTGACTGTCCTGTTGGTCTAGTGGTCAGTGGCCCTGACTGCGATGCCGCAGGTCGTGGGTTCAATTCACACCCAGGACAAATGTTGTGTTGAGCACGATCATTTGTTCTGTGTCTAGGTATAATTTATCTATAATATGTATGTATTTAGAAATATATAAGTATGTTTATCAGTTGTCTAGTACTCATAACACAAGCTCTGCTTAGCTTGGGACTAGACGGCGTTGTGTGATAGCTGTGGAATATTATTATTATATTATTATTATAGTTAGTAAAAATCTGACACTCCTTCGGTTATTTGGTGATTTCCCTACTAACATAAAGAAAAATAGGAAGTAGAGACTAAAATATATTACTGCAGTACGCAATGTCTCACACAGGGTTCGACAAACTCATTACAGTGATGTTAAACTGAATGTAGGACGTAATGTTACCGAAATGCGTTATGTTATCTACGCCGTAACTTACCATTCTGAATGACTGTTATCTATGTATTGTGATTTAAGCTTTATGGTTTTCTCCTTTACTATGGTCGCTGAGCAGTATTTTATGGTTTGTATAAAGAGTTTCTGGAATACCTACATTGATATTTATTTTTCTATCTCTCATTTTTTAGATCATGATGAAAATATAATTTGCGTAGTATTATAGAATCCATTGTTTCTTGAGGTACGTTTAGGGTCTTGGTTTCTGATTTATCTTCCTGCTTTTTGGCTTATTATTACAGGTCGGAATTAGGTAGAGTTATTCATGTACTTACATCGAAATGTTTATATCAATAAGGACCTTCCAGGGATTCCTAATTGATTTTCAAAAAATCCTATTTGGCCAACTATATTACAAATAAATACTAATAAAAATTTCAGAGATAGATAAAACAAAGATTTTAACATACAATTTTTATTAGTTTTTTTTCATTGAAAAAGATTTCTCTACGTCAACTAAGGTGAGGTTAACTTTAAACTCTTCATCCTCCGCGTCATTAATGCAGAGATAATTTTTTTCTGCTATATTTTTGATAGTTTCATAAAAAAAATACTGCTCTCTAAAATCAATCTTGGTATTTGAGGCATATCCATTTTATTCTTTCGCTGTTTGAAATCCACGTGAGTCCATAAATAATAATTATTATATATATTATTATATGTTTTCTTTCTTCAATCTCTACTGTCAAACGCCATATTAAAATACAGTCTGATTTTTTTCATATCATTTCCATTTCTTTTGAACCTTTCAGATACCGTCAATTTGAGACACAATAGAAAGACAATAGATGCGCGAACGCCGGCGTTTGCTTGGGGTTTAATAAATTAAAATGAATAAATATAAAAAACCGTTTTGAAGAGTTCATGATATACTTACTTATGTTTCTTGTTTGGTAGTTTGTATGTTTGGAAAGACGTAATTTTATCTTTATGGGGTAAAGTTTATTGTAGAATCCATTGTTCTTGTTACGTTCAAGGATTCATCGTCGCCTTCCTTTACTTGGCTTATGTTATTTAGGGTAGTTGCAATAAATTTTCTTCCTTAATTCTCCTCTGTCAAACGCCATATTATCATTCATTCTCATTTCTTTTACATCATTCTTCTCTCCTTCTTCACCCATTCCCATTCGGTCCATCACACTTCGTACTAATATTATTATTACACAAAAGAAAGTGTGCGTGTTTATGTGTATGTTTGTAACTTATGAAGAAGTTACAAACGTACACATAAACACACACGCTTGAACGGCTTTTTTTTATGGTAGGAAAAAATCATCCAATGACAACCCCCGCCTTTGGGCGGAGCGGGAGATAGTGTCAGACTCTTACTGACTAAAAGACCCACCCCGTTCCTTCTAGCCTTCATACCGGGGCTCGAGCTGTCTTTCGAAACTAACCCTGGCCCCAGTAGGCTTCGAACCCCTGCTGTTGTATCCCTGCTGTTGCTGACAACTCCTTGAGGCGCGCGGGAACAGTGCGCGCCGTAACTTCATCATGCTTGAACGGCTGAACTCTGAAACTTGGTACACGGTCAGACTATGTCCTAGAATAGCATAAGATTTTTCATCCCGAGAGTATGTTTCCTTCAGACAATTTTGTACTTTCACGGGCAAAGCCGTATAGAAACTGGTTGGATCATAAATTTCATTAACCGATTAAACTATAAGTCAGAAAGTTTCTAATATTATTACCTAATTAAATAACTTCTTACAAATTAAGTTTAAAGTTAAAGGTCATTAAACATTAGACTTATACAATTTCATAAGAAAAATAAAAAGGCTTTAATTAATATGGAGGTTTATTTTTAATCAATTTATAACTTACTTAAAATTTAAGCTTTGAATAAAGGTATGTTGTTGGTTGTTGTTGGGTTGTTTTTGGTGTGTTGTTGTGTGTGTTATGTGTTGTGGTGTGTGTGTTGTTGTATCTATCTATCTATGTTTAGTGAAAATTCAAATATTTGGAATATTAGAGAAGTTTAATTCATTTTGTATTATAAAAGTTTGTAAGACATCTACTATACTCAGGCACCATGATCACGATAAAGAAAAAACACCCTCGATTTGACTCGATAAACTATAAGTGTTGAGGATCAAATATGGAATCCAAACTAAGCGTTTCGCCTCGTTGTTTATACTGCGTACATCGAAGGACTGGAACAATTTGCCTGCAGCAGTCTTCCCGTCCGATTATAATTTAGGTGTCATCAAGGCTAGAGTAAATGGGCTCTTAATAAGCTAGTGCAAATCATTATATCAATTGCGTCACTGCTTACCATCAGGTGGGATCGTAGTCAAGTACTAGTTAGTGAAAAAAAAAATTAAAGACGAATGACGACATGATTAACGAAAATAATTACAATACATAATAAATACAACAAACAACAGCGAAAAACAACGTCAATCTCTCGCTTCAAATTATTTCTGAATCCGATTTCTTAATTTATTTCTGGAAACAATCGTGTTTAATTAAATTGAGATCGCACATAATGTCCAAAACTTGTTGAGTTAAGACCGTATTGCCCGACATTAATTGGTGTCCTAAGCCTGGGTATTAGGAGACAAGGTCTAAAATCTACTAAACCCATAGACTTTGGCTTGTATAGAAGGGACTCATGTCCACCATAGACAGCACGTTTTTCTGAAGCCATTTGACCAAATGTTACAGGTGGCTATTCAAAAAGAAGATCTACTTTATTGCTGCTTATCTATACCTAATGCTTTTTGGTTAAATAGGTAGTGGTGCGTATAACCTCTAGAATTTGAAAATTACTAGTAAAATCACACACGCGTAAACCTATATTATTAGAGAAATCTAGGCTGTAATTGATGATTCAGCAGTGCTAACTTTAAGGAGAAAAATTACACAAATGAGACGAAAGGCAATGGATAAAGTTCAACGTTCAGCCATAAGGTGAGATGAGAAAATATAATAACTATAAATTATGAAGCGAGACACTTCTTTTCGTTGTGGCGACACTTGGGGGAGGCCTATGTCCAACAGTGGACGTATATCGGCTGAAATTATGATGATGATGAAGCGCAACCAGGTAGCGTAAGTTGAAGCCAACGGTTACCAGATATTGTACTACGTTGTCTGGTAATCGTCCGGACCGACCCCGAGTCGTCGACAGCGCGTAGTGTTCACGCGCGGATAAAAGAGATGTCAGCAGGAAGCGTATAAGGCCTAGTAGGGCCGCAGTTTACTGCGGCCATGGGGTTGACTTCCATAAGGGAAAGCCGTGGTCCTAGAATGCAAAGTTGTGGTTTTATTCAGTAAAAGTCTGACCTACCCATTCCGCCTTTGAGCGCTTCTCCTTGGGTGACTATCCACCTTAAAAAAAGTTCAGGTTTATAAATTAAAAAAATATATATGTAGGTATGATTCCTGATCAATGGAAATAATAAAACATCTTTTTTTTTTAGAAATAGAAAGTCATCTAATAACTCCTCCCTCTCTGGGCGCAAAGCGAGAGGGAGTGTTAGACTTCCATTAACTAAAACCACACCCATGGTCCTTATTCAGTTGCCCTGTCGCTCTAGCAGGAATTATAAGTATCTAATGGCGTCTGTAATCACTCCACTGTGTTGATTCTGTACTCTGTGAATCAACCAGACAACTCGATGTGAAAGTAAGTTATAATAAAGCAATTTCTATCCAAAAACGGCAAAATGATAGCTTTAAACTGGTAATTTATGTATTCGAAATATAATTTATTCCAATCGCGTAAGACTTAAATGAATCCGAAAAGTTTACTAACGGGCATGTCGAAGGTGGACCGTTGCTCTTCTGGATAACGTGTACTGAATTTATAATTTTAATACTAGATTTGACTCCCGTTATTGTCAGTACATTCAATGCTAATAGGTTATGCGGGATTATCCGGAAGAGTTACCGTGGCCTTGAAATACAAAGAGCAACTGAAGGAATACAGAATAGAATAAAATAGAATAAACTTTATTGTTTTTTTTTATTGTTCATAGGTTCGCGCTTGACCGCTATCTCACCTGATGGAAAGCGACGATGCGGTCGACGATGGAACGCGCTTACCTAGAAGAAACCTATTCACTCTCGACTTAAAGATTCCCGGGTTGTAGCCATCAGGAAACAGTCTTCGGCTAGGAATTCCACACCCTAGCTGTACGCACAATGAATGTGTTCCCAAAACGTTTTGTGCGTGTAAGTGGGATGTCTACCGTGTACTGGTGGCGCGTCGCCGTGCGTCTGCACACCAAAATAGTAATAATATAAACTCCTCTGACTCCACGTAGAACGGAAGAAGTTAGGTATTTGATGCATAACCCCCCTCTGAGCAATAAGTAGCTCGCTGTCCGGCCGTCCGGTAACTGTCCGGACCAAGCCCAAGTCGTCGACGGCGCGCACTGTTCCCGCGCGCCTCAAGGAGTTGTCAGCAACAGCAGGGGCCCAGTCGAAGCCTGCTGGGGCCAGGGTTATCCTAAAGGGAACTCGAGCCCCGGTATGAAGGCTTGAAGGCACGGGGTGGGTCTTTTAGTCAGTAAGAGTCTGACACTATCTCCCGCTCCGCCCAAGAGCGGGGGTTGTAATTGGATGATTTTCCCCACCAAAAAAAAAAGAAAAATCCTACTATATCCTTTGAAGAATAAAAGCGTGATGTATAATGTTACCTTTTGATCAGACTTGATACAAAAGAGAATTCCCTACCCTCTGATTTAATTAATTTAATAATTCGAATTTGAGTAGGTGTTCGTAAGGAGGAGTAATTTCATGATTTCCCAAGCAAATAAAAAAGTAATGCGACGGGTTATCCATAATAACATCAATTCACAGCAGCTAACGTTTGTTTGACAATATGTACATCAGTGTACAATACTTTGTTCTAACTTACTTAATCATCGAATAGGTTTAGAGCAAATTGTCGCACACTTATGTCTTAAATTGCATAAGTTAGGATATTTTAGAAAATGTGAAAGTGTATATATTGTATATCCATCATGGCCACCACCATCGTTTCATTAACATAAATGTTGTAAAAACCATGGTACTAAATAAAAATATTGTAAGTATAACTATACTTACATTTTATTATTACTGTGGTTTTTACAACATTCATTAATTTCCATTCTATTATATTTCCATTCTATTATAATTTTAATTTCAATTAGAAATCACTGTGTTTTTGATATGTAATTTATTTGTATTTTTGTTTTATTCATTTAATTTTATTGTTTGTTTGTTTCTTGTGTTAACATTATTGCTATAATTTAATTTGTGTCATATTTTTTTGACATTTTGATTTTATGTAATTCAATGTTTTCTTGACACTGGAATATTATTAAATTATATTTCGGAGTCTGTAACGTTTACGATTCTTCTAAGTAAATAGCACCCACGCGCCTATGCACCTAATTTAGCGAAGCCCCGAGCCACACAATTGTATTTATGCTCCTTATTTTTTGGTTTCGATTTCACCAAACTACTATTTGTGTGCCGTGTGTTATACACACAGCACACAAACACGACGCCGATGTTACGTGTATAATTTAAATAAGTTTTGTTGTTATGTTAAGTATTAGTTTATTAATTTATAAGATTATTTTATGTATTTTTTCTATGGGCCTCCGATGCCTGAAAATAATGGGTTTTTATTATTATTATACATTTTCTTTTTTTAAGATCGAAAAGGATCTTGGCGAATCGGTACCGAAATAAAAGACATCAACGGGAGTCTTTTAATCTCATTCCCGTCATGTATGAGCTAGATATGATGAAGTAACTCTCGATATCATATTTTCTAAAAAAATAAATTACATGATATGAAACTTATGATATTTTATATATACTGTTCCCACATGTACCTACCATGTACAATGTACCTTTTACTTTTGCGTGAAGATAGCTGATATATGAGAGCGTACAAGAAAAGATGCACTACACGTATGGTGAAGCGCCACCGGTACACGGTGGACATCCCACCCATACGCACGAAACGTTTTGGGAACACGTTATTTAATAGTGCGTCATCATTGTGCCTAAAGCTAAGGAGTGGAATTCCCTGCCGTAGTGATAGCTACAACTAAAGGGTCTTCAAGTCAAAAGTCATGTTTTTTCTACTAATCTGTCTTTATTATATTATATTATTATATTATATTATTCCTCAACTATCACACAACGCCGTCTAGTCCCAAGCTAAGCAGAGCTTGTGTGGGTACTAGACAACTGATAAACATACTTACATATTTCTAAATACATACATATTACTAGCTGTCCCGGCAAACGTTGTTTTGCCATATAAATATTTTTTTTTTTTTTTTATCACTAAGTGGTACGAAAAATAGATGTTGGCTGATTCTCAGACCTACTCAATATGCTCACAAAGTTTCATGAGAATCGGTCAAGCCGTTTCGGAGGAGTACGGGAACGAACATTGTGACTCGAGAATTGTATATATAAGATCATTATAAGATAGATAAATTACACCCAGACACAGAACAAATGATTATGCTCATCACACAAACATTTGTCCTGGGTGGGAATCGAACCCACGACCTCCGGCATAGCAGTCAGGATCACTAACCAGTAGACCAACAGGCCAGTCAAGTCTTTACAGTTTATAGGAACACTCGGATTCCAAGTCTCCTTTTCAAGATTCTACACAATCTGTCTTGTATCTTCATACAATTTCTTACGCTCGCCATTGCCACGCATCGTCTAGATTATACGTCCCACCCATTCTTATATTATATCCAGCTGTTACTTCTACTACTCTTTCTCTGTTCATGTGATAGGGTTATAGAACTTACTTCCACCTAGCGTTCAAAATTTAAAATCGATTTCTTTTTTCAAAAATCAAATAAGAGAGCACTAACTATTTTTCAACTGCAATAATTTATATGAGAATATAGTTGTATATTATGTAACTATATATTTAATTCTGTCAATTTAATTGGTATCAGGCATATTGCTTAAGATGTTGATGTTTTATTTGTAGGTATAATTTTACTTGATATTTTAGTTAATATACTCTTCTTTTTCTGTTTTTACAGACTAATTTGTACATTTTCTTTTAATTGCTCTTGTAATGTATGTACAAAAATAATGAAATAAAGTCAGTCAGTACCTACCGCATTAAATGCAAATTCTGATGAACAGAACCCCATTGATTCCTTTTGGTATTGCAAACACGCCTAAGGGATTATACAAATCGGATACAACGTACGGTGATCACCAATCCGTCTATCCGTTTGTAATTACGTAAAATTTTGAAATTCGCTTGTGAATATTTGTTCAAAACGGCTTATTTATAGGCTTATTGTATTTAATGGAGTTTTCGTATTTAGGGTACGATCATACAAAATGTGTAGTCCTAGAAAGCAACGGGCAACTGAAGGAGAACCACACTTATGTTTTTGGTTAATGGTTTTGGTCATTAAAAGTTTGACTGTCGCTCGCTCCGCCCTAGAGCGAAATATGTCATTAGATGATTTCCCTCCTTAAAAAAGGCTACGTTACGTAACTAAAAGAATTTTGAAAATGCTAGATTACGTTTTTAAGAAATAAAATTATGCTCTGTTAGTTTTTCAGATTTAAAATTAAGCAAGAGATTATATCCAGAGATACGTTACAGTTCTAATAAGCCCAATCACATCTACATCTTAATGATTAAATATTGTAAACTATTAGCAAGAAATTGAATAAGGCAGACTAGAAAAGTAATTAATCCACAGCCATACTTTTAATTAGTCGTTAAAAAACTTCAGAAACAGGACAGTTTTTAATATCTAAAATAATTACGTATAAAGGTAATCCTCCTGAATCGCGATCACGGTGGCTAAAATTAGGCTGACCCCACATTAGGCGTGCGCGTTCTTCGGGCGTGTGAATAGTGCGGACGCCGTGTATGCACCGCGAGCGCGTTGCGTGAGCGTCGCGTTTTGTTGCCCTGCGGCGTGTGTGGAGAGTGCACGCGGCGTGTACGCGGCGCTCGCGTCGTTCTTACCCCTTCGCCCGCTATCCCCACCGCCCGCTATTGTTTCCAAAAAAGTTTTCTTCAGTGTTTACCGCCCTATACCGTGTGTGCAGCGTGTGATCCGCTGAACACACGTCACACGGCGACAACACGCGACGCTTACGCAGCGCACTCGCGGCGACCGCCTCGCTCTCACGTCCGAGGGACGCGCACGCCTAATGTGGGGGACGCCTTAGTAGAGATTAGCCAAGTACCCTCAGAGGATATAGTGCATAAGTGTGTGCACAAACACAGGTGCACTATCATTAGTTCCACTTCCTTAACACACATAGTGGAACGGCAGGCATCGGCATGTACAGACAGACAGACAAAAATTGTGAAAAATGTTATTTTGGTGTATGTACCGTATTCATCATTCATAAGCATGTAGTAAAAAGCAGTTACTTCAGTATTACAAACAGACACTCCAATTTTATTTATATGTATGTATATGTAGGTGTATAGATGAAATTCAAAGTACAGATTTGTAAAAAGGTGGCTAACTACAAATATGGCTAAAATCTTACCTAGTTATCAAAGAAAATATCGATACTGCTGTAGATAGCGTAGGCAACGAATGTAGAAGGAATTTTCACGCTAGAAGTATATTAGGCCGACGCCCACGTGTAACACACCTGTGGCCCAAGTCTGCTATTTTTATAAATTCGTCATTCCAACACGATCATATTGTCATTTTGCTAAAAGTTCGTAATCTGCTAATTCATAATGATCGATCATTGATCGGTCTAGAATTTTTTTTCCCGTTAACTCAGAAGTTTGATTTTTTACAGCTTCAAAGGACCACAGACTTGCATTTGGTTTAAATTTCAACTCGATACCTCCACGCGTTTCCGAGATAAAGAGTTTTGACAGACAGACGGACAACAAAGTGATCCTATAAGGGTTCCGTTTTCCCTTTTGAGGCACAGATCCCTAAAAAATGAGTAAAGTACCAAATTCTCTAGAGGAAGCCGGTCATCCTTAAGAGGCTGCTTTTCCACTCGCCTATCGTAAATATCGACCATGGTTTAAAAGCTTGTTACTTCATCTAACGCAATCCAATGTAATGTTTGACGAAAAGGCAACGCGAAAAAAGAGTGATAATACCTGAAAACTCTGTTGGCATTCAGTAATTCCGTGATGTATTCGAATTTTTTACAAAACTTGTTCCAGGAAATACGTGTTTTTTAAAACACTTAAAAGTTTTTGAAAACCTTGTCATTATTTAGAATCTCGATAAAATTTGCTAGGCTTGTATGTACTTTTTTAATTTTTGAGTAAATTATGAAGTGTCAAAGTTCATGCAAAATAGCAGATTTTCAGAGGTCTTAACTGGATTAGTTGTACAAATGTATAAATTGATTTCCAGAATAAATCGATTTCTAGATAATATCCACAAGATACTGTGTTTCCAAAATATCTGATGATAATAACGTCATAATCGCGTAAGAGCGGTTGCATGAAAAACAGTGAAAATGTATGTCGAGATGCATCCCCTTAATACCACGAAAAACACTCAATCCTAAGAAATAGCAACCCTTTTCACCTCTTTCATATAAATTCCAGATCCTATTGAAGAGACATTAAAACAGCTTACAAGGTTGTTTGACTTGACGAGAATACTTAATCGTTATTAATTTCTAATTACGTGTTGGTATGACAATAGATTCCGATGAACTTCACCTGGAAACGTCGGCAGAATTTCAATGTTGAACCTTACTATAGTACACTAGCTTTTGCCCGTGGCTTCAACCGCGTACGTATATAGGACACTCATGATAAACGACAAATAAATGATAAATGACATTTATTTTGTAAATAGGTTTTTAAACAACACTTTTACACGTCAATTTTTTTTTTGTCAATTTAAATTAGATAAAGCCGGTGTATATAAGTAGTTTTCTTTCGGTGAAACAAAATTTAAATGAATAGACAGATAGACATTACTTAAGTCAATAGTGAATAGGTTACTTCTAGGTAAGCGCACTCCATCGTCTACCACATTGCCGCTTTCCATCAGGTGAGATAGCGGTCAAGCGCGATCCTATCAACAATAAAATAAATAAATAATAATAATTTTAGCAATCGGACCAGTACTTTCAGAGATTACCTCCTACAAACATAAAATCAAACTTTCATCATCATCATTCCAGCCGATATACGTCCACTGCATATTACTCGTAGGCCTCCCCCAAGCGTCTCGCCACAGCGAACGTTCCTGTGCGTCTCGAATCCATGGATTTCCCGCAACCTTCACCAGGTCATCGGTCCACCTTGTAGGAGGCTTTCCAACGCTGCGTCTTCCGGTACGCGGTCGCCACTCCAGAACCTTTCGGCCCCAACGGCCATCTGTTCTGCGAACAATGTGCCCTGCCCATTGCCACTTAAGTTTGGCAATTCTTTATGCTATGTCGGCAACCTTAGTTCTCCTGCGGATATCTTCAAAAACAAACTTTACCTCTTTATAATATTAAGTGTAGACTACCTATGCCCTACGGTTTCCTCCACGTCTTTCGTTACACTTTCGCTCCCATGGGCCGTAGCGTAATTTTACAAATTGGACCAGTAGTTACTGAGCTTAGCGCGTTCAAACAAACATACTCTTCAGCTCTATAATCACACTAATATTGAAATTGATAGTTTGTGAGTGTGTATGTTTAAAGCGTGAAGATGCTTGAACGGCTGAACGGATTTGGCTGACCTTCATGACACGGGTAGACCATGTCCTGGCACATAATGTCCTGAAATAGCACATAATTTTGATCCATCTTTTTATCCAGTGTTGGGAGGCAAGTTGCGGAATACTGGACTAGACAACATTGCAGTGTCACGTAGATTGAAGGTAGAACCACACTGCACACACGTGTACCACACACGCCGATCTGTGCGCGACGGTCTCCATTCATTTTTACACGTTCAAACTAGACTTGTATAACTACATTGGATCCACGCCACGCGACGTCGTTCTACAAATCAGGCGCGGTCCACGTGTGCGTCGGTCTAATGTATTTCTAGCTTGAGCATTGCGTGTTGTGTTGGGGGACATTTGGTCCTCTAATATATTTAAGGCTTAAACGCAAACACAACCACTCAAAAATATCGTTTTCATTTCTCTAAATTCCTTGTAATTTAAATAGGACGTAAAAGTTTGGAATATGAACAGAATAGTACATTTAAAAAAACTGTTACTTCGCTGACATTTAGAATTTCATTTAAGTTTCAACGCGCACAGTGGTTTCGTGTATTACTGACAGGACAAAAATAAAATTGTATCAAGAAAAGTTGAGCTTAAAGGTTTTATGATGTCGCCTGTGAACGCTCAGTTTGCGAGGATTGTGAAATAAATTGATGCAGAAGGTTGACTTTGTACTTATAAAGTCAAAAATCAGGGCAATTAAATGGTAAAAAAATCTCACACTCGCAGCGCAGTGCGAGGACTGGCGCGAGTGCGGAAACGCGCGCGTTTTACTTGGCCACACTGCCAGCGCGGTGCGGGGACAGGGTTTCCGCTCGCCGCCCTCGTACTCACTATGGCCTCTTGTATGAGCGCGCGTCCCGCGTTGAGCAAACCGCGCCGCTTCCCGTGCTCGCGTGCGTACTATAGACAATCAAATTAAGTTCTTATGTTTGAGATTGCCGCGGCGTGCCTTCCCCGTACCCACCTTCCGTTCTGGCCGAACATAAAAGAGGACGTAAAGGCCAACAATTTACGTCTTTTGCCTAAAATTACGATGACAAATAATGTGATAGTAATAACCTACATACCCACGTGTGGCTGACATAATTACGTCTAGTTGAGAGACTTTCTTGAAGTTTTCTGCACCTTTTTTCATTGATATAAACTAGTACTTGACTGCGATCCCAATAATCAGTGATGGTAAGCAGTGATGCAATCGATGATGATGGAGCCCACTAGTTTATTAAGGCGTATAGTCCCTTGAACCATCTGACCGAAATTATGTGAACGCAACTCTCGCACTCGCCTAGGCGGCAGTACGCAAATCTGTGCATTTATTTGCGGCCAGCAGCGCCCGGAAAGCGCTTTAAATCCATTTTCTCTGCGAGATATTGATTGATTTACATATGCAATGTTCACTTTGAAGAATATTTAACCACCAATTTTTATGTGTAAAAATGTTTCTAAAGGTCCAAGCCGTTTCGAAGGAGTAGGGAAAAGTTGCGAAAAGTTGCGAAATTGCTAAATATATTTTTTTGACAAAAATATTAATTGCACGAAAAAATCAAATGTTGATATTATTGTTCATGAATCTATAATAAACATATATTTTTTTTCAAACCAATTGACCTAGCCGTTACGGAGGAGTAGGCCTCAGAAAATCACTGTTTTATGGCACTTTTCGGGCGCTAGGCCCTTAAGGACCTATTTAGCCTAGAAGACACCTAAATCATAATCGGGCGGGAAGACCACAGCAGCCAAATTATTCTAGTTCCTCGATGTACGCGACGAGGCAAAACGCTTAGTCCGGACCGTCAACAATGAAAGGGGACACTCGCCATACTTCGGGTTGTCCGATCCTAGAAAAGTGATGGCGGAATCAAGTCATGTACTTAAATAAATAAATAAATAAATGTACTTCCCGCGCACACTCCAAAATGGATGACAACTTTTTATTTTGTTTTTAAAATGTTAGTGACACGCCACGGATATGACCAACAGTCACGGTGAGGATATGAAATTTTGTCCAGCGTGAGATATTTTTAGAACACTTTGCTTCAAATAGTGTTTCAAAATGTAGTGCTTAGCTATTTCACTGCTTAGTAAAGTTTTCAGAAGCTTTGAAAGCCAACATTAAGTATGTATATTTTATTTTGTTCAGAAGGATATTTACTCCTCTGTGTGTCCATAATTTCTGGTGTAAATAACGACGAAATTTAACGCAACGGTACGTATGTATTAAAAATGTTATTATAAATTAGACATATTTTTATGATACTAAGGCACCTCATATAATAAGATACTGTTCAAGATTAATTTTGTAAAAAAAAAAATTATTAATATTTTTTTTTTAATCCCACCGAGGGGATTTTCTGAAAAGGATACCTGTGGTCCTAGAACGCAAAGGCTAACTGAAGGTCATAGGTGTGATTTAAGTCGGTAAATATCTGATATGACCTCTCGCCCCACCCTAGGCGGGAGTAGTCATTGAGTGATTTTCCACATAAAAAAATAATTATTACACAGTTTTTGTCGAAGCAAGTCCTACTATCCTTTCCTTTTATAAACTGCTAGCTTTTACCCGCGGCTTCACACGTACACATAAAATATAGCCCATGTCACTCAGGAATAAAGCAGCATTTTATCGGTGAAAAATTTTTAGTAATTTGACCAGTACTTTCAGAGATTACCTCCTACAAACAAAAAAAAAACTTTACCTCTTTATAATATAAAATGTAGATGATAGTTAAGTAGATGTTATTTTTTGTTTCTTTTACCTCGTACGGTTTGTGCATTTTTCCCGAATTAAGTTTGGAAAGTATTTCGCTTATAACAAACACTTTGTTTTCCACCAGACTGTGGATTTAACACATTTTAATGCTTTTAGGTACATTACTAATCGACAGCGATGCAGAGTAGTTTTTGACGCCATACTTTAGTTTACTTTTATTGGTTTCTTAGTTCGTAATGCTTTTTCAGTATTTGACAGCAAATATATCGAGACAGCTTTCTCGGCAAGCTCCGCTGAGGAAATCAATAATGGAATAAAATTCTCAACTCTATTTTAATAATATTTTTTTCTCATTACAAAAGTAATCATTTACATAGTATAAAAAAAATCTGTAACTAAACTAGGCTCTAGGCCTGTGTTTTAGGATACTAGATTCTATACTAATGCACCGACAACGTAGCGTAACCTAACAACTTTATAATATGAAGACTATATAATGTGTTTTATTTTAAAATAATAATTATAATGTCTTGATGTATATAGACAATTGATGGACAAAACTACACATATTTTATATCACAACATTCACCAGGAATCAATTTGCGAGTATTTATAGCAGCCACTGAAATACAAACGAAAAATTTCTGCCAAAAAAAAAATAATTGTTATTGACTACAAATATTATTACACAAAAATTTGTTTAGAATGATGCGGGTGATCGCTGTAGAATTCATACAATATAGCTACCTATCCTTTTCTCTCATGTTTTTTTTTCTCTCGTGGTGGGAAAATCATCTAATGACATCCCCCGTTCTTGGGCGGAGCGGGAGATAGTGTCAGACTATTACTGACTAAAAACCCACTCCTGTCCCTTCGTTGACTTCGTGCCGGGGCTTGAGCTATCTTTCGAATTAAAGCTGGCCTCAGTAGGCTTCGACCCGGCTGGGACCCTGCTGTTGCTGACAGCTCCTTGAGGCGCGTGGGAACAGTACGCGCCGTCGACGACTTGGCCTCGGCCCGGACAGTTACCGGACGGCCGGACAACGAGTTACCCATTGCTCGCTGTCCGCAAGCCCGCACCTACGGTGGCCGGAAATCGGAATCCCGGCGGCGGCTGAGGCGCTGTGAGCGCCGCCGTTGCTTGTTGCGGTCGGTCTCCTCCTTCGCTAGCATTGCTGCTTCGCAAAAGTCGGCGACCGCCTGCCACTCCTCCTCGCTCCGGACCATGACCTGTACCAAGGCCCGGCGCGAGAGATCGCCGCCGCCGCCGCCCTCACAAGGGCACGGCGATCTTTTCTCTCATGTTAAAGATGCACATTTTCATCCTGCTGTAATCCTAGTCCTACCTACCCATGCTATAAAAGACCTTAGTGTCTAGTCGAACTTTATTTTGTACAAAAACTAAACACGATCATAACCCCTCTTATCTACGCTTTGATTAAATACATATAGATATGGCTACCGCATGGCCACACATGAGACAGCACTATTCAACTTCAATGATGTCATTACGTTAACTTTTCCTTTAATATGACCACTGAAATACACTAAAAACTCAACTATTGGAGTCTATTTCTCGTACATACACTAAAACCTTATCTTTAATGGCCAATATTATTCTAAAAACGTAAAAATTGACTCGAGTTGACCTCTCAGTGACAGTAACAGGCCTTTGTTTGGTTCACTTTTGAAAGTGAGCCGAGCAAAAAACCGTCACGCCAAATGAGACAGAGCATGCTATGTTTTGTCTCAATTTTCTTACATGTTTAAAAAGAAAAAGAAAGAAAGAAAAAACGTTTATTTCGTAAACAGGGTTATTTGTATAACACTAACAACCTTTCAGGACTGTATAACTTACATCATAAACAACAACTTTTGTTCTATGACTTGTTACAAAACATAATATCTACATTTACCAAAAACAAACCTTCAAAATTTCGTTGTTCTAACTAACTAACACATTTCAACTCTGTATTTTGCCGTATCTACTTACGCCTCCCAAGCACTGGTCTCGTAGTAATAGTAAGCAGGCTTTCGAAACATTGTCATCACATTTAGCAAGCATTCGCACTATTTCCGTGTACTCGACATTAGAATATTTATACACCATCTTAAAAAGAAAATTACGTCCGGCACTGCTGGATTTCGCTACAAGAACATATGACTCGACGCGAGCGCATCAAATAAAGACCGACGGACTAATGAGGAACTGGGGGATGCCCGTAAATAGGTCAAGTTTTTGTTCAACTACCCTCCGCTATTGTACTATATTGCTTCGCATAGACTTCGTAATATTTAGAATGTTCAATTTAAATATTTTTATTTTTGTATGAAAATCTGATGAACTAAAATATGTCAATTTTTTAAAAGTCATAGAACAAAAGATGTTGTTTATGATGTTAGTAACGTAGTCCTCAGAGATTGCCAGTGTTTTACAAATAACCCTGTCTAAGCTTCTCACTTCCGTACTTCCCTTTTTTTTTTAAGCTATTGCATAGCTTCTATCGCGGGCCTTGAGCGTGGAGACCGAATCCAGAAATTCCGTAACGAAAATAACCTAACACCCCCCACTCATTTGTTTTTTGAGCGTGGTGACCGATAAGAAAACAAATGAGTGAACAATCAATCAAAATACAATTCAATGTGTGAAAGTGTAACTTCAATTAATATCAAAGAAAAAAAAACAAAGGAAAAAAATACTGCATAAAAAATAAAATAAATAAATAAGTATAATTGCATAAGTTGATAAAAATGCCATGCAATAGCTTTACCGCGGCAGTCCCCGAGTGCCACACGTCTTTTTTTAACTTCCCTGTAGTCTCATGGCTCTATCTAGAGGTATATAATCTAAGTACCTATGTTTACATTGTGTGTCAACAAGCGTGGGGTCGCAAACAGTTGGTTGCGTGCGTCACCCAATAGGTACCTAATTGGCAGCTCATTGATTGAGCGCTAACCAAAACAATTTGTAAGTGGGTACAGTCCCTGTGAAAATAAGTTCGTCACCAGTTCAAACCTTACGTTTAATTCTTTTTTCTCTATTTATGATATAATCTGATTTACAGACACTCGGTCAGTAAATCAGATAATAGTAATGTAAAAATACTAACGGTCTAGCAGGATGTTTCCCTGTGGTTTATGTTTGTACAATATTTTATAGATACTAAACAAAAAATAACATCAAAAATAAATCCGTTTTTAAAAATAGCATAAAAATTGGGAATAAAATAAAGCAGCAATAGTATGAGAAAGAATGGAGACGTGGTGGAAACATCTCGCTATCTCTTTAATATATACATAAACTATTCACGGTGACGATGACGTCATATTTCAGTTTTTGCATGTTTTTTTTTATATTTAACAGTTTCTTCTTCCACTATTATTGAAAAGTTTCCAACTTCTTTAATTTTGATCGGATTTTGGATAACTAATGTTTTAAACAAATATAAAAAAGAATGTGTTAACTACCCAGTCTTATCTCATTCTTTTATATTATTTGTTTAAAAATGTAATTTATCTAAAATCCGTCTTCTTTACGCTGCCCGCCCACGTCAGACTTTTTGTAGGACAGATAATCGGGCCGATTTTGTATATTTGTAACATTGTTCTGTTTTTTGACCGACTTTTTATAGGACGTGTGCGTTGCACTATTGCTATCACTTTGTTCTATTTTTCTCCTACAAAAAATCGGTCACCGATTATCAGACGTGGGCGAGCAGCCTAAGTTCGATATCAACTGGGCATTGTTTACTTTATAGTGTCCGACCGAAACTGGTTTTTCAACCGAAACTTCTGAAACCGAATTTCGGCAACAGTCTAAGTTTCTGCCGAAACCGGAACCGAAACTTCCTTACAAGGATCATGTTTTGAGGGAAAAATAAAGAAAATGTTATTATAATCAGTCAGTTCCAATTTTTTTTTAATTCATTTTAAATTTATGGACTATCATGAATTTTACTGCACTCGATTTTAATTTTGAAGTAGGTAAAACTATGTAACTACAAACATAAGCCGGTCACGACATGATTAGGCACGTGGACACGGCAAAATGTCTTCGTTGTTTACTCGCTTGGAAGGAATTTAACCTACTGAACGTGATCAATTCCTCATCATCATCATCATCATTTCAGCCGATAGACGTCCACTGTTGGACATAGGCCTCCCCCAAGCGTCGCCACAACGAATGATCATGTGCGTCCCGCATCCATCGGATTCCCGCTACCTTCACCAGGTCGTCACTCCACCTTGTCGGAGGCCTTCCAACGCTGCGTCTTCCGGTACGCGGTCGCCACTCCAGAACCTTTCGGCCCCAACGACGCAGTTTCGGTTTCGGTCGTAGTTTCGGCAGGTTTGCCACCGAATCCGAAACTAAACAAACACCCGTTTTTTTGCCGAAACTCGACTGAAATCGATACCGAAACTGAACATTTGGTCGGACACTATTACTTTATTTTGACTTATTGTTTCATATATTAAATCTATTTTCGGTAAACATATCATAACTTTTGAAGTTGAAAATGGCTTGACAAAAAATATTTTGAAAACTGACGAAGGTATAAAGGACTCGACTGTAGTCAGTATGTGCGGTGATCTGTATTCCTTTGTTCACCTACTCTAGCTAGCTCAAAAGGGCTTAGACGTTACCCAGGGTATACGCGCAGTGACTAAGGCGGATGCGGGCATGGCGCGATTTTTGTAGCTGGCAGTAGAGGCTAGCTTTCGACGATTGCTCGCCAGCCACGTCGCGCAAGGAACCTGTACTTCAGGCCATGGTCTGGAGTGAGGAGAACTGGCAGGCTATCGCGTCTTCCTACGAAGCAGTAATGCTAGCAAAGGCGGCCGCACGCGCTAGGGAACGGATTTCACGCCCCAGCCGCCGGGATCCCGATCCCGATTTCCAAGCAAACTATTATCGGGCTTGCGGACGGCGAGTAATGGGCAGCTCGCCGTCCGACCATCTGGTAACCGTCCAGACCAAGCTCAAGTCATCGACGGTGCGTAGTGTTCCACGCACGCCTTAGAGAAATGCCAGCAAATTCGTTGGGGTCCAGCAGGGTCGAAGCCAACTGGTGCCATAAATTGCGCGAAATATAACCCACAGGAGTGGGTTTTTATTCAGTAAGTCTGACACAATCTCCCGCTCTGCCCAAAAGCGGGGATGTTACCTATTAGATGATTACTGGGGCCAGGGTTATCCGAAAGGGCGCTCGAGCCCCGTTATGAAGGCTTGAAAGAACGGGATGGGTTTTTTAGTCAGTAAGAGTCTGACACTATCTCCCGCTCCGCCCAAGAGCGGGGGTTGTCATAAGATGATTTTCCCATCGAAAAAAAAAAACCTATTAGATGATTTTCCCACCGGAAAAAGACCCCCCCTAGGCCTTGGAACGAAGACAAAGAAGGATCTGGAATGGGTTTTAGTCAGTAAAAGTCTGACACGCACTCTCGCTTCGCCGGAGATATCCTTAGATGATTACCCACCTAAAAAATATAATATGATTTTTTTTTTTTATGTTGGGAAAATCATCAATGACAACCCCCGCTCATGGGCGGAGCGGGAGATAGTGTCAGATTCATACTGACTAAAAAACCCACCCCGTTCCTTCAAGCCTTCATACCGGGGCTCGAGCTATCTTTCGAAACTAACCCTGGCCCCGATAGGCTGGATTTGGGCTATTGGGCGCTCAGAGTGAGTTCGTTCATCGAGTTCACACCAAGACCAGGTGCTGCCGTGTACAATGAGGCTCAAGGGAGCCCCCTTTACTTCTCGTGAAAGATCTACACTAACAGGCGTTGTACAGAAGAGGTTTCGCAGTGGTCATTAGGGGGAACTGGACCTCCTTTTTGTACTGATAGTTATCATCATCACCATCATCATGATCTACCGTAGGCACGGGCTTACGGACAGTGAGCAATGGGTAGCTCGCTGTCCGACCGTCCGGTAACTGTCTGGACCGAGCCCAAGTCGTTGACGGCGCGTAATGCTCCCGCGCGCCTCAAGGAGTTGTCAGCAACAACAGGGGCCCAGCCGGGTCGAAGCCTACTGGGGCCAGGATTATCCGAAAGGGAAATCGAGCCCCGGTATGAAGGCTAGAAGGAATGGGGTGGGTTTTTAGTCAATAAGAGTCTGACACTATTTCCCGCTCTGCCCAAGAGCGGGGGTTGTCATCACCATAAAAAAACCATCATCATGAATTCAGCCGAAAGACGTCCACTTTTGGACATGGGCCTACCCAAGTGTCGCCACAACGACCGGTCCTGTGCGTCTCGTATCCATCTGATTCCTGCTACCCTCACCAGGTCATCGCTCCACCTTGTCGGAGGCCTTCCAACGCTACGTCTTCCGGTACGTAGTTGCTACTCCAGAACTTACTACTTACTGTTTACTGCTTATAGTGATCACTGGGGTGATTTTAGTGAGATAAAAATCCCACACTACTCGAAAGGCAACGAAGGAAGTTAGTAAAAGTCTACCACACCCTTTCGCTCCGCCCAAGAGCGGGAGATGTCATTGGATGATTTTCCCACAGTAAAACACACTCTCCGGATTAAAACAACTATCTCGAACTTGCCCGCTTAAGCTTCTCACGCTACCCGAGGCGTTATGCTAACCTAGCGTTGGCTTGGTTTATTATTGGATAAGTGACCGTTCTATGCATTGTCGATACCTTGTCTAGAAAAGGATCTAGATGAATAATTTTTTGAGGTAATATTTTTCGATAACTCGTTAGTTAGTAACGGATCGTTACTAACTAACTCGAGTTATTAGATCCGTTACTAAATAAGTTCTAGATAACATCTTTTAATAGACCCCCAAGTAACATATATAAAATTTAGCTTTTATACTATAACGAATTAACGAAAGTGTATTTTGAGGTAGCCGAAACAGAGAGTAAAGTCCCGCAAACCTCCATTAAAAAGGGAGGATCCTCCGGCCAGACAGGTGTTATAGTCTGGTTGGCAACTGCCCGGTAGATGATTTCGAGCTGTTCTATATGTTCCAATCGCGCGTAGAACTTTGATTGCGCGATGCAGGATTAGTTCATATGTGACGACATAGATGTCAAAGTCAAAGTCAAAGTCAAAACTTTATTGCAGAACACAGTACAATAAATAATACATTTCTGGATGTCATTTGAATGATCTAGTTAATTTTCGCTACATATAATTATAGGTAATTTAATAATATCAAAGTTTAGAGTTGTCTGGAAGGGGGTAGCAACCGTCATAAGTGTCTGACAATGGATGACGAGATTTCTAAAGCTATCCCGAAGAAAATATAAAAAAATGAGCTTTAACGAAAGTAAGGTAGGACTATTTTATATACACCTTAACTGCCTGTTATCTGCCCAAGTAACCACAACCCAAACTCTATAGTCGCTGGTCGTTCTTACCAGTTTAAGGGACATGCACAGAAAAACTTTTAGCTTTTATAAAATAACGAAGGTCTGGCCGTCGTGGGCTCTTGAGCTATAAGAGAATTGTGAAAACTACAATTTTCCTTAAAAAGGACAGTCAAGATAGTGTTTTGTTATTGTACTTTTAAGGTAAGCTATGGGTAGCTCACTTAAGAATCCGTTGGATTGCATAAAAAGGGCACGATATTGAAAAAAAAAATCCAAGGAGTATCAAGTTGCCCAATTATTGTTTTAATAAGACCCTACGCTAATTACAACTAACATCAAACTAAAGTATGGCGTCAAAAAACTCTTTTTCAATACACTTGCTCAGAAAGTGACTGTCATTGCACTGTAGTTAGATATAAATATAATGGCCCTTGTTACTAAACTGTGACGTGTACTGTACCATTACGCACTAGTGCTATAATGTAGTTAAAACCTTGTTGTTCAAACTCTCCTCCGCCATAATTATGTTACATGTATCATAGCAGGATGGGCGGGGGTCGTCCCCCACGAGTCGCCGGTCAATCCCCGTTTATTCATTTCAGTGAGTATATTGAAAGGTAAATAAAAAAAAATATGAAAACAGATTTTTACCGCCACAAAAGTTTACTAGTTTTATAGTTATTTTCTTCACAAGTGTATTGAAAAACGTGAATTAAATACACGTGAGCAAATGATTACCGCTCTCGGCTCTTTTAAGACCCTCGCCATGGCTCGGGTCTAAATACCGCCTCGTCGGTAATCACTAACATTACACACTTATATCATAATGTACTATTACATCGCTGTCGACTGGTAATGTGCCCACTGGCGGCATTATCACGCGGTATAGCAATGCTTATCCTCTATCCAAAGTAAAAGCCAGCCCATGGGTCACGCGAAGTGTCAACTAGACGTTTCGACAAATCTTTATACAACTTGTGAGCAATCGGAGCTCACGATCCGAGAGTTTCAACCCCAAACGGTTCGAATATATAGTGTATTTTCAGTTAGTTAAGTATTTTTAAATGTAAATTATTCGTTTTTAACTTTACAATAATGCATTTTATATTTGTACATTATTGGAAAACATTAGGGGACTTCTGAATAAAATTGAAACCAAAACTGCTACTCTATTTATATCAGAACTTACAACATAAATGGCTGGTACTTCTAAAAGCTAATTTACTATCACAAAGGCTGTTGATTCGACACCTAAAGGCGAGAGTAACTCGATGGCTTGTCGCCTTGGTAAGTGCACTAGTGCCTTTATTTTAAATTTTCTCTTTCCTGTTATAATCCTTAAGAAAACTTATTTTTAGGGTTCCGTACCTCAAAAGGATAAAACGGAATCCTTATAGGATTACTTTGTTATCTGTCTGTCTGTCTGACAAGACCCTTTATCTCGGGAGCGCGTGGAGGTTTCCAGTTGAAATTAAAAAAATATACTCAAATCTACGATCCCTTGAAGCTGTGAAAAATCAAACTTCTAAACTAACGAAAAAAAAAGATACGGCCATTAATGTTGCAAAAAATGTGTATTATGACACTCACAAAGAAATCAAAATACTTAGGACACTTCCCGTTGACCCAGAATCATGAAATTTGGCATAAAGCAAGGTCTTATAGTACAAGTATAGGACTATATCTGAAAATAGTAAATTTGTTGTTACCTACGTAACAAAAAAAAAACTTTTTTGCGATTTGGAAAAATCTTCGAGACTCTATTCGGGAAATCACATAGTTAAGTTTGTACGGAACCCTCGGTGCGCAAGTGCGACTCGCACTTGCCCAGTATTTTTTTTAACAGTGAACAACGTATTTTTAAGTGGTTGCTACACTATGAAAAGCAGCTTTAATATTCTACGACTGAAGATGACTTGTCTAGGTACTAAGTTAGGTTTAGGTCACTTATTGAAATACATCTTTTGAGTAAAACTAGAAGTTTATCGTGATAGCCTAGTGGTTAAGGCACCTGCCTCTCATGCATAAGAATGCAGGTTTTAAACCGGGCAGTTTTTGTGTTTTTTCCTAGAACAACCTAACCTGATTTTTCTGAGGTAAAACACTTTCCTTACTTAAATGTATCTCGAAACAAACTCAAAATACTCGTACATTAACAATAAATAGAGAAAATGTTTCTTCCAATATTAAGGTAATTTTAGCTTTGTACTGATTTTATTTTATACTAACACTTTTGAGGACGTTAGTACGAGGAAATTAAAGTGTGAATTTTACAAATTAACTAATTTTACATTTTGGGGACGTCGGGAAAGAATGTATGAAAAAACATTTTGAGGAAATTGGGGAGATAGGACATCACTCAAAGAAACGAATTGCTTTAACTATTGCGTTTGACGGATTGATGATTACGTCTTTCTTACCAGAGACATAAGGTACAGACTTAATAAACACAAAAAACGTACGATGGAAACAGTAATAGAGTCGTTCCGTCTAAGCGTCGAGCTCTTTAAAAGATAAATGCGCCAGCTATTTCCAACAATGTCTGTAGATTTTTCCTTATTATAAGGACCCCGTCGGTAAACCGCAGTCAAACACCGATGGTAACCATTAAATTTAAAACATGATCATAATAAAGAATAATGTTAACAGGGTTTTTATGAAAAACAAAAATTTCATTATTCATATTAAATTTTTAAATTGATACTTTTCAGGCAAAACTTTATTTATATCAGTTCGAGGGATTTCGTGGAATTAAAATGCAGGTCAATATTTGTAACGGTTAAGTACATAATATATTATTTAATGTTGTACGTTATGATTCATATTTTGATTTTTATCGTTCTCACTGAAGTAATAAATAATGTTAAACGTATAAGTGGAAATCGACGAAACAAACGACGACGATTCGTATGTACACATGTATGTGTGTATGTATGTGTGTGTGGTGATCTATGGCATCACATAAGAACTAATTCTCCGCGAAAACAGAACTGCCGGAAATTATACTTCGGGCAGTTGCCAACCAGACATAACACCCGTCTGGAGCACCCTCTCTTTTCAACGGAGGTTTGCGGGACTTGACTCTCTGTTCCGCATACCTCCAAACTGGTGATCTTCGACAAAGAACGTCAGTGGAGCCTTTGTGCAGCTACATGGCTAGTGCTGGTAGCTAAGTGGCTGCTACTGGTGCTGACTTGTAAGACTCTCTTACCAAATAAATTAATACACGAGTAATAATCTTAAAAATGTATTTATGAACAACTTTATATGGAACCAAAGAATGACATTGCGAGAAAAAGAGAACTACCCCATATATTTTTGTTAAATAAACAAAATTTACTGACCAGCAGATTTTTTCCTGATACAGCGTACTGGAACTATACAGTGAATGATTGAAGCATACCCAAGGCAAAAACACCTGTATTTTTAAAGTATTAATACTCTGAATGTTTAGTTGAGGTTTCATTTATTCAAATCACATTATTGAACAGCGGGTTATAATTAAGATCAGGCCCAGTTACAGCCGGAACCAACTGGGGTTCACTCCCAGCCCAGTACCGAGTAATAATGACAAATCATTTCAATGTCACAGAGCTAATTAAAACTTTGGAAATAAGGATTTTACAGATAAGTTTAAAGAGCAATAAATAATCAAGCGTTGTACAGTTTGCAAAACAAAAGGAGAATGCTCAAAAAAAATCATAAAAATAATGTTTGTCAATTAATCTGATCGTAGTGCCAATAGTGATAATGAGTTAAAAGCGCTCATAGAAAAGAACAACCGTACGGGTCGAAGTTCAAACTATGAAGTTAAGCTATCGACATTTTATTACATATCTCATACATCCAATGGATTTAGTTAATGCCACTTACTACTGATTTAATTACTTATTATTTTTCATTCATTTGCATAGATGAGATTATGTTTATTAGGGTTGGTTCAAAAATTACAACAACAACACACAACACACAATGCGAGATTAGCTACTACAAACGTTGACAGAATATATCGGCTACACCGTTCCCAAACAACTAAAAGAAAAATGACTCCAATATCCTGTTACAAATTATCCTAGAAGACACCGTTCCACAGATGTCAATATTTCTATTTCACACAGCCTTTCTTTTTAAATGTGAGCGGCCCGTATAATACAACGAGGTGTGGCTCTATTTTCTTGGTCTCTAGTGTAACACTGTTGAATTGGGGTTGACGGAATAAAAGTATTATCGTTACGTTGGCGACACGTCTTTATGTGTGGTATCATGCTTGACTGTGTGGGCAATGTGGGCATTACGGTTTAGTTTACAATCAAGGTTCACTTTTTGATACAAGGTAAAGTACGTTCTTTTAGAGGTTGGAATTGAGTGAAAGTCGCGTAAATCTCCGTTAAAAGTGAAGGATCTTCCAATCAGATGGGTGTTGTGTCTGGTCTGGGTAACTGCCCGATAGCTGACTTTACTGAATATGTTCTTTTTTTGACTGAATATGTTCTAAATTTGGTGGAAAACTCTGTTACAACGATGCTGGATAGTTAGTGACTTAAATGTTGCTACACACTTTTAGATATAAGGATAAGAAAAGATGAGCAGAATTAAAAAGTTTATTTATGTATGCGGCTAGCTGCAGCTAAGAAATTGGTTGTCATTTTTCGTTATCAAATGTTTCTGAATTTTTTTTCTTTAGCTTTCACCTCACTACATTACCATATTTCCCATGACCTGTTAAACAGATTAAAAAAAAAACGAATTTGAAATGTTTACTTCTCATACAATGGTGGAATATAGCTGTGGCTATGACTACGAGGAAGAGAGAGATCACAAATTATCTGGATGACAAACGTTCGCAAGGACTTGCAAATGATTAGCCTTACGATGACGATACTTATCAGCGAAATAAATGGCGCCAAATTATTATAAACCTGGGCAAGTGCGAATCAGACTCGCACGCTAAGGGTTCCGTATAAACTAACTAATGTTTCAAGTTCAATTCCCAAATCGAATAAAAAAAAGTACATATGTTTTTTGTGACGTAGCCACAACTTTATAGTTTTTAGATTTATACCTGCACTTGTGTTATAAGACCTTTGTTCATGCGAAATTTCAGGGTTCTAGGTCAACAGAAAGTACCCCATGAATTTTGATTCCCTTGAGAGTGTCGAGATGTACGTTTTTTGCGATATTAACAGCCGTGTCTTTTTTAACTTAGAAGTTTGATTTTTTCTCAGCTTCAAGGGACCACAGACCTGATTTTTTTTATTATTTTAACTCGATACCTTCATGTTTTCCTGAAATAAGGGGTCTTGACAGACAGACAGACAGACGGAGAACAAAGTGAAAGTGAGTGTGTGTGTGTGAGTGTGAGTGTCTTATAAGTTTTCCGTTTTTTCCTTTTTGAGGTACGGAACACTAAAAACATAATAAAACTATAAATTGATAATCTGCATAATGTGTTACAATTTTACTATGCTTTCAAGCGCAAAATTTTCCGAGCACTCATTATTAAAGTCACAACATTCAGTATTTTATGAGCTTCTTAGAGTTTTCTTATAATGCAGTGGAAAATTTAAGTTAAAAAGTTAAGTAAGGAAGTTACTTTCTTTGGATACAGCAAGTAAGTTTGTGGTAAATAGTTTAAGCCTCTTTTTTCTTTAAGCGCTATGCTAATCTGATGTTTAATGCACCGTTCTTTATTTGTTTATGAAATAATGGTCTGTATTCAATAAGAAATTATCTTTCCAGCAGAAAGACGTCTACGACTGGATACAGGCCTTCTTGATGTGCCCATTAAAAACTCCGTAAAAACATTCCCTGTTCCGACTGTGAACAGTTTTGGAGGGATGACATCTCCCTGCCTTAAATTCCCCATTAAGACCACAGGTTCCTAAGTGTGGTCCTTAATTCAGATTGACATGTTTTCATATAAAACTACAGCACTTCGATGTAAGTACCAATAATGAAATTGGCACCGTTAGAAAGACTGCACATCTGAAGTCTCGATTAAAACAAAGGCTTCTTCTTCACAAATTCTAAAAGAGAAGCATTATATATTCTGTAATGGCTAGGCTTATGCAGAACAGAACTACGCAGACCTAAGGGGGAGGGAGAAAATTGTATTTTCACAGTACACAAGTTTTCTAATGCCAAACTTTCTTCTTTCTTTATTCTTTATTGTACGCAAAAATTAAGAACTAACTCACTTACTTTTAACTTTCTTTAGCCTATGGTTCGTCTCACATTGAAGACGTCCGCACTCAGTTCATAAGGGCTTATTAGACTAAGCTAATAGTATTCCTTCAGCATCACGAACGTCAGCGTATAGCCCTGATCAACTGCAACCGACGTCAAGCAAGTTAGAATCTATGATCCTCCGGTACGTGGTCGTCACTTTAGAATCTTTCAGCTCCATCAACCATCTGTTCTGCGAGCAATGTACTTGCCCACTGTCACTTAAGTTTGGCAATTCTTCGGGCTATGTCAGTAACTTTGGTTCTCCTGCGATACCTACAGTTACTGTAAGCCATACTACCAATATTTCTATAACAAGCTCCCAATGATTGTTCTATCTGCCCTGACTAACCGTTTTATACTTAACGTATAATGTAGGTATTTACCTACTCATCATCTTCCTGCCCTTTTCCTGTATTACTTGGGGTCGGCGCAATACATTTTTGTCTAATAACCCATCACGCTATTACCAACTCCCTTTTCTTTTATATTACTCCTCACACAATCCGTCCATCTTATCTTTGGCCTCCCTCTCCCTTTCCATCCATCCACATTTATACTTATAACTCTTTTAGTAACATGTGTTTCATCCCTCCTCTTCACATGACCATACCAAGACAAACGGTTAATGGAAAAGAAATTTTGAAAGTGGTCTTTCAAACTTTCTTTAATATAGACCTATTCATTGTCTTCACATCAAACATCCATCTCAAATTCTCAACTCCGCTACCATTGTGTGGACCGCCCGAAGGACACGATGGAGCATACGGTTGAGGTGTGATCCGCCTGGGCAGAGCACCGTATCCTCGCGGGTGCGATCGGCTTCAGCGATCTCTCGAGCCGGGTCTTGGTACAGGCCATGGTCCGGAGCGAGGAGTGGCAGGCGGTCACCTCCTTCTGTGAAGCAGTAATGCTAGCAAAAGAGAAGGATGCCCGCGTGAGGCAACGTTGCTCACGTCCCAGCCGCCGCCGGGATCTCGATTTTCGGCCACCGTAGGCGCTGGGTTGCGGACGGCGAGCAATGGGCAGCTCGCCATCCGACCGTCCGGTAACCGTCCGGACCGAGCCCAAGACGTCAACGGCGCGTAGTGTGCCACGTGTGCCTCAAGGAGTTGTCAGCAAACCGTAAGGGTCAGCAGGGCCGAAGCCTACTAGGGCCAAGGATTTGTTTCTGAAAGAAAGATTCGGCCCCGGTATGAAAGGCTCCGCCCAAAAGCGGGGGATGTCATTGGATGATTTTCCCACCCCAAAAAAAAATCTCCGCTACCATTTCAACTTTTTTAGGTACATACCTACTAACACCACTCTATCCCACACATTTTGTTAATAAGGAAATACGTAACGTTTAGGGACTCAGGGATCTGTTACCTACCAATTCACTTAACCAAAACAAAAAAACAGACAGCTCTTCAAAGACAAAACTAAGTTTTTTATTAAAAACAAACAAATGCCGTTTCCTGTAAGTAAGTTTCATCTCTTTAAGAGGCTTCTAACTATTTTCAAAGCCTACCCATGTTACTTCTCAAGGGTAAAAGGGTAATCGGGTATCCATGAATATTTCGAAAGTGTCCTTTTAAGGGTTCTGCACAAACAAAAGAACTTGCGTTATGTATTATACTTGATATTGGTTACTCCCTTAAGTCAGGTGTAGACTGGAGTAACGTAACATGCAATGTAACACGCAATGAAAGAATTTGCCGTCCACATTGCCGCAATGTATCAAGCAATGTGACAGGATACCCTTAAGGTACGTTGAACTACACTGCACACACGTGTGACACACACGCCGATCTAGGCGCGTCGGTCTCTATACATTTTATATGGAAACTAGACTTGTAGAGCTACACTTGATACACGCCACGCGACGTCGTTCTACGTACAAATCAGGCGTCTTACACGTGTGCAACGAATGTAGTTCTAGCTTCAGTGTGGACACTTTGCTTGTGCGAACCGTGCACACTACACGCGCGAACAAAGCATTTCAACTATGCGTCCACATATATGAAATGCTAATTTCGTGTTACGTTACAGCAGTCTGCACCCGACTTTAGGCTGAAAACTGTCACTAAGATAGCTTGCTTAGCAACGAGTTTGTACATATTTGTGAACGCTCACACACGATATAGCAGAATTACCTAGTTTGGGGATCACAAACATGTGATCTCGTAATGATTCACTCAAAAAGTTTCAAAGTTTACAAAAAACCCCTGCCGCCACGGAGTGTGACTGTGTTTGGGTCTTTAAGCAAAGAGTGAATGGGTTACTTCTAGGCATAGTGCAGTCAAATTAGACCAAAAAATAGGGGTAAGATAATCGCTCTCAGAGGAATCAAAATTCAGTTTTGCTGAAAATGGCGAAAAACTGCATTTTGTGACTTTGACCTCGAGTTTTTTTTCCAGGTGTCGGATCAATGAAGACTTTTTAGGTTTCATTTATGATGATGTTTTGAACAATCCTACCTATTTTCAGCCGGTTGCGAATTTTTGTAACCTCGGATATCTAAATTGACCGGACTAGCAAGCGTGCTTGCTCTACCGTCGACCACATAATCGCTTGCCATCAGGTGAGAAAGTCAAGCAAAGCCCTATCAATAATAATAAAAATAAACCATCCAGAAACATCTATTCACTGGTATCCCTGTAAAATTATTTACTTCACAATCAAATTCAAAGAAATCCGTAACACAATCTTTTTTATTTATTTCCTTTACTAGGCTTCTCCTTTCGATTTCTGCTTCAAGTATATTGATATTCATGTCTCGTTTCATACAAATAATATCGTATGTTTTATTTACTCCTACCGGATTCTGCTGACGAACCCTTTTCGTGAACGAGGCATGATTTCCAAATATTGTTAGTTTATATAACTTTTGCCAACACATTATGATTGGGATCAGGAATTATCGGAGTAGCAACCTTATGGATTCCTAACATACAATCATTTATTTTTTAATGGTATATCATTCTTGATGCTTGGATGTAGGACGCACAGGATCGTGCATTGTGGCGACGCTTGGGGGAGGCCTATGTCCAACAATGGACGTCTGTCGGCTAAGATGATGATATCATTCTTTTCTCTTTCTAGGGAAGAGCAATAATGTCAGACTTTTACTAACTCAAACCAACTTGTGTCCTTCAGTTGCTTTTTGCGTTTCAGGACTATTATCCCTTTTTGAAATTCGGGCTTCGGCCTTCTCTTTGACCTGAGCTCTCTTTGAGGCGCTCGTGGAACACTACAAGTGGAAGACGACTCGGGCGCAGCTTGATAGGGATCGCCCTGTGACTCCCCGGGGTGTGTCTTGTGGTGGTGGCTGGGAACTGAACATGTTCGTTCCGTCACAGTGAACGAAAATCCATGTCATGACCATTTTTAAGCAATATCATATTAATTAGGTATACTTTCATACTGTTTTAAAGTCATCCGGTTATATCACTTATTTGTGCTGTAACAGAAATAAGTGACAAAAAGCCACATAACCACATGTCTGCACTATATCCGGAGCGAGGAGGAATGGCCGGCGGTCGCCTCCTCCTGCGAACCAGCAGTGCTAGTGAAGGAGGAGACCCCACGCGAGAGGGAGCGAACGTCCTCACGCCTCAGCTGCCGAGATTCTGACCCCGATTACCAGTCACGGTAGGCGCGGACGCCGAGCAATGGGTAGCTCGCCGTCCGACCGTCTGGTACTTAACCGGACCGAGCCCAGTCATCAACAGCGCGTAGTGCTCCTCATCAAGAGATGTCAGCAAACCGTAGGGGCTCAGCAAAGCCGATGCCTGCTAGCTAGGACCGCGGAGAATTTATGGAAAGGAAACCTGTACCTACTCCTAAAACGCAAGGGGTAACTAAAGGACACAGGTGTGGCTTTAGTCAGTAAAAAATTGACACGTCCTCCCCCTCTACCCAGAGCGGGAGACGTCATTAGATAATTAGCCTAAAAAAAACCTGTCTGCCATATTGCAGCGGAAAATTCCCAAACAACTCTCGCCTTGGGAGCAGCGAAAACGTGTTAGACGTGTTGTTCCTCCAGTCTGTTTGCCCTTTGTGTTCTAGGATCACAATAACTCTTTCAAAGATTCTCGCAGCTGCCAGTACTACCCTTAAAATATCTATTTTTAGTCTCATAATGGTATTTATTTGATTAATTTACCAATTCAGTCCATCCTAGTACTTCCAGATCATTACTAAAAGCGTTTTCATTTCACCTTGACAATTAAATACCAATTATATGCTTGGTCTAATTTACTTAGATTAGTTCGTAGCACTCCTTTTACGAGTATCTACTTCGGAAATTGTATCAATTATATTAATAGTAAAACTTTACTGCTGGTTTGGTTTCTTATTATCTTCATTATTTAACACCCACTTACTAAATTAAAGATATTTTCAACTTTTTACTATTTCATACTTTTTTAGGGTTCCGCACCTCAAAAGGAAAATACGGTACCCTTATAGGATCACTTTGTTGTTCGTCCGTCTGTCTGTCTGTCTGTCAAGACCCTTTATCTCGAGAACGCGTAGAGGTGTCAAGTTGAAATTAAAACCATATATTCAGGTCTGCTGTCCCTTTAAGCTGTGAAAAAATTAAACTTCTAAGTTAACGAATAAAAAAGATACGACCGTTTATGTCGCAAAAAAGCGTATATTTTGATACTATCAGGTTGAAGTTCATGGGGTACTTCCCGTTGACCCAGAATCTTGAAATCTGAAAACAGTAAATATAATAACATATTTACTGTTTTCAGACACAAAAAAAAATTGCAATTAGGAAAAATCTTCGAGACTCCGGTCGGTTCCAGTCTCTGTATGTTGTGATAGCCCACAGCTAAACCTAAATAGCATACAAGTTCTATAGTGAGGTGCCCATAGAACCATTTTTTTTAGCTACAGTGAAAGAAAAGAAAGAAAAAAATTTGCAAGGTCTCATTTTGGATGGGTGGGGTTAAGCAGCTGTTAGCGAGGTCTGGTTTTGGATGGGTGGGGTTAAGCAGCTTTTGCCAAGGTCTGGTTTTAGATGGATGGGGTTAAGCAGCTTTTGGTGAGGTCTGATTTTGGATGGGTGGGGTTAAGCAGCTGTTGGCGAGGTCTGGTTTTAGATTTTTTTTTTTATTTGTTATAAACTAGTACTTGACTGCGATCCCGCCTGATGGTAAGCAGTGATGCAATCGTTGATGGTGAGGCGCACTAGTTTATTAAGAGCCTATTCACTCTAGCCTTGAAGACACCCAAATTATAATCAGACGGGAAGACCGCAGCAGGCAAACTGTTCCAGTCCTTTGATGTACGCGGTATAAATGACGAGGCGAAACGCTTAGTCCGGACCGTAGGTGTTTCAACAACGTAAGGGTGGGTACTTGTCGTGCGTCGGTTTGTCCGATGGTAGAATTGAGATGGCGGAATCAAGTCATGCAATTCCTGCGCACACTCTCCAAAATGCAATCTGTAAAACACCGAAAGGCTGGCTACCCTAAGCCTGTGCTCAAGGCTTTGAAGATTGGACTTGACTAAATCTGGATCACCAATCAGCCTCTTCACACGCCCTTCCATCGAGTCCAAAGCTGCCAGGTGGCACTTTGCAGCACCAGCCCATATGTGGCTGCAGTACTCCACACACGATCGGACCTGTGCTTTGTATAGCACTAAAAGCTGTCCCGGTGTGAAGTACCGCCGGACTTTTGCAAGAACGCCTAGTTTCCTAGCAGCTACTTTGGCTTTGGACTCAATGAACAGCCCAAAATTGAGGTTAAGATGGGTGGGGTTAAGCAGCTGTTGGTGAGGTCTGTGTTTGGATGGGTGGGGTTAAGCAGCTGTTGGTGAGGTCTGTGTTTGGATGGGTGGGGTTAAGCAGCTGTTGGCGAGGTCTGGTTTTTGATGGGTGGGGTTAAGCAGCTGTTGGCGAGATCTATTGCATAAGTTGATAAAAATGCTATGCAATAGCTTTACCACGGCAGTCCCCGAGTGCCACACGTCTTTTTTTTCCTTTGTTTTTTTTTTTCTTTGATATTAATTGAAGTTACACTTTCACACATTGAATTGAATTTTGATTGATTGTTCACTCATTTGTTTTCTTATCGGTCACCACGCTCAAAAAACAAATGAGTGGGGACTGGGGGGGGTGTTAGGTTATTTTCGTTACGGAGTTTCTGGATTCGGTCTCCACGCTCAAGGCCCGCGATAGAAGCTATGCAATAGCTTAAAAGAATTTGTTTGTGTGCAAACACGTCTAGGATTCATTTATTTATTACGGTGTTCCAGTACCTATCTTCAGGCTTCAGCATCAGATCAGTTCGATGGCACCTTATAGCCAGAGCGCATCTAATGAGAGTTCTAATAAGCACTAACACGGGTAAGATACATTAATTTATTGCGGAGTATCAGTGCCTATCTTTCAGCTTCATCATCAATTCAGTTTGATGGTACAATTTTTATCAGCAAAAATTGCGAAGAATTTTCTAAATCAGATCACAAGTAATGGAATTTTGAAGAAACAAACATAGATTAAAATTAGAGTAAACGTATTGTACCTACACCAAAATAGTAACAATTTCACAGCAACTAACTGTCCCGCACACGGGCATCAAAAAAACGCCGATTCAAGCTTCATTTTGAGGCGGCTTTTATTGTAGCTCGTGTGCGGCGGTGCCACCACAAAAAAACGCTTGAAGCGGCTTCAAGCTTCACCGGACAAAAGAGGTGTCGCGCGCTTCAGCTGTTTTTTGCGGCCGCTTCTAGCTTTTTTTGTGGCCGCTTCTAGCGTTCTTTTGTGGCGGCGTTTTTTTAGGCCCGTGTTCGGAGATAGTTAAATCTATGGGAACGATAACGATCTTATCGCTAACAGTGACCTATCTACCAGATAACCTTAAGACAGACGATAAGATAAAGAGAAAGAAGGACATAGGTAGGAGTAAAAATTATCCTCCTCCTTCTTTCTTAGAAACCTATAAAAAGGTGCGGTAGCCATACTAACTAAATAATCATCAAAACCCCATCACAACGTCCAAACAACCATGTTTATTCGTCATAAATATCCCAGCACATCATGTGTAGATTAAACTGCCAACCAACAAGCCAAGGAACACATAACTGTACCTATGAACAGTACGTTATCGTACATTAACTGCTAGTTACTTGTGTTTAGACCATTAAATAGGAGAAACGGTATGAATAAGACAACGTATGGATTCGGTATGCATATGCTGATATGTTCGCTGATAAAAGCTCTTTAGAACGTTTAGTGGTACAGGGTATATTAGAGGACCAACGTTCTCGCGGTCAATTACCTACCAGATGAACAGACCTAGTCAAATCATTTTCTAAGTGTTCCCTCATTGGCACACGCAGTGCCACGAATAGAGAGAGATGGAGAAGTCTCGCAAAAGCTGCAACCAAACTACCACACGATCCATGACCACGACCACTCCGCTAGGAGTGTGTGACTAAGAAGAAGAAGAAGACACTGATATAGTTACCGTTACCCTGTTACGTGTTGAAACGACTTGAAACGCAAATGGGTATGAAAGAATACAGGTGGATTTTTTAATCAATGAAAATCTGATACCGCCTCTCGATCTACCAAGTAGCAAGTGCCATTTGATGACTTCCCACAAGGATACGGTCAATACGGTGATTTATATTTTTACCTCTACAACCCTTTTGGGGTCTTTCGGGCAGAAATAAAACCCTGAAATCCCAATGAAGACTCAATGACTCTTGTATACGAGCCAAAGAGGATTGTGCAAGTGAAAATGTATCACCGTAGCGGTACGAGGTAATTGCAACACCATATTGTCATGTATAAATAGTAATAGTGAATTATTCATATTTATTTGAAAAAGGACATGCCGTGCGGCGAGCAGGGCAGCTTCGGTAAGCGAGCTCGCGACGCCATGAGCGGTGTCTCGTGGAGTGCTTTAAGCATTTTCATACTTTTGATCTTACCGGCTCGCTGCCCCACATGTCCGACATGTCATCACCCTGCCCGCGTGGCGGATTATGGCCTATTCCCTCTCCTAGAGAGGAGGCCTGAGTCCTAGCAGTGGGAACATTAAAAAGGCTGATGATGATGAACTCGTAAAAAGGTATTCGATAGCTTATCTAATCCATACTCTAAGGTAGAAACCATTAAAGGGGTCCATTGAATAGCTCACAGAAATGGTTTCTTTCATTTTACGACATTAGTTGTCGGGTAAATGGCCAACATATTTCGTGTTAGGCGGATTACTTATGTTACATATTGAAGCGAAAAAATACTTTTCGATATTGTTGCTACTTTTTTAGTAATAAAACTATCAATGTACTAGTTTTTTGTTGAAAAAGGTCACACTAACATTATAAATGCGAAAATGCGTATATTGTGTGTGTGGGAGTGTTTTTGTTTGCTACTACTTCAAGCACAAATGACTGGTCGGATTTGGATGAAGTTTGGCACACGGATAGATCATTGCCATGAGATATATGTATGTGTATCTATTGAACAATTTTTTTTTTTATTATTCTTTATTGTTAAGGGGTTCTTATCCATACGGATACATCAATCCTATTGTACCTTAAAGTCTATTTACACACATAATCATAGACATACTCTTATATTATAAAATAGAAAGGGATTTACTGCCTTAATTTCGGTAAATACTAGTAATTACTAAATAAACTATAATACTTTTCTTTCTGACTTAGAGTAAGCCAATATATTTTGTATAAGTCTAACATCACATATATTAAAATTAAATTCCCGAGCCAGAGATTCCCTTACATCTTTGTTCCTAGCACATTCCATCAGCAAATGTTGTACATCTTCAATTTTATTGCATACCTCACAATTAGGCGATGCAGCCTCCCGCATTAAGAGTGCTAACTTTGCTGATGGAAAGTGACCGAAACGAAGCCTTAGGGTGAGTTGCAACATTTAACTATAACGATAACCAAACCAAAACCCGCCGTGAAACGGCCGCCTATTGGTCAATTCGACGATTTGACAACTGTTAATGGCTTTGTTATCGTTATAGTTAAATGGTGCAACTCACCCTTAGAGATTGAACAATGAGCCCATAATAAAATAAAGTTACGTAGAATAAACGAAAAACCACGATCGTCATTTGTCTGAAAAATATCACGTCACAAAAACAAATGACCTCATTCATAAATAAACAGCAATTTACTAAGCGTTCCATTTTTGAAAAGTTCTTTATTCGTTTTTATTTTCATACCACGCAGATCAGTTCAACGTCATTTCCGGAAATTCAAATGTCAAACGAATTCCCTAATTTTGGTTCCCCGTTGAATGTATAAGGCGGTTATTACACTGCCACGCATCACGCTGCATGATGCGTGTCAACGCACCTACGCACGTTCTCGCGGGAGTGCAGATCTGCATCATCGTGCGGGTTTTTTTACGCACACACGCGCGTAGGTGCTTTTTGAAAATTCACACAGGCACGCGCTCATTTCATACAAAATCACGCACGACACTACGAGACTCAGTGTGTCATACCTTGCGTGTCGCCCCTCACCCACGCGCGTGCTTTTTTCTCCGCATGTAGGCGCGTGATCTGCATGAATGCGCGTGGACGTAGTTTCGGTGTGTTGAACCGTGCGTGTTTTCTATACAAACGGAGACACTCAAGCAACGTTAAGACACGCATTCACGCGCTACGCTGCGTGGTGCTTGGCAGTGTGATAACCGCCTAAGGATCAATTTACATTACAATTAAGAATGTTCTTCCTAATGTATGATTTAGTATAATTGTCTAAATGTTACCCTGAGAACTATTAACTAATAGTACGGCAATTAAGATACCGGCGTTTCTGTAATTAGAGAACGAATTCGTAATGGCTGTCTCGCAGATTAAGTTGGTCATGTAATTATATTTAAATTTGACTTTCAGGTCAGGTACAGGACATTTCAACCTTTTTAATCATTACCTGAACAGCATTTCATTTAAAGTTTTTTTTTTCAGTTGGCCAATATGATTTTTACGTGATAGGTTTTTTTTAATTTGATTTCCGCTTTATAACCTTTTCACGCATCTTCTGGCTCACTCATTCCATACTCCCGCGGGTCGGAGTGTGATATTTAGCACATTTAGCGAAGAAGGCCTAAAAAAATCGACTATACAACACTAAACGATTTTTTAAGATTTATTTGCGCTTAGTTCGGATGATAACTGGACGGCCAGACGGTGAGCTACCGATTGCTCATCAACCGCAAGCCATGGCTGGTAGTCGGGGTCAGGGTTTCGGCGGATGTGAAGAGTCCGTGTCCTCACGCGGAGAGGTCGCTAACACCGATCGCCTCCACGAGAACAGGGCAGTGTCCCACCCAAGCGGGGCATACCTCCACCGTATGCTTCACCGTATGAGGATACGGTGAAGCATACGGTGGACGGACGTTTCTTCCGCCTGAATCCGATGCAGGAACTTACCATGTCCAATGAGGACAAGCGTCAAGCAGAAGGTGAGGACGCCACTCCAGCCACTCCTTAAAGAGGCTTCATACTGTAATGATTATAACACGCCCAAATATTAATCAAGGTACGAATCAGACCCATTAATATCCTGAAAAATAAAAAATGTTTTTTTTTTTTTCTGGTAGTTGTAAGTACTAACACTTAAACTACTAAGTACCCTTATTTATAGATTTTTTTTATATTCATTAAACAGCCAGCTGAAAAAAACCCTTATACTGTTCCAAAAGCCCATAAAACTTTCAGTCGTAAAAACGTAGGTATCTACCAAACGGAGGCTTTTACCATAATACGAGAGAGTCCACATTTACTCACTTGAAGCCATATCCTCCATTATAATTTTCATTACTAAACCCTCACAACGAAGGTGTAGCCAGTACTAAAACTAGATTTCTTAAAACACTAAGGTTCATGACTGGAAGCCAAATAAAAAAGATATAAACTAACTGAGGGGGCATTATGTCTACTTCGTGAAGACACTAGTCGTGGCTTTCATGCCAAGGCACAAAAAAGTCGCTGCTGTCAATCGCCTACACGAGGACTCGGCAGTGCTCCGCCCAAGCGGGGCTTACCTCCACCGTAAGCTTTACCGTATCCTCCGGATGTTTCTCCCACCTGAATCCGAATTATTTTTTTTTATATTCATTAAACAGTCAGTTGAAAAAATCTTTATCCTGTTCCAAAATCCTGTTCCAAATATCCTGTTCCAAAATCCTGTTCCAAATATCCTGTTCCAAAATCCTGTTCCAAATATCCTGTTCCAAAATCCTGTTCCAAATATCCTTTTCCAAAAATTTTTTTAAAATATCCTGGTCCAAAAGCCCATTCAAAATGATCTTTAAACGTAGGTATCTACCAAACGGAGACTTTTACGAGAGTCCACATTTACACCCACACTTGAAGCCATATCCTCCATTATAATTTTCATGATTAGACCCTCACAACGTAGGTGTAGCCAGTACTAAAACTAGATTTCATAAAACACTAAGGTTGATGACTGGAAGCCAAATAAAAATGATATAAAGTAACTCTGGGGGCGTTATGTCTACTTCGTGACGAGACTCTCTTGTTCTGGCTTCCATGCCAAGGCACAAATTGTTACCAAAATTGTTTGCACACATAAATATGTAAGTGAATACTGCTAATAAAATGCAGTTTTTATTGTTTAGCTAGGGAGTTTTGCTTTGGAGTTACTCAGGGTAAAAAAACTTTTAGTAAGAGTACCTACCCTAGTCAGGCGGTCATTTTTTTCATATAAGTAAACGTACTAGTATGGCTATCAATTCACTGTTTAAAGGTATGATTTCGAAACAAAAAAAGAATATTAATTTACTTTGTAATTGTCTAGCCCTGTATGGAAATAAAATTATAATAAAAATAGGTATTTACGTTGAAAGTTTCATTTATTAGTTAAGTAATTAACGCATCTTTATGCGAAAATAAATCATTTGTGAGGAAAGAAAATGGCAAGATAGTTACCATATTAAGACAGAATATTTGTTAAAAAAATCAAATAATTATATTTTGAGCAGCAGTTTTTTTTCTTACCTCTACACCCAAAGATATATTTATAAAACTTCACGCTCTCTTTGCGTTATATATCCTTGTATGTGTCATGCATTGAGTATGTATTCGCATGCGCACTAGATTAATATTGCTCACCACAGCGTTTTTAACTTTTGCACATACACACACATTTTAACCTCGCCTATCTTTTTCTGCTACTATATCAGTTATAATAGACATATTACTTTATTATTTCCTCTTGTTATTATGTTTAGACATACTTATAATTTTTAACTCCGAAGAAAACTAGTAAATTTCCTACGGGACAGGCCTTGTCCTAGTGCAGGAAGTCTTCGGAAAATATTATGTTAATTAATTAATGAAAGCAAAATATTATAGCAATACCCACACCCTGTAACCTTTTTTTTTTTTCTTTAATAAATATTATTATTATAATTACTCTTAAATTTGGAATCAAAAATGAAAAAAAAATATTAGGCTGTATTTGTAATCATAGCAAAAAAAATAATCTTGATAAATAGTTTCAATGTATTCAGAAACGTATTTCCCTAATAACGTAGGTGTTTCACCACCCACATCTATAATAATGTGGGTGGTGAAACACCCACCACACAATAAGCTTGTATTTATGACTAGCTTCTGCTAGCGGCTTCGTCTGCGTGAAAGTACATACGTTTCTCCATACAAATTTAAGACCAACGTTTTATGCCCTTAGGGGGTGAATTTCGGAAAATCCCCTCTTATTGCTTACCTATGTCATAAAAGGAAACCGTGTGCAAAATTTCATGCTCCTAGTTCCAGTAGTTTCGGCTGTGCGTTGATATGTCAGTCAGTCAAAGATTGCATCGCTACTTACCATCAGGTGGGATCGCAGTCAAGCACTAGTTTATATCAATTAAAAAAAAAATATTTAAAAAAATAAAAAAACCCAACTGCGTAAAAAATTACTATAAATAAAAACTGAAAAGAAAAATAAACAAGTTCAGTCCACAGTTCAGCAAAAGTCGGGACCCACATTAGATAGAATGATTTTAGTCTAGATTATATTAATGGGTCCCGACTGTTGCTAAACTGTGGACTGAACTTGTTTTATTTTTCTTTTCAGTTTTTATTTAAAGTAATTGTTTACGCGGTCGGGTTTTTTTATTTTTTTTAAATAATTTTTTTATTGTCCACTTTTTAGTTACTATTATAATATCACTATTTATTCACTGTATTTTAGACGTAAAATCACTACAAAGTTCAAAAACCGACCGAGGCATTCGCCTCAGCACAAAATAAATAACATAGATTTCCTGTTGTACTTTTTTTTAATATGGTCATGACATACCATTTTGAAATTCTAATGAAGGCCCTTTAATTTGACACCCATATTGCAGTATTAAAAAAAAAAGTTTTTTTTTTTACTCTAACATATAGCATTTCACAGTCGATATGTTAATTTTTTTAACGTCACCTATCTAAGAACACTTGGGTTATCAAGACGAATCTAACGATATGTTAATTATAAAAATCTGTTCAGCGGTTTGGAAGATATGAGGTAATAAAGAATATTACATACATACAAACATACAAGATACGCGCGAAAAACATAACCCTTCTTGCAGTCGGGTAAAAAAAAAGTCACTTTCTCCTTTCATACAGGGTTATTTGTAAAACACTAACCACCTTGCAGGACTGTATTTCTAACATCTTACACAACAACTTTTCTTCTGTGACTTTTTACAAAACATAATACATTTAACAAAAACAAACCTTCAAGATTTCTTCGGTCTATCTAACACATTTCAACTCTATTTTGCTATGGCTACGTCTGTATGATGCGACGCAAGCGCATCAAGCACCCCCGCCGCCCGATCGGTGCTCCCCTCTGCTATTGTACTATCGTTTCCTTCGCATAGACTTCGTAACATTGAGAACGTTCAATTTAAATGTTTTTATTTTTCTTTGAAAATCTGATGAAATAAAATGTGATAAATTTTAAAAGTCATACAAGGAAAGTTGTTGTTTATGATGCTAGTGGTAATAGTCCTGAGAGGTAAGTAGCCAGTGCTTTACAAATCACCCTGTATATAGATAATTTTTGCGTGGGTATGCTCTACTCATACTTGTAGGTGGGCGATAATATCCATTTACATTGATGAGATACAACAAATTAGTGAGAGTTACCTTTGACATGTTACCTTTGACCTCACAGAGAAATAAAAGTAGCGAAAATACACTTGAATTATAAATATTCGTGATAATTTTAATATCATCGCCACCTACGCAAATATCGACTATAGCGTCGCGTATTTTAAGTTAACTGTTAAGAGGGTATTATTTAAAAAGGTCTTGCAAAAAATACCTATTTAAAGGAATGGAACATGAACTTTGTCCTGTATAGATAGCATATTCCTAGACCTTTGACCCACGCGGCCAGTGGGTGAGATATACGCAGCAAACTTACAGAGCTCTTTTTTAGATCACATCTTTTCCGTCTAAAACCACTCCGGAGTCTCATTCATTCCCAGTCGTAGAAAATTGGTCATGAAAGTTATGATTTTTGTAAGAACGTTATTCGAATTATATCAAAAATTCTACGTAAAGTAATAGTTTATACCAAGGGACATACTCCCATGAGGGATATTAAATTTTAATACCATTATGTACTATTCTAAGACATGATAATTACCCATGTACCAAGTTTGATCGAAATCCATTCCGCCGTTTGAATGTGAAGAAATAATAAACAGACACACGCTCACAAACTTTCGTCTTGATACTGTGATGTGATTGGTGTGATATAATTAATCTTTTCTCAACAATTGTTAACCAATTATGACGTGGAACACGTGGCACCTCAAGACCAGGAAAGCCGACCCCGAGTAACGGGAAGTGGCGAGGTGAAACAGGAAAATTTGTGTCAAATAAACGAAAATATACCTTATATTGACATAACATACAACGTTTTTTTCTATGACATAAACTAATATGATTTATAATCACAGAGGTCGTTCGCCCACATTACGTCAAAGACAGAAATTAAATTCCCATGTGGTTATATCGGGTATTTTGGTAAACATCTAATATCGGGTTTTGATTAAGTCCGAAAATAGTCTGCAATCCTAATGAAAGCCAAAGTCACTCACTCCGAAATAATGAAATAGTTTTTATTTAACATTTTTTGAAGCTTTTCTGGAAACTGTATCTCAGTATACATTAATACAAATAAAGAAATCTTTTGTTTTTTTTTTAAACTTTAAATCCACCATAAATGCTCTTTGGGGGCTAGAATCCGGACGAGTATCAAGATCATTCTAAAAACAGTCGCGGAAATAAACAAGTTTTCAATGCAAATATATTTTTCATAGCAAACTTTTATAGCGAGGTATATAACTATAAAATTAATACTCGTCAAGACCATTTCAAAAAGCTCCAACACGAGAATTATCTTATTGCACTTATTCCCGAGTTCCTACGGCTATCTTCCAGCTCCATCATCAGACCCTGATTGCCATCTAGCACCAAAGTACCCGATGAACCATACGAGCCTGAATTCGATGAGGTAGTGCCGTTTAATTCATCTTCAGCTGTACCATCAGATTTAATTACCGAGTTGCAAAATTTCAGCTCAATCGGTAACCGAAGTGAATCAAATTTAATTTGCGGGATTTTATTAAAGACAAACAATCATCGAGACAGGTGAAACTAAAATAATAAAAGCTTTTAAAAATATATATAAAAGCTTATAAAAAAATAAAAGCTTGTGAAAAAAGATATTCAGAGTATAGTATAGAAAGGGTCCACCTCATCATTTTGCAGTGTACCATATTCAGTAATTTACCCTCTACGTTGCCACGGTAACGCATGAAAATATGATTACCTCTCACTACATTAATTATGGTAGACAGTGGGGGAGCGATAATAATGTTCTGAGGTTCCCGGATGTTGAAGATAATGATGACGTATTGCGTTTTTAAATGATATAACTGCGTATCGTAAGGCACGTGGTAATTTTATTATATTTTTTTTAAGTATGAAATTACCAAATAAATATTCCCGCTTTGGTTGAAGCGAGAGATAGTAATAGACTTTTTGCGATTAAAACCCACAGTGCTCACAATGTTCTTTTAACTGCTCTTTGTGAGGGCCACGGTAACTCTTTCTAATAATTCGGCAACCGTGACCGAAATTTTATCGTTCTGAGTGATTTATCTACTTCTTGAAATCGTCTCTATTATCTTAGATAGATACTTTTTTTTTTTGGGTGGTAGCAAATCTTCTAATGACTTCTCCCGCTAAGGTGGAGTGAAAAGGTGTGTCAGACTTTTACTGGCTAAAACCCACCTATGGTCCTTCCCTTGCCTTTTTGCACTCTAAGGTTACGGGTTTCCTTTTCAGAAATTCCTAGTCCATCGCTAGGTAGCGATTGTCTCTGTCGCCATATCGCCATAAAATCCAGCTGGAACTGAGTTTTGTCTCGGCGTAACACAATGCGCAGGTTGTTTATATGTGCAAGGACTCTTACCTCCATATTCCACGGCGGCAGACCGGCACGTAGGCTCACCGTTACACTGGTCATAGCTAGCAAACAACTACCCAATTGTTTGCTGGCTCCTAATGAAATTAACCTGCCAAATTCAAATTTAGAAGTATTAGTAGAGGATACGGTTAAGAACGACCCTCACCGGTTTGTTTAATGGATGAAACGTATTTTATGATAAATTTAGTATATTAAATAATATAACGCGGGTGGGTTGCCTGAGAAATTCCTGGCCAGACTATTATTAATTAAAAATTGAACATTTTTTTTTTTTTTAAATGTACATTCGTTATTCATACCAGATTTTTTTGCAGACAATACTATAACATCTTTTAAAGGTACCATATTCTATGGCCACGCTACTTTCATAAGATTGGCGGTACTAGTTCGTTCGCATGACCGGGGCATTCCCCGATTCGTTCAATACGTATCACAGACAACATTTTCGTACTATTTAATCGTTGAATTTTCACTTCGACGACTTTGTTTGCGAGTTTTATGAACGTGGAAAAAAAGAGAGTTTTACAGTTTGTGTTTGAAAACTTACGATTTTAGATCTAAGTATTGGATATTTATTTGTAAAGACTGCAGAAGTGCTTCGGGCTTCGAAAAAATCGATGTAACGATGAGAAAATTAAAATAGTGTAAACTAAAGCTTCTTAAACTGAAGTTACAATTATTATAGGTACGTAAGTTTTATTATTTTTTACATATTTTATTCACCTGATTACCTACAGATGTAAGGTCGGTTTAAAACTAATTAAACCCATCCGTTTAGTACCAATATAAACCATTTTTGACGATTTAAACGAAACGATAAGGGTTCGTAGTTGACTACGGAACCCTAAAAACAACGTAATTATGAATAAATTTGTGTAAGACAAAAAATGTAATAAGAAGTCCCCGAGACGTGCATTGCCTAGGGGCCCCGACATGCATAAACCGGCCCTGGATCCACGCGCTCCTCAAAGTGATGTCAGCAAACCGTAGGGGCTAACAGGGCCGATACCCGCTAGAGCCACGGGGAATTTCAAAAAGGAAACCCACAGTCATAGAACGCAAAGGGCAAGTGTGGCCAGTCAGTGAAAGTCTGACACCTCTGCATCCTGCTGCACCCAGACCGTAAGAAGTTATTGGATGACTTACAACATTAGAAAAAAATATAGGCTATCATTGTCTGTTCCCATCGCACCGCTTCGCTTCGCGTTTGCGATCGCATTCAATCACCAACGTAAAACACTGCATTATATTTTTGTAACACCTAAATTGTACCTAAGTACATAAATAAAGCTGATTTAATTTAATCAAACTCTCGACTCGTGAGATAGGGATCAATTTCTCCGCCACTGCACCCGCCCAGTGCCGTAACTAGCCTTCTATAAGCCTGATGCCAGTTTCAGAAATTGCGCCCCTAAAAAAAGTTCGAGATGGGTAAGTTTAATCCACCTAACGCTGATCGTCACCGGACATGAGTTTTCATGAGGTACCTGTTTCGAATCTAGCAATAGAATCACTCAGGTGTCACCATTGCGCTGACCGCCCCGGAGCACATTGTGAAGTATAATATTCAAAAACTAAGCAGAGCTTATGCTATGAGTACTAGAAGACTTATATATAACCTAAGTACAAATATATCCTATTCCTGAATATGTTATAGATAAATTACACCCTGACACAGAACACATGACCGTGCTCATCACATAAACGTTTGTCTTGGGTGGGAGTCGAACCAATGACCTGCAGCGTACCAGTCACTATATACCGTAGTAACATTGACTTATAAGTACATATATATCGATGCGCAGTAATAAATACCGGCTAATAACCACAAAATCAACAGGCCAGTCATATGGTGAAAGTTTGCCCTGCTTGTGCGGAGCTCTGTCGTGTTCTCATGGAAGCGATGAACGGTGGTGACCAGAGCATCCGGCAGTGGTGCAGGCCGTGGTATGGAGCGAGAGGGCATTTTCTATTGGAAACAGTAACCTCTCTCTAATTAAATGAATAATAAAAAACTTTTTCTTGGTTTGTTTCATTTCTGCGCCCTATCAAAGTCTGCAGCCTATGCCTGGGTACCGCTGGCACCGTCCAAGTTACGGCACTGCACCCTTCATCATTGTATCTGCTCAATTATGTCCCTAAAGTCCTCAAATTAATTCTATTGCCTTTGTTAAAAGAACAAGAACTTTCCGGATATTATAATACTCCCGACCATTAAATATTAAGAAGAATCTCTACTTCAAAGGCGTGCTACAAACCCCTGATGGAAAAGTCAAACTGTGTTGAGTTACTTGGGTTCAGAGCAAACTTGAGAGGGTTATTTACCGGGCTGAAAGGTTTTTAACTCGGTTTGCCTCACACAATCGTATCAAAACTAAACATACATTAAAAATGAAACCTAAAATAATAACCAAAACGCGGCCAAAAAGGCGCCTAACTCAGCATATATTTAAAATAAAAACAGTAAATAACGCAGCACTGGTATTCTGTTAGGGGGCCCTAACAGAATACCAACGCTGTGATGATACATACACTCACGGAACATTGAATAGACTTACATGCCCTTTTTGTTTCTTTTTGACGTTAGACATAATGATTAATTGGTAGGTACCCAATGTTTTTACCCAACTCCGACTGCAAAGGAAAGGTTATGTTTTTATAATACATGCTTTGTTAGACGTTTATTACGATTGTAGTTTATTTAATTTACTCGCAACTAGAATTCCGGCATTAAAATTTAATTTAAAAAAACAATTCAGTTCATGGTTTACTTGTACAAAATTACTTTAAAATCTGTTCAGCCGTTGATGCGTTATTATTTTTACAAAAAAAAAAAAACTTAAAGAAATCAAGTTTTTAATTAAATGCGCTAAAAATAATAAAATAAACTTTTCCTATCAACTTACAACGTCATTACACAATTTATATGATATAAAAGCTTGTCTCAAAATTAAAGTACTCGTATTTATTTAGTTTGAAAGTTGTTTTAAAAATTTAAATCAATCAAATCAAGTGATTTAATTAACTGTTTATCTACACAGGTAAATTTTCTTTCATTAGATACTCATAGGTATTAGGAATGCATTAAAAAAAGTGCGCCATCTTGGATATTCCGCCATGTTGGATTTAGAATGACGACAGCTAACCACGTATTGTCATCCAAAGTAAACATGTATACAAAATTTCAGCCCAATCAGTTGAAAATATCTGCTTGAAAGTTGAGTTACGAGATTCCACCCGAACTAATATAGTTAAATACATTGCAAGTTAGATAGAAACTTGTAAAAATGCAGATTATCAAATTAATAATAAAAAAAAATAATATTACTTTAGAGTTTGAAGATGTTTAGCTCGATTTAATTAAACAATTTATCATCGATAAAATCAACAGACTTGAAACAACCATTTCTAAATAGAAATCTCCTTTCATTCAGAGTTATTATTAAAATGTTCATCAAATCAGTGACCTTTTTTTTTTTTTTTTTATGGTGGGAAAAAATCATGCATTGACATCCCCCGCCCTTGGGCGGAGCGGGAGATAGTGTCAGACTCTTACTGACTAAAAGACCCACCCCGTTCCTTCTAGCCTTCATACCGGGGCTCGAGCGCCCTTTCGGATAACCCTGGCCCCAGTAGGCTTCGACCCGGCTGGGTCCCTGCTGTTGCTGACAACTCCTTGAGGCGCGCGGGAACAGTGCGCGCCGTCGACGACTTGGGCTTGGTCCGGACAGTTACCGGACGGCCGGACAGTGAGCTACCCATTGCTCACCGTCCGCAAGCCCGCGTCTACGTTGGCCGGAAATCGGGATCAGAATCCCGGCGACGGCGGCGGCGATAACGCCGTTGCCTGATGCGTTCGGCCTCCTCCTTTGCGAGCATTACTGCTTCGCAGAAGTCGGCGACCGCCTGCCACTCCTCCTCGCTCCGGACCATGGCCTCAACCAAGGCCCGGCGCGAGAGGTCTCCGCCGCCGATCGCCCCCACGAGGGCACGGCGATGCTCCGCCCAAGCAGGGCACACCTCGACTGTGTGCTCCACCGTGTCCTCCGGGCGTTCCGCACAGTGGCGACACCCGGGCGTCACCTCCGCATGAATCCCGTGCAGGAAACTCCCGAACGAACCATGTCCGGTGAGTACCTGCGTCATGCGGAAGGTAAGGACGCCGTGAGGTCTTTCCAGCCACGCCTCAAAGAGGGGACTTACCGCCATGATTGTGGCGTGCCCAATCAAATCAGTGACCTCAAAACTTAGATTCAAAAACGGAAACTTTGAATCGAATCTTGGAACCGAACAAATTCTGATTCACCCAGATTCAGATTACTGGCCATCCAACTTTGCTTCGCCTCACTGGGTCCAAATAGACCCAAAATTGTTCTAATACTGATACAGATACCTCAAAACAAATGGTACAGAAGGTTAATTTCATACATTGTATGCAAACAGGTACATAAAGGCAACACATGGCAATAATGTTAAAATAATAAATGACAATCGCTAGTCTTTATAAAAAAAATTCTATACCACTTGATTTTTCCTAACATTAGGTCAAACAAAGCCATGATTTAAGCAAAACTCAAATCTAAAACCATTTTGTAAAAAATCTTTTGGTCGAGTAAAAACCAAAATGTACGTCCTGTTTGAAAGTTTTACATAATCTATTTTTTCATAAATCATCAATCGCTTGATACAGTAGTGTGTGGAGACGCAAATGAAAGGCTTCGTATTCAATTATGAAGCAGTTTATATAATTTGTATTTTATTAAAAAATATGTCTACAGTTATTTCTGACATCTCTTAATCAAACTTGTTTCGAATATCTCTAAGCTTTTTTTAAAACATAAACGTTAAAGTACCTATATCTTGCCTGTTTGCAAGTTAGTAGTATTAATGTGGCCTCCACGGTCGCCAAAATACTTACAGTCTAGAACCAACTAACACTCGTAATTTACATATAGCCGGATTCCGTATAGGAGGAGGTTACCTCCTCCTTTTGGAAGTCGGTTAAAAAGAGTTAATTTAAATCACAATATCATCTCTGCGACAATCTATGTCAAAAAACTTGTCAATAGGAAGGGAAATTAGAAGTTCTTTATTCTTTGTGACTACGATCTTTATTTTTTATTTTCTTTTGGGACACTGAGACATTGTCAGATAAGTCATTCGCTCTGGGTGGAGCTTCCTCACGCTCCACCTCACGTGTGACATTTTTACTGACTAAAAACTATTCTTCAGTAGCCATAGTAGCTTTTAAACAAAATATCGCTGCCCTGCCAGGACCTTGTCAATCATGTTGACATTTCTTTGAGGCGCGTGTAGAACTCAAGACGCAGATTACCCGACCTTGGTCCTTATCGCTCTTTGTAACTTCCTGACCTTACCTTCTGAAGCTGTCTATCGCAGGGTGACACTGATATTCCCTGGGTTCCCAGGTAAAACTTATCGGATTATGAAAATTCTCCTGTGATTGTTGTTCACCGATGCGAGATATGATTTCACACTGACCGAATTCCAACGGCCAAAGATTCCAGAACTTTCCTGTTTGAATGACCAACATTTTGGTCGGGGTGTCGTTACAATGTCACAGCGGGCGGTCAAACTTATAGGGTTGGAGACCGCTCCTCACACCGTTATGAGGATAATATATTAAGGGGTGACCGGCTAAAGAATCTATTCTGTAGTGCCTCATCGCGTACATTTTTGTCAGATCATCTGTATATGTTTATTAACTGTCTGTCTGTATGTGTGTGTTAACACCGTTTCATACATAGGCGGCTCAATGAAAACGCGAATGCGAAGTAATGTGGCTTGAAAAGGACAAAAAATGTATACCAATCGCTCGTGGGTGCGGTGCTGCGATGAGCGAAGCGAAGCAGCTGATTTTGTGATCTTTGGAGTGATTTTTTTAGATAATTTGATGTTTTGGTTTATTTTTTTTTATTTACTCTATCTACGTAATAAGTGACTAATTACTGATTCCTGTAGGTAACACAGGTACCACCTAGCTCAGAAGGCTTCAATCGAAAATATATCAGCCTTTTTAAGTCAATACTAGCTTTTACCAGCGGTTTCGCCAGTGTAAAAATAAAAAAAAAAAACAGGCCTATGATAAAAGGAGCTTTCTACTGGTGGAAGAATTTTTAGTCCAGTAGTTTTTGAGTCAAATCGTAACATACAAATAAAAAATCAAATCTTTTCTCTTTATAATATTAGTATAGTATAGAAAACATTATTATTATAACATGTACGTGTAAATAAGGAGTTCAAAATGAATCCTTAGCTACTAATCTAAACTCAACCCTTAAGTCGATCGGTCTGTTTGCTAATCTCGGTTAAACTATCATCCCAATTTCGGCGAACTATGATAAAGAGCTAAAGTGATGTAGAATATAATTTGTCATCTTTAGTTTAATCTGTACACACTAGTAGAGTGCATCTACTGAAAGCGTAACCTGGAGTTTTTTTTTTAAATTAAATTGGCAACATTGTTTTGCCGAAAAAAATCACGTCAAAGTCTATGGTTGCAATTGTCAGTTTTTGGAAACTGATATTTATTTTTCAAGAATAATTGCTTAATTGTGGGAAAAACAATAAAGAGTAACGTGCAAAAACTGCTACACACTATGGTTAATAAGTTCAAACAAAAACAAGAAGAGAAAGAAGGTGTTTTCAATGAAAACCAACATTGTTTACATACGATTTCTGATTTTTAAGTTAGTATGACGTTACAATCTTGATCCTTGTCAACTAATATTATTAGATAGTTATATTAAGGATATAATGATTTTTTTTTTCTTATATTTTTAGATAATCTGACATATTGCGAATTTTATAATGGACAAAAACATCGAACAAAGAAGGCTTTTGGTGAATCGACTTAATCAAAAACACATGCTAGTGAGTGGTAGAATGCGTTCAAAAGCAGTTGAGATGTAATGAAAGATTTGCCTCACTCTGTCTGGTAGTGCATGAAAGTCTGCAACTGAAGTTAAAATCGCAAAAATCCTAGTTCAAGTTTGAGAGAGATGCTGCTGCAGCAGCTGCTGAACTTTTTGTCTCACGAGTCGATCCGTATCATTTGAACAATCACTGGAGTATAAAACATGTTCCCACTTGACTAATCCCAAAAGATCTGAATTTTCTCTATGCTAAAACGAATCGATTCCAACCCAACAATCTTGAAACACATTAATAGTGTTGGCGAGACGTGATGAAGTTGAAATCATGTTGACTATTTTATTTGACTATCACGGTGTTGTGCACTTGGTATTCTTGCCAGAACGCCAAATGGAAAATAAAGAATATATAGCGACATTTGAGAGATCAGATAAAATAAAATAATTTGGAATAGTATCTAACATTTTGTGTGTTATTGACATTTACTATACACCCACCAAATAATTAAGTCTACACACATGTTTTTGACTAGGATTGAAGTTCTTGTACAACTATTATATAACTGTCATAAATACAAAAAATACTCTAGTATCAAAACTTTTTTCTCCTACTATTTCAATAATACCACATTCAAAATTTTTGGTTGTAACCTCCTTTTCTCAGGTCACGCTTTCATTAGACGGACTCTATAAATTAATTAATTATCGTATATATTATAATATAAAAAATAAATAAATTAATCATTATCTACACTTTGTCATCTTTGAAAACTCAAACCCTTTGAGTTTTATGTAATGCTGGCGAAGGAGGCGGCCGCAAGCGTAAAGGACCTCACGCCTGAACCACCGCGACAGAAGACGCTCCATGCGTCGGGAATCTCAGAGCGATCTCTCGCCAGCGTGGTCTCGGACTTGCGAATAACGAGCAATAGTTAGCTCGCCGTCCGCTGGTCCTATAAAGACCGAGCTCTAGAGCCTACAGTGAGACAAGTCATGATTTTCCACCTCAAGAAAAATCTAACCAGCCTTTAACAGTGACAAAAGGGTTACGTAAATTACTAGCTCATGTCAGCGGCTTTACCCCCGTGATAGTAGAAAATTAAAGGGATGATGATGATACCATCTAGCCGATTACGGCCACAGCGACCGCATTCCCTTGCTCTTCATGGTGGTTGTGAACTCAGATCTGCTGCTCTGTTACGTGCCCTCATGTGACTTGCATATCCAACCTAGGCCGAAAACTCCGATCACAGAGCGGACATGTCAGAACACCATTAACGGTATGATACACTGTTGGTAGTCTAGCTTTGAGGTCGTTGCGCTTTTGGTACAATTCTGACCTCTTTTTATTCTCAAAGGCCTGCACGTGCCTCTGCACATGAAGTCTCCACTCAGGCCGATTTTAAGCTTTTGTCTCCCAAGACTCGGGGTCGATTCCGCATCTCTTTATGTGCCTTTTCTGAACATTCTTGAAACGAAGAAACTGTCCACCACGATTTCGTTTTCCTTGCTGGAGTTCAGAATAGAAGACACGCTTCGCCAGCCTTTGCTCGGGCATCCTAGAGACATATCCACACCACCTGAGCTGCCGCCTCATCAAGTAAGCCTCAATGCCCAGGACTTTGGCTCCCAAGGGAACATACTATAATGTCGATACATTCTTTAGAGGTGTTCATTTAAATCTAATTATACGAGTATATTTCTAATTTTCTTAGTCAACGCAAAATGTACTTTAGATGTATGTATAAGGTGTTTGTTTTTTTTTGTATGTAAAATAGAACATTTCCGTTATTAATCTGTGAGCAGTTTTTTTTTCCGGGGCGAAAATCATCAAATCACATTCCCCGCTCTTAGGCGGAACGGGAGATAGTGTCAGTCTTTTACTGACTAAAAACCCACTCCTGTTTCTTCGTTGCCTTTCGTACCAGGACTAAGCTATCTTTCGAAACTAATCCTGGCCCCAGTAGGCTTCGACCCAGTTGGGCCCCTGCGGTTGCTGACAACTCCTTGAGGCGCGCAGGAACAGTGCGTGCCGTCCATGACTTGGGCTCGGTCCGGACAGTTACCGGACGGTCGGACAGCGAGCTACCCATTGCTCGCCGTCCGCAAGCCCACGTCTCCGGCGGCCGGAAATCGGGATCGCAATCCCGGCGGCGGCTAGGGCGCAGTGAACCCGTTGCCTGATGCGGTCGGCCTCCTCCTTTGCTAGCATTACTGCTTCGCAGAAGAAGGCGACCGCCTGCCACTCCTCCTCGCTCCAGACCATGACCTGTACCTAGGCCCGGTGCGAGAGATCGCCGCCGCCGATCGCCCTCACGAGAGCACGGCGATGCTCTGCCCAAGCGGGGCACAACTCTACTGTGTGCTCCACCGTGTCTTCCGGGTGTTCCGCACAGTGGTGAAACCCGGGCGTCACTTTCGCACGAATTCGGTGCAGGAACCTCCCGAACTTACCATGTCCGGTGAGAACCTGCGTCATGCGGAAGGTGAGGACGCTAAGAGGTTTTTCCAGCCACGCCTCAAAGAGGGGACTTACCGCCATAATTGTGGCGTGCCCAGCACTGGGTGCGATAGTCGCTGACGCCATTTCACCATGAGATCCCGCCGTAGCTCTGTCCGCCATGCCGCGACCTGTTGCGGCAGCGGACTTACGCCCTGGCGTTGCATCTCCACGCGATACTGTAAGCAGTAATAAATAAATTAAAGTATATTTTTGTTTTCATTAAATGACGAAAAAACTTTTTAAACCACCGACTGTGTAAAAGACGAGTTTGAAAAGGTTTCCTTATAAATCTTACTTAGCCAGTGACCCCACTCGAACAAATTGAATGTTACCATTTACCCCGGTTTGTGTACCACATATTGTGCCGACTTACTGACATAATGCTCGCTTATAAACTTAGAATATAAGCACTTTCTTAGTTCGATTTAGCTATAAACATAAAATGGTTTTATTTGTGGATTCTTTTCTCTTTCTTTAAATTGCAAAGCTAATTTGTCAACTGTGTTGTGTACAGCTCAATTATAACCGGTCCACACATGGCCTGACAAGGAAACAAATTTTTGTTTTTGTAATATATGGAATAAACATGTTTTCTTTCTTTTTGGGGAAGAACACCATAAACCCGTGGGGTTTTATGGTGTTCTCTCCTACAAATGCTGAAATAAATTGTGTTAGCCTAACGACCTTATGCGTAAGAAGTCCATGAGTTGTGTTGAAGAGAACTCCAGCGAACGAAGGCAAAGAAAGTACAGAAGAGGGTTTTAGACAGTAAAAGTCTGACACGCCCTCACGCTCCACCCAACAGTGGGAGAACTCTCTGGATGATTTTCCACCTAAAAAAATGCGTAAGATGTATCGATATTGATATTTTAGAGCAACCATGTTAAATTTCGTATCGCACAGAGTACTGGCTGGGTGCTACGCATGAGCTACTCCGTAACCCCGTAGCGCTGTAGCGTAGCACGTAGCGCGTAGCAAATCATGCGAATTGTCGTCGCTGCGCATTCGCTAAACGCTTCGTACGCATAGTTGAATTTAAAGTCATTAAACGTAGTTGCATTTCTTCCTATTTCATATATTTACTACTGAATTAATGCACACCATTATATACTCCTATTACAAAATTAGTGTACGACGTAAGCACCGAAATTTTGGTTAAAAAAATTGAGTATTTCACTGCTCGAAGAAGTAGCTGACCTGAGTATTTGATATTCATTTCAACTTGATACCTTGATGCGTGTTCTTGAGAAAAAGGGATTTGACAGACAGAAAACAAAGACGTCCTATAAGAGTTTCTTTTTTGCCGACGGAGGGAGGTTACTTTAAAAATGGAATAAAAATCTGTGTGAGGCCAAAAATGCACCTATCTCAGCATTTGCTGTTTAATTGCGTGAATAGACCAGTATATTCAATGTAAACATCTAAGCCTCTTATATTCAGTGTAACACAAGTAATTTCAATATAGTGTAAGTTAAATTAGTAAGCGTAGACCCGACACACTTAACGATGTTAAGGGAAGCCGGAAGTACGAGGAGTTCGTGAAGACAAGCAGATTAAATTAACCTGATAGCGGTAATAGCTATTATCAACCGATTTCAAAAAATTGAGGTTATCTATTCGGTTTTATATATTACTAGCTTTTGCCCGAAGCTTCGTCCGCAGAAATAAAGCTGTTTTCTATCGGCGAAAACCTTTTAGCAATCGGACCAGCCCCCCTAGCCAAGTTACAACCGTTTCTCTTGCGTCGGACTCCTTAAGTTGGCCACGCCCCCGATTCTTTTGTTCTGACTACGTGACTGAGCGTTGAGATGACGCCACTCCTGTACAATTGGAAGTTTTCTACTAGCGTTAACGATTGCAGATTATCAACTTGGCTAGGGGTACAGTACTTCCTAAGATTACCTCCAACAAACAAAAAAACAAACTTTAGTATATACATTAAGAGGGTTAAATTATTATTAACATTATATTCTTTATTGTAGTTACAAAAGGACCGATTTGCGATTTTTTATTTAAAATTATAATGCTTTCAGGTTTATCCCATTTTTTTCAAAATCCAGTTCAGATTTTGGGGTCCATGAGGAATCGTGGGAACTCTTCAAATATTCGAGGCAACCGTACCAAAAAAACATACCAAAGTCGTAATTTTGGTATGTTTTTCGAAAATTGGTGTTAAATAACAAACAAATAAAACCAGAAACACCGACTTCCAAAATTAAAGTTTTGAACGTTTTAGTTTTTTTTTTTGTAGTGAAGTCGGTTTTTTTCGTAAAAAGTTTTTGTATCATTTTACGACAGTAATATTATTTTTATCTGATCTCTTTCCCCTTTTTTTGATGTTTTTATTTTTCCTGCACTGTTAAATAATAGATTTTTATTACCGTTTCTATTTTTAACAGTTTTATTTTTGAGGTGGAAAATCGTCCACTTTTCTCCCGATCTAGAGTGAAACGAGAGGGCGATTCAGTTTACTGATAAAAACTAACTTGTGTATTTCAGTTGTCCTTGCGTTCCAGGAACTTGGTTATCCGGCCACCGTAGGCGCGGGCTTGCGGACAGTGAGCAATGGGTAGCTTGCTGTCCGGCCGTCCGGTAACTATCCGGACCAAGACCATCGTCGACCGTGCGCACTGCTCCCGCGCGCCTCAAGGAGTTGTCAGCAACAGCAGGGGCCCAGTTGGGTCGAAGCCTACTGGGGCCAGGGTTAGTTTCGAAACACAGCTCGAGCCCAGGTATGAAGGCTAGAAGGAACGGGGTGGGTATTTTAGTCAGTAAGAGTCTGACACTATCTCCCGCTCCGCCCAAGAGCGGGGATTGTGATTGGATGATTTTTCCCACCATAAAAAAGGACCTTGGTTATATCTTTCAGAAATTCCGAATGGCCTTAGCGTTTTCAGCCTCTAATGGGCCTACCTCATGCACAAGCATCAGCACAGTTTTGCCTGCACGAGCTTCTCGCATGAGAAGCAAGTAAGTCAATAAGTATGTACGCGCTGTGTGGTTTGTTCGTGATATAGTTTCACCAACCACACGCACAGTGTACTCGGAGACAAACCAGCGGCCTACGCCAGCAAAACTGATGTGAAGCTTTTGCGTGTGGTAGGCCCATAACTAGTCTGTTACAATGGCTTTTGACGATAATACCAAGACAGTTAGCCAAATGCCATAACAGGTGAGATAGTGATCAAACGCGAGCCTATCAATTATAAAAAAATGCCACAACGAATGACTGTTCTTTTTTTTAATTGATGTAAACTGGTGCTTGACTGCGATTCTCCTGGTGCTCTGATTCTCGACAACTACCCGTAGTAGTCTGGCATTTCGCTGAACTGGACCTTTTTTGGCGCAAACGAGTGACAGACAATGTTACTTTTTATTTATTTATTTTTTTGTTTTGTGTTTGTCTTAAGTTTTTGTTGTCTGCAATGTTATTTGCGCCAAAATAAACACTTTTCTTTCTTTCTTTCTCGTATCCGTCAGATTAGTCTGCGCCTAGAGCGAGAGAAGTATAACGATGATTTTCACTTAAAATAAGTTAGGTATATAAAGATATCTGCCGGAGAACCAAGGTTACAGACATAGCCCAAAGAATGACCAAACTTAAGTGGCAGTGGGCAGGGCTCATTGCTCGCAGAACAGATGGTCGATGGGGACGAAAGGTTCTGGAATGGCGACCTCGTACCGGAAAACGCAACATTGGAAGGCCTCCAAAAACGTAGATCGATTACTGGTGAGACATTCTCGGGAATCCGAAGGATGCGAGACGCACAGGACCGGTCATTATGGCGACACTTGGGGGAGGGCTATGTCCAACATGATATGATATAATGATGATGCAGTTATAAAACTTATTTTCGAGCAAAGTGGCGGTTAAGCGATTTTACCTTTCTACTGTCGATTTACTTTCTCTGTTAACCCAAAAAAATGTTATAATTTAAAAATATATTATTTTTACCATAATTGCCAATAAATTGCGTGAGATTACATCGCACGTTTAACCCTTAATTCACAATGAATTTTCAGAGTACTCCCACTTCCGCAATGAAAATACGCGACACCGCAAAATTTAAATTTACATTATTATAGCAACTTTAATTACCTTGTGCGACAATGGGGGTGCAGAAATTACGTAATTACGAAACAGAATAGGAACGTCAAGGCAGTGGCACAAAATAGGTAGGTACAGAAGACAATCTCATGTATGTACTTCACTTTTTATACCTACGCTCGGTGGACGCACAATAATGAGCGTTTGAGACGGAACTGTTCGACGAGTGGGCCGAGGCGCTCCGAGATATCGTGTCCGTGAGCGGTGTCTATGTGTGCGTAGCTCGAGCACGCTTTGTATGTAGATTGACTTCTGTGCCTATCTTTAATGTGGCAGTGGCTTTGCAGATATAGAGCCATATTGTGTTTGCCAAATATTGTGGTCTCTTTCATGTGATATAATTGGATGGACTTAGTATTATTACTCCACACAGGTATGTGATGTGAAGATATACATGGTTATTTGTAATACACTAACAACCTTGTACGATGTATTACTAACGTCTTATACAACAACTTTTGTTCTATGACTTTTTACAAAACGTAACACATTTACCAAAAAACATACCTTCAAGATTTCGTTGTTCTATTTCATTCGTGGTCTAGTAATTTAATTTGGCAAAGACACAAAAATAAAATAAAATAAATGCTGTTCAGTCAGAATAATAACACATGGAAGAAGCAAAATTAGGTAAAAAGAGATAATATTAAAAACAGTTATAAAAAGGTGAGAATACAGTTACACAGCAAAAATTATAAAGTGTGTTAATTAAATGATTAAATTAAACTTAAAATGTAAACGCTGGTATACACGAAGCCGCCCCGCGTCACAGTTCTGTCACTGCGTCTCTCTGCAGTGTATACGTTCGCTACCGCACCGATACCGCACCGCCACCACACCGCCACCACACCGCCACCGCACCGCCAACACACCGCCACTGCACCGCTACCGCATCGCTATATCACCTCCCTCACTTCGTGCATCGTACATATGAGCGTTAACGCTATTAATAACATGTTTTGTATGAACTTCGTGACAAAACCAAACTGTACCCCTTGCCAAGTTGCTAATCTGCAATAGTTAACGCTTGTAGAAAGCTTCAAATGTACGGGAATGACGTCGTCTTAACGCTCAGTCACGTGGTCAGAACAAAAGAATTGGCGGCAAGGTCAACTCGAAGCGTTTGGCGCAAGCGAAACGGTTGGAACTTGGCTAGGAGGGCTGGTTATCTTTAACCTAAGAAAAAGTTTTGATAACCCTTGGAAAACACCTACCTATACAAAAAAACAATCCTACAAAAAATATATTTTATATATAATGTTGGGTCAGGATGCTAATCGCCTTCGTAGTTCGGTTTTGTGGGCGATGACCGGGTACCGAGCAATAAACATTCCTGATCACACAGCGCCGTCTAGTCCCAAGCTAAGCAGAGCTTGTGTTATGGGTACTAGACAACTGATAAACATACTTATATATTTCTAAATACATACATATTATAGATAAATTACACCCAGACACAGAACAAATGATCGTGCTCATCACACAAACATTTGTCCTGGGTGGGAGTCGAACCCACGACCTCTGGCATAGCAGTCAGGGTCACTAACCACTAGACCAACAAGCGTGTCACTAAACCAACAGGCCTGTCAAATACTGAATGACAATTATGATTTAAGCAATTGCATACCAACCCGCACTGGGCCCGCGTGGTAGATTAAGGCCCATTACCTCTCCTAGAGAAGATGCCTAAGTTCCAGCAGTGGGAACATTAAAAAAGCTGATGATGATGATGATGAAGCAATAGGTATTCACTTCACAACGAGCCGTGAGACAGTCCTCAGACTAGATATTGTTTGTACGACTGCTGACAGAGAAAGAGCCCCGCACCTCTGCGGTCGGCACATTTATCTATTCTTATATCATAATAGAACCAGAAAGTACGTACTAAATACTTTTATTTGTGACAACACAAACGCTCACAAATACTACAAGATTGGAGACAAAAACGAAAAGAAAAGACAAAAATATAACAACAAAACAAATAGGTTAGTAAATAAAATTTAGTAAACCGAACAATAACCGCGTGAAAAAAGAATGGAACGTTGTGATGAGCTATGTTGAAGAAATACTCTACTACAGAACCCTAAATTCGTCTGGTGAAAACAACGACCGCACAGCCACTAGACGTCCAAAAACAGGCGACGCATGTCTGTCAACACATATGATTATAGATCTGATGTCTCGACCAATCAGGATGCAGTACCCCGCTCCCCTGCACCAATCAGAACAAATCAGCCAGTTGACAGAATTGTTTTGGTGCGCTAGTTCAAGCATGAGGTGTCTAGTGGCTGTAACTGTAAGGTCGTTGGCTGAAAAATACCACAATAGGTATATATTTTTTGCTCGAGTTAGGGTCAGCGCAGAGAGAGAGGAATAATTCTCGCGCGGTCTCGAGCATTTTCTGACGGATGGCGTATGTCGAACATACGCTTCCCGCCTATCTTCGAGGACAAAGAGCATATTTTGTCTGGTTTAAGCTTATACTCGTAAGCACTTTATTTCAAAAGTTGATTTTGGAGTGCTTTAATTAAATCCTTTCCGCTGCGCTCCTTTCTGCATGCGCTGACCCCATAGTCTTTACACAAGTGTTAAAACCAACATATTGACCTACGTATTATGTGAAATAAAAATATTTTTAATTTTGAATTATTTTTTTTAAATTTTGAAATTGTCCTCTTACACGTATGGCAAGGCTTTACAATGAAAGGTCCAACTTGATAGATCACCCTGTCGATGTCTTCTCGATAAGTTTTGCTTCATACAGACGCCGCCTAAATAAACAGTATGAATAGTGTACGTTTTTATATTTCAGTGTGTTTTGCATTTTTAGTGTTCTGGATATAAGTGTACTGGACACACTTTTTATTTTTCTATATGTCTCTAATTTTTTATTTTGTCAACGACAAAATGAAAAATTAGACATTGACATTTCAGTAACCATACCAATAACAGGTAGCAGGGTTACTGAAATGTAAATTTTTAGATGTAAGTTTTATTTGAATTGTAAGTGACAGTGTTGTTGGTATGCTTATTACAAATCTGTAAGTATATAAAAATTAATCTTTATTTCCTTGGTCACACCACCACGCGTGAACGGCTGGACCGATTTCGCTAATTCTTTTTTTTTTGTATTCGTTATTGTAAGGAGAATTTTCTTATGGAAAAAAAATGAAAATTAGGGTAGTGTAGGGTAGAGTAGAGTAGGGTAGTGTAGGGTAAAGTAGAGTAGGGTAGTGTAGGGTAGAGTAGGATATAGTAGGGTGGAGCACGGAAAAGCGGGAGCGATGCCGCGAGGGCAAAAGCTAGTAAATAAATAAATATCCTCCTACCACAAATCATAAAATAAACATATTACAACTTCTTATTTACTGATTATCCTGAATATAAGTCTAAGGACTTTAATGGAATTTTATTTTCAACATCCTTTTGTAGCGTCATCTATGGCGCCACATTAGAACTAATCCTGCATCGTGCAATCAAAGTTCTCCGCACGATTTGCATATACATATACGATAGCCCGAAATCATCTATCGGGCAATTCGGTGAGGGCCGGAGGATCCTCCCTTTTCAACGGAGGTTTCTAGGACTTTAGGGAAACCTCTATTGTCCGGACTAAACGTTTCGCCTCGTCGTTTATACCGCGTACGTCGAAGGACTGGAACAATTTGCCTGCTGCGGTCTTCCCGCCCGATTATAATTTGGGTGTCTTCACGGCTAGAGTGAATAGGCTCTTAATAAACTAGTGCGCCTCACCATCAGAGATTGCATCACTGCTTACCATCAGGTGGGATCACAGTCACGCACTAGTTTATATCAATTAAAAAAAAACCTCTAAACTTAGATACTATATTTCTGACAGTTCAGTCTACAAAAATTACAGAATGGCATACCGACACCCCAGCCCGACAAAAGTTAAACTGTTGCTGATTGTTATTGCTACACTTCGTTCCATCCACCTGTGGCATGCTTATCGTTCCATTGCAATCCTGGCTCGGAGAAAATGTAGAAAAGCCTCCACTGAATGAGTACTCGTCTCTCTGAAATCCGTCAATGCTATTCAGTCGAATAGCATCTACATCGCCTTCGTACATTTTACGTGATGCGCGCACAACTAAAAACACAATTTACATATTTATTCTATGGCATAGATTAATTCCTGTGAAAATACCTCTTATTATAGTGTTTTTTTTTCACTATGCAATATATTTCTGAGAATGCAAAAACGCATGACATACATTTTGGCATGAAAAAAGCGGTCATTGCCCTTTCTCTAGCAACTCTTTGCAGAAACCATAAATTGTGATTTATTTGTAAAAAAAATTAGGAAGGCTACTGGTACACCAGTAACGTTACTAGCTTCTTTATGTCTTTTAATACGTTTGATTTTTAAAATAAGTGCTCAATTTATGAGGTTATAGAAATATTTCCTACAATATTATTCCAACATAATCAATGCATTCGGGCACCAGCGTTCCGGTTACTACTTAGGTACTTACTTATAGGTCGAACCGCACCATTTTGGGCTCGGTCCGGACAGTTACCGGACGATCGGACAGCAAGCTACCCATTGCATGCCGTCCGTAAGACCGCGCCTACGTTTGCGAATCCCGGCGGCGGCTGGCTCGCTGTGAGCGCCGTTGCTTGATGCGGTCGGCATCCTCCTTCGCTAGCATTACTGCTTCGCAGAAGGAGGCGCTCTGTACCTGTACCAATGCCCGGCGCGAGAGATCGCCGCCGTCGATCGCCCTCACGAGGGCACGGCGATGCTCTGCCCAAGCGGGGCACACCTCTACTGTGTGCTCCACCGTGTCCTCCGGACGTTCCGCACAGTGGCGTAGGAAGAAGTTCACTGCACCAAGGACCGACGATAGGTCGAAGTAGTTAATTATGAAAGTCCATCCATTAAAGAAAATACACGAAGGAAACTAGAAAAAAAACTTATTTTGCTATCGTCAATGAGACTAAGTACGGTCTACTTACCTAGAAAAACGATAAGATTACTGCTACACTAATTCACTTAGAAGCTTTTAAAGATTGGAGACGTGAACAGAAAAAGCTACTCACAGGATTCCAGGAAAATTAAATAAAAACACCAAGATGAACGGTACTTAGCTTAGTTTTAAATAAAAATTGTTTCAGGACCCTTTCAATGGCATTGCGAGGCATTTCACTGAAAAAATCGGACAAAATTGTTTTTTTTTTTTTTTTTGTTGTTGTTACATAATAGCTTTGTGGTGACTTCTTATTGTGTATGGCATCTCAATTCTGAATAAAACGGAACTGTGTAAATGAAAAGAAAATTCTGATAAGCTGGAGCAAATTCTGAAAATTTAATCTAAGGTGATTTTTTTGATTAAGCCGGAAATTATCTTTATTGGAACTTCGAAAGTGGTTCACCCTTTTTTTATACTGAAGAAAAGTTCATCCAGGAATATATAACTACTACCTTTGGGTAGGTAGTTAGTAAAAAAGAGACGTAACTCAATAAAGAGGGTATTTGAAAATTTTACCTTATTATCGAAACATACGTTTTCAGATTCAACTACCCTCCTTTTGACTTAGGTCTCTTTATGATTAAACATGCGAATATTCCTAGATGAACTACAATCATCACTTTAGCCGAAAGATAAACGCGGTAACCTACTGGGCCTAAAAACTTCGAGGGAAAAGAAAACCATCGATTCAAGAAGAAAAAGAAGAAGCCGAAAGATGTCCACTGCTGAATTTTGACCTCCGGGACCAAGCGTCGCTATTACAACCGGTACCCTGCATCTTCCATCCAGCGAAACGACTCGGCCTTCATTTTATCATCAGACAACTTTGTAAGTGCCATTCGAGCAAAAATGTTCATTAAAAAAATAATATGCTTATTAAGTCTCACCACTAGCGTTGTTAAAAGAAAAAAAACTATACGACGCATTTTTTTTTTTGAGATGGGAATTTATTTTTCAACTTTTCTCACTCTGGCTGAAACGATAAGAGTCAGACTTTTAAGGTAGCCATACACGCTAGGGTATATCTGACAGGTTTGCATGCACAGTTATACTTGTCAGGTAAGCTTGCATGGAAACCTGCACAGTTGTGCAACATACACACTGCGGTTTACCTGTACAAGTCAACTGTACAGGCGAACTTGAAGAACTTGAACTTGGCTAAAAGGAACGGGGTGGGCTTTTAGTCAGTAAGAGTCTGACACAAGCCGCCTAAGAGCGGGGTTTATCATTGGATGATTTTTCCCACCATAAAAAAGGCGAACTTGTTAAGTATACCCTGGCATTTATGGCGGGCATTACTGGCCAAAATCCATTGGTAGTGGTCATTCAGTAGCCCTTTACATTCCAGGGCCACGGTAACTCTTTCGAACAATCCTGCACGCTAACATCCATACGTATTCTGAATCCTATCGTTCAGGATTATGCAGTTGAAAACTCGCTTTAAACGCAGCACTGACCGAGCAATAGCGCGGATTAAACGGTCCATAGATGAATCTACACAGTCATACTGTGCAGTGGCGTAGTTAGGCGTGGGCGAAATTTATTGATTTATTTACTTTTTTTTCAAATGGGCCGTATATGACCAGTGCATGTTGCCAGTGATGACTTATGGCTCCAAAAGTCCAAAACGTGGTCGCTTACAATGAGCTCCATAAGAAGACTCAAAGTCACCCAAAGGGCAATGGAATGGGCTATGTTCGGAGTTTCCTTGCGTAATCACATCAGAAATGAAAATATTCGCAGGAGAACCAAGGTTACACAGCTCGAAGAATCGCCAAACTTAAGTGGCAATGGGCACGGCACATTGCACGCAGAACAGATGGTCGATGAGGACGAAAGGTTCTGGAGTGGCGACTGCGTACTGAAAGACGCTGCGTTGGAAGGCCTCCCATAAGGTGGACCGATGACCTGGTCAGGGTCGCAGGAATCCGATGCATGCGTGACGCATAGGACCAGTCGTTGTGGCGACGCTTGGAAGACGGCTATGTCCAACAATGGACGTCTTTCGGCTGATATGATGATGATGATGAAAAGGGCCGCCGCCCACGGCCTTGCGCCCAAAGGGGCCTCGTGTGGGCGAAGGCTCTATAACAACAAGGGTTTAGTTCTTTAATTTATAGGCTCACATTTGACCACTATATCACCAGATGGTAAGCAACGATGTGGTCGAAGATTAGGCTGCGACAGTCGCTGTCTCGTTTTAGAATTTATAAAAGAAAAAGGCCTCGCTGATGCGTCTTCGCCCACGTCGAAATTAGACAACGTTACGCCTCTGATACTGTGCAATAAACGGTGAACTGTCTGTTTACGAAAGACTCTATTCTGCTCATTGCTAGGGTCCTATACAACCATATTGTACTATGTTTTTATGGTGCACAATAGTTTTTTTTTTTTGGAGGCGGTAAATCATTAAATAACTTGTCCCGTTCTGGATAGAACAAAATCAAACGTAAACTGACTAAAACCCATCTTTGTTCCTTCAGTTCCCGTTTGCTTTTCAGGAACATGGTAAATCTTTCAAACAATCCGGTAACTCGCAGGCATCAACCCTAGTGCAGCAGGCATCACCACGTGCCTTCGACTCAGGTCTTTACCGGACGGCCGAACAGCGAGCAATGAGTAGCTCGCTGGTAGGTCTTCGCTGGCTGGGAATCATCCTACGACTTCCAATCTTCTGCGGTGGCGGTTACTGCGTAAGGAGATCCGTCGAAACGTGAGCGAAGACGCTCACATTCCAGCCACCTTTAATACATTACTGCTTCGTAGAAGGGGCTCACTGCTTCCAAGTCCTTCTAGCTTCATATCATGGCCTGAACTAAGGCAAAACACTAGAGCTCACCACCATCGCTCGTCTCCAGATCCCTACTAAATACTTTGAAAGTTGAAAGTAAGTATATTAGTATTTAGTCCTTAATTCATTAAACCCCAAGCGAACCCTGGTTTTCGTTCTCTCATTTTCTTTCTATTGTGTCTCTAATTACGACATTCGAAAGGTTAATTAGGTGCCACATTACGTTACACCATACTTTTATCAATCTGACGTCAACGAGGCTACTTCTACTATATTTATGGAACCTCCATTAATATCCGACACTAAAAAAATACCCAGCCTTTTCAATCAGCTTTCTCATTAACCCAAATGTTCTGCTACACTTGGCCAATGTTTTCTTATTTCGATAAAAAAAAAACGCGAAAAAAGGATTCGAACGAGGGTAGGAAAAATTGGAACAAGAGTTACTACCATGTTTTCGCACTGAACGCCAACTTTTTTAATAACGCGCCATTATGCGAGTTGGGTATCACTTTCGATTCCATATCAAACCACTCTCGTACTTCTGTAACTTTTTCGTTTTTTGGACGGAATTAGATACTCACTGTTTAAGTTTTAGATGACTGTATTTTGGTTAAATAACAATTTCAAGTAATATTGAACTGAGTTATATTTAGTTAAAATAAAACTAAACCCCAGTTCGAGACGCTTAAACCATCATTAAGATTTTTTGTTCAAGTTTAAACCATCAAAATACTAACTGAGAGAGTGGGAGTCTTCTTATCATTATTCAATCTGATTAAGCTACTGGCCAAAAAAGAATAACATAACCATAATCAATGTCAGCCTTATAATGTTCCTACAACTGGGATTCAGGTTTCCTCTCTAGGAGAGGTAATGGACCGTGATCCATCCCGCAGACCCAGTACGGTCTGGTAAATGTCATATGTCTTTGTATTTTTAGTTCTAGGACATGCTGGTTTTCTCGCGATGTTTTCCTTAATCGTTTTGTGAGCAGTGGTGATGAAATAATTTACACAAAGTAACGCGCCTGGCTCGGTTTGCGACTTAGGTGGGTCTACGCCAGAGGAGCTTAAATTCGTGTATTGTGGACCGACTCTTGAAGAGCCGAGCATGAGCGACACTACACGAATTTGAGCTCGGCTAGTGCTCCATTTATGATCCTATTATCCTCGGCTACACTAGCGTAGCAACCCAGCGCTGGGCACGCCATAATTATGGCGGTAAGTCCCTTTTTTGAGGCGTGGCTGGAAAGATCTCACGGCGTCCTCACTTTCGACCGTCCGACCTCAAAGAGTTGTCAGCAAACCGTAGGGGCTCAGCAGGGTCGAAGCCTACTGGGGCCAAGGATCTGCCTCTGAAAGGAAGATTCAGTCCCGATACGAAAGGCAACGAAGGAACAGGAGTGGGTTTTTAGTCAGTAAAAATCTGACACTATCTCCCGCACCACCCAAGGGCGCGGAGTTGTCATTGGATGATTATCCCACCTAAATAAAAAGCGTAGACCCTCCTGTACGTCTCGTAAGAGACTTTACCACTGGGTGACCAAAAGGAAAATAAGTATGCAATTATTTTATTCAGGACAAACATTCCTCTACCATACGAATAAGACTTATAATAAAACAGGTGCTTTGGCTTTCCTCTTTGGGGAATTCAGAGTATATTGATGTTTTCGTAATTTAGCCATCATTTTCTCCATTTTTTCCCCCAGCTCACTGAAATGCGTAAATAATACGACAAACAGTAGTATAGGCCCGTGTTTGATTAACAAGAACACACTTGAATGAACACGATACCTTCCACTCTTGTTTTTAAAATCCCTCATTATTCTCTTTTACAGAAATAAAAAACAAACAAAGACGAAAGTTTTTGCGTAAAAGCGAAAATATTTTTTTGGGCATCTTACTTTAAACTATGCTGAAAGATGAATACGATTTTTTTTTATTATGGCAATTGAGCCGGTTTCGACTATTCGGCCAGGGTTAAGTTGGGATATTTTTTTTTATTTAAGTGATTTTCGTACACTAATGCGACGATATTAATCCCATCGTACCTTCTATCACAAAAAAATATCTACTTTCTTAAATCTATAAAAGAATATAAAACTTTTGCTTCACTGCAATTAGGTTTCGCCAAGATGCTATTAAAAACTCCTAGATCCATTGCGTACGATTTCAATGACTTTAAAAGAATATTTCTCTTGTCTTTGTATCGGTCACATTCCACCAACATGTTCTGTACGTTTTCCTTTTTCCCACATACCTCACAGTTAACTATCCCAAAAAACAAAAAAACGCTGAAGCGCACCACAAAGAAAAGCCACTTCTAGCTTCTTTTTGAGGCAGACTTTTTTTGTGGCGCGCTTCAGCACTTTTGTGTTTTTTTTATTGTTGATAGGTTCGCGCTTGACCGCTATCTCACCTTTGTGGCCGCTTCTAGCTTTTTTTTTGTGGCCGCTTCTAGCTTTTTTTTTGTGGGAGCTTTATTTTGTGGCCCGTGTGCGGGAACACCAAGGGAGTCAGTTTTTCGCATGAGGTAAGCAAAGTTGTTTAGTAGAATGTGTCCTGACCGCAAATAATTATATTTTTGTTTTCTCTATAGGCATGACGGCAAGCGATGATCACCGAAACTGTCGTCATTCACTTTATCTTAAAAACGACTTAGATGCCTGCTTGTTTCTAAAATCAAAATCACGTCTTACCGTACCCAACCTTAATTTGGAAAAAACACAAGACTTCTTAAAGAAATCTTGTACAGTTTAGCCACAAAATAGATAGGTACAGAAGTCAATCTACATACAAAGCGCGCTCGAGCAACGCACACATAGACACCGCTCACGGACACGATATCTCGGAGCGCCTCGGCCAGCTCGTCGAACAGTTCCGGCTCAAACGCTCATTAGTGTGCGTCCACCGACCGTAGGTATAAAAATGAAGTACATACATGAAATTGTCTTCTGTACCTATCTATTTTGTGGTTTAGCTTACAGGATGTTACGTGACTTGAAAATAAATTTAACTTGTACAGGCTGTTATAAAACGCTCTCAAAGTTTCTAACTCTAAGGGCACATTAATGATAATATAAATACTTCTGAGACGTGCTCAAGGTTGTTTTACTGAACATAATAATTACTTCACACTGAGATAGTAAAATGGGAAAGAAGACAATCACATTTTTAGGCAAGTAACATTGAATACAGTAGAACAACTACCACTACTTTAAGCCGCCTTCAATTTCCTTAAAAGGAATACTTTGTTAGCAAAAATTAAAAAAAAAATAGGCAAATGCGAGTCAGACTCGCGCACTGAGGTTTCGTACAAACTAGTCCCGGGGAGTCTCGAAGATTTTTTCGAATTGCAAAAGTTTTTTTATGGTGACGCACACACACAACAGACATAAACGGCGGTAAAATATCTCTTTATTCGGTAATTTAGATGTTTGATTTGTTCATCGTTTCAAGCGCAGACCTGAGTGTATGGTTATATTTTCAACTTGATACCTCCACGCATTCCCAAGATAAAGGGTCTTGGGCAGACAGACAGACAGACGGACAACAAAATAATCCTATAAGGGCTCGGTGTTTTCCTTTTGAGGTACGGAACCCTACAAAAACCTGCCAGAAATGTTCATCTTTTTGTGGCAATGCTATAATATAAAGACACCCATCAAAATTATTATATTCATTAAACCCTAAGCGAACCGGCGGCGTTCGCGCACCCATTGTCTTTCTATTGTGTCTCTAATATTCACGATTGAACGGTGTTTAACAACAATGTTTTGGAATCTGTAAATCAAGCATCATCAAATCTGTTACCCTCTCGGGCCAGTCATTTTTCAGCGTAGCCATACATCCAATCATGCAACAATTAAATTGAAAATACAACCTTTACCCCAGCTAATTCAAATGTGATTATCCTCTTTCTGAGAACACTGAGAGACAATTGACCCTACAGAAATTCATTGCAATTTTCCCAGAGACAATAATAATATAATATTCTATAACAATCACACAACATCGTCTAGTCCCAAGCTAAGCAGAGCTTGTGTCAATTGATAAACATACTTATATATTTCTGAATACATACGTGTTATAGATAAACTCTGAGTTTAGTAAACACCGGCCTCATCTAGTTTAAAGTAACGAAAAAAAAAATTGATGTGTAAAAGTGTTTCTTAAAACCTTTTCGCAAAATAAATTTCTTTTATCATTTAACCCAATAAAAATTTCACTGCACCTCTCTTGTTTTTACGTGGAATATCATAAAATAACTTTTTCTGCTCCTGCTCTGAAGCGCTCTCTTTGGAAAACCGTCGACTAGTCGGCTCCTCGTCCACAAGCCTGGCCTGGGTAACCGTGGAGCCGGGCTTTTGTTTGCTTATTGCAATGCTGCCTGCATTCTGGATACTTTTTCCAACTATGTGGAAGATTTTTTCAAGCCCATTAGTAAGTTACTACTAGCAACTTCACTCATTGAAGTCATCATCATCATTTCAGTCGATATATCCTTTCTGAAGAGTCTCCATTCTGAATCTGCTCTTAGGTTACGGTCACGGTCTTCTTGACACGACACACTGGACACACTGAATGCATCTTTTGGACTCATTATTTCATACATCTCACAGCCCTTTCGGCCTCTCGGCAAATATTATACATGTCGTTGCAAATATTATACACCTGCACACACACACCTCTCATATTGTGAACGCATTGTCTTCCTAATTATTGACACTTCTTAATTTATTTCACTCTATGAGGATATTTCTTGCGTTCAGGAGAGATTTGCTGTTGGCAGGTGTCCATTATGTGAGGCAGCATGTCGCTTTCCCTTAATATGATGCAATTCACGATTTGTTGCTAACCTCCATCAATACAAAAATGACAGCTGCAAGATTAAGAATTGTGTTTCGGTTTAATAATATATATATGATGATAAATTGAATTATTAATTAAAAGATATTTGTATGTACTAGCCTGTTTAGTGTTTGCTCTCGGAGAGGACGCCAAAATTGTCACTCGAACGGTGGTTGCTGAAAACCAGCACCGTAGATGTCTGGATTAGCCCAGAGTCACGGGATATGCTGAGCAACGGCCCATTCCTGCTTAGATGCGACGCACAACTTATAATTTTAGATTGTATTAGTATATAATTATGATTTTCTTTTAGTTTTAGTTACTCTTTCTTAGGTTAATTTTGTTTATGTTTGTCCCTGTTATGGCCGGCGTCAAAATGCAACAGATAATCTAGACAACTCCGTTGTCTATGGTACAAGATGTAATATTGTTAAGCTCGTTACACACATGGCCTGACAAGGGACTGGCTTTTATATTTTGTACTTTCTTTTGTATGTTGTTATTGAGTTTTGTTATTTGTGCGTCTATATATAGGCGGAATAAACATATTTTCTTTCTTTCTTTCTTTCTTTCTATATACGTCCACTGTTGAACATAGGCCTCCCCCAAGCGTCGCCACAACGAACGTTCCTGTGCGTCTCGCATCCATCGGTTTCCCGCAACCTGCACCAGGTCATCGGTCCACATTGTAGGAGGCCTTCCAACGTTACGTCTTCCGGTACGCGGTCGCCACTCCAGAACCTTTTGGCCACCACGATCAGAGGGCTGGCTTGTTCTTCGCCCAAAGAATTAGCATTGCCATTCAACGTGGCAATGCTGCCAGTCTTCTGGGCACTTTTGCGGATGACAGCGATGTGGAGAAGTACCTACTTTGACACCTGACTGTACTTTCTTTGTCATTTTGTATTATATTTATTTATGTAGTTAGGTTTTAGTATAAATAGTTCAGTTAATATTAAGTTTTTTTTTACATAAATGTAGATATTACTAATAATAAAGAATACATTTATTCCAAGTTAAAAAAGTTTCTTTTACTAGTACCTATGCCTTTTTTTTTCGGTGAGGAATATCATCCAATGACAACCCCCGCTCTTTGGCGGAGCGGGAGATAGTGTCAGACTCTTACTGACTAAAAAACCCACCCCGTTCCTTCAAGCTTTCATACCGGGGCTCGAGATCCCTCAGAACCACATTCTGAACTGCTTACTGTTATGCCTTCAGAAAACCTTATGTTCCGTTCAAAATGTATATCTTTTTTTAAGATGGAAAATCTTCCAATAACTTCTTCCGCTCTATGGCGAAGCGGGAGGGAGTGTCAGACTTTTACTGACTCTTTGCTCTTGCATTCCAGAACCACAAATTTCCCTTTCGGAAGTAAACCTACGAACCCAATAAGTTAAATAACTTTGTCGTACTGGGGCAAGGGTTATCCGAAAGGGCGCTCGAGCCCCGGTATGAAGGCTTGAAGGAACGGGATGGGTTTTTTTAGTCAGTAAGAGTCTGACACTATCTCCCGCTCCGCCCAAGAGCGGGGGTTGTCATAGGATGATTTTTCCCATCGGAAAAAAAAAAAAACTTTGTCGAAGTCCTTAATAACTCTATCGATTCTATTTCTAGTCTGTCCAAGCAGCCACTTTCTTAGACAATTTCAACTTAGTACACTGAACAGTTTTGTCTATATTGGACAACGTAGGTATTACTCGACAACTAAGTCTTGGTAAATTAGCTTTCGTGCTACGAATTTAGTTGTAACACTTACTTTTCTTATTGTTCTATGTTTGGCGGTGTTTTTTCTTTGTGAGTTTTAGTTTTATCTAATGCAGAATTTACTAGCTTCTGCAAGCGGCTTCGCCTTCCTTATGGAACTGTTGCCTCATATTGGAATTTATTTCTATACCGTGTGTGCTTACAAATATGTTTTAGAGAAACTGAATGTGAATTCCTGCAACCCTCCGTTTAAAAAGAAGAATCCTACAAACTCTAGGCCAGACGAGTGTAACGCCTGATCCAGGCAACTGCCCGAGAGATGATTTCGGGTTGTTGTATATGTTCAAATCGCGCGGAGAACTCTAATTGCGCAATGCAGGATTTCGTCGTTTAGTTCATATTTGATGCCATTTATTTATTTATTTATTTATTTATTTTATGGTTTTACTTTAACAAAAACGGCTATTCGCCAATTACATTAGTTAAAGACAATATACAAAAAAAATCACACACTCATCTCACAAAACTAGCCATAGATGTCGCTACAATGTGGACGATTTAATGACACCGAACAACTTATATCTAAGGCCCTATAAATATTTGTTCCGTACAGGAATGGAACCAACGATACGTAGCACAGCAACCAATCTTTCAATCACAGTGTCAACCATGCCTCCTTAGTTCGTCCTTAATTAATTCCATCAATTTACAAACTAACTCGTTTATAAAATAACAAGAGTAACAGACAGTACCAATTAAAAGTTCTAACACTGATAAACTTAAATTAATGTGTTGCCACTTTCACTACTGTTATAAAAGGTCAGTTTGGTCCTCTCTCTCACACTTGAACAAATGGCATAAGTTAGAAAGAGATGGCACAAAGTTGTTAAAAGCAATAAATACGTCTTGAAGCATTAGGTTTGTTTATGCGAAATTGATATCAGTGTCGGTTGGAATTTTCGCAGTTAGAGATCGCTTCTTGTGATTTAGTATATTTATGTTTGAATTTAATTTTCACTGACTGTTATGGATGGAAATTGAAATAATGGAAAGCGAACGTTGGCTGGCTCTATCTCTCTCTAGATATGCCTCTCCTCTTTTTGAAGAGGCCAAGTGATCTTTTTAGCATGTATATTTTTTACTTTTTTTTTGTATGTGTACTTTTTGGTGTACAATAAAGTTTATTCTATTCTATTCTAATACGTATATGTCATGGTCAGATCTTAGAATTGGTCAAATTATGATATGGCCAAATAAAACTGGCCACATCGTTTAAACGTTAACATTTGATGATATGTCAATCCTCGTTTGACTATATTATGATTAGAGCGGGGGTTGTCATTAGATGATTTTCCCAACATAAAAAGAACATATTATCATTGATGAAGGATTTCAAAGATAATAAAAGGTCTAAAGTAAGTGACACAGTACATGATGTCTGGCAGTTTTGAGTACTTGATGTGGCCTACCCAAATGTCCTTTCTTTGGCATTGTTCGTCAAGTCGTTGAGCTCCTTAGTAGTCCTGAGTTGAGCTACACGCATATTGACAAATGCTTGCACTGACTGGACAGGTCCACTTAGAACTGTGTGGTTCTTTCTTCAAAAGACCATCTCAGGCTCAATCTGCATGGTTCTCATATTATTTGACTATTACATGTTTTGCTGTATGGACTTTAAAAGAGACTTTGACCCCTGAGTTTGTTTCGGTGTTTCTTCTCAGGGTAGTCAGCTAGGAAACACCGGCCTCATCTAGCATTAATTGACGAAAAAAAAATTGACGTGTAAAAGTGTTTTTATAAAACCTACTTGCAAAATAAAGATCATTTATCATTAAGTAGGCAAAACGAAGATTAAAATATCATCAAACTTTAACGTTTAAGACGATCTGGCCAGTTTTTTTTGGCCATATTATGAAGTGATCATTTTCTAAGATCTGGCCATGACATATATACAACGTATACCTATATCTACTTAATCTACGGAAAATAAAATATGTGGTTACCATAATCACATCACACTTTACACTATCACATTAATATTGTAAAGGCGATTTGTATGTGTCTGTCTGTTTGTTACTCCTTCACTCTCAAACGGCTAAACGTATTTAAATGAAATAAATAAACGGCACACGGGTAGATCACGTCCTGATGTAGTACATAGGATACATTTTCCCTATATAGGGTTTTTGTTATAGCGTTTTGGGTGTATGAAATAATTTTGCACTTTAATGCGGGCGAAGTCACTGGCAGCAGCCAGTACAATCTAAATATATGATACAGTCATACAAAAACAGATAGAAGCCCTTCTGTTACTCATTTTAATCCCCTTACAGTATCATGGATATTTTATTTTATCCTCCATAAAAGGATATCTCTCTAATTGAATTAATATGCCATGTCATGCTCTCTAAATTTGAAATTCTTTTTTTCCTTTAAATAACGTCGCCCCTTTGATGTTATCAATTGAGTAATAAATAGAACATTTACCCTCAATTTGCAAATGACTTTGAATTTTTGTTCGAAATTCAAGTCAAGTGATTTAATTGCTTTTCGGTAAATAAGTCAGCAGTAAGCGGGGCTGTATGGATAAGTCAATGGAATGGAATGGATGTAGCAAGGATCTAAATTTTCTGGATATAGTGATGCGCAGCAAAACCAAATAAAAAATAGTACAAAATTATTGTTCTGGTATAAAGAAATAATATTTGAACAATTTTGGAAGCATCACCGCTATCCACAGTTTAATACGAAAACGTGTAAATATTTAATAAGTTATGTTTTCATTTGTTAGTAGTAGATTTAGTAGACTTTAGTTAGTAGATGTCATATTGTAGTTTTACTTAGTTTATACTCAAAAGCATTTTGTGCCTTTCTATATTAAAAGACTGCACTAACATAAAACTGCGTTTCATTATAAATTGTATTTTAGTTTGTTGCTTGCTTTCTTGGAGGCTTTTAATAAACAAAATTAGACAAGCTCACGTTTGACCAACACCAGCGCGAATAAAGTGATAATTGAGTTTATATTAATTTACACTAAGACTGTATACTACATTGGAACTGGATGTACTTTTTCTCTGCTTCACCCAAAGGTTGACTGGCAGTAAATGCCTAAGGCATTAAGTCCGCCTCTGTACTTTTGTATGCATAAAGCATTAAATAAATAAATGGAAACCATAAACTAAAAAAAAAAGTTACAATTTCCAACCTTGTCGCATTCCACGATCTTGTCGATGAATTCAATGATGGTAAACGCTATCTTACCTAAAAGTAATCTATTTTCTCTCCTGTTTTAATTGTACATTTTCTAGTAACAGAAGTCAAGCTTGTCTATACCCATTTATAACCTTTCTAGTCGAGAGTAAATGGAAAAGGCTTCCTACATAAATTTTTATTACGACCCGTACTTAAAACATACCTATTAGGTACCTAGTCAAACGTAAAAATTCTAAACATTACCTGTGTTTTTACAGACAACCTTTTCTGTATTACCCACTTTAAAATTCCGGGGCGCGTAAAAACTCAGTTTTTATTAAAATAATCCGCGACAACCTTTTTATATTTCTTCTACTGAAATTAATTACAGACTTTATGGTTTTAATACGAGCACAAAATTGAAACCCGAAATAACCTTTATCCTAATTAAGCATACCTTCATTAAATTTTAGGCAAATAAAATGACACCTGCAAATAAGATTATCTAATGAAGTAAAACAGATGGAACAGCTGGGTTAAGGCCCGTTTACACGAAGAGAGTTGCTCGCCCGATTTGCGGCGTAAACGCGCCTGGACAAAGTTCTATACAGTGATAATCAAATTTAGCAAGTGCTCATGCAGACATAGGTGCTCCCCTAGCCAAGTTGCTAATCTGCAATAGTTAACGCTTGCAGAAAGCTTCAAATGTACGGGAATACGTCATCTCAACGCTCAGTCACGTGACCAAAACAAAAGATTCGGCGACACGACCAACTCGAAGCGTTCGACGCAAGCGAAACGGTTGTAACTTGGCTAAGGCTAGGATTGCTAGAAGTTCACTACTATTCCCTAGTCTGTCCTTTTAAAGATGCGAAACTTACTCCATTATGACAAACTTACCGCCTTACCTCCGATCTGTCTCGTCATTCTCTTCCCCTGTCCCAATTTATTTCATCAATCTCTTTCTTATTATACCATCTTTCACAACCAAATCAATAAATGTTCAATAGCAATACACATTCTTATCAAACTTGCCTACCTCATAATTGAAGCATGGACCAGACGTTGGAATCCAGCGTCCCAACTAGTTTAAACCCGTGTAGACAGCAGTTGTCATCCAGGACATTCAACGCCTTTTGTTGGGGGCCGCATTTTTCCAACCACAGTGGCGGATTTGGGAACGTATTGGCACGTGGATTAAATCTGTGTAGCCGCAACACAATCCAAACACACAAACCAAGCTCCAACTAAGGTGACCTCTGTTGGAACGCTGGATTGCAACCATCTGGTTCATCTTTAAATTTAACTCGTTTGCTGTCGGCATAAATGTCTTGTCTTTCCGTTCTTCTCTATTTAGCGCCATCTGTAGTCACTGTCTTTCCCAGCAATTAATCATTTACACAGTCCAATGCCCATTTATAGTTTCTTGGTTATTCTAATAGCAATGCACATTCTAATCAAAATACGGTAACATGATTTTTTTTCTAATCTTCTCTATTTGTCGCAATCTCAGAAGTTACTTTAACAATCTACATTCTTGTCAAAGCTTACCTACCACATACTAATTTGCTAATCCCTTACCTAATTTGGCTAGAGGTTGGTGTAACATGTCTCTGCATAATACTTCTACTTAGTCGCCATCTCAATCGCTCCTTCTTTCACTATGTGATTTTTCACTGCTCTTACAGCAATTATTTATTCTTATTCTTGTCAAAACGTTACTATCTCGTTTTTATTTTCTTTGTTTTTTTATCTTCATTGGGATGGTGTAAAAATATTCTGCTTTCATGCTAGTCTGTTGTTGCTATCACAATATAGCCACCCTTTTTCTGACCGTGTCATCTTATGCACAGTGCATTCATAGTTTCCTTCATGCCAGTCAATCCAATCTACACTATTATCGAAATCTTTCTACCTCAAAATAAATTTTTGTTTGCGATTAGTGTCACATGTTTCGTCCACAATTTTTTATTTTTGTTTCAGAAATCATTCTATCGTCTCTCTAACTTTATAGCTGTCCACATTTATAATCAAATCTTTCCTATGCTTAAAATATCTATGCAATTAAAACCTATAATATCGTAAAGTTGAAGCAATAAAGTGAAACCGTGGCGTTACCGACTTCGCCAGATGCTGCATAGTTATTTTACTTTGATTAATTGTTTCCTTAACAAATGTTTCGAGTTTAATATCACTTACAAATGAATAAGGATGTTCTATCACGTGGTGGAGTTCAGAGATATATTTCGTAGCATTCGTAATTTGTTTAAGTGTATTTTCGTCACCTACGCGTTAATTTAAGATGACAGTTTAATTATTTATAGTAATTGAGATGCTTATTTACTATAAAAACTTCATTTATTTAATCGTTCATATGCACAAAACGATTTCGGAACACATTAATTGTACTTACAGCTTAGGAGTGAAATACCCTAATAGCTACAAAACAAGGGTCTTTAAGTCAAGAGTGAATAGGTTTTCCTAGGCTAGCGTGTCCCATTGTCAACCACATTATCGCTTACCATCAGATGAGATAGTAATCTAGTACGAGCCAATCTATCACACTAATAATATAAGGCAAAAAATTGTGTGTGTGATGGTGTGTCTGCTTGTGTGTGTTTTTTATATTTTCACGCTCGAACTGCTGAAGGGATTTCGATGAATCTTGGCACACTGGAGTGGTAAGAGACCATGTTCTTGAATATATCATATACGATTATTCCGGGAGTACCTATATTATATTCTATTACCCCTTCGGACCAATTCGCAGTTTTTTATTTATTTAATTACGATATACTTGGTAAAAAAAATTGTGTCGAATAGTTATAGGCTATATATTATATCACGCTACGATCTACGGAAGCAGAGCAAGTAACTGAATACATGTGTGAAATCGCGGGAGACAGCTAGTCAATAATAAAAAATACATGTGAACATCGCATATTTTTAGTACTAAATGAATAGCTTTGTAATTAACCAGCCAGTTAGAAGACTAAGCGAGGTTTTTTGCTACATTTTTCATTGACATAGAGAATGGTATGACCGCTCCCTACAGATAGTAGGTGAATGAGGCTTAAAAAGTGTGAGAGATATAAAAATATTCGGGGAGCGGGGTTGTTTTTCTGGAATTCTGTTTAGGGCACGTAATAAGGTGAATCGATAATTTGATGTACGGAGTACACTGGTTCACAGGATTGGTCGATGTGGCAACACTTAGTGCCCCAAGGCATTACGTGACTAGGCCGCGTGGCCAGCGGTGACTTGGCATGCTATTCTTTAAGAAAACAGCCTTGAGCGCAGCGCTGGCTACAGCGACGAAATCCAAACAGGTACAATGGATTAAAAATCCAATAGACCTATACATTGGATTGTTAATTCAATGTACTGCGCTCTCGACTCGGCGCTAAGTAATTTACACACAATTTTAATGTTTACAAGTTATCTTCAACTTCATCGATTTCGTACATTTAACGTAATGCGCGCACAACTAAAAACTTCTACACACTTATTATATGTACCTACAGACTAGCGTCTGCCATCGGCTTCGCCCGCGTGGAAACAGGTACGTTTTTCCTTTGAATTCCCGTTTCTTCTCTTTAGAGCATGAATGTTGGAAAATCCTCTGTTACTGTTTGCTAAAAAATCGGCCTCGCCATACAAATTGTCTAATCAAGTTTATCATTTTGTATGGTGAGGCTGATTTTTTTTTTCGTTTCCTGAAAAAAAAATTTGTTGAAGGTTGTTCAGTTTCGTCTACTGAGCAAGCCCTTAAAGTTTGTGGAGGGCTGTCTCTTACACCTTGTATCTCGAGGCCAGATCTTAGAAATTGATCACTTCATGACATGGCCAAAAAAAACTGGCCAGACCGTCTTAAACGTTAAAGTTTGATGGTATTTCAAACCTCGTTTGGCCTACTTACTGTACTTAGACCTTTTATTATCATTGAAATCCTACATCAGTGATATGGCCAAACAAGGCATAGGTACATATTATCAAATGTTAATGTTTAAGTGATCAATTCTACGTTCTGGCCACGATATATATATAGATTTATGATATTTGCGGTGTTCTGTAACACCGAACTAATGCAAATCATTTATCCATCAACACACATAACTTTCATTCTATCCACAAAATTGATGGCTTCAATTTGTAGACACATCCTAAGTTTCTTTCCTCTTGCAAACTTTTCCATTAAGTAAACTAATAATTAGGCCGACTTTTGCGGTAAACATTAAGTTTGGTAAACAAACAGAATCAACTTTGATCTGATTTGAGAAAAAATAGTGCTAATAGCTGAACACATTGGTTTATTAATGGCGCTGGTCAATAACCAACAATAAATAAATTGCAGTATCAGTGACTAGCTTTTACCTGCGGCTTCGCCCGCGTACATAAAATATAGCCTATGTCACTCAGTAATAAAGCAGCGTTCTACCGGTGAAAAAATTTTAGCAAAAGGACCAGTACCCCTAGCCAAGTTGATTATCTGTAATCGTTAACGCTAGTCGAAAACGAATCAAATGTATAGGAATGACGTCATCTCAACGTTAAATCACGAGATCAGAACAAACGAATAGAAAATTCGTAGCCAAGGTCACATCGTTCAAAATGATAGAATGAAATGTTATCGTTTCTACAATGTTCAACGTTACGTCCTTTGTTATACAAACGCTACATTGTAGAACGAGCGGCCGACTCAAGCGCGTCAACATGGCTATCAACTTATCGTTTTCTACAATTGCTGACACCGAGACGTTACCGATTGGAGAACGGAATTCGACACGAATCGGTTGTAACTTGACTAGGGGGGCAGTACTTTCAAAGATTACCTCCTACAAACAAAAAAAAACAAACTTTACCCCTTTATTATAATAAAGTAGATTATGAGCATAATGGTTTTGTACGAGTTTACCGTAAAAGTTCATGTTAAGGTAAAAATAATTGAAGACTCAATATCTATTTACAAATATCTCATTTCAAATTTTACTAGTTCACTTTTATACAAGATTTGTACTCTGAATGTATCATATCATATCTCAAGCAGCTACCTGCTTTACTTTTCTATGTATTCAGATACTACTAGTGGAAAATTTTGGGGAACTAACCGAACCCGTGGACAACTTTTGTACGCGGCTTCACCCACGTGATAAGTGTTTTTGTTTTTTATTGTTGTTAGGTTCGCGCTTGACCGCTATCTCACCTGGTGGAAAGCGACGATGCGGTCGACGATGGAACGCGCTTACCTAGGAAAAACCTATTCACTCTCGACTTAAATATTCCCGGGTTGTAGCTATCAGGGAACACAGACTCCGGTAAGGAATTCCACTCCCTAGCTGCACGCACAATGAATGTGTTCCCAAAACGTTTTGTGCGTGTAGGTGGGATATCCACCATGTACCGGTGGCGCATAGCCGTACGTCTGGTAGTCCGATGATGAAACGGGCTAGGCGGAATTAGATTATGCAATTCCGACGCACACTCCCCGAAATGCAACCGGTAGAAAACCAACAGGCTAGCGACTCTGCGTCGATGCTCAAGATTTTGAAGCCTCGACTCGACGAGTGTATCATCGCCAATTATCCTTCTGGCTCTTTATTATCCCAAGGGAACTAACTATCCGGATGAAAATTATTATATTTACAGGTCTAAACGTGTGCCAAGTTTTATCAAAATCCGGTAAGCGGTGCTGGAGACGTGAAAACGGACACTTTTTCATTTCTCTTACGACACGGCGAGTGGCGAGCGGCGCAGCGCGGCGAGCGGCGCTATGAACAGCGTCTCGTGGCGTGCTTCAAACATTTTTATACATTCTTCTTACCGCTTGCTGCCCCGCGCATGGATTCCTCTCTCAGCGGCAAGGCTATGAACGGGCCGTTACTCTTTTAAGTATATATCGTAGCGTGGTTGCCAAAGAAATGGTTATTGGTGGTTGCTGTCCAAATTGGCGTCTATGAAGACAGTTTAATTTTTTTTAAGAAGAATAAATAATTACATAATAATATTAAATATTAGGTAACTGTTTAGATATACAAACCACTACTAAGCGTAGAAGTACTCGTCCACATTTCTGTCATCCGAAAAAAATGTTCAGAAAACTGGCAAAATTTGTCACACTGAATGGCAGTGCTAATTTTATGGGCAAAGAACGAGTCAGCCCTCTGGTTAGATTAACTGTTTCAGAGGCTTTTTACAAAGGAATAGAAGAAGAATAATAATAATAGAAGGCATACTTCAAAATGTTTAAACATGTTATTTACTTTTTTAGTAAAAGCAGTTTTTTTGTATTTTTAATGTTGTACTTTGTATCTACTATAAATAAAAAATTACCTAGCTGGACACGAGAGTACATAATCTTTGAAATATTATCAAATTTTTTACGTTCAGTATTCGATAAGAATTTTGTGAACGAAGTATGTGTTTGAACAATGCGAAGACATTTTTAAAGAGAAACTCTATTTGGAACTTGAAAAATAAAAGAAAATTTTGCTCAGAAAGTAACCAAAAAAAAACTTCGTATTCTCTGGATTTTACTTAATTAAATTGAATCAAGTATACCTACTTACTACTGCTAGGTATCCCTAGTCTCTATTTTTTATTTTGAGACGGTTAATTTACTTCTCTCACTACAGAGAACGGAGCGAGAAGGCGTGTCAAACTTTTAGTGACTAATACCACACCTTTTACCCTCTGCGTTCTAGGAACAAGGGTTTCCGTTTCAGAGATTCTCCGTGGTCCCAGCAGGCGTTGGCCTTTCTGGGCCCGAACGGTTTTGCTGACATCTCTTTGAGGTGCGCATGAAACACTACATGCCGTCAACGACTCAGGCTACCCATTGCTCTTTGTACATAAGCCCGCGCCTACAGTAGCTGGGGATCACCCTGCGACTCCCGACGACCGGGGCAACTCCTATGGCGGGATGGGGTGTGAGTATACCCGTTCCCTCATTACTGTTTCGCAGAAGACGTACCTTGTTTAAATATAAACGCAGTTGTAACACATAAAACATTACTTACCATCAGGTTTGATCACAGTCAAGTACTAGTTTATAACAGGTTAAAAAAAATTAAATATAGCTTCAAAACTATACAAATGGAAAACACCGTGGAAAAGGGAGTAATTCTCTGTTCGACTATCAAAGATGCTAGTTCAGGGGCGATAATACGTATGCGACGACAGTAGGGATGCGCTCATTCATCTTCTTATAGTCTAACGCTAGGTTGTATAAGTGGGAAAGCAGTTTTTTATTTCTTAGCCTTATATAAAAGATTGGAATGTCCAAATGTTGAGACCCATCATCCGTAATGAAAGCTCTTTAGAACGTTTAGTGGTACAGGGTAGAGTAGAGGGCCAACGTTCTCGTTGTCGATCACCTACCAGATGGACAGACCTCATCAAATCATCTTCTAAGTGTTCCCTCATTGAATGCATACGCAGTGCCACGAATAGAGAGAGATGGAGAAGTACCAGACTACGGAATCCAATCCCGCATCAAAATCGCAATCCCGCACGCCTGCGGGATCGCTGACATCAATCCCGCAGATCCCGCGGGATTTGCGGGATTGGAATTTTTAATTTGTTTTCTGTTTTAAGTAGTAATAAACACAAAAACCAGTCAAGTGCGAGACGGACTTGCGCATCGAGGGTTTCTTATAAAACCTACCTATGTAAATATAATAATAATAATATAATATAATATAATATAATAGTTCGATTCCCGAGTCGAGTTTCTAAGATTTCCAGATAGCAAATAAAAATATTTTCGTATAAAACAGCTGCTTTTATTTATTTATTTATTATAAGCACAAACTATTGTTTTAACAGGTATACCCAATGTAACAAAAGTAGTCGCAAAATAGCATAACACTCAGAGACGCTGGCCCCACAAACTGATCAGATATCAATTAGTGCATGCAACATGCATACATAATAAACAATCGATGTTCAGTCTCAAGCAGCACCCTGGAGAACCGGCACAAGTTACATAGAGGACAACACACTTAGTGTTACCCTCTCGAATTCCGCCAATGTGCAAGAAAAAATGTCTATAAATATCGCCGCTTTATGAAACAATAAAATATTTAACGGACCTTCATGTTTTAGAAAATTGAATTGATGAATCGACATGCTATGGGGAATCCCCGGTCATAGGGTACCTAAACTGACACTCATTACGTTCTGTTTCAGTTGCGATACAGGACTCGCACAACACAAAATAAAAATTCAAAAATTATTTAACTGCAAGGTGAAATCGAAAACAAAACAATTGTTTTCCAGACAAATGCTATAAAAAATGTCACGAGTTCCATGTAAAATTGTTTCATCAGTTTTTAATGAGGATGAGCTGGGTCTAATAAATAATCTAAAAGGCGGCAGGTCGTCGGAATCCACTTTTCTTATAAAAAAACTACAATCCCGCACACGTGCGGGATCCCGCTTGAGTAATCCCGCATTTCCCATCCCGCAGAAATGGTGCGGGATCCCGCGCTTGTGGGATTGGATTCCCTATACTTACACGACGATCCATGACCACGACCACTCCGCCAGAATTGTACGACTGAGAAGAATATAAAAGATAGATATTCGACTGGCCTGATAATCCAGCGGTTAGTGACTCTGATTGCTATGCTGGACGTCGTGGGTTCTATTCCCACCCAAGACAAAAGTTTGTGCTAGCTTATTCATTTGTTCTGTGTCTGGGTGTAATTTATCTATAATATGTATGTATTTAGAAATATATAATTACGATTATCAGTTATCAGGTACTCATAACACTATCTCTGCTTAGCTTGGGACTAGACAGCGTTGTGTGATAGTTGAGGAATATTATTATTATAGGTATCTGAATGCAACTCCAGAATGGATTAAAAGGTCATTAGAAAGTCCTTTAACCTTTCTATAAGGGTCCACAAAAGTTTTTGCTGACACAAAATCTGGGATATAGGGACCGAAAAGTTATTATTCCTTGTTACACCATCCCTTTTTTGTAAACGAAACGAATCGTTGATGGCGACACGATATAGGATTGTTAAAGTTTGTGAGCAAATCGTTATTTTTTTGTTCAATTACTTGTTTACATGTTAAATACCCCATTAGGCTGCAGGAGCTCGCTTCTGTATTTTTGGGTGAAGAATTAAATAAAAAAAAAAATATTGTTAAAGAGATACTGCGGCTCCGGAACGCAATGGGTAACTATAGGAACACGGAAGGTTTTAGCCAGTAAAAGTCTGTCATTCTCTCTCGTTCCACCCAGAGCGGAAGAAGTTATTTGACCTCAAAAATTCAATTATTGTGTATTTTATTTATTTATTCATTTATGTACACACACAAACACTTAAAAAATTAAATTGACAAATACAGAAGGATGAGTAGCAAGTTACTTACCTACTACTTATTTTATTTATTTTTTTCTCAAAAGTCTGTGCTCTTTCGGACATAAAAATAATATTGTATTTTTTTTTATTAGATTTTTGGCAAGAAACTACAGGAAAAGTAGTGATCAATCACCTAATGTCAACTGTATTGATTAATGCTTCTTTAGCTACGCTAATTTGAAATTATCCTATAACCTAATCCAGATCGTAATACACTCGTGTACGAAAATTTATAAAAAATCTGAGGCAACAAACAAACAGGTAGAGTCACTTTCGAAAGTATAATATTAGTATGGATCCGGAAGTACCAAAAGAGTTTTAATATCTCCATTAATTCAGATCTATTTCTGTACAACCCTGGGCCGTCACAGAAATGACAGTTCTTTATAACCCTTTCCTTTCATAACAAAACATCATAAAATAAAAAAAACGAGCGCCCTTAACGACCACGCATAAGGATATGAGATAAATCTCTATACACAAACACATCCTAGAATAACAAACAGTTAAATTACTCCTTGTCAACGGCCAATGATTTTTTAGTAGCACCGAAATAAATTAGAGGAGTCTTAGTTCTATTTTAGGGTTACCGGGACTATTATAGTACTTTAGGGTTATTGTTTACCGATTTTTGTTGTAAAAAGTAATAGTGGGCAATATTGATTGACCGGTTTTGACGTCAGATTTAACCTAACACTAGCTGTCCGCCCGCGACTTCGTCCGCGTGTACTTCGGTTATCGCACACTAAACGTGTTTTCCCGTAGGAATAAGATGTTTTTCCGGGATAAAAAGAAGCCTATATTTTTTTCCATGTCAAAGGCTTTATGCATGCCAAATTTCATTCAAATCCGTTCGGCCCTTTTTGCGTGATTAAGTAACAAACATCCAAACATCCACACTTTCACATTTATAATATTCAAAGAAATTTTTAAACTTTAACTATTTTACGAAAAATTTAATTTATTTACAAACTGTGAATGAAAAAAATTTATTCAGAATCCAGTTCTTAAATTTTACTCATCTCTGAGTTCCTCAATTTTGACAATTTTTTTTCGAGTCGACAGTAAATCGTGATATCACAACATGCAATCGATCCTATTCTCATTTGGAAGCATAGTAATAAATAATATAGGAACACTATTTTTAAATAATGGCCCGGCCCGACTTGTTACGGGTGTTATTTAATCTTGGTAAAATTTCCAAAATATTTTATACAAACCTGTCCTGAAAAGCTAAAACTACAAAAATACGAGCCGAATTGATAGAACCGTTCTAATGTGACAATATGACTGCCATACTATACATGCAGCCATTGACTTTTATTCCTATAGAATGTAATTGACTACCCTGAAGATAAAAAAGTTTTTTTAAATATGACTAAACCTTTACACAATACCCTTTGTAAGATGTATTTACTCAGTATTGATAACGTTGTCACAGTACCTATAAGGCCATTTCATCATAAAAATATTTAAAAAAAAAACAAGCAAAACAAAGACAGCATAAAATAAGGTCCTTTAGGAAAACATACAGCATACAGGGTAAACGTTTTCGGATATAAACCCAAACCTTTTTGAAACCACATTGAGATCGGATTGTTTGATTTTAGATTATGCTAATGCTGACACACTGTGCAGTGATTTGTGGTCGGACACAGTTGCAGCTTTTATAATGCTGGCCTTTTTTTTAGCACTATTGACCGTGCCTATTTGAATTTCGAACGTGGAACGGAATTCAAATAATACGAACTGTACTGTCATCATACCGTTAGAAGTTATTAAATTTTTGTCACATTGCCAGTGTTTTCATTACAAAAGAGAATGGGCTTTCTTTTTTATGGAATTTGGTCTAAATATCCACCATTAGCGAGTTTATATACGTCATATTAGGCGCAAATAAACTCTTATTATTTGTTTATTTTCTTTTTATGTGTACTGGTATTTGCTATTAAACTTTCCTTTAATTTAAGATGAGATTTTAATTTAAGAAATTTGGTTCTCCCGAAAAGTGCCATAAAATACATAATGTATGTTTTTCGAATTATAACTTAATTTCAACTAGATTTGCCGTCCATTGCACTAGCCTGTGACTTATCAAAACAATCACGCATGGTATTGCCCCTACCAGCAAGCGTCCCGTGTACTTATTCCCCGCATTAAAATAAAAACTTGTATGAAAAGGACATTTGGTTACCTACTGTGGAGCTATACCCTTAGTCAACATCGCTGTGTGATACGGATCGCACGCATGGAGGAAAAATGTCTTTAGATACTAAGTTTTCCATCAACACGACTGTACATGCACACCGCTAAAGTTAAACTAGCGACACTGCGTAGGAACGTTCAGGTCCATACAAACCGTCCGCGTGAACACGCGCGTTTTTCACGCGACGGATGCCTGCCGCGGGCACCCGCTTAGTGCAGCGTCAGTCCTTAGATATAAATCGAATTACACTTGAGTTTCAGTTAAAAAACACCATTTCTTTTTGTCTGGAGGCAATTCAGAAAGTTCTGTGTTCTTTCCGATCTGTGTCAGATTTACAACAGAGAAAGGTCAATTTTATCCCTAGGCTAGCGCTTTCTCTGGTAGATGAAAACAAAGGAATAAATATGCAAACAGAATTATTGCCACATAAAGAAAAATGCCCGAAGGTGGCTTAATACTTACTGGTTATTTAATATTATATTTCTCGTATCCCAAATTTTATCCAAGATAACGGTCAAAGAAAAAGAAAGTCAGCATTCACATTTCCGCCCACGCTATTGATAAAATCAACTTTTCAACAAAGTTCTACCTTCTTGGAATTAGAACAAAATGTCAATTAGATTTGAACACTAAAACCAAAATAAAAAATCATATTTCGAATTCAACTCTCATATAATTTTTTCCCCGCTCTATAGTGGAGTCGGTCCGACCTTACTGTCTAAAACCACACTTATGTTCCTTCAGTTATCTTTTGCATTCCAGGGCCATGAGTATATGCTTTTCAGAACTAATCATGGCCTGAACCAGGGCCAAGCGCGAGAGGTCACCGCCGCCGATCGCCTCCACCAAGACACAGTAATGCTTCGCCCAAGTGGGACACATCTGAACCGTATGAATTAAACACCTGGGTTATTCTTCCGCCTGAATCAGGAACAGGAACCTTTCGAAATTACCATATTCGGTGAGGAAACTGTGGCGCTTCTCCAGCCATTCTTCAAAAGCCGGGTACAGACTGCCGTAACTTAACATGCAATGTAACCTACTCACATAGTTAAAATGCTCTGTTCGCGCGCGTAGTGTGCTCGGTTCGCGCGTTTACTATGGGAATTCTGTTACATTGCATATTACGTTACAGTAGTCTGCACGCGGTTATAGAAACTATCGTATCATATACACCACACCACAATTTTTTTATTAGTACAAATACTTAGAGGCCTTATTAGAAAAGGTCTTGTTATTATTTAAGTAAAGTCCTAATAAATCATATTCATAATCAGCAAAGTTGTGAGCGTTTGTTTATATCCCAAAGAGTCACTCAATTTATGGAAATGTTGTACAGGCTTTTGACTTATGAATAAATGAGCGGCGATGAAAATGAAAAAACACTGCGGGTAGTAGGTATTTTCTAGTAGCAATTGTTTTGAATTATTGATTCGATTTTATGAATAGTCGTGGTCAATTTTAAAAGAAAAGAAAAAGAAAGATAAAACCGTTTAAAAAGAAAACATGTTTATTCCGCCTAAATAGACGCACAAATTTTTCATTTTTGAATTTTTTATTTCGTTTTTTTTTACCTTTAACTACACAAATATGATCAGCGACAGGTACGGATAGAGCCTCACTTTTTTGTACTAATTATAAAATAAGGGTGTAAATGTCAAGCAGAAAATTTAAAATTCATCATAATTCGGAGGGTAGTCAGCAAAAGTTGTTAACGTAAAATACTTTTAAAAACAAAAATTGGTTGGAAACACTAGAAATGTAGGAAGTGCACGACAGAATATCCTTTGTGTTCATTTCCTCTTCATATCTGGGTACTATTGGCAGGCGGCCAAGCTAAGGGTAACGGATACAGCCAGTTATTGTGTCAGCAACGATTCCTGCTTCCTTGCTATTTCTTACTCGTACATTAGGTAACTTTGTGGCGCGATAAGATAAGGAGGTTTAGAGATGTAGAGGCAATGCTGTAGCTTGATATGTTAGCCAAATTGAATACATTATAGATGTAAAAATCATTTCAGATGGAAATGGTCATTCAGATTTTTCCAAAACAATTATTATAGGTACATGACATGACGTCATCATCAGCTTTTTTAATGTTCCCACTGCTGGGACTCAGGCCTCCTCTCTAGGAGAGGTAATGGGCCGTAATCCACCACGCGGGCCCAGTGCGGGTTGGTGAATGTCACATGTCTTCGAATTTATGACTATGACTTACTCAACCAGCTAAAAAACAAAAGGCCCGTTTTGACATTTGAGAAAAACCCTAGAATGTAACTTGGTACTAAACTGAAAAGAACAATAAAATAATAATTAGGGGTCCAGAGTAGTAGAAGCTATTTTAGTAGTAGCTACACTATACTGGACAAGCCGTTAGGTAGTCAAAATACAAATGTCAAAACGGGCCTTAACTTTAGGCGAAGAAGATGTTTTATCATTTAACTAGAAATTATTCCTAAACAGATTTGAGCTAGTTTTTGAAAATGACTTCACCCACTTTTTTTAAGCGGAAAATCATGACTTCCCCACTCTACGGTGGAATGAGGGCGTGACAAATTCATACTAACAAAATAACACCTACAACTTGTACTACCGTACATCGGGTTTCTTTTTCAGAAATTCACCATGGACAGGCCGTCATCGGCTTTACTCTCATAAAGTCAGGACTGTCGAATTAATAGAGGGATGTACTAAATGTACTACTGGGATAAAAAATATCCATAAGTACTTTCACAATACAAATGTGGAAGTCTCTATTTTCATATAAATTAGTATAGGATAGGACAAGGTTAGACTCATAAACAGATAGTGAAGTTCCAATGTGCGTTGCAAGTTTATAGAACGGTAGCATTATATCAACTTACAACTTCCCAGTTACTTACGCCTTTATCGGCGAGATCGTCGAACCATATCAAATCGCACCAGCTTAGCTCTTGAATATATCTGTCGAAGACTACTTGAGCGCTGGATATCTTCCTGCCAGTATAATAATATTGAGTTTAAGTCGTAAGATATGATCAATGGAAGTTATATTTCGTTAATTTATTAGATGCCAGGTATTGCCCGCGGCTTCGCCCGCGTGCTTAAAATATAGCATATGTCACTCAGGAATAACACAGCTTTCCACCGGTGAAAAAATCCTATTAATCGGATCAGTACTTCCAAAGATTACCTTCTACAAAAAAAAAAAACAATTTTATCTACACTAATACCTATAAAAAGGTAGTTTTTTTTTTCTTTCTTCGTCATGTTAATTCCTTTGCTTGGAAAGTGACTATTTGGCCTAAGTTGAGATACTCTTGGACATATTGTTTGGACACAGTATACCTATTATCCTATTGGTCATGATCTTTGACATGACCTTCTTAAGCCCAACCTCACGCCTTGCGTCGATAAAATCTTGTTACATTTACTCTAGTCCCGCGGTTGAGAGACAATCTCATAAGCAAAACGTAGACTGGTCAATCTTGCTTCGCTAATGACAATACCTTTCTCTTCCCATTTGCCTGCCACCGTCTCGAAGATTTTATCTAGTGTGCAGGCGAACAGATTTGGAGATAGCGGGTCGCCCTGTTGGACTCCCTTAAGAATTCCGAACTTACGACCTAACCTTTTTAGCTTTACAATAGCCGTAATGTTAGTGCAGATATTTTGTAGTATGTAGATGAATATATGTCGGTTCTATTTCCTGTTTTGTACTGGCAAAACACTGTTTTGCACTGGCATACAATATCATGGCATGTGTGATACTATCAAAGGCCTTATAAGAGTAGTCCACAAATGCAAGGTACAATGAGGATTTATAGTAAACCAGCCGCTTTATCCGAAATTTATTGACTGGCCTGTTGGTCTAGTGGTTAGTGGGTCTAGCAGTCAGGGGACTGCTATGCCGGAGGTCGTGGGTTCGATTCCCACCCAGGTCAAATGTTTGTGTGATGAGCATAATCATTTGTTCTCTGTCTGGGTGTAATTTATCTATAATATGTATGTATTTAGAAATATACAAGTATGTTTATCAGTTGTCTATTACCCATAACACAAGCTCTGCTTAGCTTGGGACTAAACGGCGTTGTGTGATAGTTGTGGAATATTATATTATATTATATTATTATTCCTTGAGAACGTACTGCCGGGAATGTTCTACTCCAGACCATGGTCTATCAGTGTAGCCATCCAAATCTACTATGCCATTGAGGTGTGTTTGATTAACCAAACACCGAAACATACAGATTTAGAATAAACTTGAGTAGATTGTAGTTAACTTTTTATGGTAGTTAACTGTTTAATTATCAGGTATGTAGCTTCAAATGAGAATTCGTTTTTCGAAACCATATTAAAAGTGTAGACCCTTTAGTACATTGAGCAACCTTTGGATATTTAGCAGGTATTTAGAGATATTAAATTCTGCTGAAAAGTTTTAGCTGTCAGCTTTAATCTTATGAGTGTGTGAGTAAAGAAATACACATTTATGTTCAAAACATTTATTAACCTCTGTTTTCAATGTTGACACAAATTCACTAATCCCAACTTTACCTCAGTAAAGCTTTAGTAACACATATTACGAGCAACATCAAATTAAAATATATATTTGATTATGACAGGTATAGAGATAGAATATTCAAATATTGGTATAACTAAAATATAGAATTTATAATATAAACATTGAACAGGAAACAAATTCATCAAGTTTTGGTCGGAAATTTTACGCAGGTGACAGACAGTAGGTAAATACAGATTTTTATAAAATTACAGTTATTTTTTTTACAAATTTGATAATTCCTAACATATTTTATGCATCTTACTTATTAGAAATTGAGACGCTTAAGGCACAGCAAAATTACATCTAACTAGAATATACAACTATTATAGACACTCTTGGTAACAATCTTTATTCTATTTCGCAAATTGTGATATGTACAAAAATATTTCCATCTTTATAATCTAGCATTATTATTTATTATTATAAAATTGAAATGAAAACATTCTGAGTATACATTGTATACATAATTAAATGCATTGGTAGGTATGTGATGAAAGTAATAAATAATACAGAAATTATTATTAAACACAGCTAAACACAACTAAACTTCCCGAACAAACAGCAGATTACACAAAACGATACACTGAACTGAAATACGTCTTTTGAACTCCACTCATTTATTGGCACAATTTCACTATATTTAGTCTCAGTGTCAATAAGCATCGGCCCCACTTCTAGAACCGATATTCCTCAAATCAGGCATGCGTGTTTTCTCTTCGCTGCCTCTCGAGCTGTTTCCGATGACTGTGGCGTTTTCTCGCTATTATTGCTATTAATATCACAACGACTGCCAGAGCCACGGCTATTCCTATCCACCAATAAGTACTATACGACGCCTCTTTCGCATTCACTTCTTTTTGGTCCCCAGGTGCTACCACATTCTTTATCTCCATAACTCCTACAGTAGACGTTTCGACGCTGAACTTATGGTGATTTGATTCTCCTTCGGTGTCGATTACGTTATCTACAATATCTTCGTGAGTTTCTGAAACAACAGTTTCTTGGCTCTCTGGTGAAGATGGGATTTCATTTTCTTCTGGTACCGGATCAACAGTTTCAATATAATCGTCGGAACTGGTATCTGTTGACGGATCTAACTGATTGTCTAGATATTCATCTAAAAACTTGTAGTAGTCTGTTATTCCTGTATATTCTAGGCCGTATTCTCGCTTCGCTAGTAGATCACTAACCATCTCAGGCCAGATTGTTCCGTAACCTTGTATCATTGCGTCCCTATAAAACAAATTAGAGTTTTAGCGGTCGAAAAACAATGTAGAAAATGTAAAACCAATGTGGGTTTTTAATTGTGTAGATGGATTTAGAAATACTTACATCAATCTATCGTTATTTTCAGCTATATGCATTATTAAATCCGATTCATCCGACACAAGTTCTTCAGCAAAAGACTGATATATTTGGTACTTTAGTATTAGGCCCATAAATTTTCTGAAACAAAAGGAAATAATATAAACAAGAACATAAAATTCAACTTCTTGATATAATTGAAATTATCTTATTCATTCAGTGGTATTTTTTTTAGTTCAATATTATGTTTTTCAAGTACTACTACTCACCCAATATAAGGTTTGTTGAATATCATGTAAGGGTCTCCTAGGAAATCGCGGTCACCGGTTTCTATGTTGGAGAAATTCTTGCGAAAGTCGCTCCAACTACTTGGTATTTTTGCGTAAGGTATAGCTCCCATTAAAACTTTTATCCTCCATTCGTCGGCAGCCAAATAGAAGTTTAGTCTGTAAGGAAAATATTTTGTTAGTGCATAAAGTACGTACATAACACGAAGTTTTGTGTTAGGTCATAAAAACTTACCTTGGTAAATCTCTGAGGGCCATGATCAATTGTAAGACAAGGCGATGAGTGTTTGGATTATAGTTGAAAGTTTCTAAAGGAAACAGCCCAGCATCGCTCAGCGCATGTGGGTTCACGGAAAGTAGCGACACGAAACCAGGAATAGCTTCATACACAGCTGGAACAAACAAAACGATGAGTTGCGAACTTCTCAAAGAAATAACTTCAAAACTGGAACAGAGTCTTACCAGAGTAGCGGGAAGCCTCTCTTAGAATATAAGTGTTGTTGCTATGTAGATTAATGGTCTGCTTGTAGACTATCTTCATGACTGCTTCGTGAGCTTCGATAAAGTTGGATATGCTGACGTCCTTACAAGTTATTGCTCTAACTTTGTTCGGTTTACACCAGTCGACTAACGTTGGCGGACAAGTACTATTGAACACCGATTCAGTCCAAATGTTTGGGTCTGCATCTCCCAAGTTTAGCGTTTTGATGAGTTTCGCTGCTTGTTTGAAAGCTTCGACCCCGCCCAAGTTCTGTGAAATAGATTTATCCGTTATAAATAATACACAATTTATCCTTGTTTGACTTTATAAAATGATAAAAGGCAATGAAATATGAAAGGTCGAATTTTCCTGTTATTACTAAAACGCCGACCCGTTTTTAGCATTAAGGGAAAAAATAAAACTTTTATGTTACTTCAAAGTGATTCTAACAACATGACGTCAATATTATAAACATAGGAAACTCACCTTTAACTGAAGATTTGCGTGTACTTTCTGATATATCCCTGCATGTTTTGGCAGTAAGCTTTCTATTAGATTAGACCAATCATCACCCGTTAACGATCCTGGAAAATAATGATACATTCAATAACATGCTTGACACTAGATGGTTACTTACATTTTGGAAAGATTTTTTGCAGAAAAGATGTAGACTTTTAGAGGAAGATATTGATCGTTTTTTGTTGAGGTGGGAAATCATCAAATGGCTTTCCCCGCTCTAATGGGAGCGAGACGGTATGCCAGGCTGTCGCTGACTATAACCCACCTGTGTACTATCATTTCTCTTTGCGATCATGGGTTACAATAAATCTTTTGAACATTCTGGCAAAATGTTATTGATCTAAGAGTAACTATAGATACTAGTTGCAAAGTCTATAGAACATACTTTTGTGACTTACGTTTTGAAAAGAGCTTTACAGAAAAGATTTTAGAGAATGTTAATGTTTCAAGACTACATTCCGACTTGATTAAAAATCACAAGGGAATTTTAGTCTTAACTTTAGAGGTTTTCTTAGAATTAACCCTTGGAAAAAAGTTTAGAGAAAGTAACACTTGACAAAGGTTTCGTATAGTACTCTGGGGTACCACTCATGCTTGTTTAAAGTTTCAGAACGTGGTCTAGACAACATTTATGAGTAAATTTCATTCAGACCACAGTGAATATAACAGTGTTAATTTAAATTGAAAATGAATGTTAGTGTCCTTAAAAACTATGATTTAATGTCTGAAAGCGAACTTCATACTATCCACGCAGTATGTTGTACATACTCGTAGACGTATGGAGTCCGATCCAGTGACGCATCATTGGGCAATCACACCTTCCCCAGCTATCTGCGCCAACGCGCTACAGTACCGCGGCAGCCCCATCAGCATTTTGAACGCATTGTTGTACTGCACACGCAGGGCCTTGATTACCTTTGCGTATACTTGAACCAGAGACTGCACGTATAGAATGATTGACAGTAAGCTCTGAAGTGTTTCCGCATGACGCAGGTTCTCACCGGACATGGCAGGTTCGGGAGGTTCCTGCACCGGATCCGTGCGGAAGTGACGCCCGGGTGTCGCCACTGTGCGGAACGCCCGGAGGACACGGTGGAGCACACAGTAGAGGTATGCCCCGCTTGGGCAGAGCATCGCCGTGCCCTCGTGAGGGCAATCGGCGGCGGCGATCTCTCGCGCCGGGCCTTGGTACAGGCCATGGTCCGGAGCGAGGAGGAGTGGCAGACGGTAGCCTCCTTCTGCGAAGCAGTAATGCTAGCAAAGGAGGAGGCCGACCGCATCAGGCAAAGGCGGCGCTCACAGCACCCCAGCCCCCGCCGGGATTACGATCCCGATTTCCGGCCACCATAGGCGCGGGCTTGCGGACGGCGAGCAATGGGTAGCTTGCTGTCCGACCGTCCGGTAACTATCCGGACCGAGCCCAAGTCATCGACGGCGCGCACTGTTTCCGCGCCCCTCAAGGAGCTGTCAGCAACAGCAGGAGCCCAGCCGGGTCGAAGCCTACTGGGGCCAGAGTTATCCGAAAGGGAAGCTCGGTCCCGGTACAAAGGCTCAAAGGAACGGGGTGGGCTTTTAGTTAGTAAGAGTTTGACACTATCTCCCGCTCCGCCGAAGAGCGGGGGTTGTCATTGGATGATTTTACCCACCATAAAAAAAAGCTCTGAAGAGTGTCATATTAACTGGCTTGCTACACCTTGCGCCGATCAACATATTACATCGGACACTCAACGCCCTGCGTTTTCCTTTTATGCCCAGGTAATTTTTTTTTTGTTGGCTAAAATTATCCAATGACAACCCCCGCTGTTGGGCGGAGCGGGAGATAGTGTCAGAATCTTATTGACCAAAAGCCCACCCCGTTTCTTCTAGCCTTCATACCGGGGCTCGAGTTCCCTTTCGGATAACCCTGGCCCCAGTAGGCTTCGACCCGGCTGGACCCCTGCTGTTGCTGACAACTACTTGATGCGCGCGGGAACAGTGCGCGCCGTCGACGACTTGGGCTTGGTCCGAACAGTTACCGGACGGCCGGACAGCGAGCTACCCATTGCTCGCTGTCCGCAAGCCCGCGCCTACGGTGGCCGGAAATCGGGATCGGAATCCCGGCGGTGGCAACGAGAGCGCCATTGCCTGATGCGGTCGGCCTCCTCCTTTGAGAGCATTACTGCTTCGCAGAAGTCGGTGACCACCTGCCACTCCTCCTCGCTCCGGACCATGGCCTCAACCAAGGCCCGGCGCGAGAGGTCTCTGCCGCCGATCGCCCCCACGAGGGCACGGCGATGCTCCGCCCAAGCAGAGGACACCTCGACTGTGTGCTCCACCGTGTCCTCCAGGCATTCCGCACAATGGCGACACCCGGACGTCACTTCCGTTTTAATCCGGAACAGGAACCTCCCGAACGTGCCATGTCCGGTGAGGACCTGCGTCATGCTGAAGGTAAGGACGCCGTGAGGTCTTTCCAGCCAGACTTACCGCCATAATTACGCTCAGGTCATAAAAAAATCAAAAAGATTATTCTTTTAAAATTACTTTAAATTCAAATTAAACATTCTCATTTATCTTACGTCAAAAGCAGATGATTTAATTTGCTTAATTATTCTTTTGTGATGAAAATTAAGTCTATGTTTGTTTTTTTTGCGCGTTAGCTATGTTATGTTTATTGGCTAGCATTCTCGGTACTAAAGAAGGCGCCAGATGACCGTGGAATAAAGTATATTGACCTTTTCCTAATATCTCTGCGTCATCATCATCATCATTTTAGCCGAAAGACGTCCACTGTTAGACATAGGCCTCCCCCAAGTGTCGCCACAAGCATCTCTGCGTAGGTACCCGAAAAACAAACAATGAACTGCTTTTCATTACTAAATCATGTAAAGGATCGCGATATATGTTGATTCAAGACTGCTTTATGTCTTTATTTCCGTTTATATTATTTTTGAAGCGTGGAGCGTTTTGTCCAAAAAGAGTAAAGATTACATACACGCTCCATGCTTTCTTTCATAATAAATCATTGTAAATATTTAATAAAGATGATTACCTACTTATAACCATTTCGCATAGGTAATTATTTATCGTTCGTCACAAACTGAAATTGTTTATGTTTACCTGCGATCTAATGAAGATTTTGCAAAGGGAAAACTCTTGAGTCATCAAACTAAATGTCCGAATTATTTTTTTAATTTTTAGTGCGTGCTAAAAGCGTGTTTTTTAAACTATTATTTTTTTTAAAATTAAGAATGTTAAAAAATGTAGGAGGGTCAATGGCCGTTATTTCACGTTTATCTCGCACCTACCTTAGTTTGTTGCATTAGTATAATTCTGCAGGCTTAGGGTGAGTTGCACCATTTAACTATAACGATAACCAATCCATAACCAGCCGTGAAACGGCCGCCTATTGGTCAATTCGACGATTTGACAACTGTTAACGGCTTTGTTATCGTTATAGTTAAATGGTGCAACTCACCCTTAAGTTACCGAGCGAGCATTCAAACTATTTATTTTGTTTACTCGGTTGCACCAACTTTCCTGGTTTTAATTTTAACTTCGACGTAACTTGTGCTTTAATGGTTTTATTGCATGTGTGTTTTATTAAAAAGAGCCTTTACTTTTCCTTTATTACGTGGAAATAAGCCTTCTGCAAGGCTCTTTTGTTACGTATTTTTATTACAATATCGTAGAATTTCCTATAATATACTTTGGTTCTCCAATTTTATTAAAATGAAAATAATTCTTTATAACCTCGTATACTGTTAATCTTTATTTATTAAATACATCGTCGAAATTCGATGTAAATATTTCTGAATTTTTAATTATTAAAAAGATAAAAATCAGCAAAACACGGACAATTATTAAACGTTATTTTCCTAGCAACGAAACAAACTTTTTTTTTATCATAAAAACTAATACTTGACTGTGATCCTACCTGATTGTAAGCAGTAATGCAATCGCTGATAAATCGCACCAGTTTATTAAAAGCCTATTTACTCAACCTTGAAAACACCTAAATCATAAAAGGACGGGAAGACCACTGCAAGCAAATTGTTCCAATCCTTCGATGTACGGAATGCTTAGTCCGCACCGTAGAGGTGTTATCAATGTAAACTTGAAAAAGTACCTACCGATATCTAATTGCCTCACATTTTTTTTATTTCTATAATGTAAAGTGTATGAGATACTTCCATAGGGGCCCAGCAGAGTCGAAGCCTACTGGGATCATGGGTGATGCGAAAAAGATTTCCGGGGCCCTAAAACGATGGCATAAAAGAACAGGAGTGGGTTTTTTGTCAGTAAAAGCCTGACACAACTTCCCGCTCTGTCCAAGGGCGGGAGATGTCATTATATGATTTTCCCACCTAAAAAGTGTATGAGGTACTTACTCAGTAAATGTACCGGTAGAGGCTTGCCGACGGCATCAGAGCCCTTGAGCCTGAGTGCAATGTATTTGTGGAGCTTCAAGTAAAGAGGTTTCACATTTTCCCACAATTCTCGAGCCTTGAGTATAGCACCTTCGTACTCGCCCAGCGCATCCCAATATTCTTCGACAGAGTTGTAATCTGTGAAAGAAAATATTATTAGATTCAAACATTTTAAAGTAAATATTTGCTTTTTGCTAAGTTAAGCTCGCTTTGTACATGAATTGTCAAATCATCGTGTCATCATCATCATCATCATATCAGCCGAAAGACATCCACTGTTGGACATAGGCCTCCCCCAAGCGTCGCCACAACGACCGGTCCTGTGCGTCACGCATCCATCGGATTCCCGCGACCCTGACCAGGTCATCGGTCCACCTTGTCAATCATCGTGTACACTAGTATTATGTTTTTGTGTATGTAAGGGGAGATATAGTATTGGTAAACACACCTAAGAAAATTTGTGTTTTTTTAAACAGACCACGCAGTTCCAACCAAGTACATTCATAAGAAGATTGTTACCAGGAGGATAAATATCCTCATCCTCATACTAATTACGCATCATACATAAGGAACCATATGGTATCGTGTTTATAAAAGTATAACCTAATTACTGCATTGCGCAATCAAAGTTCTCCAAGCGATTTGAACATATATGTAGAACAGCCCGAAGTCATCTATCAGGCAGTTGCCCACCAGACTATAACACCTGTCTGTTCGGAGGATCCATTCTGTTCAACGGCGGTTTGCGGGACTTTACTCTGTGCCGCATACCTCCAAATCACTAATATACCTCCCTTTACTTTACAAAAAATAATTAAGAATTAGAGATGGGCGTTGTTAATATTTTTCGCCATCGATGCGCATCGTCGCTCCGATAACGACAACCGTTGTCAACATCGTTGTTTCCACCAACGATGTCGGACATCCACATCCAAGCTAACGTATTAGATGTCATGTTGATGTTGATGTTGAACAACAACGGCATTTACGAGAACGCCATCGTGACTACGTTGGCGTTTTCGTAAACGTTGTAATGTTGAAGTTCGATACCTTTGTACTTCAACGAAACGACATTTATGTAAATAATAATAAAGGAAAGTGTAGATGCAAGAAGAACAAAATATTTTGATTTAAGTAATACTAATCTTAAAATCAAATCAATCAAACTTAACTTTTTATTGGGTACGATTTCACGTACCCAATAAAAATCAAATTAGAGTAGTACTATAATAACAATCTGTGAAATTAGTTTAATAACATATAATAATTGAAATATAATGATTTTTTTCATTTTTTTTTATACCTATTGTAATAATTATTTACCAAAATGTATGGGGCTTATTCTAATTCATTCCATAGTAGGTATGCTTTAAAGTTCGCTCCATTTTCGACACTTAAGTACCTATCAATTGAATGACGGCACTTGATGGTTTCTTGCTTCTTTCAAGCACGCAGTTTTGTTGTCATCGTTTCGTGCGTCGTTCGGTCTCCTTCGTACCTAACGTTCTCACCATATTGTTGCTGCTCGCAACGGAACATCGGTTGTTGTCGGGTATGGTCGGGATTATTCGGCATCGCGTTGAGTTTGTTGGGTGTTAGCCGGTGTTACTCACATCCGTTGTTCAACATTTCGACATCGTTGGCCAACATCATAGACTGACATCGTTGGCCACCAACGTTCTTTTAAAAACGGCCACCTCTATTAAGAATTTGATTGATTTTTTATTTGATGGGGAAATCATTCTAGTGGCCGTTAAGTACTTTCTGTGTAAAGACACACAGAACGTATAGACTTTGTCAGTGAACTTTTACGTTAAAAAATCATAGTTAAATTACAGTATTTCTACAACAAACAATTTTGATACTTTTATCTGTAAGGCTCGTTTAAAATTGTTATTTTTAAATCATGAAATGGAATTGGGCGGGTTACGTCAGCCGTATGACACACTGACAGCTAGCCGTAAGTCTCCACAAAGTGGATGCCTGAAAATGGACAACGCCACTGAGGTCGACCCTGGAAGGTGGTGAGATGACCTAGACACCTACCACTAGAGCTGGTTCGAGGTGGCTCGAGAAAATAATACCTGGAAGAAGCTGGGTGAGGCTTTGACCAGCAGTGGAAAATTATAGGCTAAATAAAAAGTGCATTTGTATTAACTCATAATAAAAAAAAAGACGTGTGGCACTCGGGGACTGCCGCGGTAAAGCTATTGCATAGCATTTTTATCAACTTATGCAATTATAATTATTTATTTATTTTATTTATGCAGTATTTTTTTTTCCTTTGTTTTTTTTTCTTTGATATTAATTGAAGTTACACTTTCACACATTGAATTGAATTTTGATTGATTGTTCACTCATTTGTTTTCTTATCGGTCACCAGGCTCAAAAAACAAATGAGTGGGGGGTGTTAGGTTATTTTCGTGACGGAATTTCTGGATTCGGTCTCCACGCTCAAGGCCCGCGATAGAAGCTATGCAATAGCTTAAAAAAATATTTTTATTGATTCCAGCTACTTTCTAAGACGTCCAAACATTCGTTTTCGACATCATAGACCTCTGTTTTATTGACCGCTAGGTCAAGAAACAACATTCATACTTGATTAAAAATCACAGGAGAATGTTAGTCTCCACTCAGGAGACTCACACTTTCTCCGGATAAAACTTTAGAGAGACTTCTCCAGATTACTTTAGAGAATGTAACAGTTGACAAAAGGTTATGATGTACTTTAGAACACCACATACCAATTTTGAGTTTCAGAATGTGGTCTAGACTACATTTATGAGTAACATTAAAGTTAAAAACCGGCCATGCGCAGTAGGCTCAGAATCCTACAAAGCATAGCGTAGCATAATCAGCCTTTCAATGTTCCCACTATTGGGACTCTGGCCTCCTCTCTAGGGGAGGGAATGGGCTGTAATCCACCATGCGGCCAGTAATTCACCACGCGGGCCCAGTGCGGGCTGGTGAAAGTCACATGTCTTCGAATTTGTAAAGAATATTCTTTAAAAGTCCGCCTTTGTACATTTGTGTTGCATGAAGTTTTAATAATCAAATAAAAATTACTTAAAATGAATCAACAAAACTTAGTTTCGACCTCAACTTTAAATTATAAATGAGTAATTAACACATATTTATTCTCTTCCACAAGTTTGTCTTTCAACTTGAAAATTAAGCTTTACTACAATATTCCATTTTCTCGCAACTTAAGTTGCGAATTTTGCTACTTTATATACTTATAGAACAAACCGTAGGGGCCCAGCAAGGCCGAAGCCTACTGGGGCCATGGGTGATACGAAAGAGATCCCCGTGGCCCTGGAACAATGGCAAAGAAGGAAAAGGGTACAGAAGTGGGCTTTTAGTCAGTAAAAGTCTGACACTATCTCCCCCTCCGCCCAAGGGCGGGAAAAGGCATTTAGATTATTTTCCAACAAAAAAAACAAAATAGGTTTAAATAGGAAATTTCTAGGGGCGGCCACGACTTTGAATTTTAGTTTAATATATATTTACTAGCTTTTGCCCACAACTTCGTCCGCGTACATAAAATACAGCCTATGTCACTCAGGAATAAAGCAGCTTTCTATCGGTGAAAGAATTTTAGCAATCGGATCAGTACTTCCAGAGATTACCTCCTACAAACAAAAAAACAAACTTTACCTCTTTATTATATTAGTGTAGACATTACGACTTTCATTAGAAAATCTGATTTTATAAATACGGTTACATAATAATTAAGAAACGTAAATTTAAGTAAAACATCAAGCAGAATAAATCCAGTAATAATTAAATGCCTATCGAGATAATTAAAGATGCTTTAATGGTCCTTCTCAAAATTATGGTGAATTTATATTTTCATCAAATAATAAATTAACAATATCTGTAGTTAAATAAATCATAATTAATTCAAGCACGTCAACGATTGTTTCGTAGCCGAGTTATTTCGTTAAATTAGGTACTAAAAACTTGTTATAATATAATGTTTAATGACTGGCCTGATGGTCTAGTGGTTAGTGGTCCTGACTGCTATGCCGGAGGTCGTGGGTTCGATTCCCACCCAGGACAAATGTTTATGTGATGAGCATGATCATTTGTTCTGTGTCTGGGTGTAATTTATCTATAATATATGTATTTAGAAATATATAAGTATGTTTATCAGTTGTCTAGTAATCATAACACAAGCTCTGCTTAGCTTGGGACTGGACGGCGTTGTGTGATAGTTGTGGAATATAAAAAAAATATAAAAAATAATAATATCTACAATTGTCCTAACATATCAGCAAAAATAATAGAATAGCGATATCGTTGAGCACCCTTAATTTTGATTTAGTTGTTTTGATATTATTGTTTTAATATTTATAACATAATATTTCAATATTACAGCAGTCATTAGCTTTAATTACCTACATTCTGCTAACCAAATATATATAATTCATACTAGTAGCTACATTTAGCTATTTATAGCAATAAAGTTACATTATCGCACTAAATTATCGTTATATTCAGTAATTAATTTATATTAATTATTACTAAATCAATTAATACATTATGGTTGTCTAAAATTTAATATTTCAATGATATGTAATTACTCTTACCTATGTTATGATTTATTTCACTGGATATATATTTATTGATTGTATTTTCGTATCATTATTGTATTACTTTCGATTTATCACTATGTGGTAGTTTTTATATTAATAACTAGCTGTGCCCGCGACTTCGTTCGCGTGGACTACAGGATTTTGAATTCATTTTTTCTAAAATAAAAGTAGCTTAAGTTACTCCTTATTACATCAGCTACCTACCAATAAAAGTCCCGTCAAAATCGGTCCAGCCTCCAATTTCAGAGATCAGCCGGAACAAACAGACAGACAGACAAAAATAGTAAAAAATGTTATTTTGTTGTATGTACTGTATATACATATATTCATATGCATATAGTAAAAATCGGTTATTTCCATATTACAAACAGACACTTTTTTTTTTTTTTTTTTTTTCGATGGGAAAAATCATCTTATGACAACCCCCGCTCTTGGGCGGAGCGGGAGATAGTGTCAGACTCTTACTGACTAAAAAACCCATCCCGTTCCTTCAAGCCTTCAATACCGGGGCTCGAGCGCCCTTTCGGATTACCCTGGCCCCGGTAGGCTTCGACCCGGCTGGGCCCCTGCTGTTGCTGACAACTCCTTGAGGCGCGCGGGAACAGCGCGCGCCGTCGACGACTTGGGCTTGGTCCGGACGGTTACCGGACGGCCGGACAGCGAGCTACCCATTGCTCACTGTCCGCAAGCCCGCGCCTACGGTGGCTGGAAATCGGGATCGGAATCCCGGCGGCGGCGGCGAGAGCGCCGTTGCCTGACGCGGTCGGCCTCCTCCTTAGCGAGCATTACTGCTTCGCAGAAGTCGGCGACCGCCCGCCACTCCTCCTCGCTCCGGACCATGGCCTCGACCAAGGCCCGGCGCGAGAGGTCTCCGCCGCCGATCACCCCCACGAGGGCACGGCGATGCTCCGCCCAAGCAGGGCACACCGCGATTGTGTGCTCCACCGTGTCCTCCGGGCGTTCCGCACAGTGGCGACACCCGGGCGTCACTTCCGCTTTAATTCGGAACAGGAACCTCCCGAACTTGCCATTTCCGGAGAGGACCTGTGTCATGCGGAAGGTAAGGACGCCGTGAGGTCTTTCCAGCCACGCCTCAAAGAGGGGACTTATCGCCATAATTGTGGCGTGCCCATGACGGGGTTGCGATAGTCGCTGACGCCATTCCACCATGAGATCCCGCCGGAGCTCTGTCCGCCATGCCGTGACCTGTCGCGGCAGAGGACTTTCACCCCGGCGTTGCATCTCCACGCGCATATCGTGCATGTGTGCAAGGACTGTTGCCTCCAGATCCCACGGTGGTAGGCCAGCCAGAAGGCTCGCCGCTTCGCAGGAAATCGTGCGGTATCCCCGCACCATCCGAATTGCCATGGCCCTCTGGCAGGCGTTCAGAATGGCCGCCGGTCGCTTTTGCAGCGACAGCGCCCACACCGGCGCCCCACAAACAGACACTGCAATTTTATTTATATGTATAGATAATAGATATTTAAATGCTTTTTACAAATTACTACACTAATATAATAAAGAGGTAAAGTTTGTTTTTTTTTTGTTTGTAGGAGGTAATCTCTGAAAGTAGGTACCAGTCCGATTGTTAAATTTTTTTCACCGATAGAAAGCTGCTTTATTCCTGAGTGGCATAGGCTATAATTTATGAGCGCGGGTGAAGCCGCTGGCAAAAGCTAGTATTAATGTAAAAATGCTCATATTTTATACAATTGAGATACGCTACTAAAATAATATCATGAATCTATAAAATAAAATCGTTGTCTTTCATACATTTCCGGTTTTAATAAACCATGAAAGACAATTGGGTAGTAGACTTAATTTATTTTTTATTATTTGCACCAAACCAGTAACTTTATCCAAACTCGCAAAAGAATTGTTAAAATCCATTCAATATTAGGTGCATAAGTAAGATACCTTACCTTTAAAATGTGGTGAAAATGGAAACTGTCAAGTAATAAAATAAAAATTCATACTCTGACATCTGATATCACTGCCATTAGATTAGCGAGTCGAAAACAGATATCGAGACGTTCCCACCACGCGCCCAATTTTTTCCATACAAATAATTGAAATATTAATTGCTGCTTTATGTAATAGCCAATTTTGGTGCCGTTTTATTTATTTATTTATATTTATATATTAAAACTTCCGTTTTAGATAAAATGTTTTTAAGTGTAATTTGTTTTTCATAAAATACTAGCTTTTGCCAGCAGTTTTCCCCGTAGTCATGTATCAGTATTCACATACATAAAATACAGCCTGTCACTCAGAAATAAAGCAGCTTTCTATCGGTGAAAAAATTTTAGCAATCGGACTGGTACTTTCAGAGATTATTCCTCCTACAAACAAAACAACATAAAAACAAAGAACATACTTTACCTCTTTATTATATTAGTTTAGACTTTAGACTATACAAAAACCAGCTTGGTAAACGTTGTTCTGCCACATAAACTATCCAAAGAAAAAATGAAGGATGGGGGCGCGGGCCTGCGGACAGTGAGCAATGGGTAGCTCGCTGTCCGGCCGTCCGGTAACTGTCCAGACCAAGCCCAAGTCGTCGACAGCGCGCGCTGTTCCAGCGCGCCTCAAGGAGTTGTCAGCAACAGCAGGGGCTCAGCCGGGTCGAAGCCTACTGGGGCCAGGGTTATCCGAAAGGGCGCTCGAGCCCCGGTATGAAGGCTTGAAGGAACGGGATGGGTTTTTTTGTCAGTAAGAGTCTGACACTATCTCCCGCTCCGCCCAAGAGCGGGGGTTGTCATTGGGTGATTTTTCCCATCGAAAAAGAAAAAAAAAGGATGGGGGCAGGAAGCTAAAAAATAAGACTACGATCTATTCTCATAATTACGAGTATATCAATTTCGTAAAAAATAATCAAGTCGTTTCGAAGGAGTTTAATAAGAAACACTGTGACACGAGTTTTTTATATTAAAATTAAATAAACATGAGATAATACCTGATCATGTTTTTTTTTTCAAACTATACGGCACTACCAGTTAACCTGCCCTGGAATAACAAATATCACATAGAAAAACATCCACAGCATTTTACAAAAAAGTTCTTAACAAAACTTAAAACAATACAGTATAAAAACTACTAGTTCACTCATATTTTTATTCCATTGTGCAACTCCCTCACAATACATCTCCTAACTTAAAGTGAAACTTAAAACCTCTCGTCATAGTTTAAAAGGAAAAACTTTCCTGTCTTTGTCCTTTAGACAAACATAATAAACTAGTCTTTTTACAATGCTAGAAAGAATTTTGTTTGTACAGAATGAATTTAGGAGTACCATTGAGACCTGTGTAAACTACACTTAAGCGTTCTTCTTTGCTTTTGTGACAATGTTTTTCTTTTTTTTTAGTTTAAAATTTGTTGGAAAACCTGACAACAGTAGATATAGCTTGTTGTCTTTAAAATTAATAGGTTTTTCCATAGTACGCAAAACATAGTGATTTAACAGTTTTTTTTTTTCGATAGATCATATCTCTCGAAAAAATAATGCGTTAAATTGTAAGCAGTGTGTTACAGTTCACAATCTTTCTAATAGGTTATAATCTCGCGAGATAGATTATAATCTAAAGTTATTTATAATTTTTCGGTGATACACACCTCGGCTAACTCACACATTTATAGATAAAATACATGAACTAAATCATAAAGATACATTATATATCCATAATGATCTTCGACTAGATTTTATAAGACGGATCAAATATATATTTTTAGCGCACAGGTGTTAATTGAAGAGAGGTCCACAGTGACCACAGTCCTACTGCATGAAAACAGTAAGATCAAAGCAAACGAATGTGTTCACAAGTGAACTACAATAGTATAATAGTTGAGTGACAATTCTATTTGATACCTAGCAAATTAACGAATTAATATAGACATATAATAATAATAACCGTCAGGCAACGAAGGCTCACAGATAAAATAAATAAAATAATGGTAAAAAAAATGAAATAATACATATTATCAAAATACTTATTTAACTATAATTATACAGGGTGTAAGGGACAAGTCCCAGCAAACTTTAAGGGCTTGCTCCGTAGACGAAACTAAACAACCTTCCACAAGAATCATTTTTAGAAAGGTAAAAAAAAACGGCCTCTCCATAAAAACTATCCAATCAAGTTTATAATTTTATATGGAAAGGCTGATTTTATTTTTCGTTTCTTGAAAAAAAAAAAAATCTTGTGGAAGGTTGTTCAGTTTCGTCTACTGAGCAAGCCCTTAAAGTTTGCTGAGACTTGTCCCTTACACCCGGTATACGTAATGAAGTCGGCGTCACTTTGCGCTGCATTGTGTCGCGTAAAATGAGAAATTGACTGATTGATATGCCAACGCACAGCCGAAACTGAGACTAGGAGTATGAAATTTTGCACGCTTCCTTATATGACGTAGACAAACACTAAGAAAGTGTTTTTAGAAATTCAACAAGGGTGAAAAGGAGGAATTTTGTTTGCATGCAAACTCAAATTCTGTGTAATTGTTGTTTTCAGAACAATCTCTAATAAAACAATTTAGGGGATTTTAAGTTAAGTTTTTCATAAGCTTGAAACTTAGCAAAAAAAAAAAAAACAAAAGACCGACATTATTATTTTTTCAAAAGTACCCTCAAAATACAGTTTAAGGGGTGTTAATTTTGTGAAAACATTCTTGAAAACGAAGTAGTTGGGAAAGTAGGATTATCTACACTAATATAATAACGAGGTAAAGTTTGTTTTTTTTTGTTTGTAGGAGGTAATTTCTGGAAGTACTGGTCCGATTGCTAAAATTTTTTCACCGATCGAAATCAGAAACGTTTATTTCAAATAGACCAATTACAGGCACTTTTGAATTGCCAGTATTTCGGTCAATTAAAAACAAAAAAGTGAAGGTAAATTAAGTGAAGATTGAAAGCTGCTTTATTCCTGAATGATATAGGCTATATTTTATACGCGCACGAAGTCGCGGGCAAAAGTTAGTAAAAAAATATATCGTTATTTCGATGTTGCTCCTGTAAAAGAAGTCTTATTGCAATAGTCATGGTGATATTTATTTACTCACTGTTTTGTTTCGAAGCATTTCTCAGTAAGGGAAGTATGTGCTCCAAATAGTCATTGAGGTCTGGCAAGTTGTTCTCCCAAGACTTTTTCATACGAAGTAGTGTTGCTTCATCTTGCTGCCGCGCCAAGTTGTATTGTAACTCTGTGGGAAAGAATTAGGAAATTAATAAAAGAAAATAGAGACTAATTAAATAAATAAACTTAATTCATTACCCCCAAGCGAACGCCGGCGTTCGGTCTCTCATTGTCTTTCTATTTTGTCTCTAATTACGGTATTCGAAAAGTTAAAGAGGTGACCAAACGGTTGCATACTAGCGTTCCAACCAAGGTCACCTCGGTTGGAGGTTGGTTTGTGTTGCGACTACATGGATATAAACCACGCATCAACACGTTCGCAAATCAGTCGCTGCGTTTGGGGAAATGCGCCTCCCAAGGGCGTTGATGGTCTTGGATTATAACTTCTGTCTACTAGGATTGCAACTAGCAAGGTCACCGCTGTTGAGACGTTGGTTTTCAACCGTCTGGTCCACCCTTTACTCATAATTCTCTCTTTTATCACATGGTTTTACGTGTCGTATGAAGCGCGCCTGCGCTTGTAATACGACACGTGAAAGAGATTTCAGTAAACAAACGGGACCCACTAGGGCTGATATTGAAAGAACGCGATTGGGTTTTACTGAGTAAAAGTTTGACACTCAATGGAGCTACTAAACAAGGCTGGAGTAAACTTTTAAGGTCAGTTTATATCCAAATCAAAAGTTAGTTATTTTGAGTTAGGTACATCACTTTCATTTTAAAGGTGCGTTGTACCATTACATATCTTCTGTCTGTCCCGATTAGATACTGAGCCATACATACTAAGGATCAGGTTACATTTTGTTATTTTCGGATTTCTAAGAACTCCTAACAACTATTTATTAATAACATTATAAGCCTTTTCTCGACAGGTCAAGAATTATAATGACAATAAAAAGACAGATCCTTAGAGATCTTTTTCTTTTGTTGGAAACCTTTTTTCGGTATGTTTTGATACGTAATCAGATTATTTACTCTGTTTTTTTTATAACCAATCATATTTTATTATTTAATTTATTTTGTATTCGATTATTCATAGCAAACCACTAATTGTGCTGGCAACACCAAAACGTATTGAATTATCTGTATTAAAGCGGTCGATGTAGCATAATGGAAGGCAAGGGACAGCCTTTTGTTGAGTTGGCGATGGTTGAGAGCGGACGCGCAATTAGTCTCTTGCACTATTGTAGCGACAAGAAATATGTAATCGAGATGTTTGTAATACATGACATGATTTGAAAAGAGTGTCTATGCAATTTCTTACACATTCTTCTCCACAGAGAGCTTTGGAATGTGCAATTACCCCCGATAATAATAATAATAAGGTTTGAGACGTTCTTAACTCAAAATACTCAATTCAGAAACCCGCCGTTGGTATCATTGTTCTGAATGACTGACTTATTGACATTTTGTTTTTATTTAGCCTATTTTATCTAACTGCTGGGAAAAGGCCACCCCCAACTTCTCCAGGTATCGTTTTCTCGAACCACCTCGAACCAGCCCTTGTGATAGGCATCTAGGTCTTCTCGCCACCTCTTCCCAGATCAACCTCGGCGGCGTCTATTCTCAGGTACCCACTGTGTAGAGACTCTTACCCAGCCGTCAGTGTGCATGCGACTGATGTGACCCACCTAATCTTTATTTCAAATAAACCATTAACAGTCACTTTTGATTTGTCAGAATGTCGGTCAGTCAACAAAAAAGTTAAGCTAAGACGCACGTTCCAAAGCGTAGATCTCTTTGGAGAAGAACATGCATGGACACCGTTTTAAATCATGTTATGAGTTTATGAGTATATAAAAATCTTGTTTACATTTCTTACGTCTGTGATCCCCGCCTTGACAATTAAAAGGTAATAAATATAGGGTAACTGGTAATTAGTGACCGATACTTATAGACGTGATTGTACTCATGATTACAAACAACTTCCTTAAAGAAACTTTTTTTAATACTCAGTATTTAACTTATATTATTTAACCGGAACATGTAGGTACCTACATTGAATATATATACACCGGTGGGTTTGCAAGCAGCGCGGGTGCACTGGTACATAAGACAACACCGTTATGCGGCTAACAGCTGAGCGGGCGCGCATACGCGAATTTGCGCGAACAGTTGTCTTGTTATTGTGATAAAACTAATGAGTAAGTATAAAAAAAGATTTTTTGGGATAGTGGTTTGTAATCATGAGTACAATCTCGTGTATAAGTATCGGTTACCAATTACCAGTCACCCATTATATTATTTTAAACTGATGTGAGCGGTTCTATTACAGGTTTTTCTCTTTAGAGTACCTAGATGGCTAGCAAACTAACGGACGAACTCATCTAGTTTTCAAGGTGAAAGCACCGGGATACCCGCAACCGTAGAGGACCAGCAGGGCCGAAGCCTACTGGGACCAAGGGTTCGCCCTAGATTGTTAGACAAAGAAGGAACATGTGAGTGGGTTTTAATCAGTAAGTCTGACACGCCCTCACGTTCTGCCCTAGAGCGAGAGAAGTCGTTGGATGTTTTCGCACATAAAACAAAAAAAAAATGGGGTACCTCAAAATTCTAAATTTCTCAGGTTTTTTGCAGTTAGTAAGTCAATGTCATGTTGTATGTTATTGTTGTACTAGATACCCAGCGTGTCAAAATTGAGAAGCCCCACATCTTTCGGAGTGACCTTTCTGGTCAATTGATCTCTACAGCTTGTAATTAACCACGGGTCTCCTTCCCCATCCAAATTATAAAGACAAACACTGACGATGTCGGAGAGAATTTGCACTAATAGTTAGGTCTTGTTGTTTTCAAAGGCTGATGCTGAATTTGAAACTGGTAAGCTCTTTAACGCAAGCTCAGTTAATAATTAGATACCAGATTTAAATTAATTAATTCACAGAATAATTACTTATAAATTATATGGCGGTTGAAGCTGAGACTTATATTTTAATTACCATCAATCTCATTATATTTATCTTAAATAATACCTCGTTCTATTTGAAATATTATTTATAATACAAACCAACCAGTGTAGTCTTTTTTAACCCAAAGGTTGACTGGTAGAGAATGCTTTGTTACATTAAGTCCACATATGTACCTAGTGTGTACCTGCATAAATATGTGTGTCCTTGGAGCGGGTATCAAGTTTTAAATACTAAGGTCATATTCTGACGCCTGACCTGAGAGATGAGCAAGAACAGAGGGCGCTGTCGGTGAGGGCGAATATGATTGCACGTTGATTTGCCCGTAGCTCCAAGGAAGTCAAAATCACCTTGTTTCGAGCCTATTGTACTTCTTTTTATACGTGCGGCCTGTGGGTTTCATATACGCAGAAGTCCTACAGCGCTCTCCGCGTGCAATATAATAACGCACTGAGGGCACTGCTGCGGCTGCCTCGCATCTGCAGCGCGTCGGGAATGTTTGCAGAGGTACGCACTGACTGCTTTTATACAAGCATGCGCAAGAGAGCGACCTCGTTAGCGAGTAGAGTGCGGAGCAGTTGCAACAGTCTTCTTGCTGTCATTGCCTCTAGGTTGGACAGGGCCTTTATACAGCACTGGCAGGCCTTGCATGCACCCGTGAATCAGGCGTGAGGCAGGTAACTTTGTGTGTTTTATTAGCGTTTCAATATGCTTTTGATTTATTATTATTATTTTATCAATTATTATCTTAATGACATTCTAATTTGAAATTTTATTCTATTGATTATTAATTTAATTTATTGTCTTGATTATTTTAATATTTAACTGACGTTGTAATTGTAATTTCTGACATTTTGAACCAGTATAAAACATTTAATTTTTTGTAATTAGATTTAATATGTAATTTATTTTAAGGAGACTATAAATATTTTGTAAAGTTTGAACTAACATAGAAATAGTGTTACTAACATACAATGTGGACCAAAAGTTGTCTTTCTTTAAATAAATTATCATTATTTATTATTATTATAAAGAAAAAATAAATAAAAAAAAAGACGTGTGGCACTCGGGGACTGCCGCGGTAAAGCTATTGCATAGCATTTTATCAACATATGCAATTATAATTATTTATTTATTTTATTTATGCAATATTTTTTTCCTTTGTTTTTTTTTTCTTTGATATTAATTGAAGTTACAATTTCACACATTGAATTGAATTTTGATTGATTGTTCACTCATTTGTTTTCTTATCGGTCACCACGCTCAAAAAACAAATGAGTGGAGGGTGTTAGGTTATTTTCGTTACGGAATTTCTGGATTCGGTCTCCACGCTCAAGGCCCGCGATAGAAGCTATGCAATAGCTTAAAAAATATTTATTACATTATAATTTGTGTTAGTTGTGTAGCGACATCTATGATGCCACATATGAACTACACTACGAAATCCTGCATCGCGCAATTAGAATTCTCCGGGCGATTTGAATTTACAATACAACATCCCGAAATCATCCCTCGGGCAGTATCCCAGATCAGATAAAACATCCGTCTGGTCGGAGGATCTTCCTTTTTTAAAGGAAGTTTGTGGAACTTTATACTCTGTTTCGAACCTCTATAGTTGTATTTCGTTGTAATAAAAAAAAATTACACTCTGTTTCAAATAAGTACCTCCATAGTTGTATTTCGTTTTAATCAATAGAAAGAAAAAATGTTTATTCATGTTTCACAAAATCGTTTATAAACTAAAAATATATCATCATCATTTCACCCGATATACGTCCACTGTTGGACATAGGCCTCCCCCAATTAAATATTAAACCCCCATAAAAAAGTAAACCTAAAACTATAATCCATGCGAGGTCAAAAACGTACCTAACTCAGCTTAAACAGCAATATTTAAAACAATAAATGAAAGTGTTTTAATTTAAAAAAAAAGGGAGTACTTACTCATAAAAACAATCGTAATTTTTTGAAGAGTGCAAAACTAGCAAGAGTCATATTGCCGATAAAAAAATGCATAACGACTAAAGCGCAATGTGCAAAGGCCGTATTCAACGAGCATTTATTGGTTGTTATATTGAACTTTACGTTTTCTAAATAATGGTTAACGCTTAAAGTCGCTATACTATAAGTTATGTTAGTCATAAAACCTCTTATTTCCGCTGCAGTCGCTCACAAAAGCGTTTAACTGACACTTCACTTTTGATCGTAAGCAGCTACAGTAAAATAGTACCTAAGCGCCATTTTTGCTTCCTATTTTAACCATAAACACAATGCATCTGGGTCGGTTATAAATAAAAACAGCCTTGATGCATCGATGGCCTATTAATGGCCGTTTTCAATCCTAAAGTAATTCGTACGTTTCATCATCACCATCATCAGCCTTTTTAATGTTCCCACTGCTGAGACTCAGGCCTCCTCTCTAAGAGAGGGAATGGGCTGTTATCCACCACGCGGGCCCAGTGCGGGTTGGTAAACGTCACGTCTTCGAATTTTTTGTTCTAGGACATGCTGGTTTCTTCACAATGTTTTCTTTCACCGTTTTGAGAGCAGTGATGGTGATTCTGATGAAATAAATTACACAAAGTAATGCGCCTGGCTGGGTTCGAACCGCGATCTACAGCTCATTTGTACGTTTAATGTTATAGAAAAAGGCAAAGCTGCGGTTCTAAAGAGTCCCTACAGTCCTATAATGCAAAGAACAACTGAAGGCAGGTAGTTTTTTTTTAATTGATTGGCTCGCATTTGACCACCATCTCACCCGACGGTTAGCGATGATGTGGTTGACGATGGAGCACGCTTACCTAGAAGCCAACCCGGGTATCTTTAAGTCGAGAGTGAATAGGTTTCTTTTAGGTAAGCGCGTTCCATCATCGACCGCATCGTCGCTTTCCATCAGGTGAGATAGCGGACTTTGTGGAAATCCATAGCAATAATATGAACCTTGTGTTTGCTGAATTTTTTACAGACTCCAAAAAGGACGTTGCTGCATTGTGCACCCATGACTAGACCAAGTTTTATCTAATCTCTTCTCTACTATAAAACAAAGTCATATTTCGCAACTGTCAATTTATCCGCTAATTCCTCCTATACAGGTTGACCGCTCCTATTGCAGTTTTTATTCATAGAAAGAGCAATAAATCGAGGAAGGTTTTCATGTATAATTTGCACCTGTGCAAAGCCGGGGTAAGTCACTAACTCAGTGATCCTACAGTTGCTTTTTGCGAGGGCCACGATTATTCTTTCGAACAATCCACAGTCCTAGCAGCTGAAAGTTGAGTTGTGAAAATAACAAATATAAATCTTTTTTTTTTTCATTTCTGTAAGCTCCACTTCTTTTGTTTCCCAGCGCAACTTGTTTAGTTCATTATACTCAGCATCTAGAAATATTACATGTGCGCCATTTATTTAAATCGCGACTCCCATTATTTTCTTTTGCAGGATGCAAAACGAGAAAATTCTCGAATGAGACCCCTCAGGAGTTAAATCTTTAGATTTATTTAATTTAAAAGTTACTTTGTGTACTAATTTGAATCATCATTTAAGGCTCATCTTACACTGGCGCAGCAAAGTCGAAGCGTTGATACGACGCGGCGATATTTCTTTTAACCCGACTGCAAGAAGGGTTATGTTTTTCGCGCGTATCTTGTATGTTTGTAATATTCTTTATTACCTCATATCTTCCAAACCGCTGAACAGATTTTTATAATTAACATATCGTTAGATTCGTCTTGATAACCCAAGTTTTCTTAGATAGGTGACGTTACAAAAAAAAACAACATATTGACTGTGAGATGCTATATGCTAGAGTAAAATTTTATTTTTATTTTTTTTACTCTGCAATATGGGTATCAATTAAAGGGCTTTTCATGAGGATTTCAAAATGGTATGTCATGACCATATTAAAAAAAAAGTACAACAGGAAATCTATGTTATTTATTTTGTACTGAGGCGAATGGCTAGGTCGGTTTTTAACTTTATAGTGATTTTACGTCTAAAATATAGTGAATAAATAGTGATATTATAATTGTAACTAAAAAGTGTAAAATAAAAAATTAATTTAAAAAATAAAAAAACCCGACTGTGCTAAAAAATACTTTAAATAAAAACTGAAAAGAATAATGAACTAGTTCAGTCCACAGTTCAGCAACAGTCGGAACCCATTAAAATAATCTAGACTAAAATTATTCTATCTAATGTGGGTCCACTACTTGGCTGTACGCACAATAAATGTGTTCCCAAAACGCTTTGTTCGTATGGGTGGGATGTCCACCATGTACCAATCCAATTGAATGTAATGTGTAATACAAATATTGAATCACACTTCCACGCTTGGTTATAAGGGTTTCACAGCCGACTAAAGACGTACAGTAAAATTGACTGTCTAAATAGCAATCCGAATAGACAACAGGTGACTAAAGTTAATCTACAAGTGACTGATGGCTGAAATCGACCGACAAAAATCGAACCACTTAAATCCCCCATTAGAGTTGGGCGGTTTTGCGTTACTTGCGTGTAATGACGCGACAGCTGGTCGAGCACGACCGTCATTCTGTCTTCATTCATTCGCTTCATTCTTCACGACGCCCGTTTCCAACTGTTGTTAGTTGAGAAATGAACGCGACGCGTCTCTTCGACTCTGGCCCAGTGTGAGTTGGACCTAACTGAACACTCATCTTTTTATGAAAGCGTAAAATCTTCACCGATGTTTTCTTTTTCTTTACAAAAATTACAGTACTCTTACGAAAGATGAGGAATTAACTTATTACAAACATTCGTCTCTTGTGTCGTGTTATTAAAACTTTTTACTTTGTGAAATTTATAATAACTTGGAAATTTTGTCCCGTGACTGTGGTCGCCCTGTGTCCGTATTTTCTCTCTCTCTCGTATCGACTTCCGCCCTTCTTCAGGACTTTTGAAGCCTTCAATTTATTTTTTTTTGCATGTAGCGGAAATGAGAATGTTAAGATGGATGTGTGGTGTGACGAGAATGGATAAAGTGAGAAATGAGTATATTAGGGGAAGTTTAAAAGTGGCGCCAGTGACTGAAAAGTTGAAAGGGAATCGTTTGTCTTGGTATGGTCATGTGAAAAGGAGGGATGAAACGCATGTTGCTAAAAAAGTTATGAGTTTACATGTGGATGGATGGAGGGGAAGAGGGAGGCCAAAGAAAAGATGGATGGACTGTGTGAGAAGCGATATGAAAGAAAAGGGAGTTAGTGATAGCGTGACGAGTGACAGGACAGAATGGAAGAAAAAAACGTGTTGCGCGCACCCCAAATAAAACGGGACTAGGGCAGGAAGATGATGATGAATTTATTTTTAAATTGGGCACCCAATCTCGTTGTTATCTTAAACAAATTATTTTCCTGTTGGGATTGTTTTAACTCCAATATCAATTAAGGTATTTTCGTAGGGTGCGTTGGCTAAAATTATATTAGTTTTTTAGGGTTCCGTACCTCAAAAGGAAAAAACGGAACTCTTATAGAATTACTTTGTTGCTCGTCTGTCTGTCTGTCAAGATTAGTGTTGCCAGCTGTCCCGATTTTTAGGGGTCTAGATTTGCACCTGATCAGGACGCTTAATGTCCCGATAAATCAAAAACCCTGAAACTCTATGAGCGACTGAAGAAGTCTGGATTTTACTCAGTAAAAGTTTGACACGTCTTTTCGTTTCACCCCAGAGCGGAAGAAGTCATTGGATGATTTCCCATTTGAAAAAATCCTTATTAAAAAAAAATTGTCCCAATCTAAACCCCTGAATCCCGATTAATTTTACCATCTATCCCGATTTTTATCCAAATGGATCTGGCAACACTAGTCAAGACCCTTTATCTCGAGAACTCGTGGAGGTTTGATTTAGTTGAAATTAAAACCATATATTATATTCAAGTCTGCGGAAGCTGTGAAAAAAACAAACTTCAAAGTTAACGAAAAAAAAAAACCTTTATGTAGCTATAGACACGCTCAAGGTAATCAAAATTCATAGGGGACTTCCTGTTTACTCAGAATCGTGAAATTTGGCATAAAGCAAAGTCTTATAGCGCAGATATATGAATAAATCTAAAAAAAGAAATTTGGTGTTACCTACGTCAAAAAAGAAGTGCGATTCGGAAAAATCTTCGAGAATTGAACTATTTACATAGGTGAGTTTGTACGGAACCCTCAGAGCGCGAGTCTGTCTCGCACTTGCCCTGTTTTTTATTTCATATCCTAGTTTATTTGTTTGTCAAAGTGCCCAATAATTCTCTATCTACAGCAATTTTGTTCAAATATCAAATCAATAATTACCGGCACGTTGACGCAGTGGTTTAGCGATTGTTAAATCCTGCACCGAACAAATATTTGTATATATATATAGAAGAAAGAAAAACATTTTATTTGACGGAAAAGCGCAAAAGGATTAACAGATTATATTTTATATATTTATATTTATTGAAAAGTATGTGCCACTTCCGAACAAAACGGCCAACTAATGCCGTGACTACACGCAAAAAGCGGCAAGTCTACGACGCTGGTTTTCAGCGTGAGCCGGTAACGGTGTCGACATAGAGATGTCGGCACGGTGCTGTGTGCTAAAAGATTTGAATAGGATAGATAAATAAAAATTAATTTTAGGGAAAATGTATGGCCTACAGATTGCTGTTCCGGGTCTAAGGTGATCGCATCCATGATACCTGTATCTGGAATTTCCAAGTAATTCCTAGTGCGAAGCAACGCTTAAAAAAAGAACTCTTCATGCCAAGGTATCGCCTATGGAAGAAAAAAAGAAACAAATGTCTTACCTTTTAGCGTGCAATTAGTTGTGGTTCCACAATCGTAGTTCGTTGCAAATCTTATCCTGTTCTGAGCGTTATCGCCGAATGTGACGAGCTAAAAAATAAAAATGCTCATTAGAAACATTGTCATGATAATTCAATTGGGAGGACAAACAAACAAAATAATGTCATAGCAAAAGATGAACATTAAGTTTATGAGACGTCAAAGAAAAATAAAGAGAGAAAATGGGGAGTAAAAGTTAACGAAGAATTTCTGCATGTTAATTTATGAGTTTTTGCAACTTTATACGTAATAAGGCTTTGAGATCTCCTTAACTAATTATTCATACTAATAGATTATAAATGTGAAAATATTTATTTATTTATTTGCACTCATATTGTGAATAGTTGTTACATTATTGTATGGTCTCAAATATGGTGGTAGGGCACAGCAACATTTATATTGTTATTATTGCATGCATTATTATACAAATTAATTAATTAATACAACAAACGTTACAAACAAATTATAACAATTTCATACATTAATTATTATACTGAAACATTCGATATTATTATTCCATACATCATTCAATATTATTATTCATCATCATTTACATTAAATTATTAATTTTACAATTATTTTAATTATTATATTGTTAGTTATTTGTTTATTTATTTCAATAGTATGTCTGTCTGTTTTAAGTTTTTACCGATGGTTTTTACAACTAAAGTGCTGAGTGCTTTTAGGGGATAGACGTTTTATTGGGTTACATTTCTGTTCATCATGCAACCGAAGTAGTAGTACTACTAGTACTTGTTTAGTGTTCATGTAACTTAACACAGAACCTAACAAACTTGTGCAGCAACTCAATTTTATCACAAAAATGGTTCTCCTTAAGGTAACGTTTCGCGCTTCGTCTACAACTGCCGCTAGAACCATATTTCACGGATAAGACTCCACAGCGGACGTCATAAATAAAAGCAAAGATTTATATCCAATTACTTCCAACTATCTATCGTAATAAAAATAACTAAATGAATTTATTATCTCTCAGGTGTATTTTGTACGAGACTGAGGAGTTTTCATTCTTGGAACGGATTGTTAGCTTTCTTGGTACCTTGGAATACTATGGATTTTTTATAGGATGATAGAGTGAAGTTCCCTTAGGCAATTCCCTAGAGCTATTTTTACGAGGATATCGACGAACGGCGAGTATCTACCACACCGACACATCGGCACATCGAGAGAATAGAACAATTTGCAGGCTGCGGTCTTCCCGTCCGGTTTTTATCTAAAAATTTTCAAAGCCAAGTTCAAATTTAACGATGATCAGGCTGATGAAGATGATTATGATCGATTTTAAAGTGCATCTAAACTTGGCATTGGATTGGATTTCAACCCTTTTTTAGGCGAACAATTAGCCGATAGGAACTTGGCTCCCTTTTTAACGGTATGTTTTTAGTGGGATTTCAATACTTTTTTTTCAAGAAATCGTACCTATTATTTCTTTTCGTGCCACGCTTGCGTCCATTTTTAACCTTAGATCGTATTCTCATTGTATAACCGGTTCATAAATATTTTATTAAAAATTTGATATTCGATTAAGCCAACTCACGCTTGACCGATTTCTTAAATTTCTTATGACATATTTTATACCCCTCCCTCCTCCTCTTCGTATTCTCATATCACTGGTTCATAAATATTAGATTGAGCCAACTCACGCTTGACCGATTTCTTAAATTTCTTAATTTTTTGTTAATCTACACATAACACACGACCTGTGTGCCAAATTTCATAACGCTAGAACGATTGGAAGTGGCCTAGAGGTTTTGATTACCGGTCAGTGAGTCAGTGCCAAAATTAGCTATATTCACAGGGCCATATTTCAGGATCTACTGAAGCTATATCTATGAAATTTGTCATACTGCTTTAGTACTAGTATATGATAACGTAGGTACAATTTTATCTCTGTACTTGCAATAGGCACTGAGCTACAGGGGGGTCAAAAGTGGGTCGAAACGGTTCGTGTAAATAGTGTACGGCATGCACACGGCCTGTTGCTGGAACTTGGCCTGCGCACGGTCGTGCGCTTAGACAAGCCAAATATCGTTGAAGTTTTATAGTCGTTCGATCGAAGTCCTATCCAAAAGCGGTATTCACGATCTATCGACTTATTTCCAGTTACTTTAATAAGTATTCTACCAGGATAATTTAATACAGACTTTTTTTTTAAATCGACGAATTTCAAACGACTTTAAAATCGGTGTTGTTCAAACTCGATTAATGGATGTGAATACGGAAATGGTCTAAACGACTAAATCGCTACGATATCGTTGCGGTTTTCATTACGTGAATCGGGCTACAGATAGGAGTGTGTGGCACACGTGTTAGCAGTGTAGTTCTACCTTAAGCCGTTCGAGCGTGTAAAAGTAACAAACATATACGCACACACAAACTTTCACCTTTATAATATTAGTTTGTCATTCTCACCTTTATCCACTGCTCAGTGTCAAGCAAAGTGTCTCCGGGTTGCAGTAACAGCTTCACTTTACGCCGTAATACGTTGTCATCGGGCGCGAGCGTATGCGCAGTGAGAGCGCTCTTGATGTCAGTCGTTTGTTGACAGACGAACATGCCGAACGCTTTGTCGCGCTCCAACTGAAAAAATAATGTTATATGAGTCTTCTGTCTACTTCGAAGAAAGCGTATGAAAGAATGTTTTTATCTGCCTACTAACGGCCCTTTCACGGCCTTGCCAGTTTGAGCGGTAGCTAAGCGCGGGGCGGCGAGCGGTAGAACAAAAAAGTATGAAAATGTTTGAAGCACGCCACGAGACGCCGTTCATAGCGCCCGGCGCCCGCTTACCGATCCCGCCCCGCTCCCCGCTAATACTGAAGTCGTGAACTGGCCGTAAAAGTCTATTTGAATCTAAAATAATATTAAGTAAAAAAGCTTCTGCCATCTGCTTCACCCGCATGCTATTAATACTTTCCCTCATTATAAATTAAGGCCAATATATGTTTCTAATGTATTTAAATAAGCTGTATTACTGTACTTTCATCAAAATCCGTGAAGATGATACGGTATATTAGGAGCAGTGGTGGCCCAGTACTACCTAACAGCCCCGACTTAAGCGTTGCATCTGCAACGCAGTCGGGGCAACGATCTCATTTCCATGAAACCGGCATGTCGTAGAACCAAGAAGTCATGTAACATCCATCAACATCATCATCATCAACAATTAAAAAAAAAACGACCAAGTGAGAGTCGGACTGGCGCACGAAGGATTCTGTACCATTATCTATATACCATCTTTAATTCGGTTTTTGGCATTTGTTGTAATAGCGGCAACAGAATCAGGTATAAGTATAATCTGTGAAAATTTCAACTGACTAGCTATCACGGTTCTTGAGATGCTGCCTGGTGACAGACAGACGGACAGTAAAAATTAGTAATAGGGCCCCAGTTTTACTCTTTGGGTACGGAACCCTCAAAAGTGCGAATTTTATGCCAGTAATGACATCCTCTATAAACAAAACAATGTTAAAAATAAGAAAGAAAGAAAAGAAAAGAAAGAAAGAAAACATGTTTATTCCGCCTAAATAGACGCACAAATCAACGCAATATTATAAAAAATATAACAGCCAGTATCCCTATCAGGCCATGTGTGTAACGGGCATAACACTATTGCCCTTGTAACCTGCACAGAGCATGTAAACAGTTATCAAAGTTAGTTAGTTAGTTGTTAAATGTGTTTGATGAAATAGTTTATTCACAGAAATGAAAAATAGTTTATTCACAGAAGTACATATTTATTTAGCACAATAAATATTACCTCTGCCAAACTGTAAAGCAGTTTGTTGACAGATGTAGCTCCTTTTGTTTAGCACAAACATACACATTCACCGATAACACTTTTTAAATATCCTCATCATTGAGGGTTTGACAAAATTCATTGAAGAGGTACTTATGTATTTTATTTTTATAAGATGCTTTTGTAGCACAGCTGTTTATATCGAATGGAAGGTTATTAAAAATGGTTGGAACTAAAAACTTTCTACATCTTCGACCATAATAGTTATTACAATTGGGTACAATAAACCTTTTCATATTATTTGTCCTCTGAGATCTCGTACGTACAATAATATTTTTACCTACACCTATGTCATACTGTATACTGATTGTTGGTGAATTTAGCGCCATTTTAAGAATTTAATTAAAAAGTCAGCCATATTTAAATCCCGAGTTGGATTAAACGTTTGACAAATAAATTAATCTCGATTTGGGTGGTAAGTAAATTAGTCTTTTCAGCTTTGTGATATTTTCAACAGGGTAACTTTATTCGCCTATAAACTCATGTAGCTACCTATTAAATACGTCATTTATACGAAATGGTTTTTCGACGAATTTCCGCCTTTGGCTAACATTGAGATTCTTTCCGGAAAATCTGATTTAGTTAGTTTCGGTATGATGAATTTATGATTTATAGTTTGCTAGTTTGCATATGCCAACTGCTACTGAAAATATCTATTTTAGTGCACACCCTCCTACCCTAGCACTGCATTGCTCTTTAGTGAGCACTGCATAGACAAGTTCATAACTTCAACTTTTAATATAAGTGCACGTAGCCCGTCAATCATAAAACAAAGTTTTCAAAAAGCAACTGGTCCCTTTTTTTTGGAGGGGAATCTTTCATACGACATCTGGATTTATGGCAAAAACAGAAAAAGTGGAGTTTTTACTTCACTAAAACCACCTCGGCAGTGGTACTCCGTGACATAAAAACCACCTGGAAAACGCGTCTTCGAGCACATCTCGTGGGAGATTGTAAACTCCCCGGAGCTTCGCTATACACGACAGCACGTGATCGCAGCGCTACCTACCTTCTTTACTGGGACCACTCGGTTGGGGAGTTGTGACTAGTGTTGTCAGGTCATTTTGGATTAAAATCGGTACAGATGTTAAATTAAATCGGGATTTAGGGTTTTAGATCGGGACAAATATTTTTTTTAGTATAGATTTTTTAGGTGGGAAATCATCCAATGAGCTCTTCCACTCCGCGTTGGAGCGAGAGGGCGTGTCAAACTTTTACTGAGTCAAACCCAGACTTCTTCAGTCGCTCTTTGCGTTCCAGAGTTTTTGATTTATCGGGACATTTAGCGTCCCGGTCAGGTATAAATCGGGAGGCGTCCCCAGACCCATAAAAATCGGGACATCCCGCGCAAATCGGGACGCCTGGTAACACTAGTTGTGACCCAGAATAAGCACTCGCAATCCTGTAGGCCTCGCGTCTACCTAAGCATTAGTCACTGCGTTTTAAGCGACAATTATGCCAGGTGCCTCCATGGCGCCTTCTTCACCTACATTACAGGTAAGTAATATCCACCATCTCAAGTGTAAACTGATAACAAGATAAAAAAAAATTGTCTTATTATTATGACCAACCTTCGACGACAATCCTTTACTATTCCCCGTCAGCTCATTCCACGCAGCATTGGCTCTCTGTTCACAATGATCCACATAGTCCAGTTCCACCAGATCTACTAGAGATACCAGCCATCTTCTGTCATCAGCACTGGACGAGGTGCCGCATTGCAGAGAAGACAGAAGAGCGTAGAAGCAGATGAAGAAGAGAGGAATTGGCCTCATTGTTGATCTGTGGAAGAAAAAAGCCATGAGTTAGAAGGACCAAAGATATTATCAAATAAGGTATGGACAAGGAATGGGAAAACAATTTGATTACTATCTAAAGTTTGAGTCCTATTGACCTAATTTTAAGAGCTTTATTATGACGTGTTACAATGTCAGTAGCGGGATACAGCGTGTATAGCTTCATCCCTTTAACAGTTCAGTTTAGGTCGTAAAATAGATCGCGTTAAGAGCTCATAGTCAAAGACAAAGTCAATGCATTTATTTCAAACTAGCTGTGCCCGCGACTTCGTTCGCGTGGACTCCAGGATTTTGAATTTATTTTTTCTCAAATAAAAGTAGCCTGAGTTACTCCTTATTACATCAGCTACCTGCCAATAAAAGTCTCTTTAAAATCAGCCATTGCAGAGATTATGTTATTTTGGTTTATGTACCGTATATATATTCATATGCATGTAGTAAAAAACTTTTTTTTTAATTGATATAAACTAGTGCTTGACTGCGATCCTACCTGATGTTAAGCAGCGATGCAATCCATTTGCAGGCACTTTTGAATAGTCAAATGTCGGTCAGTCCAAGAAAAGTGAAGCTAAATTGCACGTTCCAAAACGTAGATGGAGAAGAACGTGCAAGAAACTCCATGGACACTCTTTTAAATCATATTATGTGTAACATATAATGCTTGGTTATAGCAGGGCTCATAGAGAAAAATATTGAAGAAGACAGGCTTAAGCGTAAACACAGGTGCATATTATTTTCCCTCACTCAAATAGTCCAAAAGGTATATATCATATTTACCAAAAACCATTTAGTTTATGGATTTAATGAATTTTTTGGCATAAAGATATTCTCATCGTTTCGAATAACGTGCCTTAGAGACACAATAGAAAGACATGGAGGTTTAATGAATTAAACATTATTTAAATACTTTTTTTTGTGTAAATGAATTGTAAGTATTCTACGACAAATATCACCTTTAAGCTTTTTTTATTATTCTCTTTTTTAAATTTCACACAACGTCATCAAGTTCCAAACCAAGCGGAGCTTGTATTATGAGTACTACACAACCGTTGATCACATATTTCTAAAAACAGGCACAGAACAAATGATCATGCTCATTACACAAACATTTGTCTTGGGTGGAATCGAACCCATGATCTCCGGCATAGCAATCAGGGGCACTAACCACTAAACCAACTGGCCAGTCACTTCACCAAACTTGAAACAAGTTCTTCAAAGAAGTTGTTTCTTTAACAAGATCTTCAAAGAACTTTTTTCTTCGTTTCTTTAATCTTTATTTACTTTAACACGTGTAGCACGTTCAAATTATCAGATCGCACCTTATTGCCGGCCCATTAGGAGGAGATTTGATGAAAGGCCCACTAATCTATATTGGATTCGCGCGGATTTAGTGAAATCCCCTCTCATTGAGGAAATCCTCCCTTTATTACAGTACAGACCATCAAATGAATGGCAAAGTAAGTAGATAAGTACCAAACTTTTTGTAACGGTAAATTTTCCTATGTCCTGCTTTATGACGGTCATAAAATATAAAGTTTACAGGTATCCCTAACTTATGTGGCATACATAAAACCACACATTTCATGATTACTACTGACTACGTACTTGAACGTGATTCCTCCATGTGATGTCCATTTTCATGGCATTTCAGTATCACCATGTCACATACGAATTCCGTAAATGAAAAAGTTTTGCAAATTTATTCATTTTTGCGAGTCCTCAAAAAGAATGGTATTAAAACAATTTCGCTAGCACAAATATTCTTTTCATTAATTTAACTTCAGAGATGGAATTGTTGAATGTAATAAAATTTCGATCTATTTAGCAATCAAAAGAAATTGTTTTAGTTTCGGTTTAACAAACTTAAATATTATATATATTAACTATAAATATTTTTATACTAAAGCCAAAGATTATTTAACATTTCGGGTGAAAGATAGATCATTCAACGATAAATATTTACAAACAACAGCTAACCCAAAAATGAATTTTAAAACCCTAATTCCAGAATTTACAAAACAGTTACCTGGGGTACACAATGGTTTAAGAACTATAATATAAGCATAATCATACTCAATCTTAGTCTTATAATAAGTCTTAATTATAATGTTCCCATTATTGGTTCTCATCTCAAACGTGGGTTAGGTTCACGACGCGGGTCCAATGCAGGCTGGCGGATGTCATATGTCTTCGAAATTTTTGGTTCTAGGACATGATGTTTTCACAGCGGTAATAAAATAAATTAGGTATCTAAGTACAAATAGTAATGCAACTGGCTGGTTTGAATTTGAACCCACAACCGCGACCACTCATGAATCGGAGACATTATATTAGTATCACTGGGCTATCACTGAAGAATCATTCATCTATAAACTCATTTTTTTAACCGGAACTTCTCAGATAAATGATCTCAGCAAAACGAGAGAACTTCAAAAGCAAGAATTAATAAGGAACTTGCAAAATTAAAGATTTTTTTTTATGTCCAACCATTAGAAACCGGGCTATTCATCCTTTATTCGTCTGAAAGGGTCACGATGATAAAAAGAAAATTAAAGACCAGGCATTCATAAAGCGATTGTTGCTTTCATTCAACTTCTTCCAAACGAGATATTAAAACTATATCAAGTGAGGCGAGGAAATGCAAAAGATTTTTCATGCAAATTACATCCTGAGTTATTACTGTAAATCCCAAAGAGAATGCGAGCTTTAGAGATTCTGAAATTAAATCATTTGTTTCACATGAAACCAAGACAAAAAGCGATTTAGCGGCTCCGCAAATGGGACAAGCTTGGTGATTACTTTTATTTGGACTTTTAAGAGGAGGACGCATGAGTTGAAAAAATCCAAGCATAATGGTAACATTACCCAACATTTTTATGCAATTTTGGACAGTGGGACCAATAGTTATATTTACGGTAGAACTACATTGCGCACACGTGAGCAACGTACGCCGATTTGGTCGCGTCGGTCTCCATACATTTTATAGGGCAACTAGACTTGCAGAGCCACATTAGATCCACGCCACACGACGTGCCGCTACGTACAGCAGGCGTGGTCCACGTGTGCGTCGGTTTAGTTACGGTATTCGAAAGGTTAATGCTTGCAACTTGGAAGTATATAATATTTTTAGTAATTTTTATTTTACCACATTTTTTTAAACAAAACTTCGAGATGTATATTCTAACTTTACACAAGTTGTTATTAACCTGTCACACCATCAATGAAAGTTCATGAGAACTTCTTAAAATGTGTTATTACAAACATCTCTGCATATGACGTTTTTAGTTTTACGATAATAACTTGAAGTCATACATAAAAAAGTATAAAAATAGACCTATAAATAAACTGTGTAATCATTTTTTACAGGACATATTTTGTTCTTCTTGTAGAATTACCTCTTTCGCATTCATGATGTTGTCACTTAAATATGTGTCCCTGATTTAGATCTCATTCGCATCCCTAGAGTAAATATAAAATAGTAATTTGTGTCTATTCAACTTACGTCCTCTTATTTTAGAAAATCAACGACAGTCTCTTCTCTTTCTCATTAATGCAAATGTTCCTTAACTTTCTTTGACAAACATTTCGCGTATAATAACTCAATTTCCCGGACTCGTTCCGGTTGAATACCGGTGTCAAGTTGTGTGACCTATTTCAACAAAATTTGCGTATTATACGCCACGTCAAGTTTCCAACGAAAGCCAGCTCAATTGAGCGCAACGGGAGTGCGGAAGCCGGCCGTCCTATCGATGCGACTGTTCCTATCAGCGGCGCCGGTAACGACCTGACCAGCTTTCCATTACCAATTTAACCATCTATAACATAAGACTCAAATTTCCTTGTTCAACAAAAATCTTTTCTTTTTGGTAACGTGCTATACTTGACCGCATTTCAGATAATGGTCAGCGTGATATGGGGAACACTAACATGATTTGAGAAAACGTGCTCAATTTTGTTTGGCTTCCAAAGGTCAACAGATGAAAAATAGTATTAGACGTATGCCTAGCAAAATGCCAGAATAAAACACATAACCCAAAAATGCATTTGTGAAAGAGGTTTTCCTAATACATCTATTCAAAATCAAAATTAAAAAATCATTTTGTTTGTAATAGGCCTACATGGGCACTTATAAAACTCAGAGTCAGAAGCTAGTGTACGGTTCCAAATTGGTCGCTTCCTACGGAAAAGAACCGGCATGAAACTCCATGGTTACTCTTTAAAAAAGAAAACGATGTTCTTACAATATTTTCATATTACAGTACTAGTAGTTATTATGTACGGACAATGTAGACCAGTCAATATTGTAATCAAAAGTACTATAAAAATAATCAAAATAAATAAGTGAGTCGTAATAGGACGTAATCTAAGAATTTCCGTGGTCTACAGTGTTCTCACTTTCACATTATGAAAAAGTGACTATATAAAAAAAGGTAAGAAAAATAAATAATTACAACTATCAATAAAGGAGACATTAACAAAATAAATTACTAACGAATTTATAAAATGAATGAATTTATTACAATTTCAGTTGGTCACCTAAACTCGTCACGTGTACAAACTTGTGTAGCAAAAAACAAGTTATTTGAAAGTTTCTCAGAAGCACAATCTCTTCCGCAAAATTTCTAGTGTAAGCCTACCGGCGTTCCTGTCTTCGGTCCACAGCACTCAACAGTTGACCAAAAGAATTTTGACTCCATCATTGGTTAGCTGTGAGGTGCCGTGCTTGGCCGATGCAGTAAGCGCCTGGAAAATCACTTGCCCGGACAAGGCGTTGCCCGAAAATCCATCTTCCCAGAGACAGTGGGATGAGCCGCTCTGCAGGTTGGTACGGAATAATCTCATTAATACGTCCACCAATACTGCTGAGCGCGCTCGCCTACTGGCTGTGGGTGAATGGGAGTCGGGCCTTTGGCTACAGGCTTTACCGTCACCTAACATAGGTACTTTGCTAAGTGACACCACCTTCCGGATCGCTACATGCCTGCGTCTAGGTGCTCCTAGTGGAGCTCCACATCGATGTCAGTGTGGCGAAGCAGTCGACCGCCTCGGACACCATGGCCTATCTTGCAGCAGAAGCGCTGGTCGGATAGCACGGCATGCCAGTATTAATGACATCATCCGTCGAGCTCTTGTCACCGCCGGGGTGCCAGCTGTTTTAGAACCCAATGGCTTGGCACGTGACGATGGGAAGAGGCCAGATGGGATGACTATAATGCCTTGGAAATTGGGTAGGCCTTTGGTGTGGGATGCAACATGTGTCGACACCCTTGCGCCATCCCATCTTCTGAGTACGGCGGGCTGTGCTGGGGCGGCTGCTGCAGGTGCAGAAAACCTCAAACGGCGTAAATATAATAACCTCATGAAGTTATGTGTTTGAGCCGTTTGGGGTTGAAACTCTAGGGCCATGGGGTCCGAGCGCTCATCGAGTTGTCCGAGATATCAGCAAACAGTTGGTCGACTCTTCGCGTGACCAGAGGGCTGGACTGTTCTTCAGTCAACGAATCAGCATTGCCATCCAGCGTGGCAATGCTGCCAGCGTTCTGGGCACTTTTCCCACTGACATCGATGTGGACGAATTTTTTGATGCCCTCTGAGTTTTCCCCGTTTTTTCAGCCTTTTTTACTCGTTTGTACATATTATTATTTTAAGTTTGTATATATATACCTAGTGATTATTTATTAGATTAATTGTTATTATATATATTTAGATTATATTATGATAAAACATAAAATATGAAAAACACCGACTTCTAAAATTATCTCTTGAGGGAACATTAGCTAGACTCTAAAGGAATACTGATATGACTTGAGAAGTTTTACTTGAAAATTCGCTAGCAGCTGATGCAGATGACGTAGCATTATTTCTAATGTAAAGTTTTTTGTGTACTTAGTTCAGAAAGATTAATTTAGTTACAAGTTTTGATGACTGTGACGTGTTCAGATTTGAAAGCAAAGTTGTTTTAAGTACTTTTTAGACAGATAATAGTCCTCTTCTTGTCCTCAAATCGATGGTTTTCTTTTCCTTAAAGCATTTGAGTCCAGTAGATGGCAACGTTTATAGCGATATCAATGGCGTTTTTGACGTCCTTCCCATCCGACACCCAGTGCGAGTGCTGTGTTCCTGACCAGACGATGGCCCACTTACTGGAGTGCCCAAAGTGTCACTACACCTGCACTTTGGAGGACCTAAAAACGCCACTAACGCCGGTATAAACATGGCAACCTACTGAGCCCAAAAGCTTTGAGGGAAAGGAAAACTATCCATTCGAGATAAGAAGAAGAAGAATCGTCCATCAAAGTGCAGATATGCATCAGGCAACAGTGCGTCCACAAGGTACAGACTTTGGACACACCACAATCACGCTACTAAGTCCCCTCACTAAGTAGCTGGGGAAGAGCCACGCGTGACTTTCCGCCTGACGCAGGTCATCACCGGACGTCACAGTTTGGGGTTCCAAGCGCACTTCAAAGAAATGTCAGCAAAACTGAAGGGCTGATGCCTGCTCTGGCTGCGGGAACGTTTGAAAGAGTGACCGTTACCAAAAGGCAACTGAAACACAGGTAGGTTCTAGGCTGTAACAATCTGACATGAGCTCTTGTTCCATCTTAGAGCGAGACAAGTCATTGGATAAATTCCCACCTCAAAAAAAAAAAACACGTACTCATGTAAAGTATACGCTGATATTTATCTGCACTGTTATGTTACACAGACAAGATTCATGTCATCTAAAAATCTATGGGTGTATGTTTGTCACTCCTTTACGCTCAAACGCCTGAACGGATTTGTAAAGAAAATAGGTACTAGCGTAGATCAAGTCCTGGAATAGGACAAAGAATACTCTTTTTATCAAAAGTGAATGCTCTCTAGGGAAAAGTCACAGGCAAATTGTAGAAAAAATATTATTTCTATTTATAACTTGCAAATTCCTCGAAGATAAAAAACAACAAAATAAAAGTTCCTACCAAAAATATTCCCGCATAATATCCGGTTTTTTTCCTCTAGTAATCTGATATTAACTTGCCCATCTAATCTCTCAAATCCCTTGCACCACATTATTTGCATATTTCTCCTCATTCAATTAATTTTTCAAAGGGTTGTAACTTTCTGAGCGGGGTTCACCGGGTTTCTTGGTAACTGATCCTTTCTCCGGAGATATTCCAATCACGTATGATCTTCAATTACTTTCTTCACGGTCTAGTAAACCGGGCTTTGTTGTGGCTTATTAAGGAAAGGGGAAACAGTCATTAGTAAACCAACAAAACTCTTATTTAGAGGGGATAGAGTGAGATTTTTTTTCTCATTTCAAAATTGGGCAGTCTTGTGTAAAGTGTGTGGGTGAAATTGGAAAATAAATTGGTTTGTTACTCTCTAGTGGAGATAAAGTTTGCTGTGAAATATTTTGTATCGGTGATTTTGTTGCTAGGAGGATTTAGGATGGAACACAATAATGGTGGATTTATTTACCTGGATTTTTTATATTTGATTACTACACGTGAGCATTTTCAACTAATGAAAGAGTAGATACTCGTAGTTACAGAGTTTTCTGCTGATACTTGTCCATATCAAACGACCAACCGGAACCATGCACTAGCTTCTGACTTTTTATGAGTGCCCATGTAGGCCTGTTTTTTTTTTTATTATTTTTAGGGCGAGTTTGACCACTATCTCGATGATGAATAACGCTTGCCTAGAAGTAACCTATTTACTCTTGACTTAAAGACGCCTAGGTTGTAGCAATCAGGGAATACAGACTCCGTCAGGGAAATCCACTCCTTAGCTGAACGCATATTTAATGTGTTCCCAAAACGCTTTGTACGTATGGGTGGGATTTCCGCCATGAAATAAAATATTTTGAACGGAATTGAATTGAATTCAAACATACAAGAATTACGTCAATTTATTAATCTGCCTAGCCTTCAACCAGATTCAGCTGAGGACCGAGGAGGGGGTATTTTACATGGAACGGCTGTCTTAGAGAGGCAGCCGTTTCATGTCCACAAACCCAGTAATTGACTTCCGTTTTACGTGCTTTACGAAGCAGAAACCTCGGAATGTTAAGATCTTCACCCATCTACAGACGAACCTCAGCAAGCGTTGCTTTACCTAAGACAGACAACGGTACGGCCACAACGAACGGTCCTATGCCTTTCGCAGCCTTTAGATTCCCGTGACCCTCACCAGGTCATCGGTTTACCTTGTGGGAGGCCTTTCAAAGCTGCGAGTATTGGTACGGGGTCGCCACTCCAGAATTTTTCGGTCCATCGATTGGCTGTTTTGCAAGCAATGTGCCCATCCCACTACCACTTAGTTTGGCTATTCTTCGGGCTATGTCGGTACCCTTGGTTCTCCTGCGAATATCTTCATTTCCATGCGAAACTCCGAGCATAGCTCTTTCCATTACCCTTTGAAAGACTTTAAGCTTCTGATGAGGCTTCTAATGGTTCATTATTTTAAGTCATTATAATCCCATCACAGATCCATTGAAGCAGAATGTGTATGTGAGCCTGTAATGAATGCAACAAAGTTATGATTCCTAACTACCATTTCTGCATCAGCACTCGCGCAATTACCATAAAATAAGAAACAAGAATTCATATTCATGAGAAAAATCCCTAGGGTCTTAATAACTGCTGTTACACCGACTGCACAAATGTAAGGAGATTATTTTACAATTTACATTTACCCCGTTCTTAGCTCCCACACATTATGGAGCCACTTAAGCTTTTGTCTACAACTCGTCTAGAAATTCTGAGTGTACTGAACCCACGTTGAACCCTATTAACGTCTACAGTGTATAAAGGTACACATACTACATTACTGTTTCTTTTTTGTCTTTATGAATGAAGTTGGAATGCTGTTAAAAGGTGTTACTTAGTGTTGCGGTTGTCAGGTTAATTAAGAATTCATTAGCTTTGACTTTAGTGTTAATGGTTTATGAATAAGCTCATTAGGTATTTAGTGATGATCTGGTGACGATCGTGGGAAGCCGATGGATGCGAGAAGCACAGGACCCGTTGTTGTGGTGACTTTTGGGGTAGGTCTATGTCCAACAGGACGTATTTCAGCTGAAATGAAGGGTAATGATGATTGGGCGGTGCCTATTCAAGGCCCTAAAGTCGCGTACACTGACTGGTTTATATACTCCTACAGCCCAGATGCTCGATCTGCTGAACACCTTATTTGGAACCATAAGTTGACATATTTATATGCAACAACTACGCTCGCGCTGCTGCCAACGGCTTTGCCCGCATGACACTAGAAATTACCCCAAAGGACAAGAACTCCTGGGACAAAAAGTACTTAATGAACTATTCTAGGACATTGTCTACGCGTGCACAAGTTACATCGAAATCCGTTCAGCAATTTGCTGGAGTAATAAACATAAAAATACACTTACAGACAAAATTATAATATTCATGTGATAAAGGTGTGTGTAATGTTCGTATTAAGTTTCTAAGTTCATATGTTTTATAACTGATTTATTGTTGCTGGTTTGGTGCCAACTGTAAGTATAGCAAGAAATTGTTTTTAAGACAGAGAAATAACTACTAAAGACTAAAGGTAGCTACACTGCGCACACGTGTGCCACGTACGCTGATCTGGATGCGTCAGTCTCCATACTTTTTATATGGAAACTAGACTTGCAGACTTGTAGAGCTACATTTGATACACGCCACGCGACGTCAGGCGTGTTAGACGTGTGCGTCGGTCTAATGTTGTTCTACCTTGAGAGCTTTTCCAGAGCGATTAATGCTACCAACCGCTCTGCAAAGACCGTCTGGAAGTGCTGGAGGTGAGTGGTTGAGGGTTGAGAACAATTGCAAGCAGTTGAAGAAGCATATTTGAAGAAATGACCCAATAAATGATGATGGGAATAATAAAAATGAAGAAAAAGATAGTATTCTATTTAAACAGGTAAAATATTTGTACGATTACCTTAATTACACTACTAATGAGGTAGAAATTAACGTTAATAATTCTAGACGCAAACACAACGGTAGAGCAGAAGCAAACGATACCAAATACAAACACGTAGAAGCATACAAATGTTTTTAAAAGCTACACCTGTTTACTGAGAATTCCTTTTAAAAACATTTATATGTTGCCAACAAGCAATGTGCGGTGCATTAACAATGTTCTTGTTAACCCATCCGACTAGAATGTGTGTGAAATGTTAACAGCAATGCCACAGAATAGTTCAGAAGGGAACCACAAAGTTAGGCCCGAAGAATCGCCTTACTTGAGTAACCGTGAGCAGAGTTCGCAGAATGAATGATCAATGAACTTGAAAGTTTATATATCACCACGATCGCGTGTTGTATGAAAATATTTACAAAATAAATAGTGTAATAAAATTATTTATTTTTTAATAATGACCCGTTGGAAAGCATTTTATAAGGTGGGCCGATGACCTGGTGAGAGATGCAGGAGTTGGCTGTATGCGAAAAGTATGGGACCCGTCTATAAACCAAAGCTAGGGGAAACCATATGTACAGAAGTGGATGTCTTTCAGCTGAAATGATGATGTAGATTACAGATGGCTTCAATGAAGAGTGAAATCAGGCGCACACATTCATAGATAAGTACTTATGTATACAATGATCGACATGATCGTAAGCTAAATCAACTAATAAACACGAATGCGCTTGCACTTGCTGTATGTGAAGCTTGTCTATGTGTACGAGTATTTTCGCTTGTTGTACGGATTTGACCTACTGTAGGCACAATTCTTTGGGAATCGTGTAATGCTCACAGTGATGCCAAGGGTTTAATTCAAAATCCCGTACTACCGTACGTAGAATAAACATGTAGTCTCAGCGACAAATGAGAGCTGTGTCATAATTGCCGGAACATTTATGTCTTGATTTAATGAAAATGTTGCTTGCAATATGACTTGTCAAAAGAGCACCAAAGTGGTGCAAGAAAATGAAAATCCGACAAATAAATAGTGACTATAGAAATAAAGAACTCTGACTATCACCACGTTTGTCGTTTAAACCGATAAGTAGGTACTGTTGGGGACATCTCCGAAATGGAAGAGTAATGTTCCTAATGGGCAATATATCTATAAATAGGAGCGGCGCGTAATGTTCCACGCGCGCCTCAAGGAGATGTCAGCAACCGTAGGGGCCCAGCAGGGTTGAAAATGGTATCATCGAAGTAATCTGATGATGATGATGATAGAGCCGGAAGACAGGCACCGGAACTCCGTAATTAGTCAATGGAAAAAGGTACACTGGCTATATGTGTATTGCAACTAAAAAGTGCGAAATAAAAAACTAAAATTAAAATAACTTTAATTTCGGAAGTCAGTGTTAAAAGAAACAAACAATACCGAGAAACACCGACTTCCGAAATTAAAGTTATTTTGATCGTTTTAGTGTTTTTTTTAGTGAGACCGGTTTTTTTTTTTGGTAAAAAGTTTTAATTTTTTAAGTTTTTGTATGTTGTTTTAGGGCGGGCCCTAAAACCAAAAAGCAATACACCCTATAAAAATTGAAGTAAATAAATAAATAAATGAATTCACGATCCACAGTCAAACGCCTTAATCAGTTGGTGTTATTGTGTCTTGTTCCTATTATGCGGGAACAGGAGAATATTGCATAATTCAGTTGGACAATCACAAACACCTGATAACTATAAAATTACAATAGCAATATCCACCAGATTGGTATTGTAGGGCAGCTATATAAAGCTCGCTATAGGTAGCATTCAATTTAATGGAACGATTAGTAACTTATAAGCGGCTGATGCTTAAGCTATTACTGATAACAACTAAGGGTGAGTTGCACCATTTAACTATAACCATAACAAAGCCGTTAACAGTTGTCAAATTGTCGAATTGACCAATAGGCGGCCGTTTCACGAAGGTTATGGTTTGGTTATCGTTATAGTTAAATGATGGAACTCACCCTAAGTAAACACAAATACTTATAAGTATTTATAACTTAAAGTAATTTGACTTTGACGTAAATATTAATTTGGAATGAAAATCCAAAACCTCTCTCTGAATCGGTCTGATCGGACCTGATCTGGATCTGGAAATTGTTGTGACTTGACTTCTTTTTATTTGTTTTCTTGTATTTTCTTAAATTTGTTTGACATTTAATATTACTTGACATTTTTAATTTGAAAATTTTGTACAAGACTTGTTAGAATCCCTTACCAATAAATTACTATGACTATGACTATAAATAAATTAGCTCAGCCTTACACTGCTGGGATTTCGGCCTCCTCTTTCGGAGATGGAATGTCCTGAAACGCATCACACGCGTTCGATACGGGTTGGTGAAAGTCTTGTCTTTTTTCTGGTTCTAGAATGTGTCGGTTTCTTTACGACGTTTCCTTCAAAGTTTTGAGAGCAGTGTAATGAAATATATCTTGTATTTGAAGCCACGATGCGAGGCAAGGCTGTTACTAATTGTCCACCACTGTTTTGATTTTACTGATTTTAAGACTGAAATAAAAGAAAATAATTTAAATAATACCTAAAAAAGGGGTTAGGCAGAGGAATTACGTTTTATTTAAAATATTTTGTACTAGCTTTTGCCCGCGGCTTCGCTCGCGTTAAATTCGGGGTAACACGGTTCCCCTTTCTGTAGAGTGAACTCCACTGCGGGTAACGTAACCTACGATAAACTTAGATATTATTTGCGATTGGTACAGTAATCGGGTCTAGGGATCGAGCCGCAAAATTAAGTTTCTTTTTTATTTTATATACTTTTCAGGGATAAAAAGTACCCAGTGTGTTGCCCAGGATATTAAAGAATAATTATGACAAGTTTCATCGTAATAGAACCGGTAGTTTTTGCGTGATGCCTGAACAAACAGACAGACAGACAAAAATTTTTTTAATCACATTTTTGGGTTCGGTGTCGGTCTAGTAACACCCCCTGCCATTTATTTTTTTGATATTTTCAATGTACAGAATTTTCACTTCTACAGATTTATTATAAGTATAGATATAGATGATTATTAGTATAACTACGAGTATACTAATATTATAAAATATGTGAAAGCAACTCTTCCTTTTTCATCTTTTGAAATAAATAATATTTTCCCACACTAAGAATGGCTGAATTACCTGAATGGGTGCGTTTACAAATGTGTAATCTCACATACATACAATACCATACCATACCATACCATACAAGACACTTGTCTGGCTGTCACTTTTTTACGGTTACACTACAGAACCGATTTTGATGTTTGGTCCGTACCAGACATCGAAATTGGTTCCGTAGTTTCAAAGTACTCTAGGTTCAAGGTTACTCCGTAGTAAGCTTGGTCCCCAAGCAAGAACATAGGCTACTTTTTATCTGACTTTGACTTCGCGTCTGCTATAACCGACAATATAGAGTAAAGTTACTTTCAAGAATAATATTATGTGTCCAGTTTCAAGAGGAAAAGCCTGTATTCTTAACAGTGGGAACAACATAATGTCCACAAACTAAGTAGCTAAATACTTCTTCTTCTCGTGTCGATTTGACTCAAATTTTGTCCGACCAATATTTAGCCACCTGGACAGCTCTAACTAAATGCTAATACTATGACTAATAACCAATTAACCAGGAATTACTTTGGTGTCTTCCTGTAAAATATCACTTCTTCAGCTCCATAACTACAGCCTTGCGACACATTAAAGCTAACACAATGCTTATCATTATCTTAGCTCATTTTATTACGAGATTAGTACAACAAACTCTATTCAAAATTGGCTGGGATAAACGATCCTTAGCGTGCACTAAATTAAGGCCTTTGAGAGGATCTATTGAACAACGTTCAAATCCTCCTATATCTGAACAGGCTGGTTTAACGTTCGCTTCAAGTAATAATGGCCTGTCTATCGGTACAGGAAATTTAATTTGTAAAGATATTAAGCTTAACTGGTAGCGGAGAAACAGTGGAGGAAGTAATGATCGTTTCCTTAAACTGGGCTGTGTTCTTTTAAAAGGATTGCGATGGATTTGTGTTGTGGATGAAGTCTAAGATCAAAACAGTTTTTTTTAACAAATATATAATCATAAACTTCATCATTGCTCGCAAAACAGATGGACAATGGGACCGAAAGATTCCGACCATGTATCAGAAGACTCAGTGTTGTAAGACCGGTGAGGTAGCCCGATGACTTTCAACGACCTTCAGTCGCGGGATTTCGATGGATGCGAGACACACAAGACATTGTGACGACACTAGAGGGAGGCCTACGTTCAGCAACTGTCTTTCAGCTGAAATGTTTTTCCAGCCGGTTCGGCAACATGGTGATGGTCGCAGGAATCCGATAGATGCGAGACGCACAAGACTGGTCAGTTTGGAGACACTTGGGGAGGCCTATGTAAAGCAGTGGAAGTCTTTCGGCTGATTAATGATATGATTCATCATCTACCTATATTTTTGTTTTTCCAACGTGAGAGCAAATTCATAAATGTTAAATGTAGTCTCCGCGGATTCCCTTACTTTGCATAACACACATGAAGACCCCTGGGAGTCACTCAAGTAGCTCCAGTTTATTCAGATACAAGCTTTCACTTATGGTAGGTCTTAGTATAAGGAAGTCAACAGCTAGGTAAATGAAACTAGAAGAGAGCTAGGTAAATAAAACTAGAAGAGATCTCGGATACTCCTTGCGTCGTTTGTCTTCAATACTGAAGGTCGTAAACTAGACGAATAACTTTGTTGTGGACAATATAATTATATATAATATAATAATCCACAACTATCACACAACGCCGTCTAGTCCCAAGCTAAGCAGAGCTTGTGTTATACTAGACAACTGATAAACATACTTATATATTTCTAAATACATACATATTCTAGATAAATTACACCCAGACACAGAACAAATGATCATGCTCATCACATAAACATTTGTCGTGGGTGGGAATCGAACTCACGACCTCCGGCATAGCAGTCAGGGCCACTAACCACTAGACCAACAGGCCAGTCACAATAGTAGACAATATTTCACTATGTTGTCCTATTTTCGAAGATGTGAATGGCGACGTAAACTGTAATCTCAGTGATCATTGTAACGGGTTTTTGCATCTGAACTTTTTTACTTCATCTTTTCCATATTATCGCCTATCTTTCTTACAATGTGGCCAAAGTATTTAAAATTATCCTTTGGCATCTGGTGGTTAGTCTGATAGATTTTTTGAGTTTAGTTATTATGAAATCGTTGGTACAATGCTCTGGCTACTAAATTACGAGATTTTTTCTCTGACACCACATCGCAAAAGCGTCAATCAAAAGTCTTGAGCATCGACGCCGAGTTGCTAGCCTGTCGGTTTTCTATCGTTTACATTTCGGGGCATGTGCGTTGGAATTGCATTAATTCTGCCAAGTTCGTTCCATCATCGGACTACAAGACGTATGGCGTTGCGCCGTCGGTACATGGTGGACATCCCACCCATACGTACAAAGCTTTTTGGGAACTCATTTATTATGCCGGAGTCTGCGTTTCCTGACAGCTATAACTTAGGGGCTTTTAAGTCAAGAGTGAATAGGTTGCTTCTAGGCAAGCGTGCCCCAACGTCGGCCACATCATCGCTTTCCATCAGGTGAGATAGTGGTTAAATGCGAGCCTATCCATAATAATAAAAAAACAGCTTTTTTTTGTTTAGATCTCGGCACTATACAGAAAGATGGACAGTATAAGGGTGTAACAACACACAACTACACAAGATATTAAATTACCAAAAAGGTTGTAAGCTATTATTTATTTCTCCGCTAAGAGCCATCTGTGCTCTACATTGCTTAGGGTGCTTTTCCACCAAAGATGTGCGAGGTAGCGAGGTGGCGCAAAGATTCTTAGCTAAGCTATGGATCAGTGTATAGCTGAGTTATATTATGTAGGATGCGTAACATAATCTGCAGGCTTAGGCAAATTACGACCGTTTCGTTTCGATTCTCTTGCGTCGAACGCCTCGAGTTGGCCACGCCTCCAATTCCTTTGTTTTGACGTCATCTCAACACTCAGTCATATGGTCAGAACTAAGAAATCAGAGGCGTGGCAAACTAGGGGGGCTGACCAGCTATGTGCTGGTACTTACACATTTTCGTAGCTCGTATTCCTCATACACTTTTTTGTATGTAAAAATACTTAGCACCGCGCCTGACCAAGAAAATGAAGTGATCCCTGTAAGAGATCCCAATAGTGGATTTTTTCGTCGTTCACGCTCCCGCTACCTCGCAACTCTTTCGTGGAAAAGCACCTTTAAGGAAGCAAGTAAAAGCCACCAGGGAGTAGTCCACGAAAACAAAATGTGTAGGTATACCTACATTTTATTGTACCTATTATATTTCCTTATGTAAGCTGGTATAAGCTCTCTCATATGTATGAGGAGAGGTCTTTACCCTTTGGATAGGATTCTTGAACTAAAGTACTGAATAATTTCTGGTTTCATTAGTAGCGGTATACTTGCTGGGAATTTAGTTCTTGCCCAGTTAATTAATTAATATGAAATGTATTGAAAATCAATTGCTAGAGATAGTTAAATGCAAGTGTCTGCAAAATCATATTGCAAGGAGAAAACTACTTCCTAAATTAGTTTTACCAAAAGCGAAGACTCAAAACTTTCATTAGGAGGTGTTCTTAAGAATATAATTAAAGTTGTAGATATGTACATATAATTAATACTGGGTTTGCAAGTTTTAGAAGCACAAATTAGCACCTTTGTTCTATTAAATCAATATTGTAAAATATTAAATGTTCACTGAAAAGTAAATACCCAAAACTTAAAGAACTTTAATAAAAAAAACCTAAGTTTACCTAAAAGAATGGACCTTCATCATCATTTCAGCCTCCCCCAAGCGTGCCAAAAGTTCACTGATAAGTAAATACCCAAAACTTAAAGAACTTTAATAAAAAAAAACCTAATTTTACCTAAAAGAATGGACCTTCATCATCATTTCAGCCTCCCCCAAGCGTGCCAAAAGTAACCTTGGTTCTCCTGCGGATACGTTTACTTCCTTTGTGACAAAACGTTATTGTATTAATATAATTAGATAATTCCTTAACACGCACTTAAAATCTAAGGCCTCTTACATTTTTCTACTGTTCCTTTTCATTTGTGTTGTAATATTTTTCTTTTACTCATCCAAAAAATTAAACGCGTAAGTGGCGGAAAAGTGTTTATTTTTGGTAGTTTAATGGCACCTTTAAAAGTATAAATACTGCGTAATCTAGCAGGGCATGTCCTTACTCTATAGACTACATAGTACGACAGTAGATACTTTAAAGAGTAATCTACTCTACGAATATCACAGTAGGCACATCTATACATAACCCAAATTGAAATTTAACTCCCACTTTCGTTTTGCTTTGACTCAGGAACCGCCCATACGTTTGTCAAGGCTACCCGAAACGGCCCGTTCAAAGTGTAGCATTGTACATTCGAGACCACAAACGCATTCTGGTACGGTTGAACCATAGAGCATGGAATAGCCGTGCCGGCTTCGACTAGAGACGCCATTACTAATATTATTATCGGTAATTGCGATCAACATCAAACGCACTCAAAACATATAATAAACCTTTAACTGTTCCCACTGCTGGGACTCAGACCTCCCCTCTAACAAAAGTAATAAGGCCGTAATTCACCGCTGCAAGCCCAAAGCGGGTTATTCGATGTCACATGTCTTCGAATTACTTACAATGTAGGACATGTCGATTTTCCTTCGCCGGTTTGAGAGAAAGCATATATTCAAAATATGTTGCTAAACAGCAGTTTTTGTACGTCAAAATTTACAAAAGCAGCCCTTCAAAACCGAATCAGGAATGACGATATCAGCAGGACAACCAAGGTTGCCGACATAGCCTGAAGAATCGTCAAACTTAAGTGGTAATGGACAGGGCACATTGCTCATAAGAAATGGTCGATGGGGCTCAAAGGTTCTGGAGAAGAAACTGCGCCGCGGAAGATCTCTAGCTAGGTGGATCGATGACACGGTGAGGGTGATGATGGATGCGGGACACACAGGTTCGTGGCGACTCTTGAGGAAGACCTATATCCGGCAGTGGACATCGTTCAGCTGTAATGATGACCCTTTCAAAACACTCGCTCGTTCGCAGATATAAGAAGTGGTGCAACATTCTCCCTTTCAACCCTGCCTGTTACGTTAGAACAGTGTTATCGCAACTCCTACGTGTACCATCAAAGTCACTACCGCCTGACTAACGCTAAGTTTATTTTTGTTTGCACTCGAAACGAAAACTTCAAAGGATTTGGTTTGACGCCGCACCGCAGGATACAAACGAAAATTTTGAAATGGCTGTGATGGTACATACGCGATGACACTTAAAGGCACAATTAGTTTATATAAAAACTGTTAACAATATCGTCTCTAGCAATGGCCGCCATAACATTTCCGTAGTCTGTGACTTGACGCACCAAACGCGACGCTTTCGCATTGTTAGTCTGAACTAGCACTAATGTTAAGGGCATGTTCAATCTATGGTTAGACCGTGCCCCAAGTGTCGGCTCGTTAACATAGGTTAACCTTTAGAGGTGCAAGCTTTGTTTCCTAATTAAGGTTTCGTGACTACAAAACTGATTGAATGACAATGATGCACTAGTTTTCAAAAGATTTGGTTTTACACATGACTAAAGCATATTTCACCTTAAACCTGACACTGATTGTCTTTTTTGTCCATACACTCCTAATAAGGTTCAGTTGAAAACCAACGTCAGACAACTACCTCGTAGTTGTCTGGCATTTTCGCTAAACTGGATATTTTTGGCAAACGTGAGACATGTAATGTTAGTTTTTATTTTATTTTTATTTTTTTGTTTTGTGTTTATCTTAAGTTTTCCAACAATGTTTTGAGCACCAAAATAAATATTTTTCTTTATTTCTTATCTTTCTTTCTAAAACTAGAACTACACTGTGCACACGTGCGCCACACACGCCGATCTGGGCGCGTCGTTCTCCATATACATTTTATAAGGAAACTAGACTTGTAGAGCTACACTTGATCCACGCCACGCGACACCACGCGATGTCGTTCTATGTACAAATCAGGCGTGGTTTAATACAGTTGTAGCTCAAAAGGTTTTCGATATTAATAAAGGTATTTCAGTGAGTATAACCCATTAGCAGTTTTGTAAAAATAAACTGTGAATATTATTAACCATTCAGATTTACGTAGGAATATTCTTTATTTATGTAAAGAGAATTTAATAAATGTTTTTATTTTACATATCAACAAGCTTTTTTTGCGAGCTTACACGAACTGAATATTTTAAACAGATTCGCTGTATTCTTATAACATTATAATATAATATTTTAAAATATATTCACGATTTTTCCTCACGTTCGGCACTTCCGCATTTCACATCGAAATCCCGCAACAAAATCCATTTCAAAAACCAATAATTTTGCTAACGCGGCCACAAATTCGTATGAGAAAATGCATATATTGATAAGTCGCTCGCAATCCTTCGCAGTAGGTTACTGCCATGAAATATGCATACCGATGCTCGCTCGATGCGAACCTATTTCCATTTGCGATTGCATATAATGTGGATGCTAGACAGTGGTACTAAATATGAAATACTATCCATTACTCGTCGTTTGTAAAGCTCTTTGGTACTTGACCAACTAAAAATTTAAAACTTTCAAAATATTTTATGACCCTTTTTGCGAGCTATCCGGGTACTATATCTAAGTGGCTATTTATGTAGCGTTGATAGAATACAAGGTGTCGTTTTGAAGCTGCAAAATATTTCAGGAGGTAATTATGTTAGTGATTCTCGACCCGAATCAATAATAAAATAAGTAGGTAATTTTTTTTTTTTTTTATAACCGCGCTTTTTTTCACACACACAAACACGGAACAATAAAGGGCGTTTTCACACACACTAACTCGCAACGATAGTTTCATAAATAATGTATCATCCAATCATCATCCCGCACGCCACACCCTAGCCACGCCCCCGCGGCCATCGATCAATCGATTTAGTTTAGTGTAATTAAAAAATTAAATAACAAGTATTACTGATTATTGACCAGGTTTCGTATTTTTACATGATTATTTATGAGTTTTATTACAACCTCCTGAAATATTGTGCAGTTTTAAAACTGCACCTTGTATATAAAATATTCGTGTGTCATATTTTGCTGGGGACCTATAGAAAATTGATATCTAGTTTTAAGCTTACACATGAGACCCTTACTGGGCAATGTGAGTTATAACGGGGTTTTATTGGTTTCGTAAAAATTCATAAAAACTGTTCGCGTTTTAAAGGCATCGTTTAAACGAAATGCTCCATTATGCAATAGGCTATTTGACTGATATTTTAAATAGATTTCATATTGTATTGTTTAAAGACTCCAGAAAAATTGTTTTATTTCAATTCTCGTAAATATTAACATATTATAAATAAAAGTTGCATTATTCATAAAGCCACCAAAACGCCATATTTGACAATTGACTATTTACAGACTTGTGACGTTTTAAATAGGTTCAGCCAATAGCGACCGTTTCCAAGAACATGGTAAAATAAAATAAAGTTTATTTTGTATTTTCTTATAAATAGTTCATTGTTTTTTAGTTATATTGGTACAAATCGCTTTTAAAACCCATAATCTATGCGGATGGCAATCAATATGAACTTATTTTTCATACTGTCAAATATAGCCTATTCTAAGACCCGATTTTTCAATAGTCAAATAACTTTTATCGGTGCCGTCACTAGTTACAAAATAAAAATGGTAGATTGGTAAACATCCGCTTGTTACGAAGTAGGTATAAATTCTTATAGAACCAATGATATCGAAAATGATATGGAAAATATCAACTTCAAAACTCATAATAGGTACCCAATTAAAGAAGTAAAAAAGGTTCAACTTTTGTTGAACCAAAATACATCTTAATTTTATCTCTTAAAAGGTACGACACAATATTTGAGGAAAAAGGACAAAGGCATAAAGTATAACAAACAAAATAATTCCGGCTATTCCTAATCCGCTTACCAAGAGGGATAATTTATGACTTTATCATGCCGGATCGTTGACAATAATAAATAATATTGGAGAAGCATTAGCCGACGACAATAATCTGGAGATAGGTAAAATAACAAACAAGAAAGAAAAATCGATATACGGAGAAGGCAAAACATGGATTACATGCAGAACTGAGAGGCCATTATAATCAACTACTAGTATGATTGACGGGGCCTGTCAGGGTTAATGATTGCCTGATTGCCTGGGTTGCGCAACAGTTCAAAACAGCAACCGTGGCCCTGAAACGCCAAGGGCAACTAAAGGAACAACTCTAGATTTTAATAATTCAAAGTTTGTTAGACTGTAGAATCAAACTTTTTATGATTAAAATCCAGAGTGAGACAAGTTATCTGTTGGTGTCTCATCTAAAAAAAATTAAATAAAAAACAAGAATGAAAAAAAAATCGATTAGATGGAGAAGGGAAAACGTTGACATAGGATACACGCAGAACTGAAAAGCCCAATACAATCAACTAGTACTAGTATGATTGACGAGGCCTATCAGGCCCGATGATTGCCTGGGCTGCGCAACAGTAAAGTTTGGTCCTTTAGTTGCCCTGGAACGCAAAGCAACAACTCTGGATTTTAATCATTAAAAGTTTGATAGAGGGTAGTATTAAACTTTTAATTATTCAAATCCAGAGTAAGTTATCTGGTGATATCTAAAACAGTACAAATAAGAAAAAATAATTTTACGGAGAAGCCAATACAATCAACTAGTAGGTACTAGTATGATTGACGGGGCCTGTCAGGACCGATGATTGCCTGATTGCCTGGGCTGCGCCATAGTTCGATCTTTCAGTTACCCTGGAACGCAAAGAGCACCTAAAGGATCAACTCTGGATTTTAATTACTGAAAGTTTGATAAAGTGTAGTATCAAACTTTTAATGATTAAAATCCAGAGTGAGACAAGTTATCCGCTGATATCTCATCTAAAACAGTACAAACAAGAAAAAATAATTTAATGGAGGAAAAAAATAAAATAACAAACAAGAAAGAAAAGTAATCAATTAGACGGAGAAGAGAAAACATTGATATGGGATACACAAAGAACTGAAAGGCCAATAAAATAAACTAGTACTAGTATCATATGATTGACGGGGCCTGTCAGGGACGATGATTGCTTGAGGCCCCAAGGCTGCGCAATAGTTCAAAACAGCAACCGTAACCCTGGAATGCAAAGGGCTACTAAAGGACGACTATGGCTTTTAATCATTAAAAGTTTGATACTGCCCTCTCACGCCATCCAGAACAAGTTATTTGCTGATGATATTCAATCTAAAAAAAAGTGAAATCACAAACAAGAAAGAAGAAAACTGGCCTAGTGTGAGTCGGACTCGTACAAAAAAGACATATTACAATATTTTATTAAACATATTACAATAAAAAAGACATAATACATTACGTACTACAATATTATAATCGAGCAAAAAACGCCGACACAGGTAACATTTCTTGTAAAATGTAGAGGGTTGGAAACCCTCCATATTTATTAACTTATTTTTTTAACTTTAATTGTTTTATTGTTAAAATGGCAATAGAAAATACACATTCAGTGAAAATTGCAACTCTTTTCCTCTTACGGTTTATGAAATACGACAGACTAACGGACGGACGGCTTAGTAATAACGTCCTTGGCGGTCTACAGAACTCTAAAAAGTCGATTAGATTGAGAAGAAAAACATTGACATAAGATAGGTAAAGGTACACTCAGAAATGAAAGGCTCAATACAATCTCTTAGTCAAAAAACTTTCATGTTGACACGGCAAACGTAATCCAACCTCGAACCACATTCATAAAAGTCCAATATACTCGTATGGCCAAGAGACTGGAGAGTGGAGTCAACACGGCTACCTAATCACATCACGATAAATAGGTACGTGTAAACGAATAAACTTTGTACAAACAAGCGTCGGAATTCGTAAAGAAACTTGCAAACTTCCGACGATGCGGACGTAAATTCGAGCCGATTTATCGGTCGCCAGTCATTCCTCGTAATGAGTTAGAAGTTACCTGTGGCACAAAATAGATAATATAGAAGTCAATCTCATATACAAGGTGTCGTTTTAAAGCTGCAAAATATTTCAGGAGGTAATTATGTTAGTGATTCTCGACCCGAATCAATAATAAAATAAGTAGGTAATTTTTTTTTTTATAACCGCGCTTTTTTTCACACACACAAACACGGAACAATAAAGGGCGTTTTCACACACACTAACTCGCAACGATAGTTTCATAAATAATGTATCATCCAATCATCATCCCGCACGCCACACCCTAGCCACGCCCCCGCGGCCATCGATCAATCGATTTAGTTTAGTGTAATTAAAAAATTAAATAACAAGTATTACTGATTATTGACCAGGTTTCGTATTTTTACATGATTATTTATGAGTTTTATTACAACCTCTTGAAATATTGTGCAGTTTTAAAACTGCACCTTGTATGTATTTCACTTTTCATATCTACGCTCGACGATCGCGCTAGGGTCAGCGCGTGGCGCCGAACTGTCCGAGTGCGACCGGGCGCGGTGACAAATGTCTACCTAACCTGAATTGTAAAAATATTAAATGGCCACTAAATAATCTTCTCTTTCTTGGCGCGGGGCCTGTTCTATTAAAATAAACCATCAAAATACAAGCAAATATCTACTTAACTCTCTGAAACAATTACTGGTAGCTTAAAAAATGGTAATTTACCATTTAATGTTGAATTTAAACGACCGTCTACTGCACAGTTACAATAACTATTTTTTGTTGCTCCATTAGTGCACAAAAAAGTTCACAGAGGAGTGTCTCAAGTAAATAGCACCCGCGCTCGCACTGGGCTGAATCGGGCCGAAATATCGCGTTCGTAAGCGGTTTAAATGTGTGCGTTGCTCGAGCGCGCTTTGAATGTAGATTGACTTCTGTACATATCTGCTTTGTGCCTGTGGTGTCAGAGTTGCAAAGTTACACGCTACTGTACACGCTGATGATCTGATCTTGGTTTACAAGTCTATTAGTGTTTTTGGATTCAAAGGAAACTGAGTTTGTGTTTGTTTACTTCATAATTACGTTTAGTTTAGTTTGAAATTGTGTCAGAAGCGTGTACTTGCAAAATGGTGTTTATTTGATCTGTTGCTGAATCATAATTATTTACTTCAAGATTTAAGTCCATTTCTACATAGTTCAGGATGTCCAAAAATCTGATACTGTTGTTTAATTTTAAGAATCTCTATCATAAAAATCTAATGCTTTGTACGCGTACTTCGACGCCGGACTGTATTTTGTGTTTATATATATGTATATATTTAAATAGTTAGGTTAAATATATAAGTTTCATATGTGTGCATGTGTTTCATTTATGTTGTCATTAGTTTCTATAGAATTCAGTAGTTTTTCTTTGCTTTACCATTCGGTTATAATTAGCATGGAATTTGTAAACCATTTTAAATAGATATCGTCGTTAATTCTTTACCATAAGGTAAAGGGTAGGTGAGGGGTATTTATCCACAACTATCACACAACGCCGTCTAGTCCCAAGCTAAGCAGAGCTTGTGTTATGGGTACTAGACAACTGACTTTTTCCCTATAAAAAGCACAGCTGTCCAAAAAGTATACTTAGCAGGTTAACAAATGAGGCCAACGTTATTTGTGTGAAACACCAAGAGTTTCTGCAAAGAGTTTTGACGTTTTTTGCAGTTTTTCAAGTTTGTAATTTCAGATAAATGTAAAATACGAAAATTCTTTCACTAATGGTAGTAGTCCCAGGAGTTTCAGAATTCATAGGAAAAATGTAGTTGAAAATAATTATGTTTGCAAAACTATTATTTTTTAATAGCTTTTGCCCGCAGCTTCGCCCGCGTACATAAAATACAGTCTATGTTACCCATGAATAAAGCAGCTTTCTATCGGTGAAAAAATTTTAGCAATCGGACCAGTACATCCAGAGATTACCTTCTCTTGCGGCGCCCTTTTACTTCTGCCGCCCTTTGGCGGTCGCCTAAACGCGCCCTACCCAAACGCCGTTGTAGATTTAGATTGAATAAAAAAGATACAGCTTGATAACTCTTTAAAAATCTTGAACAAGATCTCACTCAATCTTGTAATTTGACACTTGAGAACAAATCTGTTTGACTATGACCAAACTATTTACTATCGTCTGCAAAGAATGAAATTGTGTTCAGCATAAGATGGATTGCTTTTCTGTCATCCATCCTTTTACAAAATCAAGTGAGAAATCTCAAATCGAAGTTAAATTTAACTTAGGTACAGACTTTAATTAAACCGTCTTCACATTCTTTCAGTCAAAGACCTTTAATGAGTCACTCGGGGTGTCTAAGTTCTTAGAAACTTAGTTATAAAGACAATGTGTCACAGTAATTAATTTACCGATGTGACATTGTTGTTTTCTGAAAGAAAATGAGTTTTGTATAGAACTTGTTTGTGTTTAATACCTTTTCTTTTCAGTAGAAAATCATCAAATGAATCCTTCTGCTCTGGTTGAGGCGAGAAGGAATGTCAGACTTTTACTGGTTTCTCTGTATTCATTCAGGGCTGATTTCAAGATTTAAGATGCAACTCGACACACACTTTCAGTTTTTCATACAACCGCTCTTACCCGATTATGACGTTATTACACATTTTTCATTAAATATTTTGGAAACACAGTATCTTGTGGATATTATCTAAGCTTCTATTGAAATCAATTTCTAAATTTGAGTAACACTAATCCAGTAAAAACTTCTGAAAATCTGCTATTTTGCATGAACTTTAGACACTTCATGATTTAATCAAAAATTCAAAAATGTAAAACCATGCAAGCCTTGGAAATTTTATTTAGATTCTAAATGACGACAATGATTTGTGATGTTTTACCTATTGGTGATTTGAGATGTTTCCCCTGTTGGTGATTTGTGATGTTTCCCCTATTGGTGATTTGTGATGTTTCACCTATTGGTGATTTGTGATGTTTCCCCTGTTGGTGATTTGTGATGTTTTACCTTTTGGTGATTTGTGATGTTTCACCTATTGGTAATTTGTGATGTTTCACCTATTGGTGAAACAATTACATCACTGTTTACCATCAGGTGAAATCGAAGATTTGCAATGCATATTATATATAGTATAGAATTTTAAAGACTAGTAACATCCGCGCGACGCTGTGGTGGAGCCGAGCGGGGCGGGTTGTAAACAGAAAAACCAAAAAATAATTAAATTAAGGCTAAATAATACAATCTTTATAAATATTGTATGTTATATCTGATCTATTATTTGAAAGTGAATTGTTTTTTTTTTTGTACTTAAGTTTTCCTACATTTTGTTTCTTTTTTCCAACAATTTTTTCTCAGTTATGCTGGAAAAGATCACCAGAAGAGCATCACCTTTGTATCTTTTTTCTGTTTCCGTTTTCTGGTCTGTTTATTATAAGAGTGCACATTAATTGATAAATGATTAACATTAGATGTATAAAAGCATAAATACACGGGTGTAATTATGAAACTGTAGAGCTTTTGTAGACTGTTTGAATGAGAAAATAAAAATATTTCTTTCCAACTATTTTTATACAGAATCAAATTAAATAAGCTAGCAAAACTCTACAGACTTAATAGTACAGTACATGGCTAGTAAACCTGCGAGTAAAAACAAAATGCAGAATTTTGTAAATATTGGATTACTTTACTTTAAACAATTTACGTAAAAATATTGTTAAAAAATTCTCGATTAAGCCAAATTAATCCCGACATTGTTTCGATCATTCAATTGAATTTTGAATACAGCAAAACAAAAAAAAACAGATTAAAGGATTTTTTTTTTTTTTTTTTTTTCGATGGGAAAAATCATCTTATGACAACCCCCGCTCTTGGGCGGAGCGGGAGATAGTGTCAGACTCTTACTGACTAAAAAACCCATCCCGTTCCTTCAAGCCTTCGATACCGGGGCTCGAGCGCCCTTTCGGATTACCCTGGCCCCGGTAGGCTTCGACCCGGCTGGGCCCCTGCTGTTGCTGACAACTCCTTGAGGCGCGCGGGAACAGCGCGCGCCGTCGACGACTTGGGCTTGGTCCGGACGGTTACCGGACGGCCGGACAGCGAGCTACCCATTGCTCACTGTCCGCAAGCCCGCGCCTACGGTGGCTGGAAATCGGGATCGGAATCCCGGCGGCGGCGGCGAGAGCGCCGTTGCCTGATGCGGTCGGCCTCCTCCTTAGCGAGCATTACTGCTTCGCAGAAGTCGGCGACCGCCTGCCACTCCTCCTCGCTCCGGACCATGGCCTCGACCAAGGCCCGGCGCGAGAGGTCTCCGCCGCCGATCACCCCCACGAGGGCACGGCGATGCTCCGCCCAAGCAGGGCACACCGCGATTGTGTGCTCCACCGTGTCCTCCGGGCGTTCCGCACAGTGGCGACACCCGGGCGTCACTTCCGCTTTAATTCGGAACAGGAACCTCCCGAACTTGCCATTTCCGGAGAGGACCTGTGTCATGCGGAAGGTAAGGACGCCGTGAGGTCTTTCCAGCCACGCCTCAAAGAGGGGACTTATCGCCATAATTGTGGCGTGCCCATGACGGGGTTGCGATAGTCGCTGACGCCATTCCACCATGAGATCCCGCCGGAGCTCTGTCCGCCATGCCGTGACCTGTCGCGGCAGAGGACTTTCACCCCGGCGTTGCATCTCCACGCGCATGTCGTGCATGTGTGCAAGGACTGTTGCCTCCAGATCCCACGGTGGTAGGCCAGCCAGAAGGCTCGCCGCTTCGCGGGAAATCGTGCGGTATCCCCGCACCATCCGAATTGCCATGGCCCTCTGGCAGGCGTTCAGAATGGCCGCCGGTCGCTTTTGCAGCGACAGCGCCCACACCGGCGCCCCGTAGAGGGCCATGGACCGAACGATCCCCGCGTAGAGCCTCCGGCAGGAGGCGTCTGGACCCCCAAGGTTGGGCAGGAGCCGCCCGAGAGCGGCCCCAGTCCGGTTGAGTTTGGGAGCCAGACGTCGGAAATGCTCCTCGAAATTCCATCGGCTGTCGAGGATGAGTCCCAGATACCTCATCGATGTCCCGACGCCGATGCGAACTCCTCCTACCGTTAGTTGGGAACCCGGCGGTGGCGCGTTCCGACGGCCGCGACCGTGAAAACACATGGCCTCGGATTTGCGCAGCGCCACCTCGAGTCCCAACTCCTGGATCCTACCAACGACTATCGCAACCCCGCGTGTCGCTAAAGCGGCCGCCGCCCGGTACGACTCTCCCTGCGCTAGAACCAGCGTGTCGTCTGCGTAGCAGACCACGCTGACCCCGTCAGGGAGGTCGCCCCGCAACACGTAATCGTACCCGATGTTCCACAAGGGTGGCCCTAGTACCGACCCCTGCGGAACACCGCACGACATCTCCCGACTTTTCCAGTCTCCCTGGTGACCGGGGTAGACAATATACCTGTCCGACAGGTAGGCCTCGACTACTCGACAGAGGTATTCGGGCATCCGGTGGTACCGGAGTGCCCTCCGGATCGTACTCCAGGGCAGGGAATTAAAAGCGTTGGCAATGTCCAAGGACACTGCCACGACACGCCTACCCTGGGACACCGCATCCCCCGTCGTGAGGGCTCGCACGCGCATGATGGCGTCCACCGTCGAGCGCATCCTGCGAAAGCCGAACTGTCCGTCCGAAAGGTCCGGCCCCACCCGTGAAAGGCGCGCGACGAGGCGGCTCGCAATCACTCTTTCAAAGAGCTTGCCCACCTCGTCGAGCAGCACAATGGGCCGGTACGCGGACGGAGAGTCCGCAGGGCGCCCTGGCTTCGCGATGAGGACCAGTTTCCCCGTCTTCCAGCGAAGTGGGAACTGGCCCCTCTCCAAGCATGCGCTGAAGAGCCCTCTCAGTCGAGGCCCGAGAGCCTCCATGGCCAGGACCCAGGCTTTCCCAGGCAAGCCATCGGGTCCTGGGGCGGCGTTCTTGGCACTCAGCCTTTGCACCGCCACTCTCATCTCTGCCTCGGTCACCTCTGGAGCATTATCGTCGTCGTCGCTATTGCGGTCCGCGTCAGACACCGCTGGCGGAGGCGGAGCCATGGGCGGGGGGGAGTGTTCCCCTCGCGCAGGGAACAGAGCGCTCACCACACCCTCCACGAGTTGGGGCCGGAGACTCTGAGTCAGCGGCGGAGCCCAGGGGCGCAGTTTCTCCCGTATCAATTTGTACGGGCGCCCCCACGGGTCCGCGTTCAGAGACCCCAGCCACACGTCGCGGGCCTCGAGTTTGGCCCGCTTAATCTCCGCTCGGAGGGTGTGTTTTGCCTCTCTGTAACCTTCGTACAGCTCCGCCTCTCTGGCCTCCGCATCCGGCGCGCGGATGCGGCGCCTGCAGTATCTGGCGTACCGGCGTCGCGCGTGATTGCACGTGTTGCGCAGTGCAGCGATTTCCGGCGACCACCAGTACACCTGGCGCTTAGCACGTCCTGGACGGACTCGGGGCATTGCCGCATCGCAAATTTGCGACATGGCCTCCCGGAACCACTCCGCCTCGACGTCAATGTCGACAGGCCTGTCCGGTGCTTGCACCCAGGCCTGTACCGTCGCGGCTTCCAGGAGGAGCTCCCGGTCCATCTGCTTAAGCGCCCAACGCGGACCGCAAGGGCTCTGTCGGACCGGCGCGGCCGAGGTTTCGGCGGAGACGTCCAACCGGATATACCGGTGGTCGGAGTACGTCTCCACCTCCTCCATAACGCGCCAGTCGACGACACGCGGCGACAGAGCGGGGCTGGCGAACGAAAGGTCCACCACTGATTCACCCCGCCTCCGCACCAACGTGGGGACAGAACCCCGGTTCAGGACGACCAGGCCCAGCTCCAAGGCCCAGTCCTCGACCAACCGACCCCGTGTGTTCGTGCGCCGGGAACCCCAAGCCGTATTCCAGGCGTTGAAGTCCCCACAAACGACCACGGGGAGGGTACCAAACCCAGCGACGACGGCACTTAGCTCCATAAGGGAGACATGGAGTTCGTCGGGAGTTCTGGTCGGGGACAGGTAGACGCCTACCACTGCAATGTCCCCGACCCGTGCTGCAACGCAACCCCGTCCTCTCGCAACAGCCTCGAGGGGCGGGGTACCGGCGGCGGCCGACGAAATTAGCGTCACCGAGCCGTCTAGGTCCTGAACCCAGCGGGGATGGACGTAGTACGGCTCGGAGACGATGGCGACATTAATCGACCACTGCGCCATGCTCTGGAGCAACAGATCCTGAGCGGGGGCGCAGTGGTTGATGTTCGCCTGGAGGAGACGTAATGGTGTCCTTATTGACATTCCATTACAGTCTCCTCCCGAGCCCCCTGTGAGGGCATCGCCGCGGCGGGAGCGGCGGCGACAGCAGCGGCAGCCAATGCGGTGGCTGCGGCGGTGAGGGTGTCAGGGTGGATGGGCCTGACTTTGCCCTTGGCCTTGGCAGGGGGGTCGCAGGACCTGCCTCCAGCCCGGTGGTCGGCCGGCTTGCCGGCAGCCGCACATGCGTAGCAGTGCGGCTTTGCACGGCATTCAACGGCCTTGTGCCCGGGCTGTCCGCACTGGTGGCAGCGGTCACTGCGGTCCTCTGCGGCGCAATAGGCCCCCACGTGGTGCCCCACGTGACAGCGGTAGCACCGCAGAGGTCTGGGCTCCAGCAGCTTTACCTGGGCCGAAACCCAGCCCACCAACAGCCTTCGGCCCTCAGCCGTGATGGCCTTGGCCGCCGACACGGGGCAGCTTACCGTGACGGCTCGCATGCCCGTGCCATCAGCGCGGATGGTGCCCGCCCGGACCTGATCGGTCGTGCACCCTCCCGCCCTGACGATGGCGGCCACCACCTCTTCCACCCTGACAGAGTCGTCCAGACCCATTATGCGCATGTCCATGCTTTTGGTGGGTCTGGACACTCGGGCCTCCTCGACGTCCAGGGACGCCCTGATCCTTTCGGCCAGGGCGTCGGCGAGCTCTCCGCTGTCTGCCCCAGGGACCTCCAACATTCGGGCCCCGGTCGCGGTACGCCTCATTCGGAAGCCCCCGGAGGCTCCGAACTCGTCGAGGTGGCCCACCACCGCCTGTTTCGCCTTCGCCATGACTACATCGTAGTTCACGCCCTTCTTTTCCGCAGCTGGCTGTAGTGTGATCACTACAGCTGCGGAAGTTGGGGCGCGAAGACGAGCAGCCATGGCCCGCTTCTTGCGCTCCTGTCGCCGCCTGCGCTTTTTGGCCGCCCTTGCCGCCTTGCTCGCCTTCTTCTTGGCGCCGACGACCGTCCACTCGGCGCCAGCCGAGGGGTCTTCGGGTAGAGAAGGCGGCAGGCGCGACCTAGTCGCCGCTGCAGCGGGAGGACCCGCCGGTTTGGTGGCAGCCGCCACCCTGCTCTTTGAGGGAGGAGCAGACTTCCCCTGCCGCTGCTGCTGCTTGGCCGCCGGGACCGGCCTCGCAGGCTCCGACGCCGCGGCAACGCGCCCGGCTTGCCCCGAGGGGCCAGCCCTGGGCACTGCAGCCGTCGTAGCCGCGGCGACGGCGGCATAAGACGCCGTCCTCTTCTGGCCAGAGGCCGCGAGAGGGGGGCGCAGGACGATGCCCTCCAGGACGGAGAACTGGCGCTGGATGTGCCCCTGGAACTGCTGCTGCTGCTGCTGCTGCTGCTCCCTGAAGGCAGCCAGCTCTTGCCGCAGCAGAGACACAACCTCGCCTTCCGCCTGGGGCGAGGGCCGGGATCGGCCCTGCTCCTGCCTGCTCCCCCTTTCGGGACGAGAGCCCTGGAGAGCGGCCACGGCCGCCTCGAGCCGGCCAAACCTCCCGCTGAGGGTGCGCTCGTAGGGCTCGAAGACGAGCCCCAGTGCCTCCTCAATCGAGGCGTTGGCCAGCTCGACGGAGCGTTTTTTGGCCACTCTCTCCCTCTTGTTGGCCACGCTTGTGATAGCGGCTGCCACTACCTGCCGAAACTTGGCCAGCGCCTCCTCCATGCCTTCTGGCAGCTCGCCAGGGAACTTCGGCACTAAGACGTCGGCGCTGGTCTGGTCGTTCGCGACCTCCTGGGGTCGCCGAGACACTTCCTCAGCGCACCCTCTCCCTCTGCCCGACTTTCGGGCCGCACCCCGCCCCGACGACGAGATTTTCCGGGCAGGTCCCGTCTCGTCGTCGGACGCGGAGCGCATGGCGCGCATGAACGCCCTCCTTCCGTTGGATGCGGATTCTTCCACCTCCATCGAAAGGAGGGGCTCCCGCACCTCCTCCACCTCCTTCCCGTCTGAGTTGAGTGAAGACGCGGCATCTGAATCCGACGCCGCGTCTTCACTCACCTCTCTGAGGCCGAACCTACGGCCGGCCTCCACCGGCATCGCGGACGTGCTGGGAACTGGTCCCAGGGACTCCGCGCTGCCGAATCGTGAGCCACCCTGGCTCGTTGCGTCCACGTAGGACGGTACAGGGTCCGGAGACCCGAGGCGGTAGGTGCCCCCCCCAGAATACGAGGGGCAGCCCGAGCTCTGCTCGGGGAGGGATTCTCCAGCTAGCTGGTACCCTCCTGGGGTAGTATTTGTTTGTCTACTCGCGCTCATATTGGTGCTGAACACAGCTTTGCCTTTTTTGAATGGGGTGGGGTCCCCATTACACGTTCGCCATCCTGGTCATGTCTGCTGAACAGACACGTACCGGAGGCGAACCCTATCTCTCCGACATCGCTATCCAGAAGGCGTCAACAGCTGTTGTGCCAGCGCTCCTGGACAGCGCACCCTCCGGGCGGTCCGACTGGACTCCGCCATATGTTCCTCTTGGTCTGGTCTCTCGCTTGAGGCCTTCCGGCATGAGTAGCTCTACCGGCATAGCCCTCAAGGTCATTGAGACACGCAAGCCCCACCACGACGACAACGTGGGAACACAGTTGGTGGGGAACAGATTAAAGGATCATTCTGCAGAGTGCGTCAGGATTATTCCATCGGTATCCTCAATTAAATACAAAACATGATAAGCCTTATCATGTTTCTATTGCTGGGACACAGGCCTCCTCTCTAGGACAGGTAAAAGGCCGTAACAAATAAATAAATTAACTCAAACCCATATAAAAATCATTCACATTTAGATTAAATAAATACGAAAATTCCACTAACTAAAATCATTAAAATTACACTACATTAGAGTCATTACAAATCTATATATATGTGAATCCCTATTTCCTTGGTCACAACATCACGCGGATTTATTCCGTTTTAATACCACTCATCTAATACCACTGGTATTGGTTTTAAAGCCCGTGTTTATTGCCTATTCCGAATGGATACCATTGCACTATGGGACCAACCGGTACTTTCCATCTCAAAAATCGATAACTCTGTTGTTTTGTGATTTTTCTCCTTGAATTTTTTTTCATGTATTTATGAATACCTAGGCAATAAAAGAAATCAAACATCATACTTTAAAAAGTTATACATTTTTCGTAAAAAAATGACAAAGATAAAGTTTCATAAAATTTCGTACAAAAAATTATATTGATATATTAAAATAGCAATAAAAGTTACACTTTTAGTTAAAATAAATTTAAATCTTAATTATTATTATTAAACAAATATTTACGAGATAAAAAAAAAATAGCGCTTATCCTATTCATCACTTTCTATTTCCAACAATTCTTTAGCTTCGTCAAACAATTCTTTACATATTAGAAAACTTGGTTTATTTAAGCTAGATATATAAGGATCAGATGTATATAACAAAATATGCAGAACGTCTTCGTTTGTTGCTGATCTGGAACACTTCCTAGCGTGATGTAACCTATATTTCTTATAATCTTTTATTTCGGGCTTCCTGGGCATCTTCGGATAATTGTCTATTGGCAAAACTGCATAATGCTCTATTATTTTAGCACCATGTATAAGTACTTTATGGACCGAAGATGGCATGTAGTACCATACTGCCAGTCTTCTGGGCACATTTCCGGATGACAGCGATGTGGAGGAGTAATTTGACGCCTGAGCGTTCTTTGTCATTTTGTATTATATTTATGTACATAGTTAGGTTTTAGTATAAATAGTTTATTTAGTATTTAAGTTTTTTATGTACATATGTAATAAGTACCAGTTATATTTGCTTACATATAATTGCGCGGTTACCAATGTATTCTGGCCGAATTTTTCTGCGTTTACTATGGCATCGGGATTCCCTAATCTCTTGATCAATTCTTCATCAATTCCAGTAATCTCTGCAGAACATTGATAATTTTGGAAAAATCTCCTTGCCGTATTTCCGTCATTACTATTACCGGAACCTTGACGTGGTTTATCAATGTGCAAACTAAGCACTTCTCGGAAACGTTTTTGGACATATTTTTTCTTGTCTTCTTTATGTTGCTTGTTTTCTGGAGTGGTTGCAGACCACTTCTCAAAACCTAAATTGTAAGAAATATGGAGGATCGTTTCCATAAATCTTATCCATGCGTGTAGTGTCGACAATCCATATTTAAATGCATTTTCATTTTCAACTCTCGCTGTAACTTTTAAAAGATCATTCATTTGTCTGGGAGTTGCTCCACAAACAGCGCAGGTAGCACTGGATGATGTGTTCGTTAACACTTGAGCAACTTTCCCATCAATCATCGTCATAAACAATTCATGTTTAACTTCGATGACTTTGTAGTCTATTAACATACGAGTTGGAATCAACTGATTAATTTTGGCCTCAATTTCACTGACAACCGCTGTAGTTTTTTCGGGTGTTTCTTTTGCGAATTCTAATAAAATTGGTCTGCAATATCTAACAGACGACAATACAGACATCAAAATGTAATGATTAAATATAATATTTCGTAATTAAAAAGAAGAACGGTAATTTTCGGGTATTTTTTTATTTTCCCCCGATTGACATATTGCCTCGAAATCACCTTTGGCGCAAAAAACGCGCAAGTTCTTTTTTATTCCTCATATTACTGAATAGGTAAGGTATCTAATAGAGTGAATAACTTGACACCGGCAGCTTTCGGCAACAATGAAAACTCCAATTGAAATAAATAAAAACGAAAGTTTCTTTACATTACTAAAAAAATAAATAAAAAATAAAATAAAAATATTTTTTCACAAAAACCGAACGTAGTTGCAAAGTGTACACTCTAAGCTATCTAATGATATATAACACTAACATACTTCCTTGGAAAACTTCCGAATAATTTTGTGTTGAACTTCCTTAACGATAATTTAATTGGCATGAAAATATTTATGCTCAATGTTTGAGGTTCATTTTATAAACTTAAACCTAAGTTATTTAATTATTTTTGTACATCATTTGTAAGTTCCATCTTTTGACAGTATAAAACCATAAATAAATCTATAGATTTAGGACTTTCATCACAACCATTTTTGAGATGGAAAATACTGTTTGGTCCCATAGTGCATTGGTCCAACTAATACTAAAATAAATTCAAGGATCTAAAGTACTACAGTTTTGTACAGTCAGCCAAAATATTTTTAGAAGACCTTTAATTGAAATAAAGTTCAGTTAAAACTTAAGAAAAATAAACTAAAGTCCAAATTCTTGAGCATCGACGCCGAGTTGCTAGCCTGTCTGTTTTCTATCGTTTACACTTCGGGGAGTGTGCACTAGAGTTACACAATTTAATTCCGCCAAGTCCATTCCAAAGCGTTTTGGGAGTACATTCATAAAGCGTACAGCTAAGGAATGGAATTCCCTGCCCGAGTCTGTGTTTCCTGATAGCTATAACCTAGGGGTCTTTAAGTCAAGAGTGAATAGATTGCTTCTAGGCAAGCGTGTTCCATCGTCGGCCACATCATCGCTTACCATCAGGTGAGATTGTGTTCAAACGCGAGCCTATTCATTATAAAAAAAAAATGTTTAGTAATTTAAGGGCTACCCTGGCGCGTCCCTCCTTTTAAATGGATCAAAAATCATTGCGGTCAGCGAGCACACATTAAGTCTAGGTACACTAATCTAGTACTTGCTAGACTTCACGATCAAATTACCTACTACCCACAAATCCCTACCTTTTACTGTATTAAAATTATGTTTAGTAAATTCTAAAACTTATCGAATTATTGTGATATTTTAAAGTTGGTAATATCGTATTCACAATATTATGTATTTTAATATCTTGATATTAAATTTCAAAAATTTAAATTATAATATAAGATAGTATTCTATGTCTTTGAGCTTCAATATGAAGATTTTCTCATCACATTTTATTAAATATGTTTATAACTAGCCACTGCCAGCGGCTTTGCCCGCGAGTGACTTTTTTTTGGTGGATAAAAATCATCCAAATGACATCCCCCGCCCTTGGGCGGAGCGGGAGATAATGTCAGACTCTTACTGACTAAAAAACCCACCCGGGGCCGAGCATCCTTTTCGGATAACCTGCCAAATTTTAAGTTTATAGGTGTAATAGTTGCTGAGATGTCGTGATGAATCAGTGAGTGGTATTTCGCTTATATATATAGATATTAGTGCGATATAATTCAATTTTGTGATGATAAAAAAAACTTATAATCATTAATTTTATTAATTGAATGTTAAATAATAATAATGAATAGTTAGTGCAAGTTTAAAAAAAATAATACCAAAAACAAAAATGTATAATAAAATGTAATAAATGGCTAAATTATAATAATTCAATTTCAGTGAATAAATGTAAAAATAAATAATTTCAAGCATCAAATGAAAAAGAATTTAAAGAGTAAAAACTCTGTATTCGGTATTCGCTCTCATACTGGCAGTTAGCTTAGGTGGGTACTCGCATAAAAAACGCTGCAACAAACTCAAGTGCACCTAGGAAAGAGCGTGCCCTTGCAGCTATTGGAAAAAAACCCTTCAAAAAACAAGTTCTTTTTTTTTAAAGGATGCCATATTTTCCCATACAAAATATGGCATCCTTTCAAAAAAGAACCAAAAATTCGATCAAGTTTTTCAATGGATATGAAAGTATTCATAGAAGAAGCCAATTATTGCACAGATAACTATGCTGATCGATTAACGCACTATCACAACTCATTGTAATTATGCTTCTATCGTCGACCGCGTCGTCGCTTTCCATGAGGTGAGATAGCGGTCAAGCGCAAACCTATCAACAATAAAAAAAAAGATCTTAGAAATTGATCTCGTTGAGCAAAACTGGCCAGATCGTTTTAAACGTTAAAATTTGATGATATGTCAATCCTCGTTTGGCCTACTTTCATTATCTTTTATTATCATAGAAATTCTACATCAATTTATTTATGTACGTTATGTATTTGGTTAGGTTTTAGTTTAAATACGAGTAGTTTAGTTAATACGTTTAAGTTTTTTATATGTCAATTTTGTATTAGTAAATTTTATTCATGTGTTTATCTACATGTATAAAAATGAACCCCTATTTCCTTGGTCACGCCATCACGTGTGAACGACTCTCATTCTTTTTAACACGCTTATATTAGCTTCACCTGTATGTTTGTAACCAACGCCTTTGAGCTCGATTTTGACCTACTTTGGGCGATCAGATTTTCTTCAAACTTTGCACCCACATCAAAGACTGGTGACAATACAATAATCCGTTTTGTTTTTTAGTGAAAAATAAAAATATAGTTTAAAAAAACTAAAAAAAAAACACGCTTTCATAGCATAACAAACCAAAAGGTGTAAAATAATTTTCAATATAGGTAGAAAATAATAATAAGGAACGAAAAATTTTAATATCATTGTGAAAAAAGCGTGGGGCGCTTTGTGCCATATTTTTCGTAAATCGAGTACCCCACGATTTTTTCACAATGATATTAATAGTTTTCGTTCATTATTATTATTTTCTACCTATATTGAAAATTATTTTGTTGTGTTCGTTATTGTGAGAAGGTTCTTATGGGAAAAAAATAGGATAGTGTAGGGTAGAGTCGAGTACGGTAGGGTAGAGTAAGGTAGAGTAGGGTGGAGAAGGGAAGAGCGGGAGCGAAGCCGCGCGGACAAAAGCTAGCGATGAATAAAGAAAACATCAATGACATGGTCAAACGAGGATTGACTTATCATAATTACGATCTGGTCATTTTTAGTTGGCCATATTATGAAGTGATCAATTCTAAAATCGACTAAAAAGAGCAAATGTGCTATATGACTAAGGAGAGTTGCAGCATACTACTATGTATCCAAGAAACCTAGCAAAACTTATCTGATTATACAAGCAGACTATTCGGAGATTATATACCTACCTAATCTGCATGTAAAAAAAAATTTTCGGCTTTAACCGAGTCTATTTTTACAAAAACTAAAAATAAAAATCCTCTTCAGTAGTTTCAACCGAACTATCTCGACAATTTCGTGGACCCAAAAATATTTTCCTAACTGATAGGATCTTTGACAATGTTTTTCCAAGCGACACCCTGAAATGTCTATAAATGGCAATGTTATGTATAGAAACATAATAAATTCCGGCAAAAATAAATTGGTCCATTGACATTTCTTAGTAATAACAGTCCTCTCGTTTTATTTGACCTTCGGGTTTGATACTTATTCGTTTATGTCAATACTAACTGTGCCAGCGGCTTCGCCTGCGTGAAAGTATAAAGTTGTCCCAAGGAAATGTACTCACGGGGTTAAAAGTACAATTGCCGGCACGGATCTTGAGCACTGGCTTCAAGTTGCGCAGAAGTCAAATATTCGGTCTCTTCAGTAGTGCGAAGTGAGACGCGGGGGCGGGGAGTGTCAGTTGGCTCGCCGCGCCATCGCGTCATAGACGTCTCTCATGATTCGTTCCCTGTTCTTCCTGCGTGTATTTAAACTATCTAACAACGACGACGATTGGCTCGCCAATGTATGGAATGCGCAAAGCGATCCCCACTCTGACGGTCTACTTTTGTACAAAATTTCATTGAATTCCGTTTAGCCGATCGAACCTGAAAAAGTAACAAACACTAACACTAACAAACTTTCACCTTGAAATCCATTCAGCGATTAAAAAGATACAATTCAAATTGGTACAAAAAAAACACATTGTAACACGGTATTAATCTACAGTGGACATAGAAACAAATGAGTTCAAACTATGTGCACTTGAGTTTAAAAGAAATTCAAAAAATAACAATAGATTTCAGGAAAAAGCTCCATCACATGAAAATAAAACAGCAACACTACATACCTAGCAAATAATGGAGGCTCCTTCTGAACAACTTATCGGGAAAAACTGTTTTCTTATTCTGTTTTCCTGTTATTATGTAGGCTATCCATCAATTAGAGATATCACAAGACTGAACGTTATTACCAGCCCGCCTTATAACATTATTAGAAATACCTACTTGAATATTATTTATTATTTTTTTATATTATATCTATACTATACTGTCCCACTGCTGGGCAAAGACCTCTCTTAATTCCTTCTTTAGCTGGCTGTAGGCTACTTCTTGCCAATTCCTATGAAAGACACAAAAGTCGTCCTGCCATCTCCTTTTTGAATATAATAAAACAAAATCATTCAATTCGGTAAATTACGAAATGAAAAATTCGTTTCGTAACTGAAAAATGATTAGAGAAATCACAGTCAAGGTCGTCTAATAATGTTATTCTACTTTTTTTTTGCTTTAGGCGGCCTTAGTGTACTTACTACTTGTACCACAGGTTTTTTTTTCTCAAAAATCTATTTCAGGCACCAGACTCTTACAATAGTCGAATATAGTTTTTAAGTCACAAACATTGTTATCTAACTGCCAAGAAAATAATAATTTGGAGTCTAACAAATTAATTATGATTTTGGAAGTTGATCCTTCTTTATGAAGGTACAACAATGTTTCAGAAAACTGAATATAATGAAGATGCTGTAATTAATATTTAAAACGTTTTAATTTAAGATTTTTATAGCACGTCTCAAGAAGCTGGAAAGCTCTTCTGCTCATAAAATATTGAGGAGGGCATAATAAACTTGAAACTTGGTTAAAATTACACTCTTATAATACTTGGTATCAAATAAAACCTCATCTCAGTCACTGACTCCAATCAGATTTGAGATCCTGCCAAGTTTTAAGTCTCAGCATTTTTGGAGCGTAGCGTAGTATGAATGGGGTAGTAATCAAATGATGAGATCACTATTTGTTGCATTATTATATATTCGAGTTTAAAGTTCAATGAAAATGCTGATTCTGTATTAAACTGTTACGAAGTTTACGTTAAAACTTGCTAGATTTTATCTTCGCATGTAATCAAGAAAAACTAAATGAGTTTGTAAAGAATTTAATCTTGTTTAAAGTTTGGAAGTAACTTTCTGAGTGTACAATAAGAATAAATTTAGATTTAATATGTTTAAAAATATTTATAACCCGCACTAAATGTTAAAAGAAGCAAAAAAAAGAAGAAATCGTGTATAAGTGCGATATTAATATCACACACACATGTAATTTTGGATACACAGGAAGATAAAATAAAACAGGAGTTGGTTATCGTTTACTTATCGAAATATCCAAGCGAACCATTGATTGAACTTGGAAAATTTATACACCCCTACTTTTTAATTAGTACACAAAAAAATGGGGCTGTATCTGTATCCGTTACTGATTATATTTTTGTACTCAAAAGTAGAAAAATCCGAAATCCTAAAATTGACCACGAAAAGGTAAATTCATCATAGATTTAATCATACATAACAATTGCTAGTAGAAAATACTGCGGGAAGTGTTTTTCCATTTTAATCGTCATTTATTCATTCATAATCAATAGCCTGCACAATATATAGAGACATTTTGGGATAAACACAAACGCTAATAACTTTGCTGTTTATGAATATTATTTATTGAGACTTTAATTAAATAATAACAAGACCTTTTCTAATAAGCCCTTTAAGTATTTGTACTAATTAAAAATTAGTGGTGTATAAAGTATCTATACACCGTTAAATTTTGATCGTTTTAATCCCGTGGAGGGTCGATCCGGTACATGAAACACTATCGATTTGTAAAGATAAAATTAAAAAATAAAGTATCTTTTCTTTTTCAAGCGTCAGCTGAGCGAGTCCAATGACCTGTAGGTAGTTTGTACGCAACGCCGACTACTACCTACCAGGTCATTGGACTCGTGGCTGGAAAGACCTCACGGCGTCCTTACCTTCCGCATGACGCAGGTCCTCACCGGACATGGTTCGTTCGGGAGTTTCCTGCACCGGATTCGTGCGGAAGTGACGCCCGGGTGTCGCCACTGTGCGGAATGCCCGGAGGACACGGTGGAGCACACAGTCGAGGTGTGCCCTGCTTGGGCGGAACATCGCCGTGCCCTCGTGGGGGCGATCGGCGGCGGAGACCTCTCACGCCGGGCCTTGGTTGAGGCCATGGTCCGGAGCGAGGAGGAGTGGCAGGCGGTCGCCGACTTCTGCGAAGCAGTAATGCTCGCAAAGGAGGAGGCCGAACGCATCAGGCAACGGCGTTATCATCGCCGCCGCCGCCGCCGCCGGGATTCTGATCCTGATTTCCGGCCACCGTAGGCGCGGGCTTGCGGACGGTGAGCAATGGGTAGCTCGCTGTCTGGCCGTCCGGTAACTGGCCGGACCAAGCCCAAGTCGTCGACGGCGCGCACTGTTCCCGCGCGCCTCAAGGAGTTGTCAGCAACAGCAGGGACCCAGCCGGGTCGAAGCCTACTGGGGCCAGGGTTATCCGAAAGGGCGCTCGAGCCCCGGTATGAAGGCTAGAAGGAACGGGGTGGGTCTTTTAGTCAGTAAGAGTCTGACACTATCTCCCGCTCCGCCGATGTCAATGCATGATTTTTTCCCACCATAAAAAAAAAAAAAAGGTCATTGGACTCGCTCAGCTGAAGTTTTCTTAAAGAAATTAATTTCGTACATGCGTAAATTAATAAGAGTTTTGAAAAAAGGTACTTTATTTTTTAATTTTATTTTTACAAATCGATAGTGTTTCATGTAGCGGATCGACCCTCCACGGGATTAAAACGATCAAAATTTAGCGGTGTATACTACGGATTTTTCATCTGGAAGCCTTAGCTGGAGTCTTTGATATTATTAAAGCAGCCGCAGGCTAGTCCAGTAAATGAGATGATAACCTCATAGATTGACATGCGAGAAAAAAAAAAGGATTTTTCATTAACTGCACAGAACCTATGCAAAACTGTGAGGGTAGATGACATATCCTTAAAATACCATCTCAGAGACCAATTCGTATTGTTTTCATATAATTTGACCATTGCATATTTGCTGTGTGGACTTTAAAAGAGACTTTAACGTTTGTTTGAAACTTGAGTTTGTTTCGATGTTTTTTTTTTCAAGGCAGTCATCTAGTTTAAATTGACGAAAAATAATGACGTGTAAAGTATATTTACAATATTTATACTTCTATATGATTTATACTGCACAAAAGATCTCCATGTGAATTACGAAAACATCACAGCGATGATTTATTTTCCATGAAGTGTAAAGTTATTGGGCCTCAAATCCCTTGCACTCAATATGTTGGGCTTGGCAGTTCATGCATCATTGGATTTAACTGTCACCCTTTTGTAGCCTTAACACACGTTCAGAATTTTATATTCGAGCACTCGTGTGAATTTCCAATATATTTACCTTTCTTTTATCATTTGCAGTCATTGTAAACATAGTAAATATTTGAAGTAGAAATGTTAGGGAAGTTCGATTCCGATTTGGCTCCGATTTTTTTTCTATCGGAACTTATATTAAACCGTGACCGTGTTTTATCAGTAGGTATAAGTAGGCACATTTCTTCATTTTAGTCTTATAGATAAATTTAGGATCATTGTTATTTTCTTGCTCTTGTCTCATGTCACACCAGCCCCCCTAGCCAAGTTACAACTGTTTCGCTTGCGTCGAACGCCCCGAATCTTTTTTTCTGACCACGTGACTAAGTGTTGAGATGACGTCATTCCCGTACATTTGAAGTTTTCTACTAGCGTTAACGATTGCAGAATCAACTTGGCTAAGGGTACAGGAATTCTGTTATACTTTATTTTTCTCTATTTCTGTAGTGTCTCTGTCCAACGATCGTCATACTAACATGTATTCTAAGTGACTAAAGGGGGGATCCCTTTAGTCACTTTAGGAAATCTAGAATAAGCACAAACATGCAAAGATATGATAACCACTACCGGGAGCGGGAAAAATACTTTTGATGTCTGAATTAATGCTAGCAAAAGAGGAGGCCGCACGTGTAAGGCAACGACGCTCACGCCCCATCCGCCGCCAGGATTCTGATCCAGATTTCCGGCCACCATATAGGAACGGGCTTGCGGACGGCGAGCAATGTGTAGCTCGTCATCCCACCGTCCGGTAACCGTCCGGACCGAGTCCAAGACGTCGACGGCACGTATTGTTCCACGCGCGCCTTAAGGAATTGTCAGCAAACCGTAGAGGCCCAGCAGGGTCGAAGCCTACTGGGGCCAAAGATTTGTTTCTGAAAGGAAGATTCCCAGTACGAAAGGCAACGAATAGGAGTTGGTTTTTAGTCAGTAAAAGTCTGACACAATCTCCCACTTCGCCCAAGAGCGAAGGATGTCAATGGATGATATTCCCATCTAAAAAAAAAGTTTGATCCAAAAAAGGTATAACTTTAGACGTTTAATTTATAGGAAGACAAGTTTAGCCAACTAAACTCATCATAGTGGTGAACTGCAGAGTAGTTAATGAAACCATACATTTTCCTTCACGTACAACTTCTGGTCAAACAAGAAAAGCATCCCTGTCTTCAAGGCGGACATTCTTTCAAAGAAAACTTTGACTAGAACTTTAACTTTGTAATTCTGTAAGGGAATAACTATTTTTGTATGTATGTCAAACTGAGCTCAATGGTAATGGACCAGACGTATGAGGTTCAAACCCAGCCAGGCGCATTACTTTGTGTACCTAATTTATTTCATCACCACTGTTCTCAAAACTGTGAAGGAAATTCGTGAGGAAACCGACACGATACATAATATTAGTTATGTCGATTTATGTAAAGTATCTCCTTCTTCTTCCTGCCCTTGTCCCATCTTATTTGGGGTCGGCGCAATACGTTTTCTTCTTCCATTCTACCCTGTCACTCGTCATGCTATCACTAACTTCCTTTTCTTTCATATCATTCTTCACGCAATCCATCCATCTTTTCTTTGGCCTCCCTCTCCCTCTCCACCCATCCACATGTATACTCATAACTCTTTTGGTAACATGCATTTCATCCCTCCTCTTTACATGACCATACCAAGACAAACGAATCCCCTTCAGCTTATATTATTTTATATATGTAAAGTATCTATGTACAAAATTTCATAACTCTATCATGAAAAATCATAAAGTTATATATTTCTGCCGTGACCTGTGTTGTTCTTAGTGTCGGTGGTGTCCAACTTGTAACCTTTTTAAATATTTTTGGGGAAAAATATAACATGATGCAAAAACTATTGGAATCCACTTAGTTACTGATTCTGAACAAAATACGAGTATATTCAGGTTTCCCATTAACTAAAAATAATGTTGTAGTACCGAAATGTGACATTCACCAATGGGCCCGCGTGGTGGTTTACGTAATGGGCCCGCGTGGTAGTTTACGTAATGGGCCCGCGTGGTGGTTTACGTAATGGGCCCGCGTGGTGGTTTACGGTCCAGGAGGCCTGAGTCCCAGCAGTGGGAGCATTATAAGGCTGATTATGCTATGCTATGAGTACTAACTCTGGTATAAAAGATTTTGTTTTGGACAGTACTCAAATTAACTCCAGCTATTATGAATGTAAAATGTTTGTTAATCAATCATAAGGAAGGCGTGTTCGTGGCGGTTGAACGGGTTTGAATGAAACTTGGAACACGGGTAGGTGATGACTACGTTATAACATAATAAGTATACACGCCTAATAATAATTAGTAAAAAAATGGGGCTCTATTACTGATCGTTTTAATGTAATCAAAAGTAAAAAAAAAAATGAAACCCCAAAATTGACCACAAAACTTTGTAAATTCATAATTGAATCAATTATTCATAACAATTGCTACTAGAAAATATTACGCGCAGTGTTTTTCAATTGTTTTTCATTCATAAAATCAATAGTCTGTACAATATTTCCATAAATCGAGTGACATTTTGGTATATAAACAAACTCTAATAACGTTGCTGTTTGTGAATATTATTTATTGAGACTTTACTTAAATAATAACGAGACTTTTGTAATACGCCCTTTAAGGCTCATAGTCCCTTGAACCATCTGGCCAAAATTATGTGGACGCACCTCTCGCACCCGCCTAGGTGGCAGTACGCAAATCTGTGCATTTATTTGCGGCAAACAGCGCCCGGAAACGGACACGCGGCTGACCTTTAAATCCATTTTCTTTGCGAAACATTGATTGATATACATAAGCAATGTTCACTTTGAAGAATATTTAACCACCACTTTTTATGTGTAAAAATGTTTCTAAAGATCCAAGCCGTTTCGATGGAGTAGGGAAAAGTTGCGAAATTGCTATATATTTTTTTTAGACAAAAGTATTAATAGCACGAAAAAATCAAATGTTGATAATGTTGTTCATGATGAATCTATAATATATTTTTACAAACCTACATATATTTTTTTCAAACTTATTAACCTGGCCTTTACCTAAGAGTAGGCTTCAGAAAGTCACTGTTTTATGGCACTTTTCGGGCGCTTGGGCCTTAAGTATTTGTACTAACTAAAAATTTGTGGTGTATATGTTTACATTACACCGACAGGTTTTCTTGACATAACTTTACATTATCCACATTATTTTATGGCAAATTTGCTGACAACTCTGATGATGTGTGTTTTGTGAATATATTTAGACATTCCAGTCTTAGAACATTGGGCGGGTAAATTATAATACAACTAGCTGACGTCAAACACGCGACGACAAAATTTTCGTCGTAATTTTTTTTTTCTAATCTTCTGTGCAACTTTCTAAATTTTTTCTTTCATGAGAACTTCCTGACAATAACAAACACAACAAAAAAAGAATTAGCGAAATTAGTCCGGCCGTTCACGTGTGAAGACGTGACCATGGGAAATGGGGATTAATTTCTTTATGTATATACTTTTTCTACACGTTAGTTTATCACCTAACTATCTCACATTTTGTTTGTACATTTGAGCGGGTTCCTGGATTGTTTTAAAATGCAATTGAACTAAGTATGTAAGTGGCGCTGTATTATAATCGTAATCTTAATTGTTTTTTTCTAAAGAATAGCTAGCTTTCGGGCAGAACGACGTGTACCTGGCATTCATATTATTCCCTATTAGTAAGACTATTTACAAACAGATATTGTATCTAATGTTTTAAACGCGAATATTTTTTTGGCTTATAAGACTATAATAAGCCTTAAAGATCAAAAATATATTCACGTTTAAGCGATCTTGAACATCAGGATACGAAAGATACGTGTGACGTCACCCTGTGCGAAAAAATGCAGCACGGCGTGACATTACACGTAACTTTAATGGGCTATATCTTTGTCATTTTTGGTTTAATTTACAAATAAAAAAATACGTGTCCCTTATTTTTGAATAATCTAAAAGACTGACTAATTACATTTTTTACGGCAACTAGCCTATTATGAACTAAATAATCATACTATCTTTCAAAACGAAATTCTTTTGTCCTATAAATATTTACATTTCAGTACAGCATCAAACACAGACATCTTGTTATTTGTTACAAAAATATTTTATAAAATCTCGGGTTTACGTAATATTCTTGCAAACAGAAGAATATGAAAAGATATTGTATTTTATTTATGTATATTTATTTAGAGGTAGAGTTTTCTAATTTACTCTAGTAAATGGTTGTACTTTATTATTAAACAATAGATGATACCTTGCGTAATTACTAAGATGAGAACAAATGGCTAATTAGAATTTATTTATTTTTGGGTTAATGATGATGGTTTCAAATAGCTTAATGCAATATTTTCGCTAGACTTTTAGTATATATATATAGTTTTTAATAGTGTAGTATTTTTTGTTTTTCTTGTTTTAGTACTTTATTTATGAAATAAAATAATTAATCTATTTATCAGTTATTGGAAAACTAAACAAAAGAAAATGCTCCTGGCCTTCTAAGCTTATTATCTAGAGCTAAAAACAAAAAGAACCTTCAAGTTAAAGTTAAACCTTCTGAATTTATTGTACCAATAAAACATGCATGCCTTTTAAAATAACAGCTTCATCCCATAGTTTTTCTCCTGTAGTCCAACGTACGTTTTATTTGGGTAGGCCTCCCCGAAGAGTCACTATAATCACCAGTCCTGAGCGTATCGCATCCATCAGATACCCGCAACCCTCACCAGGTCTTCGGTCCACCTTGTAGGAGGCCTTCCAACGCTACGTCTTCTGGTACGTGGTCGCCTCACCAGAACCTTTCGTCCTCATCGACCATCTGTTGCCACTTAAGTTTGGCAATTCTTTAAGCTGACAAATATCTCAACCTCTTTATAATAAAAACCTATGTCACTCAGGAATAAAGCAGCTTTCAATTGGTGAAAAAATTTTAGCAATCGGACCAGTACTTCCAGAGATTAGCTCCTACAAACAAAAAAACAAACTACCTCTTTATAATATTAGTGTAGTAGATATATATCAAACACAAAAACCTTCCAACGATGTCTTCACAAACTAAATAATAAACCTCATAATACAATCTATAAAATAGTTGTGAACAGCTAATTTCGGTCCTCGCCGGTTCTTCTTGAATCGTTCAATCATAACCCGTATTGTGAAGAAAGTGCTATTCATACAAAATCATAATTCATACCACAATACAAGAAAATTCTTAAGAAAATACTCGAACAAAGCTGATTCGTTTTTATTGTGACTTAAATTACTTTTTAGAAGACTTTATTGATTACTTGGAGTTTTTGTTTTTAGTTTTAGAATGTCATTGAGGAATAGATACCTAGCTCCTTTAAAATTAACTAGTGACTCAACCCGGCTTCGATCGGGTGCAAATATCAGTTCGTTAAGATGGTGACCGACACATAGACTCCAGTAAGTATTATCTAATCTAACCTTGGAGATTGGTTCGTGCGCTATTAATATAAAATAAATATTATTATTGTTATTTAACATAATTAAATATGACAAGAAGATGACCTTTCATTCGAGACAAAACTTCTGAAAACAAACCCAACAAACCTTTTCAACACTGAAATAATCACACTAATAGGTGAAAGCTTGTGAGTGTGTGTGTGTTTAACTCTTCACACTCTAAAATACTTTTGTATCCCGGTACTATGCTCCATTGGGATAATTTTCTACCATTATGTGGGCGAACCTGCCTGCAGCATCTAGTTAACAATAGATCTCAAACTGAATCCAAAAAAACGATTACATTTCTGCGATTTGTCTCCTTAAACTTAAGTAATTTGTAACTTAACTCAAGAGTGAATAGGTTGCTTCTAGGCAAGCATGCTCTATCGTCGGCAACATCATCGCTTTGCATCAGGTGACGTAGTGGTCAAACGCGAGTCTATCTATACATATAAAAATGAATCCCTATTTCCTTGGTCACGCTATCACGCGTGAACGGCTGGACCGATTTCACTAATTCTTTTTTTATTGTGTTCGTTATTGTGAGGAGAAGGTTCTTATGGAAAAAAAAAATGAAAATTAGGGTAGTTTAGGGTAAGGTAGTGTAGAGTAGGGTAGAGTAAGGTAGAGTAGAGTAGAGTATGGTAGAGTAGAGTAGAGTATGGTAGAGTAGGGTAGCATAAGGTAGAGTAGGGTAGAGTGGGGTAGTGTAGAGTAGGATAGAGTAGGGAAGAGTAGGGTAGAGAAGGGTAGAGTAGAGTAGGGTATAGTAGGGTAGGGTAGAGTAGGGTAGGGTAGAGTAGGGTAGAGTAGTGTAGAGGAGGGTAGAGTAGGGTAGAGTAGGGTATCGTAGAGAGGAGCAGGGAAGAGCGGGAGCGAAACCGCGCGGGCAAAAGCTATTCCATAATAAAAAATAAAAAAGTTGCGTCACACTAGACAAAAGAAGGTAAATAAGTAACAGTTGTTTTCAAAACAAAAGACGAATATGATACCTTGTAGTAATTATGTGTACAAATAGAGCTTTGCACAGATGTGAGACAAGATTAAGACTAATAGAACCCAGTACTGCTCTACGAAAATAATGAAGGCGCGCAAACTCGTGACAATAATCAGAGTTGTCAAAAATCTTTTGAAATAAAATCCTCCACCATCGCATGTTTTTTGAAAGCAGGGCTTGTTAACGTTATCAAAGATCACAATAATAATCGGTACGTAATTATTCATTTAAATATGATCATTTACTGCTTTCAAGTAGGTATATTCGTTAGCTGAAGCTATTGCAACTATTATTCAATTAGGTCTAACCTCTATCGCCCCACTCCTGGGCGAAGGCCTCCATTTCTTCCATTGTTTATCTGGGCCACTACTTGCCAATTCTTTAAAAAGAAAGACATTTAAGTCATTCCGCCATCTACTTCGTGGTCTATCACGATCCCATTTAGCGATTTCAGGGCATCAATTTTATGTTACCGTTCCTACCGTTCCTACTTCAAACTATAAATAAAAAAAAAGTTCAAATGTGTGATTAAAACCACAGCAGTAATGCAACAAGAGCATCATTCAATTCCACTCAATTACTGCTACATACTTGAGGACTTGAAGTATATCCTAAAAACCAAACTCAGTTACTTATATCTAAAACTAAAGCCAACATTTTGAGGACTCCGTCAATCGTTGTACTAGATTTATCCAACCTTTTCGCAGCCCTTTCAACACTGAAAGTCATTCCAAAATGCCTGGAGCCCTAGATATGAATCATTTATATCGCAGGGAGGTGCTTAGTAGGGTTGCAATGTAATTCCGTCTACGTAAGTACGGAACTTCTGCAAGAAATCGTACCTACTAGGTCTTCCACATTTTTGCGGATGCAGAATTGTAATGGCGTTCTACTGTGCGGAAATCCGCCATACGTATGGGCGACTAGTTGATGATTCGTACAGTAGTGTTTTGCCGGAACAATGGACAGGGCACATTGCTCGTAGAACAGATGGTCGATGGGCTCGAAAGGTTCTGGAGTAGCGACCGCGCATCGAAAGACGCAGCGTTGGAAGGCCTCCAACAAAATGGACCGATGACCTGGTGAGAGTCGTAGCAATGCTCTAGGTGCGAGACGCACAGGATCGTTTGTTGTGACGACACTTGGGGGCGGCCTATGTGCAGCAGTTCGACTGAAATGATGAGGATGACTGTGTTTTGATATTGAAGATATTGTATGTTACTCGAAGTTTATACCTGATAGACTTATTTTTCGCTCTAACATTATTTAATATTTTTTAAGCTATTGCATAGCTTCTATCGCGGGCCTTGAGCGTGGAGACCGAATCCAGAAATTCCCCCACCCCACTCATTTGTTTTTTGAGCGTGGTGACCGATAAGAAAACAAATGAGTGAACAATCAATCAAAATTCAATTCAATGTGTGAAAGTGTTCAATTAATATCAAAGAAGAAAAAAACAAAGAAAAAAAATACTGCATAAATAAAATAAATAAATAATTATAATTGCATAAGTTGATAAAAATGCTATGCAATAGCTTTACCGCGGCAGTCCCCGAGTGCCACACGTCTTTTTTTTTACTTTAAGTATAGGTTTAAAGTAAAAAAAGAAAAGAAACTTTTATTTATTTTTTCAATTTGCTTTCGCATCCACTAAATGGGTCTCCGTCACAAAGTCACAACCCTAGCACAAAGTGGGGACTTCTGTAAAACATTCAACGAGATCGTGTGAGTGAACCGTTCACAGGTACGAAGCTTTAAAAATTCAACAAGTTGAAAATGATCGTCTATTACTTCAGCTCGTTTTAACTATGACCTTTATTTTATTCTCGTCTAAGTTTGGTTTAGGATTTTGGACCACTGTTTTTGACAACATGAACTTACGCATTTTTTTTTATAAAATGGTAAGCTAAAACATAAACACATAGGTAATCGTATATACGTAAATAGTATATCACGGACTACCTGCGTATCTGTTTCTCCTTCTCTATCAAATCCATCTGTAAAAAAATCACTTTTAGCGATAAGACCGCCCATTGTATCATCCTATTAATTTTACTTTTGGTGTAGGTACAATATACAATATAAAGATTATATTTATTATTTTTTCCAAGAATGTATTGTATCACATATTCCGCCTGCGTTCTTGTTCTTTGTTTACACATACTATTGTCATTATCCTGTTTGAAACCATCTAGTTCAAATTCACCCAAAACTTTCCATTCCCATGGTAATATATTGCAAATGATTCATCATAATTATTCAGGACAGATACTTCGTCAACACAAATGTGTTTACACATAAGCCACCCTAATCCTTCTTCAACAATGAATGACACTGTATATTTGTATAGACTGTGCGCACGTCAGAGTCAACATAGTTGACAGCCGGAGACTCAAAGACCTAAGTGAGTTTTTTTACGTATTCTATCTCGTTCAAGTAAACAACAATTTGTATTAAAACTATAACACCGCAGATAACGGAAATCCTCTTAATCGTTTAGGATTCCGTACCTCCAGACCTCTGTATATACCATATAGGATGTGACTTTATTGTCCGTCTGTCAAAAAAAAAAAAACCTTTTTTCTCAGAAACGCGTATATAAGTATTAGGCTGATATAATTATAATCAAACACTCGGGTCTGCTTCCATTAGAGTAGTCAAATTTTTAAGTCAATGCAATCCGAGTGGATAGGACCGTTTTAATGTTCCGTATAATTACGGTGCATATTTTGACATGTCATTGGTTTTGTACGTTATGCTACGATTATGGGCCTGTAGGCTACTATCGATTAGGAACCCCCTATATCTTAATCTAGTTCATGGTGTACCCTTATTTAAAATTTTATCCAAATCGTAGAAGCGTGATTGATACTAACCGACTTTTCCATTAAATAAAAAAAAATAGTTTTAGTAGATGACACGTTTATCATTTTTGTGTAGGTACCTATTTTTTTTTTCGGTGTGGAAAATCATCCAGTGACAACCCCCGCTCTTGGGCGGAGCAGGAAATAGTGTCAGACTCTTACTGATTAAAAAACCCACCCGATTCCTTCAAGCCTTCATACCGGGGCTCGATGTACCTATTTGTAAGGTAAGTTACTGTTATTCCCATTTGAAAATAATACTAGTTTTTTTTTTTTTATAATTTGCTATTCTATTTTCTCTGTTTTATGCAGATTGTTCTCGTACAGTCGTAAAATACAGCGTTACAGTATAACTTCACAACAATACGGGCACGTACGTAGTTGTATTCATCTTTTGTTATACATTTTTCCATACTTCTGCAAGTGGAACGCAAAGTAATCTTGGAACACCTTATGAAGTCAGATATTGTCTAAGATATACGTACTGTTTACTCCACATACCGGGTTTTATAACCTGCAAAGAAGAAAAGTTTAAATTAGTTACAAACACTTTAAGTACTAAAGATAACACACAGTTTTAGTATTACACCAGTTTCTGCTAATAGCTTCGACTGCGTGAAAGTAGAAAATTAACCCGAGGGAACATACCCCCAGGATAAAAGAGTATTCTATGTACTATTTTCCAGAACATGGTCCATTTCATCCAAATCTGTTCCACCGTTCAAGCATGAAGAAGTAACTACAACAGCAGAGGAAGTTTGAAAGTGGCACCAGTAACTGGGAGGTTGAAATTCAATCGTTTATCTTAGTATGGTTATGTGAAGAGAAGGGATGAAATGCATGTTACTAAAAGAATTATGATGTATGTAGATGGATGGTTAGGGAGAGAGAAGCCAAAGAAAAGGCGGATGGATTGTATAAGGAGTGATATGAAAGAAAAGGGAGACAATGATAGCGTGACTGCAGAAGAAGAAAAAACGTGTTGCGTCGACTCCAAGTAATATAGGACAAGGGCAGGAAGATGACGAGTCTTATCGGCATTCTTTTAATCCGCAAGAAACTTGCTTAATTGACTGTTAAAATGATTAAACACACTGTGCCACAAATAGGCTTGAATTGTAAAGTATGTTGTTCAAATTGCGATCCACAGATAATCCTGTTCAAAAGCAGTAATCTATCATCCAATTAGCAGCGCGGAGCTAATCCAAATAATGAACAGTATGTTATATTAGCCAATCAGTGAGCGCCAACTGACTCTATTGATTCGTAAACCAATCAATCCAGCTCAAATTGTCGTACAGACTTACACGGTATGAATTCAGATTAATTAGTTTCGTTATTAAACAATACTTTAAAAGTCTAAGTTCTAATTCCCTCCATTTTACATATTTAATCTGGTTGTATTTAATAGGGGTTAGTCAATTTTGATGTATCATATAATTAGTAATTTTACTCTAGATTAGCAGGTCTGCCGCGCCGTGGTTGCAACTGGCGATGCCGAAATGTCTTTGCGACTTGGAAAGCACGTTAATGGTAGAATTACACACACGTGAACCAAGTACGCCGATCTGGGCGTGTCGGTCTTCATAAATTTTATATGGAAACTAGACTTGTAGAGCTACATTAGATCCACGCCATGCGACGCCACGCAACGCGCCGTTACTCGGAATGCTGAAATTTAACTCTCTAGAAGTAAGGCGGCTTTTTTTTTATTAATGGTAGGCTTGTGTTTGACCACCATCTCTTTTTACTCGTCTTCGCTTGTCGACTTCTTCGGGGTGAATCTGATTGTCCTGAATTAGTTGCGCAGCTGGTGAGGTTGTTTGTTCTTCCCGTAAACACACCTCACATCGCAGATAGTGTCAAGAGCTAACTCGCCACTCATTCGTGCGCTTTCTTTGCTTAATGCTCTTCTGACTCTAACACTGGAGTGTGACTTGTTTGCTGGGAGATAGATAGATGTGTGTCGTGAATGTTTGAGGTTTTGTGAGAGGATGGATGAAGAATAAGTAAACGTTGTCTCATTTGGTTTTGTGGGATATATTTTTTTTTTTTTTATATTAGTGGTAATGTATAGGTCTTTTTTTTTTGCTTTCTTCTTTTATTTCTTTATATTTGTTTCTGTACAACGCATTAGTTTAGACTGTAATGCTGTAGGTATAAGTAAATTGTAAATAAATAACGCGTCGCTTCATACTAATCGTGGTACACTAAGACGTGTGCGTCGATCTAATGTAGTTCTCGTTTAAGACTCATGAAGGAATGATAGGCAGTCGCTCCATCTAAAATACTGATAATCAGCTGCATCGTGTTAGACAGAGACCAACCTGGACATGATAATTGAGAAAAGTTAAGCAAGCATTATGGACTTGCAGAAGGAAACAGTCAGTCAGTTAGATTCTGGCATGCCTTCTCGCTGCACCCTAGAGCGCCTTAAAATAGCCAAGGTTTTTTTCAATTATTTAATGACTCTCCCACTTATTTTGTTGGCTCCACGCGCGCCCGCCTCGAAGAAATCAGCAAAACGAACGGGGTCCACAAGGGCCGATGACTACTAGGCCTGCGAAATTGTTCAGAAGAGTTAAGAGAGCCCTGGATGCAAAGGGTAACTGAAGAAACACAGGTGGGTTTTAATCAGCAAACGCACAAAACTACCTTTCGTTTGTGGTAAAAATCTCAAAATAGAATTGAATTTATACAATCAATCGCAAACCCCTTAACTTTTTTAATCTAAGTAAGTAATAGTTATCCACAACATAGTTCACTTTGAGCAGACGAATTTTCAAATATGAAACAATGGATTAACACAACAATAGAAATTTGATAGCATAAGTGAAATAAAACCAAAGCAAACAAATCTATTGTATCTTAAATCTCGTTTCTCAAACTATCCTTTTCAATAGATAACCACAAAATAAACAAGATAATAGTTACGTTATTCCTGCTCAATATCAAAAGACTGTTGATCTGTCTTCAGAAATGCTTGCGGAATCTATGCTCAGGATTTCGGCTTAGGTGGTTTTGTTATGAAATCTCTGCTCTGTACTTGGCTTAGGATCAGAAGCCAGTTATTCAGAGTGCTGGCTTACAGTTTGATTCAAAGTCAAAGTTTTTGAAGAGAAGATTCTAAGTGTATAATTGAAGGACTTTCTCGGAGTTATTAAAGCTTGATAGTCGCAGTTTGATTTCAAACATGAAAAGCAGATGAGAGAGAGAAAACAAAATAATAGGAGGGAAAATCGTCTAAATGACATCTCCCGTCCTTGATCCGTCCAAGGACTATCACTGATTAAAAACCCACTCCTTCTTTGCCATTGTTCCAGGGCCCCGGGATTTCTTTCGCATCACCCATGGCTCCAATAGGCTTCGACCCTGCTGGGCCCCTACGGTTTGCTGACAACTCCTTGAGGCACATTCTTGAACGAACTGGTGCCTGGACCTTTGCTGTTTAAAACCCACAGTATTCTTTCAGTTGCTATTTGCGAGGACCACGGGAACTCCATCAGGTAAACCGCAGCCCTGACAGGACTATTCCCGATTCTGAAACCAATCCCGGTACTTCATCCTCAGCACCAAAATTTTCTCTACTTAGGTAGGTACCTTAACTTTCTTTCTATGTCCTGAATTTTTTTTTTTTTACTCAAATCTATTAGCACACAATACCGTTGCCGACGTTTGTTAGTCGACACCGTCACCAACCCAAGCTGAAAACCAGCGCATTTTGCGTGTGGATACGGCATTATGCTGAGCGTTCGGCCGTTTTGCGAGGACGTGGCGCATATCCTATTTTATTTTTCTCTCTAGTCTTAAGAAAGCCCCATTCCGTGAAATGAAATGTTTTTCTATCTTTCTTCTTTTATTCTTTGTAGCAGTAGCGTTTGTGATCCACAACTAATGAGCCATAGAAAAGCTGAAAACTTTCTTGTCAGTTAATTTCTTTAAAAATAAATTATTTACATTTTAGATACTAAAGTTGTTACATTCCTAGTTAGCCGAAGGCAAAGTGTGCAAGCGGCAAAAGAGACGCAATCTACTTCAAATGTTAATTCTGAGCAATTTGCGTCCGCAAACAAGATATTTATTTGACGTAGCAGATAACTTTGTTTGTTTTCTGACAGCAAAATATATAAAATAATATGATATTGCTTTGCTAATATTTCTTTGTAAGCAAAAAATTTGTTTTTATTATTGTCGGTTAAGTGGATACGAAACAACATTGGATTTTGAGCTTGACATTTGATATTTTGTAGATGACCTTTTCAAATTGCAAGAAGACGTCTATTTTTGAAATATATTTTTTATAGATGGGTTCCATCAAATAACTTCGGCACTTGGTGGATATCCCACCCATTCGTACAAAGCGTTTTGGAAACACATTCATTATGCGTACCGCTAAGGAGTGGAATTCCCTGCCGGAGTGTTTCCTGATAGCTACAACCTAGGGGTCTTTAAGTCAAGAGTGAATAGGTTACTTCTAGGCAAGCGTGCTCCATCGTCGGCCACATCATCACTTACCATCAGGTGAGATGGTGTTCAAACGCGAGCCTATCATTAACAATAAAAAAATAACTTCCCTTGGTCCTCCCCAGGTCTTCCCTTGGTCAGATTTTCAGTAACTAAAATCCACCCGTGTTCGTTCAGCTGCCCTTTGCGTTCCTGGGCCACGGTACCTCAATCGAACCAGTCCGAACTGCTTTATGTGATTTCCGAAGAACGAGGTGTCAGTAATGTCCTAGAGACCTAGACCAACGATGGATAAAAGGAATGAAACGATTGAAAGATGCTACAAAACATCTTATACAATCGTTTATCGATCTATCTCATAAAGCAAGATTTTTTCCAGTCCGACTAGTACTTCCAGAGATAAGCGCGTTTATACAAACAAAAATCTCTTCTGCTGTATTATTTTAATACAGATTGGATTAATTATCCACATTTGGCAGAGCATCATCGTCTTCCTACCCATATACCGTGTTATTTGGGGTCGGCGCAACATGATTTTTTCTTCCAATCCGTCCTGTCATTACTAACTCCCTTTTCTTCCATATCACTGCGCACACCACCACACAACCCATCCATCTTACCGTAGGCGCGGGCTTGAGGACGGCGAGCAATGGGTAGCTCGCTGTCCGACCTTCCGGTAACTGTCCGGACCGAGCCCAAGTCGTCGACGGCGCGCACTGTTCCCGCGCGCCTCAAGGAGCTATCAGCAACAGCAGGGGCCCAGCTGGGTCGAAGCCTACTGGGGCCAGGGTTAATCCGAAAGATAGCTCAAGCCCCGGTACGAAGGCAACGAAGGAACGTGGTGGGCTTTTAGTCAGTAAGAGTCTGACACTATCTCCCTCTCCGCTCAAGAGCGGGGTTTGTTATTGGATGATTTTTCCCACTATTAAAAAAACCCATTCATCTTTTCTTTAGCCTCCCTCAACCTCTTCATCCATCCACATGTATAGTCATAAGTATTTTAGTGTACATTATTAAAAAGCCTTTTCATACGACAATATTTCCTATTTCTCATTAAATTGCTGAGTAAAAGAAAAAAGACTAAATAAAAAACTAAGGAAACTTGGTACGGCGATTTAATATAAAAACCGCAAAATGACAAGGAAGGTTTCAGATATAACAATTACGTAAAAGACATTAGATACGATATTATATAACTTTTTGACGCAATTTTATACCACAGTGACTGGTTTTAAGTTACTCGTACTTTCTCAGTACATTTTTAATATTAGCTAAAGATACATTTAGTCGGTTATATTTCTGTAATGGAAAAGTGGTGGTCAAGTAGTGGAATTCCCTGCCGAAGTCTGTGTTTCCTGATAGCTAGAACTTAAAGGTCATTAAAAGTCAAGAGTGAATAGGTTACTTCTAGGCAAGCGTGCTCCATCGTCGACCATCATCATCGCTTACAATCAGGTGAGATGGTGGTCAAACGCGAGCCTATCAATAATAATAAAAAGTATTAGTACTGAGAAACGTATATTCAAGTTGTTATGGCTAATTGAAAACTAAAGTTTCTCCGTGTTTCACTGACAGCTATACCTTTTTTGTCCTATGATGAGTTCCCTGACAGTTCATTTTTTTCCGTGGCACGCATACTACTTTAGATTACTAAAAAATAAACTGGCATAAAAAAAAAAAAATGAAATGATAAAAAAAATATTGTCTTTCGTAAATTAATAAGTAAATTATTGTGGTTATAATTAACTGTTAATAAATTAAGTAAATAAAATAAAAAAGCATAGAACTTAAAAATGTGTAATGCTTTAAACGGAACTTCTGCCAATAGAGATTGACACTACTCGACGACACACTAATCGACAAAATCGGAGCGGCCATCTTGTAATCGCGTGTAACGGCAGAAAATTGGAAAAAAGTAATAGAAAAAACTCAAAAAACTATAACAGAGGACTGGAATAAATATATCCGGATCGACCGAATTAGGGCCAATAATTAATCATCGCGGTTAGTTGGAAAAGATTCCGATTCCGATATGGATACGAGTTCAAATCAAGAGTCAAGTTCTAACAGTGAATAATAAATAAATTATTATTTTATACAGACTGCATTTTATTTACCACTAGCCGTCCCCCGCGGTTCCGCCCGCGTTATTTCAGGTTTTTAGTTTTTGTCAGGTTTTTTGGTTTACTGTAAAATTTCTTTAAAATCCGTATGGACTAAGATCCCAGGACCGCCAGACATCACGTATTTTCTGACGAACGACGAATGATCAAGCATGAGAATTTACGTGAAGTTATGTCATTTTTTTGGGAGCTTTAAAGCGTCTGTTAAGCAATACGACCGACGGAATGTGTCTGGGAGTATTGGTGACTTGATTTTAAAGATATTGCCTACAACAGACGTAAAAATCAGCCTTGAGAAAATACGTGAAATTACATTATTTTTTTGGGAGCTTTAAAGCGTCTGTTAGACTATACGGCCGACGGAATGTGTCTGGGAGTATTGGCAACTTGATTTTAAAGATATTGCCTAGAAAATACGTAAAAATCAGCTTTGAGAATTTACGTGAGGTAAGTAATAATTTTATGTACCTTGATTACCTGATACCTGATAATTGGCCGTCTAAGCAAGCTAGCGGGTAGGCATGCGTTCTTAGAACATACTAATAGTACTCAATTGTCCACATTTCGTTCGTCAGAAAATACATGACGTCTGGCGGCCTTAGGATCTTGGACTAGTAGACTAGTTCTTGCGTGAAAGAGTAACAAACATCCATACACACATACAAACTTTCACATTTATCATCTATAAATCTAAAATCGGTAATCCGATTCCATTTTCTTTGCCAACTGATTCGTTATTGTAAAAAATCGATTAAATTTCGTTAGGTCACATCACTATAATTGTCAGACAAGAACTGTCAGGGAACTCATCATAGGACAAAAAAGGTATAGTGACCTAAATCACTCGAAATTACATTAACATAGATAGGGGCGGACTGCGTGTTTTTCTGTATGCAAAGATGGACACATTGGTCCCTAATCTTCGGAAACGGTCGGTAATTATCGGGAGTAGTCGTGTACTTTTTTAAAGACAAAATTACATCTGCAGGTTCTGCGACGCAACTTCGAAGCATTAGTCGTATGGGTACGATTTTCTTTAAAATTTTGATAATAACATCCGCTCTTGGGCTACATCGTAGACGAAATCTTCCAATGACTTGTCCCGCTCTAGGGTGGGGCGAAAGGGCGTGTCAGATTTTCAATGACTAAAACTACACCTGTGTTCTTCAGTTGCCCTTTGAGTCCTGGGACCACGAGTTTCCTTTTCAGAAAATATAAAGGAACTTAATTTAGAAGTACTCGTGTGTGGCTGTGATATAAGTCAGAACAGCACGTTATCTAATTGCCCACAAGGGACTTCACTTTGAGACACAGGTTCACTGTACTCCCATAATCGCAAGAGCTAGAAAGTCTCATCATATCGCGTAGACCTATGCGAACTTAGGCAATTATCACACTGCCACGCATCACGCTGCATGTTGCGTGTCAACGCACCTACGCGCGTACTCGCGGGAGTGCAGTTCTGCATCATCATGGGGGTTTTTCACGCACTCACGCGCGTAGTTGCGTTTTGTGGATTCACGGCGGCTCTGACTCATTTCTTTCAAAACCGTTCGCTGTGGTGGGTCCAGTGCAAAGCGTCGCGTCTGCGGTGTGCCATACTTTACGTCTCGTCCACGCGCGAGTCTGCTTGTAGGCGCGTGATCTGAATGAACGAGCGTGGATGCATTTTCTGTATGTTGGACTGTGCGTGTTTTCTATACAAACAGAGATACTTTACAAGCAACGTTAGAACACACATTCACGCGCTACGCTGCGTGTGCTAATCGCCTTAGTATGATAAAGATATCAATATAAAGACCTCAGTAAACAATTTATTTTGACCAAAAAAGTCCTGAGTAGTCACTCCTGCCAAGCTTATAATTGTCCCGATTTCATTATACTTCATTACAGTCCGAAGGAGAAATTTCGTAGCTACAGTAATTATTTTCCATCGAATCTAAGATGTCTTATTGGATGAAAGGAATAAATTAAATTTTGAAGAACTGGACGCTTCCTCGATATTCATAGCGCTTATTGGAGACACTTTTCCCTATGAAGTGTTTCATTATTTTATACATCTTTGGAAACGAAAAAAATCTAATTCAATTTTTCTTTGCGTTACCATAATATTTTACAGGCTCTTTTATTTTTAGAAAAAGATTTCAGATTTGCTTTTAACATTTCTGAATATAGATGGTATTTTTAAGCAAACTGGACTCAAAGGAAGGATAATAAAGACCTAATATTTTAGTAAGGTCGAGTTGAGCTAAATTATTCGAGTGTCAATAGTGTCATCAAAGTAGGGGATTTACTGGAGCGTTGTGAAAATATTTACTGTGAAAATATCTCTTCTTCTCTGTCGTGTTTAACTGATGAGATAAACCGGCTAAGTGCGAGTCGGACAAAGAGTTCCGTTCCGTCCGTAGCAAAATACGACAAAATACAATTACCGGCACGGATCTTGAGCGCTGGCTTCAAGTTGCGCAGAAGTCAAATATTCGGTCTTTTTAGAGGTGCGAAGTGAGACGCAGGCGGGGAGTGTCAGTGATTAGCTCGCCGCGCCATCGTGTCATAGACGTCACTCCTGATTCGTTCCCTGCGTTGCTGCATGTAGATACATGGAGTTGTTAGATAACAACGAAGACGATTGGCTCGCCAATGTGTGGAACGGGCAAAGCGATCCCCACACTGTTCATGAGATACAGCCTGGTGATAGACGGACGGACAGCGGAGTCTAGTAATAGGGTCCCGTTTTGCCCTTAGGATACGGAGCCCTTAAAACCATTCCTATTGTCCTATTCTTTCAGTCTAAGATCTTCACCAACTACCCTAAATTAGAGTTCCCGTTAAGCCTACTTAGAGCTAAAATTTTAGCTCAACTGAGACGCGACCTAAATAAACCGACGAACTTTGTGGAGACAAACTGTGAAGGACACTATATTAAATGTGGGGTACTTAGTTTACTCATTTAATCCCATACCCTTTTTCTCTGAGGACGTGAGGGAAAGTTTCAGCTTTATAAACCAAATAATTAAAACTCTTGCTAACAAGTAGGTACAGACATTTATTTCATTATTCATGTACAAACTTGGAAAGAGAAAAAGATAATACATCTACACTAATATTAGAAAGAAGTAAAGTTTGTTTTTTTTTTTTGGTTTGTAGGAGATCTCTGATTTTTTTTTCTTCTAAGAATAGAAAGTTACTTCCTGAGTGACAAGGCTATATTTTATATACGTGACCTACGTGTCTGGAGACAACGTTATAGTGCACAGATACACAGCACTAATTACCATAACAAAACTTGAATTCAATCTCTAATAATAATAAGCCATAATCAGTGTTATAATGTTCCCAGTAATGGGACTCAGGCCTTCTCTGTAGGAGAGGCAATGGGCCGTAATCCACCACGCGGGCCCAGTGCGGTTTAGTAGATGTCACATGTCTTCGAGTTTTTGGTTCTAAGACATACCGGTTTCCTTACGATGTTTTCCTTTACCGTTTTAAGAGAGCAAGTTACACAAAATAATGCACCTGGCGGGCTTTGAACCCGCGACTTACAACTCGTAAGTCGGAGCCGTTACTACTCGGCCACCACCGCTCTCATCCCTAGTCACAATTAGGTAATATGAGGCCGAAACTATCTGGTCTACATTAATACCACTACGATGGTGCGGTCGCGTGCTTAGACCAATTTGTATTATAGAACCTACTCAGTATTATTTAAAGTTTAAACTCGCTTTATGGTTACACAACGGTTCTTTGATAGGTCAGAGCACCGCTATTGTGTTACCCGGTACCCATTACCTCTCGATTGATTTTCTAAAGTTCCGTTGAAAGCCACAGCCTCACATTTTCGCTCGTTCCTTTTCGCCAATCTAGTACAAGCTCTTTGACCGCCTCGCAACAATTTTCCAGTTTGAGATTAAGCTTTACTTTGAAGTCATTAAAAGTTTTTTTTTTAGTTTCATGTGTTGTGTTGTAATATCCAACATTATTTTTAGTTTTTACGAAACCTGCGGTGTTATTCTCTAAGAAAACAGCCTTGAGCGCAGCGCTGGCCGCAAAGACGAAATCCAAATAGATACATTGGATTAACAATCTAATAGACCTATACATTGGATTGTTAATTCTTTGTACTGCGCTCTCGTCTTGTCACTGCGGCCAGCGCTGCGCTCAAGGCTGTTTTCTTGGAGAATAGCACCGCTGAATATAGTTTGTTCAGAATCAGTAACTGAATGGATTCCGATAGTTTTTACACCATGTTATATTTTTACACCATGTTATATTTTTTCCCAAAAATATTTAAAAAGTTCACAAGTTGGACACCACCAACACTAAGTACAAACCAGGTCACGGCAGGTCATAGCGGGTATTAGGTGCCAGCAAACTACTGGGTGCAAGCGCAAAACAACCCCTCAATCGCATGGATGGCCTGATGACTTTGTATTTTTGTTTTGCTAACATAACAAGCTTATAACTTTGTGGTTTTTCATGACATTTCATAACTGTATAGTTGTGAAATTTTGTACTTACCTACATTGATTCTTTACGTAAAAATACTAGACACATGTTTCGGGTTTGCATTATATACTAAAACTAATGTTGTATATATGTAGGATGTATACAAGGAACGTATAAATGATGTGTGAAATGAAACGTAAAAGTATGAGAGCGAGAAAAGGAAGGTAGAAAGGGACAAAGCATATATGGCGACTTTTGAATGTGAGTGACAGGACGGAGTAATTTATAAAGAGCGACAAAAAGAAGGGTATGATAGAGACTCAGCTTATGGCGACTTTTGAACGTGAGTGACAGGACGGGGTAATTATAAAGTTTTAAAATAAAAGGAATAAAAAAAGCAACAATAAACAAACAAGTTACGCAGCATCAGCTGTTTTATTCATTATTTATATGGGCGCAATCCACAAACATTACATATTACCTACTTACTTATAGGTAGTCTGTTTAAAAGTCAAACCACTTGAGAATTTTGTATAGATAATATTTAATCATTTAAAAATACTTACATTTGATACTTTTTATAAGGGTTTTCTATTAATAAACAATGATCAAGATCTCTTAATCAACCTGGATATTGAACCAGTACTGATTACATCAGATTTCATTTTGCCTTAATAATAACTCAAGTCGTTTGACTTTTTAAACAGACTCTAAGTACTTACTATTGAAAATTCATGAAAAAAACTTAACAGACTCATTGAAGACAAAACTAGAGGATGTTGAGGTTATCACGTCAGTGCTACTGTTAACGTCTATACATTTTAATAAGACCGTATTTGCAAATAAAAGGTTACGAGGTCTTTGAACAATACTCAGAAAATTTCCTGAATATCGTTCCACAAACAGCTTTCAACATTTACACAGTCAACGTCAAACAAAAGTACTGAACGTTAGCACATATCATACATACATAATTTAAACGAAACTCCTTACATTGACAGTAAAACTGAAGAGTTTGAGAATCGCAGTACTTCTCGCTTTTCCAACAGTTCTGTAGGATATATTTTTTCTCAAAGGAAGCTCTAGAATCCCAAATGGAAGTACTACGCGTTCCAAATGAGAATAGGACCGATTCCTATGTTTTGACGTCTCGTCGTACTGTCAAATCGAAGAAATTTTGGCAAAATTGAAGAACTCAGAGATGAGTAAAATTGAAGAACTGGATTCTGATTAAACTTTTTTCGTTTATAGTTCATAAATAAATTAATTTTTTCGTAAATTAATTAATATTTAAAAAAATCTTTCCTCATTTTGACAGTAAATCGTGACGTCACAACATGGCGGTACAGTTTGTTTAGAATCACTAACTGAATGGATTCCAATAATTTTTACACCATGTTATATTTTTTCCCAAAAATATAAAAAAGTCATAAGTTGAAACCACCGACATTAAGTACAACACAGGTCACGGTAGATCACAACGGAAATTAGGAGCCAGCAAACAGCTGGTTGCGAGTGCAAAACAACCCCTCAGTCACCTGGATGGCACGGTGACTATGTATTTTTGCTGACATAACATTTACAAGCCTATAACTTTGTGATTATTCATGAAACAGTTATGAAATTTGAAAACATTACATAAAAATACTAGACACGTATTTCGGGTTTCGCTTTTACTAAAATTAATGTCGAATGTTGTATTTGAAGGTAATTAAATAATAATGTACAATACATTATCCAATGTAGAGGAAGTCACATTTATTAATACCACTGCAAACTAAATTAATCCCAAAACAGATTAAATAAAAATGCACGATGACAATGGAACCATTCGAGTTGAAACTACAGGAATATCCAATATGTGCCAGTATATTCGCAACGCAATTAATATCGACTCTGACGTTGAGTAATTTGTAGATGAATTTTTACTCAAGGAACAAATTTGAATAGGGGTTGAAATTTAAGACGATTGTTGATGACTAAGACAGGAGAAATTATGCAAGTCTATATGGATCTTTGTCCATCGTGAGATATTACTGTGTTTATTTAAACCATTAGATAAATGAATATAGCATCTATAAAGTTGCTATATTCATTTATCCTTTAGCCTTTAGTCCAAGGAAGTCTTGCTTAAAATTGCTAAACCAGATTACAGCGAAAACGATGCTCTCAAATTAGTAACAATTGTTTTTTTTAATAATTAACTTCTCGCAGATTTATGAGTTGATTGAATGACAATCATCAGCCAAGCCGGTTTAAATCATTGAAGACCACGACCGTAGCCATTAACAAACTAAAGAATTAATTAAAATCAGGTCAACTACTAAAAATAAAATCATACAATCCGCCCAGTCAAGGTCCCACGCAAGGAATTTCCATAGAGCTCGAACCAATTGACCTTCCAATCATAAACGCTAAACACTCTGTGTACTCAATCATACAAATACTGATACAGATCTTATTGCACATAAAGATGTATCATTATGCCCGTATCTAGTTATTACGAGAACGTTATCTGATTGAGACAGATGTAGACAGAATATTAATGAAAATTTGCCTCTTATATTTACCCCGTTTAACTTCTATTTATTACTATGATTATCATTGATTACTTCGCCAGAAACGAAGAATAAAGGTTCATCTTGATTACCAATTACTCAGAGCAAGACCGGAAACCAGTCATTGAAATCCCTTTCCACAAAGGCAACCAATCAATTTCCTCTGGGAGTAAAATATTAATAAATTCAAATACAACAATAACGCGTAAAGAGTTCCAAAGGAACTGCAAAATATTAGGTAGGTACTCGTCTGTATCCTTCGATTCGCTCCCCAAGGCAGAGCTACTATCCGGGGAGATTACTCCGGATTTTACTCGGTCCGAAAACTGGCAAAGTTGGGAGTTTGCAACCTATCGAGCTACTTTGCTCCGAGTGTGACGGCAAATGTATGTGTTTGGAAACTTTTTAAAAAGCTCTTTGTGTGAAAATCTATTGGTCGATGTTTTCTTCTCTTTTGGATTATTTTAACTGCACTTTTGAGTAAAGGAACTGTTCGATTTATCTCGGATGCAGTTTCACTTTGCGGGTTTAAGAGAGATCTGCTTTCAACTAGAGCTATTTCGGCAAGTGATCTATCTGACGATCTCGATAAAGACTTTTATGGATAAGTCGATAGTTTAAAGTTTTCCACCCAAATCACCCTTTGGTAACTTGAAACTAAACTTACGGAAGGAACAGAGTCGAGCTAAAGACCCTATAACTTGAAAAGGAAACAACATTTCCAATGTTTGTACACAATAAACTTTAAACTGCATGCTATTACAGTACCGTCTTTACCGTCCGACTTTTTAAGTTCTATGTCGTGTGACTTTCTTGAAGTTCTACTTACTCCACACGAGATACGGTACTAGATACAAAGTCAGAATTCCCCACACTGACTTGGAGAATTCTAAATGTTTACAATAAACTTTTCCCTTAACTCCCAATCCAGTCTGTTTTATGTTTTAAGAGGTGCTTGACTCTGCAGCATGTTAGTAATAGCTGTTTTACTAAACGTTTGTTCGCCTTTATCAATTACTCTCAGTTTCTGTGTAAGATTCAAGGTATCTTGTGTTGTCCGAGATGTTTGTTGATATGATTTTATGGAGAGCTGTTTGTATATTCTGCGAATTGAAATTCTCCAGAGTATGAAACTTGAGACATGTTGAGGGTAAATCATTGCTGCGATACTAAATCATTGATGCCAAGTAAAATGGTTAGCGTGAACCAAGATTCAGATACGTTTGTTTTACAAATGAGTTGTGGAAGCAAAGAGACATCCTTTAGGGATGAAAATAATAATCCTATACAACGAATCGACTAAATTAGTTCTGTGCTCGACTCCGGAATTCCAAATGACTGAGTTACCTACATTTCCGTAGCAAATTGTTTCGTGGTTCTCAGTACGAAATTGCAACCATAACTAAACTAGTACCTACTTTATATCTGACTTTTTTTGTAATACTGCGTATTTTTAATCGAGTAAAGTAATAATATTGTTCATCACCTAAAATAAAATATGTTGAATATTTTTTTAAAACAATTCTATTGGGTACATCTGAGCATCCTTCATAACTTCGGTATTTAATTAATAATCAATGTTCAGTACCCAGTTAATAATAACTGCAGATCTGCAGTATGGTTTAAAATCGTTTCAATACAATCCAATATTACTGTTTCCATTGTCCATTCCAAAGCTATCCCGGTGATAGGAAAATAGCTTTTATGAACATTTTCTCATTTTATTGAGTGTGAGATGTGATTTAAAACAGCAGACAGTTATTGCTTTGCAGCTGGGTCAGGCTCATTGGCTTTAATTCGTCATTAAGTATACGTCGATTTTGGACCAATCGCATGTTTATTTTATTTACAACGTTTCATTTCATCAAACCACTTTTAATTTATTTAGGAAACTCAACAGCCCACTATCAGTGCAGATATCAATGCAGTTACGTTTAAGTTACCAGCACACTTAGCCAAGTTGTTATTCTGCAATCGTTAACGCTGTCGAAAAGTAATGAAACGTATGGGAATGACGTCATCTCAACGTAAAGTCGCGTGGTCGGAACAAACGAATAGAAAATTCGTAGCCAAGTTCAAATCGTTCAAAATGATAGAATGAATTTCTACAACGTTTAACGCTACTTCCTTTGATAAACAAACGCTACATTGTAGAACGAGCGGCCGACGCAGGTGCGTCAACATGGCTACCCACTAATCGTTTTCTACAATTGCTGACACCGAAGCGTTACCGATTGGAGAACGGAATTCTACACGATACGGTTGTAACTTGCCTAGGGGGGCAGCATGTAAAAGTGAGGTCTACATATGCTGCACAGTGATAGCAAGATGATGACTTTTATCACTTACACCAATTACGGAGTTTCACAGCATTTATAGAACTAGGTGCAGAAAGCGGTGTAAGGAAATATTAAAAGGTAAAAATATACAATTTAGGTATATTATTACATCAATTAAATTAAGGCAAGAACAAAATAATTATATCGCCAAGTAGTCAATTAATAATTTATCAGAATCAGTAACTGAATGGATTCCAATAGTTTTTATACCATGTTATATTTTTTCCAGAAAATATTTTAAAAGCAAATAGCTGGGTGCAAGTGCAAGACAACCCCTCAGTCGCCTGGATGGCCCGGTGACTATGAATTTTTGCTGACATGACAAGCTTATTACTTTGAGATTTCTTTATACAGCTAAGAAATTTTTACATAGATTCTTCATATAAAAATACTAAACACGTAATTCGGGTTTCGCTTATATAAAACTAGTGTTGTATAATGCATTTCGAAATAAATAGGACCTTTAACTCTACCTATTACAATCTAATTCTGGACATAGCAAAAAATAGCTCGCCATCAACGTTGTCGAACATTATAAAACTGGAACGAAATAAGATTGAAGCAAACAATTTCCAACTCTACCGAATGATAGCTGCCGAGAGCGAAATTCGATTAACACCTGCGAATTTCTGAACTTTTTCCGACGCGGCCGTTGTGAACTCAATTGAGGTTATCAGCCGACCATACTCCTCGAGTCTCTAACAAAGTTGCCAGGTCATCTGGAAAACTGGGATGTTCCGAGAATTTTAATTATTTTGACATTTAGATTTGGATTCGTGTTTTAGTTTTCTTTTTTTTAGGATTTTTAGTGTATCTGATAACGCTTTGAAAAGGTATCTTAGTGTAAGTTGGATTGGGCCGGACATAACTGACGTATGTCAGGTGATAAATGGATAAAAAAAAACACATAAAGGGCCCAATTACAAGTCAGATGACATCACAGCAGAATAAGGCGGAGATAGCGTACCGAAAGTGAAAACTTGACACCATTGAGTGAAAATAACAGTGGGTTTTTATGGGACAAAATAAGTACTTAGATAAATGTTCAGTTGCTCGAACGCATATAGCCTGCAACTAAAAATGCCCTTTGTAACTTGACCGTGTAAAATCGACTGACTAAACCCCACCTGTCAGATGCCCGTAGCGTTCCAAGTCCCAAGCACCTTAATTCTTAATTTAGAATTCGATTACATACAAACAGCTCAATTTACTGTTCGGTTTGTTGTTTATTAAAACAACCGATGCTATCTCCACAATACAAATCCAGGATTCATTCGGCAATTCTTTGTCCCAAAAATTTGTTTACACATTTTGGCAACCGTTTCCATTTCGCAATTTACCTATTGCTGTTTAAACTTTCGGGGTTTGATTCATGATAAAAAAACTTCAGTAATATCCGTAGAAATGTATTACCAGAATTTCTATTTATGTTATTCGTGAATGTACGGCATTGGCGAATTTTTATGTCATAGGTCGAATCGGGTTGGGTGATATGAATTGGAAAAACCTTTTATGAATGAATGGATCCACTTAGATTTGTACTAAGTAATGGTTTTCACATAAATGTATGAAGAAATCTTTGGGTAATGGAGATATTTTCTTTGATGAAAAAGATTTAAGATTGCTTCAGCAAAAAAATTTCTGCGATTTTGTAAGTGAAACCAAATTATGGAGTTGTTTACTTTAAGGTTTTTTTCTAACTTTTTTTTTATTGTTGATAGGTTCGCGCTTGACCGCTATCTTACCTCTTGGAAAGCGACGAAGCGATTGACGATGGAACGCGCTTACCTAGAAGAAACCTATTCACTCTTGACTTAAAGATTCCCGGGTTGTAGCCATCATGAAACAGACTCCGGCAAGGAATTCCACTAAAGAGCTGTACGCACAATGAATGTGTTCCCAAAACGTTTTGTGTGTGTAGGTGGGATGTCCACCCACGTACCGGAGGCGCATCGCCGTACGTTAACTTAGTTTCCATACCAAAATCTAAAAGTAAACCGAACCTCATTCAAAGGAGATTTGGTTGCATGTACAGAAATACAGGAAGTTTTACATTGAACATTCGGCACCAAAACGTATGTTATATGCAGGAAGATAACCTGCGATTGATGATATTGCAGAACTTGGGACACAGCCGTGAAATAAGGGGCAATGCAGATGCCGTACGTGCATGAAAGTTCGATTAGGCTATTTCCAAAGGTAGTAGTTTTTAGCTTCGGATTTGCACAACTGCTAAAACAAAAAGATGTATCAGTCCAAATAAATATACTTAGGTATATGGAACTTTGAAAAAAAAAAAAACGTTTGTACTACCTGATTTTATTTAAACGATGACACTTCTAGAGTCTAGATGATACGAACAATATTGCTAATGTTGGCTGTGAATGGACTCAATAAATGTTTAAAATAAAAATATAATGAACAATACAAAACAGTTTCGTGTCATTATTTTACACAAATGTTTTGATTACTCTGTAGTCCAAAATTTTCGAAAAATTCTTATATTAAATTACTCTGTTAAAAAAAAATGGCAAAATTTATAAAACTATGCATTGAATTTGATACCAATATTAAAATAAAAATAGATGGTTTTACAGCAGAAAACTTCTTCTTCTTCTTCTTCCTGCCCTAGTCCCGTTTTATTTGGGGTCGGCGCAACACGTTTTCTTCTTCCATTCTGTCCTGTCACCCGTCAAACTTTCACTAACTACCTTTTCTTTCATATCACTTTACAGCAGAAAACAATGCTTGGAAAAAGGCAATAGATGGAATTTACAACTAAAATAACAAAACAATAGAAATTCAAACATAAAAATAAATATCTTGTATTAATGTCATCGTGAATAGTCACATCAGATACCCGCTACCCTCATTATATCATCGGTCCACCTTGTAGGAGGTCTTCCAATGCTGCGTCTTCCGGTACGTGGCCGCCACTCCAGAACCATTCACAGACGCATAGAACTGATCATTTTGGCGACACTTGGGGGAGGCCTATGTCCAACAGTGGACGGTCCTTCGGTTGAAATAGTGTGATATCATCTCACTATTTTAGCCGAAGAGATGATGAGATAATCGCAATATACTTAATGAAAGATTGATTGTAATAAATTATTAGTTATTTTGATTATTATTAATTATTTTTTTATAAATATATTAATTTAAAGAAAGAGAAATCGTTTTGTACCGACCCTACGTAACATGAGACAAGGACAAACAGATTTAACAATTTTTTAAATCTTTAATATTCAAGTGTCGGACACAACAAATAAATCAGAAATCCCCGAATAATCAGTGGGACAAACATTGTCATATTATTTGATTACAATACAATGCAAATAGAACATAATGCTAAATGTAGCACAATATGGAACCGGGCATACATTTTAGTACATGTATTTCTATTATGGTCGACGACTTTGACACTAAAGAACAAATGACAGAATGCCACAATTTACAGCAAGGTTAAGACATGGATCTGTAGCGACATCTATACCTTCACATTGTAACTAAATTACGAAATCCTGTATCGCGCAATCAGATTTCTTCGCGCGATTTGAATGTATACGACCGCCCGAAATCATCTATCGAGCATTTACCCGGATCTGACATAAAACCTGTCTGGTCAGAAGATCCTCCTTTTCAACGGAGGTTTGCGGGACTTTTTACTTTGTTCTGCATACCTCTAAAGCTCCTATCTCCACCATAAAAGAAGCGACTGGCTATATACTCGTACTATTTCCTCGCTAAAGAAAAATATCAAAGATTGCCAGTAAAGCGATACGTATACTTATTATTTGATCGCTGATTGGCTACACTGCTATTATATTATATTATTAGCTTTGGTTTTGTCCATGTTCATTTTAAGTCCCACTCTTTCGGAAGCTCTACTTAGGTCACCGAGCATTGTACTGAGTTCTGTGAGTATGTCGTCGGCAAACCGAAGGTACTCGCCGTTGACATTAATGCCTGGTCCTCTCCATTCCAGAACCTTGAAGATATCCTCCATTGCGGCCGTGAACAGCTTCGGAGAAATCACAATCACACCTCGCTGCAAGAGGACAGGTTTCGATGTCTGATCTTGAAGTCGGACTGACGTTTTTGTACAAACACTTCAGCACTTCGATGTACCGATAGTCAATCTGGCACCGTTGGAGAGACTGCAGTACAGCCCACATCTCGATCGTATCAAAGGCTTTCTCGTAGTCCACAAAAGCTAAGCAGAGAGGCTGATTATACTTTTCAGTCTTGTGTATAATCTGCCGCAGCGTATGTATGTGGTCCAAGGTACTAAAGTCTTTTCGGAATCCGGCTTTTTCGGGAGGCTGGAAGTCGCGGCACGTACCGGAAGACGCAATGTTGGAAGGCCTCTAACAAGGTGAACCAATGACCAGGTCAAGGTCGCGGGAATCCGATGGATGCGTGACGCACAGGACCGGTCGTTGTGGCAACGCTTGGGGAGGCCTATGTCCAACAGTGGACGTCTTTCGGCTGATATGATGATGATGATGATATTATTAGCTAGCCTATATTGTCCCACTGCTGGGCAAAGGCTTCCCTCCATTTCTTTCAATGATCACGGTTACTTGCTTTCTCCTTCTAATTGTTAAGGAAGCCATCCAGGTCGACCCGCCATCTCTTTCGTGTTCTGCCGCGGCCACGTGTCGCTGTGTCCGGGCACCAATCTTGCGCTTTACGGGCCTACAGCTCGTTAGACATGCGGCAGCCAATACGCAATAATGAATAAACATAAAATGTTCGCGGTAATTCGGCAAATGCATCGATTGTGATTCTACACGATTAATGCAGTCCGATGGATTGTTTGTGAGCAAAATAGTTCGTGCATACTAAATCAGGGTATTGTTGACATTTCCGCTGTTTTGATTGTTTTCACGTATACCATTTTGATACAGTACGTGGAAACTAAGTCTGACTTCCTTTGTTTAGTTTATTTTGCTTCGTATATCGAAATTCCGAAATAAGGAGCGCAGTGTTACAGATAATTTGGGCTGCGAAATTAATCAAAAGAGTTATCGAGTTATTTTTTTAATTTGTTCGTTCATTACAAAGTTCTACAATTCGATTTGGGTAACGCATTTTTTAATCATTGTAAAAAGACCATTATCATAATCAGCCTTTTAATGTTCCCACTGCTAGGACTTAAGCGTCCTCTCTTGGAGAAGCAATGGGCCGTAATCCACCACGCGAGCCCAGTGCGGGTTGGTGAATGTCACATGTCTTAGAATTTTTGGTTCTAGAACATGCCGGTTTCCTCACGATGTTTTCCATCTCCGTTTTGAGAGCAGTGGTGATGAAATGAATTACACAAAAGTAATGCGCCTGGCTGGGTTTGAACCCACGACCTAAAACTCGTAAATCAGGGCCGTTGCCACTCGGCCACCACTGCACTAAAAAGACCATTAATATTTGGTAATATATAAGTATCTTTTAAAGAAACAAGGTAAGTTTTACATCGAAGACTGTTTACACCCAAGGGACTGCTAAACATTGGCCTGTTGCCAAAGGCTTGTTTTGATGAATAACAGAGACAACAAGACGTCATGCTGAATCGGAACTACTTCTCGCGATTGTTCAACCACTGACCGGAGATTGTTACGACAAAGTATTCACGCTGAAAAGGAAAATCTTCTGAATATTGAGAGATAAAAAACTGGTGCAAGTCGGACTTTTGTAATATTATATTTGATATAGTTACCGTTGTCCTGGAATCTAAAGGGCAACTGAAGGAACACGGGTATTTTCAGTGAGCGAGTTTTTTTTTATGGTGGGAAAATCATCTAATCACAACCCCCCCTCTTAAGCGGAGCGGGAGATAGTGTCAGACTCTTACTGACTAAAAACCCACCCCATTCATTCGTGCCTTCATACCGGGGCTGAGCTACTCTTTCAAAACAAACCCTGGCCCCAGTAGGCTTCGACCCAGCTGGGCCCCTGCTGTTGCTGACATCAGTGAGCAAGTTTGAAATTCACTCATGTTCAACTCAGAAAGGGGGCAGTTGTTTGATGATTTCCCCTTTTAAAGAAAAGATAATGACGGTCAAAGTGTATAGGATAGACTTAAGGTAGAATTACACTGCGCACACATGCATACACGCCGATCTGGGCTCATCGGTCTCCTTACATTTTATACGGAAACTAGACTTGTAGAGCTACACTTGATACACGCCACGCGACGTCGTTCTACGTACAAATCAGGCGTGTTACACGAGTGCGTCGGTCCAATGTAGTTCTAGCTTTAACATTGACTTGATTGTTCTCGTAATTCTATTGTTAATCCATTGATCGTCAGCACAGTCGTCAGTTTGAACACAAAATAGATAGATACAGAATTTTATACCTACGCTCGGTGGACGCACAATAATGAGCGTTTGAGCCGAAACTGTTCGACGAGTGAGATGAGACGCGACCGAGTTCTTCTGTACCTATTTTGTGGTTTGAATGTGTGGATTTTTAACAATCGGTTTCTTTGATAGCTAATTTCTTTTTGTCTATACTCTATTCGCGTTAAGAATAGACATTTAAAGAAACTTTTCTTACTGTTTGTTCAACCGATTTTAACTTCTATTTCGTAGGCTTAAGGATGGCAGTAAAAACAAAAAGCAACACATTAGCCATTTGACCCATTGATCCCCTGGACACGTGGCCTGAGTGAACATTAAAAAGCTAATATGCTATGTTAAGTTAGAAGCCAAGGTTTAGGGTTAGTATATTTACCTTATTTGACATAAATAAAATAGCTATGATAAATACGATAATAAATTGAATATGGAGACTTAAATTGGAGAAATTGATGAGTAGCATCAATAATCAAAATAAAAACACAAGAAATAATTAAAAAAAAAACTCATTCATTATATTTGCTTTATGATTACACATTATACAAATGTATTCAAACAAAATTACCGATTTTTCACACAAACAATAACACTACACAGAGGTCTTGCAGGCAGTAAGTAATCTTCAAAGCAACGCCATAATTTGTTTCTTCAAGAATGTCGAGTCGATAACTCAAAGATTATAAAAAGGTCACCTTTACCGGAGTGCAAAATTCCATTTACATAAAGAGATAGAGAAAAATGAGGATATTTCCTCGAAGATTTCACACCATTTGTGTATTCGGATGAAGTAACAAGAAGATTTGGGAATTTTATTATGAACCACAAACCAAAGAGCCTAAAGAAGCAGTTCAGCGACTTCATCATCACTGCCAGAAATGGCATTGTCAAAGGACCAGTGTGTCAATGAATTCTACTACTACTAAACTGAACGTCGATTAGTATTTCAAACCTACTGCTGCTGCTTACAAACTTACGGTGTTTGATTTTCAGTTCTCTTATGAAACTCAACGGTATCATACGGTAGCATACATTTGAGGGGTTCAAAGAGTATCCGTGGAGATATCCATTTTGAACCATGTAATAGTCGGACACTCTTGTCAGAGTGGTCGTGGCTGTCGATGATGGACAGGAATACGGTGTGCCGCCGTCGTTTGCTTCCAAGGCTGCGACATGTCGAACGATATCTCTCTATTTCTGGCGGTTGATGGATTACGCGCACACTACGCAGCTTCTGGCGTTTTATAAATGCCCATGAGCAATAAAATGTTTTGAATGTTTGACTCATAGAAACTCACGGCCCGTGAGAAAATGATTATGACCGATACTTGTCATACATGTCATGGTGTCTGTTACCTTTGCCGGTACGGCGATTCCATGCCCTATGGAAAATACAACAATCATCATCATCATCAGCCTTTTTAATGTTCCCACTGCTGGGACTCAGGCCTCTTCCCTAGGAGAGGGAATGGGCCGTAATTCACCACGCGGGCCCAGTGCGGTTTGGTGAATGTCACATGTCTTCAAATTTTTGGTTCTAGGACATGCCGGTTTCCTCACGATGTTTTCCTTCACCGTTTTGAGAGCAGTGGTAATGAAATAAATTACGCAAAGTAATGCGCTTGGCAGGGTTTGAACCCGCGACCTACAACTCATAAGTCGGAGCCATTACTACTCGGCCACCACTACTCACAGAATAAAAAACCGGCCAAGAGCGTGTCGGGCCACGCTCAGTGTAGGGTTCCGTAGTTTCGCCTCCGTCACAACAAGTGTACCCACTTATGAGTTTAAAAAAATGCTTGCATAAACGATTATACTACAAACTTAGTCCAGAAATTATTTTGTACAACCTTTTCGTCTTTTTGTACAAAACTGTTCTTTCCATCAAGTTCAAAATAATTTTCCTAGAAAGTCCTTATAAAGTTCTACTTTTCAGATTTTTTTCATATTTTCTAAACTTATGGTTCAAAAGTTAGAGGGGGACACACATTGTTTTTTTACTTTTGGAGCGATTATTTCCGAAATTATTGACATTATCAAAAAATGATTTTAGTAAACCCCTATTCATTTTTAAATACCTATCCAACAATATATCACACGTTAGGGTTGAAATTAAAAAAAAAAATCTTTTCCCACTTTACATATAGGGGGGCTACCCTAATAAAACATTTTTTTCCAATTTTTATTTTACCACTTTGTCGGCGTGATTGATATACATATTGGTAACAAATTTCAGCTTTCTAGTGCTAACGGTCACAGAGATTAAGCGAGGACGGACAGACGGACAGACAGACAGACGGACGGACAGACAGACGGACAGACAGACATGGCGAAACTATAAGGGTTCCTAGTTGACTACGGAACCCTAAAAATAAAAAATGAAAATACTTAGTTTACAAAAAACGTCGGAAGATGTTTACTTTAATTTCCATAAAAAGCTAAAATGAATGATGGTATACGAAGGATTTTAAAATGTCACATTCATGAAAATACATTACGAGTCCCTTAATTTTAATGGTAGCTGATATTTTTTCATTAACTCTGTCATTTGCCGCCGCTGGAAATAATATTAATGTGTTTCGAGTTTCCAATGCAATTATTTATTACTTTTATAAACTTCTCGAGCAAAATTGCTTGACTTGATTGAGTTTGTTTTAATTTTTTAACGGCAAAAGAATTATTTTAATAAAGAAAGTACCGTAATTATTGTAACTTTGCCCTTGATTACTTTGCCTTTGGTTTTGTTATTTTTAATTATGCACAACAATAGAGGTTCTTTAACAAAGCTTCAGAGCACTTCAAAGAAGCTGACGTGACGCGTGTCAGTCTATGCACCCTCATTACCACAATGTCGGTTAAACAAAGCCTTTTAGGTATAGTAATAATTAATTAATTTTAACAAATAATAAGCACAAATAAATAATGATCTTAAGAGGTTGCACAAAAGTATACTTATACTTTGTTATCATCATTTCGACCGCAATAAGTGCACAGCTGAACAAAAGTCTACCACAAAACTACGCATCGTCATTTCGACCGATCATAAACCGACCGGTCAGCTAAATATAAAATGAGTAGCTAAATTCTTACGTATAGACTGTGGGGTAGTTCGACAGACTCACCACGGCCCTGGAAAGCAAAGGGCAACTGAATGAACAGGAACATCATTATGCGCACAGCTAAGGAGTGGAATTCCCTGCCGGAGTCTTTGTTTAGTGATGGCTATAACCTAGGAATCTTTAAGTCAAAAGTGAATAGGTTAATCCAAACAATCAAGCAAGCGTGCTCCATTATCGGCCACATCATCGCTTACCATCAGGTGAGATACGTGGTGAAACCCGAGCCTTTCTATAATAAAAAAAACCAACCAAGTACGAGTCGGACTCGCCCATGAAGGGTTCCGTAGCAGCAAGTAACATAATTTAAAAGTTCTTGTAGTTCGTTGTAACTTTGATCGATGTTTTAATATTTTTATTTTTTTTTAGATTTATGACGTATTAAAAAAAAACTACTAACTAGATCTTGTTCAAGCCAATTTTTGTTGGCAGTTTGCATGGTAGTGTACATCATATATTTTTTTTTACTTTTATCATTCTCTTATTTTAGAAGTTACAGGGGGGGGTCACACACCTTTTACTACTTTGAAAGTGTCTCAAAAAAAAAAAAAAAACTAAAAACTATTCAATTTAGAAAAAAAATATTAGAAACCTCAATATCATTTTTGAAAACCTATCCATAGATACCACACTCGTATAGGTTTGATAAAAAAAATTTGAGTTTCAGTTCTAAGTATGGGGACCCCCAAAATTTATTTCGGAAAAAAGTGGCTGTGACATACGGACGGACAGACAGACAAACAGATATGACGAATCCATAAGGATTCCGTTTTTTGCCATTTGGCTACGGAACCCTAAAAAGGAACACGGATGGTTTTTAATACGTAAGTCTTACTCTCGCTCCACCCAGAGAGAGAAGTTATTTGATATTTTTCACTCAAAAACAAGATTTGATTTCTATAATGTTTCAGTGCAAGTTCTACCTATACTCGTATATACTCATATATTTTCGTCAAAATCACAATAATTCTAGGTAATATTAAAGCAAATAAATAGGATGGAAACTTTGATAACTATGATGTACACAATGAGTTGAATATTTGGTGCTATCCCAGTTGTCGGCATGAACGGACACACAATATTCGTCATATTTGGATGTTCAAATCAAATGTTTGAAAGGAAACCGAAATACTCAACAATATGCGTTGCAGTAATTATGATCACGTTCATGAATGGCCTGTATCGAGCTACGCCATTATTAAATTGGATGTTACGAGTAGCTTGATCTGTTAGTTGGCATTCGGTGTCTGTGATCTGACAGCAAGTCAGGATAGGGTTATCAATGGAGTCTGAGAAATGATAACAGTGTCTAGCTATATGCATCCTATACTTGGCAGCATAATAATAATAATAAATATCTCGACTTAGCACACGAGGTGGTCGATATATGGAGTGTGGACTCGGCTATAATTGTGTCTATTGTCGTGACCGCCAATAGCCTTTATAGCCAAAAGCTACGACGACCATCTGTCGAAGCTGTCGTTGCGCGATTGGATCAAAGGCCTGATACCGAAGGCAGTACTCCTCAATACGGCTCGGATTGTGAGGAGGTTCTTGTCTCTGGAGCACTAATCACCGGTAACTTTGACCTTGTTCCGGATACCGGCGGACAACTATTATTTATATTTTAATTGTTTTTTTATATGGTTTTGTTAAAATATATATATATAAAAATATGATATATATGTTACACGAAATAATAATAATAACTTGATAACATAAGTTAGACGTGGTGAATGAAATGGTCCAAAACTCACTTCGCTTGAGATGCTATTGTCTCTTGGTTCGATATTATGAAGAACTAGCTGCTGCATGCGGTTTCGCCTGCGTGATAGAAGAAAAATATTCTAAGGAAGCTTCAGAAACTTGTTACACGGGTAGACAATATCCTGGTATATCACTGAAGGTATTTTTTATCCCCTGGGTACTATTTTTCCTTGACATAGGTAATCTCCGACACAAACGCCGGCGAAGCCGTTTTTAGAAGCTTGTTTCAAATTCAAATATGAGCAGAAACATAATTCATTCCAGTCAGAATTCCGCTGCTTCATTTATGATGTTTTTTTTTTTTGTGGGTAAAATCATCCAATGACAACCCCCGCTCTTGAGCGGAGCGGGAGTTAGTGTCAGACTCTTACTGACTAAAAAACCCAACCCCTTCCCTCAAGCCTTCATACCGGGGCTCGAGTTCCCTTTCGGATAACCCTGGTCCCAGTAGGCTTCGACCCGGCTGGGCCCCTTCTATTGCTGACAACTCCTTGAGGCACGCGGGAACAGTGCGCGCCGTCGACGACTTGGACTTGGTCCGGACAGCGAGCTACCCATTGCTCACTGTCCGCAAGCCCGCGCCTACGTTGGCTGGAAATCGGGATCGGAATCCCGGCGGCAGCGAGAGCGCCGTTGCCTGATGCGGTCGGCCTCCTCCTTAGCGAGCATTACTGCTTCGCAGAAGTCGGCGACCGCCTGCCACTTCTCCTCGCTCCTGACCATGGCCTCAACCAAGGCCCGGCGCGAGAGGTCTCCGCTGCCGATCGCCCCCACGAGGGCACGGCGATGCTCCGCCCAAGCAGGGCGCACCTCGACTGTGTGCTCCACCGTGTCCTCCGGGAGTTCCGCACAGTGGTGACATTCATTTATGATGTCGTTATTTACGAAAATCATCATCATCATCAGTTCTGCCGAAAGACTTCCACTGTTGGACATAAGCTTCCCAGAAGTGCCACCACAACGAACGTATGCCTCTCGCATCCATCAGATTCCCGCGACCAGCGGGATTACCATGACGTTCAAAGTAAGATTGTTTTAATCTTGTTTCAGTGTGGGTAAGAGATGGCGCTAGACAATCTGTATAGCTCTGTCTCTTACCCACACTGGAATGAGATTAAAACAATCTTACTTAAAACGTCATGGTCTAGGTCCAAGTCATCGGTCGGTTTACGAAAATAATGAAATATTCTACGAGTTTTAATCATAGTTACAGTACATTACTATAAAGTGTAAATTTATTTTTAAAGCATTTCCTAGACTTGAAATTAATTTTCGGGCAACGAGCCGCCACCTAGAACAGTGCCAAGTGCGATTGTTTATCTAAAGTGCCTCGCCTTTTTGGGAGCCAACGTTTCACGTACCTAGTTATTCTTCATATCTAGCTGCATTAAGATAAAAGATAAGGTACTTTAACTTTAGCCCAACTTTTTCCTAACTACGTTTGGAGTCGATTTCCAGTCTAACTGGAGGCAACTGAATACCTGTATTTCATACTTTATATTGGTATGATTATAGCTCTTGTCACTCAGGAATAAAGCAGCTTTCTATCGGTGTAAACAATTTAGCAATCAGACCAGGACACTGGTGTCAGATTTTCTTTTGACTACTTGTCTTGTATCGGTACGGGGGAACTCGGTATATTAAGATGGCCACCCATCCACAGGTCGACCTCGAAAAGCGTTGCTTAACCTTGGAGATTAACCCTTGCGTCTGTTATTTTCACATTTCAATTTAGCCATCTTCTTTTTCTCTAATTCTTTATTGTACACTATAACAACTTATTAAATAAGTGGATTAAAACGTTCATGTTCATAGGCGAGCTTAACTCAAAGTTGTGTTTCTTCCAGCAAATGTTATTCATCCAGATTTACACATTAATTTTTTCTAACAGATTATAATACTGTAAGGCGACAGAACTGACAAAAACCTTCAGTGTATTCGTCATTTTGCCCTTCCACTATCATTAAACTTCTTCATATCATTCCTCTTGCTTTCTATTAATTTTGAATCTAATAAGTCTGTGTACTAAATCACATAACTAATACACACTAGAAATCAAATAAGTTTATTTGTGCTCACAGGCACAGTCAATGAGTGAATTTAGTAAAAATGAAAATCTTGCTTTACAAGACACTCGTCTTCGATTAAAAGCCTACTGTAAAACACATAAAACACAAATAGAATCCCTTGTCCCAGTTTCAGAACATTTGTAACCGAATTTATAGCACAAAAAGGAGCATGACGCCACAGTAGTGCAACTCGGGCCAAAAGGTCAACACAACTGCCAAGTCACAGAAGTGACTAATAGATCGAGTTTTGACACTTAACACAAGGGGCGAGCCTAGAATACACTTCTATTACTTGTATACTGGCTTGTCATGTGCTGTGTCATTTAGAACGCTCAAAGAAATTCGATGGTCAGCGTTTAAATAGACGCGCCTGGCATATTTAAACTTTTTTTCACTTGACTGCTTTAAATAAGACTGGAGTTTAACTTTCTTTGAAAATTTTGAAGCATCATCATCATCATTTCCCCTGCTAGACACAGGCCTCTCGCAAGAGTCGCCATAACGAACCGTCCTGTGCGTCACCCGACATAGTGGATGGATTCACGCGACCCTCACCCTGTCATCAGTCCACCTTGAGGGAGGCCTTTGAAGCCGTTAAAAATTTTGAGTATGAATATGAAGAAGACATTTTATGAAAGAAAAATGATATACTAGTTTTGTTACTATTTTGGCGAACAATATAGTTTAATCTTCTATTCTATAGCTCCGACTCCAGAGAGAGAAAAAAATGAAATAAGGGTTGAAGGATGTCGTTAAATTGATGACTTTGCAAGGTCGAAGTATTTAGAAACATCAATATTCTCAGCAAGCTCTTTCACTGATTAAACCTTGTGTGATTAAAAGCTAAAAGTATTTTGGCAAACTACGTCGGCTATGCTGTATTTACGAGTAATTTTCAAGAACTCAAGGATTATTACAGTAATAATGAGCCTTTTCTTTATTTATTATTATTATTATTTATTTATTTAAAATTTTTGTAAATAACACCATTACAGCTAACGCCAATGCGATGTTATTACCAGCTATACATATATATTAAAAAAAATAACCAAATAATAATATATTAACTATTAAATTAACAAAAACAACAACAGTTAATTAATATTATATTGCATGTTTATACAACATAACATTAATCAACTCAAAACGTTTATATTTTCTATGCACTTTAGTGCTGCTTCAGTGAACCTCGGCAGGCTGCAGTGAAATAGATCCACGTCAGTAGCAATAATGTTCAGCATCCTTATGGCTCGCGAAAGTGGGGCAAACTTGTTCAGGTTAGTCCTAGAAGAAGGCTCCAGCAGCGTGGGCGTGGGGCGGCGCGCACCCCCGCAGCCGGGAGGCGCGCGCAGCCCCAGCTCCGCCAGCAGCCCGGGGAGGTGCAGCCAGCCGCGCAGCACCCGGAACACGAAACTACACAAAGCGACGTCCCTACGCACCGCCAGTCTACTATAACCTACCATCCCTATCACAAAAAGACTTGGGTACATAAGCGGGAAAAAGGGATAGACGCCATACTGCCGCCAATACAAAAACCTAGTAAATTTATTTTGTATTCTTTCCACCATGAGACTATATTTAGCCTCATGGGGGTTCCAAATGGCAGCATTCGTTTCTAGATGGCTCCGGACTAGCGCATTATAAATGAGTTTAACTACGGCTGTATTTTTGAAGTCCTTGCACTGCCTTAGGATAAACCCAAGATTTCGGAAGGACTTGCCGCATATTTCTACAATGTGCTTACGAAACGTCAATTCCGGAACCATCTCCACCCCCAGGTCCCGCAGATGCATGACGCGTGGCATGACCGCGGCTTCCATCTCATACTGATACTCCAGAGGTTCCCGCGCGCGAGTGTAGCTCATTATACAGCATTTGGAAACATTAAAACCTAACTTATTATCTACACTCCATTGCGCAACCCTATCGACGTCTCGCTGAAGTCGCTCACAATCCGAAGCATCTGCCACCGCCAAATACAACTTGAGGTCGTCCGCGAATAACAAACACCTCGCATCCTGCACGACTTCAGAGAGATCATTGACCATCAGTATGAATTCCAAGGGTCCGAGATTCGTACCCTGACTCACACCTGAAAACGTGAAATAAGGCTGGGAAACGTATTCACCATATTCAACGTACTGCTGGCGGTCGCTAAGGTAGTTCGCAAAGAATTTCAAAAGATGTGGCGTGAATCCTAATACTGCAAACTTAGCCAATAGCACATCATTGTCTACAGTGTCGAACGCCTTCCGGAAGTCAAAGTACGCAGCGTCCACTTGCCCACCAGCGTCCACAACTGGTGCCAGGTACGTCATAAATGACAACAAGTTACTCCCCGTACTTCGACCAGTCCGGAAACCGTGTTGAGCATCGGTCAGGCTAGAAGCAACTTGACTTGAAATACAATTGTGCAACACCGATTCAAATACCTTAGCAAACGCCGACAGCACCGCCACCGGTCGGTATCCGCTAACATCAGATCCCGAACCTCCCTTTGGGACCGGAACCACTCTAGTAACTTTCCACTGGTTGGGGTACTGACCTATCCTTAAATACAAATTTAAAATATGCAGTAAAGGATCTTCAAACACCGCGCTACAATCCTTTACAATATAATCCTTTAGTTTATGTTTATATAGTGTCATTAGCGGTTTCAAATCTTCTTCTTTGTCCCTGCTCCTATTATCTGGGGTCGGGTGTCTTCGCAATTCTACGCCAGGAAGATGTGTCCTGGGTTGACGATTGGGCTTCCTTGAGATCCCTTTCGATGTTAGACCACCGATTAAAGTGTTGGCGGCCCCTTTTTTTCGGGCAAATTTATGGCTATTTCTATCACATGGTCTTCGCTACGTCTTATTACATGGCCTTCTAACCTGGAGTTCTGTCATTATATCTGTGACCCCAAAACTGCCTCGCATATACTCGTAGCACACACTGTCTATTCTGGTCAAATTATTTAACTAAAATCTGTGTTATTTGTTTGTGTTGTGTCTGGCAGCCATCTGACGGGATGTTTACGTTAAATACTAAATAAATTACCTACTGTCAGTTTAGTTAATGAACATTTATTTTAAGTCTTTTCGTGGTGTAATACATAAATCAGATTAATTTTAGTATTGTATTGATAGCCGTCGTTATCTGTATTGTTTAAATTAACATGTTTACAGTCTGTATTACAAGATTACACATAATATTTATTATCATCTAAAAGTTTACAGCCTATACATTTTTAAAAATTCTAAAAATACTAGCTGCTGCAAGCGGCTTCGCCCGCCCGAAAGTATAAAATTGTCCCGAGGTAACAAACTCTGGGATAAAAAGTTTTTGACTGGCCTGTTGGTTTAGTGGTTAGTGGCTCTAACTGCTAAACTGGAGGTCGTGGGTTCGATTCCCACCCATAACAAATGTTTGTGCGATGAGCATGATCATTTGTTCTGTGTCTGGTTGTAATTTATCTATAATATGTATGTATTTAGAAATATATAAGTATGTTTATCAGTTGTCTAGTACTCATAACACAAGCTTTGTTTAGCTTGGGACTAGACGGCGTTGTGCGATAGTTGTGGAATATTATTATTATTAAAAAGACCAGTCATGCTATTCCAGGACATGGTCTACCCGTATACCAAATTACATCCAAATTTTTTCAGCAGTTCTATGGTGAAGAAATTACTTCTTGATAATATACCTCAAGGATGTCATAATGTGATGAGAATTACATTCTATACATGGAATACGAAATATAAGGTGTCGTTTTAAAGCTGCAAAATATTTCAGGAGGTAATTATGTTAGTGATTCTCGACCCGAATCAATAATAAAATAAGTAGGTAATTTTTTTTTTTTTATAACCGCGCTTTTTTTCACACACACAAACAAGGAACAATAAAGGTCGTTTTCACACACACTAACTCGCAACGATAGTTTCATAAATAATGTATCATCCAATCATCATCCCGCACGCCACACCCTAGCCACGCCCCCGCGGCCATCGATCAATCGATTTAGTTTAGAGTAATTAAAAAATTAAATAACAAGTATTACTGATTATTGACCAGGTATCGTTTTTTTATATGATTATTTATGAGTTTTACTACAACCTCCTGAAATATTGTGCAGTTTTAAAACGACACCTTGTATAGGAAAAAACCGTTCTAATAGTTTATTATTATTGTCTTTGTAGTAGATATATTTCTGATGTATAAAGAAATATTCTGAAACAGAACCTTGTTCCCAGCCAAAGTTGTCTGCCGTCTTTCAGCTGAAATATTGGTGACAATTAAGTCAAAGTTGAGTTTTCTTCCTGTAAACAGGGTAAGATCCAGTTCAGTGGGTAGTCTGGGTATATCTTTTGATACCTAACCCTAACAACATCTTTCTCACAGATGTGTCACGGATACCATGATTTTCTTTTAGTAGAGTCTTGCAACCTTAATCCCTGAAAGAGCCCGGTTACAGAAACCCAAAGGATTTAAAATCTAGCTGTTATCGCAGTATAGATAGCCCGTCATTGTCCGTCTCGCATCTTGCATGCATCCACAATAGAAATGCGCCTTCAGGTAACTATTGTTGTAAGACAAGCAAGCAAAATTCCGCTATTTTTTTATTCTCTTTAAAGACACAATACCCCAGTTTTTTCCCGGCGTGAACAAAAACCAAGGATGAAAACAATTGTCTGTTTTGAACGAGTTTTCAGGCACTGAATTTCACGGGCTTACTGTCGAAAAATTGTTAGGCGATTGTTGGATTGCTGCAAAATAGTCGTCAATGAACTGTGTCCAGAGTTCTTTTTTTTAACACCTTCAATGCAAGCAATTTGAAATCCTACCTCCTTCCTATTCCGACAGATAGGTATCTATCGGAATAGGTAAAGGGTATACGTAATAGGCAGGGACGATAAATAGGGAGGATGCTTAGGTAAGCATAAGCGTAATCAACCTTGTAATGTTCACACAGCTGGGACTCAGGCCCCTCTAGAAGATGAAATGGGCCGTAATCCACCATGTGGACCCAGTGCAGATTGGTGAACATGTCCTCGAATTTTTGGTTCTAGGATATGCCAGTTTCCTCACGATGTTTTCCATCACCGTTTTAAGAGAAGTGGTAATGAAATAAACACCACAATGTAATGCGCCTCTTTCCGACAGATGTTTAAAATTTATTTGATAAAATTTAGGAAATTATTTGGCATCTGCCCTTCTATTGTCTTCTGCAATTTCAGTAACTAGCTTTTCCTCTTTTCTTTAAAACAGTATTATTATATTTATTCTGCTAAAAAAATTAACTTCCCACACTGCTATACGTGTTGCCATTAAGTCAAATATTACGACTATTTCGACTTTATTACCCAGTTTAATAATTTTAAGTGCCTATTGTGCGAAGCAATTTTAGCAACCGCATAAAAACATACGCTTTCATAAAACGGTTATTACTGAAACAAACATCGTTAAAATCCATAACAACAAAGTTCAAAGTGTAAAATAATTAACACGGTACACAGCTATTGTCTTTTCAATTAAAATCAATGTCTCGAGACCAGATGTTTGTAGATAATAGGTACTCTCAGTTGACTTTAATTCGCGCCGTTTTTTAGGGTTCCGTACCTCAACAGGAAAAAACGGAACCCTTACGGGATTACTTTGTTGTCAGTCTTTGAGTCTGTTAGCCTGTTTGTCTGTCTGTCAAGACCCTTTATCTCGGGATCGCGTTGAGTTGTCGAGTTGAAAACCATATAGGTATGCGGTCTGCGGTCCCTTAAAGCTGTGAAAAAATCTATCTTCTGAATTAACAAAAAAAGAAAAGTCGTTTATGTCGTAAAAAACGTCGTCACTCTCAAAGGAATCAAAATTCATAGGGTTCTTTCCGCTGACTTAGAATCCTGAAATTTGGCATGAAGCAAGATTTCATAACAAAAATATAGGAAAAAATCTGAAAACTGTAAATTTGTAGTTACGTCACAAAACAATTACGATATGGAAAAAATCTTTGAGACTCCAGGAATTGAACTTTTGGGACTTTACATAGGTAAGTTTGTAAAGAACCCTCAGTGCGTAAGTCCGACTCGCACTAGCCACATTTTTTTATGCAGAAGTTGGTTCTTCCTTAGGCTAAGGCTATTTGAACTCAGTGAGGGGTTTTATTTACATTGATTAGAAGTATAATTTGGCGATATTGCTAATGGCTGCGACTAAGTTTTTCACGCCTGAGTTTATTTTTCTCGCTGGCTTCCGACAACAGCTTCGCTTTTGTGAAATTTTGAAATTATTCCAAGAGAACAAAGGCCTGGACTAAAAATTTTCTTTTGTGTCATAGGGCATGGTTTTCACGTGAACCATCGAAGACACTTCCGCCTGACCACCGCTAAGTTCATTTTTGCTTACAATCGAAACGAAAACTTCAAAGGTTTTAGTTTGGCGCCACGACGCAGGATTCAAGCAAAAATTTTCTTTAAGTGACCAGGCAGAAATGACCGCGATGGTATCTAGTTTCATCCGAATCCGTTTAGCTGTTGCCGTAATACGATAAGTGGTATAACAGACACGAGTTACTTTCTCCTTTATAAAAAACCTAGCTGCTGCCTGCGACTTCGCCCGCGTAGTAATACAAAATAATCCCAAGAAAACTCTCTGGATAAAAGTATTCTATGTATCTACAATTCCAGTACAAGGTCGATCTGTCAATCAAGATTCATCGAAATCCGTTCAGCTGTTTGATCGTAATAAAGTAATAATAACACACAAACTTGGGGCCGAAAGGTTCTGGAATGGCGACCACGTACCGGAAGACGTAGCGTTAGAAGACCTCCTACAAGGTAGACCGATGATCTGTTAAGGGTTGCGGGAATCCGATGGATGCGAGACGCGCAGGACCGCTCATTGTGGCGACACTTGGGGGAGGCCTTGTCCAACAGTGGACGTCTTTCAGCTGAAATGATGATGATGATGAACACACAAACTTTCGGCTTTATAATATTAGTGTAATAGGATAAGCGTAGAAATATTGTTTTTGACCACAATACAGTACAGCTTTGCTAACCAAACATCGAGGTCTTCGTTGAAAGGTGAGTTGTGCTGTGAAAAAATATAGCGTTAATCTCTGCTATGAACTCACGGTACACAGAATCTCAGTAATTAACCTATCAACCATCAAAATCCTCGACGCCACCACGTCTAATACACGTCCCATTTTCGGCTGGGAATTTCAGACCGAACACGCATATACTGTTAAATGGAACGACATTAGTGCGATGAGTCAATTGCGTTAGCTCTTAGAGCGGCAAGAATCTGACGGCAGCATGCGGCTTTTGGCGAACGACTACGAACGGCTGAATGAACGAGACACATATAGATAAAGCTAAGGTATCATAGCTGTTTGAGGAACTATTTTAAGAATTTTGAACTTGAAGTTAAAATAAAAAACTGTACCTACATTTTAACGTGTTTCTGTTTAACTCTATTATTGATAAGCTCGCGAATGATCACTTGATAGGTTGCTTCTAGGCAAGTGTGCACATCATCACATATGTAACTCAATAACTGAATAAAAACAGTGTATTCTGGCGTTATCACTCTTTTTTCGCGTTGCCCGATCCTGTTTCTTAAACATTGCGTTGGGTGAACAAACAAGCATTTAAACCAGCACGATGAGAGGGCTCAGAAAAGACCCTCTTAAGCAATGTCTGTTGAGGTCAGTCCGTAGGTTCGTGTCCATTCTTAAGTACATACAGAAACTTCTATCTGCCTAGGATAGTCAGAAGAAAGAGAATCAGACTTCAATCTCGTATTTCAAAGTTAATACGTTGTGGAGTTCAGACAGGCAATAGCTTCATGAAAAATATTGGCTTACAAGTCGGCTTTCAGTCCAGGGGCCTTACCACCTAAACAGTTCAGTTTAGGTCATAAAATGGATCGCGTTAAGAGCTCGTGGTAAGGACTGAAGACGAAACCGGCTAGACAGATTGATTGAAGAAATACAATATTTGTAAAAGAGACAGGTACAATAAGCACATTTTTATGATACACAAAAGTTCTTACTAAACTTCAAATTGACGTGGATTTTTCTAACGCTCGCAGCTCGTTAGGAAACTCGAAGAAATGTTTTGGAAAAAGAAGATACAAATTGTGTCAAAGTTTTTTTTTGTTATGGAATTACGTTTCAGCAAAATACCTATTTGAAGTTAACAAAGACACCTCATTAAAACTTCCATTGATATTTTACGGGAATAATCGCAGTATTTATAATGTCTTTGTAAATATTTTTCGATTACTTGGAAAGCCAAATCGCTTGACGCCAATTGGTGTAATCTTCGAGGTTCAATTGAACCCAGACTAGGTTTAGAACCCAGAACCATCATCATCTTCAGCCTTTTTAATGTTCCCACTGCTGGGACTCAGACCTCGTCTCTAGGAGAGAAACCCAGAACCATAGTCTGCATAAAAAAAACCATAATTGGTGTCATGAAATCGTAAGACGGGGTTGTAGTAAACCATAAATGAGATGGCGAGACGACTCAGATGTTTTCTGACACCAAAGTACAGTAAACTTAATGGCTCAGGCATTTTCTACAAATCAACTTTTTTGCCCTGACGGACGGAGGCTGGTCTTTGCCCAGCAATGGGGAAAGTACTAACTAGAAATAATTAAGTACACTACAATAAATTAATAATATGTAACAATATAATCATAAAGCCTATTAAACAGACATAAGACAGATAATTTTAAACACCCGCATTGCTAAACTAAATACTTCAACATACACCTACAAACTCCTCAAGTTCATACAGATGATACCGTCTGTTTGGGCGTCTACTTGGATTTTTGGAAAATAAAAACACGAGACATTTTTTCGACTTTAAACGTAAATTCCAAGGTCAGCAGATCGAATGAAAAGAGTGACCACCGAGCAAGGGCATTTATTGCAGTGCTCATGGAATTTGAAAGTTAAAAAATGGTAAAAATAAATAAATTAAATATATTTATAGAACAGAAAAGATTTGTAATATAGAATATGGTCACTATAAGATATTGCAGAAGGTCCTGTAAGTAGGGACTGAATAAATTAACCGACTTGTATTAATAAATAACTTTTTACGGTGGAAGAACTGAGTTGCGAGACTTTTTTTTAAAGTTATGTTTTCGATGGGATTCTTCTTTTTCTTCTTCCGCTTCGCCTTTATCCCGTTACGCGGGGTCAGCTTTCCCAATCATGCAACGTCATATAATTATGTCTATCTCGGACGTCTGGTTCATGTAGTCCCAACATTTTCATGCCCTAGACATTTGACAGCCAGGTTGTTTGGACCTTTTCCCCCTATTTCTTTTTTTTTATTATTGATAGGCTTGTGTTGGACCACTATGTCACCTGATGGAAAGCGATGATGTGGCCGACGGTGGAGCACGCTAAGCTAGAAGCAACCTATTCACTCTTGACTTAAAGAGTTAGTTATAGTTATCAGGCAACGCAAACATCTCTTGAAGTAAAAAAAAAACAATTCTCTTAGACTAATATTAGGTATCAATTTGGTATCTATCCACCCTTAATGTGGTTTCGGAAAATAGAAGCAAGATTGTATTCCTGTTTGATAATGTATCTCCGGCTAAACTAATCCGTGCTGGAATAACATTATTAGATGCTTGATATCGATTTCACATTACAGGGTTCGGTGGTAAACATAGCGATAGTTTAGTATTGTTATTGAGAATGTTTGACATTTTATTTGTATTGTATCATTTATGTATATGTATCATTATATTATATGTATGGTTCGATTTCAGCACTTAATTTACAGCATTTATTTATTTAGTAGTTTCGAGTCTAGGTGTCTTGTTTAAATGAGTTTACATGTTTGTAAACACACTCACGAGTAATTTCTAGTGAGGCAGCGTTATTTCTAAAGCGCTAGTATCTAATTGTTCTTCAATTTATTCCAGTTTTCTACTACAAAATATACCTTCATTCCACCAAAACAAAACTTATTGTACATTCAAATATTCTAAATGTTTAAAAAAAATAACCACTACTGGGATGGCCCCAGTCCCTTAATAACTAATTGTAAAACGTGCATTAATATTTGCTGTACAGTTAGTACTTTTAGTGAAGAATAAGAATTTTTAAGCACAGTAAAAATTACCTTTTTAAAATACGATTTTTAAATAAATATTTTTAGAAAGTAAAGGTCAGAACAGTTGCCAAGGTTAAAAAGCAGATCGATACCTACATAGGATATTGACCAAGAGAAGTAATCTAATCAACCATTATGCCTGTCTGACCTTCACAATCTAGTAATGGAGTAATACGATACTCTTTGGCGAGAGAGTTTTTGGCTTCTGACTATCCATAGAAACTGTCAAAGATGTTCAAAAGACAGTCACGAGGAACGTCTTAATGTGTTTTCCGACGCAAGAAAGAGGACTCGGCATGCTATGGATGATCATCCATCCACGGACTGACCTCGTCAAGCGTAGCTTAATCTCCAAGTTCGACCCGTAAAGCTTTTATTACAAAGTGTGCCCGCACATGGGCCACAAAAAGAAGCCGCTACAAAAAAAAGCTAGAAGAAGCCACAAAAAATGCTGAAGCGCGCCACAAAAAAAGGCCGCCTCAAATAGAAGCTTGAAGCGGCTTTTTTTTTGTGGCCCGTGTGCGGGGACGCTAAGGCTTATGACCTCCTCAAAAAGGGTAATCTATTAAATGTATAAAAGTTCCAAAGATCATTAGCATGATTGTTTGATGACATGCTTCAAAATATGCTGATAAATTTAATATCAAAGAAGAACCTCAAGGTTATGAGCTCTGTATGAAAAGTCGAATCAAATAAATCATTCAAAACACGCGATCTACATAAATCTATCCATCAAAAATTAATTCACTTTGCAATGTAAACTTTAGAAAAGCAATTCTTCTTTTCTGACTTCGAACACACATTATGTTTTTCAATGTATAGATTGATGGATATTTTGTTTATCCTTGATCCATACTAATATTACCATAGAATAAGTAAGAGTACAAGTAGTATTACTCTTGAATCATGAGTGCGCTCACAGACATACACAAGATACAATTGGCGAAACAGATCTTGAACGCGGCTTCAAGTTGCGCAGAAGTCGAATATTCGGTTTCTTTAGTGGTGCGAAGTGAGACGCGGGGGCGGGGAGTGTCAGTGATTGGCTCGCCGCGCCATCGCGTCATAGACGTCACTCATGATTCGTTCCCTGCGCTTGCAGCATGTATCTAACAACGACGACGATTGGCTCGCCAATGTATGAAATGCGCAAAGCGATCCCCACTCTGACACCGAGCGCTCAAGATCCGTGACGGTAATTGTACCTAGAATCGGAACTACTATACCTACAACGTTGATTTTTGTATATATGCAAAACCCGTAACACGTGTCTAAGTACTTTTATGTAAAGAATCTGTGTACGAAGTTTTACGATAAAAAATACGATGAAAAATCACGAAGTTATATGCTTATTAGGTTACCTGGTTGTCCGCACAAATGCATGATCACCGGGCCACCCGGGCGATTGAAGTGTTGTTTTACTCCCGCATCGCGCTGTGCGCTAGTGTCTAATATCCGCTATAACCTGCCGTGACCTGTGTTCTCTCTCTGTGTCGATGGTGCCCAACTTGTGACGTTTTAAATATTTTTGGAAAATATAACATGGTGCAAAAACTATAAGAATCCTTTCAATTACTGATTCTGAACAAATTATATTCAGGCTTCGCATATATTAAAAATAATGTTGTGTAGGCCATATAAATATTTGTTTCATGCGGTCCGGTCGGTATGCCCTCACGGCAGGCAGCGCAGCAGCCTGGTTTTTGTGCTTCATGGCAGCAGTCAATCACTCAACCACTGAGCCAAGCCAACCATGCCGTCAAATATTGCCATATAGTCATAGTCGGCCTTATAATGTTCCCACTGTTGGGACTCAGGCCTCCTCTCTAGGAGACGGAATGGGCCGTAATCCACCACGCGGGCCCAGTACGGGTTGGTGGATGTCACATGTCTTCGAATTTTTTAGTTCTAGGACATGCTGGTTTCCTCACGATGTTTTCCTTCACCGTTTTGAGAGCAGTGGTGATGAAATAAATGACATACAGTAAAGCGCCTGGCTGGGTTTGAACCCGCGACCTACAACTTGTAAGTCGGGGCCGTTACCACTCGGCCCCCACTCCTCTCGTATTACCTATAATATTTTTTATTATTATTTTTTATTATTGATAGGCTCACGTTTCACCACCATCTCACCTGATGGTAAGCGATGATGCATAAATATTGCACTAATCACACTAATATTATAAGTTTGGGAGTAGGTATGTATGTTACTTCATCACACTCGAACCGGCCTTGGCCGACCGGATTTGGATAAAAGAACACAGGAAGACCATATATCCTGGAATATCACAGGATATTTTTGATGTGATAAATTTCGACCTTCATGCGGTTGAAGCTGTTGGCATAAGCTAGTTTTATTTTGTGTTAGTTCACTGCTGCTCTTTCAGTCTTCGGGGACTAAAGGGTTACACACATATGTATTGGAATGATATTTGATATTGTATTCATAACAGGAAGGAAAGAAGCGTGGCCTATGAAAGTCGTGGGGAATATAAAGTAGATGTCACTGAAGATTTGTAGAAAAAACTGCGTCTATTTCTGGAACAAGAAAATGTTGGAAAACTCTTCGAAATATAGGTCTTCGCTGGTCATCTGTGCATAATCCAGTACCCCTAGCCAAGTTGCTAATCTGCAATAGTTAACGCTTGTAGAAAGCTTCAAATGTACGGGAATGACGTCGTCTTAACGCTCAGTCACGTGGTCAGAACAAAAGAATTGGCGGCAAGGTCAACCCGAAGCGTTCGGCGCAAGCGAAACGGTTGTAACTTGGCTACCCCGGGGCTGGTCTGTGAGGTGTAATTATCTACACAATTATATAAAAAGAAGAAACTGACTAACTGACATATCAACGCAGAACCGAAACTACAGGGCTTAGGAAAGTCAATTTTTTTTATGACGTAGGTTAGCACTAAAACATTTCCAAAATACACCCCCTATAGGTTTGAAACAGGGTTTCAAAGTTTGTATGGAGAAATCTGTTTTCATTAGGGCATAGCTGCTGGCTAAAACTAGTTCTATACACCGTTAAATTTTAATCGTTTTAATCCCGTAGAGGGTCAATCCGGTACGTGAAACACTATCGATTTGTAAAGATAAAATTAAAAAATAAAGTACCTTTTTTTAGGGTTCCGTAGCCAAATGGCAAAAAACGGAACCCTTATAGATTCGTCATGTCTGTCTGTCTGTCTGTCTGCCTATCTGTCTGTCTGTCTGTCTGTCTGTCTGTCCGTCCGTATGTCACAGCCACTTTTTTCCGAAACTATAAGAGCTATGCTGTCGAAACTCAGTAGGTAGATGTATTCTGTGAACCGCATTAAGATTTTCACACAAAAATAGAAAAAAAGCAATAAATTTTGGGGGTCCCCATACTTAGAACTGAAACTCAAACATTTTTTTTTCGTCAAACCCATACGTGTGGGGTATCTATAGATAGGTCTTCAAAAATGATATTGACGTTTCTAATATCATTTTTTTCTAAACTGAACAGTTTGCGCGAGAGACACTTCCAAAGTGGTAAAATGTGTGTCCCCCCCCCTCTAACTTCTAAAATAAGAGAATGATAAAACTAAAAAAAAAATATGATGTACATTACTATAAAAACTGCCAACGAAAATTGGTTTGAATGAAATCTAGTAAGTAGTTTTTTTTTAATGCGTTATAAATCGAAAAAAATACAGTATTATTAAAACATCGATCAAAGTTACAACACATTACAAGAACTTTTATATTATGTTACTTGCTGCTACGGAACCCTTCATGGGCGAGTCCGACTCGCACTTGGCCGGTTTTTTCAAAACTCGTATTAATTTTCGCGTGTACGAAATTAATTTCTTTAAGAAAACGTCAGCTGAGCGAGTTCAATGACCTGTAGATAGTTTGTACGCAACGCCGACTACTAACTACAGGTCATTGAACCCGCTCAGCTGACGTTTTGTTAAAGAAATTAATTTCGTACTTGCGTAAATTAATACGAGTTTTGAAAAAAAGGTACTTTATTTTTTGATTTAAACTTTACAAATCGATAGTGTTTCATGAACCGGATCGACCCTCCACGGGATTAAAACGATTAAAATTTAGCGGTGTATAATTAATATACTTCAGAACCCGACAACGCGGCAACGCCAGTAGTTGGTAAATATAAAAACGACTGGTATTCTTCATAAGACTGATTTACGCAAGATACCTCATGAGTATGATTTATGTGTTGGCATTAAAGCAAACTACACTCTGGCATACATACGCAGTTTGTTTTACACGACTATATGAAAATGTCTATTAATACTGTAGCGACATCTATGAGGCCACATAAGAACTAAAATTCAAAATCCTGCATCGATATCGATCGATATTGAAGTTCGTCGCTCGATTAGAACTACTACTATAACTATCAGGTAGTGGCCCAGGCCAGACACAACACGCGTCTGGTCGGACGATTTTCCCATTTCAACGTAGATTAGCAGAACTTTACAATGTATTCTCCATACCTCTAAAATAGTCCCAAAAAGTAGGTATATATAGAAAAATCTATGTATATTTTATGTGTATACAACATCAATACACAGACTGTTTAAAGAGTAATTACGTACCGTTACATATTACTGTCATTTAAGAGAACAATGGTTCTGCAAAATGCTTTTAGGGCATTGAAAATTGCAAATGCGTAACACAAATCGAATTGAATAACTTTGTAATGAACGAAGAAGTTAGAAAAAAAAAATATTTTCAGAGTGAAAATCAAATTACGGAACTGAGTTCTGCAAGTAAGACAATCGCCAATTAAAACTTTGCTTCGATTCTTTAGTCGGTGAATAAAATCGATAAAAGCAAGCAAACAATCTTTCGATTGATGGATTTGAGGAAAAGGAGAGCAGAGGACTTAAAAATTGATAAAGAAAATCTACCACTGTAGTCATGAGAACGGCCCTGTGTCTCGGCATCTTTCGGATTCCCAGAACCCTCATCAGGTCAACGGTCCATCTTACGGAAGGCTTGCCAACAATGCGCCTAGCAGTCTTCCTCACAAAATAAGTTGCAGAAAAGATATGTAGGATTGAAAGCAGAAAGATTTTGAACAGAAATTAAACTCATGGAATTTCGGTAGCGTTATCCAATACTATATTTGTCGGCAGATATAATGTACCGGAAGACTCTGAAGACCGATGACCTTGAATGGATGCGAGACGCAAAGGACCGTTTGTTTGTGATGACACTTGGGGGAAGACAACAGTGGTCGACATGATGTTGATAAATAGAATATGCCTAAAGCTTCAGTATTTAAAACTTCTAATCCCCAAAAAACATAGAGAAAACGTGTTGAAGAACACTAGCACAAACAATAAAGGTGTTAAGAATATAAGTAACCTGATAGTTATTATTAAATAAAAATAAAATAAAATAAAAATAAAAATACTTTATTTCAGACCGTGGTCCATATTATGTTAGTAATCAAAACACCTTAAAAACTATGTTAGTAAAAGATACAAAAAAGAAAAAAAAAAAAAAAAAAAAAACAGAGCTTAATTTTGATACCTTTTGCGCACACCTGACACACCGGGTACATGTACGTGTACATGCACCCAGTGCGCCAAAGTGGCGCAACACGGCTTATCACTAATGACCCTCAAAATATTGATGAGCTTAAATAAAACAATGATAGTCTACGGAAGGCAATACAATTTCCTCAACCATCGACATAAGAACTTGATCCTATTGATCGGAAACTTAATACCAAATATTCTACACAACTGGTTCGTAATATTTTAGTACGTAATGTACAAAAATATTACGAAGCCGTTGTTTGAAAATGTAGAATGAAATATTAAACATGACTGGTTGAAGTTCTTAAACAGAAAATTTGTTTATGTGTATACAGATGATGTTTTTTGAAAATATTGAAACTTTCATGCTATAAAGGTACTACAAATTTCTGAACTCCACGGAACCAACCCACTAGAACGGCGGAACAACTTTTTGACGCAAATCAGAGATTAAGCCAGATATTAGTTTTGTGACTGTGGGCAGGGCACATTGCTCGCAGAACAGATCGATGAGGCCGAAAGGTTTTGGAGTAACGACAGCGTATCAGGAGATGCAGCGTTAGGAGGTCTAGTTAGAAAGATGACCTAGTAAAGGGATCCCATGGATGCGAGACGCACAGCGGGTCATTGTGACGACGGATAGTGTAAGCCTACGTCCAGCAATAGACATCATTCGGCTGAAATGATGTTGATGGATGATGTAACTAGTAAACATGATACTGTAGAAGATAGGAGGCAGATCTACGAAAGCGACAAATGTATTTCCGGAAACGAGGAAGCTAACAACGCTGTGGCTAAAACAAATGTTATGAGAGAAAAAAATAAAATTTTTAAAGATAATATCATCAACTTATAAGTTAGCTGGAAAATGAAAGTATACAGCATCAAAATAATTGATACACATCTCGTTAATAGTATAATAAAGCTCGTATAAAGAGTACACATAATGACTCTTTCGGTTAAACTTATCTACATGTTCCCAGGAACTAATGAACGCGCACGTTGCGTGTTCGTTAAACCTAATAGTATAAAATTGTGCGCCCCCTGAATATTATGGGTTTAATGTATGGGCGATAGCGGAGCTCACAAATAGAGGCGTATTTTTTAATATTGATAGGCTTGCATTTGATCATTGTTATTGGTAAGTAATGATGTGTTTGACGTTGGATATGGGTATAAAAAATATTTATACGAGCCTTATTTAAAGTATTTTTTTTTATTTTTCACCACAATATCCATGTTAAAATCAAGGATTTTTGAGTAATTCAGTTGGTTGGCGTACCACTTCCAAAATTAATTGATGTAGGTACTAATCCAACTCGTCCGTCCATATTACAAATTTGCAACATATTCATGTTTAAATCAGAAAATAAAGACAAGGAAGTAAAACAACGCATTTTAGGTATAGGTACCAGATCTGCCGTAAAAGTTTCTTATACGTATATTTTTCAGGAACTGTAAAAACTATGGGATTTTATCTCTAAGCCTTGGAACGTTACAGGAAACCCGAAACACTTCGGCCTAAAAATTGACCCTCCAGCAACACGGCCCAATAAAGAATTTATCCTCTGCTACATTTGTCCGTAAACTCAACATGTTTATAGTACTTTCTCGAACAAAAATCTCAGCACTTTAAAGATTGGACAACGGGTAGCGAGCTTTGTAGATACGAGGGTTAATTGAAAAGTATTCAGTCTGATCAAGAAAATTAAGTCGCATGAAATTTATTTTATATTTTTTTTTATGTAAGTATTCACAGTCAAGTTTAGAACACTTTGTCTCGCATTTATCTGATTCTCGCGACCCTCGACAGGACATCGGTTCACCTTATGGCAGCAGCGTTGAACGGTTTCAGCGCTGTGTCTTCCAGTACGTGGTCGCCACTGCAGAACCTTTCGGCCCCATCGACCGTCTGTTCTGCGAGCAATGTGCCCTGCCCACTGGTAACCAAATTGAGTACTTCAGGAGAGTACTCAATTTGGTTAATTTGCGACAAAACGCGTCGGATTGCTTGACATATTTAAGTACATTTTCGTTCAATCACAGCTATCGCAGGAGTTTCAAACTTCGCATATTTAGGTACCTATCTGAACTGAACTAAATAAAGTTGGTTGCTAAATAACTTGATGTATTTACTGGATCTGTATCAGGTCGAGTACTTTTCAATTCACCCTCGTAAAAACTGTTAACTCTTAAATTAGTGAAGCGACAAAACAAACTACAAAATCGAACGTCTCAATAACTTCTATTTATTTGAAGTGTTCTGCGTTATCGGATTTCCGGAATCTGACTTTTTCAACAAAGACCTTGCTTGGAGGCGTCGTGTTGGAGTTAAGAGCAAAAACGTCGCTAAATGCAACAGCTTTGTCGGTTCCTTGACGGGTATTGAATTGTATTGCTTTGATGCTGGCTAGGAAATGGCGTTGTTTTACACACAATAATAATACTGTTCTTTCTTTGTACTTATCGACATTTTTATCATATTGGAATATAGTTAAGTTCAATATTTTCATGGTCTACAGATAATTGTTTCGTGTTTGGGTGTCTTATGTAAGTAAACATGATTATGAACGATTCCGTGATGCGATGCAGGGGCAATTCTTAATGTGGAGTAAAGTAACACACTAAGAATTATTCATTTCCCTACTACAAGTACTGTGTTGTCCCACATTTGTAAATTACCCCTGTATCGCGGGAGCGTTTCCAATTATGAAAACCGGGCAAGTGCGAGTCGGACTCGCACCCTGAGGGTTCCGTGCAAACTACAATTCCCGAATGGAGTCTCGAAGATTTTTACGGATAGCAATTTTTTTTTTGTGGCGTAGGTAGCAACAAATTTACTGTTTTCAGATTTTTCCCTATACCTGTGCTATAAGACCTTGCTTTGTGCCAAATTTCAGGATTCTGGGTCAACGGGAAGTATCCTATGAATTTCGATCTTTGAGAGTATATATACTTTTTTTTGCGATATAGACGGCCGCATCTTTTTTATTCGTTAACTTAGAAGTTTGATTTTTTAGAAGGGACTGTAGACCTGAGTACCTATATGGTTTTAATTTCAACTCGACACCTCCACGCATTCTCGAAATAAAGGGTCTTAACAGACAGACAGACAGACAGACAGACGGACGGACAACAAAGTGATCCTATAAGGGTTCCGTTTTTTCCTTTTGAGATACGGAACCCTATAAAAGAACCTAAAATAATAATTGCCATAAGTTGTCTTATATTTGTTTGCTAACACTAACGATACATGTACATAAATATAGCAAAAACCGTGACTAACTATATACTGAAGATTCTGTTAATATAAACTAACGTAGGTACATTTAACTAGATAAGACTACGAGAGGAAGTAACGATAACAGTGGCGTACACGAATTACTTCTGGCTCAAATCCAAAACATATGCGTCATAGGAATTTTATATAATATTCTGACATGAACAGGGCTACGTTTGATAGACAAGGCAGTTAAATTAGCGAGTTCGACAGACTGACAAGGTTGAAATAATATTATTAAGCAACATACAAAATCTATGACGTATTCTCTGAATAACAGGCCTATGTCTGAGAAAAAAAATATGTTCAAATAAAATGGTTCCTGATGAATTCAGATCTTATACATAACTTACTAAGCCTTATAAAAATCCAACTGCAGGAACTCCGGCCTCCTTTCTGGATTGGGCTGCAATCTACCACGCAAGCCCAGTGTGTGTTGGTAGATATCACATGTCTTCTAATTTTGATTCTATTATAGGACAGTTTTTTTTTATTATGGGTAGGCTCGCGTTTCCACGTGATGTTTCCCTTCACTGTTGAGAGCAGAGATAATGAAATAAATAACACTGAGTCAAGCACCTATCCGTAAGTCGGGGTCGCTACCATTGGGCTACCAATGCTCATCATGGACGTTATACCAATCGACACTAATACAACAAACTCGTGTCTGTTTACCTAAACTGACGAACCGACTCTATTGACTTTCCTCAAAGACGTAACCAGTTGCCATAGTTACAGGCAGGATAAAAAATTTCTGCGAAAACAACCTCATGATATGACTTCCTCAAACTTTGTGCTAACGTATGATAAGCGTAAAATAAAAGGCATATTAAAACCAAAATCCTTATCTACCTAAATCTATATACAAGGTGTAAGGGACAGCCCTCCACAAACTTTAAGGGCTTGCTCAGTAGACGAAACTGAACAACCTTCCACAATTTTTTTTTTTATGTAAACGAAAAAAAAATCGGCCTCGCCATACAAATTGTCCAATCAAGTTTATTATTTTGTACGTTGAGGCTGATTTTTTTTTTCGTTTCCTGATAAAAAAAAATTGTGGAAGGTTGTTCAGTTTCGTCTACTGAGCAAGCCTTTAAAGTTTGTGGAGGGCTGTCCCTTACACCTTTTAAGTATAAAAAAAGAAACTGACTGAATGACAATTCAATGTAAAACTGAAACTACAGAGCCTAGGACGAAAATACAGAGCCTGAAATTTTCTCTTTATAACGTAAGCGACCACTAAGAAGAGATTTTCTAAAACTCACGAAGGTCCTACTTTCCCGCGGACGATGCCGCTGGCAGAAACTAGTCTAAATCATAAAATGTAGGTACTTACTTTCTTACAAGACGAAGTCTCGCGCTTTCCTCTTACAACTTACAACGAAGCATTCGGACGAGATTACAAGACATTACGTGGTTCTATGAGCGCGAACATTTTGCTTAGATTACAATCCGGCCGTAGACCATCAACCGCTGTGAGCTTTTGACTTGGATTTATGATATCTTGGTATTTCAGCGCCAGTTCAGAAAAAAATTATTTTCGAATGAAACAGATTTGATTATTTTCCGTCATGCGCGAATACAAAGAAATGGTTCTGGGTTTAGTAGTCGGTTTTCTATATAATATTGATAATGTAAAAATGCTATGTGGTGACACAATATCCACTGCTACTAGTAAGATATTGTATATGTGACATAGTCAATATTCAAGTCTGTCTGTGTGACCATTTGTAATTTATATCTTCTGATTTTTGTTCATCATCATCATCATCACCAGTTTAATGTTCCCACTGTTGGGACTCAAGCCTCCTCTCTAGGAGAGGGAATGGGCCGTAATCCACCACGCGGGCCCAGTGCGTGTTGGTGAATGTCACATGTCTTCGAATTTTTGGCTCTAGGACATGCCGGTTTCCTCTCGATGTTTTCCTTCACCGTTTTGGGAGCAATGGTGGAAACTACACAAAGTAATGCGCCTGGCTGGGTTCGAACCCGCGACCTACAAGTCGTAAGTCGGGGCCGTTACCACTCGGCCACCACTGCTCAATTTTTGTTCAGCAAAGTGTAATTAACTCAGATATTAATTTTGTTAGTGCACCCGTACGGAGCCGAGTCGGGCCGCTAATTAAGAATTAAAAAAAAGGGAGTTCATATTTTGACTAATTTCTACCAGCGGGTTCGCCCACGTGAAAGTAGAAAATTATTAGTAGGGATATGTACAACATATAAGACATAGTCTACCCGTGTGTGTGCCCATCCAAAACCGTTGAGCCGTTTAAGCGTGAAGGAGTAACAAACATACAATTTTTTTTTATAGGTAGTAGGTAATAATAATAATAATATTTCACAACTATCACACAACGATATCTAGTCTCAAGCTAAGCAGAGCTTGTGTTATGAGTACTAGACAACTAATAAACATACTTACATATTTCTAAACACATACATATTACAGATAAAATTACACCCAGACACAGAACAAATGATCATGCTCATCAATGAAATTTTGCCGGCAATCAATTTGGACAAATTTAGTAGTTAGTGAACCGAGTTTCGAACGCGTGAACGCTTCCATTCTCGAGGAACTGGGCATCAAGGAACGCTTATCTAAGCTGATTGCCAGTCGTATGTTTAAATACTTTCGCCATATTTGTCGATATGGAGGTGACTGAGAGCAGTAGTGGCCGAGTGGCCCCGAGTTGTAGATCGCGGGTTCAACACCAGCCATGTGCATTACTTTGTGTAATTTATTCCATCATCACTGCTCTCCATATTACCATATTTGTACGCCGGAAACGGCAGAATATTATGATCATTATATTATAAATAAGCACAACAACTTTGTACAATATTCTGACAAATAAATGCATTCTATTCTATTCTATTCTATTCTATTCTCAAAACAGTGAAAGAAAACAACGTGAGAAAACCGGCATGTCCTAAAACGAAAAATTCGAAGATATGTGACATCCACCAACCCGCACTGGGCCCACGTGGTGTCTAACCAAATAAAAAAGGCTGTGAGCGGCCATTGAACGAGTGCGCGCGAATTACTGCCAGCAGGCAAAAGTGGCGGGAAGTTGTGCGGCGTACCCTGACGGCTTCCGCAGAGCTACCTCCGTGATAACCACGACCACTCCGGCAAGAGTAAAACCACCAAGAAGAAGAAGTTAGTGGAAAAAAACGTCGGTAGGTAAATTGAAAAAGGCTTTTCCACCAGAGATGTTCTATGCTACGTAGCTACGGATGCGTTTTGCGATGCACTGGTGGAAACGGGTTCAATTAAGCTGCATGTTTTTATATAGATAGATGCGTGCGATGGCTGGTCGCGAGTGGCATGTACAGAGCAGTCAAAATATCTTTTTTTTATATTACATCTTTATAAATTTAGGGGCTTTTGGTGACAATAAGATCCTGCCAGCCCCATCATAGCCTTATACAAGTTAAGGTACAAACATTATACACTATTTGGCGTATAAAAGCTTACTCTATCTTATTATAAACAAAGATGAGCTTCGTTAGATGGAGGCTTATCTATTAAATTAATCTTGAAAGTATTCATCAGTACCTCTCTAGAAACTTGGGTCCTGACGCATTCCACTTCTCTGCCTTATTAAATAATAATTACGATACAGATGTTCATAATTTTGATACCGTAAATAATAAGTTTGGTCGTATTTTCACTTCGCAAGTAAGGTATGACGTAGATAATATCTGTATCGATACACAAATATTTACACTAGTTTTTTTTTTTGTTTGTAAGAGGTAATCTCTGAAAGTACTGGCCCGATTGTTAAAATTTTTTTCACCGATAGAAAGCTGTTTTAATCCTGATTGACATAGGCTATATTTCATGTAAGCGGGCTAAGCTGCAGGCAAAAGCCAGTGTCAAATAGGACAATAGCATGCAAAGTTATGTTTATAATAAGCAAGATTGTACCAGTAGCTGACGTGGAAAACAGAAACATCACTTTACCTTGAAGCAGCTTAATAAAGGATACCTCAGTCGAGTTCAACCAGAAAACGCGTCGCTTTGGTAAATTAAGGTCAGGCGAGCATTTGAGAGAGTTGCACTCGCCCCAATTTACTTATGCGTTAGTACTATCACGATACACTCTCCGTGCACTACCACTCTTCGAATAGAGCTCCTAAATAAGCTGTCCGGTAAACGTGTACTAACACTGGAAATCTTGCAGAAGTAAATATTCAAACAAAAGATAGATATTTTAAATGTGAGTTTTTGTTTGAATGTTTAGATGATTTATTAAATTTTATCAATCACACTTTAAAGGCTGAACAGATTTGTATCAAAACCGCACCATATTAAAAACACCCTTAGAGCTGCGGAAATGTTCGAAAGAATTACCGTGGCCGTACAACGCTTTGCGTTCCTAAAAGTACAAATGAAAAACCGCAGCTGACTTGTAGTCAGTAAGTCAGTTTGATTTACCCAGAGCGGAAGGAGTTCTTAGAAGAATTCCCACTTAAAAAAAAAAAACATTGACCTCTGATTAAGCCGTCAAAATCTTTTTGTCCCTATAGTACCTCCCCGTGTGACAATTAGTCGAAGCCGCAGACAACCTAGAACCAAAAATTCAAACACATATGACATTCACCAACCAGCACTGGGCCCACATGATGGTTTACAGCCCATTCCCTCTCCTAGATTTGAGGCCTGAAGTTCCGGCAGTGAGAACATTGAAAGGCTGATTATGCTATGCAGACAAAAAATTTGGTTGTTAATATTCGAAGCCACAGAAAATTTTGAAAACCAAAACAAATTATTTTGTTCCAGCGAAACATAACTGTTGATGTTTAATTGACAACAGCGCGGTTCGACACAAACATTTTTTATCTATTTTTCTAACTAGAACACGCGTAACATTTTAGTGATTTGAACAGTTGCCAAATGGGTCAATGGCACAGTCGACAAAAAAAAAACTTGTGAATATATCGGATTAACAACTATTCGCATTTTTATCCGATTCCCCTTTTATTTGTTCGATAGTACATTTGTATGTAATCTTGTATTCTTACGCCTTTCGGTTGAAAGGTCTAGTTCTTGGGAAGAGTCCGGTTACCTCATGAATTTTTGATCAGGGTTTTCGTCGTGATGCCTGATTTTATATGTCTAGGTTATATTTTGTATTCTGTCTGTTCGTTCTACTTCTATTTTTAGGGTGTGAAATCATCAAATAACTTATTCTGCTCTGGTTAGATCGAGGGCAAGTGTCACAATTTTGTACGGATCGCATTCGCATTCGTTCAGCTGCGTTCCAGGGCCGCGTGAGCATACTAGGACCATGGATTGGCTTCCGAAAGAGACTCTCGGGGTTCTGGATCGCTAGGCAAAGAAAGAACATAGGTGTGGCAAAGGGCACAGGTGAATTTTGGTCAGTAAAAGACACGCCTTCCCACTCAACCCTACAGATGTGAAATCCAATGATTTCTCATCATTGGATGATTTCACTTCTTAAAAAAAAGGCCTTGTTGGCCCTTTTTTGCCCAGTTTGTCCTACTTATATCTAAATAACATACAAATGAGCTTGCATTAAAGGTAGAATAGTAGGTAGCTATACATTAAAGGTAGAACTACACCGCTCACACGTGTGCCACACACGCCAATCTGGGCGCGTCGGTCTCCATACTTTTTATATGAAAACTAGACTTGTAGAGCTACACTTGTATAATGTGGTACTTGGTCTAATGTACAAGCAAGCAAGCTTTACTGCTGTCGAACATAAAATATTACTCGCTCTCACCCGGTTGTTGTGGCTTTTAATCTTTGCATTAGATGCAGAAGATTAAAAGCCACAACAACCGGCTCTTGCATCTAACAATTCCACACGAACAAACGACCAAACGGTTTGCTAGGGGTGGAAACCTTAAGAGATTATCAGAAGTGTGAGAAGTTAGTAGAAATTATTCTCGAAACTGAACCGATTTCGAGAATTCTTTAGCTAGTAGAGAGCTACATTATTCTTGAGTCCACTATATTTGATCATATTAATAATATTTTTTAAGCCAAAAATGTTTAACGCCCAGTGAAATGGGCACCGCTCAGTTTGATAAAATACCGGCACATTGATAAAATAACTCAATTATTATTGAGTTTATTGAGTTAGAATGGGCCTTATTTTCCCACTACTGGGACTCAGGCCTCCTCTTTAGGAGTGAGTATGGGCCGTAATCCACCATGCGGATCCAGTGCGAATTAGTGGATGTCACATGTCTTCAATTTTTTGGTCTAAGACATGCCGGTTTCCTCACAATGTTTTCCTTCACCGTTTTGAGAGCCCCGCTGATGAAATTAATTGAACCCGTGACCTTTAAGTCATTAAGGAGCATTTACCAATGGGCCACCACTGCTCAAGAACTCAATGGTTTTCCTTAACTCATTTATCAAATTCGATCAACAATAAGCTTTAACGAAATAACACTGTTCTTACATAATATCTATAAATATTGTAACATAAACCACTTTTTTTTAAAAAGAGTAACCATGGTGTTTCTTGCCGGTTCTTCTCCGTAGGAAACGACCAATTTGGAACCGTGCACTAGCTTCTGACGTTTTATAAGTGCCCATGTAGGCTTATGTGAAACATAAAATTTTGACTTTGACTAACAAAACCCTATTTCAGCTAAGTAGTGGGATGGGCAGTAAAGCAGAGTAGGGTAGAGTGGGGTGGAGCAGGGAAGAGCAGGAGCGAAGCCGCGCGGGCAAAAGCTAGTTATAATATATAGATACTAAAGTTTGTTCTTTAAAATTTCTGTGAACACAATAATTTATAAACGCATGCATTTTTGAGGTCAAATTGCCAATTTACTTGTTATGTGTGTATAGAGGAACTCTGGAAGTGATATTTTACTGATGAAATATTAAAAAAAAAATCCGTGTTTTCGTGGAAGCCACTATTTTGTCTGAATTTTTCCAGCGGAAAACAGTCGCTTCGACAAAAACGCAATTGAAAAATAAAATAAAAACGACAGCAATATTCATATACCAATATCTGCATACATCTCCTATCTCACAACGTTTTCAATACGTACAGTCATGCAACGAAAAAACTAGCCAAGTGCGAGTCGGACTCGCGCACGAAGGTTTCCGTGCCATTTACACTAATATTATAAAGAGGTAAAGTTTGCTTTTTTGTTCGTATGAGGTAATCACTGAAAGTACTGGTCCGATTGTGATAATTTTTTCACCGATAGAAAGCTGCTTTATTTCAGAGTGACATAGGCTGTAGTTTATATGCGGGCGAATCCGCGGGCAAAAGCTAGTTAACTATACAACATTAGACACATTTTTTTTTTAAATCATGTTAAGTCACACTTTCATTATTTATTTTATTCTGTTTTTCGTATTTGTTGTTATAGCGGCAACATAAATACAGTTGCCATCACAGATCTTGAGCGGTTGTGGAAGTTAATTATTCGGTCTCTTTAGTGGTGGGAAGCGAGACGCGCGGGCGGGGAGTGTCAGTGATTGGCTGGTCGCGCCATCGCGTCATAGACGTCACTCCTAATTCGTTCCCTGCGTTGCTGCATGTACCTAGGAACGAAGACGATTGGCTCGCCAATGTATGGAATGCGCAAAGCGATCCCCTCTCTGACGCCGAGCGCTCAAGATCCGTGATGGCAACTGTACATCATCTGAAAATTTCAACTGTCAAGCTCAGATCGACGGACAGTGGAGTGTAGTGGAGTAATAAGGCCCCGTTTTAACCCTTTGAATACGGAATCCATAGAAAAATCAACAAACAAACGTTTTGAAAGAAAAAAAGACTAATCTCTCGGCCGATATTGCAGCTTAAAGTAAGCGGCGTATTTTACGAATTTCTACCGTGTCCCGCAACGATGTCATATCTAACCTAGTACGCGGAGACGGCGGGAAGAGATTATGTCACTGTCGTACGGGAAAACCCGGGATTTTATGGAAAAATGCTTAAAGGAAATATCAGTATTAAGCAGAAATGTTTCACAACCACGGAAATGGTGCGAGCTGAGTATTTAATATTCTTCGGGAAATTGTTAACAAGAAAGTATGGAATTTAATATAGTATGGTTACTTCCCACATTGCTTCCTTACAAACGGCATTTTACCAAGAATTTTTCTACAGTAATATTATAAAGAGGTAGAGTTTTTTTTTTTGTTTGTAGGAGGATCTCTGAAAGTAGTGGTCCGATTGCTATTTTTTTTTTCATCTATAGAAAGCTGCTTTAGTGCTCAGTGACATAGGCTGTATTTTATGAACGCGGGCGAAGCCGCTGGCAAAAGCTAGTATTATTATAAAGAGGTAAAGTTTGTTTTTAGTAGGATCTCTGAAACTGGTGGTTCGATTGCTGAATTTTTTTCATTGATAGAAAGCCTCTTTATTCCTGAGTGACATAGGCTATATTTTATGTACGCGGGCGAAGCCGCTGGCAAAAGCTAGTATTTAATGTACAATAATCGGTAAAGGTTACGTTCGTTAAAATAAATCACATTAGTTTCATATAAACCATGTATATCGTGGGAGTCAAGTCTACATAAATACTTTCCTTACATATGTATTATAAAACAAAATCCCCTATCGCGTCTGTCTGTCTGTCAGAACGCGATATACTCAAAAAATACTGAACGGATTGTCATGCAGTTTTCAAAAACGGACAAAATGAATCATGAGGAAGGTTTAGCCCGGGTGCTAGAAATTTTTCTCTTCGTTGTATTATGCATGTACAATACATAAATATACCTACATGCATAATACAATAAATAAAAATTTCTAGAACCCGGACGGGTCGCTAATTAAAGTATTATAAAGATAAGGCATTTCTTTGTTTGAACGCGCTTATCTTAGAAACTACTAGTTCGTATAGAAAAATATTTTAGTGTTGGATAGCCCAGTTAGGTGCCGATAAAGGTTATGTAATAACCTCACTCTACGACCCACCGGAGTGGAGCAGTATCCAAAGACGCAGGTAAAACCGGGTGGGACTGCTAGTAATTATATAAATCAGTCTATTTTCTACACAACTGAACTACATCATTTAAAATTTAGGACAGTAGAGATCCGACAGTAGGTACTATGTAACTCATAAATCTCATCTATAAATAAGATTTACTTCACAAACAGAAAACTATAAATAAACAATGCAGAAAAGAGATCAAGGCCAAGACAAAAGCGTAGCCAGCAGATAATATCAAAAGTTAAAGATTGGATTAAAGATGATTCATGATTGTATCGCGATCCGTCATTAAATATAAAAGCTGAAGAAATAAGCCTTCTCCATTATTTTTGTTAGAACCGAAGGATAAATTGGAGAGGTTCCGTCACAAAGGAGAATGGCAGACAATTTGGATTTTGCTAAAAGCAATATTCTTTACAATGAGATTGTATTCTTTTTTAAAGCTTTTCAAAATGATCCGAGCATTCATCATTGTTAGCGGAATTGAGAGTTATGGAATGATACTTCAATTACCGGAGTCGACGTCTCGGTCCGACAATGGTAATCGTCTATTATTAAGTACTTAAACTGTATCGTTCAATTACATTTCATGTTTTCTTTTATAGGTCATTCGAACACAAATATAAAGTTAGATGTTCAATGTGATTTTCTTTAGAAATTCGTTTAGATAAAACCTATATTCTGTGTTAGAGTTCTTTTTGTCGCTTATGCTTATCCCAAACGCAATAAAAAAATTATTTTAAACTTATTTCGCTTATGACCTTACGGTGTTTGGTGACAACGAGTGTTTTGTTTATGAACCTTTGCGACATTTTAGAGGTTAACAACATAAATTTTGTCCAATCAGTATGTCTATCAGAACATTAGCATATTCAATGTCCAGATTCTGAAAGACACCAAAACGGTAGTTGGAATTTCCTACTGCCAAATATTGTACAATATACATAGATGTTACTAAAAATATTGTGTGACGACGATTAAGAGAAAAAATCAAGACAACCTTCTTCTTCCTGCCCTTGTCCCATCTTATTTGGGGTCGGCGCAACACGTTTTTTTCTTCCATTCTGTCCTGTCACTCGTCACACTATCACTCCATCCATCTTTTCTTTGGCCTCCCTCTCCCTCTCCATCCATCCACATGTAAATTCATAACTCTTTTAGCAACATGCTTTTCATCTCTCCTCTTTACATGACCATACCAAGATAAACGATTTCCTTTCAACCTTTCAGTCACTGGCGCCACTTTCAGACTTCCCCTAATATACTCATTTCTCACTTTATTCATTCTCGTCACACCACACATCCATCTTAACATTCTCATCTCCGCTACATGCAATCTTTTTTCATCCGTCTTTTTCACAGCCCAACATTCTGATCCATACAGTATGACAGGCCTTATCACGGACTTGTAGATTTTACCCTTCAACTTGAGGGGCATCCGTGGGTCACAAGTTGTTCCCGTGACCTGTCGCCATTTCATCCATCCTGCGTTGATCCGACGTGTTACGTCCCGGTCTACCTCACCATCCCCTTGGATAAGCGACCCGAGGTACCGAAAGTCGGAACAGATCGGTATGGGCGTTCCGGATCAAAACAACCAATTATCAAGACAACCAATTACCTATCATAATTAAAAATCATTACTAACACAGAAACATAATAAAAAAAAAAAAACGTAACACCAACAAACAAACAAATTAATTCACACACAGTTACATCACTCACGACTACAGGTAACATGCAAGTCAATGCAGAGCCTTATATAAGGACAGTCGAGCCTGTCAGCTATCATCATTTACCTGATGGTATGCGGTGAAGTATCGAAGGTGAAACGCACTAGTTCACCATTTAGAATTCCTTTATCTGGAGCTGATCTTGACTCAAATCGTCATGATTTATGTCAAGCTTACCATGGAAATGCATTGTCACCAGAACTCAACCCAAGATTTAAAAATATAATTTCTTATGATAAAAGGAAGTGGTTCTATTTCAGCTTGCAAGATTTGACCCAAACAAATAAGTTAAATGAAACCTTGTGATTAAATGTAGAAGAACATTAGACCAACGCACACGTGGACTACACCTGATTTGTACGTAGATCGACGTCGCGTGGTGTAGATCTTATGTAGGTCAACAAGTCTAGTTTCCATAAAAAATATATGGATACTGACGCGCCCAGATCGGCAGCTTTTCAACTCTTTGCAGCGACAATATAATTAGCATTGTTCATCCAGCATCTACCTAATACAGTTCCTTATCATTACAGCACTTCACTCAACTAATTCTACGAAAGATCGCGATTCATATTTGATTACACTCGGAGTTTTCTCGAACTTGTAAGAGTCCTCTATCGTTTTAGCTTTATTCCTTAGTGTTAATGAAGCCATGACTAATGAAGTGTGAAACGATTTATCATCTCACTCTCGGGTAACTAGTGGAGTTAATCTTTAGTTGGTATAATTTATTTTTCTTGTCGTTGAAGTCGTGAATAATTTATGTTGTTTGACTAGCTTCTGTCTGTGGCTTTACTCGCACTTCGGCGGCTGAATGCAAATCAAAACACATCCACAGCCTCTCTTACATGTCTGGGCTAAACTTGTTAAATAAAAGACCCGTTGACATCTGAGAAAAACCCTAGAATGTAACTTTGAACGAAACTAAAAGAAACAATAAAATAATAATTAGTAGTAGCTACATTATGCTGGACAAGCCGTTAGGTAGTCAAAATACAAATGCTAAAACGAGCCTTTTATGTTATGACATCTTTAAGCAAGTAACTGAACGTTATCGATACAAGTCATTAGCTGGATATTATTGGTAAAAATTCAGACATTCAATCAAACAGCTAGGTAAAACAGCTTTAGCAAGTTGAATGTCATTACAATATTATTATTTCTAGAACAAGTTAACGAGAATTGACTCCTATTAGTGTTAATTTTAAAGCACATATTCGCAATCACAATGAATTTCCAACTAAGTCTTTTTAAACCATGTTTAAATTAAGAGACTCTCTAGATGATCACTACAGACATTTTTATTTTCTCAAGGTAAACATTTTCTTCGCAATATTTAAATTTGCCAAAATTACTTGCTTCTCACCAAAATGGTGTATTTACTCGTGTAATTCAAGCAACAAAATTAGCAATTTACAATGTAAGTAATTGCTTAGACAAAACTCCAAGTGGCGGTGTTATGAACAATCATTATTTTTTACGTCTTTCGACGTGACCTAGAACGGATATATTTCTTTTCTGTTCATATCTTTTGTTGATATTTCAACTACACCTCATGTAATTATTAAGTTTATTGAGGACAGTTTTTCTTTTAAATACCAAACAGATCTTAGATCTACATATCTATGGAATGATCTCTGAAAGAAAATCATGTCTTGAAAAGTATGCTATGCCGTTGCTCCCAACAGTCATTTGTAGATCTTTGACTTGTTAAAGTTACTCAGAAGCCTGAAATTGTGGTGATAAGACAGACAATTGGCTCTCTTTTTCATCAGTCTCACAGAAGGGCACGGCACTTTTCGAGCGTGTGCTGAAATCAAGGTGGCCTACGCAATGGTGATAATTTGCTGTGGCCAAATTTTATGAAATATAATAATAAAGAAAAAGACTCCATTCTCCATTATACGTTTCATAGAATCACATTCTTTTGACGTGTGATCTTGAATGTGACCTAGTTCTAAAACTGTCAATATTCAACAACAATAACAACTTGAAGCTGTTTTTTTTTTGCATTTAAATCAACTTTGTACAGTACTGAAGACCCAATTGTAACAACACGTAAATATTGATTAAAAGGCTCCATACTTTTCGGGTCGAGTATACAAGTTGATAACACAAATAGATTAATACCTACGTGGCATGCATTTAAATACTTCTCCACCTTTCACATTAACCGTCGCAAGGATACCTTTAGATTGTCATTCCACTAGACTAGGGTAGTAGGGACATTCTGCGCGACGTTTTCGTTTACGTGACTTTAATATGAAGCATCTCTTAAGATTTCCTGTCCTGAAACTCATTCGTCCACTTCAGAGGCTGAAACGTTTTGAAAACATTAACTTTCTAATAAGAATCTTGTTCTTTTAAACTGGTATTTTCCGTCAGTCATTTTTAGGGTTCCGTATCTCAAAAGGAGAAAACGGAATCCTTATAGGATCACTTTGTCGTCCGTCCGTCTGTCTGTCTGTCTGTCTGTCTGTCCGTACCCTTTATCTTGAGAACGCGTGAACGTATCGAGTTGAAATTAAAACCATATACCCAGGTCTGCGGTCCTTTCATGCTGTGAAAAAATCAAACTTCTAAGTTAACGAATAAAAAGGATACGGCATAAATCGCAAAAAAAAACGTTTATTTTGATACTCTCAAAGATTGAAATTTGTAGGGTACTTACCGTTGACCAAGAATCCTGAAATTTGGCACAAAGCAAGGTCTTTTAGCACAGGTATAGGCAAAAATCTGAAAACAGTAAATTTGTTGGTCAAAAAAAAAAACAAAATTTGCAATTCGGAAAAATCTTCGAGACTCCATTCGGGAATTGTAGTTTGCACGGAACCCTCAGTGCGCGAGTCCGACTCGCACTTGCCCAGTTTTTTAATTAATTATTCCAAACATCTATCTTTTATTCTTAACTTACACAGAGTCTTAAACTATCACGTTTCTATAGAAAAGTGTTGATGAAGACAAAATGATAAATAGGCAGATAAAAAAATATTGAGAAACCAATATCATTTTTAAAAACGAATATAATATAATGGCAAACTAGATAATAGAGAGACGAGTTCAGATCTCTCGTTTCTTAGAAATAACTTAGTGAAAGGAAAAAATTGATAAACATTTTGACGTTAAATAGACCTGTTACAATTAATTGATGTAAAATAAGTTTCAAATAGTGCCAATTACAAAAGGCCTACGAATTCTTTGAAGGTTTTATTTAGGGTATACTTTGGTTACTGAAAATGGAATATAAATATGGCATAGCATAATCAGCCTTACATTATAAGTTTGATTATGCTACCAACGACTGAGTCGCAAGCCTTCACTCTAAGAGAAGGTATGGGCGTATGGGTATCCATCACACGGGCTTAGTGCGGGTTGGTGGATGACACATGACTTCTATTTTTTGGTTCTAGGACATGCTGGTTTCCTCATAGCCACAGAGCAGTAGTGGTAAAATAAATTAATGCGTCTGCCTGGGTTTGAATCAACATCACAACGTCCAGTTTTAAAACAAAATCATGTATGAAGCAACGTTTTAAAACGGCTCGATCGGTTTGGATTTTTTGTTGTGTATATTGTTGTCAGGATATAAAAGAAAACGTTTGGAAAATCAACTAGAAAAGTCGGAAATTGCACCGTGCTAAGCCGAATAAAAAGATTATTTTTCAGCTGCAAGTTCCTGTCATCGCTCAATGGATAAGCCTTCGATGTTCGTGAACAAAGTCATAAATAAATTGAATAATCATTTATTACGGAATACATTCGTAATTCATGATTTGTGGTGGTCTTAATGATATGCCGCAGATATATCAACTGGGAGCTTAATAGTCGGTATGTCAATACTTTGAAAATGGCGATGAATTTCTAGATACGAAATATTTTCATAATGATTTTTTTTGTCGTTGTTTTGGGCACTGATGATGAATAGATGTTGCCAAATTACCATCTAAATTAGTGGATTACTCGCAAAAGCTCGCGGCATCAACCTGGATGACACGACACTCGCATTTACTAGGAAAGTATGGCACTAAATAGGAGAGCAGGCGTATACTCCACAACCGGTAGAATAAGGCTGATGATGATGTTAATCTAACGATGATGAGAATAATTTATTCTACATAGTCAATTTTCTCTGGGAATTTTTCTAAGGACTAATTATAAGTATAATTTAAAATGATTGCAAGAAACTTCACTTATGTTTTGCGCCGTTTCAACCTAATTATCAGTTTATGATAAATTACGCCAAATTGTATTATTATGCTTTATTTTCACATTATGATATATTGTTATGTATTATTGTGTTTGAAATATACTCGTAATACATACCTACTCGTGATTTTCTTACAATCGTAACGTGTTTACGTAAGAATCCGGTGATATATTTATTTTATTTTAGCTCTCTTAAGGCAGGGTTATTTTCTACATAGTCTTATGGAAACTCAAAATGAACTCAACCCTATTCTTAAGCTTATCTACTTTATTCACGACTAGCTTTTGCCCGCAGCTTCGCCCGCGTACATAAAATATAGCCCATGTCATTAAGGAATAAAGCAGCTTTGTATTGGTGAAAGAATTATTATTAGTAATATTAGCAATCGGACCAGGACTTCCAGAGATTACCTCCTACAAACAAAAAAACAAACTTTACCTCTATATTATATTAGTATAAATTTTCCGATTTTTCTCATAGGTATGTAAGGTATAATCAGTATGGCAAACTTGCTTCGACATGAACAAGCTCAGTATGCAATCGTTTGGTCAGAATACATAAATAAATTATCATGCAGTATTGTGAGCATTGGTGAATCGGAAAAGCATACATTGAGGACTACCTCACGAAGATTGCGAGTGAAAGATTTGTTAACCGTATGTGTCACGAATGACTGGATGGATAAAATATCGCTAAAAGAGTTATGGTACATTATACATGTAGCTAGGTACATATGATTTATTATAGATGCATGGAGAGGTAGAAGAAGACCAAAAAAAATGTATATAAGTATTGTGTAAGTAACGATATGAAAGAAAGGGGATTCAGTGCCAGCGTGAAGGTTGAGCTAGAGTGAATTGGCTTTTAATAAACTAGTGAGCCTCGCCATCAACGATTGCATCACTACTTACCAGGCGGAATTGCAGTCAAGCACTAGTTTATATCAATTTAAAAAAACGAAGAATAAATTTTGACGCGCCGATCCCAAATAACACGGGAGAAGATCAAGAAGATGATATCACAACTGTGACCTACAAAGAGTCAGAAATTCAATATCACACAAAATAAATTACACACTACATCTGTCCTGTGTGTCCCGAAGTTTTGGGCAGAGGTGTACAACCTATTTTATTCACAATACTGGAATAAAGAAACACAAACCGCACTTAGACGCTCTTGACAAAAGAACTAAACCACTCGGACTTCTCAATTTACAAATAGGGTTTATTCTTATCTAGAGACCGTAGATTCAACACTACAAGAAAATAAGTAAAAATATCTCAAAGATCAACTTTAGGCATTGTGGAAATGGAATGCCCGGGCCCATTTCCGCTTCAGATGTTAACGTCAACAGCCAAGAAGGCGCCATTTCTCATCATTTTAAGGACTTTAATTCTTTATTTATTGTCTGAATTATTTTGTTTCAGGACAAAGAGTGAAATGTTTAATCAAAGGCTATTAAGACGTTTTTATGTGGATCTTCAAGTAACAGTGGTGTGACGGAACAATTGACCTTTTTAATCTACTTTTTTAGTCATTTAAACTTATCAAATACATTTTTAAATATTTCTTAATTCATTAAACCCCAAGCGAGCGCCAGCGTTCGCTGTCTTATTGTTTTTCTATTGTATCTTTAATTACGGTATTGGTAAGGTTTGTTTGCACATTTGTTTGCATTGTGGCTCACAGGCGTACCTCCAACTGACTGAATTGTGCAGGTTTAGAGATTTTCAAGTGGGCAGTTATTCGCCTGCAGGGGGCTATTCTGCAGGCTTGACTTAATCAGGAAGACGTCTGAAGAGTCACAGTTATTTCAATGCTTCACTAGTCGTTTCCTTTGGTCATTTAATGGTTTTGTTGAAGTCAAAAAGCTGTTCCGTTTCTTCAATCTGCCCCTTGGCTTCTCTACATTGTATAACTGTTGTTGTATGTCTGTCTCTTGCTTGCATTTTTTCGAGGACCAGGCTACATCTCTTCGGATATTTGGAAGAGCTATTCCCGCTAGCTGGTAGTAATGCAGTAAGTGGTTACGCTGTAAAATTCGTTGAAATTGAAGCATGTTATAGGCAAAATCTTAGTTATTGCGTTATTCTAGACATTCATTCGTTGAATGCGCACGTTCTTAGATTTTGCATATTCCATATTTTCTTTAGTAAGAAGTAAAACTTCCCTCTTGCAACTTGAACGGGAAGTGTTCATGGAATATCTCATAAGTCCACACAGTACAAATACTGGAAATACCGGATTTTATTAAAACCGTGCCTTGAATATTCGGTGAGAAAACTTCTCCGTGATAAAAATAATGTTTCGCAAACAGTATTAACAATAAGTAGGTACAAGTATCTAGGTATACTCGTACCTACTTAATTACTTTTGGAAACTAAGTAGGTGTAAGTAGGTATCTATAGCTACTTAGTTCCCAGGTTTTTAAGAGTTTTATTTAGTTACACGTGTTCGGGATTTTCCTTTGTTTGTCAGTTTAAAAAGTCTCTAGTCCATGATCTTGAAATTTCTACCTACTGAATTTTGTTTGCAAAACAAGCCTGACCTTTTCAAGATTTCGACATTTTGTTTTAATTTACTCGTAGGATGATCTTAAACAAATAATAGTTAAGACGAGCTTAACTATTATTTGTTTAAGATCATCCTACATAGTAAGTCATCCTATTGTAACAATTTATTTGAACTTTTTAATTCGTGCAATAATAATGAATAGATCAAAGCTGAGTAGGTACGTAAAAATAGACTTTCCAAACATTATATATCGACGGGTTCCGGGCTAATTGTATTAAGCGACACTCTGAGCGATATAGACTTTTATACATATTTGGAATCAGCGAATTTTTCTGCGTTATTTGAGCTGGGTTTGGTGACGATCGGAGCACTTTTTTGTCGCTTAATACAACCACATTTTTTGGGCCCATTTTGGACTGCAAAGTATGAAGCGACACAAAATATTGACAAATTTAGGAACTGTCCACTTAAGCTCACTACCAAATACCAGACAGTCGTTTAAACTTTTTTTCCTGTAGCTACAATTTACATGCAACGCACGTTAAATCAATTAGCCTGACTTTATAAATATATAGAAATGTCGCTTCATACAATTAGCCTCTTTGTTAAATTCTTATCCAGTGTCGCTTAATGCAATTGGCTTTACCGTGTAAATATACAAGAATGTCGTTTAATACATTTAGCCACTTTGTTAAATTCATACCCAGTGTCGATCCATACATTTAACTCTGTACATGAAATGTTAGATGTTGTCCTTTCAACCATTTAGCTTGCAGTAGATAATGATTATGTCGGTCGCATGAACTATTAGGATTTCATCAGTAAACATTTAAAGGTTATGGTTAAACCTATTTTTCTTATTCAATATTTGATTTGCAAGGTCGTTTCAGTTAATAACAAAATTGAAGTTCTAGTACTTCAAACAGTTTACCTTAAATGGAATAGAAACAACTCAATGCAAAATATAAATCAAAGCTTCCTATCACTAAAGCAAAATATAATGACCTTTTTTAGGGTTCCGTAGCCAAATGGCAAAAAACGGAACCCTTATAGATTCGTCATGTCTGTCTGTCTGTCTGTCTGTCCGTCCGTATGTCACAGCCACTTTTTTCCGAAACTATAAGAGCTATACTGTTGAAACTTAGTAAGTAGATGTATTCTGTGAACCGCTTTAAGATTTTTACACAAAAATAGAAAAAGAGAAATAAATTTTGGGGGTCCTCATACTTAGAACTGAAACTCAAAAATTTTTTTTTTTATCAAACCCATACGTGTGGGGGTATCTATGGATAGGTCTTCAAAAATGATATTGAGGTTTCTAATATCATTTTTTTCTAAATTGAATAGTTTACGCGAGAGACACTTCCAAAGTGGTAAAATGTGTGTCCCCCCCCTGTAACTTCTAAAATAAGAGAATGATAAAACTAAAAAAAATATATGATGTACATTACCATATAAACTACCAACGAAAATTGGTTTGAACGAGATCTAGTAAGCAGTTTTTTTTTTTAATTCGTCATAAATCTAAAAAAATACACTATTATTAAAACATCGATCAAAGTTACAACGAACTACAAGAACTTTTATATTATGTTACTTGCTGCTACGGAACCCTCCATGGGCGAGTCCGATTCGCACTTGGCCGGTTTTTTTTTTATGGTGGGAAAAATCATGTATTGACATCCCCCGCCCTTGGGCGGAGCGGGAGATAGTGTCAGACTCTTACTGACTAAAAGACCCACCCCGTTCCTTCTAGCCTTCATACCGGGGCTCGAGCGCCCTTTCGGATAACCCTGGCCCCAGTAGGCTTCGACCCGGCTGGGTCCTTGCTGTTGCTAACAACTCCTTGAGGCGCGCGGGAACAGTGCGCGCCGTCGACGACTTGGGCTTGGTCCGGACAGTTACCGGACGGCTGGACAGTGAGCTACCCATTGCTCACTGTCCGCAAGCCCGCGTCTACGTTGGCCGGAAATCGGGATCAGAATCCCGGCGACGGCGGTGGCGATAACGCCGTTGCCTGATGCGTTCGGCCTCCTTCTTTGCGAGCATTACTGCTTCGCAGAAGTCGGCCACCGCCTGCCACTCCTCCTCGCTCCGAACCATGGCCTCAACCAAGGCCCGGCGCGAGAGGTCTCCGCCGCCGATCGTCCCCACGAGGGCACGGCGATGCTCCGCCCAAGCAGGGTACACCTCGACTGTGTGCTCCACTCCACCGTGTCCTTCGGGCGTTCCGCACAGTGGCGACACCCGGGCGTCACTTCCGCATGAATCGAGTGCAGGAAACTCCCGAACGAACCATGTCCGGTGAGTACCTGCGTCATACGGAAGGTAAGGACGGCGTGAGGTCTTTCCATTCACGCCTCAAAGAGGGGACTTACCGAAAATATAATGACCTGGAAAAGCTATGTGACACTGGCGCTATCTCAAGAATATTTCATTCAGAATATATCAACCTACCATCCATCAATACTGGCAAAGATACACTGATCGATACTGATATTGAAGACGAAACAGACCTGCCAGATTAAGCAATTTTCATTATGTCTAATGGGAAAATAACAAGTGTTTCAGTATAAAGAAGAAAATTAATTAGAAAGTATTAGTAAGAAGGAAAAGAATGGTTGAATTTTAACTAAGATGTAATTTTTAATAATTTTTATTATTATTTTTGGTTACTGTAGTTAACTACAATTTATTATTGTCATAGGAGATTACAATTATTTTTGTTATTGAAGAAAAACTAGGGATAGTATCTATAACAAGTAAGAAAACTTCTAAACTTTTTTTTAACGACAGATGTTTTTGATTTTGATTACTGAGAAAGTTAGAAAAAAATAATAGAAGAAAATATGTAAAAAAAATGAAAACCAAAGAAACACTCTTAATAATTTTTTTTGTGATTATTTTTAAAAGAAATTATTTTATAGAGAAACCTTTTTTTTTGTAATTTAAGAGATTTTTCTTATATCTTATAAAAAGTAGTACATACTTTTTAAAAAACAAAAGAAAAATCTCAAAAAGAAGTTCTTATACCAGGTGTAAGGGACAGCCCTACACAAACTTTAAAGGCTTGCTCAGTAGACGAAACTGAACAACCTTCCACAAGATCTTTTTTCAGGAAAACAAAAAAAAAATCGGCCTCGCCATACAAATTGTCCAAAAAAGTTTATCATTTTGTATGACGAGGCCGATTTCTTTTTTCGTTTCCTGAAAAAAAAATTGTGGAAGGTTGTTCAGTTTCGTCTACTGAGCAAACCCTTGAAGTTTGTGGAGGGCTGTCCCTTACACCTTTTATACATAAACGTTAAATTTTAAGAATTAAGAAGAATGAGAATAATTATTTCACTTAATAAGACTGTAGGCTACGTAATATAAAGACTGTTTAACTTCTGATTCCTATACAATTGTATATATAACTTTAATTGTTTCCTTGGTAAGCTAAGAAGTTACTGCTGTTCCTAAGTGATGGTCATTTTAAATAAAAAACTTATCTTTAAACATTTTACTGTGTTTTTTATTTCTCATTTTATAATTATTACAAGATAGGTAGGTACACCCTATGTATGTACCTTTTAATTTATCAGTGTTTTAACCGCCAATTTCTGCAAACTTCATTAATCAAGTATGATTACAAACAATTTATCTAAAAAAAATCAGTCCCATAAACTAATTAGCCAAACATTAATAAGTTTAAGATATGGTATTTAAACCAATTAGCTTAGGTTTGAAATATGGCCAACTCTTTGATTAAACCACTTAGCTTAGAGCTATTATTTGCATGTCTAGGCGGTTAAGTCATTTAGCTTGGAACAAGAAGTAAAAAACCTAGGCGGTTAAGTGATTTAGCTTGGAACAAGAAGTATTAAACCTAGGCGGTTAAGTCATTTAGCTTGGAACAAGAAGTATTAAACCTAGGCGGTTAAGTCATTTAGCTTGGAATAAGAAAAAGTAAAATATAGGTCATTTTGTATGAAGCGACATTTATCTTCGTTAAAAATAGGAATATTAGAAATAAAAATGAATTCGATTATGGGGAATATGTTATAAAAACAGTAATATCCTTCTTTTTAAAAAAATAATGCTATTTACTAAAGTTACATTTTTTTTTCTAAAAATCGAAACTTTAAACTGCTCTGGTGTAAAGTTTCAAAAATGTCGGTTAATACAAATAGCCCGGAACCCGTCGATATGTAGATCTATACATATTACCTATATTATGTAATTTCGTTGATACCTACATTTGCAATTCGTTGTTTTTTTTAAATAATTACCACATATAAAGCTTAGATAGTTTTACTTCGTTTCAATCAAGTTTTGTTCTTGTTTTCTGTCGCTCAGTACCTACTGTAACATAATAAGCATAATCACCCTTACAATATTCCCAGTGCTGGGACTCAGGACTCTTCTCTAATAGAGGGAATGGACCGACTTCCACCTACCACGCAGACCTAGTACGGATTGGTGGACGTCCCATGTCTTAAAATTTTTGGTTCTAAGATATTTAGCCGGTTTCCCCATGATGTATTCTTGCACTGTTTTGAGAGCAGTGGTAATGAAATAAGTTACACAATGTGCTTCGGAGGGTTTGAACTCGCAACCGTAAGTCGTAAGTCGAGACCGTTACTACTGGGCCACCACTGTATAATATATCTTCTAGACTAATATAATAAAGAGGTAAAGTTTGTTTTCTTGTTTGTAGGATGTAATCTCTGGTCCTGGTCCGATTGGTTAAATTTTTTCACCGATAGAAAGCTGCTTTATTCTTGAAGTGACATAGGCTATTTTATGTACGCGGGCGAAGTCGCGGGCAAAAGCTAGTATACATATATATAAATAAAACAACATATAAACAGGCCTATATTCCTAGAACCGACATGGAATTATAACGTCATCACTGGCCGTATATTAAAGTCGTGCCCTGAATATGACGAGTGGTAATGAGGGCAATAATAAACAACAATAAATTATATTTTCAGCACTGAAAATAAATATCATTGACAGAGGTGTTCATGGTTATTTCGCAGAAAACATTTCAAAATCGGTTAGTATCTACGTTTATTTTTTCAGCTACGTTTTTAAAGAGATAAAAAAATTAGCAAATAGGTTTTAAACACACTTTTCGACGTCAATTTTAACTACTCTGTCATGTCCATATCTAATGTCATGATGGACTAATGGCACACTAATGGATACCAGTGAGAATTTTTCAATTGATATGTTTTTTTTTTTAAATTTTATCTAGGACATTAAAGACACCCTGTATTTCTGGATGATGATAGAAGGAACTCTTCCTATGATTCAAATCTACCGTAACAAGTAAACTTGTTTTGTTTATATTGACTGAAAATTTTTCAATATTTTTTTTTTTTTACTGTAAGACTTCGCTTCTACAAACAATTATGTATGCACTAATATTTAGAAAAGGCGCATAATGATTGAATTTGGAGTAAACCTTTGCGGCTCTCGTGTGCTACTAATAATTGTACAAAAAATAATATTACTACTTATTTACATTAATTAGAAACTTTTCTATAATTCAATTTATTTCAAACCTCTTATTATCGGAAAATGCGTCCCAACGGAGGTCTAGTCAAAAAAGTATTTTTGGGTAATATTTTTCCAATATGGTGATTCAAACAAAGGAAAGGTGGAGGCAAAATGAAAATTCGGAAAGAGCATGTCGTAATCTCACTCTCACAATCACGAGTTTTCGAAACGTACCGGGAAATGAGCACCAAATGACTACTGTATAGCGGATTCTAAATCCAAATTGTCCATAAATTTTAAATTTAGAACCGGCTAAGCAGTGCTACATTGTTAGCTTTTTTTTATAAAGAAGGCCCATAAAAATTCTTATTTAATTCAAAACAAAATATACCGCACAACACAAAGTAGGACAGTTTCAAAAAGACTGGCAAGTTTTAAATGAAAGCGTTGGACCTAAGTTTTTATACTACCATTAAAACCGGGTTTGAATAAAGATAAAACATTCAAAATGGTAATGTCACAATGTTTTGTTTAGACTCACGCTAAATATTCATATCCAGGCATTTACGACTTATTTAACAAAACAATGATACGTATAATTTTTTTTAAGGCAACTGAATAAAAATATTTTTATTTTTCAGAGAAGATTTTCATACTATGTCATGCAGATACATACATACGTAGGTCGGTCGTCACGAACTTTAGCAAGTACCTACGTCTACATAAAAATTTTGGGGCGCTATCGTGGACAGCAAAATGGCCATGTGTGTGTGTATGAATATTTTTGTAGGTCAATTTGCCTCTTGTTTCTAGAGTCCTTGTCTGGAATAATATAAAAGAAAAAAGCTACGCTCCGGACTAGCCTTTTATGGATCATTTTTTTTATTGAAAACTTTAAAAATATTGTATAAATGGTTTTAATTAGGTGCTATGTCGTTAGTTTAGTGTGTTAAGTTTTTTTAAGGTGGGTAATTATCCAATGAGTTCTTCCGCTCTAGGATGGAGCGAGAGGGCGTGTCAGACATTTACTGACTAAAACTCAGCTGTGTTTAAGTCAGTAAAAGTCACCATGGGTTTCCTTTTTAGGAATTTCCTGTGGCTCTAGTGTGTTAGGTTAGGTTAGGTTAGCTACACAATTTTAACTGAAGGAACACAGGTGGGTTTTAGTCAGTAAACGTCTGACACTTCCTCTTGCTCCACCTAGAGCAGAAGGAGTTATTTTATGATTTATCACTACAAAAAGTAGCAGATATACAATTTATTACGCTTCTATGATCATCCATTGAAATATCTTCACAAAACTACAGACAATGTTGAAGCGTCTAGGGGTAATCTACTCCGTCAGTATTACTTTACTACTAGGTCTGCAAGATTGTCCTAAGACGTATTAATTCCACCCCAACCGCAACGTTGCAACAAAAACATAATCCTTCGGTAAATTGAAAGCACTAATATGGCATCTTAAGGCGTCACGAAGAATTTCATATAACCAACCAAGGAGTGGCGACAGTAATGAGATTCCCATTTGTCTTTTTAAGGTTTCACGAAAATGTAAGTAACGGCTTTCTTATGAAACTCTGGCACGATGTCGGAAGGCGGATGAAAGCATCAATTTTCTACTAGGTCCTGATTTTCGAGTTGACAGACACCGGTAATGAGCCGTTTGGCGAATTTCAAAAAGGAATCGCGAATGAGGTTTCGTATGTAATGATAATGTCACCTTTATGGAACGGTTTATCAAGTTGAAGGTGAATGAATAAAAGCATTTTTGGAGAAAAAAAGAGAGCCTTGAACGTAAGCTGCTTTAACTCAAGGACTAATGCAACTTCAGGCACCAGATGACACGATTGGAACCAATATTTGTATGGGCTGTAGATAGCTGTTCCAGGTCTATCTAGGTACCTTGTTTAAGTGAATTTGAGATGTATATGAGCACACCAATGATACAGGAGTAATTCTTGGAGTGAAGCACCTTTTTATTAAAAAAAAAAGTTTAATGCTGGATGAACAATTTTTTAACCTCGCTTGTTTGATACTGATGATTAAAAAACTAGGTTTATAATTTTTCACACGCATAATAAAAGAAGACAACAGTCTCGTACTAGTATAGTCGTATAGCTTGTTAAGTATCGTACCTGCGTCATCGCCAAACCAAGAAGCAAAATACACTCGCATACGCAATTTATTTTTGTCATGACAGTAATTTTTTATCCCCTTGAACACTCAAATATCAAACTATCATGTTCAATAAATCAGTTCACTTTCCGTTTTATGTTTTACAACCATTGTTAGTAAACCGTAACATTATGAGAGTTTTATACCTCAACAGGGTATAAAGTCTATTTTACGATTGGAAGTAAAATGAAAATTGCGGTCCCTATACGGAGACATAATATCATTGTGCCATAAAATATTCCATAATTGTAGCGTATGATTTCAAAAATGAAACGTTAGGGATTATTTCAGGAGAGGTTTATTGCTTCTTGTAATTTAAAACACAAAAAATACAATTATTTTTAATGTAGTTTTTGATTGGATTACACTATCGCACTAGCTTTTCCCTATAAGGAGTAGGAATGCATCGGTAGTTGTTATACCAGAACCAAAGTCGGACGCGGATTTTTGTTTTGGTTTGTCGGAATCGGAAATAAAATCAGGAGTGTCAAATGAAACACTACTAAAACTAATAAAAACTTGGATAAGTATACATGAAAAGCGAACCCACAATATTCAAAATACGAAACAAAACAACAAGTGAAAGAAAAATCGACAGAAGACACAGGGATGGAGGTTACTCGGGCGCTAAGTAGGTACTTATAAACTTGTTTGTACCTCTGATATAAGTGACGATTTAAATTGAAACCGAAATCGGAATCGAACTTCTTGAACTTCTCTGGTCAGGAGACAAAAGAATCAAGGAATGCAGTCGCTGTGGTCGAAATCGATCCCATCATCATGAACATTTCAAAGAAACACCTTCCAATTGTGCTGCCTACAGAGAGTACACAGGTAATAATCACAGTATCAGTTAATCACGTAGAAACCTAAATTAAAATCACATGCATGACCAAAACGAACTGAGGGTCAACCGCAAAGGAATTTAGACCGCCTAAGAACACTCGTCCCTTATCCATCTAAAACAATTTACATCAATAAACATTCTCTCATCCAACCCAACGTTTATACACGATATAATCAAAAGGAAACATAAAATGTGAAACGTTTACATTTCTCTTGATAAACCTATAAACGTATAAAAGGCCGCTCGTATAAAAACTGTTGGAAAAAAACATCGACAACTGAGATCACAAGGGAATTCGGCTTGATGTATCGCGTACTATACAGTAGGTACCTACTTACATACCTACAATATGTTTTGTTTTTTTTGTCCTTTGCATAACAGTCGTCAATTGTTTTGGCAGTATATCTTTCCTTAAGCAAGGCCTTTTTGGTAAATTGGTAAAGGGCAGAACGTGCTATGGAATATTCCCTTACCAAATTTATCATGTGGGCTAAGTAACTCACATCATTATCTACAAGCGATCGCAGTAGTTATTAACAGATACATAGGAAAGGAAAGGGTGTTTCCTTGTACAGGAAAACGTTTTAATTAGGTGTGTTCCGTTACGTGCTCATCCGTAGAATGATAAATTGAAGAAGTATCTGGGTATGGACAGGAAACTGAGGTTTGCGCTTGGTAGATTTATTTCTTGATACTTTAGATAGAGGTATGCGGAACAGGGTATAAAGTTCAAGCAAAAACCTCCGTTGAAAAGGTAGGATCCTTCGATCCTTGTCTGGTCAGGCCAACTGCTCGTTAGTTGATTTCGGCTGACTCTAATACCGTGATTTTGAGTTTTAGTTCCTAAGTGGCGTCATAGATGTCACTGCCATACTATAGACCAATTCGAGAACCAAACTTTAAATAGAAAAATCAGCAGCACTTAAGAACCAGATGAAAGGAAAAAATCAACAGCAATTTCCATCGAAACTTCGAAAATCAGGTAAACTTTCTGACATTATAAATATGTTAAATTCAAAGTCAAAATGGCGACAAAGTTTGTTACCGGAAAGTTTTTTCATTACCGCTTGTCAATTTAGCGGTTATCGACACAAGTCACCAGCAAAAACCTGTACCCCTAGCCAAGTTTATAATCTGCAATAGTTACCGCTAGTAGAAAACTTCGAATGTACGGGAATAACGTCATCTCAACGCTCAGTCACGTGGTCAGAACAAAAGAATCGGGGGCGTCACCAACTCGAGGCGTTCGACGCAAGCGAAACGGTTGTAACTTGGCTAGGGGGGGGTAGATTCGATAAGGTTCGATAAACAAAATATATTTGTATATTTTAAAAGAAATACTACAATTTTCCACTTTTCAGGTTGAATGTTAGATCATGCAAAATGCACGCTTTAACTCGGCGAATCCAATATTTATTTTGCTTTGATCAAATATTATTTTAGAAATCCGATATATGGAATAAGGCAACCATCATGTGGTAATCAATTCTTTGTGAGGATTTATTACACTGAGGGGAACATATTGGATTCGGGATATAATTTAATACATTTTTGTTTGTGGTTGGAAATGATCTAATGACTTTTCCTGCTCCAAGTAGCCCGCAGCCTACCTGTCAAACTTTTACTGACTAAAACCACACTTATGTTCCTTCAGTTGCCCTTTGCGTTCTAAGACCACCGGTAACATTTTCAGAAGTCAACCCGTGGAACCAGTCAGCAACAGCTGACATCTCTTTGGGTTTATTCCCATCGGCCACCCCTGAGTTTGCCACCGGGGTGGCGGTTGGCACTCCTTCATTCCCATCGGCCACCCCTGAGTTGCCACCGGGATGGTGGTAGGCACTAATAGGTGACGTCTACCACCCTGGTGGTCGATGGTTACTTTTTTGGTTTCATCTGCTTCTTTCGTAGTTATAGTACAGGAGTTTATTCGCATTTCGTATTGCGACATTCTTCTTCTTCTTCTTCCTGCCCTTATCCCATATTACTTGGTATTGTGACATTATCAATAGAAATTCAAAACATAACTGGATATCATGAGCAATAAAATAAGTTTAATAATGCCAAATAATTTTGGAACTCTTTTATAATTATAAAAATAATTTACATGTATAAATACTTTTTCTTTATAGGTATAACAGTAGCTACTCAGCAAACTCAGGGGTGGCCGATAGGAATAAACCTCTCTTTGAGGCACATGGAACACTACGGGCCGTCGCGTCGATGGGTCGAGGGCTAGCCCTCCAGGTAGGTCCAGACATGATTTTATACATTATACTGACGGTCCTGACAGACATATATTCTACAGAATAAAAATTGAGAACCCGATTGCAGCGCCACCTAACGGGTTCATTTGTATTTTCAAACCATTCACAGACCACTCAAATATACACATTTCGTCCAAATCGCTCAAGCCGTTTAAGAGGAGTTAGGTGACAAAAATACGTAGGTACAGAAGAATTATATTAAAAAAAATTATATTATCAATTCCACACTCGAATGTTTTTTTCAAACTTCTCGGTTGTAATCTTGCCTAGAGATTAAACAAAAAGACATAAAAATATCTTAAATTACTCAAGAAATTCTTACTACATTCAAGGTATTGGGCCACCGAGTAGGAAAGCAGTAACTTACCTATACAAATAAATTTATAGCGTCTATATTGGTTACTTAATCACCGCATACGCAACCATAAATGGGAGTTATGAACGTTTTTATTAACCCTAAGAATAAACTCTATTTGAATTGGAGCGGGCAAGGAACTCCAGTATGTAATGAACCATTGAGATCGAAACTCGTAGCTTTTTATTGGGAACTAGCTTTTACCCACGGCTTCGCCTGCGTGCATAAAATATAACCCATGTCACTAAGGAATAAAGAAGCTTTCTATAGGTGGAAAAATTTCAGCATTTGGACCAGTAGGTACTTCCAAAGATTACCTCCTACAAACAAAAAAGCAAACTGTACCTCTTTATTATATTATTATTATATATTAAAATTATATTGGGAATAACATCAAGTGACAGGCAAAACACTAAAAGATTAGACGATGTTCCAGCAATAGTAAAAACTTCGCGAAACTTTTCGAAAAACAATGAATTAATAATGATCTAATAAAATGTTTTCCATCTTTAGAAAGAGTTACCAAGATTTTAGACGAGATTCAGAGTAAAGTGATAAATTATTTAATTTTATTGCTATGGCAACAAAGGGAACAATATTCTGCTCCTGTTGATAACAGTTAAATGTTTATAAGTGCCTCGTTATTCATCATTATCATTCCACTTTAAAATTAAATAGGTACACATTAAATTATTCGAGTAATTTAACTAATAAATAAGCACTGCAGATAATTTCTAAAGATTCTAAACCTAAAGGCATTTGTGCTTGAAAGCATCACCAATAAATAATGGATTGTTAAGCAGAATTAATTTCTAAATGTGCATCAAAAACAGGTCAAAATTAGGACCATTTTGTGCTCAATTTCAACAGTATTGCTCAAGGCCTCAAGCTGACTCGATAATTATGAAATTAAATACGTCTCGAAGGAAAACCAAACCGTTCGATGAAACTTTTGTTTAGAAGTAATTAAGGTAATTGAATCAGAAACTGGTATACAGTATTATTAATTTATAAATGATACAAAAACGCGATGAAAGCAAAAAATGTACGATTTTTATAAGCAAAGTCGAGAAGAAAAAGATCTGCTAAGTAACGTCCCTCAAGCCTGCAGATACATTGTAATGGTAATAAAATCTTACAAGCTGATAAAGAGACGAGAGACAACACGTAATAAAATTGCAAAGGCTAATAGTTCAAGATGCAGCCACTTGATATTATGCTAATTAACTATCTCCTCAAACTGTACTTAAACGGGCAACTTGCTCAGCAATTATTCGCAACAGAAATTGCTGAAGATAGTGCAAAAGTTTTTGACGACGAAGACTTTATTGCGTATATAGGCACATTGCTAAAGCTATCTGTTCTTTGTTGGTTATTTAATAAATGTCGTCTAAATGAATTGTTGAACATTCAATCTTGCATCTAGAATTAGATTACTAGCCATTATGATCACTGTTGTATGTAATTGTAGTTATTTTCTATTATTATTATTATTGATAGGCTCGCGTTTGACCACCATCTCACCTGATGTTAAGCGATGTTGTGGTCGACGATGGAGCACGCTTTGTTGTTTTTGAATAACCATTAAAATAAAGGACTGATATTTGCAATACATCAATACTTAAATCTAGAAAGTTAACTAAATTTTAAATTAACAGCCTTATGGAAAGTAGTGCCGTCATCGCCAAGAGTTGCGCCACTTAAGTTGCCCGTGTAAGCTAACTTTAACATTTTAGTTAAATGAAAATTTATCTTGCATAAATTACAGCTAAAGAGAATGCAGCATAAACTGGAAAGTAAGTAGATCTATTTAATTCTGATGAGTCATAAGAAAGTTACCTATGCTTCAGAAAAGTTTCATAGTTTTCATAACTGTTTTGTGAGCGTGGTTATTAAAACAAGATTTGCAATTCAAAGGTAAGCTTATGATGTCGTCTCTTTCTACCATTATGTGAGATACCAAAAAGGGAAGAGAGAGAGAGAGACACCTAAAGAGCAAATTACACAATTACATTTTCACAAGATTTTAAAGGCAAAACAACGCAATGGCAAGACCGGAAAGGTCTTCTAAGAATAGAAATTACTTAGCAAAGCTATCAGAGCAAAGCCCTAAAATCACAAAGTGTATTTGTGAACTACTTGAACTTTGTTTCCAACTTACTCAGTGTGTAATTTGTCAATGTTTAGAGTAATGAAATAACTTTGGAATATGAAACGTTTGAATTACTAAGCTATCACACAAGTTACCTCTACGTTGGGAATTGGCATTAGTCGATATTCTGTTTGGCATGCTTAGAATTATGTTATAAACCTATTTGAATATTATTATGGGTCAATACGCCAATTAGAATATATCATATGCGTATTGACCCATAATAATATTCAGTGGAAATTAAAAACCCACACATATAGGTACTTACATGTTTTTCTTGCAAAGAACAATGGTTAACACCCAAAACAAAATTTTGTTGGTATATTTTTTTAGCCTCTATTAATGAAAAATATACAAAAGTACGCCGATTTTTGCCTAATTTTGATTGGCGATTAGTTTGATTTGATAAAACTCAGTAAATGATTATAATTTCATAAATTTTCCTCACTCATGTTCTTCTGTTTACTGATTTATTCTACTGAGTCAGTAAAATCTAAAAATTATTGTTGTAAATTCTTTATGCACACATAAATGTAGACGCGGAATTAATGCCTTATATATTTTCTACCAGTCAATCATTGAGTGATGCAGAGACAAATGGTGGATAACATATCCATACTTAGGTACCTTTATTATAAGTATAAAAGTAACTGTCTGTTATGCTTTCATATCCACAACAACCGACATTCATGCCGGTGCAGCCGCTGGCAAAAGCTAGTATTGAATAATTATGGTAGATTGTTGTACTGCTAATGTAAAAATACATGTATTTATTTGTAAGTACAACGAAAAAAAAAACAAAATCGTCGAGGCTATTTACGTGACCTCATTATAATATACAAATGTATAAATCTATTCCAGCAATTTTCTTAGGCAGTCTTGAGTGCCTGTCTTGTGATTATTCAGTTGGGTTACTATCACAAATTCATCTGTTTTATTTAATCGTACAAGGCCATACCTAATTTCGTTTCCTGAAAAAAAAATTTGTGTAAGGTTGTTCAGTTTCGTCTACTGAGCAAGCCCTTAAAGTTTGTGGAGAGCTGTCCCTTCCACCTTGTATACACTAAATAACTTTGTTATTTTCTTTCAATTCCAATCTTACAACACTATTATACAATGTAATTTGTACTTAGTTTACTTATAAACTCTCTGTGTCGACACAAAATAGATAGGTACAGAAGACAATCTCATGTATGTACTTCATTTTTTATACCTACGCTCGGTGGACGCACACTAATGAGCGTTTGAGCCGGAACTGTTTGACGAGCGGGCCGAGGCGCTCTGAGATATCGTGTCCGTGAGCGGTGTCTATGTGTGCGTTGCTCGAGCGCAATTTGTATCTATCTATTTTGTGGTGCCGGTGAGTTTATTTTATGTTTTTTTAAGCTTTCAAATACCGTTAATAAGAGACATAATAGAAAGAGAATGACAGAGCGAATGCTCGCGCACCCATTATCTTTCTATTGTGTCTCTAATTGACACGATTGAAAGGCTAATGAATGGTGACAACAGAAATTAAAACGATTAGGTAAATTTTATTATAAGAAATTAAATGTAAGCCACGTACATTTCGTATTAATCTCAATCACATCGGAACTGTATGCGATCCGTCACAGTTCCATATGTCGGCCAGAAATCATCCTGTCGCGAATGGTCTGTGCGACAACGTCAGTTCTGTATTGACGTAACACTGGACTGTAAACGTCACAGCTGGGTGATACTGACATGACGTCATGATACTGACATGACGTCATGTTATACATGACAGGGTTCCGTGACTTTTCTTAGAATCGTGTCTCAACTTGCTCGGTTTTACTTGGAAAGCTTAAATAGAGCTGAGTGTAATTGAACTCCGTTTTAGCCCAGTCTTACTCCTGGTTCCTGGAAAGCACAGATTAAGTGTTACCTACTTGTCAAAGATTTACTGAACAAATTACATCGAATTGAACTTTTGACTATGGAGAAGTTTGATGTTGTTGATATTATAATGGAAATTAACTAAAACATAGATTAATACTAATAAAACATTGAAAACCTTTTTGAAATTTATCAATAAATGACTGAGAAATTATTTCTTTTAGTTTACGCACATCTTTTGCAGTCTCCCACTGGTGAGTGTGATTTGACGTAGATATAGATCTTTGCACCACAAACCGCTCAAATGCGGGGCAAAGCTGCGGGCTGAAGCTAGTATGTATTCTATAAAGTCACATTTGTCATATTTGACACCGCTTTATACCTAATCTCTTATATATTTTGTAAAATGATTTTTTATCATTAGTCAAGTTCATGATAAAAATTCAATTTGCAATCAACATAATAAACATTATGTCGAATTGCATTGTTGTTATTTTGTAAACACTCGTCTACCGTCTGTCACCATAATAAATAATATTGTATGAATGTCCTACAGCAAAAATCCGGGTTCCCTTATGTCCAAGTCTTTTGACTAGTCAGCGATTCTGATTGGTCAACATGCACAGCTCCACAAATATTGTGTTTTGTGTTTACGTAGAATCAACCTTCTGTCACGAGAGGTAGGTATTTTTGTGGTATAGCTTTGTGGTCATCAGCTTTAGTTTTTTGAACGAATCACTTCGTTATATATTGGGCTTTTTTGCTTGATTCTAGAAACTTGCAGTTGTGGATACAGAAGAGTTCGAACTCCTATGTTCAAAATGAGTCAACAATGAAAGCAGATCTAATCTATATTATCTATGACGTTGTCGCGTAAGCAGTTTTATCTTGCAGATAAGGTTACACTACTACCTACTACTAGAAATATACTTCAAAGTCCTTAAAAATACCAAAATAGGGGAATCACCTACGCCATTTCTGAAAAGAACCATACCAACTTACTGACATTCAAGATAAAAGATCAGCTAATAAGTACAAAGAAATAATAAACAAATTAAACAATAACTTAAATAATTAAAAATAATATATACACTAAATGCCTAGCTAAATATGACGTCATAAAACTCCTCCGCATCGCTGTCGACTGGAAGTGTGCCCAAAAGGCTGGCGGCATTGCTACGTTGTATGGCAATGCTTATTCTCTGACCGAGGTAGAAGCCAGCCCTTGGGTCACGCGAAGCGTCAATTAAGCGTTTTGACAATTCTTTAAAGAGCATATGAGCACTCGGACCCCACGGCCCGAGAGTTTCAACCCCAAACGGCTCAAAAATATAACTGCCGACGAGGCTGTTGTATTTCCGCCGCTTGAGGTTCTCTGCAGCCGACGCGGCAGCACCAGCACAGCACGATGAGCTAGGAAGATGGGATGGCGCAAGAGTATCGACACAGGTAGCGTCCCACACTAAAGGCCTACCCATCTTCCAAGATAAAAGATTATGTTAATATAATAACTACTCATTAATCTGGCATTGCTTATATTCTACGTGGCAAATTGTTAGCTCACCCAAGAAACTAACATAAAATAGTCCCCTCTTCGAGTGTAAATCTACAAAACTAGTGAAGCGATTTTAATGGTACGTTTATCGCTTAAGTTGGTTTTTTACGGCAGCATCAAAGTTGACAAAATAACCCTGTGATAACTTGCGAACAAGCGGTAGCTGTGTTCGCGAAAATGTTCCTTAAGTCTGATATATATATAAATACGTAGATATAAGCTTTTTAGCAACACTGTTGAATTTTAGTACTTTTCCAACGACATGAAAACGTGCCAAGCTCGGTGCCATTGGCTGTTAATAAAAAGTTATATTACTATGTATATTCTCATGACTTAAGTAAGGGTCTTTAAGCCAAGAGTGAATAAATAACTTCTAGGCAAGCTTAGTTTTTCGTCAGCTACATCATCAGTGCTCAATGGCTATCATAATTTAAAACATTTGTAATCATTTGTAGGGCTAGAATCCTATGCGAAGACTGCAGGATTAATGCGGTCGCCTCGTTCTGCGAAGCAGTTATGCTAAGGAGATGGCAGTACGCATGAGCAGCCGCCATCCGTCCAGTAAGCGTCTAGTAGACTGAACTAGAGAAATATCTCAGAGAGATGTCAGCAGAACCATGCCATACCCAGCAGAGCTGATGCTCGCTAGGGCCGCGAAGAATTTCTGAAAAGGGAACCGGTGTTCCTAAAATGCAAAGGGCAACCAAATGATACAGAGGTTTTCGTCAGTAAACGTCTGACATTTCACCCTAGATTGGAAAGTCGCTGGTTGATTTTCCAGCTCAAAAAAGAGCTGCCAGATTGTCTAAAAGAATCACAGCCCCTTTTTTATGGTGGGAAAAAATCATGCATTGACATCCCCCGCCCTTGGGCGGAGTGGGAGATAGTGTCAGACTCTTACTGACTAAAATACCCACCCCGTTCCTTCTAGCCTTCATACCGGGGCTCGAGCGCCCTTTCGGATAACCCTGGCCCCAGTGGAACGCAAAAGGTAAATAAACGTACCCGGGTTAACTTTAGTCATTAATAGTCTGGTACTCCATTTTGCTCCACCTGGAGTAAGAGAAGTTATGTCATGATCTCCCACCCTCAAAAAAATAAATAAAACGGCTAAAATCCTATGTTAATAAAGCGTATAATAAACTACTTCGATATTAGTTAGAGTTACAAAGAAATAGGCTAAGAAATATGTCGTTACCATAATTTATAAAGATTAACTAGACCGCAGAATTTTATTGGAAGCAATAAATTAGGAGATCACATCTGTAGTGTGGAAATGAGGGAAAAAACCAGAATACATTTGCGTATCTTCGCGTTCAATACCTAAAGTTCTTGTGGAACAGACTGTATAGAATCAAATACAGATACGATTGGTACATAAGAAGAAGATATGATATCTTTATTGTAATGTATATAAGATATATAAGTAACGGAGGTTAATAATATTAAAAATGGAAACAATTATGGTCCCTGTCGGGCACAGCAACATTTTAAATGGTAGAAGAAAGGAATAGCGCACACATAAATCACATATTATTAGATATTTTTTAGGGTTCCGTACCTCAAAAGGAGAAAAGGGAAACCTTCTATGATCACTTTGTTGTCCGTCCGTCTGTCTGTCTAGAGAACGCGTGGAGGTATCAAGTTGAAATTAAAACCATATACTCAGGTCTGTAAAGGAAGTTAGTGATAGCATGACGAGTGACAGGGTATTATGGAAGAAAAAAACGTATTGCGCCGACCCCAAGTAAGATGGGACAAGGGCAGGAAAAAGAAGAAGAAGATACTCAGGTCTGTGGTCCCTTCACGCTGTGAAAAAATCAATCTTCTTTTTTTACTAATACTTTTACTGTAGAAATTAATGTCCGTACAAATAACTAACAAAATTACACAAATATTTTTGTTTTTTTTTTTATTGGGAAATCATCAAATAACTCTTTCCATTCTGGGCTGAGTGAGAAGGAGAGTCAGACTTTTACTGACTAAACCCACCAGTGTTCCTCCAGTTGACCCTTGCGTGTAAGACCGCGGTGAGTCTTCCGAATAATCCCGCAGTGTTACTCACTAGTGAACTTCGTCAGTTAACTAAACACATTTTCACTTAAGTACATACAAACTTAAACTACTGATGTTGTAATAAAGTTTTTAAATCTATACATATAAATAAAATTGGAGTGTCTGTAATATTGAAATAACCGCTTTTTACTACATGCATGCATATGAATATATATATATATATATATTAGGGTGGTCCTTATTTTTCGACTTTCGAATTATACCCGGGGCACTTTCTCATTTGATTATATCCCTCTAAATATGAAATAAGGTTTTTTGTTTTTTTTTCTGTTAAGATTTAGAGGTCGCTACCAGCTGTCAAAATTTTTACAAAAAGCGTTGAAGGACAGGTTAAATGACGGTTGCATTAATATTTCATTTAGGTGTTTATATTGCATTTTACGTGCAAGTGAACTCGCGTAGACAATCGCTTTTTATCCCTTCCTCCCCTCGACCTCTCTTTCTTATCGACGTGTAGAGATTTAGCCCGCCCCGCACTTCAGTTCTAATAAGACATTAACGAGAGCTCACGTGTTTTATTTGTAAAAGTCATAGAAATGTGTTTCAACTTGTAATGGCGTCTACAAGTAGCGGAGTAATATAGTAGTATAATAAGTAATTATGTTGTCAGCTAGCAGCCATCTAGTGGTTCTGAAATACAATTATTTAAAAGATTTAAGAATAATTGGAACACTATTAACCAAAGCGACTTCAAAACAATAAAAGATGATCCTGAGGCAAATATTCTTGCAGAAGTGGTCGCAGACAGGATTTCTTTTGCCAAAAAGCAACTTCAAGTACATCAACCTCGAGATGACTACAGGGAACTGTTGAATCTCACTATCATTTTCTTAGGAGGTGTTCCTGAAAAAGGCATTTCATTTAGGAGACCTGCTGGTCTACCTCGAGCTAGATGGAAGGCAAGAGCCTTGTACTGTTTGAAAATTTATTTATTTAAGCATCAGTTTAAGCTGACGAAGAAGGACGAAAAGGCCGGGAGAGAAATATGCATTTTCACGGTGATGATTTATGTTAAATATTAGTTTCAAGCCTCTACCGCATGGTCTGCACCAAGAAACGACTTACAATTATTGAAAGACCTTAAAGCCTTTGAAAGATTTAACAAAAATATAGCTACTGTTGCGCTAAAAAAGATTCTAAATTATTTGTGGTACTTGTCGGAAGAACTAGTTTCGCTTGCCTTTTTCGATGATGAATTTTCAGTTCAAGAGAAGAAAAAAATAGTAGACGCACTGAAAATTGAAGGCACAGAAGGTTGTTTAAAAAGAATAAACGTTCATATCACACATATCCACGAAAAAAATATAGAAAACTTCGTGAGTAGTAATTCCTTAAGATTCTTCCAGATCCTAGGTATCCCATCAATTTTTTTGAAAAAAGACGTGGAAACTTGGAACGAAGACACTGATTATGTAGCTGCTAAAAATATCGTTCATTCTTTGTGAGTAGTGAATGACATAGCTGAGCGCGGTGTTGCTTTAATGGAAGAATATAATAAATTAATTACAACCAATGAAGAACAAAAGCAATATTTGCTTTTTTTGGTAAAAGACAATAGGAAAAAGTACCCTAATACTAACAAGTCAACCCTTATATCTTAAAAATAAATGATTCAAATATCTACAATAATCTACATAGTATATTTATTTATAACAACAACAATATTTTTGTATTTTTTTTTTATGTCATAGCTATAAAAATAAAAGAATCTATTAAATACAGAATTTGAATTTTTATTAAAATTCAAACCTTGGTAGCGACCTCTAAATATCATTTAAAAAATTCAAAAAAAATACTGAAATACTTTCTTATGGTATATATTCAAAGAACGTGGTGCCCCGCGAAATCAAAGAAAAAATTTTTTTTTCTTAGGAATAAGGACCACCCTAATATATATATACGGCACATACACCAAAATAATATTTTTTAAATTTTTGTCTGTCTGTCTGTTTGTTCCGGCTAATCTCTGAAATGGCTGGACCGATTTTGACAGGACTTTTATTGGCATGTAGCTGATGTAATAAGGAGTAACTTGGCTACTTTTATTTTAGAAAAAATAAATTCTTTTTTTCTTCTTTAGTCCACGCGAACGAAGTCGCGGGCACAGCTAGTCCAATATAATCCAATAAATCACAATACGTAATAGAATATGCAAATAATAAGCATACCAACTACATATGTACAATTACACACACAAATATAAAATATTTAAAACAAAGCAAAAGCCCCAACAATTTTAAAGAATCACTTAATGAAACCACTAATGGAAGCCAAAAGTTCGTTACAATACATGTGACATGACACTCCAAAATTGCTATAAAAAGCCTTGAACATACCAATGACAAAAGACCATTTTAATTTAATAGAAAGCGACCCTAACAGGAAAAGAACAAATCCTTTTAGAGAAACAAACCACTACGGAAATATCAGCAGAGATGTGAAACAATTCCATTGAAGGAACATCTAAACCCGTAAGTAATAATGCACTTTAGTACCAGATATGAGGGTATATATTCAAATAAACGACACAACTAAACAATGAAACTACTGACATTGGTCGTTAGGATTTTTATTGAGATTTTCACTGAGAACGGATAATAGACGACTGTTTTGAACAAAGCAGGGATATAAAGTTTAGGATGTAGTAATGTAGTTGAAGAAACTATATTTTATTTTTCTTATGTTACATTATAAGCTTTTTAAATTACTTTTTTTAACCAAGGTTAATCGCTAAATCATAGATAAATTAGAATTTTATCCTTTACTGAAAATAATTGGGCATAATTTCAAACAAGGTGCGGTTAACGTCTGAATCAAAGACAAACAACAATTTCTTAACTTTGCCGTGTATTACATTACCAGATACGTTTTGGAATTTAATTCATATTAGCGACACTATTTATTTTAATTTTATGATTTTACTGTCAAAAGTCGGATCCGTTTCACGACGAGAAATAAGAATTTTAATTTTCATCAAAATCTGTCCCTAATCTCCTATGAGGAATTTTCGCTATGAACCTATGACAGTTATTCACACTTACTTAAAAAAAAAAGCTTGTGGATTTAAAAATAAAGTGTACTTTTTTTACGATGGGAAAATCATCCAATGACAACCCCCGCTCTTGGGCGGAGCGGGAGATAGTGTCATAATAACTTGTGTACTGATGATGTGAGTAACAAATACAAACATTTTATTAAAAGCAAAAACTAAGAATAAATTTAAAGAAAGTGTTAAGGATGACAATAATGTTAATGTCGTACTGTCATCTCATTTCTTATCAGCGGCTGCAGGAAATAACAAAGATGTAAAACTCAAATGAGGATCTCTCAAGTTTTATGACTCGGAGAGTGACAAACACCCGTTTCGCTGTTACTTCTAATTCAGCAGAATCTTTTGTAATTTAGTTAGGGATTTACAATAATAAAAACATTATATATTTTTAATATACTGATTTTTTACATAATAAATAAGAAATAATATTACTTTCAGAAAGCTGTACTTCTGGACACGGCTCGTATAGTTAGGAGGTTCCTATCTCTGGAGCCTTGACCACTGGTAGCTTGGATCCTGTTCCCGATACCGGTAGACTAATTTTTTTAATATTTTTAATGTTTTTTTTCTTTTTTTTTATTAAAATATAATGAAGAAACGAAATAATTTATTAACAGAACTAAAAGTGCTTAAAAAGCTGTACTGTTATTTTATGGCGTTTGCCTAAAATAATTAATTATATCAAAATTTTGTTCCAAACGATTAAGCATCTTGGTCGTGTTTGAAAAACATTAAAACGGAAGAAAAACACAAATCCGAATGTCACAGAAATGAGCTTAATGTACTTGTGAGCGGATTGTACAACGTGGCGTACAAAAATAAATATTTCCAGTGCGACCTACATCACAAAATGATCCTTTAACAAAAAAGGTCAAAACTGAAGATCAGATCAAATGATTCAGAATTTCAAACCTTATAGACATCAAATAATGGAAGAAAGCATGGGAGCATTTTTTCACCCATTTCAGCCCACACATACTTATTTACTAAAAGCTTTTTTACCCAACAAATGTTCACCGACCCGATACATATAAAATAAAAATGTATTTGACATCCGAAGATGGGATCAATTGACTCAAATATTCCTTGTCCTTTCCTAAAAGAATCGTTTTGAATATCTTTAGTATCGAATAAAACCGACGTTCCAAGAAATAAGCGTGACCAATGGGCTAACTCGTTCTTTGCCCAAAGGATTGGCATTGGCATTCAATGTGGCAATCATACATCCTACCAGTCTTAACAACGTATAAATGTATTCGTTTTTGTATTTCCATACACGCATACGTATTCGGATATCTTTACTTTTTTCTTTTAAATTCAAAGAAAATAATAAGGCCAAAAATATTTTATAAAAGCTGCATTAATTTACTAATTTTTAAACTAACTAAAGAAACTTGCCCTCACGCACGACACAGAATATTCTGGTGGAGAGGTATATGATTTTTTTTAGTATCCTAAGTTAACTATATTATTTTACTAACGTTTGTAAAAATAAAGATTACTTAAATGATTAAAATAATAATAATAGTTATTTTAAGTCGTTTATGTGCATATATTTAGTTATTTTCTATTTTTAAGTAACGTTTTGTAGCACAATACATTCTTCTTCATATACTCTGGAAATTCATGGGCTTGGTTTAAATTGGCAAAATGTTGGCTTAGAGCTAAATTGGAAATCCATATGTTGGGGCTTGACTTGGGACCAATATATGTATGTAATATGTAACACATGCTTCGCTAATACTGGTAACTAAATATTCATCAAGGCTGAGTACGATCAGCAGCAAAATACAAAACCAATTACGAAACTATGAGTATTTCATTTTGTTCCCGTTCATCAACTGGTGAAATTCCTGGAATTAGCGGATATGGTAATATTTTTATTAAATTTCCAATTTACTTCGGGTTCATTTTTTTCTCGCTTAACGATTTACGTTTCTGACTGTACCTACATGCTCGCTAGCTTAGTTCACGTGTTAATTGGATATGAATTTATGAAAACCCGTGTTTAACTTGAATTACTTAATCATTCAATCACTTATTAATCTCACGAGATTAAAATAAACTAAGCGTTGCATTTGCTGATAAAATATTAAAGTTTAAGGATCATTTGATTACAAATTATTCGATTAATCCTCCTTTTATGTAAATCTTTAGCTTTATTTCAATAAATATTGTTAAGTATCGACATGGATAACGGTTAATATTCCACCCAATAGACCGCCTACGCCTATTTAGCCGTATTGCCAGTCGATGCCTGTAATCAATCATGTTTAATTTACTTCGAAAAGCTCATCAAGCATTCCAGTCGACGCGACCAAAAACCGGGAATCACATCACGAGTTGCAAACAACAAGCACATGGGTACACTGTACCTGTATAATCCTGATGTGTTGTGTACATGTAGGTATACCTGTGTACCTTTTACGTGTGTTGTGTATGTATACTTACTCGCACAATCAGCCCGATGTATGCCACTCGCAGTCCTGCGAACAAACGGAGTTGGGATTAGTTATGTGGGAAACGTGAACGATTTTCAGCCAAGTCAGCCATAAATGCTTTTCTATGAAGTTCTTATACGATTCTTTTATCGACGCTTAAGCGTTTGATGTTTGAGGGAGATAGAGTAGCCGATATTTTTTGACGGCACAGGAATAGAATCGTAAGTGGGTTGATATTGACAGCTGACATCGCAAAGGAAAATGTAATGTCTGTTGATGCATAAATGATAAGCGAAAAAATGTTCTGTCGTAAGATCTAAATTTATATCCTAAGTTATATTAAACAACATTATTTTTAGTTAATGCGAAAACTGAATATATTTTGTTCAGAATCAGTAACTGAATGGATTCCAATAATTTTTACACCATGTTATATTTTCCCAAAAATTATTTAAAAAGGTCACAAGTTTGGAACCACCGACACTAAATACAACACAGATCACGGTAAATCATAGCGGGTATTAGGCGCCAGCAAACAGCTAGGTGCAAGTGCAAAACAACTCCTTAGTCGCTTAGATAGCTCGGTGAATTTTGTACATAGATTCTTTATATAAAAGTACCAGACACCTTTTTCGGATTTCGCATATTACTAATACTAATATTCTAACATAATATAACTACATATAAATACTTATGAACAAGTAAACATTATTAAAAACTTTAACCTGAGCCTTTTAACTCACAATTAAATATCTTAAAATTCTTCCGGATCGCTGTCGACACAAAGGTGCCCAAAACATTGGCGAAATAAGCTAGTTGCCGTAAAAAATTGAATTAGTCCGTCTTTTAGATTATTCAAAAATAAGGGACACGTATTTTTGAATAATCTAAAAGACGGCCTAACTACCTACATTTTTTTATCGCAACTAGCCTATTCTTTCGACCAATCACGCAATGTCAGAGGCTACTATCTGAATCTCAAAAATAATGTAGTTTCTGTAGAATACACAATGGGAGCGACAGCTAGTTATAGCATCTATATTATTACTATTTGAACTAAAGTTTTGTTAACGACAGTTTTTACTGCAGTTTTTAACTGTCAGCATCGAAACCGATATTTACGATGGATTTTAAACCAGTGAAACGGAACCAGGAGTAAGCTTTTGATTGGAAAGTCAGAGTTTTCAAGCGTGGAATTGACAACAGTAGCGCTATTTCAATATGTAAATAGCAACGCGTTGGAGTAAACAAATTGTCGCCGCTGGTACTGAAGGTATTCGTACTGAAGTCTTCAGTAACAAAACTTTGAAATCCCGTTTATAAAGTCCCGTTTGGTACTGTTTTCCGAACAATATTTGGAAAATTTGTAACAAGATTTTCAGGAAATTGCCAATGAATTAAAAGTCAACTTGAAGAGGTAATATTTTCAGGGTGACTTTTAATATATCGGCAATTTTCAGGAGGTGACGATATTCTAACTGAAGATGTGAAAAATGAAAAAAAAAAAATCTGTTCAACATTTTTCACGTAACTGAACAAAGTTGGGGGACGGCTGTTGTTGGATCCACTGTAAAAACAGTTTAGATTGAGAAGTACCATCACCCGCTTTTTTTAAAGAGTGGGAAAATCAGTGCGAGTGGGGGTGTCGGATTTTAACTGACTAAAACCCACCCCAGTTCCTTCAGTTACCCTTTGCGTCCTTGGACAGCGGTGACTCTTTTGAACAATCCCGGATTGCGCACGAATGAAAAGAAACTACACAAAACTTTTGAAAATCCCAGTGTATTGCTACAAAAACAGACTTGATTTTTTGAAACATTTACCTATTAGGCATTACTACCACGTAAAAAATGAAAAATATAAAGCCATAAATCTGTGGCGGATGGTGAAAAGAATCTGGGTCTTTGTGTGTGTAAATCTCCCGAGCGTCTTAGATCCCAAAACGAATTAATGTAATCACGAACAAAAAACACGAGAAACAATATAAAACGTAATTCATATATCTTGTGCCCCATTTTTATCATGACGCTTCGAGTAAATTGCGTTATTCTATTTCAGGACTTACAATTTGTCGAGGCTTGTTCGCGGGTTCTCGGGAATTCTATTCAATAATCCTCCCAACCGATTTTCGGTGACAGTGTAGAGAACAACCTCAACTGAAATTAACTGAGTGTGCAGGAGTTAGAAAGTAGATAAACTAGTGTATTCGCAAACACTAGTGTGCTCTCTATTCCGGAGAGATCAAATGTAGAACCAATGGCTTTGCGTGCTTCCCGAAGCACTTTGGGCATCACAAAGTATGGATCTCGCAATATCTAATTCCAAATTCGGTTTGCTTTTTAGAATATTCTACTGTAGAACCACTGAGAGCAGTGGTGACCGAGTGGTAATATCCCCGACTTACGAGTTGTAAGGTCGCGGGTTCAAACCCAGCCAGGCGCATTACTTTGTGTAATTCATTTCATCATCACTGCTCTTAAAACGGTGAAGTAAAACATCGTGAGGAAACCGGCATGTCCTAGAACCAAAAATATTCGAAGACATGTTACATCCACTAACCCGCACTTGGCTCGTGTGGTTGATTACGGCCTAATCCCTCACCTAGAGAGGACGCCCGAGTCCCAACAGTGGGAACATTATAAGGCCGACTATGCTGTGCTACTGTAGAAAACCAAAAACACTGTACAGACTTGGGTAACAAAGCCAGGACATCCACGGTCAGCTGTCACATTTACGACCAAATTAAAACTAGAACTACATTGGACCGACGCACACATGTAACACGCCCGATTTGTACGTAGAACGACGCGTGGCGTATTTAAAGTGTAGCTCTACAAGTCTAGTTTCCATATAAAATGTATGGAGACCGACGCGCCCAGATCGGTGTGTGTGGCATACGTGTGTGAGCACTGTAGTTCTACCCTAGGATATAACGGAGCATTTAATAACACTAATATTATAAAGGCGAAAGTTTGTATGCCTGTATGTTTGTTACTCCTCACGCTTAAACGGCTAAGCAGATTTAACACGGATAGATAGAACATGTCCCGGAATAACATATAGGGCTACTTTTTATTCCGAATGCATGTTCCTTTGTAATTGGGCACTCCACAATTATGGCGGTAAGTCTTCTCTAGTCTTTGAGGCGTGGCTGGAAAGACCTCATGGCGTCCTTACCTTCCGCATGACGCAGGTCCTCACCGCACATGGCAAGTTCGGGAGGTTCCTGTACCAGATTAAAGCGGAAGTGACGCCCGGGTGTCGCCACTGTGCGGAACGCCAGGAGGACACGGTGAAGTACACAGTCGAGGTGTGTCCTGCCTGGGCGGAGCATCACCGTGCCCTCGTGGGGGCCGCCACCGGGATTCCAATCCCGATTTCCGACCACCGTAGACGCGGGCTTGCGGACGGTGAGCTATAGGTAGCTCGCTGTCCGACCGTCCGGTAACTGTCCGGACCGAGCCCAAGTCGTCGTCGACGCGCACTGTTCCCGCGCGCCTCAAGGAGTTGTCAGCAACAGCAGGGGCCCAGTTAGGTCGAAGCCTACTGGGGCCAGGGTTAGTTTCGAAAGATAGCTCGAGCCCCGGTATGAAGGCTTGAAGGAACGGAGTGGGTTTTTAGCTAGTAAGAGTCGGACTATCTCCCGCTCCGCCCAAGAACGGGGGTTGTCATTAGATGATTTTCCCACAATAAAAAAATGTTCCTTTGTAATCATTTTCTATTTCCACGCAATCAAACCCACTGGTAGGAGCAAAATAATAAACAAAAGAAAGAACAATGACAGTTTCCAATAAAACGTTACCAGCTTTATTTAAAGGACAGTGAGTCCAACTTTCTGATACTAAACTTGCAACAGGCGCCAACTTCTTAGCTGTCAAAGTATTTTGTTCGATGCTTCCGACTCGAATTTTCTCAACAGGTTCTTGAGAGACGGAAAGCATTCATTATGATGTAATTAACCGGAGATGTATAAGTGCCTAATTAACGTGTTTGCAAACAAGTCTTAATGCAGTTCAAGGTATGATCGTAGATTCATCGTTTACTAATTAGACGGTGTTAGTAGAAACAGAGAGACCTTGGAACATTATTGATTACCTATGTACTTACTGAATTATTAAGACTCAGGGCTCAGGCACAAAATAGATAGGTACAGAAGTCAATCTACATACAAAGCGCGCTCGAGCAACGCACACATAGACACCGCTCACGGACACGATATCTCGGAGCGCCTCGGACCGCTCGTCGAACAGTTCCGGCTCAAACGCTCATTAGTGTGCGTCCACCGAGCGTAGGTATAAAAAGTGAAGTACATACATGAATTGTCTTCTGTACCTATCTATTTTGTGGCTCAGGAGACTAAGACTAAGTTATCAAGGATTACGCTATGTAGATACTAAATTACAATATGGAAGCTTGATTCGACGAAGTTTCAGGCTTTGATATACAAACAAATTTTCAACTAGGCAACGCCAATATTCGTCTTTACCCAAGTAGCTACTGAGTTGTGACCTAAATAAAGTGAGTTTTTTTTTAATGACATAGACTAATGCTTGACTGCGATCCCACCTGATGGTAAGCAGTGATACAATCATTGATCGTGAAGCACACTAATTTATTAAGAGCCTATTCACACTAGCCTTGAAGAAATATAAATATTATCGGTTAGGACAACCGCCACAGTTAAATTGTTCCAGTCCTTTGATACACGCGGTATAAACGACGGGACAAAAGGTCCGGACCGCAGAAGCGTCAACAATGTCGATTTGTCCGATGGTAGAAAGGTGACGGCGAAACCAAGACATATAATTCCCGCGCATACTCTCCTAAATGCATTCTATAGAATACCGAAAGGCTGGCTACCCACTCTTGTGCTCCAGGCTTTGTAAATTGGATTTAATCAAATCTGAATCACGTATTAGCCTATTCGCACGCCTTTCCACTGAGTCCAAAGCTGTAAGATGGCAGTTTGCAGCACCAGCCTATACAGGGTGACTGGCAATTAGTGTACGATACTTAAACACGTGATTGTGCTCATGATAACAAACAATTTTTATTATGGGAGCAAAGCCGAAATCGCGAAAAAAATATCAGCTGTTCTGTTCAGTACATTAGGCAAACATAAATGTGTTAAACAGCTGATTTTTTTTTCGCGATTTCAGGTTTGTTCCCATAGTAAAAGTTGTTGGTTATCATGAGCACATTCACGTGTTTAAGTACCGTACACTAATTACCAGTCACCCTATATATGGCAGCAGTTTTTCACTCACGATAGGACCTGTGCTTTGTATATTATATTTAGAAACTTATCTTCAATACGCAGGAACGTCGTCAATGCTAACAAAGGCATCAGACGGAAAATTGGAAAAAGCCCCTAAATATAACAAGTCGTAATCGTAAAAAGTTCTTGGGTATTAATGGTTATGGCTCGTTTATTTAAAGGCTTTTTTATGAGGTTTTGCTACCGTTGATATTATTTCTGACGAAATTGCCAAACTAAACACGACATCAAGAATTCTGAGATTTGAAATTAAAGTTTTTATCCATCGTCTTTCCAAGAGTAATCTTTGTGCTTTATGCTTCATTAAATAAGTACGTAATATCAAACTTAAAATTCAGAACGTGCAGTTCATTACTTAAACTTAAAATTACTTTTCATCTTTGCAGCGACTGCAAAAAAAAATCTTTCGTATATTTAATAATTTCAGCTTTCATTTTTTCTTCTTGTTACTTTTTTAAATTACAACGTAGATTAAACATTCTTATTTGAAATCTAAAATAAGGCTTTAAGATTAAAAGGATCTCAATGTTCAACATTTAAAGAGCACAGAAATATAAATAACTCACAAACTAAGGTAAAATTTAATTAAAGTAATGGTGTTCTGATGAAATTTATTAAAACCCTTGATTGGGTCCCTGATACAGATGTCTGTCTTAGACATAGAGGTTGTAGACAAGAGGTAGGTTGGGTTGGGGACTAAGTGTAAATTTTATGATGGTAATTTGGTTATGGTTTAATTAACATCTCTATGATACACAGTAAAACTTAGTCATAGCCATTGATATGTGAGAAATCTCTACTACTAAAAATTACAATAAGGTTATGACATTTTTGCATTAAAATAGATTTATTACCTACGAGGGGAAAAAACCTTAAATTTTAGTTTTATTTTATGTCTTTGTACTTGGGGCTTTTTAGCTTGAACAAAACTGACAAAGATCTGCTAATGACAGTCGGGAACTCGGGACCAACGGCTGAACGTGCTTTCTGATGCATGACAGGGATCTCAGTATTTAAGATGGTCACCTAGGTACCCAAAGACCAAGAATGGCCTTGAATGGCGTTAGTTTAAATCTCTTCAAGGACGACATATTAGTTAGTACATGAATCTCAAAGTCCCGATAGATGGCTCCCATGTTTCACACCTATCCGTGTAATCGATTTACCGACTAGCTGAACGGTAAACTTATTAGGAAGTTAGATACCCGTCGCAGTTGGATGCATCCTTGGTACAGGCGATATAGCGCAGCGATAGAATTAGAACGGTTTAGGGGGCTGTTCCACTACAGATCTGCTATGCAGCGATGCTGCGAGAAAGCTAAGCTAGGAAATTATGTGACCGTTTCCATTGATGCTAAGCCAAAGTTCCCCAAACTTTTTTGTCTCAAAGACCACTTACTATGTTTTCCGTTTTTGGTTAGACCATTTTTTCGGTTGTAAATCATAAATCTTCCTGCTCTGACCGACGCGCCCAGATCGGAGTAAGTGGGCACTGTAGTTCAACATTAAGAGCCGGTTATAGTCACTGATTATGAACTCCGCCCGGGTCTACGTCGATTTCACAGCCCCGTAATAGCAGTTTAATATTTATAAAAAAAAAACAATAACTATTCAAGAGTTTTGTTTTTGCGAGGCCCAAAAACAAGCTTTATTATTTTTGTAACTTTCAAATATTTCCGTGACGTACCCTCGTAGACATACACGTTTGAAATCGTAAGTTAAGGATTCAGATTCGCGTGTTTTTTTATCGAGCCAACTAATTTACATCATGTTTTGACTTTTGCCCGAGCGGCAGTTGGTCAGATAGTAAATTTTAATAAAATAATTTTCCTTGTTCCCTTTTATATTTGTGTATTTCCAGAGGTTTAAAAAGTTTAAAATGGGAAGAACCTGGCCTTAACTCTTTCCAACATATCCTAATCACTAGCGGTCCCTGGCTCTGGTAAAGAGTTACTTATTGATTTTTTTTTTCTCATTTGTTTCTCAGTACCAACCCCGAATCTGGACTTCCCGTTGTAGTCAATATGGTCGGCTTTTTTAACTTGGAACTTAAACATAACCAGAGCACTGTGCCCTTTGGGAAATACAAGCAGTGATTTTTATTTATGCATGCTGTACGAAAGAGCGCAATCAGTTTTTTGGTATGACCCAGATCTGTCAAGCTATGTGCTGTAGAGTTATCACGACGTTTTTTCTTTTTTACTTGCAATAGCTAGTGCCCTAAAAAGAAATAATGTAAATGCAATATATTATTTACGCTTGAAATTGTTCAATTATGCACTTTTTTTTAGTTTATTGGTAGAAATAAATAGCATAACCATAATCAGGCTTTTAATATTCTCACTGCTGGGACTCAGGCCTCCTCTCTAAGAGATTCCAATATTTTTACACCACGTTATATTTTTTCCCAAAAATATTTAAAAAGGTCACAAGTTAGATACCACCGATAATAAGTACAATACAGGTCACGTAAGGTCATAGCGAGTATTAGGCGCCAGCGAACAGTTGGATGCAAGTGCAAAATAACCCCTCAGTCGCCTGGATGGCCTATTGACAATATATTTTTGCTGACATAACAAGCTTATAACTCCGTGATTTTTCATGATACAGTTATGAAATTTTGTACATAAAGATTCTTTACGTAAAAATAATTAGGATAATTCGGGTTTCGCATAAGTGCTTATTCGCTTAAGTGGCAATGGGCAGGGCACATTGCTCGCAGAACAGATCGCCGTTGGGGCCGAATGGTTCTGGAGTGACGACCGCGTACCGGAAGACGCAGCGTTGGAAGGCCTACAAGGTGGACCGATGACCTGGTGAAGGCTGCGGGAAACCGATGGATGCGGGACGCACAAGAACGTTCGTTGTGGCGACGCTTGGGGGAGGCCTATGTCCAACAGTGGACGTGTATCGGCTGAAATGATGATGATGTACACCTAGCTGATAAATGTAACATTCAGGGATACATGATAAAGGTCTGCCACGATTCCTTAAGCCTCTGCACCTTTTGAAGCTTCATTAAACCGCTTATCTAGACAAGGTTTCTTAATTAGAATACTTGATAGTTTACGAACTATATGTTTAGGAACCACAAGCTAATATTAGGTACTCAAACTTTTAGGCTTAGTAAAACTAACTTAGTAATTTACGATGTGGTCCTGCTTACTCGTGTCGGACATTAGCCTTTATCTTCACAATCAACTTAAACTTCATTTATTGTTTTTCTTCATTATAGTCATAAAGTATGATAAGGAAAAACCGAGCAAGTGCGAGTCGGAGCCTACTGGGGCCAGGGTTATCCGAAAGGGAGCTCGAGCCCCGATATGAAGGCTAGAAGGAGGGGGGTGGATCTTTTAGTCAGTAAGAGTCTGACACTATCTCCCGTTCCGCCCAAGAGCGAGCAAAAATCACCTTCGTTGTATGGGCAACAGAAATACATAATTTGTGAAATTTTCAACTGTCTAGCTATCGCAATTCTTGAGATACAGCCTGGTGACAGGCAGATTGACAGCGAAGTCTGTCAGCGCTTTATCCTTTGGGTACGGAACCCTAAAAACCAGCAGTAAATCTCGTATCGATTATTAATCCTGACTCATCCGCCAAAGTTCAAAGTTCAATAGGTTGGTTGACATGGATCCAGCCATAAGTGTTTACATAGAATTACCGTCAAAATCGTAAATGTTTATACCGCAGTCAGCAGTAAGATCCTGCAATTTTGAAACATTAACACGTCTGCAGAGCCGTAACGTGGACAAATTTAGACATGGGCGAAAGCGCATCAAGCCTTTTTCTTTCATAAATTCGAAAACTAGACAGCGACTGTCGCAACCTAGTGTTCAACCACATCGTCGCTTACCAACAGGTGAAACAGTGTTCAAACGCGAGCCTATCTACACTAATAATAATTTTGTTTGTAGGAGGTAATCTCTGGAAGTAATGGTCAAATTGGTAAAATTTTTCACCGATAGAAAGCTGCTTTCTTCCTGAGTGACATAGGCCATATTTTATGTACACGGGCGAAGCTGCGGGCGAAAGCTAGTCAATTATAAAATAAAACCCTCGTTGTTAAAAAGCCCTCGCACAATCGAGACCCCTTTGAGTGGGAGAGCGTGGGCGAGGGCCCGCGCCTAACTACGCCACTGCACGTCTGTGTTCTGCGTCTGTCAGTGACAAGTCTTGCTAAGTTTTGGCATTTTTACACACACGTGCTCCCTGTTAGAGTCTAGGGATTTTCTGGCACGTAACTGTGTTAGTTTGTCTGGCCACACGACATAACTCACTTTTATATTCGGGGTCTTTTTCGAAGAATGATACGATAAACTTTTGATAAATTATGTTAATCCATCATAGTTTTAGTTGTGGCTGTTTAGGCTTACTTACATAAGTAGACCATATGTACTATGTAGTTTAATTTCACTAACATATAGTCAGTCTTATAATGTTTTCACAGCTGGGATTCAAGCCTTTTCTCTAGGTAAGTGAATGAGCTGTAATCCTCCTCGCAGACATATTGCGGGTTGGTGGATTACATATTTCTTTGAATTTCTATTTCAGGAACATGATAGTTTCGTCACGATGATTTCCTTCACAGTTTTGAGACCAAATGTTCTCATAGCTAGGATTCAGTCGGTCAAGTGTCACGTGACTACTGACTAGCTGGCGATAAGATTTCATAATACGGATAAGCAAGGCAGTTCATTTTACGGCGTAAATTGACTGGAATTAAGAAGTCGTAATAGGTCCCCAGGCCTCTTCTCTAGGTAAGCGAATGGGCCGTAATCTACCACGCACACATATGTATTACGGTTTGGTAGACGACATATTTCTTCGAATTTCTGGTTTAGGAATATGCCGGTTTCGTCGGGATGATTTGCTTCATCGTTTTGAGACCAGTGGTGATTATGAGGGGTGGCATGGCCCCACGTTAGAGCCGCTACCAATGAGCCACCACTGCTAACTGTGGTAACTTCAATGAGACAAATAAAAAGTTCAGGCATATTGGACCAGATCCATAAACCAACTCTAAAACACAGCGAAAAGTTTCTCAAGGCGTATGGGGAGCTTTCCTTAACACATATCATTGTCCCAGCGATAGGGGAGCACAGTAACCTCTGCTTGGCTAAGTGCCAACATACTAGTAAATAGCGCGGTTTCTCTCGGTTTTTCCATTATTTGGCAGGTGTTTAATCCGCTTTAGTACTTACTGTGAATAAAACAGAAGCGGTGGATTCCGATGTGATTTAATTTAAAAAGCTGTAATGGAATGAAAAGGAAATTACGGGACTAAGTGGTTTTGGTAAAAAAGGAGCGAAATATACGAGCACTACTGTGAACAATGTAATTGAGCTTTTCTTTCATGAGTTTTTAACGCATAACTGGCGCCGATACCTAAATATTTTGATTTCTGTAAGCACGAGAATGCGAATTTCTTGTTGATTTGCAGGAACATTGTGACTATACCAATTCTATGTGATCTACCACACGTAAGTACACTATTATAATTAATTAATTTTCCACCAAAAGACGTAACACGACTAGTGTACCTCTTTTAGTCATTGACCAAGAGCGAGTCTCTTACACTCTGTATATGAAAGCGTAGTAGTCCGGGTAAAGTCGGCAGACTCTATCCGAACGTGACAACTTGAGTCTCATCCAATACATACAAAACAGAGTGCTCAGCGCGCCTAATTTCTCTCAAAGTAACAAAGGAAATAAAAGACAACCCATAACAATATATCGTTGAACAGTACGTCTAAGGACCTGTGCACAGCACGTTTTTTAAACGCGCCGTTAACGTACGTTTAGGAATAGTGCGTCGACGGCGCGCTTTTATCGTATTAAAGGTCTACAGGCTGCTTCTGATTCGCGTGCGTATCGCTTCTTCTGACTCGTGTACGTATCGCTACAGACGCGCTAATTGCTCAGCGCGCCTAATTTCTCTCAAGGTCACAAAAGAAGTGAAGAACAACCCATAACACCCCATATATCGTTAAACAGTACGTCTAAATATCAAGCTGTACAAACATTCGGTTTTATTAAGTTAATTCGCTAATAAATAACGTTCGCGTCGACGTTACGGGTTTATGAGCTTGAGCCAAAAAATCGAGGATCTACGAGGTCTTTGAGCCCGTAAACCTTGATACAGTATGGCATTCTGAAGTGTTACGCAGAGATTGTATTAATGATGTTCTAGAAAAAGTGTCGGAAAGCCAAAATGTTGAGGATTGACCACGTGGCATTTCAGTCGATGCTATCTATTTTGATCTTCATGACAATTGTCATCGTTGATCGAATATCACCTTGTTTAGAGCCTCAGGTCTTAAAACCCAATATTCCATAGGAAGGCTAAAAGATGACTACGGGATTCTTGGAACTCAAAGGGCAACTGAAGGAACACAGGCTGGTATTAGTCAGAGAAAGTCTGACTAATCTCTGATCTGGAAACTCGGCCCGAGGACGAAGGCAAAGAAGGAACAGGAGAGGGTTTTTAGTCAGTAAGTCTGACACGCCCTCACGCTCCACCTCAGAGCCAAAAGCGGGGATGTGATTGGATGATTATCCCACCTAAAAAAATAAGGTAGTTGAACTTTTTCCGTAACCTTATTCACATAAGGTTAGTCACATCACTCAATACGTCTAATCCAAAGCTTCTGGAAGTTTTCACGATCGTTCTAAAGTTCTTAAGTACTACGTTATAAACAGTACCTACGCTCCACGTTCTCAGTAATCCCTCAGGCGCCTGAATCGACAGCTATCAGATTATACGAGTTTAGCTTAAAGGGAAATTAACGCTAGATCGACCTATCGATTTTATTCTGTTGTTTAAGTATACTTAGATTAATTTAAGTACCTAGTGTATTAATGAGAACACATGAGTTGAGAATCTCTTTACACCTACTCATTGAGCAGTAGCTTCTTAAAGCCAGCCATACACGTTAGGGTATACCTGACAGCAGTACACACACAGTTACACTTTTCAGGTAAACTTGTGTGGAAACCTGCACAGTTGTGCAACACACACGCTCCGGTTTACCTGCACAACTCACCTGTACAGGCCAACCTGTCAGGTATACCATAGCGTGCATGACGGACATTAGGCTACCTTTACACTAATATTATAAAGGTGACAGGTTATGAGGGCGTTTGTATGTTTGTTGCTACGTCACGGTCAAATAGCTGAAAGGATTTCGATGTAGGTACGAGTAACTATGGAGTTTCTTGCCGGTTCTTAACGGCTTCATACGAAACGTCAAATTGGAACCGATCGCTAATTTCAAAGGTTCATTGCATCACTGCTTACCATCAGGAGATATCGCATTCAAGCAGTCATCATCATCATCATCATTTCAGCCGATAGACGTCCACTGTTGGACATAAGCCTCCCCCAAGTGTCAAAAGTCTCAGTCAAGCAGTGTTATAGATCAATTAAAAAAAAGTTTCTAAGGATTATGAACATGTATGCGAAATAAATAATTTTGAGTTTGAGTTTGATGAAACTTATGGGTAGAACATGTCCGAGAACAGCATAAGAATACTTTTTTATCGAGTGCCGGTATGTGTGTTACTTATGGAGAATTTTTTTCATTTCTAAGCCTCTGGTGTAAGTAGTCATATTATAATTACGTCGATGGAAGAGCTCGTGGCTAAGTAAAAACAGTGGCTCAAGTTGTTCACCAAAGTCAAGCTACGCTTGCCGAGGTCTGTATATGGATGGGTGACCATTTTAAAATATCAAAATATCAAGATTCTAGGGTTATCGTGTTACCGGATTACTTGCTTGTGGAGGTCAGATAGGCCGTCGCTCCATGTAAAATACTGGCATGTTGAAGACTGGAAGCCGACACCAAGATGTTGAGAAAAGGCTCAGCAGAGTGATTTATGTTGTAAGTTGATTAAAGCATAATACATTGCGCACAAGTGAGCCACGTCACACACACACACACGTTCGGCGTTGGAAGGCCTCCTACAAGGTGGTCCGATGACCTGGTGAAGGTTGCGGGAATCCGATGGATGCGGGACGCAGAGGATCGTGCATTGTGGCGACGCTTGGGGGAGGCCTATGTCCAACAGTGGACGTCTGTCGGCTGAGATGATGAAGTGAGCCACGTACGCCGATCTGGGTGCGTTGGTCTCCATACATTTTATATGGCTACTAGACTTGCAGAGCTACATTCAGGGACCGATAGCGCTTTCCTTTTATAGGGTTTTACCCCGGGTTTTGAAGGGCTAGGATATTTTAATTTAATTAAAAACCCCCATGGTTTTGCTGGATAGTTTTTTAGCTAACCTTCTCGAGGGAAACCCATTCATTGACTATCCCAAAAAATTATCTGGGTTTTTACAGTCGAATACAAAAAGCGCTAACAATCAGCTATCCCATTCTGAAAGGGAAACCCCTTCGTAAGCGCTAACCAATATATTAATTCAAGCGAGTTTGAACCGTATTTTTAGCACAATAAGAGCGATCTGAAGCCAGTAGCAGCACGTGCAGACGAATTCGGCAACTCTAAGGCACACAAAGATAAGCCTACCGATCACCGCGTTATGCTAAAATATAACTTATGATCTTTCTTTTAAAATCTATCGTGTGCCGTGCGTCGTGTCAGTGAGTGCAGCGTTGGCGCAGCGCGTGTTTGTGTGCATGATGTTGTGTTTGTTTACTACATACTAATACGTCACGGGCACGGTAATAATATGATATTATTATAGCTATATAATAGCCAAGAAAAGATGCAGTGCATAGATATTTTCAGTATGACGAGACAAATAATTCCAACAAATAAATAAAAAGTACCATAACTGACCATAACTAAAAAGTGTAAAATAAATAACTTAAATTTCGGAAGTCGGTGTTTCTATAATAGTTTTGTCCCTTCGTTATTTAACATCGACTTCCGAAATTTAAATTATTTTGTACTTTTCAGTGAACATTGAAGTCGGCAAAGATTTTATATATCCTAGAAGTCGGTTATATTTTTTTTTTTTTGTAAATATTTTTTTCGATATTTACAGACTACTTTATTTTTTTTTTATTTTTTTTTTTTTTATAATGGATAGGCTCGCGTTTGACCACAATCTCAGAATACTTTATATAGAACTTTTGATTACGTTCTTGGAACACTCTATAAATAAATGCTCAATATTTTATAATCTATACGGACGCGTTCGCTTGTTGTTTAACCGTAATGGCGCGAAATCGCGCGCGATTTGAGTGGGGTCTCTGTCTGCATATGTAACGGTATAATATAATACCTAGGACGGGATGTGAATGTGACGTGCATTATTAATAATGCTTAAAAATATATCAAAATGAATAAGTTACGGTTTTATAATAGGTACCTAAGTACCTAGTAATAGTACCTAGTAGTAATAGCTTGATGTAGAATAGTACCTAATGATATTTCATTACTATTTTAATGTTTATTTATCCAACTTTATAGCGAAACGAATACGGATTGCCTCGTCGTCAGACGTTTTTGAATTTGAGAAGGCGAGAGGTATCATCGGCAACAGTTCCGCAAGTCCACCTTAAGTAGGTACAACAATCACGGTTAGTTCACCAAATTCATGGGTTTTGGCCAATAGGCGTACTTTAGCTGTGTGAGCGCGTAGCGCAACAAAGCGTATTTTAGTTGTGTGCGTATTAATATAATGATGTACTAGCTGTGCCCGCGACTTCGTTCGCGTGAACTATGCCTCTGTGTATAGAAGTGTGATGCGTACACTAGGTACAGGCTATGCTAACTTGTTTTTAAGATTTTTCACGGGTGGGGCCAGCGTGAGCTCTTTATGAATTCGCTAATAAAAAAAACTTTTGAAATGTAGGTATAAAGTACCCCTCAGCCAAACTCATTCATCTCATAACGATTCTAATAATCCCAAACACGGTTAGATTACATTAGTTTACCTTCTAGTGTCATCATCAGATCAGTTTGATACATCCCCTCCCCTTTTTTTTCAGTCAGTCATCGACTACACGTATACAAAGCAATTTTTGTTGTTACGACAGTTTTGATATGATCCTATGAGAAGTTCTGTTCCATATCTTCGAAGTTAATGATCAGATCATTACAATATTTCTATGGAACCAACTTGGAAGCATAACCTTTCAATCAATAATTTTCAAAATCGGTCCACAATTGACCGAGATATCGGTGAACATACATAAAAAAAAACATACATTCAGCCGAACATAGAACCTCCTCCATTTCGAAGTTGGTTAAAAATAAGCAAACAATTCCGTTATTCTCTATATAATATATACCCATAAGGTATAGATATTCACAGGATAAAACCTATGAGGTCAAAGAAGAATTCTAGCCTGCCTTACTCCTACTTAAAAGGAATAATTGCTGGCGGAATAAAATACCCTTTTATTAAGTGGAAAGCAATAAAGCATTTGGGTTACTCATTAAAGGCTAAGTTAGCGCTTACCCTTACGATTTCGCTTGGGTTTCCTTCTCAATCGGCTTTCCATAGTATTTCGCTAAGTATTCGTACAAGTTTCCTAAATAAAGGGATAGTCGATCGTAAGGGAAACCCCTTCAAAGGGTTTTGAAAATTAATCCGCTCGTCCGGTCCCTGGCTACATTAGATCCACGCCACGCAACACGCTACTACGTACAAATCAGGTGTGGTCCACGTGTGTGTCGGTCTAGGGTAGTCCTCGCTTTATACTTTTAGGACATTCAAGTGAACAGGGTTATATGAAAACTAGATTTCCTTTTTGATCTTATTTATTATTAATAAAATTATCTTGCCAAAGACAAAGAGTAATATCCGGAGTTGATCACAAGTCTATGCTAATCTAGACCGACAAAAAGATAATAAAGATTTTATCTTTATCGTAAAACCTAGATTACGTACCTACTACTCAAAACTAAAGTTATTCATTTCTTTGGTCTTGTGGTGCTAATTAAGCGTGGAGTTCAGGGTTAGATCCTGAGTCGGACAATAAATGCTATTTGAATCTTCCATTACGAATTACTCTGTAGCAGCCCGGTGTTTGGAAGTATAATAGTAGAGGATACGATTAAAAACGACCTTCACCGGTCTGTTTAATAGATGAAACGTATTTTATGACAAATCTAGTATATTAAATAATATAACGCGGGTGGGTTGCCTAAGAAATTCGTGGCCAAACTATTAGTCATCTATTAATAAAAAATTGAAAGTTGACTTACTTTTTAGAAAAATGCACAACCGTTATTCATACCAGATTTTTTTGCAGACAACCCTATATCATCGTATTCGTAATGAATCAGCGTTTAGTCAGCTAGGAAACACCGGCTTCATCTAGCATTAATTGACGAAAAAAAAAAAATTGACGCTCATTAGTGTGCGTCCACACTAATGAGCGTTTGAGCCGGAACTGTTCGACGAGTGGTCCGAGACGCGACCGAGATATTGTGTCCGTGAGCGGTGTCTATGTGTGCGTTGCTCGAGCGCACTTTGTATGTAGGTTGACTTCTGTACCTATCTATTTTGTGCCGTCGGCTACCTTCGTCAATCATCGGGTTGCTGCACGGGCGACGTTCAAAAGCGGGATCGCGGGCCCACCACACTCCACTAGCGAGAACAATCGACGACAGACGTATTTTCTATTTCTGTGCAATTGCACCTATGTCTAGAGGAATTCCTCTGGATATACGTTTATCAATTTTATAGTCAACTGCTTTTATTAAAGTCAAAGTTAAGACCTTAACAGTTCTATCTGACGGATCTAGCATCGGAAAACAGATTCACAAGCTCAGTCAATCACTCTACATGCCTCGAAGCTGTTGACAACAAATTAAAAACTAGTTCTAACTAAGGCACTTGTGTAATGCCGGAAGCAAACACATAACTAATTAAATTTGACGTAGGTCACCCCTCTATAAAGTAAACCTAAATAAGCGCCCGGGCGCTCGGCGTTCGTCCAAATTCAAATCCTAAATTGCCTACTACCCGCACTAATTTGCAAAACTTTCAAGACTATGGTAGTGAGGATGCGAGACTTACTTAACAGTGTAATTAATAGTCTAATAGACTAAGCTTTAGGGTGCTTTTCCACTGAAAACTTTGCTATGCGTTTGATATTCACCGATCATATTTATTGGTCCCTAAAGGTTAGCACTGGTGGAAACGTGTTCAATGGACGCGTGTTATGGATGGTCGCGAGTGAGCTATGTGCAGAGCAGAGAACCACTTTTTTATTTTTGGAAGAAACCCACAAAAGGCGCCTGAAATTTTGGGTGAAAGACCAGGGAGTGGGTGATTCTGACCAACCCAGTGATCACCATCAGCACATGGAATAGGACCACATGACCTCTTAAAAGACCAGAGACCTCTTACAAGAAGAGCGGAGTACCTTCATCATCATCATCAGCTGGGACTCAGGCCGCCTCTCTAGGAATGGGCCGTAATCCACCACGCGGGCCCAGTACGTGTTGGTGAATATCACATGTCTTCGATACCTAGTACCTTCAACAGACTACTATTAACAGTAGGAACTGTCTATTTATTTATTTATGTACACACAAATACTAAAAAGAAAAGAACAAATACAGATAAAAGGGTACAAAGGTGCTGCTTATTTCAACGAAATTTCTTCCAGCAGACCTGCGACAGGAGAGTAGGATTAGAAATGTAGACACAGTGTGTATAATAAACGAGTAATTCTGTCGATACATCGTAAAGCTCAAGCTACGTATTTTCTTCACAGAGCTACTTCGCACAAGCACACCTTCATAGCATCAATAGAAACGTAGCACAGTAGCGTAGCGTAGTAAATGAGCTACATTTCTGGAAAAGCACCCTTAGGCTTCTTGTGTTATATTGGATACAACAATACATTATATTATCAATACTTGTCAGTAAGATCAAGGGTAGAGATTATTATGATTTATGTGAAAGAGTTTATCTCTAAAACCAGTCAAGAGAATTTACTAGGTTTATTAGCTCTTGGCCGAAGGATCTGGGAATTTGGATGACTAGACTGTCTGTAACCTAAATTAATGAAATAAACTACAGTATAGCCTAATTTAGGTGATCTAGATAGGCCAATTAATGAACTAGAAAAATAATCTTGGTCAATTTTTCTTTATTAATTTGTTTCTTGATATTCTACAAACGCTGCCTTATTTCAGCCGTTGCTTTGGTAGGCCAGATATTTGTGACAAAATCGTTCAAAATCATTTGCAAATAGTTTTCTTTTTGTTGAAAATCTGGTTCAGGTTTATTTATTTAAAATTGATGTAGGTACAGTATTGGTAGCATAAAGCGACCTTAAAATGCAACCAGAAGGTCTCTACCAGTCAACCTTTGAGTTTATTTTTTTTAAAAGACTGCAGTTTGCTCACTATCAACTTATATATACACTTTACTTATACTATCTTTGTTTCACGAACATTGCTTTTTCACGACCAGAGGGCTGGCTCGTTCTTCGCTCAAAGATTGCCATTCAACGTGACAGTGTTGCCAGTCTTCTGGATATAATTCTGGGCGTTTTTTTTTAGCCTATACTCTCCCGCTGCTGGGCAAAGGCCTCCCCAACTTCCTCCAGTTATTCTTTTCCTAAGCCACCTCGACCAGTAGCAGAAGTAACTTAGGAAAAGCATATAGGTGTAGGTAGCATATAGGTAGTCGAATAGGTCAACCTGGCGCCTCTTCCAGATAAAAAATTAGATTATTTGCATATAATTTTTAAAAATAAATAGAACCTACTTTTTCACGAAAACCATTCAAAAATACAGGCACTAAATACTTTAAAATCTCCCAAAATAAACCCTCACACTCAATAACGAATCCTAGCTAAACCCCAAAAATCACTGACCAATCACCAGAAATCTCACCACACCTCGCTGCCCGCCAAATTACAAGTTTTTGGTCTGTTGCGATGCTATCACCGATATTGAATGAACGCTATCTCGCAAACCGTCTCCATGTGGGTTCGACAATGGTCCCCAATTAATTGCTAACGATCGACCAAACTCATTACTTGGACACTATGCTCGCTTTCTTATCTTAATAGGATGAATGTTTTTGATATTAGGACGGAGTTGTTCGTGATTTCAGTGGAGGATTTTTTTGGATGAGTAAATGAGGATTAAGTCGGATTTCTGTGGGGTAAAAAGACCAGTCGATAAAAAAAGTTTGTGCCTATCAAAGATTTTAGGTACAAATATAAATACCTAGAATCTTTGATAGGCACAAACTGTTTTTTTTTTATTTAATAACTTCTGACCCGAAGTATGTACTTACCTATAATAATAAACCATTGCTGTTCATCTCACTGGTACGTAAACGTATTCTTTACAAAAAGGAATGGTCGATATCTACCACGACAGCCCTAGAATAAGCCAGTTTCTTCGTGATATTTACCATACTTTAAAAAGCTCAGGTTAAGGAAATATTTACAATTAGTTAGAAACTTGGCCGTGTTCGCCTAAATCACAGCCTTGACTACTCGACCACTATTGCTATTTGGACGGCAGAAAGTCGTTGCTGAGTTACTGAGCTGTTCAAATAGTATCACTTTATTCCTACCGTGAACCGTGTTCGTTCGAATGCCACCACCATCCGATCACCTCGTAAAATCCATAAATACTCCAATAACATCTAGATTTTACGACCGATTAAACCCTAAACAAGAATACTACACATCCTGAACGCTACCAGAATATCAAATGCCAGCGAATTAGGAAGAAAAGTTTCGGCACATCACACTATGATTACAAAACGCAATCGTAGGATTACTGGCGCCCTTAGAATGAGGACATAGAAAAAGAATGTGCAGAAGTGAAACTCCAGCAGCAGCTATAGTTTCAACATAATGACATATTTACACCAGGCCGTTTGCAAGCGGAAGGCAGCAGTTGCCTTGGTGTAAGTTTTTTATTATTCTTGATAGGCTCGCGTTTGACCACCATCTCACCTGATGGTAAGCGATGATGTGGTCGATGTGTGTGCCGTGTATGGCACGCCTAAGTCTGCAGGGAACTCAGTGTAAATTAGATATAAACAGGATTGTATCGTCACTCATTTAGCACGCGATCGATGCAGCTGAACTGCGCTCGAACAGTGTCTATCATTTATCCACCAACTTGTGAGATTGAACTTCTAAAATCACGCAAGTTGATGGTTGATCGAACGCTGCCAGAATTTTGACATTTTATAAAAGTTTATAGTTTGTCAGTGCATGTCCCAAACATAGTTAGGAACGATTTCCTTCTATGAAGTTTCAGTTATGGTGGCTTTGACAGGTCTCACTCTTTATTATTTCATTTCGGCGTACAAACAAATGAACATGAGTTACGCTTCTGTTACAATTTCTTAATCTATGCCAGAGGTCTGAGATATGCCAGACACTAGACCAATCAACTTTATCAAACATATTCTTTGAAGTGGGCAGTGTCTGTCGATAATCGCGTACGCCGCGAGCCGTACGTACTGTTACGCATCTGCTATACGTTAGTTGACCTTTGGACCAGCATCTTTGATAAATGCAAGATAAATTCTCTGTGCTCTGATTGTGTGATTTGTTGGAACAGAAATAGGCTAGTGTTCGTTGTGTTGAATCACTTGAGTTAGATTTCAATAGCGTTTTTATCTTGGATACCAATTAGGAGTCCCCGTATCGCAAACACATTAATTGTGCGCACAGTTAAAAAGCGGAATTCCCTGTCGGAGTCTGTGTTTACTGATAGCATACCAACAGGGGGTCTTTAAGTCAAGAATTGATAGACTACTTCTAGGCAAGCGTACCAAATCATCGATTCGTTTACCATCAGATGAGGTTGAGTCCAAACGCGGGACCATCAACAATAAAAAATAGTTTTTTGATAGCTAAACACACTGTTGATGTGGCTCAAAAGGCGGACCAATTGCAATCGGACTGGACAGGACATGTCTCCAGCATGCCCGACAAAAAGTTGGTGCCATGTAACGTGCGACGGGATTGCGATAGAGCACGAAGATAGATGAACTAGACGAACTAGATAGATTTCGCCAGAACTGGAAGGACAAATCGCGGGATCGCAAAAGATGGAAGGAGTTGAGGGAGGCTTTTGGCCACAAACGGGCCAGAATAGGCTAACAAAAAATCAATAAAAATACTTAGGTATTTCAGTATTGCTTAAATTCCATAATTATGGAGACAATACGCACTCGCACTTTTGGTCCTTATGCATGAGAATCATGCATTTTAAATTATGCATAAAAAAAAAACTTCAAATTGAACAGTTAATATATTCTAGCAATTTAATCATCGTGGCAATTCACATAAGCTGTTCAATAAATCAGACTCGCTTAAGATATCAATAAACAATATCACCGTAATATAATAACATTCCACAAAAAACAACAGAATAAAAGGGAAAACACAAAGATACCGGACTAGAGATTGAACGAGACGATTTGTGCAATAAATCGTCAGGGATAAGTCAACGTGGAAGAAAAACGAAAAAGGAAATTATTCCTCAAGAAATATGTACAGGATGAACCTTATAACATATTCTATTAAGATTTAATAATGTCACTTTTCACTGCCCTTCTGAGTATTAAACTTTGATTTGTGGATTTATGTTGTGTCAGTGTCTTTCAATCGTGGAAATTACAGACACAATAGAAAGACAATAGGTGCGCGAACGCCGGAGTTCGCTTGGGGTTTAATGAATTAAGGATTTAGTTTATATACAGCGTACTAGCGCACACTTTGTTTCCACCAGTGTGTGTATGTCATCATCATCATCATCACTTCAGCCGATATACGTCCACTGTTGGACATAGGCCTCCCCCAAGTGTCGCCACAATGTCCCAGAAGTATGTACCAAATTCTTTTTTTTTTATTGGTCGAAAATGTATCGAAAAACAATAAATACCTACAGATATCGGAAGTCAGTGTTTTTTTGTTTTATTTGTTTGTTTTGACGACGAAGTTTTGAACGTTTTAGTGTTTTTAATAATGACATCGGATACTTTTTAGTTAATAAAGAGTTCTTTTAATTTCACACTTTTAAGTTGTGATACACTTATAACCAGAGTATTAAAATTCCAATTAGCCTAAACACTGCTAGAATACATTATTTTATTATGAAGTTCTCGTGCATAAATAGTTTTTTCATTGACCCAGCTGTGTCGTTCAGTTTCCTTTGCATTCAGAACCACGGCATCGGTCCTACTGGGCCTCAACGGTTTTGCTAACACGTCTTTGAGGACCGTTTGGATTTAGTCTTTACCAGACGACAGGATGGCGAGCTACCTAATACTTGTCGCCCAAGAAGCGCTTATCGCCATGGACAGGTATATTTTAAATATTTCCGTGGGTAGTGCCATTTTCTGTCGTATAATGAAAGAAAAACATAGCAAGCTAGCTTTGAAGAAAATCTATTACGGGTAAGCCTATATGCAGGAAACAACCTTGTTACACATAATTTTATTATTATGTAGGTATACAAATATTTCAACTAGTCTTGTCTCGCGGTTTTACTCCCATGACTACGTCACACCATCACAAAAGTATCTAATTCTATACTTACTTTAGTATAATAATGTTAGATTTAGATATTTACTTACGTAATCATTTACTCTTTTTTGTAACCAAGAATGGTTTTTATTTTACAATCGACTAATTGTATTGGCAACATCGAAACGTATTTGTAATTTCTGTAGTAAAGGTTACGATGTAACATAATAGCGGGCGACAGCTTTCTTGTTCAATTGGCATCGTTGAGATCAGACGCCGTACAATTTGTCTCTTGCATTATTGTAGCGACGAGAAATATGTAACGGAGATATTCGTAATAACTAACATGATTTAAAAAAATATTAGATGTGAAATTAGCGTAATTTTCTGACTGAATTCTTGACAATTCGAAGGATTGAGTAATAAAAAAATAAAAAAAATAAAATTCATTTATTTCAAAGAGAACAAAAAACTTATGCAATAAACAAAAAATACAATCCCAATAATAAATAATAATTTCAATATGCCAATAAATAAACAATAATAAAAAACAATTTCAAAATGTCAATAAATAAAATTATATAAATTATTAAAAAATTAAAAATAATATTATTTTAAGCTGAAGTGAGCGGTTTTATTACAATATAGATAATGTAGCTTTTTATTAGTCAAACAATGTTGCCATCGGATCAATTCTTCAAAAATTCTACACAATTAACAATGAAAAAAAAAACAAAATTGTTGTATTAGAATGTACAAATTTAGTTTGAAAACTGCTTCTGCAACAAAAAGACAACCCACAGTACTTTTGATTCCAAAGTGAACTTCAAAAAAGGCCAGTCATTAAAACCTTTTCAAAGACAAGTGAAAACAAAAGAAGTACTACCATGTCTTTGTACCGAATGCTTACTCTATACGTTGTGTAATAAATAAGCCTATACATCTGCAAATCATGCCGTAATAAAAGTGTACATCAATAGAATGCCGCGTTAGGTCGCCTTTGGGTGTCATAAGCGAAGCGAGTTGGCAACGCGACAAGCGATTTTTTTTTAATTAAAATATTATGTAAATTATCCATATTTAGTAGTATGCATAATCTACATCTACTTGTTTACATCTAAAGTTACGAGGTAATGAATGTTTTTTTGTTTTTTGTTTGTAGGACATAATCCTGGAAGTAATAGTCCGATTGCTAAATTCTTTTCACTGATAGAAAGCTGCTTTATTCCTGACTGACATAGGTGTTTGTTTACATGAGCGAAGCCCTGAAACTAGTAACTAGAATTGGAAATTTAATTAAGTATCAATATCAATTGAATGGTTAATTAAGTCCCACCGACTTCATATCGGTTATTAACTTATATTTATAAATCGGTTAAAAAAAAATTCCTGAAAGGACTAGGACAAAGCACTTGACAAGTAGTAGGATAGCAAATAGTAAAAAAAATATATCATAACTAGCTGCAGCCAGCGACTTCACCCACGTGATAGTAAAAATTTAGCCAAAGGACAGATACTCCCGGGATAAAAATATTCGGGACATGGTACCAGTGTACCAAATTTTACAAGTAGATAACACATACACACACACTTTCGATTTTATAATGTTACTTGGTAGGTTTTTCTATACCACGCTTATTGAAAACCAGACGAGAAAACTAGGCCGTTCACTCATCATGGTACTTAGACAGGTTTATTGTTAAGTCTCAACAAATTCAAATAAGAACACAATTCAATTATTTAAGTTCTTCATCGTAAATCTATCATTACATTTTTTTGAACCAATGCGATGAACGCATCTATCCTAACTTCCTAAATCACATATACACACAACATTTATTATTCTGATTAAATATTATATTATCCAACAACGCATTATAAACACGTATTATCAGAGATTAATATTTATTTTACTTCAAAGAACCTTATGAATAAATCTCCTCCCAAAGTTTGAAGAAACCAAACAACCGTATCACGGCTCAAAGCATTCCAACTTACGATAAAACAATATGAGATCTTCATACATTATTTGCATATGGCATTTGCACTGAGCAAATACTCAATTCAGCTTTAGAATAACAGCAAATGGAAATGAAGCTTTAATTAAAATAATTTCGATTCTATAGAAGGTACAAGTTGTGCTAGACTCCTATTAAAACACAGAGTACGGAATGCCACGCTGGCTGCGACAGGAGATGCCTTTGCTAGGGCACACTTAAGAGTCACATAAGTCATACTTGCTTGCAGGAGAAACAAGGTAACCGACATAGCCTAAAGAATCGCTAAAATTAAGTGGCAGTGGACAAGGATATGTTGCCCGCAGAACAGATGGTCGATGAGGCGAAAGGCTCAGAAGTGGCGTCCACGTACCGGAAGACGAGGCGTTTGAAGGCTTCCCACAAGGTGGATAATCTGATGAGAGTCGCGGGATTCTAATAGATGTGAGACGCACAGGTCCAACACTGGAAGTCTATCGACTGAAATGATGATGACATATATTTAAAAAATTATTATTATTATGATGGGCCGCCAATTGAATACCTGGTTTTTTAAATTTTAGTTTAAAAAAAAATTACTTAATAATATAAATAAATGTACAGAAAAAAATTCTAATCAGTTAAAAATTAAGTAAATTAGAAAAAAAAAGAATGAAATGAACTGAAATGTGACGTCGCAGCCATTAGGTTACGCGTGTACAAAAGTGATAGCCAGACCCACCACGCCTAGACTCTTCCTCATACCAATATTTCAAGTGCAGATAGCTGCTTCATTTAATAACCAATTTCGATTCTGTTTTCAAAAATTGATTTGAAATGAACATGGTCAAATACCCATTTTTTTCAGCAAATGGTAATGGAATGGTGAGTATTCCGTGCTGCGTACCGTGCTTTTTTATGATTGTTTTTTGACAATGCCGCGACGAGTCGTCTAAGTACTCTATGTACTAAAATAATTTTGCTCCAGGGTTGAATACTAGGTTAAGTGGTAGGTATTAATAATGTGAGAACGTATTATTTAAATATGAAAATTTGATGTTATTTAATTAAGGATCTCTAAGCAGGTGTTGCTTTGTGTTTAGTAGCTATATAAATTAAATTCTACAAGGATTATACGGTTATAATGGCTACGTTTTATTAGAACGTGTATGAATATTTGTTGTTATCTTAATATTAATATCATTATTGTTTAATGAAAACTTAAACAAGATTTAATTATTTTGTTTTCATGCCACACAAAGGTACTTAAGGGTAACCTTTGCGTGGAATGACTCTTAAGGTGCCTTTAGACCTTCTCTACCAGTCCAGCTAGGGTGGTGAAGGTGGAGAGTAAATACAGTGCTTATTTAGAAAACAAAGATACAACCGGAATATTACTTATATCGTTGAAATAAAGATACAAAAATATTTAAGATAATAATTCTACCTAAATGCATACTGCTTTTGGTCCTGATATCGAGAGGAAGCGCTTTCCACATAAAGATGGACTGTAATAAAAGGAAGAATGAACAAAATCAAAAGTATAAGAAAACCAAAGCAGTATAGCGCGGTGTTAGAATAACTCAAGATTCCTAACATGCAAAGAACATAGATATTGAGAGTGAGGCCTTTGGAAAAACCTAACATTAAAATATTGTTCTAGAAGTTATTCTTAGCAAGTTTTCGGTATTTTGTTTTTAATTTATTTAGCTTCCAATCTTGTATAAATAAAAAACTTTTTACAAAAAAAAAAACATTCTAATCGGTGTTTCTGTAAATAGATAGTTTTGTCTCTTTGTTATTTATCACCGACTTCGAAATTAAAGTTACTCGTATTTTGTACTTTTCAGTGTTTTTTTTTTACTTTGAAGTCTGTTCAATTTTTTTTGTAAAAAGTTTATTTTTCACTTTTTAGTTATAGTACCACCACTAAAAAGTACCCCTCAGCCAAAGTGCATCTCATAACGATTGTGATAATCCCAAACACGATTAGATTTACCTTCCGGCTTCATTACCAGATCAATTCCATACATCCCCCTCCCCCTTTTCTTTTAGTCAGTCATCGACTACACATATAAACATAGCAATTTAACTTATTACGACAATTCTGCTATGATCCTAAGAGGAGTTCTGTTCCATATCTTCGAAGTTCACGATCAGATCATAACAATATGTCTATGGGACCAACTTGGAAGCAAAACCTTTCAATCAAAAAAAAAAATTTCAAAGTCGGTCCACAATTGACAAAGATATCGGAGAACATACATAAAAAAAAAACACAAATTCAGCCGAACATAGAACCTTCTCCTTTTCGAAGTCGGTTAAAAATAGAGTTAACACCCTCTCTGCTTTTCAAAGAAAAACCTGTGGTCCTGGAACGCAAGGCAAAGAAGAAACATAGGAGTGGGTTTCCAATAAAAGTCTAATGCGCCCTTTCGCTCCAGCTGAGAGCGAGAGAAGTCATTGAATGATTTCCCACCTAAAAAAAACCCACTCCGCCTATCACTAAAGCGGTATCCCTACCACATACCCCAGATGCCTCAGAACACTGGTACACGATATGATCACCCACTATCGTCTACCGACAAGCATGTTAGTAAACAATTCCGTCTGCTGCATGCCTTTGTTCTTTTAGCCCTCATAGTAAACGAACCATTTACGTGATCAAGTAACTACTAAGCACTCTTCTGAACTGAAAACTGAGTGAGGTGAGGAAAAAAATTTAAAAATAAATGTTATTTTAAGATTTCATAGCTTAAAATATGATCATCATCATCATGACCATTTCAGCCTATAGACATCCACTGTTGGAAATAGACCTCCCCCAAGTGTCGCAACAATGAACGGTCCTGTGCGTCCCGCATCCATCGTAAAATATGATATCTAAATGAAGTAAGTAGATCCTTAATGTAATTAATCTATAAAAAAACTCTACTTAATATTATTAAAGCTGAAGAGTTTGTTGGTTTAAACGTGCTAATCTCAGGAAAGACACCTATCCAAACCAAATATTAAGGCTTTATTCGGAGCGCTCAAGCGGCTCCTGCCCAACCTTGGGGGTCCAGATGCCTCCTGCCGGAGGCTCTACGCGGGGATCGTTCGGTCCATGGCCCTCTACGGGGCGCCGGTGTGGGCGCCGTCGCTGAAAAAGCAACCGGCGGCCATACTGAACGCCTGTCAGAGGGTCATGGCGATAAGGATGGTGCGGGGATACTGCACGGTCTCTCGCGAAGCGGCGAGCCTTCTGGCTGGCCTACCACCGTGGGATCTGGAGGCAACAGTCCTTGCACACATGCACGATATGCGCGTGGAGATGCAACGCCGGGGCGAAAGTCCGCTGCCGCGACAGGTCACGGCATGGCGGACAGAGCTCCGGCGGGATCTCATGGTGAAATGGCGTCAACGACTATCGCAACCCAGTGCTGGGCACGCCACAATCATGGCGGTAAGTCCCCTCTTTGAGGCGTGGCTGGAAAGACCTCACGGCGTCCTTACCTTCCGCATGACAGAGGTACTCACCGGACATGGTTCGTTCGGGAGTTTCCTGCACGGGATTCATGCGGAGGTGACGCCCGGGTGTCGCCACTGTGCGGAACGCCCGGAGGACACGGTGGAGCACACAGTCGAGGTGAGAGGGGCGATCGGCGGCGGAGACCTCTCGCGCCGGGCCTTGGTTGAGGCCATGGTCCGGAGCGAGGAGGAGTGGCAGGCGGTCGCCGACTTCTGCGAAGCAGTAATGCTCGCAAAGGAGGAGGCCGAACGCATCAGGCAACGGCGTTATCGCCGCCGCCGTCGCCGGGATTCTGATCCCGATTTCCGGCCAACGTAGACGCGGGCTTGCGGACAGTGAGCAATGGGTAGCTCACTGGCCGGCCGTCCGGTAACTGTCCGGACCAAGCCCAAGTCGTCGACGGCGCGGACTGTTCCCGCGCGCCTCAAGGAGTTGTCAGCAACAGCAGGGACCCAGCCGGGTCGAAGCCTACTGGGGCCAGGGTTATCCGGAAGGGCGCTCGAGCCCCGGTATGAAGGCTAGAAGGAACGGGGTGGGTCTTTTAGTCAGTAAGAGTCTGACACTATCTCCCGCTCCGCCCAAGGGCGGGGGATGTCAATGCATGATTATTTCCAAAAAAAAAAAAAAAAAAAGCTTTATTCGGATTATTTAGTAGATGGTTTATGTGAAGTTTAGGGTACAGTAGTGTAGAGTAGGGTAGAGTAAGGTAGAGTAGGATAGGGTAGGGTAGAGTAGGATAGGGTAAGGCACAGTAGGGTAGAGTATACCCTACTCTACTCTACCCTACCCTATCCTAGTAGGGCACAGTAGGGTAGAGTATTGTATAATAGGGTAGAGTAGGGAAGAGCGGGAGCGAAGCCGCGCGGGCAAAAGCTAGTTAATCTATAAAAAACTTAACTTAATATTATAAAGCTGAAGAGTTTGTAGGTTTAAACGTGCTAATCTCAGAAAAGACTGGGTCGGGCATCAGATTGGGTGTCAGGCTAACTAATCATTTATGTTTCTTCAGTGTAGCTTTGCGTTCCATGCCGCGTTGAATTTTACTATTCGAACCAGAGTAACCAAGTTATTTGATTATTTCACGCTTAATCAAATCGCTCGAGTGATCAATATAAGCCCAATTGCAAACCCTATATTCAAAGACTAAAACATCGTCATCGTTCATAAATGAATACAATAATCTAACTAGATCTAGACCTTTATCCGATCTTTGCACTCGCCTTTATTCGTAGCAAAATATGTCTGCAATATTTAGAACGTCATGTGATTTTGAAAACAAAGATGTCTAAGCAAAAAGCTAGGTTTTATAAAATAACAAAGATAGCTTTAGGCATCAATATCGTTTTGTTTTATTAGTGTGAATGACACTGTAGATACATTTTGTCTGGGGCGCAAGAACTTAGGAGCACAAAATAGATAGGTACAGAAGTCCATCTACATACAAAGCGCGCTCGAGCAACGCACACATAGACACCACTCACGGACACGATATCTCGGAGCGCCTCGGACCGCTCGTCGAACAGTTCCGGCTCAAACGCTCATTAGTGTGCGTCCACCGAGCGTAGGTATAAAAAGTGAAGTACATACATGAGGTTGTCTTCTGTACCTATTTTGTGATAGGAGTCAGTAAGATTTTTTTTTTCATTGGTTGATTGCTTACTTAAAAAATAAAACGATAGATTTTGTGTTTACTTACACTTATTTATTTTATGTTTACACTTTGAAAGCACGGACACTAAAATACAGTCTGTTTTTGTTTTTGTTTGCTTTACCAACTCACTAAGGACTGCCTCTAAATAAATAAAATCTTCTGATAAAACAAAATGGCCAACCATCGAAAGGCCTTTTTATATAGTGTGGATTAAACCATTACTTACAATGTTGACATAAAGAAAACAATAAAACTGCTTAAAATTCGCAAGTAAGGACCGAATCTTTGCTATATAGCTTCTAAACTTAAAGGCTTGGTAGCAAACCCCATACTTTTATACTCAAATGGCCATTTGCTAGACAGTGATATATTGAGCCACTAACACAACCGGTTCACTCCCCCTCTCGCCCACACATTTTGCCCTGAAACCTTTATTTGCATTGACTTGTATTTGAATTACTTCCCTTTTACGAAGGTGCTCCTAAGTCAACAAACTTTCTTTTACATCCTTTGAACTACGCTTTACCTATTTCAAACAAAAAATGAAGTCTATTTTGCGAACAATAGGTGCTGTTTTGCATTGTAAAGAAACGGTAAGTAAAAGTCTCATTAGAATCGTTCGACAGGAACTTTTGGAGTGAGCAAATAGAAATTTTGTTAAAGATTTTAAGCTAGTTATTGATTGGTTCTAAAATAGCTCTAGATTCACCGACCTAAGTTCTGTAGTTTATTATTCCTTGAATAATATTTTCCAGGGCCTACTCCCACATTAGTTCCAAGTTTAGTGTACTTTACGTAGGCATAGCACACACAAAGTTTGTTAAGTTCGTTTTTATTAATTTACTGTAAATATTTGAACTCATAATTAGATTCCTACCGTTTTTACGCAACTAAAGAAAATTACCATCATAATATTTCCCACACAACGCCTACCCTTGATTACGTAGGTACCAACCAAAACAGTATCGATTTCAAGTATCAAGATATCCAGTACTAGACACATTTTTTTTTATGGTGGGAAAATCATCTACTTAATGACAACCCCCGCTCTTCTGCGGAGCGGGGGATAATGTTAGACTCTTACTGACTAAAAACCCACCCCGTTCCTTCAAGCCTTCATACCAGGGCTCGAGCTATCTTTTGAAACTAAACCTGGCCCCGGTAGGCTTCGACCCAGCTGGGCCCCTGATGTTGCTGACAATTCCTTGAGGCGCGTGGGAACAGTGCGCGCCGTCGTCGACATGGGCTCGGTCCGGACAGTTACCGGACGGTCGGACAGCGAGCTACCCATAGCTCGCCGTCCGCAAGCCCGCGTCTACGGTGGCCGGAAATCGGGATCGTAATCCGGGCGGCGGCGAGTAGACACATAGCTATCACGCACTTACTACTAACATATCGTTAACAGTGGCTTTGATACTAACATTTCAGAGCTTATGCCTTTGCTACACTAGAAATGATCGTAGTGGTGTAGAATCGGCTGGCGAATAGCCCATTTGTTATTTGTGTGTTAGTAGCACTACAAACAGTCAAATAATTGTGGCTATAAAATCTAGTAGGATTTACTGAGAAATTTACTCAAATTATATTATTATTTCTGGAATCTTTTTTTCTGGATTGTTCATCTCCCGGAGAAAACAACGTTATAATTTATAGCCTAGGTGTTGAATCAAATCAAAATCAAATCAAATCAAAACATTTATTTCAAATAGACCATTTACAGGCACTTTTGAATAGTCAAATGTCGGTCAGTCCAAGAAAAGTGAAGCTAAATTGCACGTTCCAAAGAGTAGGTCTCTATGGAGAAGAACGTGCAAGAAACTCCATGGACACTCTTTTAAATCATATTATGTGTTACATATAATGCTTGGTTACATATTACTTGTTGCTTCTATCATGTGAGCACAATGTCGATAATGAAATAAAAAATGTAAAATAATTAAAAGATAGAAACTGAATTAAGCCACTGGCAGCTAAGAGATGACCAGTCTCATCTGACGGCACCCGTTCACGAGCATGACGCGTGCATCACTATCGTCATCATTGACTAGGACTTATAAGGATTTATTTATACTTGTAACATAATTGATGCAGTAGTTTTTGCACTAATTGAAAACATCGCTTCACATTTCTATTGTATTATGTAAGTTTTAATTCTCTTCCTTTATTTAGCTTACGTTTAGCTTTGTTCTAATTGAGACAAGTGCTAATTTATTGTGATGTACGGCAGGTTTCTCGGTATCTACAACAAATGCGATTTAAAAAATCTGAAAATATTCAAGATCTTCTGCAATAAGTCCGATTTAAAGACCTGCTGTCGGCCTTAATTATGTCTATGGAAAGACTATTACAATGATACAATAAGGGATCAAAGAAAAATCAGTATTTCGTTGCTTGATTCCCAAGAGTACTCGCCTATAAGCCTAATTTATCCAGCCACAAAGACTTGGCTCATTCAATATTTATATTAAAACTTTCCTCGTAGCCGTACGAAAACAAACACGGGCGTCTTATCTCCCAGTTTTGTTCAATCCCTAGCTCACGACTTCTGAAAGGCATTTAGGTAGGTACATGAGGTACATCAAAGCCGTCTCCTTCATCAATTTGATTCTTCCTCTGTTCCAATACTAGTCACAATAAACTGGCTTTATTTACAGTACCTATAAAGTGTTTTATGGCCACTATTTATTTGGACGGTACAAATTTATTGTCTGTAATATCATCCCCACTTATCAAAGGAGAGTAATCGTTGAGTGTCGTCATCTGACACGTTATTAGAAAATACCGACTGGTAATCCGATATTTTAATGATAAACCTGATAGCGGTTGCGAGAAGAAATTGCTTTTAATACAGATGGAAAGTTATTGAGATTGACATATTAGCGTTGAGGGTGCATCAATAAATTACGTTAAATGTTTAAAAGTAATAGAAGGGAGGGGGTCGCTGAAGTATGACTGCACTTGGGTAGTAATTAAAAATTAAATAGTTATAGTAGTTGTAGCGGAGATGAGAATGTTGAGATGGATGTGTGGTGTGACGAGAATGGATAAAGTGAGAAATGAGTATATTAATTAGAGGAAGTTTGAAAGTGGCGCCAGTGACTGAAAAGTTGAAAGGTAATCGGTTGTCTTGGTATGGTCATGTGAAGAGGAGGGATGAAGCGCATATTACTAAGAGAGTTCTGAGTATACATGTAGATGGATGGAGAGGGAGAGGAAGGCCGAAAAAAGATGGATGGATTGTGTGAGAAGTGATATGAAAGAAAAGGGAGTTAGTGATAGTTTGACGGGCGACAGGACAGAATGGAAGAAAAAAACGTGTTGCGCCGACCCCAAGTAATATGGGATAAGGGCAGGAAGAAGAAGAAGTTATAGTAGTTGTAGGCAAATCGGTATTGGTATCTACGAACGCAACACAAACTCTCTAGTAATGCTATCAAGATTTATCAAAATATGTATTTTTAAAATAGCTGAAATTGATTTACTAGCCGATCCCGAACATACCTACTATCAAGAAGTGCGTTTATTACAACATGTAACATAACAAAATACATAAGTATTAAAACACAAAATTGTAACTATCCACGTATAATTAAAAAAAAATACTTCCAACTCGTATCTGTGATGTTAAAAATCTTGATATTCTCGTGACATAATTTGTGGTTGGTCCCTGAGTAGATCATATTCTTATATTTGTGGGTCTGAGATTTTTTGGGTCTTAGGTATATTAACTGAAATTATGCTCAAGTCCTACCTTTCTCTGATTGAAATTCTAGATTGTTGGCGTAGATAGGTACATATATTATACGCCCACAATTGAAGCCAGGTGTTACAAATGTTAGTCCTGACGACACGAGAAAATTCTATTGACACATTAGGATTTAGGACACACGCGAACTCAAGCATTATTTATTTAAGCTAGGATATAAGGAACCTTTTCTAACCGACCTCAAAAAGGAGGCAGATCTCAATTTTTAGGGTTCCGTAGTCAACTAGGAACCCTTATAGTTTCGCCATGTCTGTCTGTCCGTCTGTCTGTCTGTCTGTCTGTCCGTCCTCGCTTAATCTCTGTGACCGTTAGCACTAGAAAGCTGATATTTGGTACCAATATGTATATCAATCACGCCGACAAAGTGGTAAAATAAAAATTGGAAAAAAATGTTTTATTAGGGTAGCCCCCCTATATGTAAAGTAGGAAGTGATTTTTTTTTTAATTTCAACCCTAACGTGTGATATATTGTTGCATAGGTATTTAAAAATGAATAGGGGTTTACTAAAATCATTTTTTAATAGTGTCAATAATTTCGGAAATAATCGCTCCAAAAGTAAAAAACAATGTGTCCCCCCCCCCTCTAACTTTTGAACCATTAGTTTAGAAAATATGAAAAAAATCTGAAAAGTAGAACTTTATAAGGACTTTCTAGGAAAATCATTTTGAACTCGATGGAAAGAACAGTTTTTGTACAAAAAAGACAAAAATGTTCTACAAAATAATTTCTGGACTGTTTGTAGTATAATCGTATATGCAAGCATTTTTTTAAACTCATGAGTGTGTGACGGACGGGAAACTACGGAACCCTACACTGAGCGTGGCCCGACACACTCTTGGCCGGTTTTTTATTGTACCATACATAACTTAGCTTTCATGATTCTTTAATATAATTTTAGTTGTAGTTGCAAAGTACCTACCTACAGCTATAAAGTGAAAAATATAAAACCATTTTATTTTCTGAAGTGTACTTGACAACTGACAGACATATTTTTATGTATCTAAATACATTATATTATAGATAAATTACACCCAGACACAACAAATGCTCATCACAATCATTTGTCTTAGGTGGGAATCGAACTTACGACCTCCGGCATAGCAGTCAGGGCCACTAATATCTAGCTAGATCCTATCATTTTGCTTTTTTTTTATTTAGAAGTCGATTGTTAGATACTTTACCTATGCCAACCGTTTCATTTTAGCAACTTCTATAATGGACCGTAGTCACACAAAATTAATGAAACTCAAGCGATGTACGGCATGCTTCCGCCGCGTTGATTAACCGATAAAATCGAGTTCATGATTCTATTACACAGTATCGGTATAGCCGCCGGCAAAGGTCAGGCTTCCTCCCGAAATCCGATAGGATCTAAATTCATACCACTTATCGAGAGATCCAACGGACCATTTTTTATCCATTGAATATTAACCTATCTGGGCACCTTCTGTAAAAGGCAATTATGTTTTCCATTGTGTTAGAGACAAGAATTGATTTTTTTTTTCAGCTTGTTAACTGAAGTCCAGTTATATGTAACGCTTCTGCAATAAGTTAATGACTCGGGCTTGCGGACGGCGAACACTATGTAGCTCGTCGTTTGACCGTTCGGTAACCGTCCGGACCGAGCCCAAGTCGTCGACGGTGCGTAGTGTTCCACGCGCGCCTTAAGGAGATGTCAGCAACCATAAGGGCCCATCAGGGTTGAAACCAACTGGAGTCATGGGGACTCTGTACGCGAGACATCAGGACTTGAGAGAGGCTTACCAGTATGTAGAGTAGTAAACGTCTCAGGCATGTGTCTAGCAGTGGTCGTCTTTCAACAAAAAGGTGATCCTTTCTCCTTCAGACCACTTCCACCATTGCTCTACTTTAGTCCAAGGGTGGACACTCCCATGGGTTCTGCGAAAGAGAATCCCTGGGCCCTGGAACGAAGGCAAAGAAGGAGCGGGACTGGGTTTTAGTCAGTAAAAGTCTGACACGCCTTTCGGCCCTGCTCAAGGGAGGGAGATATAATTGGACGATTTCCCACATATTAAAAGAGGCTAAGTTCAATGCAGTAACAAATAAAACAATAGATAGACAAACATCAGCTCATAGATACAAGTTTTCAGTTCATTGCTATTTCCTTAGAAGAAAAGTAAAAGAAATGTTCGCGCATACTCGTTGGCATATGTCCATAATCCATATAGCGACTGTCGTAAGTTACTGTTGCTCTTTGTTTGATTCTACTATCTCTGAGAGTACAGTACAGGGGATAGTAGGAAATGGAGGGTAGCTGAAGGGTTCCGTGGCATTTTTTCTATTTTTTTTTTTTGTTGTTGTTGTTAAAAGAATAGCAGCATACTAGGTGTTAAATTAACAGATCATGTTCGAAACACAGCACTGCGCTCCAAAACGCAAATCGTTGATGTGGCTCAAAAGGCTGCCCAACTAAATGGGACTGGGCAAGACATGTCTGCCGCAAGTCTAACGAGCTGTGGGCGCGTAAAACGCAGGATTGGTGCCCGGACACAGTAACTCGGGGCCGAGGCAGACCACGAAGGAGATGGCGGGATGACCTGGATGGCTTCCTTAAGAACTGGAATGAGAAAGCGAGGAACCGTGATCGTTGAAAGGAGTGGAGGGAGGCCTTTGCCCAGCAGAGGGACAGTGTGGGCTAACAAAAAAAAAAAAAGACGTGTGGCACTCGTGGACTGCCGCGGTAAAGCTATTGCATAGCATTTTTATCAACTTATGCAATTATAATTATTTATTTATTTTATTTATGCAGTATTTTTTTTCCTTTGTTTTTTTTTTCTTTGATATTAATTGAAGTTAAACTTTCACACATAGAATTGAATTTTGATTGATTGTTCACTCATTTGTTTTTTTATCGGTCACCACGCTCAAAAAACAAATGAGTGGGGGGTGTTAGGTTATTTTCGTTACGGAATTTCTGGATTCGGTCTCCACGCTCAAGGCCCGCGATAGAAGCTATGCAATAGCTTAAAAAAGAATATAATTATGGCTATATTTATAGCAGGCAGGTTTAGTGCAGGTGATTGCAGGGTTATTAAATTTTTATCTTTTTCATTTACAAGATTAGTTTTAGTATATGAAACACGAAACCTAAATATAGTGTTTAGAATCAGTAACTGAATTGATTTCAACAATATTTAAGTCACAAGTGGGACACCACCGATACTAAGTACAACACAGGTCACGGCAGGTCATTGCGGGCATTAAATGTCAGCGCACAGCTGGATGCGGTAGCAAAACAACCCCTCAGTCACCTAGATGGCTCGGTGACTATGTATTTGTGCGTTCAACCAGGTAACATAATAAGCTTATAACTTTGTGATTTTTCATGATACAGTTATGAAATTATGTAAATAGATTCTTTTCATAAAAATACGTACGATACGTATCTAGATACGTGTTTCGGGTTACGCATATATATTGAAACTAACGTTCTAGACTTTTAGTTAAAAACAAACACCTGATTACATTATTTTACTACGCAAAAAGATAGTCAAGCAAATTTTCGTAAATTAAATACAGAATAACACCAATACCTACTTCAATTCCAATATCAACTTAAAGGTATTCGTATGACATATAAGGAGTTCTGATTTCGATATTCGTTGCCAAATCAATTTTCGATTCACACCACTATTGAACATTTTTTTCGTAACTAAAGCCCACTCAAGTTTTTCTAAGGGATGACAATTTCGTCAGAACTCTAGACGCGACTGGAATACGTGAGATACCTAAAGGCCTGCTTTCTTTGTAGGATTATAATTATTTGAATTATATCGAGGTAGACTGAATTTTCATTATTATAAGCGTGACCTTCCTTTGAAATCTTGATAGTGAACCTAAAAATTTTCAACATTGTGAAATGTCAAGGTTTAAATCGAAGCGCACGTAACCTTAAAATATCCAGATCATTAAAATGGGATAAGGATGTCGACACGCGACGTTTTCCAACAAAAGCCAGGTCAGCGATTGTGAAAATGTAAGAAATAAAAGTCTGAAGAACAGTCAAGATATATTTGTTGACTCCGCTCTTACAGATCTTTTACGAAGATCCGATTGAGATGTTCCGCCTTATTATCGTTTGATTGAAACAATCGAGTTTGGGTTTTTATAATGATTTGGATTTATAAATTTCTGATAAAAATATGACTACTTAGAACGGGCGTTACGTCGACATTTCTGTTGTAAGTTCAAATCTCATACCAATTTTCCAAGACAATATATGTATAGTACAAAATGAAGTGTTACCATAGTTGTAAATCATAATGTAATATATGAGTACTTAGTTATGTTACTATAACATGTTTGTGTGTGTGTGTGTTTTTTTTTAAATAAACAAGGACTGTTTCTTAGGTCTTTGGCTAGTTTCTAGCTACATCAAAGGACCAAACTAAGTCCATGTAGCGTGTATTACTATTATTAATACAATAAATGAAAGCACTCTTCTACCAGCAAAAGTCGTCAAATTATACTAAAGCCAATAACATCACTAACAATGTCTGATCCCCAGACCAAAAACAAACAAAACAGTAAGCCCAAAGTTCACAACACTTAAAGGACCAGTGTCCTTTAATTAAATTTCGTAATAAACATGAATATTCAGACACAGTAAGTAAACACACGGAAACTTGGTACACAAGTTGCCCACCGTTGGGACCGAACATTACTTTTTACTGCAAACAATTAGCATTTTAGGGGTCCTTTAACTCCTGTGATTAAATTGAGGTTGAGTGGCAACACAGGATAGATACGTGTAGCTTCATGAATAATCCAAATAATCATACTAATATTGTAAACGTCTAAGTTTGGGAGAGTGTGTGTGTTTGTTAATTCTTCACCCTCGAACGGCTGAAAGTTTTTGGATGAAACCTGGAACACAGGTAGAACATGACCTGGAATAGTACATAGGTTATTTTTAATTCCGGGAATATGTTGCCTTGTATTTTTTACTTTGCTGGCAGCATATAGCATTTTACAACATAGTCTCTATGTTCAATTGTTTACTATTCAATCACGCCTTTATCTTTGGGTTCCCTCTATGGGAACTGTTTAAGGATATTAACATTATGACGGTGCCTTGTCAATATATCTATCAAAACATCATGTACGTTAGAAATATGTAACCAAGGCTATATGTAACTCAATATGATTTAAAAGAGTGTCCATGAAGTTTCTTGCACGTTCTTCTCCATAGAGATCTACGCTTTGGAATTTGCAATTTAGCTTCACTTTTTTTGGACTGACCGACATTTGACTATTCAAAAGTGCCTGCAAATGGTCTATATTTGGAATAAATGCTTTTGATTTTGATTTGTGTGACAAATCAGCAAATAATTTCTATCCTTCTGGGTGGGGTGAGAGTGAGTATCAGATTTTTACTGAATAAAACCCACCTGTGATTCTTTAGTTACCTTTTGCGTTCCAGAGCTACGTTGCGGTCCTGAGCTGGAGGAATCGTTTGAAGATTTCCAAAAAAAAAGTCTTAGATTCAAGACATATAGCGCGCACTAGTGACTTTTGTCACGGTGACAATAATTTTTCTACCCATTTTTTGTAACTATCACGTCTTCAAGTGCGCGTACTACATACTGGGTTCATAAGCACGGTGACTTTTTTTTTCAAAAGTCACCATGCGCGCTATGGCTTATAATTTTTATCTTGATACGTACGTGTTTCACGCAGGCAGAAGCTCGCAGGTATACAAAGATTTAAAATTGTTTGTTTGCAGAACTTCCGATAATTCTATCACTGATAGAAAGCGACACTTCGCTTCTTTTGCATGCATTAGAGAAAAGCCGTGGATTTTAAACCTTTTTAACACCACTACGAAGCTGGAGAGGGTTGCCAGTCAAGAATAATTTCAAACAATTATTCCTATTTTAAATTACATTTTTATACATTGTGGTCTTTTTAGGCATCGTAAATGTTTACGAGTAGTCCAGCAAAACTCGTATAACGCGGAATATAAAGCGGATTATTTTCAGTGATTTACATAATTGTTTCAATTAATTATTTTTAACGGTACGTAGAACGCCATGTGTGAGAACGGTAAACATTTAAAGATCAAAATTTTATTGTGACCTATTCCAAATTTTATACTCGTGTAACTCAATAACAGGAAAAGAGATATCGTTGTATTTATAAAGTCGAAATGTGTCAGTGTTAGGATAAAGGCGATAACGCGTTTTTATATTAATTGTGTCAAACTCGTTCTACAGGATGTGATTATGATAATGCATTTAAAATTAACAAATTAAATAATATACTCGTATATGCTTCAATATATACCTAGTAGGTACGTTAAATTACAAAATCAGAAACAGAGGACATAAGAAAATTACTTTTTGAAATTGAAGGAAAACACAAGAAACAAGAAATCAACAACAATCATACTTAACTTCTGAGGCGCGTTTTCATGAATGTTAGAGATCGTTCTGAAGAGTGCCAGAGTCGCGAAGGACGAAATTTGAATAATTTTATTTTCCAAAAGTAATTTTCTCATGTATTCATTTTCTGATTTTGTAAATTAATGCTTAGGTATCTAAGAATACTTATATTTTTTTTATGCATCTAAAAAAGTTTTTTTCTGATATACCCTTTAGAACGAGTTTCTAACAATTTATATAAAAATGCGTTATCGCCTTTATCAATACCGAATTTCGACTTAATTAAACATTTTTTTGTAAACGCGTTGCCGCATTCTTCTCGCGTTCCGCTTGTCTATGAGAGCTTGAAAGTGTAATATGTGTAGTCTTTTGACGGCCAAACTAAAGGAAGCACCTGTCATACTCCTTACTAAAACACCGAGTAATCTTAAAACACAAACTTTAAAACAGGTGCACTTACTACCAAAATTAATACACACAGTACAAAGTTCTACATGAGACGGGACTTACCTTACAGTACAAAATTTAAGCAAGCACCCCGACTCACAGTATAACATGTACAGAGCATTATAGGGTTGCCAATTATACTTTATAATAACGTATATTTTAGCATAGTATAAGAAAGTTAACAGTAAGGGACAGATTTCCGCAAACGTTAAGGACTTGCTCAATAAACAAAACTGAACAACTCCGCCTTTGTTACGATTTATGATTTAATAAATAAATAAATAAATAAACAACTTTCCACAAGATCTTTTTTTTTTTACAGACAACGAAAAAAAATCGGCCTCTTTATGGCCGATTTTTTTTTCTTAAAATTTTATTTACATTTTTATTATTGATGCGTTAAATAAAACTGATATGAATAATTATTGAACTATTTTCAATACTTTTACATTGAAATACGAATACGTTCTAAAATCAAATCAAAACAAACAAAATAGAGTTGAGAATGCCTGTTGCCTGTTCATTTCAATTTAAATTAGGAGTGTAAAGAAATTAAAAAAAAAATTGGTAATGGAATAATGTTAGTGTATGCACATAAAAATATGTCTTCAAGAAAGAAAAAAAACAAACGTATTTTTCAAAGCAAAACTTTGAAAAAATTCCTTTTTTCTACTTTCAAATACTTTTGTTTCCCAGGTACTAAAAAAGTGATACGTTATTATATTTTAAACAGTTGGCAACCCTATGTACATACGTCGCACGTATATTAGCAAACGCAACAGTTTGCAAGCTCACAGTAATCTTCAATAGTTTCAAACAAGAATAGCTGATGAAGGTTCCACCCCAGAACAAACAAGTTTCAAGGAAAATAGGATGGAACCCAACACTTGTAGGACTACGTACGTTGTAGATAAATTACGGTCAGTAAACATGGAACTAGGTACAATGAGTACAACGTAAGCTTTTGAATAATTTTGCTAGCAAAGACCAAGCAGGGCCGGATTAGCCACGGGACATGTATAGCAAATAATACGGGCCCCACGTGTTATGTGGGCCCGCGATTGAACGTAGTCTATAAACAGAGAGAAAGAATTCAGCTAAGTACTTATGTAACAAGTTTCAAGGAAAATAGGATGGAACCCAACACTTGTAGGACTACGTGAATTGTAGATAAATTACGGTCAGTAAACATGGAACTAGGTACAATGAGTACAACGTAAGCTTTTGAATAATTTTGCTAGCAAAGACCAAGCAGGGCCGGATTAGCCACGGGACATGTATAGCAAATAATACGGGCCCCACGTGTTATGTGGGCCCGCGATTGAACGTAGTCTATAAACAGAGAGAAAGAATTCAGTTACTTATGTAACAAGTTTCAAGGAAAATAGGATGGAACCCAACTCTTGTAGGACTAAGTGAGTTGTAGATAAATTACGGTTAGTAAACATGGAACTAGGAACAATGAGTACAACGTAAGCTTTTGAATAATTTTGCTAGCAAAGACCAAGCAGGGCCGGATTAGCCACGGGAAATGTATAGCAAATGCTACGGGCCCCACGTGTCATGTGGGCCCGCGATTGGACGTAGCTTAGGAACAAAAATAAGGAATTTAGCTATTTATGTATCAGACTAGAGGTCTAATAGAACATTAGAGATGATCCTTCCGTTTATTTATTAAATACTCTATGCACACAAGAGTACAGAGGCGAACCGTGGGCGATCATTTCCTCTTACTTCACTATCTCATGCATGCTCTGCATAGGGGACAGTCCATGTGAGCAATGTCCGGCGATGGTCCTCTGACGATCTGTATACTGATAGAAACCTTCAACCCGTGATGGTCAGATGGTCAGTATGCTAACACGTTGCTAAGGGTCTTAGTACAAATTCCTACAACAGTCCACACTCTTAATACGGCTCTGAATTAAGTAAAGTTTCGTCTTATTCCTTGGTCAAAGGATCGGAACCGCAAACCCTTGCGTTCCTGTGATATCATTTTAAAAGACGACTTTATAACGGTCTTTAAACTTTTGCTAGGTTCATTATGTGAAGGGGGATTTATTATATGAACAATTTATATAAATAACGTAAGATGATGTTTTATTACTCAATTAGAGAGACTGTTTTGTTGAATTTGAAGTTGAAATTTGACAAAATATTTGTAAGGCACATAGATAGTGCTTCCGGTTCTGGGTATCTTGTTTAATTGTGAGTTTAAATGTTTGTGTGTTCAAGTCACGAGTAAGTCCTAAAGAGAAGACAATTAAAAAACAAAATTGAGAGATTATTCTATTAAAATTCCCGTAGACAGACACGAATCGATATTGAGGAAACGACATCTTACTGAATATCATGAGGTAAAAAAAAATATGATAAAGCGTTGCTTTTAATTGAATGATTGGAGTAATATTACTTATATGAAGTTACACTCGACAGTTAAAACATTACCAACACAAATAATTACTTTACCCAACCTAGTTTTCTACTTCAATTACTAATGTTGCATCAGAAATAATTGTTACACAACCTAAACCCATCATCAACTATAAATTCTAATTCAAACTCCGATAGAACGCAACACACTTATAAAAACGGAACTGCATTACAATTTCATACCTAGTAATTTCCAGTCGTTCGCACTCAATAATAATAAATCATTCACCCCATCATTACTCGCCGATGTTCTGTTGTCTTACTGATGATATGGACACAGTACATTCGGACACAATGTCTGAATAGACACATTTTTATTTCAAAATTATTTTCACTGACGATTTGGACACATACTATTTATTTAGTACAGTCAGATAAAAAGCTTTAAAATATGGCGAAAAAAGCGTTACAAAACTATTTTAGGCTACCAAAAGGAATTAAGGTAGAACTACACTACTCACACGTATGCCACGCACGCCGATCTGGGCGTGTCGGTCTCCATAGATTTTATATGGAAACTAGACTTGTAGAGCTACACTTGATACACGCCTCGCGTCGTTTTTCTACGTACAAATCAGGCGTGTTATATATGTGCGTCGGTCTAATGTAATTCTATTCTAACTTTAAGGCGACAAATTCGGGTAATAAAATTCTATACATATATTATATTTTAAAACATTTTTTTTTATCTTACTGTACTAAATGGTTTCAATGCTCGTGTCCGAAACGTCAGTGAAAAAATACCTATACTAATATTATAAAGAGGTAAAATTGGTTGCTATATTTTTTTCCCCGATACAAAGCTACTTTATTCTTGAGTGATCTATATTTTATGTAAGCAGGTGAAGCCGCGGGCAAAAACTAGTGATAATAAATTGTGTCGGTTTGGACACTGTGTCCGAATCATCAGTAACTCAATCCGTTTAACTTGCACCCACGTGTAAGCTAGTGAATCATTCATTCATTTGAACAAATATAGGATTTATTAATTGCTCGGTTTTAATTGGTTTGTTATTAGTTCATGGGTTGATTCCTTTTATTTATTCCTAGACTGTTTGCCGTTTGACCACTTACGATTTCATCTGTTGGAAAACGATGATGTGGTCGACGATTCATTTATTTACCGTTTATTTCTGGCGTTAACCTACATTGCTGAATTTGCTATTGTTTAGAGAAAACCTATTCATTCTTGACCTGAATTCCTTCAGGTATCGTAATCTAAGCAGTAATTTACTTTCAGTTTAGCTTTACTTCCTTTTTATTTTATTAGTTGAATACCCATCATCATCATCATCATCATTTCAGCCGAAATACGTCCACTGTTGGACATAGCCCTCCCCCAAGCGTCGCCACAGCGACCGATTCTGTGCGTCTCGCATCCACCGCATTCCCGCGACTCTCACTAGGTCGTCGGTTCACCTTGTGAGTTGAATACTATTGTTAAAAAATCTGAAACCAAGGTTAGCACAGTGGTGGAGCGATGGGCTGCTGCGTCCTGTGTCGGGAGCTCAATTCCCGCGCGAACATCATCACAACTATCATCATACAGATATATGTTTCTGGTCTAGGTTTCTTGTGTATGTGAGTTTACATTTACCCACAATACAGGACTAGGTAATTCTTAGGTCAACGTTTTTAAACAAAAAAAAACGTGTGGCACTCGGGGACTGCCGCTGTAAAGCTATTGCATAGTATTTTTATCAACTTATGCAATTATAATTATTTATTTATTTTATTTATGCAGTATTTTTTTCCTTTGTTTTTTTTTCTTTGATATTAATTGAAGTTACACTTTCACACATTGAATTTAATTTTGATTGATTGTTCACTCATTTGTTTTCTTATCGGTCACCACGCTCAAAAAACAAATGAGTGGGGGGTGTTAGGTTATTTTCGTTACGGAATTTCTGGATTCAGTCTCCACGCTCAAGGCCCGCGATAGAAGCTATGCAATAGCTTAAAAAATGAATTTAAAAGCAAGCATGGATATCATGATTTGTCTGCTCATCAGTAAAAAACCGGCCAAGAGCATGTCGGGCCACGCTCAGTGTAGGGTTCCGTAGTTTCCCGTCCGTCACAATAAGTGTACCCACTTATGAGGTTAAAAAAATGCTTGCATATTCGATTATACTACAAACTTAGTCCAGAAATTATTTTGTAGAACCCTTTTGTCTTTTTTGTACAAAAACTGTTCTTTCCATCAAGTTCAAAATAATTTTCCTAGAAAGTCCTTATAAAGTTCTACTTTTCAGATTTTTTTCATATTTTCTAAACTTATGGTTCAAAAGTTAGAGGGGGGACACACATTGTTTTTTACTTTTGGAGCGATTATTTCCGAAATTATTGACATTATCAAAAAATGATCTTAGTAAACCCCTATTCATTTCTAAATACCTATCCAAAAATATATCACACATTAGGGTTGAAATTAAAAAAAAAATCACTTCCCACTTTACATATAGGGGGGCTACCCTAATAAAACATTTTTTTCCAATTTTTATTTTACCACTTTGTCGGCGTGATTGATATACATATTGGTACCAAATTTCAGCTTTCTAGTGCTAACGGTCACAGAGATTAAGCGAGGACGGACAGACAGACAGACAGACGGACAGACAGACATGGCGAAACTGTAAGGGTTCCTAGTTGACTATGGAACCCTAAAAACACACAAACGCATTATGTAAACACGATGAAATCTATTACCAATCAATTAAACAAACATTTCATTCTCACTGACATTAGTCATTTACGACTCCGTTCATTCATCTCTATGACATAAATAGAACGATAGTGACCGGTACGAGTACGTGCGTGGGTTTCATTCAACTAAATTAATTATAGTAGCACTGTAAGATATACGTAGACAGAGCACAGACCATAGAACGCGTTGTAGATGGCAACAGTCCATACAGAGCAAGCGTGTCACCGCTTAGGTAACCGCAAATAGAAATAATTTACAAATCCGTTAAGTTAGTAACGACGCGATATTAGATACAGTTAATAGTCAGCGTAACCACCTACAGGTCATTGAACTCGCTCAGCTGACGTTTTCTTAAAGAAATTAATTCCGTACATTTAGCGGTGTATTATAGATAGTTTTATATTCCTATTAGACCTTTTGAAAGTGGAACATAACTCAATGAAACCAGGTGGGTTATCCTATAAAAATCTCACAATAGTTTACAGAAAAGACGGCCAGTAGTACAAATCTAAATGAACATTTATTACAAAAGCACTTAAGCGGCTTCAGGAAGATTGAAATGTATTTCCCAAGACAAGAAACGATTAAACTGTAATTATTTAACTCGGCCTCTCAAAAAATAAATTAAAACGCCTTTTTACCTCTTGACTTTTATTGTTCAGAAACCTAGCGGACTTCCTAAGGACTGAATAATACAATCTTCATAAAAACGCTTGGTTGTAAAGACGTAAGGTCAGCAAAATAAATTGCAATGTATCCGAGTTAAAGTAATTTATTTTAAGGCCTCCTACAAGGTGGACCGATGACCTGGTGAAGGTTGCGGGAATCCGACGGATGCGGGACGCACAGGATCGTTCATTGTGGCGACACTTGGGGGAGGCCAATGTCCAACAGTGGACGTCTATCGGCTGAAATGATGATGATGATTTTAAGGGTTCCGTACCCAGAGGATAAAACGGAACCCTATTACTAAGACTGCTGTCCGTCCGTCTTTCTGTATGTTTGTCCATCTACCAGGCTGTATCTCAAGAACCATGATAGCTAGACAGTTGAAATTTTCACATATTATGTATTTCTGTTGCCGCTATAAGAAAAAATACTAAAAATAAAATAATTATTTAAGTGGGGTTTTTTGGCCGTTTTTTGCTACGGACGTTACAAAACCCTTTGTTCGCGATTCAGACTCGCACTTGACCGGTTTTTTATTTCTTAGCTCATTATCTAGACCCCGCCTGGCTAGACAAGAATGAAATGAATACTGAATTCAGAATCGAATAGACTAATTCATCTTTACTTCTGAGACTGATTACTATAAAAGTATATGCGGGTAAATTAACCTTATCGGTATCTTGATCACCTTCAGTTATATATTTTACTAGCTTCTGCCAGCGGCTTCGCCAGCGTTAATTTACGTTTCTCCATACAAACTTTGGACTCCCATTTCAACCCTATAAAGTTAGTGTGCCCTGCTTGGGCGGAGCATCGCCGTGCCCTCGTGGGGGTGTTCGGCGGCGGAGACCTCTCGCGCCGGGCCTTGGTCGAGGCCATGGTCCGGAGCGAGGAGGAGTGGCAGGCGGTCGCCGACTTCTGCGAAACAGTAATGCTCGCTAAGGAGGAGGCCGACCGCATCAAGCAACGGCGCTCTCGCCGCCGCCGGGATTCCGATCCCGATTTCCAGCCACCGTAGGCGCAGGCTTGCGGACAGTGAGCAATGGGTAGCTCGCTGTCCGGCCGTCCGGTAACCGTCCGGACCAAGCCCAAGTTGTCGACGGCGCGCGCTGTTCCCGCGCGCCTCAAGGAGTTGTCAGCAACAGCAGGGGCCCAGCCGGGTCGAAGCCTACTGGGGCCAGGGTTATCCGAAAGGGCGCTCGAGCCCCGGTATGAAGGCTTGAAGGAACGAAATGGGTTTTTTAGTCAGTAAGAGTCTGACAGTATCTCCCGCTCCGCCCAAGAGCGAGGGTTGTCATAAGATGATTTTTCCCATCTAAAAAAAAAAAAACCCTACAAAGTTCGAATTTTGAAAAATCCTTTCTTAGAGCTCTCCTACGTCATAAAAGGAAGCCTTATGCAGAATTTTATACTCCTAGTCCCAGTAATTTCGCCTGTACGTTGGTATGTCAGTCAGTCAGTTTCTCTTTTTGATAAAACTTACAAAACTCAATGGTTTGGTTAAAAATACGCACTGCTTAGGAATGCGCTTTGTTTTTGATTTCCGAATTCGTTTCGGTGTTTCTTCTCAAGGTAGTCAACTAGGAAACACCAACCTCATTAGGTAGTTTAAATTGACGAAAAAATTTACTCTATTATTATTCCAACTTTATTGTTTCTAAATACACCTTTCCGAATGTGTTAGGGTCGGCTTTCAGCCCATTTTAATTTAAGATGGAGCAATTGCTTATCTGACCTCCATAACTAAGAATAGAATAGAATTTGTACACCAAAATAGTAAAAATTTCACAGAAACCTAACCAGGCAACGAAAGGAAACGTAATGATCTGAAAAATTGACGTTTTTACGTAAATCACCAAAAAAAAAAAGAAGAAGAAAGAAAAACCAAAATTTCTCTCACGCTCCACTCTGGAGTCATTGGATTATTTGCTACCTCAAAAAAACATTCTATACACCTGTCATTCTCTCAGTACTTACATCTTTCTTTGGCATAGAAATATAGGCACACCGCAAGCTCACATTTTATTAACATGTGTAAAGAACTTCGTTCCTAACGAGTGTGATTGAAAATGTCTTTTTTTATATTAAGCCCCGATCTACAACAGCTTTACAAAAAGTCTTTAATTTATTTTGATACGTAAATATTCTGTACATTTCAACAGCTTCATAATTAAATAATTTCACGCACACATGTCGGTCAAACGCGCTCGCTCACGAACTAGAACCAACAAGAATTATAGATAACTTAATATACAGCCATGCCTACTATAATATATACTAGCTTTTGCCCGCGCGGCTTCCTTCCCGCTCTTCCCTACTCTACCCTACTATACCCCACTCTACCCTACTCTACCTTACCCTATCCTACTCTAATGTACTCTACACTACTTTACCCTACCAAACTTTTCATAAACCATCTACTCAATAGTCTGAATAGTCCTAAACTTTTGGTTTGGATAGGTAAGCCCGTTTTTGAGTCATAAAATTACAACGAAAAGTGGCATTGATTTTTATATACCCCGTTGTGCAGACTGTGTGCATGTGTGTGCAGGATCAGGGGTTTCTTCAATGAAGCAACAAGATGGCGTACAATTTTTGTATTTTGAACAAAATCACAATGGTAGTTTAGTAGGTGGCGGCTCGCGAGAGAAAAGGAATACAAATCAAAAAATATGGGGTTTTATAGGGCGTGAATGAATGAAGGATGCGAACGAACTGAGCGGGAACGATTGAAGCACGATTCTTCACGAACGGCGACCGAACACCTTGAACGTAGTTGCTATTTTCGCCGGTAGATGTCGCCCATCGCCAGCCCGTCCGCAGGTTGATGCGTCGCTCGTAATGCTCACTGGATGGCGTGAACACCCGTTAAATTTAGATTGTTTTAATCCCGTGGAGGGTCGATCCGGTACATGAAACACTATCGATTTGTAAAGATAAAATTAAAAAATAAAGTACCTTTTTTTAAAACTCGTAATTAATTAACGCATGTACGAAATTAATTTCTTTAAGAAAACATCAGCTGAGCGAGTTCGATGACCTGTAGGTAATTAGTAGATACGCAACGCCGACTACTACCTACAGGTCAATACCTTACGTGACCACAGGGCTGGCTCGTTCTTCGCCCAAAGAATTCGCATTGCCATTCAAGGTGGCAATGCTGCCTGTCTTCTGAGCACATTTCCGGATGACAGCGATGTGGAGGAGTACTTTGACGCCTGAGCGTACTTTGTCATTTTGTATTATATGTATTTATGTACATATGTATTAAAGTGTCTATGTATTTTTTTAAAATAAAGTAAAAAAAAATTTAAAAAAGTTGTTACTTTATTCTATACCAAAACGGTGTAGAATAAAGTTTATTCTATTTTTTTTTTAATCTATCTATTTCGTGATAGTCTATGCACGCTTACCCTACAGGCGTTTTACTCAGCATCTACGTCACTAAGTCACTAGGAAGTAGGTAGGTACACTTAAAATGTTTTAAAACTAAGTGTAGTGAAACTTTTGGCCACTCGATCAGTCAAAGTCGCGCGAAGAAGTAGTGTCGACCTATTTACCGACTAAGAAAAATACGTGATACTCCGACTTATAAGGGAATTGGATTGGATATTTGATGGATAACTTATACGTAGGTACATGGATAATCTGCAGCGAATTCAAGAAGGATATTTATTTATTATCAATAGTTATTTTGCTTCAATTTATTTTATTATCGTCAGTGATAATCGCCAAAATTAAGTGGTACCTAGTGGGTAGGCACACCCACACAGGCAGAACAGACGGTCGATGGGGTCGAAAGGTTCTGGAGTGACCGTCTATCGAAAGGCGCAACTTTAAAAGACCTCCCACACTGTAGACAGATGACCTGGGAGTCGCGGTAATCCGAAGAATTTTCAGAATCGGTTCAGTAATTTCTAAGATCCTCCTACATGCAAATTTTTAAATTTTATCTGTTTATAATAGGAGATAATAACATAAATTATAAGTGGCTAATTACCTATAATAAATAATTGACTAGTAATTACTTCAAGAAAAATAATTTAAGGCGCTGCTGTACCGACCTTATTCGAGATAAGGATAGGTACATACACAACAGACAAATATAAGCCATGCGGCACAAACATTTATCCCTTGCTCGTCCATTCCATATACACGCAAATGGCGCAATGCACACAGAAGGATGCGGCAGGGCGTAACGTAAACTGCATGTCCACGATTGCGTACGGGAAGAAAGTCCTTTGTCAGATTATGACAATCTTCTAAAAGCTTCTTAGAGCGGAATGTTGTGGATCAAACGAACAGGAATTATGTTTTGACCCGAGGTTCCATAATGCACACACTTTAAACTTTGTTCGCTATTTGAAATTTTGAGAGCAGATTTTACAGGTGGCCAGTGTTTTTGAAAATCTCTTGAAATGGCTTTCAAAAATTGTCCGATCGAAACCGGATTTTTAACCAAATCTGGAACTTTTATACCCTTGTAAATTTTTATACTTATACAAATTATGTTAAAACCTGAAAAATACTTTTTTTTTATCACAAATTTAACCGAAGACAACTAAACGACAGCGACACACGATAATTATATATCGAACGCGGAGTTTCTTTACGGCCGGAAGTTCGGCAGATTTTCTGCCGAAACCGAAGCTGATAGTGAAACTAGTTTTTATTGCCGTAACTTGTCGAAACCGAATCTTCGGTCGGTCGATGATATTCTTGTTCGTTTACTCCGTTGGTTTTTTAAAGTTGGTTTTTCACGTTTATTTAGTCGCTTTGCCAACCGTGTGTCATATGGCACTTCTTTATTTTTTAATAATCAAACACCATTGATAGTAAACCAATAATCTCAATTTTTCTTCATAATATTTGCTTGCAGTACTCCGGAGACTACCTCCTTTTTTAGGGTTCCGTAACCAAATGGCAAAAAACGGAACCCTTATAGATTCGTCATGTCTGTCTGTCTGTCTCTCTGTCTGTCTGTCTGTCCGTCCGTATGTCACAGCCACTTTTTTCCGAAACTATAAGAGCTATACTGTTGAAACTTTGTAAGTAGATGTATTCTGTGAACCGCATTAAGATTTTCACACAAAAATAGAAAAAAAGCAATAAATTTTGGGGGTCCCCATACTTAGAACTGAAACTCAAAAAATTTTTTTTCATCAAACCCATACTTGTGGGGTATCTATGGATAGGTCTTCAAAAATGATACTGAGGTTTCTAATATCATTTTTTTCTAAACTGAATAGTTTGCGCGAGAGACACTTCCAAAGTGGTAAAATGTGTGTGTCCCCCCCTCTAACTTCTAAAATAAGAGAATGATAAAACTAAAAAAAAAATTTGATGTACATTACTATAAAAGCTGCCAACGAAAATTGGTTTGAACGAAATCTAGTAAGTAGTTTTTTTTTAATGCGTCATAAATCGAAAAAAATATTATTATTATTAAAACATCGATCAAAGTTACAACACATTACAAGAACTTTTGTATTATGTTACTTGCTGCTACGGAACCCTTCATGGGCGAGTCCGACTCGCACTTGGCCGGTTTTTTTTAGTTTAAATTCTTGTAGTCCATCCTAAGATTGCCTGGTAGATATCGCTGTCAGCGATAAGACCGCCATTGTACCCATAGATTTAAGTTTCTGTGAAATTGTTACTATTTTGGTGTACAATAAAGTTTATTCTATTCTGTTCTAATCTCAGACCTTTCACTTACACACAAAGATTAGGTATCTCTTTGTTGACAAATAGGTTAGTTTTCTGACCTAGGGGTAGCTTAGCAAAACGGATGGGCTCATCTATTCTTTGTCAAGGACCGTAGGAACGCTCTTCGTAAATAGTCTGAGGCCTAATATGTAAATATGAATTAGATCCATACGAATTTCTACTAGATACAATAGTTTCATCATTATCTTTCTACCCTTGTCTAGTTTTATTTAGTGTCACCCGTCACGCTATCATTAACTCCCTTTTCTTTTTTATCACTTCTCACACAATCAACACTTGATATAATAGTTTGATCCTGTGCCTATTTTCCTCGGATTCGCTTTCCTGACATGTCTCATGAACGATGTATTTTTCAGGGTATATAATAACCTGTCATAGGTTCATCATTATTACAATTTCAGCCGCAAGACATCCACAGTTAGATATAGACCTCCCCTAAGTGCCGCCACACGACCGGTTCTGTATGTCTCGTATCTCGACAGATCGGTAATCTGACGATTACCGCGACCCTTCAAAGATAATGAGTAGGTATACAACTTTCACTAAGTTTAATTATTATTTTTCACTAATATTTGATATCAGATCAGTACATATTTTCAGAGTACAACATATAAACAGCTTAACTTATAATACTTAGATAAGATTTAGATATGGATCAGATCCATACAATATTCCACTTCTTTTATTATTTTCTTTCTACATAAATATTATTTCCGCCCACCTAACTGCTAGATAAACAAAACAAGGATGGATGGCTTGTAAAGGAAACGAATAACGATCATTTAGTTAATTGGCTAAATACAATGAAAGACCCTCAGTTACTCAACAGGTGTAATTTGCTGATTACGTGTGAATACGTTCCGGAGATGTGTGACACTATATGGGTAAATACAGAAGCTTTAGTCACAAAATAGATAGGTACAGAAGTCAATCTACATACAAAGCGCGCTCGAGCAACGCACACAGACACCGCTCACGGACACGATATCTCGGAGCGCCTCGGCCCGCTCGTCGAACAGTTCCGGCTCAAACGCTCATTAGTGTGCGTCCACCGAGCGTAGGTATAAAAAGTGAAATACATACATGAGATTGTCTTCTGTACCTATATATTTTGTGCTTTAGCCGTTTTATGACCTACAAAGCGTTCACTGTAGGTTGCATAAAAAAAAAAAACGAGATGACACAATGCTTGTAATTTATTGCAAAACATGAAGCATTTTATCGATTTGTTCTACAATTAAATTATTAAGAGGTAAAATTTGTTTTTTTTATTTTTATTTTTTACCTAGAAGTACTGGTCCGATTGCTAAAATTTTTTCAGCTGTTTTATTTCTGAGTGACGTAAGCTATATTTTATGTTCGCGGGCGAAGCCGCGGGCAAAGCTGAATTAGTAAGTTCAGTTATTAGAAATCTAAAACAACCAAGTTTTGCATTACGATTTAAGTAATTATTTGTTATTAATTTTATTGACGTACGTTGGCTAGTAATATGGCAAAAAAAATTAAAGGCTCAAAGTTAAAGGTAAGTTTAATGATCATTTATACCATCGTCCAATAAATCTACGCATAATTAGGCATATTTTTTTCTTATTTTTTTTTAATACTCGTGGAATAAGTTAACCGCCAAACTAAAATGGAATCTGCCACATGTACAAAATTGAACGAAGGCTACTACTGACTGGATTCCGAACAACAGGAGGTAGCCAGCAACTCGGTAGACCCAGAAGAAAATGGCGTGATGAATGGGGCCTAACCTAACCTAAAAGATTGACCAGAAGTAGTTAAGGACAGAGAAGAGTGGAAAAAAAGAAGGGGTGATCCATGCCCTTATAATAACCGTGGAATAAAACTTTAAGCAATTTTAGCGTACACGCGATGTAAGTCCGAATGATTTTGAAAACTGCATGATTTACGAGTATCATGCTTTGACTGTATTGAAGGTATCAGATTTTTTCATTTAGTAGACCTTCAGTACATTCTTATTTATTGTCAAGGGCGTCGCCAGCTTATGACTAAGGGATGGCAATGGGGCAATATTATGTAGGACATTTTTTTTTTAATAAACTTTGGAAGTCTTTGCCTTTGTCTGGCAAATCTGACATAGTCGTGATGAAAATGGAGGCGATTTTAAAAACGGATGTCAAAATCTTAATGTTATTCTGAATATTTCAATACTTTCTACAATATACATTAAACCTTGTGAATTTATTTACGTTTTGTCATGCGATGCGGAATTTATTAATAGGTAAGGAAGTCAATTGCTCGCACTTTGGTCGCTTTGCGGCTAGCTACATTTGATCTATAGAGGGGGGGGGGGCAACTGCCCCACCCTGCCCCCCCTTGGCGACGCCCTTGTTTATTATAAGGTGGCACATACTCATGGTAAAACTTAATATAAATCTATTTACTATATATAAAAATCAATGCCACTTTTCGTTGTAATTTTATAACTCAAGAACGGGCTCACCTATCCGAACCAAATGTTTAGGCTTTGTTCGGACTCTTTAGTAGGTGGTTTATGTGAAGTTTGGTAGGGTAGAGTAGGGTATAGTAGGGTGGAGTAGGGAAGAGCGGGCAAAAGCTAGTATGTAATAATTTGATGTCTACGTTATCTTTGGTATCCCAGTAAGTGGTTATTTTGATATTTAGTTGCCAATTGTAACGTGATAATTTAAAGGAAGTCTTACTAAAGACGTCGGTGTAGTAAAATTATATTGAATGAAGTTCTTCTGCCCTTCATCCTTTTGGCTGTCATTCGTAGATCTTTGACAGTCGATACATACAGTCAGACGCCTGAAGTTCTGACCGTTAGTCTATCCAAACCGTATCATTTGCCCCGTAACTGAGTTATAGAAACTTGATAGGCAGTCGCTAGATTCAATCCAGTTAGATTGGAAATCGACCCCCAACCTAGTTTGGTCCGGAGCGAGGAGGAGTGGCAGGCGGTCGCAGACTTCTGCGAAGCAGTAATGCTCGCAAAGGAGGAGGCCGACCGCATCGGGCAACGGCGCTCCCGCCACCGCCGGGATTCCGATCCTGATTTCCAGTCACCGTAGGCGCGGGCTTGCGGACTTTTTAGTCAGTAACAGTCTGACACTATCTCCCGCTCCGCCCAAGAGCGTGGGTTGTCATTGGATGATTTTCCCCACCAAAAAAAAAAAACCCCAACCTAGTTGAGAAAAGGCAAGAATGAAGTTTTTTTGCAGGGACAATAATATTTATAGTTACTTACGTCAAACGTTTCTGGTCATAAAACTCTCTTCTCGTCTTTGATCCATCAAATCAATAGGAATTCAGGTAGCTTGAAAGCCTTTTACGATAAAAATGTTCCAAGAATTCAAATTAAAGCTAACACGTTTTACCCGACCTTCTCAACTATAAACATTGAACAAGCAAATTCTAATTTAGTTATTTGTTAGAAAACGGATGGATTTACCCTTAATGGAAAGGTTGGTGAAATGCCAGGCATTCTTGTCTTATTGTGCTATACGTATTCTACACATTGAATCTAAACAGCAAAGGTGCTTTGCTGGGTTGGAATAACGTGAATTAGTGACACAAAGAAGACAGCAATAGGGCCTTTCATTTCTTTCATTTCTGTTTTCAAGTTGCGCAGAAGTAAAATATCGGATCTCAATAGTGGTATGACATGGACGCGGGGGCGGGGACTGTCAGTGATTGGTTCGAGGCGCCATCGTGTCATAGACGTCACTCGTGATTCGTTCCTGCCTTGTTGCATGTATCTAACAACGACGACGATTGGCTCGCCGATGTATGGAATGTGCAAAGCGATCCCCACTCTGACGCCGAGCGCTCAAGATTCGTGCCGGTACCTGTAGAGAACCGTTATTTGTATAATGTGAAGAAGACTTGGGCAATACAATTAACGTCGGTACTGAACGAAAGTTGACTAATCCATTCGTTAAGTGTAAAGGTTGTTGTTGTTGTTGCGCACTGTTCCCGCGCTCTTCAAGGAGTTGTCAGCAACCGTAGAGGCCCAACTGGGTCGAAACCTACTGGGGCCAAAGGTCTAGTTCCGAAAGAGAGGCTTGGACACTGTATGAAAGGCAAGAAGAAACGGGGTGGGTTTTTTTTTAGTCAGTTAGAGTCTGATCTCCCGATCCGCCATAGGGCGGGGGATGTCATCTGGGTGATTTTTACCCACCGAAAAAAAAAGGTTTAAAAACTATGATATATCTACTATCAAATCAACAAGTCCATTCGGTTATTCACAGAATCCATATCAAAATATACAAGAAAGTAAAAACTCGAAAAAAAAAAAGAAGATTCGTAATAACACAAGGTAAACACTGGCTGAATGGAACAATACTTTGCATACTTAACAACAATAGATAAAAAATACTTGCGCATCGGTATTTCCATAGCAACCAGTAATTGGGAACCACTCATTGTACAATAAGAGCATCCAGTCAGCATACCTTTGTCAGAACATTCATTGTACTCCCCCTATTATTGGAAAGTTATGAAAGGAAATACACGTGAAAGAGATAATTATCAATCATGATGATTGAGGGACTAAAGCTCCTCATCCGTAAGAACCTATTTTTTGTTTGAGGGCTAATAAAGAAGATTATTTTTGGAACGGTCCGTGAAGAACAAGATAGAATCAAAGAAAGAACATCTGTGTTACAACGAAATGACAATTGAAACGTAGAAGATCGAATAGGGAACAACGGATAATGTTTGCTGTTTCAATGAAAAATAAGAGGACAATTTATAAGAGAAATATTTAAAATGTAACTATAAAAGGGATTTGGGAAAAATACTTTAAAAGGGATTTGCTAACAACACAATATGTTCTTATAGACAATACAAATGACATTTTCAAATAGGTTAGCGGAATCGAAACCTTGAAACAACAAAAAGACCGAAAAGTGAAAATAGAAATATAAGACAACAACTTAATTTTTCCTTTCTATGATTTTCAATTAATTATAATATTTTTATTGTTATATGTGCCATCATTATTAACAGCGAACTGGAATCCAATTAAAACTTTATTAATCCCGGGACAATCAAATGTACTCTTATTAAAATCAGTTTACACTACATTACCAAAACTCTTTGTATCAACAACATTAATTAACATTTCAGAAATACACCAGGATTTGCAGCAGATCAAATATGAACACATTTCACAACGGTTAAGCGAACAAATAAACCCATTATTGTAATGTCAATCAATTCATTTACATTTGAATCATTACATTCGTTATCTCGAACAACGGTCATTAATCAGAAATAATGGTTTCACTTCATGTCTGAAACTTCGAGAGATATAAACCGTTTGGCAGGAGATGGAATTGACAAGGTAGAGTAGAAATATCATTTACAAAAAAAGGACAAATTGAACCGTCTAGTCTGAAACACGTTGAAGAAATTGTATCAGTATATATGAAAGTTTTCTTTCATCACAAAAGAGCTCCTTAAATAATACTTGTTGAATCAAACAAGAACAAAGATAAGACAGTCTAAGGAGGAGCAGACGATATAAATCATCATACAAATATGAGTAATGCTACGATAGCTAATTCGAAGTACGTAATAAAATCAGTCATAGCAATTAGTTTCTCGCCGGATATAATCCAGTGTGACGACAATACACGCTTAGACAACGTGAGAATTAACTAATATCAATTAGTCATACTAATCCAAAATCCAGACTTCAGCAATGTCAAGACTTCGCAATAATAGAACGAAAATAAAACAGAATAAAATACTTTCAAACCTAAACGACAGTGAGAAATGAGCTAAAGTTACTGAAAAGACTTCTGTAAATCATCTTTTGATAAATTCCAACAAGCTTCTGCCTAGAATGAGTTAGTACAACAATCAATAATGATGAGCCACTTAGTCAAAGAAAAGTTTAAACTTTACAAGGTTTTTGAAACATTTGAAAGTAAAGACATCATTAATAACGCAAAACTCAATTTTGGATTATTTATAATACAAAAGTTTTTCTAGTTAATTATAAGAAATCTATTGCATTATAAAGTAAAATAATGGAAATTGATAGAAAATTTATGATACTTGTAATATTTTGAGAGTATCGGAGATTCAAATAAGAAATTGACGTATGAGAGCGTTTGTTTCAAGAAAGTTATTCGTTACGATTTATTTCAATCTGCTGTATATCTTAAAGGTAACAATCAATGTCTACTAAATAATTTATAAGCTAACTGTCACAGTTATACTGACTAATATATGATTCTTAGAATAAATACATAACGGCAGAGGTCATGGCATGTAGGCAGGCACGACAAAATTAGCATACAGTTACATAACAACAGATTTTCAATTTTTATGTTATCACAAGAAAAATATATTTATAAAAATAACTTGAGAGAAAATAAGGAAATCTTCAGAGAGCTCGTGACCGCATAGAACATAATGTAACGGAAGATAATTCATCATTCACGAGCCGACGACCCGCGACCGCATCAAATCTCATAAATATGAACCTAACCTCAAAAGCATCTGTCTAATGATATCCCCATACTCAACACTGTATATGTCTCGGATTATACGGAACAACAACACGAACTTGAAAAAACATGACACAGGAGATACTTAAAAAAAAATACAACTTTTAATTTTTGTGAAGTAAAATTACCATTACCGAGTGCAGATACTGTAGAATCCGATTGAAATGCACCAAAAAGAAATTCTAAAACAAATATCCACAGAACTACGGGGTGTGAGCTAAAAATATTTTTCAATTGCAAACAATGACTTTTACACGAGCGATTAAAAAATTCAGCACCAAACTCTAAACTGTGTTTTGAAAAGAGTTTGAAAAAATATAGTTTCGAGACGAATGGTTGCAACGTAAAATGGCTGCAGGGAATATTATTAATAAGTAGCTTCTGCCAGCGGCTTCGCCCGCGTAAAATTAGGTTTCTCAATACAAAATTTGGACACCCATTTTACCCCCTTAGAGGGGTAGAGTTTCTTAAAATCCGTTCTAGCGGATGTTTTCACCCTGTAAGGAATCTACCTGCCAAATTTCAAGGACCTTTTTTGGCGCAAACGTGTGACAGACAATGTAACTTTTTTTTTTTGTTTTGTGTTTGTCTTAAGTTTTTGTTGTCTACAATGTTTTTTGCTCCAAAATAAATTCTTTTCTTTCTTTCTTTCTTTGTAGGTGTTTTTTTTTTTTGGTGGGTAAAAATCATCCAAATGACATCCCCTGCCCTTGGGCGGAGCGGGAGATAGTGTCAGACTCTTATTGACTAAAAGAAAGACAAAAAACGTTTATTTGTACCTCACACATACAGTAGAATTCAGTATGAAAAAACCCACTGCGTTCCTTCTTGCCTTTCAAACCGGGGCTGAGCTACCTTTCGGATCTAACCCTGGCCAGTAGGCTTCGACCCAGCTGGGCCCCAAGTTTGTAGGTGTTATCGATCGTTATATTAATCAGTTATTTTTCTCTTTTATAAAACATAGAATTGCTAGAATAGAGAATCAGCCAGTGACTGGTGACCCTGTTGATGGTTGCATCCTGTGGGGTGGTGTGGGGTAAATACCATTTATTTTTCGCACCGTTCCGATTCGGGGTCAACTTATATATTTGTTTGAGATAGTTTTACGACTCCACTGTATTGAAATTGAAAGTACATTTTCGTAAAAATATTAAAAAAGGTAAAGTCGTTCGTATGGCCTCTAACCTCAACCTACGAAACTCAAGATCAATAATTTACAATATTGGTTAGGTTAGGATGGAACTGAAGAACCTGAAAAATTATCTTTCTTATGAAATTTTTACATTTACTTACATACGTTGCTATACCCTAATATTTACTAGTAAAAAACATATACCAATAACAGGCTATTAAGGTAACATGTAAATCTTTAAAACTGTAATCGATTAGTGAATAAAAAGAAATGAAATAAATATCTCTGAAAAATCGGATAGTAATCAATTTCTTTGACCACATCTGTTTTCTTCAATCTGTTAGAACTGTGTGTTAGATTTGACATGCTTTACTTTGGACACAACCAGCTAGATTCAAAAACGATTACAATTCTATACATGATACTCGCATCCAAAGGAACCATTTATTGAAAACCTGGAACGCTTAATGAGAATAGCATACGGGTATTACGAGTCGAACCCAACCCGTGCGTCGTCGCGTCGCCGATAAATTCCTGAACGTAGGATCTAATGACAGGGAACTTAAGGGACCCTGGTGGTATTTTAAACATATTGCGGAACCTCTGGCCCGAAGGTTCCAGGGCATAATTTGTTATTAATTTTCTGATAATGTAGGCAAAATATTTATCTTACCAACAAACAAAAACGTTAACTTTGATTGATAAAGAAGATAAACAAAAAACGTTAACGCTGATAAAGAAAATAAATACGTATATAATTTTAGTAAGCAGCCTGGCAACAATACGAGAAAAATTAGGATAAAGACAGATGGCTGCTGAAGTTTAAAGTTTCAACATAATTCAAGGGATGAATTTGTTGGTTGGTAACGTCCCACTTATAAAATATAGCTTGATCTTTAAAAGTGGTTAGCACGCACTTTTTTTTGAGTAGAGATTTATTGACATGTTTTCGTTTATGCTATTAAACAAAATGTCAGCGTAGGCTTCCATTATTACAATTGAGTTGATATAAGACCAGATTTAAATTGATTTATCATTATTTGACATGAACACCGTTATTTTCCTGTTATTACCTTGATGTGTTTTTTTTATCCATGTATAAACTTTTTATGCTTTCTTTTAGCTTGGTTATTTTTGTATTTGTTCTGTATTTCCCAGAAACGAACCAGATTGTAAGTAATTAATTGAAATGTTTGTTGGAAATATACAGTTCTACCATGTTTTCCATTTTAGGCTCAAAATCCTTGGACGAGACGGCGCCAAATGCTATCAGTATCTAATAGAATTAGTGATAGCTTTTGTTATTGGAATTGCAATCCCTGTGGTCATGGGATTGAGTTATTTGAATATTATGTTAATATAATATTTCTCGGGTCGCTGAATTTGGTATACGTTATTAGGTTTCTTACAGACGAATTTTCGTTTAATGGATTGTTTTGCGTTTGAATTGGGTATGATAATATAGTTTATTTTGCTATAAAAATTGTTTATTGCATTTGAAAAGTAAAATTATGCTAAGGCTATTATTTGTAGAATCCATGATTTTCAAGAAACTTAAGAATAACATATCTGTCAAAAATAAGACCTTGAAACATTTACTTAGTTATTTGTTAGTTTATTTACTAGACTATGTCTGAATAACTCACAATGAAAATAACAGATCCCGATGACGAGCTGTTTATGAAACCTTAAACAAAATACGTGTAGAAATTCTGAGTTCAATTTTGGGAATAATTGAGGACTAATGATGAAGATATTTTCTTCATTTATAAAATAATACTCTTTATAAATGGCAACATGGTTTGATAAGCTGTTGTTCCTGAATTAAGAAATTCTACTAAAATAGTAAGATAACACCTTTTTGATCGATGGTATATTACGATACCTAGTATTATTTTAACAGTGATTTTTTAGGTGATTTTGTTCCTATCTCTATGAATATACGACGAATAATAAAACAATGGACTATAAGTGGGTCGGCGATATAAATTTGGTGAAAATAACCGTGATAAAATTACCGTCTACAAAATCGTAACTAAATTTAAAAGCATAATTTACGACAAATTGAAACTTGGTCAATCAATTGTTTCACTTAAACGATGATAAACAGAGAAAACGAGCGTCCCTTTCCGAATTAAGGCGAAGTAAGCTGTTAATTTGAAACCAGATTAATTGAAGAAATCTGGTCGCAACCCCTCCTCTTTCCAATTAAAGATTATCTTACTTGAACACCCTTGCCCTTGAAAGGTTGGGAGTCTACCGAGTTTTTGCGCCAGAATTAATTTCTCCCTTTAGTTATCTTGGCGATAATTATAGGCGAAAAGACAATGGATTCAATATTCTCTGTGGACCTCCAAAAAAAAAGTGAAAAAGAAAAAAATATTCTGTACCTTTCTCTCGAAGTTGGCCTCTTTTACGACACAACATAAGCTCGGCTTTATGACGATAATTTGCGAGAAAATATTACTGAAAACCTTATCGGATTAATTCCCCATATCAGTGTGATTTAGGAGAGAAACCGGTCCCTTTCTAACTCTGAAAGATTCATCACGGAGCCAATCAGATCCAGTCTTAATCTTAATGAGAAGACATCCAATTACAAATAGTAATCTGCCACCTATCCTACCTTTGTAAATAAGAAAAGGACCCTATCCAAGGGATCCATGGATAAACAACCTTGGTTTTTGGGCTTATTTAAATCAGGAAAAAAAATCGTCCAAAGAAAATAAGGTCTTTGAATTTGCATAATCCCATATTATGATCCTCTTGTTTAAAAAGCAGTATGAAATGTCTTGTTTCCCGGTATTCCGGATTTTTTTACCGGTCCCGTGAACCGTAATACCTGTAGAGGAGGAGTTATGTGCCGTTTGGCACAAAGTGCTTTAATTTAAAGTTGGTCTATGTTTTTAAACAGATGGCCCACTTAATGGAAAGCGGTTTTAAACATGTTTCATATTTTTTATTATAGTTAAGAATTTATTTTTATCATTATGGCTAAGGCGTTGTTTACTCATTTTGTGAATAAGAAGGAAAAGTAACTTTGTGAATAACTGAAGGCTCTATCTGCTTTATTCTTTGAGGTAGGAAATCATCAAATAACTTCTCCCAAACTGGGAGGAGACTATAGACATAACGATGGTACAAGCTCCCAAGGATGAAGCATCTGATAAGAAGCATATGACTTCATATTAAAGTTATAAAGTTATGGGATCGCTGGATATTGTGGTTTCCAATCTTAATTAAGGGGATGCCCTTGATTACAATTCCCTGATCCTTGATTAAGATGGTTTGAATTGCCTTGCAGCAAATGTGCAATCATAATTATAAATATTATAAAAGCGAAGTGTGTTCGTGTGTAGATTTGACTATTGATTAGAACTACATTAGACCGACGCCCACGTGAACCACGTCTGATTTACAAATTAGGCATAGCGGTGCATTGCGTGGCGTGGATCAAATGTAACTCTGCAAGTCTAGTTGCCAAATTAACATGTATGGAGACCGGCGCGCCCAGGACCTAGACCATGACGTTTGCCTACTGGGGCCAGGGTTATCCGAAAGGGAACTCGAGCCCCGGTATGAAGGCAGAAGGAACGGGGTGGGCTTTTAGTCAGTAAGAGTCTGACACTATCTCCCGCTCCACCCAAGAGCGGGGGTTGTCATTGGATGATATTTCCCACCAAAAAAAAAAAGACCATGACGTTTAAAGTAAGACTGTTTTAATCTTGTTTCGGTGTGGGTAAGAGACAGAGCTATACAGGTTGTCTAGCGCCATCTCTTACCCACATTTAACCTTTCAGATACCGTCAATTTGAGATACAATAGTAAAAGGTTTAATGAATTAAAACCAGATTAAAACAATCTTACTTTGAACGTCATGGTAACCCCGCAGATCGGCGTACGTGGCTCACGTGTGCGCAATGTAGTTCTTACCTTTATCCACGTTGAATAAGGTGAATGCATCCGTAGCCCGCGTTTAGTTAAGGTTAGCTAAATTATTGGATGACTTTTTCATCAAATAATCATCCAATAGAGTTAGACGAACTGAGAGGGTTGTATTAATGATTTTAATGATTATAGTTTCGTAAATAAATACGTGTTACAGCCGTCAATCATATTTTAATCAAGATACAACTTGACAAAAAAAGTACTGCTATAGAGTCTACCTTAAACTATTAATACACGAACAGTAAAATACTAAAACCATAGTTGTTATAATTAATATTCTATTTACACAGTACCTTCAGAGTAACTGATGATCTTCAACTAAGACTTTCTGATTGAATTTGATCAAGTTCAAACGATTTATTATCAAAGTTAATATTTGATTTTAATAAGGCGTTGAGAAAGATAGAGATTTCGGTATTAAATATTATGATTAGATTAGGTAATTACTTTCTTTCATCAGATAAGACACAATTAATTAAAATTCTAATTAATGATAATGGCATGGTTATCAAAACGTGTTACAGTTACATTAAGTTTTGGTAATAATGTTTCAGAATAGCTTATCATATTCAGTATCAAATTAAAACCATAAGTTTTCGCAGTGAGCACATTCAATAATGAGATTTTGGAAAATTAAGATTGCATAATGAATATGTTATATTTTAAGCTTTAAAATGTGCTCACAATGGATCTCATGAGAAAGCTTTAAGTCACCCAAAGAGCAATGGAGAGGGCTATGCTCGTAGTTTTCTTACGTGATCAAATCAGTAGTAAAGTAAGCCGAAATGTTCTGGAGTGGCGACCAAGTATAGGAAGACCTGGTAAGGGTCACGGCAATCCGATGGATGCGAGATTCATAGGACTGGTCGTTGTGATGACACTTGGGGAAAGCTCATGTCCAACAGTGGACGTCATTCGGCTGAAATGATGATGTTTTCTTTTTTCTCCACGACTTCGCTTCTGTGTCCTATCTCACAAGACCCAAGCATTTTTCGAGATGAAATATAACCAATGGCACTCAAAGATAATTCAGTTTTCTGTAAGCGAATGAATCTTTAAATCGTTTTTTTTTTTTTAGGATTAGTTTCTTACTTTGAAAAACATAATATACTCTAGCTAACTTGATTTTAATGAGTTGTTTTTATTGTTTCTTTGTTTTAGTGATATAATTCTATGGTCTGGTGTTAATACGGTCAATATCAGAGTTTTGACACGTCAAAAGCTCTGGAAAAAATCGCAATTTTTTCGAGTGAAGTCCAGTGACTTTTTTAATTACATATTCAAAATTTTATTTAATAAAAATAAATTACAAATTACCTTTTCAAAGACGGTTAATAAATTAATGTCCTTTAAACACAAACAAAAATATTAAACTTCTTCCGTTACCTAGCATTACAATCTTGTTTTTTATAAGCCGTTTTATACAAGTAGTTAGATAAGTAGCGATTGTTGAACAGTAATACAAAAATAATAATTTAAGGTTCCAGAATTTTCGTTTCTTAGGGAAATAAAGCTTGTATTGTATAAACATTAACCAATAGTTTACAGCTCCATAAAACTAACAAAGATTTCCCAACAAATGTATCGATAACTCGGCCTGCTGCCCTAAAAATTCGGCTATAACCCATTTACCACTAATTTCAATTTAAAAGAACACACACGTAGATACATTAACCTAAATCAATAATGTATCATTTTATTATGTATTCATTCTGACGCAGATTGAGTTATATTTGTGCTATGTACTATTTAAAAACTGAGTTGGCGTTGAATTTTAAGTACCTACTTTTTTATTTGTTTTTTTAGGGTGAAGGATACCTATAAAATGCTGCGTGAAGATAAATTTTATCGTCATCGTCAATTAAAAAAAATATATATAATTTTACTCTATTGGACAGGTGGCCAAAGCGGCATCTGTGTTCTAGTTTCAGCAATGACTTGCCGAAGGTCCTCCAAGAAATAAAGGACAACCAAACAACACTAAATCCTCACATACCTTTAAAAGGCTTATGTTTAACTTACTACCAGATATAAAAGACAAAAATAGTAAATGATCACCAAAATTAAACCTACATTTTAATGTAAAATTATAACCAAAGTTTTAACATCTCGCTATCCTATTTAAGCAAAATGAATCCAAATAAAGCATCGGCAGAACCCCATGGTTACGGAGATATCAGTAGTTAAAATTTTGAGGTTAGGTTAACTACCTGCCAAGACAGCTCGACGGAGCCCCGCTACGCGGGGCTCCTACTTCTGGGTGGTTTAAAAAAAAATAACCTCGAAGAAGGTGACGGGGCTGTGTTCGCTCGCTTCGCTCGCTCACTACGACCCCGTCACCTTCTTCTAACCTAAATCTATCCGACCCGGGGTGCCCTAAAATTCCACTAAGATAGATTGTTGATTAGACAAAGTATCATCCTGCTCTACGGGGCTAAAAAGAGCGCATTAATTTGCTCGCTAAGATTTGGTTATCATTTACTACATTTGGTGTTCGAATACAATTTAAAGTACTTACAGTCTATTATAACTTTAGGATTTCATTTTTTTGGTGTCAAGTAATATATTTTTGACAAAAGAACTAAGGGTACCAAAGCGTTTTATGGTGGTCATTATATTTAATCCCCCTTTAAAACCCTCACTTATGTCTGTTCGCAATGAAATCAAAAACTTATGAACGGATTTTACCTAATCCTATTTTCACCAATAGACAGTGATTTGAGGCAGTTTTTATACTAAATATGTGAATATTGCAAAAGAGAAAAGCCGAAAATTTCAAAGATTAAACACCCGTGCGAAGTCGGATCAGGTCGCTAGTTTCAAGTACAATTCAGGGGAAAAAAATTATCAGCCTAAGGTAATTTAGCAGTCAAATCGAATACTTAATTCTTCTCTCATACTAATTTGATAAAGGTAACATGACATAGAACATCTTTAGGAAATGGTAAGAACAATGAAAGAAATGGAGGCAGGCACTGTGACCACATTCAGTACTTTAATTACTGTACAGTAATTAAAATACCGACTCTCGGAAAACTTACTAAAATATACTCAAACACTGAATCTGGTCACAGTGGAGGCAGGCCTTGCCCAGCAGTGGGACAGTATAAACTAGATATAATAATAATTATAATAACGCGACATAAACTGAATGTCCTGTTGATCTAGTGGTTAGTGGCCCTGACTGCTATGCCGGAGGTCGTGCGTTCGATTCCCACCCAGGACAAATATTTGTGTGTTGAGTATGATCATTTGTTCTGTGCCTGGGTGTAGGTAATTTATCTATAATATGTATGTATTCAGAAATATATATGTATGTTTATCAGTTGTCTAGTAGGTACTTATAACCACGAGCTCTACTTAGCTTGGGACTAAACGACGTTGCGGGACAGTTGTGGAATATCATTTTATTTTTATTGTTATAAAACACGAAAACTTTGTCAAAAGGCTTTTTACACTGTAAAGGACTATATTAAGGACGACAAGGCTTGGGATTGACCTGCTCCAGTACCTACTACAACTGTTGATATTTTTATTTTTCTTCTTTTTGTATTTTTTTTTTAATTATTTTTATTTTCAAATGTGCTTTTTCTTTTTATTTTATTTATTTTTTTACAATTTGACATTCGAGATTATTTTTATTTTACAAATTGACGTGTATACATTTTAAGTACTTAAAGTATTTTTTATTTTTTTCTCTTTGACATAAATATTTACTTTGCTAAATATTTTGTAAACTATCAATTTCCTTAGATTATTGTAAATGTGAGGACTATGTTGATTGCTTTTTCTTTTCTTTTCAGTAATTTTAACGTATGTCTGGCAATTTGAGTATTTTCTGCGGCCTACCCAAATGTCCTTTCTTTGGTATTGTTCGTCAGGTCGTGGAGCTCCTTAGTAGTCCTAAGTTGAGCTTTTCGAATACTGACAAATGCTTACACTGATTGGACAGGTCCACTCAAATCTGTATGGTTCTTTCTTCAAAAGACCATCTCAGACAAATCTGCATGGTTCTCATATGATTTGACCAATACATATTTACTGTATGGACTTTAAAAGAGACTTTGACCCCTGAGTTTGTTTCGGTGTTTCTTCTCAGGGTAGTCAGATAGGAAACACCGGCCTCATCTAGCATATACTGACGAAAAAAAATATTGACGTGTAAAAGTGTTTTTTAAACCTATTTACAAAATAAATATCATTTATCATTTATCATTTACGAGCCAAAAAGTACCAAAAAGTCTAAATATTATACTGTCAGTATTGTGATTTCATCTGGTCACACTCGCTTCGTCATTGAAGGAATCACTGATCCACTTTCCAAAGAACATCTGCACACTGAGTCAGTATTTAAGAAAATTAGTACTTGTTGAGTTTATTGCCATTAGATTGCTCGTAAAAGCTATTACTGAACCACCACCGCAGACTAGCCGTGAAACGATAGCATAGACAATAAAAAAACGTTTCAATTTTAATGTTTAGTGGTTAATAAAAAAGAAAATAAAATCAAGTGTTATTCACGCAAAATGAAATGAAGATATTTTTTTATGGAGACTATCTAGGTACCTATTTTATTTATAACTACATAATATTAAAAAAAAAAACAAAACACTTATCTTACTATAATTATAAAAGCCTCGTTGATACTTCGCGTGACCTAAGAGCTGATTATAAGCATAACCATAAAGAGTGCCAATAATATAATATTCCACAACTATCACACAACTTCTAGTTCCAAGCTAAGCAGAGCTTTTGCTATAATAATAATAATATTCCACAACTATCACACAACGCCGTCTAGTCCCAAGCTAAGCAGAGCTTGTGTTATGGGTACTAGACAACTGATAAACATACTTATATATTTCTAAATACATACATATTATAGATAAATTACACCCAGACACAGAACAAATGATTATGCACATCACACAAACATTTGTCCTGGGTGGGAATCGAACCCACGACCTTTGGCATAGCAGTCAGGGTCACTAACCACTAGATCAACAGGCCAGTCGCTATGAGTACTAGACAACTGATAAACATACTTATATATTTCTAAATACATATACGTACGGCGTTGCGCCATCGGTACATGGTGGATATCCTACCCATTCATACAAAGCGTTTTGGAAACACATTCATTATGCTTACAGCTAAAGATTGGAATTCCCTGCCGGAGTCTGTGTTTCCTGATAGCTACAACCTAGGGGTCTTTAAGTCAAGAGTGAATAGGTTACTTCTAGGCAAGCGTGCTCCATCGTCGGCCACATTATCGCTTACCATCAGGTGGGATAGTGGTTCGGGCTTGCGGACAGTAAGCAATGGGTAGCTCGCTGTCCACTGTCAACTGTCCGGACCAAGCCCAAGTCGTCGACGGCGCGCGCTGTTCCCGCGCGCCTCAAGGAGTTGTCAGCAACAGCAGGGGCCCAGCCGGGTCGAAGCCTACTGGGGCCAGGGTTATCCAAAAGGGCGCTCGAGCCCCGGTATGAAGGCTTGAAGGAACGGGATGGGTTTTTTAGTCAGTAAGAGTCTGACACTATCTCCCGCTCCGCCCAAGAGCGGGAGTTGTCATAGGATGATTTTTCCCATCGGAAAAAAAAAGGTGGGATAGTGGTCAAACGCGAGCCTATCAATAATAAAAATAATAATAATATATATTTATAGAAATGACCGTGCTTATCACACAAACATTTTTCCTTTGAGGGAATCGAACCCACGATCTGCGGCATAGCAGTCAGGGCCACTAACCACTAGACCAACAGGCCAGTCAATCCCGCCAGTCTTTTTGGCACATCACCATTACCAGTCGACAGCGATGGGAGGGGGTTTTTTGACGCCATAAGTATTTTAGATTCATTCAGTCATTATCATCATTTGAGTCAAAAGACGTCCTCTGTTGGACTCCACATTTTAGATTGTTTTATTTATTATGTAGTGTAGAAATAAATGGTACCGTACAAATAAAAGCTTTCAAAATCAACCGACTGTCCCTTCGATAGTACCAGTCAACCAATTTTACGTTACCCGAGTTTACTTAAGCCCTAAAATAGACTAAAATAAATTGAATATTTGACTCCAACAATGATCAATTGTAATTGCTCAATCAATACAAACGGAGTAGTTTGTTTTATTCGGATATTGATTCTGTTAATAAGGTACGCTTCATTAATTTTGTAAGTCTGAAACGTCAATCTATGTAGGTATAAGTCTAACTCCTGGTGAAGGCAATCGGCAGCGGCGACCTCTCGAGTCCGACTCTGGTTCAGGCTATGATCCCGGAGCGAGAGGGAAGGGAAGGCAGACCCCTTCTTCTGCGGTGCAGTAATGCGAGTGAAGGAGATGACCGTAACCGTGAGGGAACAGACATCTTCACATCTCAAATGCCGCCGGAGATACCCCAAGCGTCAGGGGTCGCAGGGCGATTTCACAGACGACGAACAATGGGTAGCTCTTTGTCCGCCCGTCCGGTGAGGACAAGATTCGAGTCGACGGCGGGTAGTGTTTCCACGCGCGTTTTCAAAGAGAGTAGAACTGGTGCTTACTAGAACTACGTTTCAAAATGTGACCATAGCCAGTGAAACGCAAAAGACAACTGAAGAACACAGGTGGATTTTAGTCTGTAGAAGTATGACACGCCCTCTCGTCTCGTCCACCCTAGGGCGGAAGTGTCATTGGATGGCTTCCCACATCAATGAACTGTTTTTCAAAAAAAGGTAAAGCATCACGATAGATGTCGATTCAAGACAGCTCTATTTATGTCTTTAATTCCGTTTTTGAAATCAACATTTTTAATAAATGTTGGAGGGTAAATGACCACAATTTCCCAATTATTTGGCGCCAACCTTAGAGCATTTGACCCTTTATCAGAAGAAAGAAATCATTGATTAATACGCAAAGAGCTAATTATGTAATGCAAAAGATTTTTGACAACTTTGCAATCGTCATAATATCGTCGTCTGTTGCTGAGAGTTACATATCCAGCGCGCGAGCTAGTGGGTCACAGATCCAGTCTCTTCGAGAGGCTATGGTTGAGCGCTTGAACTTGTCCTTGGAGGCAGTCTCCGAATGGGGCGATGCCAATTTGGTCAGGTTCAACGCTGCAAAAACCCAGGCGTGTCTATTTTCCGCTAAAAGGAGCCAATTCAGTCCTGCTCCAACTTTCCGGGGTGTAACCGTGCCGATAACCGACCATCTTGACCTTGTTGGTGTTACGCTGACATCAACACTCAACTTTGGGCCATACATCGAAGCAAAGGCTCAACTGGCTGCAAAAAAACTGGGAGTTCTCGCAAAGGTCAGACAGTACTTCACGCCGGAACAGCTGCTCAAACTTTATCAAGCGCAAGTTCGATCGTGTATGGAGTATTGCTCTCATCTTTGGGGCGGATCTGCCCGATACCAGCTTGATGCACTTGAGGCAATTGAGAGGCGAGCCAGAAGGATAATTGGCGATGATACACTCGTCGAGTCGAGGCTTCAAACTCTTGAGCATCGACGCAGAGTTGCTAGCTTGTCGGTTTTCTACCGGTTGCATTTCGGGGAGTGTGCGTCGGAATTGCATAACCTAATTCCGCCTAGCCCGTTTCATCATCGGACTACCAGACGTACGGCTATGCGCCACCGGTATATGGTGGATATCCCACCAACACGCACAAAACGTTTTGGGAACACATTCATTGTGCGTGCGGCTAGGGAGTGGAATTCCTTGCCGGAGTCTGTGTTTCCTGATAGCTACAACCCGGGAATCTTTAAGTCGAGAGTGAATAGGTTTCTTTTAGGTAAGCGCGTTCCATCGTCGACCGCATCGTCGCTTTCCATCAGGTGATAGATAGCGGTCAAGCGCGAACCTATCAACAATAAAAAAAAAAAAAAAAAAAAAAAAAGTGACAAAATAAATAAGCAAGCAGAACTCCCTAACAACGTAATCCGAGTCAAAAGTTGCCGACTATCTGAATGAAATAATACTATTAAATTGTATCGCCAAGTCGCCTTTGTCCATTTATCGATATAGCATTATTGGTAAAAGTCACGTACAGCACTAGCACAAAATAGATAGGTACAGAAGACAATCTACATACAAAGCGCGCTCGAGAAACGCACACATAGACACCGCTCACGGACACGATATCTCGGCTCAATCGCCCGGTCGCACTCGTACAGTTCGGTGCAACGCGCTGACCCTAGCGTGATCGCCTAGCGTAGGTATAAAAAGTGAAGTACATACATGAGATTGACTTCTGTACTTATCTATTTTGTGGCGCTAGCGTTTGCTTAGATCGCTATCGGGTGACTGTAAAATTTTAGCTATAGATAACTTTTCAGTTGAAAGTTCTCTTTGATTTATATTCAAACGTATGGTTGAGGTTACAAAGTAAATCTATCGTCATAGTCTGACCCTATTTTTTTGGAGTCAACTCTGTATGGAAAACAACATATCAAAAAAGCTAACTAAGCTATAAAATGTTTTCTTGGGATTTCAGAAATCATCTAATGGCTTCTCCTGCCCTAAGATGGAGTGAGAGGACGATGCAATGAGTGTTCCACGCGTGCCTCAAAGAGATGTGGGGACCATTAGCACAGTATACTGTGCCATTAGGGCCGAAGTCTACTAGAGCTATGTGTCGACTTCTGAAAACGTTACCCGTGGTCCTAAAATACATAGGTACAGTCTCAGTCAGTAATTAGTCTGACACGCTTTCCCGCACCGCTGTAGAGCGGAAGAAATTGTTAGCTGATTTCCCACCTTAAAAACCCATATTTTGATTTACCTACTTTGTTCAATGAACGATTGGGTTCGTAATGGAAACTTTGATAATGGTTAATTTCATCATCATCATCATCATTTCAGCCGATATACGTCCACTGTTAGACAGGCCTCCCCCAAGCGTCGCCACAACGAACGTTCCTGTGCGTCTCGCTTCCATCGGTTTCCCGCAACCTTCACCAGGTTATCGGTCCACCTTGTAGGAGGCCTTCCAACGCTGCGTCTTCCGGTACGCGGTCGCCACTCCAGAACCTTTCGGCCCCAACGGCCATCCGTTCTGCGAGCAATGTGCCCTGCCCATTGCCACTTAAGTTTGGTAATTTTTCGTGCTATGTCGGCCACCTTAGTTCTCCTGCGGATATCTTCATTTTTTAGGTTTTATTTTCAAAATAATAACAATAAGTGCCTAATAACGCCTTCCAAAGGTCCGGGACCCCTGGGCACCGAGAAATCTCAAACAAGTAGGTACCTAATAATAAAAAGTTTATGTTTCATAAAGCAATTAGTGACAAAAACTTATCTCGTTAATTTCAAATAATTATTTTATTGAAAAGAAAAAGAAAACTCACCAAACTTGACGGTTATTACTTTTAATAGTAAAAGTTTTCTTATAAAGTCTGGAACTTACCTGAAATGAAAAAAAAAACGTTATTAATATTTACATTATATACGATAGTTGGAATTGGGTAGCTCCGAGATTAAGGCGTATAGTCCCATGAACCATCAGGCCGAAATTATGTGAACGCAACTCTCGCACTCGCCAAGGCGGCAGTACACAAATCTGTGCATTTATTTGCGGCCAGCAGCGCCCGGAAAACGCTTTAAATCCATTTTCTCTGCGAGATATTGATTGATTTACATATGCAATGTTCACTTTGAAGAATATTTAACCACCAATTTTTATGTGTAAAAATGTTTCTAAAGGTCCAAGCCGTTTCGAAGGAGTAGGGAAAAGTTGCGAATAGTTGCGAAATTGCTAAATATTTTTTTTTTTGACAAAAGTATTAATTGCACGAAAAAATCAAATGTTGATATTATTGTTCATGAATCTATAATAAACATATATTTTTTTCAAACCAATTGACCTAGCCGTTACGGAGGAGTAGGCCTCAGAAAATCACTGTTTTATGACACTTTTCGGGCGCTTGGCCCTTAATAAAAGTTATTTTATCATAATCCAAACTAAACCTTTTGATCTCAAAAAGCATTTCAATTAATTCAAACTTCCCGAATTATCTAAAAGCTTTCAAATACAGGCAAAATAATCGTTACAGATCTCCATTGACATGATAATTTAACGTCTATAATATAATCCTATCTTAACTCATCGAATGCCGTAATTAGAGACACAATAGAAAGACAATTGCTTATTTATTTATTTAAACTTCATGTACTATAGGTGCCCTAAGACGGCTGACCCACTATTTTGATAAGCTATTTTAATCATTATTTTGCTGTTATTAAAGATGAAAATCCTTTGTGCCAGCATTTCGATAAATCTTACTATCCTAGTGTGAGGGTAGATTGATAAAAGAAAATGGCACGTCAGTGACAAAAGTTAACTTAGCTAATTCCATGAGTCTTATCAACTCATTGTAAATGGGCCATAATATTGCGTCCAACATTACAAGTAACGTTGAATTTCGATACCGTCCATAAGAATACATTTAGTCCAGTGGCAATATCAGCGACTTGGCACGCAGGTGTAACTGGTTCAAATCTCAGTTTAAACGTCTAACTTTTTGTTTTCCATCTTTTGTGTTTTAGTTATATTTTTTTACTTTTCTTTAACGACAAAAGTCGAGAAATGGAGTTTGTATAGAAATGAAACAAAATATTGCAAGTAAATAAAATGTTTATTATCTCACTATATTTAAAATATATATATAAAGTGAGTAAATGGTCAAGGTCAAAAAATAAAAAAAACAGTTTTTTAATATTATAATCAAACAAACACATGTATAAACATTTATAAAGGGATATAATAATGGTATAAATAACTACTTATTAAGCAATTTTGATTCTTATGCCCTTAGACTTAAAGTTTAAATGTAGTGACTAATGATAGCTTATTTTGGAATTCTTAAACAAGATAGTATGGCTTATTGATCTGTGTAAAGACTTTGACGCAATAAGGCACGAGTTCAATTCTCATACCCTGTATATTGTTTTGCTTTCCATTCAGAACTTTTTTATTATTTTAAGTAACAATCAACGAACTAAATATTCTTAGAACATATTTGGAATAATTTGGCCTGACTTGTAATAAGCGGGTAGTCAAGATAAATATGCGTATTCATCATAAAACTGGTATTCAAATGTCACTTAGATTAAGGGTAGAGGAATAAAAATGAACCGTTTTAGTAAAGCAAAAACCAGTCGACGCTCAATAGCAGTGACGTCGTGCAAACAATTTTTACGTTGCTTTACTAAATTGCGTAAAACAATATCTTTATTTAGAATATTTTTATATACCTAGTTCTAAAATACAAAATAATCTATTTACATGAGGAGAATGTTGGTTTTCGGAGAGATTGATAGGAGACATCTTAATATAGCAGTAGGTGTCTTTCTTTCCATTTAATTTTTTCTTCTTTTTTAAACTTACACATTTGTATGCTGTGACGTAATCAAACGTCTTTTTAATTATACTACGTTTCTTTGTTTCAGAGAAATACAGTCAGATTGTGGTTTAAAACTATAACAAACAATACAAGTCAGGACGTAAAATTGAAATAACTGCTGGTCATCCGTCAAGTCCATTTTCCCCAAGAATATCTGGATTTCTATCTGTGAAAAAAACATGTTATTATACTGCCGTATGAAAGTGGCGGGTATAACTCTGGGTTACTTGTGTTGAATGTCTTCTGTGGAACCTGGTTATCTTGTAGAAATTGGCCCATTCAGTAATAAATATTACGTGACGTAATGTCATCAGTGCGTGTAAGCAACAATGGATAATTATTTACTTCTTTTAAGCTGCCACAATACCTTCTTGTCAGTGCTTATGTGTAGTGTATTGGTTAAATAAATCATAGTAATCTTAATTTGTTAGGAAGTGTTTTTAAAATAAATTAACTGATCTTTATTTCTTTCATAATCAAACTTAAAATGCTACATAAAACCTGTCAAGTAGTTAAAATGTCAAAATATTAAGTGGCATTTTCACTTTGATTTTTTGAGTAGATAGGACAGTTAACGCAGTGATGCTATTGTTATAAAATAGAAATATTATATATTTCTAATCATGTAACATGTTGATTCACAGCATTAAACTCTTCTTTAAAAATAAAATTAGTATTTCATTAGCACTATGTATTGAAATAAATAAATAGTTTTTTCTCCTGCTCAAAACTGTATTACAAATAATTCTACCATATCAAAAGCAGTTTAATATTGTAACTTCTGTTATATGTTTTACCTTTATATATAGTTGTAATGAAATGACCTCCTTGGAAATGACATTTCATTAATTTAATTTTTAAGCTGTGAATACGGGGTGACGTATCATTCAATGACAGATGATGTTTAGATTATTTTGTGCATTTTATTGTTATAAAAACTTGTAGAGAGATAATTAAAGGGATATAATTGAGGAGGCGATATTAGTGAACTTTAAATGTCGTTTCTTTGTTTTCAGGTGAGATAAAAGTGTAATTTTAGTTAAACGATAATTGTTATACTGTAAAAGCATGTTGAATAAAACAAATCTTTGTTTTCAGAGAAACAATTTGTGGTTTATTTCGAAAATCCTCAAAAATATACCTTATATAGTTATTTAAATTATGTCTATTAGACGAGTAAATATTTTTTTATGTAAATTGTAAATATTACTTGAATAAACCGTTACCTATCCTAACCATTTTTGTTTTTTATTCATGTTGCTTTTATGTTTGAAAATTAATTTAAATTTATTTATTTAACTTAATATAAATTATAATTTTATATTTCAAAAATCATAATCCAATATTGTAAACACAAAACTACTAAAAGAAGCACGAAGGATTTGAACTTACGACCATGTCAATATAAGTCTACTGTTATAACCATTAGACTAATTTGACTTATGATATTTTGTTGAAATTAACAAGTGGATTATGAGACAAAACCGTATTCAAAGTTTACCAACCTTAACGTTACTTCTTAAAGATCAAATTGACGTGACAGTATTCTATAATATTTGACTACCTACCTCTCGTTATATTCGTTTAAATTATTATGCTCCGAATTGATTATCATGTATCTTCTGCTAATTGCAGAAGGTTCAAATTCGTCTAACTTTTAGGATGTCTTATATTACCTTCTGCTGTCACGTGGGTCAGATATCTTGGGTCCTTGTGTGTACAATAGTGGTACATAGGCGGACTTAATGCCACAAGGCATTCTCTACCAGTCAACCTTTATGTCGAACTGTGTAACTTAAGACATTCAAAAGGTTAATAAAACTACTTATAAGGAACAGTTCTATCAGTATAAATAGCCGGCCACCAAATTGGCAACACCGAATTTTAAAATCTAGTGTCTCTGGCATCGCATGCATTTAAAAATAAAACATTGCGCAGTTTTTAATTATGATGCAACTCTGTAATTATCTATGGTGCTGAATGATTCGGTTTATTCCCGAAAACGCCACCGACAAATCTCCACCAGTGAGGATTTTTACTCTTTTTTTTTTCGGAAATTCCCACTAGCTAAACATTATCAGCTTAGTGGGGATTTTTGGAAAAATAAATAACAATCCCCACCTCCCCACCACTTCTGAATGATTAAACAAAAAAAAAAAACTATTATTCATACAATCAGATCAACGCATATCATGAGAAGAATCACGTATCCAATCGTATTCATACACCAATCTAATTGTATCCATATATCTTGCCCATATCCCTGTATCTCATTTTCAGTCCTTACAGGTATCCTAACAAGTAAAATCAATTACTCAGAGAACGTGAGCTACTTGTTCATTTATTAAAACTCGTTACAGAAATTGATTTGATATTTATCTCGAAGATTGGTTGAAAATAAATGAAAAGGTAACTTCGGTATGAGATTTTTACAGGAGAGTAATACATATTTTTCAGTTAGATGTATGTTGATTTTGATGAGTGCGTGTGTTACTACATGCGTTGGTAATGAAACTTCAATTGTGGCGGCAAAAGGCTTATAGACCCTGTAACTTTTACGAAATCTTTATCTATTTTTGGCTTCATGTAAAAATATATCTCTTTCCTACACCGTACCAAATTGAAGTTATGCCTTCCGCACGACAAAGAAGTCTATACATTTCTTAGCCGCACTGTAAGCGAGACGTATTACAAGATGTTTAAACCTGGTATCGCACTTAACGTGTTAAGGCAAAGACAGAAAGCTCCAATAGCTGAATTACATGAACAGCAGAATTTTCTGAACAAAAAACAGTCTTCTCAAAGACCTCTTTTCAAAACTTTATTTAATAGTAGTTTTATCCCACTTTGTTCATGTGAATGTCGGTTATAAAAAGCTAAAAAGTGAATAAATAGCATATATTATGTCCTTCCATGAGTTTCAAGCGTATCTACTCTTTACCAAATTTCATCAAAATCGGTTCTTTAGTTTAACCGTGAAATCTTTTAGATGTAAATTATTAGATAGTATTGATTAAATACATTTCTAGTACCTATATATAATAATTAAATCAAAATTAAAAACGGGACCAAGAAACGGAACTCCGCTGTCTGTCTGTCATCATTATAGCATGAATCGTGATACCTGGACAGTTGAAATTTTCACAAATGATTTATTTCTTTTGCCGCTATAACAACAAATAAAACTGAAAGCAGAACAAAATATATATAATGTTACGCCATTAAACGTGAACCCGCCATATCTCCGAGAAAATAAAGAGTAGCACGTAATAATTAAAACGCATTGCTGTTCGAAAGGTCTAGAATGGTTGTGCGTAAACAGCCTTAGAAAAATCTCGAAACATCCACAAAGTACTTACAAGTAGTAGTTAGGTATTTATGGGAAAGGTACTCTCCGACGTTAGCAATAGAGTCGAAATTCGCATGAAAGTGACTCTTATTACCACGAGCAATAAAAATGATTTATGACTTCGAGAAGCGATTCAATTGTTCTGGAATTCTGGATCGTTCGTGGGATGTCGGTATCTAGAATTTTCTTGGCTCCGCATATAAATACGAGCCCCCGGCCGGAAGCGAGTCAGTTGTGATTTCGACTGCGATCAAGAGCGAACTACCCTAGTACTTGAAGTGATTTTATCTAACGACCTAAGCGATAGTGTAACGGTACTCTAGTGTTAATTGCGATTCGGATTATTGTTGACTGGACTATTTTGTTATTGTTTGTGGTGAATAAAGTTGTCTCTTAGTAAATCGGCATTTGATTACCCCACGTACGTAACAATAATATTGAGTATTTTAATACTTATATGCCCGTGTTTTTTCTCGTAATACTTTTATTATGCACCAGCCTTGTTATCTTTTCACCACCCAGACAGTAAGGTTGACTGGGCAAATGCCTAATACCTGCATCAAGTCCGCCTTTGTACGTTTGTGTTGAGTGAATTTATGAAGGTTAAATAATAATGTTTAATTATTTCATATATCAAAGATGAAACAATATTTGTGTCGTCTGTATAAGTATTAATTAACATATCTAAAGGCTCTCACAGATAGGGTCGCCGTGAAAATTAGACTACAATGCAACCCCGAAATAAATGCCCAAATAATGGATGAGGTGGGCAGGATCCGGAACAACCTACACGATTAGCTTTTTCCTCTGAGACTCAAGTACTTATCGTTATACTTGGCATTTAAGCTAAGCTGATCTCGGTTATATTGTTTTGAAAAGGTTAATTGGATGTCCTGATAAAAGAGTCTTAACCTTTCGTGATTCGTAAATAGAGAAATGATTAAAATGCCAGTGCAAGCTCCGTAGCGTCCGTAACAAAAATCGGTAAAAAAATCCACGTTTGTTGTATGGAGTCTCACTTAAATGTTTATTTTATTCTGGTTTTAGTATATATTTTGTTCTGCTTTCAGTTTTATTTGTTTTTATAGCGGCAAAAGAAATAAATCATATGTGAATATTTCAACTGTTTAGCTATCACGATTCATGCTGTAATGATGATAGACGGACAGCGGAGTCCCGTTTCTGGGTCCCGTTTTTAACATTGGTTACGGAACCCTAATAAGCCACTGTGTCTCGTGTAGATCTGCGTTACGGCATCCAACGGGTTAATGAAGAACAAACTTGTTTTTTTAAACATATAATAATATAATTAATTACAGAAACTATAAGGTCATATTTCGGAAAAGAACAATCAGGAGAATCCGGGCTATTGAGCAAGAAACCAATAAATATTAAGGCTTAATATTTTCTAAGGATTATCTGCCCCGGTTACCCTCCGAACTATGAATTGTATCCGCTATAACTTATTTACGAAAGTACCAATAAAAGTGATTTAATATGGGCCAAAAATCCTGCAATACATGAATTAGAATTCCTTTTAACGTATTGATGTAGGTGATCGTAGCTTCAGGTTTGAGTTATGATAGATATTATCGAAACGTGTTCTGTATTTATGGCTGTTCCCGTGGCTTGACCCCTTTGGCCTGCACCGCAAGACGCGTGCATCCCTTCTGAGATTAAAATGTCCTGCAATACAGGATGTATCGGATATGACTAATATTATCATATAGCTTAGCATAGTCGGCCTTATAATGTTCCCACTATTGAGACTCACTCAGGCCTCCTCTCTAGGAAAGGGAATAGGCCTTAATCCTCCACGCTGGCCCTGTGTGGGTTGATGGTTGTCACATGTCTGCGAATTTTTGGTTCTAGGACATGCCAGTTTCCTCACGTTGTTTTCCTTCACTGTTTTGAGAGCAGTGGCGATGAAATTAATTACACATAGTAATGCGCCTGGCTGGGTTTGAACCCGCGAGCAACAACTCGTAAGTCGGGGCCGTTTCCTCTTGGCCACAACTGCTCTCATTAGTGTATTGGCTAAGGAAAACGTAAATTATGATAGAAATTATCAAGACGTAGGTAGGTCTCTCCTTAACCTAACACAGAAGCACTGTCCATTTTTTCCGAGATAAAAAAACCGCCTATATACCACCTATCAAAAATGTGGATCTATCAGTGAAAGTTCGTGATTTTTATTCATTAAATTATGTAAGGAAAATACACCTATAGGTATGCAATCTATACTAATATTATAAATGTGAAAATAACTCTGTCTGCCTGTTACGCTTTCACAGCCAGGTAATTCACTAAGCCGATATTGATGGGTAAGGAGTAAAAATCAACTCTAGGGATGTTCATAAGTTACTTTTTACTTAGTTTCGACTTCGCGCCCGCAATAATCGACATCCCCCCCTCCTCCCTCCCCCTTTTTAGTTTAGTTATTATAGTCCATTCTAAGGTTGTCTGGTAGATATCGCTGTCAGCGATAAGAGCGCCTATGTACCCATAGATTTAAGTTTCTGTGAAATTGGTACTATTTTGGCGTAAATAAGAACAAAGTTTATTCTATTGTATCCACGTAAACAAAATATAAAGCTAGACCATATACTAGGATTCTAGTCTAGTCTCTTGGGTTAGTACTTCCAGATATCCTCTATAAACATAAAGTTTTTACTAATAGTACAACGTAGACTACTGGCTTTTTTTTATTAGGTCTTATAGTTTATCCAAAGGTTTTCCAGTACCCAAAGGTTTAAGTTAGTGAAACAAAACTTTTATTGTTACTATTTTGGTGTACAATAAAGTTTATTTTGTTCTAGTTGTTTATTGTGTTCTAGTTTCTTTTATTACATTTAAATGTTAAAATTATGAGAAAAGCGATTTTTTAAAATTCTATCTAGATTTATTTTCTAATCGCATTACTTAACTTTTAGAATCTTTTTTTTATGGTTGATAGGTTCGCGCTTGACCGCCATCTCACCAGATGGAAAGTGACGATGCGATCGATCTATCTATCTTTACAAATTATCGTGGCAGGAGAAAACGTTACAATCTACAATGTGTATTTAAAATTAAATTAAACTAATATTAGTCATATAAACATCAAAAATAAATTATTTTAATTAATTACTTTCCCTCTCCTAGAGAGGAGGCCTAAGTCCCAGCAGTGGGAACATTGAAAGGCTGCTTTGCATTGCTTATTATACCTACTTACTGGGGCTGTCTCAGTATAATATGTGAATGCAATAATTTGAGTCACAATAAATTTATTGTACAGGGTAAATATTTGTAGGGCCTGCAGGTAGTTGTTCCGGGGGACTTGTTTGTGAGTTTATGTTTGTGAATGCACCCACGATTCAGGGGTAATTCCTAGTATGAGGCAATTTTTTTAACATATAAAAAAACTACGTACCTATTACATTAAAAAAATAGTTTTGATTCACTTGACGAAGTTATCGTGATATGAAAAAAGTGGTCAACTACAATATGATGACATAGTATAGTAGGTATAGTATAAGTTGGTGGCCTAAAAGCAGTGCGGCGAGGTCGCGGAGGCCACGAAGGAGATGGCGGGACGAACTAGACAGATTTCCCTCAGAACTAGCAGCAGGTAGCGCGGGCCCGCAAAAGATGGAAGGAATAGAGACCCAGGACCCAGAGGGACCGGCCAAGCCTCTGATATTCGGCCCCGGTACGAAAGGCAACGAAAGAACAGGAGTGGGTTTTTAGTCAGTAAAAGTCTGACACTATCTTCCGCTCCGCCCAAGAGATGATTTTCCCACTTTAAAAAAAAGACCCAGAAGGAGACCTGTGCTCAGGAGCGAAACAGAACAGGCTAACAAAAAAAAAAATAACAACGATAAAGTAGGTATAAAATAGTTCAAAAACTATCACGTAATATAATCCATTCAAAACTAAATGGATTCATGTGATAACATCAATATTTAATTCCAGTAACGCGTAACTAAAATTGATACCGTTTCACAGTAGAAACGTAAAATAAAATATAAAACAGTCGCATCCACTCTAGCCAGCGCAGTAATCAATCAGCTTTGAAAAATATTTGCCAATCAACAGCTTAAAGCTTTCGATAGAGACTAAAATATTTAATTAATACCTTGATTGATTCGCTTCGTATAGTCAGTTATTTTTTGAGATGTGCTTTGTTACATAGGTATTTGTGCATATTTTTACAAGCTTTTATTTAGGATCACCTGTCCTGATGTTTGTCTGTAATCAAATCTTGCAAATTAAATTTGAGCGAAATTTTGCATGCTTACATAAATCAGATGACAATGCGAAATTACTATGACATGGAGCTGATCTAATGATGGAACCGGAATGCTATAGGAACTTGGTAGTTAAACGACACAACCCCATCGAGTTTGGGCTCGTATGATTCGTCTTGACGAGTATTAATTAAATAAGTATAAATAAGTATATATATGTAGTAGCTAAAAAGTTTGCTATGAAAAAATGATTTTCATTAAAAACTTGTTATTACATAAAGAAGCGCAAATAGTAATGCCCGTTTGGTGTAGGCACTCCTAGGCTTGATTGATTCGTTTAGTCAGTTTTTTTTTAAATATTTGTTGCATAAGCATTTGTGTTCATTCCGTTATTAAAGGTGCTTACTAGTCATTGATGTACCAAAAACTCTACTATTGAATTGCGCTGTTGGATTTTCAACGCTGGACACAGTGCGTAGCATCGTAGGTCTGTTTTTAAAAGTAACATTATGCAAGAAAAAAACTGAATTTTTTAATTGTTTTTTTGTCCCCGATCCGATGGATGCGAGACGCACAGGACCATTTGTTGTAGCGACACTTGGGGGAGACCTATATCTAACAGTGGACGTCTATCGGCTGAAATGATGATGATGATGATGACTGTGTTTCAAAGTTAATGTTTTATTATTTTAATGCAAAAGAACGCAAGCCTATCGTAAAAAAAATAATAAAAAAAAAAAGTGCGATTTTCGAGCGAAATTGAATTCAGGGTCACAATAGCCAAAACTTCAACTATTGATATTTTTAAAAACCAAACACGGAAACTGTCGTGTTGTTCGGATTTGCTATATTGAAAAACAAAGCTTTTGTTTGAAATAAAAATCTTTTGTAAAGAGATAAAACTGAAATAATACTGCCAAAAATGTTGCTCGCTAAAGTGAAATAAGACACCTAGCCTCCGTTTCAATAATATTAATGAAGAGGGAACATCTCAAAACATCTCTAATCAACGCTAACTCAAAGTAACCTGATTATTATTAATAATAATAATTACCTTGATGAAATTCACGAGCTTGTACACAATAATTTATTAAAGACAACTCGCGTAGATCGTTAAGTAATTAATATATTTAATGAATGGGTCTAAAATTACTTTAATTAAAAGATTACCAAGTGATGATGCGAAAGGGAAACAGGAAGTTAATATGACACCATAGACGACGTGCAACTCTGTAGAGTCGAAAGGTTGGATGTATGTGGTGATGGTGTGTGTCTGTGTGTGTGTTTGTTACTCCTTCACGCTCTAAAGGTTGAACGGATTTGGATCAACTTCGGCACACCGGTAGACCATGCGCTGGAATAGCATATAGCTTAATTCACTTGGGGTTTAAACGGTCGTCTTCCGGGTAGATTCGTCACGGGACAAATGATTCTTGTTAAATATTTGATTTAATTAACATTACATTGAGAAGAGAACATGAAGAAATAACAAACAAAAACACACACAAATATTATAATATATGATAGCCAAATGAAAACAGTATTTGGTTTCAAAAATAACAGCGTAGCTAAATATAACAAAATCAGAGAACAACTAATAATTACAGACGAAATAGACGACATACTCGATAAGACACGAAACAAAATTAATTAAAAAAAAAATACATTTCAGAAAATTATAGTACGTTGGGGTAAGATCGGCATTGGGGTAAGAACGTACAAATATAAATTATACCACTTATTTAGCTTTATTTTTAATGCTAGTCATATTGCGTGCCGCGTCATTATTTTCCACCTTGCCCAGCAATGTAACTGGCATTAAAAATAAAGCTAAATAAGTGGTATAGTCTGTCTAATAAGTTAAACGACTTGGGTAATTATTAGGATTTAATTAAATCTGATGTAGTCAACACGGGTTCAATAATCAAGGTTGACTAAGAGCTAGAGATCATTGTTTACTAACAGAAGAACCTTATGAAAAGTATCGAATATAATTACTTTTTAAATGATTAAATATTATAAAAAATTCCCAAGTCGGTTGACTTATTAGACAGACTATATATTGATTTATACGTTCTTACCCCAATGCCGATCTTCCCCCAACCCACCTTATTTTTAGGGTTCCGTAGCCAAATGGCAAAAAACGGAACCCTTATAGATTCGTCATGTCTGTCTGTCTGTCTGTCTGTCCGTCCGTATGTCACAGCCACTTTTTTCCGAAACTATAAGAGCTATACTGTTGAAACTTTGTAAGTAGATGTATTCTGTGAACCGCATTAAGACTTTCACACAAAAATAGAAAAAAAGCAATAAATTTTGGGGGTCCCCATACTTAGAACTGAAACTCAAAAATTTTTTTTTCATTAAACCCATACGTGTGGGGTATCTATGGATAGGTCTTCAAAAATGATACTGAGGTTTCTAATATCATTTTTTTCTAAACTGAATAGTTTGCGCGAGAGACACTTCCAAAGTGGTAAAATGTGTTTGTCCCCCCCCCCCCTCTAACTTCTAAAATAAGAGAATGATAAAACTAAAAAAAATATATGATGTACATTACTATAAAAACTGCCAACGAAAATTGGTTTGAACGAAATCTAGTAAGTAGTTTTTTTTTAATGCGTCATAAATCGAAAAAAATACACTATTGTTAAAACATCGATCAAAGTTACAACACATTACCTACAAGAACTTTTATATTATGTTACTTGCTGCTACGGAACCCTTCATGGGCGAGTCCGACTCGCACTTGGCCGGTTTTTAAATTATACTTGGTCAAGTACACGTAAACATAATTACAACTTACTACCTCCTGTCTGCGGCTTTACCCGCCTGAAAGTAGGAAATATGTGCATAATTATGTTACTTAGTAATAGAGTAGTATTCTACAGGGAAAATATTTTTTTTAAATCGGTTTAGTAGCTTTTGAATTTATTCATTACAAACAATAAGTAACACAAATCTTTCCTCTTTAAAATAATAACATTGTATTATGTAAGTACATTATTTGTGGAAAAAAAATGTAACACTATTTCATAGGAGCAATGCTCGTATTTTCTAAAATATCTGCAGGCTATGTCAGCAGATCATACCTGATTCTGCGAAGTGAAATATTAAGTTATTGCCGTCTCTTGAACTGAAATATAGCTAGCGTTGGTGACGACATTTTCTGAGAACTGGGAAGGATTTTCTGGCAATATTGATGCATTGTCAGACCAGTACCCCTAGCCAAGTTGCTAATCTGCAATAGTTAACGCTTGTAGAAAGCTTCAAATGTACGGGAATGGCGTCGTCTTAACGCTCAGTCACGTGGTCAGAACAAAAGAATTGGCGGCAAGGTCAACTAGAAGCGGTCGGCGCAAGCGAAACGGTTGTAACTTGGCTAGGGGGGCAGATGTGTTATACTCGTAATGTACTAGCATACCACCCCAGATTCTTACGGGTGTTAAAAATATTTGAAATCCTCGGTTTTTCTGTGTGTAGGGGACTTATCATTAAAGTTTAATTGCAGATTTTCATGCACGAAAAATTTGTTATTTTAGTAAGCTTTGTGAAAAAGAATATGAACTGTCTCGATTTTCATCGCAGATACTTGTAGAGTCATTTATATTAACTTTGAAATCTACTAGAACTATAGGGATGACGGCAGGTAATTTATATTCATATCCAGGTCAACCAAATATTGTCTAAACCCGTTGAAATTTTGATTGATTAACAAACATATACTTACGCACAGGACTTTAATAAAAACAAAATAGATAGAGGACCGCCAATCTGTATAATCCGGTATTCTATACAATACCTAGGCAATGTATAGAATACCTAAAACGTAAGGCTCCTATTTCTGGCTGGTTAAAAAGCTCCGCTCCAGCCATAGCCTACTAATCTAAACTGTTCGTGTCGGTGTGGCCTAAAATTCCGACACCTTGTTCCCTGCTCTCATCTATTACACACATACCCGGCTGCGCATTAGGGTATTGTATAGAATACCTAGGCAAAGTATAAACAAAAGATATTTCATACATTGCCTGGATGCACCAGGTATTCTATACATTGCCTAGGTCTTGTATAGAATTTCTAAATTATACAGATGCCGGGTAAAATATTGATATAACAATTAAGTCCGTCAACGAGATTAACCTGTCGATGACAAGCACAGATTGCTTCAATTAGCACCTGATAATACTGCAATCTCTGCTCCTTATTGCTGGTGACGTTTGAGTGTTGATGCATCTAACGCGGTTGATTGGAAATCCGGTTATTATCGAGTGTTATCATATAGTAGGTACAGCGCCTTGACAGAACTAGGTGGGAGTGGACACTAGTGAAGATCGGTTTATAGGTAATCTTTATAAAAAGGATAGGAATCCTGACAGTATTGAACGTTTTAACTTTCCTAAACTGGAGGGTTTTGTAATGCGTTAGGGATAGTTTTTATTATTGCCGACCTTAAATTAGAATAAGGGGAAGGCCCTTATTCTAATTTAAGGTCGGCGCGTTTTCCACACATTTCCAGTCTCCATCATCTCAATCCTTATCATTCCAGCCGAAAAAAGTTTTGCACTGTTTGACTTATAATAAGGAGTGTCCCAAAGACGCTATACAAAAATATACAGTACGATGCAATAAAAATTCAGACGAAACTGACGATAGAACAGTTTTTTTTTAAAGAACTTGCCTGTTGAGATGACGATATGTGGTATATACATGGTAAATGGAGCCGAAAGCTTTTGGAATGACATCCGCCTACATCAAAACGCAGTGTTGGAACCCACAAGATAAACCGATGACCTGGTGAGAGTCGCAGAAATCCGATCGATGCCAGACGCACGGCACTTGGGGGAAGCCTTTTTTTTTCTTTAAAAGATGAAATAATCTAAAAGCTGAAAATGTTCTCTAATTTTACACGTTTCAAAGACCTAAAAATTTGCTTTAGGACTTACCTTTAACCTTGGCTTCCTGTATTTCTTTAAAAAAAAAAAATAATCTAAAAACTTAAAATGTTCTCTAATTAAACACGCAGTTCCGACACGATTTTTGAGTCAAAGGCTTAAAAATTAGCTGGAGGACTTACCTTTGACCTTGGCTTCCTGTATTTGGTTAAGATTCTAGACCTTGTCTGTGGCAAAATATATACAGAAACTGAAAGTAAATTAAACTTACGACAGAATATTTTCTCACAAACGATGGAAATTCTTTTGATGCCCGTAAAGTTAAATTTTGTTTTGTGTTTGTGAGTTTTTATCATTTTATCTATATTTTCCCAACCTTTTCATGTTTTGTTCGGCAGATTGCGAGAGAGGCCAATAAGCTTGATTGTATTTATTTCCGTTAAACAATTGGAATAGAAAAGTGTGTAATTGGAATTGAAACGTTTCGTAAAAACATTTTTATTATACAGAGTTACTTGTTTAACACTAAAAACCTTGCAGGAATGTATTACTAAAATCAAAAACAACAACTTTTGCTCAATGACTTTTTACCAAACATAATTCATATACCAAAAAAAAACCTTAAAGATTTCGTTGTCCTATCTAACACATTTCAACTCTGTATTTCGCTATACCCACCTTCACCTCCCGCGCACGATCCCCGCTCCCCTCCGCTATTGTACTTTCGCTTGCTTCTCATAGACTTCGTAATACTTAGGATATTAAATTTAAATATTTTTATTTTTGTATGAAAATCTGATGAACGATAAAATTTTAAAAGTCATAGAACAAAAGTTGTTGTTTATGATGTTAGGAATATAGTCCTGAGAGGTTTCCAGTGTTTTACAAGTAACCCTGTATGTGCAGTTTACATAGAAGTCGTACAGGTCGAATTACGAAGTTAAGCAACGCTTGAAGGGGTTAGTCCATGGTTCGGTGGATGATCACCCAATTCATACCGAGGTTCTTCCGTCCCTCGGAAAGCACTTTAAAAGACGCTTTCAATTTATGCGTACTGCAACCGGCCGGCTGCTACACGTTTACCGTGTCGCAGCCTGCCGGTTACAGTACGGTAGCAGTCTGACTACCGTACCACATCTGCACTGCAGCAGGCCGTCCGTCTGCCCAGCTGTCATTTGAACATTTTTGAGAGTCGTTACGAGTAGTCAGATGCCAGAAAACCTTTATCTAGTTACTGGATTGTGAAGGTCAGATAGGCAGTCACTCCATGTAAAATACTAGTGTTCAGCTACGTCCAGTCAGATTAGAAGCCAATCCCAACATATTCGAGCTTGCGGACGGCGAGCAATGGGTAGCTCGCCGTCCGAACGTCCAGTAACTGCCCGGACCGAGCCCAAGTCGTCGACGGCGCGTACTATTTCCACGCGCGCTTCAAAGAGATGTCAGCAAAACCTTAGAGGCCAAGCAGGGTCGAAGTCAACTGGTTGACTTCTGAAAGGAAAACCCGGGAGCCTGGAACGCCAGGCAAAGAAAGAACATAAGGAGTGGGTTTTAGTCAGTAAAAGTCTGACGCACATTCCCGCTCCGCCCTAAAGCGGGAGAAGTCATTGGTTAATTTCTCACCTAAAAAAACCTCGTAGTTGCAAGAAGCCTAACTGTATCTGATGTAAATGAGAAATAGGCATTTTGTTTCATAAGTTTGATTCTAAATGCCTAGAACTTAAGCAATAAAATAAAGCAATCGATTACTCCAGAAAATACCAAGGTCCCTGAACTCCTGAACAAATAGGCCTTGTAGGCAGGTTTAATAAATACGTAATAAGTAAACGCCCAAATAGGAACAAAGGAATAAATACAGATCGTAAAGTGTTTACGGAATTCATTCATAATTTTCAATATCCTAAAAACGAGAACGTAGGAAGCGGACTCAAGTTTTTACGAGCCTTGGTACTGGGCCAAGATTGCCTGGTTTTAAATCTTGCTACCTACGGAACCTCCCACGATTTAGCTCTTTTACGATACCCTGTGACGTCATAGTAGTAATGTCTCGACCTCGACATAAACAGACAAACGAAGTCGTGCGGTGAGTCACTGGGTATGAGGATTTTTTTATTTACAGCTTGATATGTTATGCCTTAAAATAGAGGCAAACCAACTGATTGCGTTGGCACGAGTCAATGCCATTTTAAGCAGCAAATGCCACTGCTATAAAGAACTGTTATAACTTACGCATAATGCTTTGTAGGCTTAGGAATGGTCTTCTTATTAATTTGTAACTTAAGGTGGGTCTACGCCCTGGAGGACACGGTGGAACATGCGGTACAGGTGTGCCCCGCTTGGGCAGAACACCGTCGTGTCCTTTTTACACTCGGTTCCGCATACCTCCAAAAGTATAACGGACAGTTTTCAGTCAGGCGCTAAGCAAGAATGCCACAACGATGCGACAACCATTTTCCATATAAATTGTTCTGCAGTTATGGTAAATCGTAAGTAATTTCTATGAATTGGCAAAGTTTCAATGAGTGTCACTTCTATGTAGGTTTAACTTTTGTTTGGAGACGAGTATTCCGGGAGCTAAAATTGGAACCGGAATAGCAAAGCGACTATTTGTAATTCCGTTTCATATTATTGTAACAGTAGGTAAAGGTCTTATTGTTTGTGACTGTGATCCCACCTGGTGGTAAGCAGTGATGCAATCGTTGATGGTGAAGCACACTATTTCATTAAGGGCCTATTCACTCTAGCTTTGAAGACATTTAAATTAAATTATTACTATTTTTAAATATTTATTATTTATCAGAATAATTCATTAAAAGAGCCAAAGGCTTACTTTGCGCTCGTCATCAAGCTCCTGTTATGGAGCTCCGTAATCGAAACTAGCCCAGCTAACTAGTCCAATCCTCTACTATGACGTGTCAATAGCATCATGATCCCATTGTGAAAACGTGACAGCGCTAATCCTGTATAGCTTTGTCTCTTTTCTGCACTGGAATAATTTTTAAGACGTCATACTTGAGAGAAGCCTGCATCGCCGTACCGTGCCCTCGTGGGAGCGATCGGCGGCGGAGACCTCTCGCGCCAGGCCTTGGTTCAGGCGATGGTCCGGAGCGAGGAAGAATGGCAGGCGGTCGCCTCCTTCTGCGAAGCAGTAATGCTAGCAAAGGAGGAGGCCGATCGCATCAGGCAACGGCGCTCTCGCCGCCGCCGGGATTTCGATCCCGATTTCCGGCCACCGTAGACGCGGGCTTGCGGACAGCGAGCAATGGGTACCTCGCTGTCCAACCGTCCGGTAACTGTCCGGACCGAGCCTAAATCGTCGACGGCGCTTACTCGCGCGCCTCAAGAAATTGTCAGCAACAGCAGGGGCCCAGCTGGGTCGAAGTCTACTGGGGCCAGTGTTAGTTTCGAAAGAGTAGCTCAGCCCCGGTATGAAGGCATGAAGGAACAGGGTGGGTTTTTAGTCAGTAAGAGTCTGACACTATCTCCCGCTCCGCCCAAGAGCCGGTGTTAGCATTAGATGATTTTCCCACCATAAAAAAGGAACCTCAGTATTTAAGTATAATGATTGAGAAATAAATATAATTGGGAGATTAATTATTATGGCTGCAATAACAAAGAGAGCTCAAATTCCTTTCAGCTCTATTATAATTATTGTATTTGTTATAATTATGTAATGATGTTATTTATTCTAGAAATTAATTTAATGTAGTTTTAAGGACATTTATAAGTATCAATCTGTTCGACACAACTATGTTGTTATGAATAAAGATACTACTACTACTACTAGTACAAATCACAATCGTATTATACTCGACAAAAACTGAAAGTCCGTTATGAGAGTTGAGCATCTAAAAATAAATAGAAACATCTTTTGGTACGTAAAAAGGCCCAAATAATTTCACCTACTCCAGTTACTTCATTCTTTTGTTTACTCATAAAGCAATGTTTACAAGCGCGAGATTGGGTAATTTTGTTACATTGCCCTTCTGTAGGGCAGTTACCACAGAGCACGGAACGCGACTATCTAGACGCGGCCACAGAAAGAATTAAACTCTCTGACATTGGAAACATCGTAAGTTTGTTTTTACCACAAAATTACGATGTTTATCCACAGATAGAGAGTGCAAGAGCTTTAACTATTCATAATTTATGAATACATAATTTCAAATAGATTTGGGAACACATTTATTGTGCATTCAGCTAATGAATGGAATTCTCTGAGGGAATCTGATTTCTTATAGCTACAACAAGCGATCAGGTTACTTCTAGGCAAGCGTTTTCCATTGTAAACCACATCATCGCCATCATCAGGTGAAATAAAGGTCCAACGAAAGACTGTAAAAAAAATTACGACAAATCAACGATAATAATTAATGTATTTGAGTCTCACTTTAAATAAAGAGCACATTTTATGATACGTATCACAAAGTAATGGTGTTTATATTTATTTATTTATTTATATACACTTTATTGTACAACAATATTACAATATTTTATGAAGGAAACGTTATAATAAAAAAAAACATACAATTGGCGGCCTTATCGCACTTGGCGATTTCTTCCAAGCAACCTGGCAAGGATAGAGATGCCTGAACACAAAATGGGGTTGCACTTGGTGCAAAATAAAAAAGTAATGAAAAATTATATAGTTACTTAATACTAAAAATAGATACATATATACATACAAAACATAATTATATTATAAGAAAAGTATAGTAAGAAAATAAGTGGTAAGACGAAAACAAGATTACAACGATAAGTAATGTTCCTTCACAAGCCTTTTAAATACAGGCAATGTTTGCGCACGCTTTATTGTCACAGGCAATGCATTCCATTTACGAGCGACCTGGACAGTAAAAGACTTATCCATGAAAATGGTTGAATGCATTGGCATTTTCAGTTTCAAATTATCTGATGACCTAAGAACTTATAATTACCCATTAGGCGATCTCTACGCCTGGAATGCTAATATTATGGAATACTGTATGTTTATTTGTTTGTTAGACCTTATCCTGGATTCGGACGTACGATTCTACTTTGCCTACTGTCACGCGTACGAAGCCGCTGATAAAAGTAGTTGTTAATAATAGTCGTTTTGCGGTGAACACAGCTTTCAGTTGTCATACATGTAATCAGAATTGTCAGGAGTCGTCAATTCGTCCAAGTTCGCCAATGCCGGGGTTCTAGCAGCGGCCGCAAAGCCGCCTCCGTGGTCTGTGGCACTAACACACTTGCGAGTTACGTTCAACATTTGATAACGTTATAAAAATACCGAAACATGATTGCTTCATGCCTGAAATGGGGCAGATAAGATTCTTTAAAGTAGTTTGATAAGGGTTTGATGAAATTCCTATTTGCAGGTTATGTTTACATGCTTGCGTAGATAGTGTGCAATGTGTGTAAATGTAAACAAATCATGTTTCAGTTCATTGCACCTACTTTTAGCAACTTTTTGGGAATAATACGATTGTCGAGAAATGACATAATTTTGCTCAAGTAGCTCTCAAATACAGAGCTAATCTCATTGAAGGCTAAAATAAGGCCAGGTTCTACTCATTTTTATTTTTTTTAAACTCTGGATATCCGCAAATATAAAACAGAACACCATGAAAAAATATTTTATTAAAATTGACTGTATGACCAACTGCCAGGCAAAAATCAAAACGTGATGTAAATTACTTGGCTTGATAACAAAAATCGCGAATCTGACCCCGATTACGATTTCAAACGTGTATGTTTCAACTGTGTCTACGAGTTTACGTCTCGGAGATATCTGAAAGTTATAAAAAATAATAGTTTGTTTTTGACAAGGGCCCCACAAAATCAAAAATCTTTAATAGTTGTTTTTTTTTTTATATAAAAATAAAACCGCTGTTACGCGACCGCGAAATTGTGGCGGCCTTTTTTTGTGGCTCAAAAAAAGGCTTGAAGCGGCTTCAAGCTTCTCTCCAGACAGAAGGTGTCGCACGCTTCAGCTGCTTTTTGCGGCCGCTTCTGTTTTTTTTTTTTTTTTTTGTGGCCGCTTCTAGCGTTTTTTTGTGGCGGCGTTTTTTTGAGGCTCGTGTGCCGGGACGCTTAAAGAAACAGTATTTATGACAGAGGCAGCATTTCGACTCCTATGGATAATATGACCTGTCATAAATGCTTATATCAAACAGTCAGTCTTTTCATTTCTTAGTCTCTCGATCGCAAAGAAGACAACAAGGCATCAATCAAGGCAGTAAAAAGTCAGATCTGTGCCAGGAAAAGATCTAAATAAAGATAATTTCCTAACTCAGATATTATTTCCATCAGAATTATTAGTTCCTTGGTATTGATCCCAAACAGCTACGTAGAAGGATCCTCATACTTTCACCAAATGTTATATTCAGGGTTTAGAAACGCCTGTTCCCAACAGTCATCTATCATCATGGAGACAACCCATAAAATAGTTTGCCAATAAAGGTAGTAATGTAGTAAAACTTTATTCAAGGTTACAGGGCTAAAAAACAAAAGGGAACTTTTGGTAAGAAACTATCGAATGTGATAACTTAGACTATATGGAGATAGGCCACCGTATGTAAAAGGTTTGGGTAAATAAGAGCATTATTCTTTTTGATGTCATTACGAAGAAAGTTGTGATCTAGTTAAACGAAGTCATACTTAAGGGTCTAGCTATAGACAAGTGATGTTTTTTTTGTTTGGTAAATAATAAAAATTTCTTCTCACACTCTGAGGCTACTTTTCCACCAGGGATGTGCTATGCAGCAATGCTGCGAGGATGTAATAATAGATATGCTGTGTAACATGTGACCGCTAAGTTATGTAGCGGTACGAGTAAGATATGTTATGAAGATGCGCCGCCGCAAATTAGCTGCGCGATGAAGATGCTCTGCTCGAGCTATGCGATGTATTGATAGCAAGGATCCATAGCACGCATCGATAGCATACATCCATAGCACGCATTCATAGCAGTATAGCACGCATCCTTCCATATAGAAAACATATTATCTTAGTTGAATCCATTTCCACTAGCGCTAAGCTATGTGCACCAATGAATATGATTGGTGGATATTCAACGCATCCATAGCAACATAGAATAGCACATCTCTGGTGGAAAAGCACTCTTAAAGGTGTATTAAATTTTGACTGACTAAAGCCACCTGTGTTTGTTAATTTGCTCTATTCGTTCTAGAGCCACGGTAACTCTTTTCAGACAAGAGCTGCGCGACAATACAAGCGCGATTTCGCAAAAAAAAACATGTAACCAAGATTTTTGTAACTCATAACATGATTTAAAAGTGTGTCCATGGAGTTTGTTGCACGTTCTTCTCCATGGACCTCTACGCTTTGGATCGTGCCACTTAGCTTCACTTTTTTTTTACTGACAGATATTTTGATAATTCATCGTCTGACTGTTATTGTTCTATTTGAAATAAAGTTTCTGATTTCTGAGCCAATAATATTACCCCACCAACTGTGTTCCCACGTTGTCGTCGTGGTGGGGCTTGCGTGTCTCAGTGACCTTGAGGGCTATGCCGGTAGAGCTACTCATGCCGGAAGGCCTCAAGCGAGAGACCAGACCAAGAGGAACACACGGCGGAGTCCAGTCGGACCGCCCGGAGGGTGCGCTGTCCAGGAGCGCTGGCACCAACAGCTGTTGGCGCCTTCTGGATAGCGATTTGAAGAGATAGGGTTCGCCTCCGGTACGTGTCTGTTCAGCAGACATGACCAGGATGGCGAACGTGCAATGGGGACCCCACCCCATTAAAAAAGGCAAAGCTGTGTTCAGCAAAACATGAGTGCGAGTAGTCAAAAATATACTACCCCAGGAGGGTACCAGCTTGCTGGAGAATCCCTCCCCGAGCAGAGCTCGGGCTGCCCTCGTATTCTGGGGGGGGCACCTACCGCCTCGGGTCTCCGGACCCTGTACCGTCCTTCGTAGACGCAACGAGCCAGGGTGGCTCACACTTCGGCAGCGCGGAGTCCCTGGGACCAGTTCCCAGCACGTCCGCGATGCCAATGGAGGCCGGCCGTAGGTTTGGCCTCAGGGAGGTGAGTGAAGACGCGGCGTCGGACTCAGATGCCGCGTCTTTACTCAACTCAGACGGGAAAGAGTCGGAGTTGGAGGTGCGGGAGCCCCTCCTTTCGATGGAGGTGGAGGATTCCGCATCCAACGGAAGGAGGGCGTTCATGCGCGCCATGCGCTCCGTGTCCGACGACGAGACGGGACCTGCCCGAAAAATCTCGTCGTCGGGGCGGGGTGCGGCCCGAAAGTCGGGCAGAGGGAGAGGGCTCCCCACTGAGACCGCCAGTGAGGGACGCCAGGCCAGCGCCTTGGTACCGAGGATTCCTGAGGACTTACCACAAGGAATGGAGGAGGCGATGGCCAAGTTTAGAGCGGTCGTGGCAGCCGCCATCACGAGTGTGGCGAACAAGAGGGAGAGGGTGGCCAAAAAACGCTCCATTGAGCTGGCCAACACTTCTATTGAGGAGGCGCTGGGGCTCGTTTTCGAGCCCTACGAGCGCACCCTTAGCGGGAGGTTTGGCCGGCTCGAGGCAGCCGTGGCTACTCTCCAGGACTCTCGTCCCGAAGGGAGGAGCAGGGAGGAGCAGGGCCGATCCCGGCCCTCGCCCCAGGCGGATAGTGAGGAGGTGGTGTCCCTGCTGCGGCAGGAGCTGGCTGCCTTTAGGGAGCAGCAACAGCAGCAGCAGCAGCAGTTCCAGGGGCACATCCAGCGCCAGCTCTCCGTCCTGGAGGGCATCGTCCTGCGCCCTCCTCTCGCGGCCTCCGGCCAGAAGAGGACGGCGTCGTATGCCACCGTCGCCGCGGCCACGACGGCTGCACCACCCAGGGCTGGCCCCTCGGGGCAAGCCGGGCGCGTGGCCGCGGCGTCGGGGCCTGCAAGGCCGGTCCCGGCGGCCAAGCAGCAGCAGCGGCAGGGGAAGCCTGCCCCTCCCCCGAAGGGTAGGGTGGCGGCTGCCACCAAACCGGCGGGGCCTCCCGCCGCGGCGGCGGCGACTAGGTCGCGCCTGCCGCCTTCTACGCCCGAAGACCCCTTGGCTGGCGCCGAGTGGACGGTCGTCGGTGCCAAAAAGAAGGCGAGCAAGGCGGCAAGGGCGGCCAAGAAAAGAAGGCGGCGACAAGACCGTAAAAAGCGGGCCATGGCTGCTCGACTTCGCGCCCCGACTTCCGCAGCTGTAGTGATCACACTGCAGCCAGCTGCGGAAAAGAAGGGCGTCAATTACGATGCAGTCATGGCAAAAGCCAAGCAGGCGGTGATTGGCCACCTCGGCGAGTTCGGAGCCTCAGAGGGCTTCCGGATGAGGCGCACCGCTACCGGTGCCCGAATGCTGGAGGTCCCTGGGGCAAATAGCGGGGAACTCGCAGACGCTCTGGCCGCAAAGATCAGGGCGTCCCTGGACGCCGAGGAGGCCCGAGTGTCCAGACCCACCAAGTGCATCGACATGCGCATTATGGGTCTGGACGACTCCGTTAGGGTGGAGGAAGTGGTGGCCGCCATCGTCAGGGCGGGAGGGTGCACGACCGATCAGGTCCGGGCGGGCACCATCCGCGCTGACAGCACGGGCATGCGAGCCGTTACGGTGAGCTGCCCCGTGTCGGCGGCCAAGGCCATCACGACCGAGGGCCGAAGGCTATTGGTGGGTTGGGTTTCAGCCCAAGTCAAGATGCTGGAACCCAAACCTCTGCGGTGCTACCGCTGTCACGTGGGGCACCACGTGGGGGCCTATTGCGCCGCAGAGGACCGCAATGACCGCTGCCACCAGTGCGGACAGCCCGGGCACAAGGCCGTTGAATGCCGTGCAAAGCCGCACTGCTACGCATGTGCGACTGCAGGCAAGCCGGCCGACCACCGGGCTGGGGGCAGGTCCTGTGACCCCCCCGCCAAGGCCAAGGGCAAAGTCAGGCCCATCCACCCTGACACCCTCACCGCAGCAGCCACCGTCTTGGCTGCCGCCGCTGTCGCCGCCGCTCCCGCCGCGGCGGTGCCCTCACAGGGGGCTCGGGAGGAGACTGTAATGGAATGTCAATAAGGACACCATTACGTCTCCTCCAGGCGAACATCAACCACTGCGCCCCCGCTCAGGATCTGTTGCTCCAGAGCATGGCGCAGTGGTCGATCAATGTCGCCGTCGTCTCCGAGCCGTACTACGTCCATCCCCGCTGGGTTCAGGACCTGGACGGCTCGGTGACGCTAATTTCGTCGGCCGCCGCCGGTACCCCGCCCCTCGAGGCTGTTGCGAGGGGACGGGGTTGCGTGGCAGCACGGGTCGGGGACATTGCAGTGGTAGGCGTCTACCTGTCCCCGACCAGAACTCCCGACGAACTCCATGTCTCCCTTATGGAGCTAAGTGCCGTCGTCGCTGGGTTTGGTACCCTCCCCGTGGTCGTTTGTGGGGACTTCAACGCCTGGAATACGGCTTGGGGTTCCCGGCGCACAAACACACGGGGTCGGTTGGTCGAGGACTGGGCCTTGGAGCTGGGCCTGGTCGTCCTGAACCGGGGTTCTGTCCCCACGTTGGTGCGGAGGCGGGGTGAATCAGTGGTGGACCTTTCGTTCGCCAGCCCCGCTCTGTCGCCGCGTGTCGTCGACTGGCGCGTTATGGAGGAGGTGGAGACGTACTCCGACCACCGGTATATCCGGTTGGACGTCTCCGCCGAAACCTCGGCCGCGCCGGTCCGACAGAGCCCTTGCGGTCCGCGATGGGCGCTTAAGCAGATGGACCGGGAGCTCCTCCTGGAAGCCGCGACGGTACAGGCCTGGGTGCAAGCACCGGACAGGCCTGTCGACATCGACGTCGAGGCGGAGTGGTTCCGGGAGGCCATGTCGCAAATTTGCGATGCGGCAATGCCCCGAGTCCGTCCAGGACGTGCTAAGCGCCAGGTGTACTGGTGGTTGCCGGAAATCGCTGCACTGCGCAACACGTGCAATCACGCGCGACGCCGGTACGCCAGATACTGCAGGCGCCGCATCCGCGCGCCGGATGCGGAGGCCAGAGAGGCGGAGCTGTACGAGGGTTACAGAGAGGCAAAACACACCCTCCGAGCGGAGATTAAGCGGGCCAAACTCGAGGCCCGCGACGTGTGGCTGGGGTCTCTGAACGCGGACCCGTGGGGGCGCCCGTACAAATTGATACGGGAGAAACTGCGCCCCTGGGCTCCGCCGCTGACTCAGAGTCTCCGGCCCCAACTCGTGGAGGGTGTGGTGAGCGCTCTGTTCCCTGCGCGAGGGGAACACTCCCCCCCGCCCATGGCTCCGCCTCCGCCAGCGGTGTCTGACGCGGACCGCAATAGCGACGACGACGATAATGCTCCAGAGGTGACCGAGGCAGAGATGAGAGTGGCGGTGCAAAGGCTGAGTGCCAAGAACGCCGCCCCAGGACCCGATGGCTTGCCTGGGAAAGCCTGGGTCCTGGCCATGGAGGCTCTCGGGCCTCGACTGAGAGGGCTCTTCAGCGCATGCTTGGAGAGGGGCCAGTTCCCACTTCGCTGGAAGACGGGGAAACTGGTCCTCATCGCGAAGCCAGGGCGCCCTGCGGACTCTCCGTCCGCGTACCGGCCCATTGTGCTGCTCGACGAGGTGGGCAAGCTCTTTGAAAGAGTGATTGCGAGCCGCCTCGTCGCGCGCCTTTCACGGGTGGGGCCGGACCTTTCGGACGGACAGTTCGGCTTTCGCAGGATGCGCTCGACGGTGGACGCCATCATGCGCGTGCGAGCCCTCACGACGGGGGATGCGGTGTCCCAGGGTAGGCGTGTCGTGGCAGTGTCCTTGGACATTGCCAACGCTTTTAATTCCCTGCCCTGGAGTACGATCCGGAGGGCACTCCGGTACCACCGGGTGCCCGAATACCTCTGTCGAGTAGTCGAGGCCTACCTGTCGGACAGGTATATTGTCTACCCCGGTCACCAGGGAGACTGGAAACGTCGGGAGATGTCGTGCGGTGTTCCGCAGGGGTCGGTACTAGGGCCACCCTTGTGGAACATCGGGTACGATTACGTGCTGCGGGGCGACCTCCCTGACGGGGTCAGCGTGGTCTGCTACGCAGACGACACGCTGGTTCTAGCGCAGGGAGAGTCGTACCGGGCGGCGGCCGCTTTAGCGACACGCGGGGTTGCGATAGTCGTTGGTAGGATCCAGGAGTTGGGACTCGAGGTGGCGCTGCGCAAATCCGAGGCCATGTGTTTTCACGGTCGCGGCCGTCGGAACGCGCCACCGCCGGGTTCCCAACTAACGGTAGGAGGAGTTCGCATCGGCGTCGGGACATCGATGAGGTATCTGGGACTCATCCTCGACAGCCGATGGAATTTCGAGGAGCATTTCCGACGTCTGGCTCCCAAACTCAACCGGACTGGGGCCGCTCTCGGGCGGCTCCTGCCCAACCTTGGGGGTCCAGACGCCTCCTGCCGGAGGCTCTACGCGGGGATCGTTCGGTCCATGGCCCTCTACGGGGCGCCGGTGTGGGCGCTGTCGCTGCAAAAGCGACCGGCGTCCATTCTGAACGCCTGCCAGAGGGCCATGGCAATTCGGATGGTGCGGGGATACCGCACGATTTCCCGCGAAGCGGCGAGCCTTCTGGCTGGCCTACCACCGTGGGATCTGGAGGCAACAGTCCTTGCACACATGCACGACATGCGCGTGGAGATGCAACGCCGGGGTGAAAGTCCTCTGCCGCGACAGGTCACGGCATGGCGGACAGAGCTCCGGCGGGATCTCATGGTGGAATGGCGTCAGCGACTGTCGCAACCCCGTCATGGGCACGCCACAATTATGGCGATAAGTCCCCTCTTTGAGGCGTGGCTGGAAAGACCTCACGGCGTCCTTACCTTCCGCATGACACAGGTCCTCTCCGGAAATGGCAAGTTCGGGAGGTTCCTGTTCCGAATCAAAGCGGAAGTGACGCCCGGGTGTCGCCACTGTGCGGAACGCCCGGAGGACACGGTGGAGCACACAATCGCGGTGTGCCCTGCTTGGGCGGAGCATCGCCGTGCCCTCGTGGGGGTGATCGGCGGCGGAGACCTCTCGCGCCGGGCCTTGGTCGAGGCCATGGTCCGGAGCGAGGAGGAGTGGCAGGCGGTCGCCGACTTCTGCGAAGCAGTAATGCTCGCTAAGGAGGAGGCCGAACGCATCAGGCAACGGCGCTCTCGCCGCCGCCGCCGGGATTCCGATCCCGATTTCCAGCCACCGTAGGCGCGGGCTTGCGGACAGTGAGCAATGGGTAGCTCGCTGTCCGGCCGTCCGGTAACCGTCCGGACCAAGCCTAAGTCGTCGACGGCGCGCGCTGTTCCCGCGCGCCTCAAGGAGTTGTTAGCAACAGCAGGGGCCCAGCCGGGTCGAAGCCTACCGGGGCCAGGGTAATCCGAAAGGGCGCTCGAGCCCCGGTATCGAAGGCTTGAAGGAACGGGATGGGTTTTTTAGTCAGTAAGAGTCTGACACTATCTCCCGCTCCGCCCAAGAGCGGGGGTTGTCATAAGATGATTTTTCCCATCGAAAAAAAAAAAAAAAAAAAAAGCCAATAATATTAATCAACTAGTAAAAGAAACAATATTTTACGGATGCTTTGGGGTCATCACATTGTTGTCATATAATCGCCTAGCGCCTCTCTGTGACTAACTTTCACATCAACACACATTTCTTTTCTTTCCAATTCAAAGCATTCCTTTTTCTAATAAATAAGGAACAAGAGGCTTAAACAGGCGTACGAAGTAAAGTGGCTCGTGAAGGGTTATGAAGGCAGAGTCGCGACTTTGTACTGAAAGTGTTCTGCATACAGGTTGAGAAAAGCTCAAGAAAATTGGTAGAAATTTTAAGCGTAGATTTGTTAGGACTTTTTCGGATAATTTTTTGAAATAATTTCGATGGGCCTTTTTCCTGGATTACTTGAGGCAAAAATGGGGAAGGAAGCGATTTTTTTGAACACGCTGCGCGACAGTGCCGTTACATATTTTTTACAGTCGTTTTTCAACAGAACAATACTTACAAAACACGGTCGTCGTAACGGAGCCACATTATTGTAGCGCTTATAAACAGAAGCCTTAAAACTTTACTGAATTCAGGACCCAAAATTATATAATTAATATTTATTTTTCATTATTATTGGTAGTCTCGCATTTGACCACAATCTAACCTGATAATAAACGATGATGTGATCTACGATGGAGCACACCTGTAACCTATTCACTCTTGACTTAAAGACACCTAGGTTGTAGCTATCAGGGAACTCCAGCAAGGAATTCCACTCATTAGCTGTACGTATAATAAATGTGTTCCCAAAAGTTTTTATACGTATAGGTGGAATGTCCACCACTATGTACTGGTAACCCATTTATTTTTAAAACTCTTCTGTTTAAAAAAATATAATGTACAAGAGGCCTTTAAACGGGAGTGCTCAACTGAAGCTAAAAGCGCGCTCGCGAGTCTTGTAGGACTTTTAGAAATATAACAAACCTAATTGTTACGAAAAATGGTCGTATATATCGCATAGCGCTTAGAGATAGTTTGGAGGCATAGGGAACAGGGTGCAAACCTCCACCAAAAAGGGAGGATCCTCTGACCAAACAGATTAAATATCTATTCTAGTCTTGTAGTTCTAATCGCGCGGAGAATTCTAATACCGCAATACAGGATTTCAAATTTTAGTTCTTATTAGGCGTCATAGATGTCGCTTTATTAGTAGCCTAAAAAAACCTTAAAACTTTACAAAATTTAAGACCCTTAACGTAACCCATTTATTTTTAAAAGTCTCTTTTTAACAATACACTCGGTAATGATTAAGAGGCCCTGAAACAGAACAAGCGTGTTCAAGTGAAGGGCTATGAAAGCGGAGTCGCGAGTCGTGTAGGACTTTTATGTGCTAACAAATAAGTGTTCTGTATATAGCTGATAAAGGCTTTAAGACTTTGATGTTTAGAGATGGATTTAGAAGCGCCGATTTGTTTCTTTACACACATAACATCATAATTGAATTCCGTTTCGCCTACTTGACCTTTAAACGTTGCCAAATATATATATATCAAATGGATTTATGAAACAGATGGATTTGAAATCATGATGTGATAAACCCAAAGACAGGACAACATAAAATTACAATTTAAATATCTTTACACATATTTATTTTGAAAAAAGTTTTTACAGATTAAAGTACCTATTAATCATCAAGACCATTAAGGTAGAACTACACTGCTCACACGTGTGCCATACCCACTGATCTGGGTGCGTCGGTCTTCATACATTTTACATGGAAACTAAACTTGTAGAGCTACATTTGATCCACGCCACGCGACGTCGTTCTACTTATAAATCAGGCTTGTTACATGTGTGCGTCGATCTAATGTAGTTCAGTAAAATGGGGTGAATAGAGACTTTAGGGTGAATAGAGACAAAACTTTGGTTTGGTTTTTCACTTTGATACTATAATATCGGCCTCTACCAAAGCATCGATTTTTTAGAATAACAATTTATTAAAAAAATTATATATTTAAATGCTGCAAAAAATATTCAAATATCGAGAAAATACCCTTCAAAGTTTTGTCTCTATTCACCCTTAAGTCTCTATTCACCCTATTTTACGGTTCTAGCTTTATTCAAGCTACCTTAAGGACAATGGGAAGGGCTATGCTTGGAGTTTACTTGAACATAGTTTACCGACATAGCTCAAATAATCGCCAAAATTAGGTGACAGTGGGCATGGCAGTGTTCGCAGAAAACTCCCACGATGTAGACCGATGATCCGATGGATGCGAGACACACAGGACCCGTCGTTGTGGCGATACTTGAGAGGCTTAGGAGTATGTAGAGTAGTGAACGTCTCAGGCCTGTCTCCAGCAGAGGACGTCTTTCGCCAAATAAAGGTTATCATTTCTCAGGTCTTCAGACCACATCCACCATTCCTCTACCTTAACCTAAGGGTGGACTCCCATGGATTGTGCGGAAGTGAACCCTAGGGCCCTAGAAAAAAGCAAATAAGGAACAGGAGTGGGTCTTAGTCAGTAAGTCATAGCGCGCACTGGTGACTTTTGTCAACGTGACTTTTAACAAAAAAGTCACCGTGCTTATGAAACCCAACATGTAGTACGCGCACTTGGTGACGTGACAGTTACAAAAAAAAAACCGGCCAAGTGCGAGTCGGACTCGCCCATGGAGGGTTCCGTAGCAGCAAGTAACATAATATAAAAGTTCTTGTAGTTCGTTGGAACTTTGATCGATGTTTTAATAAAAGTGTATTTTTTTTAGATTTATGACGTATAAAAAAAAAACTACTTACTAGATCTTGTTCAAACCAATTTTTGTTGGTAGTTTACATGGTAATGTACATCATATATTTTTTTTAGTTTTATCATTCTCTTATTTTAGAAGTTATAGGGGGGGGGACACACATTTTACCACTTTGGAAGTGTCTCTCGCGTAAACTATTCAATTTAGAAAAAAATGATATTAGAAATCTCAATATCATTTTTGAAGACCTATCCATAGATACCCCACAGGTCTGGGTTTGATGAAAAAAAAATTTTTGAGTTTCAGTTCTAAGTATGGGGACCCCCAACATTTATTGCTTTTTTTCTATTTTTGTGTAAAAATCTTAAAGCGGTTCACAGAATACATCTACTTACTAAGTTTCAACAGTATAGCTTTTATAGTTTCGGAAAAAAGTGGCTGTGACATACGGACGGACAGACAGACAGACATGACGAATCTATAAGGGTTCCGTTTTTTGCCATTTGGCTACGGAACCCTAAAAATGGGTAGAAAAAATATTGTCACCGTAACAAAAGTCACCAGTGCGCGCTATGTCTTAGTCTGTCACGCAAACCCGCTCCGCCCAAAGGCAGGAAATGTCATTGGATGATTTCCCAACTCCAGTTCATTGGCTTTTCATTCGATTAAGAAAATCTACTAACACTAGCAATATTAACTGAACACATACGAGAACCTACTCAAATTAATAACATAACCATTGAACAGTTACTAATATGCAGCTATACATCATACAGTCAACTTAAAGGCTTAAGGCACGCCCCAAAACTTTGCCTTGTGTACTTGGAAGTTGTTTGCAGAGGTCCAAGAAGCGCCATCTGGGGGCCTCACTTTGTGTATGTCTGTAAGCCTGTATGTTCACGCTTCCAAGCGTGGTAAATAGAATTAAGTAGATGCTTAGTACGGTACAAGAGTAATTTACATGAAATACTTAGTAGAATTACATTGGGCACACGTGGATTACGTACGCCGATAGCTGCTGGCTCCATACATTTTATATGGAAACTAGACTTGTAGAGCTACACTACATCCACGCCACGCGACGTTCAAATTAGGCGTGGTCTACGTGTGCGTCAATCTAATGTAGCTTTAGAAGTTTGTGGCTATTGGTCATCAATGATTGTGGCAAGTTTTATGTTTATTGCTGTTACAGATACTCGCGAGTCGGTCCGGACGGTTACCGGACGACTGGACGGCGAGCTACCCATTGGTCGCTATTCGCAAGCCCACGGCTACGGTGAGTGGAAATCGGGGTCGTGATCTCAGCTGGGGCGTGAGGAAGTCCGTTCCCTCACGCGTGCGACTGCCTACCATTCCTCCTCGCTTTGAAACATGGCCCGGCGCGCGAGGACCTGCTAGGACTGTGGGGTTGTTCGAATGAGTCTCCACGGCTCTGAACCCTAATAGCTACTGAAGAAACACGACTGGCTTCAGAGCGGGAAGAGTATCAAATTACTTCCCCCTCTCTTTTGACTTTTATTTCGCATCCCAAAAAAGGAACATTCATTAATAAATAATATGTTATGATACGAATAATTAACGTGCACCCCTACTTACATGCTTTATTAATATTAAACTATCGCCTACATAACTTGTAATCTTGTTTTGTTACCAAAAGACCTTAGGTTAATGTACTGTCAGGCTGTCCGCTAAAACCTTATCGTTGTAAGCCTCCGGCTAAACATGGGACGTGTGTAGATTCAGAACAAAATGGCTAAAACATACCTACTTTGTGAACCCTAAATATTTCTAAGTCATATGTCTAAAACCAACATTTAATGCGGCGACGGGCCCTGTTTCAGGCTGTGGTCCGGAGTGAGAGAAAGATAAATACTGTTCCACGCGCGTTTTAAAGAGATATCAGCAAAACCGGAGAGGCCCAGCAGGGTCTGCTAGGGTCATGGGAAAACTTCAAAGTCAAAGGTTTTTTATTTCACATAGGCCTACATGGGCACTTATAAATCTTCAGAAGCTAGTGCACTTCTTAAAAGGAACAGAGTGGTCATAGAACACGAGGGGTAGGTAACAAAATGACCATATGTAACCAAGATTTATGTAACTTTTTAAAAGAGTGTCCATGGAGTTTCTTGTACGTTCTTCTCCATAGAGATCTACGCTTTGGAACGTGCAATTTAGCTTCACTTTTTTGATTGCCCGACATTTTGACAATTTAAAAGTGCCTATTTGAAATAAACATTTCTGATTTCTGGACTTCTGCCCTTGCGCTCCACTACAGAGCGGCAAAAGTCATTACATGATTTCCTGCCTTATAAAAAAAAAAACACCTGCATTTAAACATACGATAACAAATTAAGACAGGGCCTAGCCACCTCAACCGGACGAAGCTGAATAATCAGTATTTTGCATATTTATCATGTGTTACAAATGACAACCGCAACCAACGGTTTAACGTGTCTTCTGTGGTACAGAGGAATGCACACAATCGCGGTGTGCCCTGCTTGGGCAGAGCATCGCCGTGCCCTCGTGGGGGTGATCGGCGGCGGAGACCTCTCGCGCCGGGCCTTGGTCGAGGCCATGGTCCGGAGCGAAGAGGAGTGGCAGACGGTCGCCGACTTCTGCGAAGCAGTAATGCTCGCTAAGGAGGAGGCCGAACGCATCAGGCAACGACGTTCTCGCCGCCGCCGGGATTCCGATCCCGATTTCGAGCCACCGTAGGCGCGGGCTTGCGGACAGTGAGCAATGGATAGCTCGCTGTCCGGCCGTCCGGTAACTGTCCGGACCAAGCCCAAGTCGGCGTTCCCGCGCGCCTCAAGGAGTTGTCAGCAACAGCAGGGGCCCAGCCGGGTCGAAGCCTACTGGGGCCAGGGTTATCCGAAAGGGCGCTCGAGCCCCGGTATGAAGGCTTGAAGGAACGGGATGGATTTTTTAGTCAGTAAGAGTCTGACACTATCTCCCGCTCTGCCCAAGAGCGGGGGTTGTCATAGGATGATTTTTCCCATCGAAAAAAAAAAAAAGGTACAGAGGAATCTTGATCGATATTGTTAACCCATCGCCACACCGACCCCGGTAAGCGCAGCTTTTTTTTTTTTGAAGCGCAGCTTGACCTTGGATATGGATAAACTAAGACAGAGCCTCAAAAAGTTTTCCATCTTTTTTAGGTGATTTTGAAATTCGTCTGCTTGACGCTAAATGCTGGCTAATTGGTGACATTCTTTTCCCCGTCACTCCATTTTTCCAAAATGTCAAATCGCGTACAAAATCTACGTGCACATTCAGTCAATGTTTCGAAAATCCTTACCCGACGCAGCCAAGTCACAGCGAGCTATTCACTAAACCCCCCTCAATTTGTCATAACGAGCCAAGCTATTTGACTTGCTATAACCGTCCACCACTCACTGTAAACGTTTCCTGTTAACCGACAATTGTTTCGCACCGCTGTTCGCTCAAGTTTGAGAATTTATAGAGGATTTCTTGTTCCTTGTTCCTGGTTTCGTAAAACAGATTGTTTGAGCTATGTTCTTTTTGAAACTGTGGGACCGTGACTTTAAATATTCTGGTATATTTTTTTTGTATCGATATCATTTGAACAGAAATACTTTTATTCGGGAGAGACACAGCATAACGGTTACAAACACAAAGGTAAAAAAGGACAGAAGTACAGAATGCGCCGAGCGTGTCCGTACTGAAAGGACCACCTCAGCATTTGCTGGGTGACTACTACTGCTGTATAGCATTCATACTTTTGTTTAGGAAAACCACGTGGAAACTACACATTTCACTATGTGAAACTATATATAAATATTGACTGGCCTGTTGGTCTAGTGGCTAGTGACCCTGACTGCTATGCCGGAGGTCGTGATGTTTGTATGAACATAATCATTTGTTCTGCCTGGGTGTAATTTATCTATAATATGTATGTATTTAGAAATATATGAGTATGTTTATCAGTTGTCTAGTACCCATAACACAAGCTCTGCTTAGCTTGGGACTATACGGCGTTGTGTGATAGTTGTGGAATATTATATTATATTACTTTTATATATTATATTATTATGGAGATTTCCTATTCTAAATATAATCAACGAGTCTTCCCAAGGTATGCTTTTTTTTTTTTTTTTTTTTTTTTTTTTTTTTTTTTTTTTTTTTTTTTTATCGATGGAACTAAGTAGGTACTTACTTAGAACTAGGTTGGGGTGCGTGCTAGATAACCTCCACGTGTGCTCTCTTGCTGGTCGTCCCAGTTCATGCATGTATGCATCTGCATTTTATATGCGGCTGTATGTAGGCATTCGCTGGGAAGAACAGTGGGGGGGACGGTGCATCCTGGGCGCCACTGTAGGTGGCTCTCTTACGTGTGTCATTACTTATGGCATGGGTAGGGGAATCACTTACAGTGGTGGCGAATAATCAGCAAAACCCAATCCAAGGTGTCATACGTACCGAGCCGAGGGATGCGTGGCCAAGGGGGAGCTTGGTTCCTATCGGTGTCTTTCCAGGGAGATGGCAATCCTGGAGTAGTAATTTCGCCTTACCTGGGCAAGCGGGGCTCTGCCCAGGTGGACTGTTTATTTCCCTAGCTTCTCGTGGGAACTGTATGGATCTACACCTTTTTAAAAAAAAATACTCCATCTCTGGACGATGACGAACGTCCGGAACTCTCGAGTAGTCTGACTGGGTCAATTCCCGATCTGACTGCTCTCTTGCTCGGTTCTGAGGGAGACTCCCTAGTCACCTTGGACACCGAACTCAACCCTCCTGAGCTGGAGTCGGCAAACGATGGCACGAGGCCTACTGAGATGGACTCGGAAGTGCCGTCGGGAACTGACCTCAGTCCCAGGAAACGACGGTTGACAGGAGCAGCGCGTAAGCGCCTGCGGCGCCTCAAGGCTGGCGGTATGGACCCCATTGAGGCCTACAAGCTGGTCACGGAGCGGTTGGCAAGTGCGCATACTCCTTCGACTGGTCTAATGGCCGATATGTCCTCGGGGAAGAGGCCGGTAAAACGATCCCGATCCGAGGACGAGTCGCCAAAGGATCATGTCAAAAAGACTACGCGTGTGGACGAAAAGTCAGGGTCAATTCCAATGATCCCTGATGAGCCGTCCGCAACTCAGGTCGGACCACCGCCTGAGACAAGCGCTATGTCTTTTAAGGATGCCCTAACTAACATCCGGGTGGGAATCCGTAACAAGGAGCCCATGTCGGACGCGCAATTGGGGCTCCTTTACAAGGACATATTGAGGGCGATTCTTAACGCCCCTATGCCCAAAGCCCCCGAATTCAAAATTCGAATTGAGGGCTGCACTTTCAAGCCGGGATGGCTGCAAGTCGTAATTAAAAACGACTACAGCCTGAAATGGCTTGAAGAAAAAGTGGGGACACTAAAGCCGTGGCCAGAGGCGGAACTCTCGTTCATTAACGAGAAGGACTTGCCAAAAGCTAAGGTTGGGATCCTCCACTTCAAGACAGAAGATGTCCTGAAAACTCCAAGAGATGCCCTCAATCTCCTGGAAAAACAAAACGACCTGCAGACTGGCTTGTGGAAGGTGCTGAGCGTCAAGAAAGAAAGGGACGGAATCACGACCGCCCTCTCTATCGATGATGCCTCTGTAGAAGCCTTGCGCAAGCTAGACTGCAGGCCGCAACTAGGCTTTCGCAAAGTCTGGATTCGCATTCGCGGCGATAATACGCCGGCGAGGGCTGAGCAGGTGGCAGGAACTAGCCAATCTAGCGCAGGGATTCTGCCACCTGCTCAACACGCTCCTAGGGCGGGGCCGAGCGTCCAGGTCTCTGGTAAAACGGCAAAGCGGCAAAACGCCAAGCCGAAACCTGGAGGCCAGGGCGTCAGGAACCGCCCCCTCGGAGCACCACCGACGAAAAGGGCTACACGTCCCAATCGATCGGAAGTGGAGAGCCGACCGGCCAAACCTCGGGGCTGCCCTACAGCCCCGAAGCCAAGCGGGTCGAATAACGCCACTTAACCCACCCACCGACACAAACACACAACACTAACACAACACAAACACACCATAACACAGACACACACAAACACACAAGTGGTGCAGATCAACCTGCACCATGCCAGAGCAGCCACGGCTGTTCTGGAAAAACACTTCACACAGAAGAACCTTCACATTGCTCTTATTCAGGAACCGTGGCTGGCTAATACTAACACGGTGTCTGGACTGGGCTCTGCAGGTAAGGTCGTACACCATATCGGAGGAGTCAAACCAAGAGCGTGTATACTTTTCAATAATAATATTGATTTCTTATGCATACCAGGCCTGTGCAGCGATGACCTGATTGCAGCTTATGTTAATGTCAAGAGCGGAAATGGACGCCTCATCGTGTGCTCGGCATACCTGGACGGGACGAATACCGACCCATCCGAGGAGCTTGCAAAGGTAGTCGAGTACGCCTATGCCAACAATGCCGAGCTTCTCATTGGGTGTGACGCCAACGCCCACCATACCAACTGGGGCAGCACTGACATCAACGACAGAGGTGAGTTGCTTCATGATTTTGTACTAACTAACCGCCTCCAAATAGTTAATGAGGGATGTAAACCGACCTTTGTAACTAGATCGAGGAAGGAAGTTCTTGATGTAACTCTCGCTACTATTCACACTGCCAGGCTGATAACCAATTGGCATGTCAGTGATGAACCATCTATGTCTGATCATCGACTAATTAAATTCGCACTGAATACATCCAACATTTGCGAAACCATCACTTTTAGGGATGCAAAAGCCACGGACTGGGACTTGTACAGAATAAAGCTCCAGGATAGACTCCAAGACTTCCCTAAAACCATACGCTCCCCTGAAACATTGGATTATGCTGTTGCTCAAGTTACGGAAGCCATTACAGCCTCTTACGAAGAGAGCTGCCCTCTAAGAACTGTGAGGGATAGAAAAGTGACGTGGTGGAACAAAAAGCTCGATGTTTTAAGGGAAGAATCACGTAGGTTGTTTAATAAGGCTAAATCGACTGACGACTGGGATCGGTATCGGAAAGCTTTAACTACCTATAATAAAGAAATCCGAAAGGCGAAAAGACTGTCATGGAGGAAGTTCTGCGAGGAGATTACTAAAGTCCCTCAAGGAGCCAGAATCCACAAAGTCTTATCCAAATCGCCTACAAATCAACTGGGATTCTTAAAGAAACCAGACGGTGCCTTCACTGCATCAGCGGAAGAAACCCTGAAACTTCTGGCGTCTACACACTTCCCTGGCTCGGTGATGGCACCAGATAACATCGTACAAAATACTCCTCATATCCGCCTCACCAGGCCTTCAAATGAAGACTGGAGAAGAGCGGCGAGGTATTTTAGACCGAACAAGGTAGAATGGGCTATAGACTCATTCAAGCCAATTAAATCTGCAGGGGATGACGATGTCTTCCCAGCTCTTCTGCAGCAAGGGAAGACTATTCTCATCCCTATTTTAATCAAAATCTTCAGAGCAAGCTTTGCCTGGGGATATATACCAGAGAAATGGACTATGGTTAAAGTCTGTTTTATCCCAAAGGCCGGTAAGAAGGACTACTCTCAACCAAAGTCCTTCAGACCAATAAGCCTTACCTCCTTCCTACTCAAGAGTATGGAAAAGGTTATTGACGAATGCATCAGGGATGGACCATTAAGGGATAACCCTCTGCATCCGAAGCAACACGCTTACCAAAAAGGAAAATCTACAGAAACTGCTCTGTTAGAACTAACAGACAGGATCGAAAGGGCTTTGGAAGATAAACAGATAGCCCTATGTGCTTTCCTTGATATTGAAGGAGCTTTCGACAACGTCACCATAGACGCCCTTTCCAAGGGAATGAAGGCGAAAGGGATTGACGAAACAACTACTCGTTGGATCGAATTCATGCTCCTCAACAGAACTATCAGTGTTACCTTACACGGAACTACAAAGAGCTTCAAAACAACTAAAGGGTGCCCGCAAGGAGGCGTTTTATCGCCACTTCTATGGCTACTCGTTGTTGACCAATTGCTGGTTGAAGCCTCTACAAGAGACTTAGATGTACATAGCTATGCTGACGATGTGGTGGCTTGTGTTGTCGGCCCCTGTCACAGCACGGTATCATCTATACTACAGAGATCTCTGAACATTATTAACACATGGTGCACAGAAAACAATTTATCGGTTAACCCGAGTAAAACAACAATAGTCCCCTTTACTAGGAAGCGTAAGTTGGACAAACTTGTAACGCCCACTGTAAAGGGGACTCTCATACCATTCTCCAGCGAAGTCAAGTACCTGGGCGTAACTATCGACCAGAGACTGACCTGGAACACTCACATTAACAATGTGATCCAAAAGGCTAAAATAGCTTTAGGAATATGCTGTCGCTTAGCAGGGAAGAAATGGGGCTTAAACCCTAAAATCGCCCTGTGGTTGTACACCGCCATAGTCAGGCCGATAATAACGTATGCCTGCGTAGTATGGTGGAGGAAAACAACTCAAGTGACAGTCATTAACAAACTTAATGGTTTGCAGAGACTTGCATGCCTCATATCAACAGGGGCCATGTCCACAACCCCAGGAGCTGCTCTAAATGCCCTGCTTAACCTACCGCCACTTCATCTATTCATTGCGAAGGAGGCGAAGGCAAGCATGTACAGAACAAACAGCACTGGCAAAGCAAACTGGCGCTCTCAAGCACTGAGATCGCTACACGAATCAGTACTTGAACACGATCAACTAGCTATGACAACAGACGTCGTGCTTCCACAGTGTAATTTCACAAGGAATTACACAGTGGAACTGCCGAGCAGAGAGGATTGGTCAAACAACCTCATCACTTGCAAGGCTGGAAGCCTGATCTGGTTTACAGACGGGTCCAAAATGGGTGAGAATGTAGGATGTGGAATATTTGGCATTAGCCCGAAATTCAGCAAAAGCTTGAATCTGGGTAAACATGCTACCATATTCCAAGCGGAGGTATACGCCATTATAGAATGTGTGGAGGCCAACCGTCAACGAAACTACATAAATCAATTAATTCTGATTTACTCAGATAGCCAGGCAGCTCTTAACGCCTTGAACTCGAATACTTTAAATTCGAAACTGGTAAAAGACTGCGTTAACAAACTGAATGACCTGGGGCAAAGGAATAAAGTTATTTTGAGATGGGTACCAGGTCATTCTGGAATCAACGGCAACGAAAAAGCCGATGAACTTGCACGGGCTGGGGCTCAAGGTCATCAGATAGGTCCAGAACCCTTCTGTGGTATCTCAAAGAACCAGGCCATGCAGACCCTTAAGGGCAACTTATTTGGCGATTCAAAAAAGAACTGGTTGGTACAACCAGGTCTGCTACACGCCAAATCTCTCATAGAAGGCTACTCACAAAAACGAACTGCCGAGCTTCTTGAGCTTAGCAGGACGAACATCTGTGCGATAGCCCGCGCCTTAACCGGCCACTGCAAACTAAACAGGCACCAATTTCACATGAAACTGAGTGACACTGATGTTTGCCGGTACTGCAATCAGGAGAGGGAGACGCCTAAGCACCTCTTGTGTGAATGCGGGCCCCTTGTCCACAAACGCAGTGTCCATCTGGGCCGACACATTATTCGCCCGGAGGAGATTAAAACTCTAAAAGCTAGGAGTATTCTAAATTTCTTGGAAGCCTCCGGGCTAAAAGAGTTACTCTAACAAGGTGGCGAGTCACAATAGATCTTTTAGGTCGCAGTGACTACATCCCCTACACTATGGGTGATGCATAGCCCCTTATCTTCTAAATAATAATAATAATAATAGAACTAGGTTACTTCTAGGCAAGCGTGCTCTATCGTCGACCACATCATCGCTTACCATCAGGTGAGATGGTGGTCAAACGAGAGCCTATCAATAATAAAAAAGTAATATCTGTCAAATTTCATCTTAATTTTATAATTATTATTTCATCACCGCCATACCATGTAGTAGAAAGTTCTGAAGAAGTTATTTCAACCGAAGTCGTAAGAATCAGTCTTGAAAAAAATCAAAAGAAACTGTCACTTAAAAAGTTCATGGAAGCATAAAGACGCAGTTACATACGGCCGTACACATGAAAGAATAGCAATTAAAATACTCTACAAACGACGGCAAAATGTTCACTCACTTGTATGAACTGAAATACTCTTGCGCATACTAAGCACGAGTTGCGACAGAGATAAAGCCGCTTTGATGACTAAGATGTGGCGTAGAGAAAATCGCTCAAGCAAAAATATACACACTGTATAACATGGCGTTTCATTACAAACCAAAGCAGTATGGCAGAGACTAAGAGATTTATGCATGTAGTGTTCGCGTAGAAGCAATAGTGGTAGCATTTGAGGAAACGGCTTGAGACTTCTTCGAGCGTGCTCCCATCGTTGGAATTGGAACCAGACAGGAATCGCTGGATTGTTGAAACGGACCAAATGTACACCTAAATACGTACGCAGGAGTTTCAAAAGTTTTTAAAATCTACTACTTTAACAAAGAGCTTATAATGTACGTTTTAAATAAATAAAAAATACCTACTGGAGATTTTCCGTCTTTTCAGTAGTTTTTCAAATCAAATCACTAGATCAACGATTCTTTTTAGCCTTTTATGAGCGAACCCACGTTTTTACCATTCAGTTTTTGCGAAATCCATCTAGTACCTGCCACCATTTTGTTCGTGGTCTGCCATCTCTTTGAAAAACAGAGATTTTAAAAAAAGAACACATTTTTACTAAAACAGACATTCATTGACATAAAATCTCAAAAATAAACAATATCCGAACCAATCTCGGTAGTATGAATGAATAATATCCACGGAACATCACTATCAATAATTCATTGAACGAAATTGTCACCACAGATGCAAAGGATATAAATAATACAGCGTGACATGCATGCGTAGATGCGGGGCTGGTACATTGTATAAGAGATCGCGTAATAAGAGAACTTGCGCTTCCATCTAACCTAAATAACAAGGTAAAAATTAATGATAATAAAATTTGCTAAGATATTACACATTTCAAAATAACGGTCTACTAATACAATATAAAATACTGAGAAACTGTAGATTTTTTTTAATGATATAAATCACATGATAGTTTAGCACTACTTTTACTACATTGTAGTCAAGCAATACCTGACTACGATGCCACCTGATTTAATTCTAAATATAAAAGACCGCAGAATAGACGATATCATTGTACAATTTCTTTAAAAATTTAAAAGTAATTGAACAGCCCAATTTGTAAATTCAAAAGTGAGTGTACTAAAATTAATCTCAAAAATCTACGAAATGTCAAAAAATCGCTACTTCTTGAAACTCAAACCGACGTAATGTCCTGATGGTCGTTGGCTTCAAATGATAGACACTTGAGAGTAGCAACTGAGTTTACTGACGCAGATTCTTGGCGAAGATAAAGTCTCAAACTCGGAATTACCTACTAACTTATGGTATGGGGTAATTTAGAAAATTTGTGGACAGCCTGCATCATCTGTTACATTTTTTTTTTATCTAATGTTAACAACTATTTTCGAACATTAACTCAATGATAAAAAAAGAATCTGTCTTATTTATTCTCGTATAAAACCTGACACTGATTGATGCCATGCCTAAAAAATCACCAAGTAAACCGCAGAAGAGCAACATATTTTCGACTCCCTAACTTCACTAGTCTACTTCAATCAATCTCAATTTCGGCACGTAAATGTCCGGTATCAACATTGAGTAGATAACCACTGGAGAGATTACTTGCCTCTTTGACAGACATCTATTCGAACGGAGGCAACCTATACCTAGTATGAAATACGCCAAATAACTTCACACCGGGACAGCAAGCAAGCCATATCGGTAAACCTGGGAGTCTTTTAAGTCAAGAGTGAATATGTTACTTCTAGACAAGCTTGCTCCATCGTCGACCACATCCTCGCTTTCCATCTTGAGAGATAGTGATCAAGTGCGAGTCTATCAATGGTAAAGATTTTTAAAATCAAGAATTCTATTTAAATTGTGCTTGCTTGCTTTAAGTTATCTTCCTATGATTGGAGGTATATTCGTGCACTTCCATTTTAATCTAATAAGCCCATTGTACTGGACTAAGACCTTGACTGCACCTAGGTTATTTGCCAGTTCGAGTAGTGGTAGATGAGTACTTCATGCGACCGACCAAATATCTTTTTTTTTGGTATTGTTCGTCGAGTCTCGCGCTCCTTAGTTAGTAGTCTCGAACTCTCGACTCTCTCGAGTTGAGCTACACGAATACTGACAAATGCTTGCACTGACTGAACAGTTTCACTCATGATGTAATCATGTGTGGTTCTTTTTATAAAAGACCTTAGCACATACAAATCAGCTTGGTTTTTAAGTGATTTGTCCCAGATTTGACTATTACATGTTGGCTGTTATGGACTTAAGAGTCTTAACCTCTTGAGATTTTTTTTTTTTTCGGTGTTTCTTTTTAGGTTAGTCAGCTCGGAGAAACTGACAGCATTTAGTTTAAATTAACGTGTTAACGTGTTATTAATAAACTATTAGCTAAATAAAAATTTAGTCAATTAATTCTAACAAAATCAAGCTTAGTTATCTTATTTCTAACTACACGCGTCATTAGGTATCCAATTGCCAGCTGCTCGATAAACTCCAATCCATCACTATCTAGTAAGTCTCGACATTCACCGATCTCTAGAATAATTATTATTTTTGAAGCATCTTGATCTTTAGTAAAAACGAAGTTCAGAATAAAATTAAGCTCGAATTTAATGTATAACAAATCTTTCAGAAGATACTGTGGCGTCTAAGGTCTCTTACTCATTAACTTGCAAACTGGTAAGGTAATGTTAAAAAAAGGTTAGGGATTCATACTCGAAACAAGTTTGATTGAAGATGTTTACAAAAAGTGTAGACGTAATTTAATAATTAATGTTTTCAAATGATTTTAACAATATAATAATAATGGTTAAATTGAACACAAAGCCTTTCATTTACGTCTCCACACGCTGCAATACCGACTGAGATGTTATAAATTAAAAACGAAAGAGAACGATTAGCTGTCATTAATGAAATGTGATGTTTAATTTAGATATCTTTTGAAGAAAATACCTATGCAGTATCTATGAAAACTGTCACAAAAATGTGGCTTCAAAGCCTACGTTCCTATAACGGTCTAGTGGGAATATTACACCGTGTGTCAATCAAAGTGATGTACGTATCTCTGGCATTTGAAGTATTTAGGGTACGCGATTCTATTTATTTTTGCTTTAGGATTCCTAATACTGACTGCTTTAACCAGATCCTTTTCCGCAAATAGTAAAGACATTTTCTATGTTTGTGATTTGACGTACCTAAACTGTATTTTTTTTTATCACTTCATCCACGAAAAATGCACTGACCACGCAGTTTTTACGTTTTCATTCCATATTAACAAAACATCGTCTTGTTGTACGAACCGCGGCAGTGGCAAATCCTATCAGTTTACTTTTTACCCCGACTATTTTCCCAGCATCCGTTTTTGTAAACAGTCGTCCAAACAAATCCGATTTTTTCAGAAATACTTTCGGGCCAGTCACATTGTTAGCGGTCTTTCAATTCGAATTCTTTTCTAGCTATATTTTCGACTTGAAAAGGTTGAATAATTACCGGTGATTTCGTATTTCTTTTTTACGCGTTCGGATTTTAATAGACTTTGTCTATTCTACAAGTTTAGCAAAACTCTGAATTGAATATCTAACTTTTCCTTACTTTTCTCTATAAAGAAGGCGTGATAGTATTGTGTATATTGTAGTAGATGAAAGATACTCTACAATACATATTTGTCATAGAAGTCACTCATATAAAAACAAAAAATAAATACTAATTCGAACTTTAAGCGGAAAATATGAGAAGAGGACGATTTAGGACGGCAGTCAAGTCAAATCCTACACTAATACGAGAATTAGTCTTTTCTCTTTTTATTATTTCTGGTCCCTACAGTATACAGACCAGATAAAAACGTGTCGGCTTTGACTCATTCAGCCTTGGAACAGCTTGAAGGTTTACTCACCCTGCAAAGAAAGAAAAACTTATATTATTTTTTGTGTAATACAAGAGTTACTGCAAACATGAAAAATATGAAACAAGACAAACAGAACTACTGATAAAAATGTCAGGTAATCCTATTCCAAACTTCAAGATTTTTTCTAATAATCAATCTTATTTTATTTCTACTTGAACAGTAGGAGCAGAAACGATGGGCCAATAGTAACAGCCCAGACTTACGAGTCGTACAAACCCAGGTATAAGTTTATTTCATGACCACTGCTGTCAATACGGCGAAGGAAAACATCCAGAGGAAGACTGCATGTCTCAGAACCAAAGAGCAATGACGCGACATCCACCGACAAGCGTTGGTGGATTGCGGCCTTTTCCTCATTCAGTTTTTTGTACCTTCTCAAATAAAGACTAAAATAACTTATGGTAGGTATATATAATGTCGCAGGTTTTTCATAAAATTTGGTTTTTGATGAACATGACCACTGCATCATCATTTGCAACTACTGGATGCAAGTAACATTATAGGAAAAATAACTGATAAGAAGAACGATTTATTCAAAATTGATACTTCAGCTGGGGTTCTAGACTGGCTGCCTCAAAACTCTATTCAAGTATCAACTACGGATTGTTTCATTTATTTCATTTAAATTGCTTTATTTGTCATAAAACAAAGCAATCTTTTGATTGATTTTGACATGAACTTCATCATAAACCCAAACTAGTTCAGGTTTCTGATAAAAAATCTGGATGATTACAGGTTTATGATGAAATTGAGTTTAAAATGTCATCTTCCGGTTTTTCATCAAAAACCAAATTTTATGAAAAACCTGCGACATATACACCATCAATTGCCTTTACCAGGGTGTCAGGATTACAAATGAGTTCTACCAAACGACGCGTGACCACACTACACATACTCCGCGTCACGGGTTCCTGATTGTGATTGATTCAATCCAGTTCATGGTTATATTATAAGTCACATGTGTCTTGTTCATTGTCATTTATATTATTGTTTGGCGTCCTTTTATTGCTGTTGTTATGATCGATTTTTTATTAACTTTTGGATTGGTTGTTGTGTTTCTAATTGAAGAAGTCTTCTCGTCTGATTATAATTTCTTCATCACGTATTTTTTTACGTCTTGTTTTTGATGGATTATTGATTATTAAATATGATTTTAATATTGTAGGATGGATGAATTTTTGAAATGACATGTTTCTATTTTATTAATATTATGTAAATATTATTATTTTGATAACAGATGAATTTTAAATATTAATAATATTTTTTATTTAGTAATTACTAATTTATCAATTTTTTTTTTGTTTTTTTTTTTTTAAGTTGTCTATTTGTAAATGAAATGAAGTTATGATATTGTTCCCTATTGTGTTGACATTATTGTGATTTTTACTTATTTTAATTATAGATTTTAAGATGATTTTTATTGAAATGTTTTTTAATTTCCTCTTCTCGTTACTCGTGTGGCAAAGTAGGATGCCGGATTTTGTAAAGGTACCGTCCCCACCCTCCAACAGACATTGGCATTGGCATAGGTACATGTCAGTTTGTTCATTCCTACCCACAAAAAACAAAACCGCTGATTTGCTTGTTGAAATACCTATATGAGGTATTAATTTAATTAAAAAAAACTTGTAAAAATTAATTTGTTTATTCTTCCAAACAAACACATTTATTCATTATTACTCATCTACTTATTACAATATAACCAAGCATTTGTGGTGGTGCACTAAAATTAATGTGCCTCCTTAACCACATATACCATACAATAGATCTATTATATGCGCACAATTACTTAGGTTAGGTTAAGTTAGGTTAAAATACAATGTTTTATAAAACCTAAAATCCATACTTTTGAGATAATTCTCGCCATAATAAAAAAACTCTATTCAACTAGACGCTTCGAATGACACCTGTTTCAAATCTGTTGGTAGGTGGGGACACTTTTACGCAATGCCCTTTCATATAAATCCTTTCTGTATTATACACATATATACGCACTCACACTTACATACAAACTTTCGACTTAACAATATTTCTGTGTTAACACAGCTGGAAGTCTAAGTCAATTGGTTGTCAATACCATAAGATATTCATGTTTTTTCTAACTCAACAGGTATGTAGATAGGTGGATAGGTACCTTTCAGACCACAACACAGCATTGCCACAAAATAGATAGATTCAGAAGTCGATCTCATTTATTTATTTAACACTTTATGCTCACATGAGTACAGTGGCGGACTTAATGCCTTAGGCATTCTCTTCCAGTCAACCTTTGGGTGATGCAGAGAAAAAGTAGTGGTAGGTACAATAAGGGGTGAGAAAAAGGCGCATATAATATTCTAGTAAACCATAGAATAAATATATACAATAGGGTAGTTTCCAGGGCCAAAATAATTACATTTTATTTAGTCCATATTTTAGATTATAAAGAAATATTGGACACGCATTTTTTCTTTTTTCGATTAAACAAAAAATAACAAAGATATAGCCCATTAAAGTTACGTGTGTGACGTCAGCCCGTGCGAAAAAATGCAGCACGGCGTGACGTTAAACGTAACTTTAATGGGCTATATCTTTGTCATTTTTGGTTGCAGTGTATTTCTACCAATTTCTACCTTTACAATAACTTTTTTTATTGCTTCATTATTGCAGAAAAACGTTCACAGATACGTGTCTCAAATGGATGGCATCGCGCTCGCATTAGTTTCAACCTATTCGATATAATCGCGTTCGTAAGCGACGTCTATGTGTGCGTTCCTCGACCGCGCTTTATTTGTAGACTAGCTGTGCCCGCGACTTCGTTCGTGTGGACTACAGGATTTTGAATTTATTTTTTCTAAAATAAAAGTAGCCTATGTTACTCCTTATTACATCTGCCAAAAAAAGTCCCGTCAATATCGGTCCAGGCATTTCAGAGATTAGCCCGGACAATCAGACAGAAAGACAGACTGACAGACAGACAAAAATTGTAAAAAGTGTTATTTTGGTGTATGTACCGTATATATGTAGTAAAAAGCAGTTATTTCAATATTACAAACAGACAGTCCAATTTTATTTATATGTACAGATATGTATGTATAGATGTATAGATTAAGTGTCGCCGCTCTCGGGCCACAAGCCACAACCACAAACGCCGCTACGAGAAGCTTGAAGCGGCCACAAAGGATGGAGGAGGAGCTGAAGCGCGCGACAGCCACTTGTGGCCGATGGCGACTACTTTTTTTAACTCATACGCGCAGTATCTTAATGAACTCGGAGTGCGGGCCACAAGAAGCGAGCAGCGGCGATTTGTGGCGTCAGAGCAGTGGTGGCCGAGTGGTAATGGCCCCGACTTACGAGTTGTACGTCACGGGTTCGAACCCAGGCAGGCGCATTACTTTGTGTAATTTATTTCATCACCACTGCTCACAAAACGGTGAAGGAAAACATCGTGAGGAAACCGGCACGTCCTAGAACCAAAAATTCGAAGACATGTGACATCCTATGTGGTGGATTACGGTCCATTCCCTCTTCTAGAGAGGAGGCCTGATTCCAGCACTGGGAACATCAAAAAGGCGAATGAATGGATGGCCAGTTGCCGTGTGCGGCGACCTTGACTTCTGTAGGTACCTTTCTCTTTTGTGGCATGTGGGCACAAGCACAAATAGACCTAATTAACAGCTATGTGTAACCATTTGGAAGTTGTTAATCCGATTGCAATGACTAGCTAATAACCTAGGATCACTTCATTAGTCTGCTACAATGGAAAAGGCTTTCAGTTCTCATTACTGAAACAAATGAAGTGAAAAATTCATTTCGAATAATCCGCGCACGAATAAACAAACGAATTACTAAGCAAAAGGCAGAAAATATCAAATAACTAGTTGACTCCGTACCGCCTAATAGTCAGTGAAATACCTTTTAGGTAAACTGTCAAAGGATAACGCCATCTACTGGCATTATCAGAACCAGCATAATTCATTTTAAGATGATATTGGCGGATTCGGATTATTTTTCGTGAATTTTTCCACATTTTCTCCTAACATTCCCTGGACGTGTTCCATCGTCAACCAAATCGTCGCTCTCCATCAGGTAAGGTAAAGCGCGAGTCTATCAACAATAACAGCAGCTGTATGTTTCGAGGCTACATCACAGCACGAACGAAGGCTTAGGAGATCGTGGTGTATGTACGCGTAGAGACAAACTCTGATCGTGGACTTTGTGAGTCGTGCAGTTGAAGTCGCGCTATAACACTAATTTCAAATCTTATGTGGTGCGGGTGCCGACTCACCATTTGGAGACCTTCCTCAAAGCAGAGTTTTGGACGAAGGGTGTCGTGTATTGACGATTTCGTCAAAAATTAAATACTTTCTAAATTGAAAATGAAATGTACAAACCGTGTGAAGCCAAGAGAAAAACAAAAAAAAAAAAAAAGACGTGTGGCACTCGGGGACTGCCGCGGTAAAGCTATTGCATAGCATTTTTTATCAATTTATGCAATAGACCTCGCCAACAGCTGCTTAACCCCACCCATCCAAACACAGACCTCACCAACAGCTGCTTAACCCCATCCATCTAAAACCAGACCTCGCTAACAGCTGCTTAACCCCACCCATCCAAAACGCCGACAGCTGCTTAACCCCACCCATCCAAGCACAGACCTCACCAACAGCTGCTTAACCCCACCCATCTAAAACCAGACCTCGCCAACAGCTGCTTAACCCCACCCACCCAAAACCAGACCTCGCCAACAGCTGCTTAACCCCACCCATCCAAAACCAGATCTCGCTAACAGCTGCTTAACCCCACCCATACAAAATGAGACCTTGCCAACAGCTGCTTATCCCCACCCATCCAATACCAGACCTCGCCAACAGCTGCTTCACCTCTTCCATCCAAAACCAGACCTCGCCAACAGCTGCTTAACCTCTTCCATCAAAAACCAGACCTCGCTAACAGCTGCTTAACCCCACCCATCCAAAACGCCGACAGCTGCTTTCACTCATTTGTTTTCTTATCGGTCACCACGCTCAAAAAACAAATGAGTGGGGGGTGTTAGGTTATTTTCTTTACGGAATTTCTGGATTCGGTCTTCACGCTCAAGGCCCGCGATAGAAGCTATGCAATAGCTTAAAAAAAGACGTGTGGCACTCGGGGACTGCCGCGGTAAAGCTATTGCATAGCATTTTTATCAACTTATGCAATTATAATTATTTATTTATTTTATTTATGCAGTATTTTTTTTCCTTTGTTTTTTTTTTCTTTGATATTAATTGAAGTTACACTTTCACACATTGAATGGAATTTTGATTGATTGTTCACTCATTTGTTTTCAGATCGGTCACCACGCTCAAAAAACAAATGAGTGGGGGGTGTTAGGTTATTTTCGTTACGGAATTTCTGGATTCGGTCTCCACGCTCAAGGCCCGCGATAGACGCTATGCAATAGCTTAAAAATAGTTGAGACAGTTGCATCAATCAAGTCACGAGTTTGATGAGACAAAGTCCAAAAGCGATCAAAGTCTTCGGAAAGTACGTTCACAGACATAGTTCAATCTCCAACCATTAGTGCTGTGACGAACCCTGTTAGAACTAAAGGAAGCCGACCGGCAAGGTTAATAAATAATTATTTAGTGTTTAGAAGACGCGAATAAAAACAACAAGCGTATCTGAAACAATTCGTCTTCAAGGACTTTGTAATTTTGTGGATACTTCCTGATTTCATCAATTTGTTGACGGTATTCGTTCATTTAGATTGTGTACTTTAATCTTTGATATAAACACTTACATTGATACTTTGTATAAATTTGTTCTATTGTTTCTAAGATCTAGGTCACGATCACAATCAAGGAAGGTGCTAATCACGCTAATATTATAAAAGCAAAAAATATTTTGTGTCTGTTTGTTAGTCTTTCACGTTCAAACGGATTTGCATGCAATTTGTTACAATTTGCGGGTAAATCGTATCTTGGAATAGCACATAGGATATTTTTTATCCCGGGTATATGTTCCTTTAGGACAATTTTCTACTTTCACGCTGGTAGCAGCTAGTTTATGATAAAATTCATATACTACAATGGTAGTTATAAAATGTGTAACAATTGATAGTAGCTACATACAAGTAGCTATAGCAAACTAGCCACACTTATGTGATATTAATGATGTCTTTCTTGAAGACTCCTCCAGAAAAACAATTGAGGTTACAAAAAAGACAATCGAGATAGGATTTCAATTAGATCACCCGCGGAATAACGATAAGGCCTCAATCCAAGACGCCTACTTTTCGCACTCCCACTCAAGAATTAAGCTTTACTTGGCAACCTGCCAATCACACCCGGGAATACTGCAGACGTATTCTTCTTCTGAAGGAGCGTTTACACAGCCAGCGACTGCTCAAGCAAGTTCAAGGTGAAACTGATTACTGGCGAGAGCTCTCGGGAATGTAGGTCTCACTTAGGCGCATGCCAGCGTGTGCTCCCCGCTTACTTGGAGCAATTTTTATTGACATTCCAATGTCGCTACGCTATTCGTAATGGAATATAAAGTTATGACAGTGCTCGATGGAAATCGTTAAGTTCAAACGGACTCGCCGAGTTTTGTAAGATAAGATAAATACGAGAAACGAAGACGTGAATAAAATGTTAGTCTAAAAAATACTGCAGAATGGGGAAATATTTTTCTCGTACGTTTATTTCGTTGTCATTTTTCTGAATGTCTCTCAAGAGGTATGAAAATATTAACGATGGCAATAAAAGTAATTACAGACCTTAATTTAAACAGTTGTAATGATTCTCTACTTTGATTTTTTAACTAAGCAAGTTTTCATTTCCGCATAAGAAGCCAGGAATATGTAAAAGATATTATTTTAAGTAAAGTTTTTTAAATGGAGTCAAGTCAACATTACTGTAGTTTATGTCACAAAACCAAAGAGAACCATTTTACGAAATGAATTTCCTCGTTCGCCATTCCTATCACACTGTTATGTCGATTTTGCCAGAAACGCGCGATTTTTTAGGGTTCCGTAGCCAAATGGCAAAAAACGGAACCCTTATAGATTCGTCATGTCTGTCTGTCTGTCTGTCTGTCTGTCTGTCTGTCTGTCTGTCCGTCTGTCCGTCCGTATGTCACAGCCATTTTTTTCCGAAACTATAAGAGCTATACTGTTGAAACTTAGTAAGTAGATGTATTCTGTGAACCGCATTAATTCATTAAACCCCAAGCGAACGCCGGCTTCGCGCACCTATTGTCTTTCTATTGTGTCTGTAATTTCCACGATTGAAAGGTTAAGATTTTCACACAAAAATAGAAAAAAAGCAATCAATTTTGGGGGTCCCCATACTTAGAACTGAAACTCAAAATTTTTTTTTTCATCAAACCAATACGTGTGGGGTATCTATGGATAGGTCTTCAAAAATGATATTGAGGTTTCTAATATCATTTTTTTCTAAATTGAATAGTTTACGCGTGAGACACTTCCAAAGTGGTAAAATGTGTGTCCCCCCCCCCTGTAACTTCTAAAATAAGAGAATGACAAAACTAAAAAAAATATATGATGTACATTACCATGCAAACTACCAACGAAAATTGGTTTGAACGAGATCTAATAAATAGTTTTTTTTTAATACGTTATAAATCTAAAAAAATATTTTTTTATTAAAACATCGATCAAAGTTACAACGAACTACAAGAACTTTTATATTATGTTACTTGCTGCTACGGAACCCTCCATGGGCGAGTCCGACTCGCACTTGGCCGGTTTTTGTAAACTTCTACAGACACATTTTTCTGCAGATATAGGTAGGTTTCCTAGAATTTCGACTGTATGTGGAATTCTAACAAAAATAAAATCGTGAACCGAATACTGACGTCTTACCGAGTGATGTAATCTAGATTTTGTCAAAGAAAAATATGAAGGAGCGGATTAGAGAAGTCAGAGCCGATTCTGATTAATGATCATATTTGATTTGAATTTTCTATCGATGAAATAAAGTCAAATATTGAATGTCGAACACGGTAAAATAGATAATCTATCTGCGGATATTACATTGGATTTGATGGTTTTTTACACAGGAAATATTCAGCTTTGATGAATTAACGAGCTTGTGAACATTACAGGTAAGTACTTGTCAAAGTAAGCGTTGAAATATCGTTTGTTATAACAACGATCAATAAAGATGAGAGCAGTACATACCTGGGAAGGATGGTCCAAAAGGGAGGATTATTACAATAAACAGAGTAGAACAAAATTGCCGAACGATTATGAGATGAGTAAAGATCAAAGCTATATATTTCAGAAAACTGATTAGTCACTGCTTTGAGGCACTAATTAGCGCTTAAAGTTCAGATACAAAGGCCAAGAATATAACAATACAACTAAAGTCTTTGTGTCAGAATACGACGAATGAAATAAAGATGACATCATCAATCACAAGTTTTGTAACAAAATAAGCTTTGTCATCAAAATAGTTCAAAGACTAAGTTCTTTTTGGTGGTAAATCGCTCGTCTGGACAAACTAGTCATGTATGGCATTGTTATTGAATATTACTATTACTTTTTTTTACTGCTATTGAGGAAGACCAGAGCAAACAAAGCGCCGATGCACATGCCCTTTGACGACTGTTGATAGGTTCACGCTTGACCGCTATATACTATATATTATGCTACTATAAACATGGCCATCTACTGATCTTAATTATCGACACAAAAAGAAGAAGACTTCTGTCGATATCAATTAACCTCGGCTCAAATATATTATGTGAGCGATATCGTTACATTTCAAATATTTATACTTTATCGATAATTGCTGACACATTCAACATCCTTGAGTTACAAATTAACACATGTGTTGAAGAGACATCGAATCATTTTATTACTGTTTATGTTGCGATATTTTTTGACACGCGACGCGAGTGCTGGCAAATTGGTACGGACAAACAAGGCTGAATTCTTGAGAGAGATGTTTTATAAACGACGATTCATGTGTCTTGTAACCTGAAACAAAATGTGATATTATGTTTGAAGTTATTAAGATATTACTGTGTATGAGATTTCAAGGAAGGAAGAAAATTATGTGAGGCAAATTTTGATGATAAATGTGGATGGTACACGGTATAAGTAGACCAGAGAATGGACTGTGTGAAGAAAGAATGGCTAGAGGAAGGGTTACATAATCCTCCAGACTAAAATTCGATCATGGTGGCCAATCTCAAGCCAATTAGCCAAGTATGCGTAATATATTTTACTGCACAAGTCTGTGCGCGAATACAGGAGCATTTTGTTGTTTTATTTTCATAGGCAGAGGGGATGGCAATCCGTCATGACCGGTGAAATCTGAAAGCCGTACCAACGGCTTGAAGTGCTTTCCGAGGCGTGGATGTGTCACATCACTAACTTCTGAACTCCGGTCTGCCACAGGGTGATAACATCCTACAACATTGTCTTTCATAATAAGGAAATTATTCGCAGATGAGACAGTCTTTTCACTAGTCCTACTCACTTTCTCCTTATTGTTATTGAAACAATAATTTGATATTCAGGAATAAGCCATTTACAAAAAAAAATAGCGCGCAATAAGAGCGTGTCATTTGAACGCGACAATATAAAGATAAATAAGAATGTCCAAAAAGTCTCTGTAAATTCTATGAAACTCCAAGTTTTATGTGAATTTTATTCTATTCTAACGCCTTTTTTATGTTCTTAAATTGTATGTAGGTACACATATGCAAACTGCACTAGCTCAGCATAATTAGGACATTAGCATATAAGCATAATCAACTTTATAATATTGCTTAAAAACAACATGATTTTTACTTTATGTGAAACCTGAATATAGTATGTTCAGAATCAGTAACTAAATGGATTCCAATAGTTTTACACCATGTTATATTTTTTTCCAAAAATATTTAAAAAGGTCGCATGTTGGACGCCACCGAGACTAAGTACAACACAGGTTACGGCAGGTTATAGCGGGTATTAGGCGCCAGCAAACAGCTGAATACTAGTGCAAAACAACCCCTCAATCGCCTGCATGGCCCGGTGACTATGTATTTTTGCTAACATAACAAGGTTATAATCATATAAGAAAGGAGATATTCTTTATATTTCTATGGTTATAACTTTGTGATTTTTCATGATACAGTTATAAAATTTTGTACATAGATTATTTACATAAAGATACTAGATACGTATTTAGGGTTTCGCATAAATTAAAACTAATGTTGTAGTATACATTATATTCCCATATCTGCTGAGATTCTAGCCCTCTCTAAGAGAGGGAATGGACCGTAAACCACGGGAGCCCAGTGCAGATTCGTGGACGACACATGTCCTCTGAATTCTGTTCTAGTACATTCCGGTTTGTACATGATGTTTTTTAGTTTGTTGTTTATTAACACATTATATTGCACTAAAACATTATTTCCATTTCAAATATAAAGTGAACTAACCACATACTCAATTGAACTTACTAGTATTAAATTACCACAATATGTTTATCATAACGCGCATAATTAGTAAATAATGCCGACCTAAGTTGCCATGAAATGAATGATTCTCTTTGTGTAATGACCACTGTTTAAACATGAAAACACAAAATGTTGGTATCTAACTATTTGTTAGGATTTAGGAACTCTTTGTGATTCCGTGATCAAAACACTAACGAACAAAGTACGGGAGTACGGTAGGTACCAAAACTACGAAATGTTACTGGAAATCTTTTACGACTGCGAGATATTTTTTTCTAGAGATTTCTATGCCAATTTCAATCTGCGCGCAGTATTTTTCGATGTGTTAAACTTGTTTTTGTATCAGTTTTAGATGCTCTGCGACAGACATGATTTTTACTACTTATTGACCGGTTTTTTTCAGCATGTTGTGATAGTCTTACATTAATAATTTCGCACTAGTTTCTGCTGGCGGCTCAACCAGCCCGCGTGAAAATAATTCCAAAGGAACTTACTTCCAAGATAAACACTATCTTATCAGGACATAGGATAGTTCAGGATGTTGTGTAGGTACCCGTGTGCTATCTCTCTCATCCAAACCCATTAGGTAAAGGTCCGTGAAGGAGTAACAAACATATGTACCTATACACACATACGCACACACCATAACTTTCGTCTTTATAACATTAGTGTGATAAATCCCACACCACAGGTGAAGGAAAACATCGTGAGGAAATCGGCATGTCCTAGAACTAAACATTCGATGACATGTGACATTAAAAAACTCGCTCCGGGCCCGCGTGGTGGATTACGGCCCTTTCCCTCTCCTTAAGAGGAGGTCTGAGTCCCAGCAGTGGGAACATTGAAAGGCTGATTATGCTAACACCCACATAGCAATTATGCGTTAGGTACAAAAAAAAAACTTCAAAATCCGATCAAAAAGCAACGTGAATAAAAGCCAATCCTTATAATCGAAACCGAACTGAGTCAATTCAATGTCCGTTTAATTTTCTGCAAAGCTCCCGGCATACTGAACGTGAACAGAACCAAAATTGCTAACGCACGTCATTCCGTTAATTGGGATAGAAACCAAGGCCAGATGTGCAATATCGACAGCGATTTTTTCATAATTGCAGGGACAGCCCGACGAATTAACCCGAATCTCTCGCCTCCCCCATTTAGGTACCCTCATATATAACACCATATGAACTATTTTCTTCGTTAGTTGTAGATACCTTCCATTTAATCTTATGGCTTGTAATCTTAGCTATATTGAGGAGAGAATTGGTTGCACAGCGCCGTTGTAAGTACTGTAGTTTTAGCTTTACGGTTGCTATTGAAAATAGTTATGCCAATTTCAGAAACACTCAAAATAATAACTATATCCTCTATTTTTGGGTGATTTATCAAATAACTTCTGCCGGTATAGGCGGAGTGAGACTGAAGCTTGAACTACATTTAGACCGACGCATAATTGTAACACGCCTGATTTGTACGTAGAACGACGACGCGTGGCGTGGATCCACTGCAGCCCTACAAGTCTAGTTGCCATATAAAGTGTATGGAAACCGACGTGCCCAGATCGGCGTGTGTGTGTGTCACACGTATGCGCAGTGTAGTTTTACCTTGGCTGTCAGACTGTTTCTGCCTGTATACTGAAGGTATACAGAAGGACTTTAGGCAGAAACAACTGTATACCTTCAGTGAGAGCAGTAGTGGCCGAGTGGTAATGGCTCCGACTTACGACTTGTAGGTCGCGGGTTCAAACCCTGTCAGGCGCAATACTTTGTGTAATTTATTTCATTACTACTGCTCTCAAAACGGTGAAGGAAAACATCGTGAGGAAACCGGCATGTCCTAGAACCAAAAATTCGAAGACATGTGACATCTACCAACCCGCACTGGGCCCGCGTGGTGGATTACGGCCCATTCCCTCTCCTAAAGAGGAGGCCTGAGTCCTAGCAGTGGGAACATTAAAAAGGCTGATGATGATGATGATACCTTCAGTTACCCTTTTGACATGTTAACTGTTTCGAACAATTCTGCAACCCAACCTTGAAACCCATTTTTTTGTCGAGTCTTTAAGCCTTGAAACCCTTTAAGACTTATACGCAATAAAAAAATAAAAGAAACATTCACGATTTTTATAGCCATAAAGTCTCGACCGTTATGTTAAAATCTGACGTCAGACAATTCTCATTCTTTTATAATACTGGTTTCTATTCGACATAATACGGGGTAATCCACTGCAGTAGCGATTTATTTAACCGCTATTGAGAAACCTAAATCATATTTATTGTCCAGCTACATGCGTATTCTGTATCTCAGCTAATGTCCTTGGCACTGGACCAGAAATAGCTAAATTACAACTTAGTGGTATAATTTGTAAGATCGAAAAGTAACGTAGTTCCGTTTGACGCATAGTTATATTTTTTTTCCTTGGTAGCAGTTCGGTATCTGGGTTATTATATTTTCCTCTGAAGGAAAAGGCCGAATCATTTAATTTAGATCACATTTTTGAATATTCGTTTACACTTTTTGAGTATTCATTTAGTCAGTGGTAGACGAAGATAAAATGGAGAAAGTAAGAAGTAAGAAAATGTGGTACTAATAGTTTTTCAAATGTCAATTAGGTTGTACATAAACATTTGGCAAAAATAAATGCTTGAGAGAGTCTACAACATCATTTAAGTTGTACAAACACACACATCGAACTCGAGTTTAGTCAACATTTATTTGTACATCGATTTTCGATTACGACTCTATACTAGCAAAAGGTGCTAAACAGGAATATTCCGAGATACCGTTACTTATCTGCACGAGACTATAAAATGCGAAGCAGTGACGTTCATAAAGACGACACTGAAGTGATTGATCGATGCTGATTGATATATTGCTGTGCTCTTCGCGTAGATAGATAGATAATGTTTCAAAACATTACAGAACATTGCTAGGAATTTAAAAGAAAAATTTGAAGGTAGACACTACTAGAAAGACTTCCCATACGAATTTCTGAACTTCTCTCCAGGAAGTAGGTACTGCAATAATAATAATTAATTGCTTAGATGAAATTACGCAAGTAAAAAAGAGACCAATTAAACCGCACTGGTCCAGGTCTCACAAAGCAATACGCCATCAAGTCATCATCATCTTCCTGTCCTAGTCCCGTTCTATTTGGGGTCGGCGCAACACGTTTTTTTCTTCCATTCTGTCCTGTCACTCGTCACGCTATCACTAACTCCCTTTTCTTTCATATCGCTTCTCACACAACCCATCCATCTTTTCTTTGGCCTCCCTCTTCCCCTCCATCCATCCACATGTAAACTCATAACTTTTTTTGCAACATGCGTTTCATCCCTCCTTTTCACATGACCGTACCAAGACAAACGCCATCAAGTCTGAATTAAAAATGTTTAACTTATAATATTGAATATAATAGACAATTCCACTGACGACATTAACCCAAGACACACCCAAAATACAAGACACACCAAAATGTCCATTTAACGAAGTCTTAAATTCAATAAAAGTCATGATTACATCTTTAGAGTGAAGACTGTGGAGAGCGATGTCAAATTGAATAAGCATACATTTCCCTGAGAGGACATCATCGTTCCGAGAATTCTATTGTCAATATGAGGTAGAATAAAAATTTGAATACCAGATGTCGAACAGCATAGAGTTCTATTGCTTTTGAATTATGCCTTTCTGATATACAATATTCCGGAGATGCATTAAGGGGGATGAATATGGAAATGATCAGCTTCATTGTTTTAGAGGATCAGGTGAGGCAAAGATTATTGATTATTTTCGTGCAAGTCTGAAATCGGGCAAATTAAATAAAATATCCATCTCGCAAAGCTGAGGGAGAAATATTCAGAATTAATTGCTAAACATCAACAGTTGGAGAGGCACCAAATGAAGAAAAAATGTCTGTAAGGCTAATTAAAAAAGAAAACTTGAAACTTTATTGGGACTCAAAACGAATATTGAATCACATACTAGTGTTCCAGCGTTATCCGAAAGGGAAGCTCGGTTCCGGTACGAAAGGCACGAAGGAACGGGGTGGGCTTTTAGTCATTAAGAGTCTGACACTATCTACCGCTCCGCCCAAGAGCGGGGGTAGTCATTGGATGATTTTTCCCACCAAAAAAAAAACACAGTGTTGTATGATATTCCACATTGCATCCAGTATCAAGTAAATTATCATTTACAATACCGTATGGAATGTGAAAAAATTATACATTTAGTAATATTAATTGTTGTGTTAAACTGATCTGGTTGTCGATCGAGGTCGAAATATAAATTACTTCAATAAAGAAATAAAGCAATTGACAAGTCTCTGGCTCAGAATTGATTATTGAAATGTATTATAGTATTGTGCTATTTATTTATAAAGTAACGTGATACATAATAACAGTAAACACCGATAAATTACATAGGACTAGCAAACAATAAACATTGTAAATTGTTCGCGGAACGACGGAACTGTTCGAATCGTAATTCAAAAATTAAGCTGCTCTAGTTAATTTTAATTGTAATAAGCACGTAATTAATAAATCATTATCGTTGTATTAAACGAATTGGATTCAGTTATGATCAAAAACCGATGAAGTTTGATAAAATGTGAAATATTAAATACAATAATTGTTTTTATCTCTTTTCCGTATATTTTCTTAATTAGTTAGTAAATAATTAAGAAAATATCATTTAATAAAAAGGTTATTTAATGATACCCAAAAAAAAGTATTTTTCTGGGCGGAACGACAGAAACTGTCAGACAGACAGATATTGAAAATATGCTAACAACATTCCTACTGAATAACTTTGAACTTCACAAACGTGTTTTTGCCTTGTTATCTTTTTCTGTATACTGATTGCCTTCATTACATGGTCCCTCTTCAAACAGATATTGATCTCATTTTAACTTACTATAACATCCTCTATACTTTTCTTACTTAATTACATTATTCTTACCATTAACATTCCAAAGGTCGTTAAATGTTAATGATTAATGACATCCCGTTTAATGATTAATTTAGTTCCGTAGTGAATTAATCAATCAGTGAATTAATACTATTGATTACTACCTACTAAGATTTGATATCGAAATCGTAATTTGTCATTAACGCTTGTGGAGGTTGATTGCCTAATAACTCAGTTACTTGATTAGTTTTGATATTAGCAAATGGAAATTCATCGTTTACTCAAACCTTCGCATGTTAATCGTCATAATGTCTCAATACCTAATTAAACCTAACCAAATTAATGTGAAATTGTTTGATTATTATATGAGTATTACCTCTCAACACATATTTCCATCTCAACAAGCTGTTTGGATATAAGACTAAAAATCAAAATAGCTACAACGGGCTTTGCCTTAACCCTTCATATCTTCGTGACGTCATTTGTTTGCCAAACATTAGCTAATCCATCATAGCTTCTAAAACATCAAGTCACTTCATACAAGATAGTATTCGTCATCGCATTCTTTGTCAGTATTAAATGTCATAATGTTTAGTCCTCTAAAAATATAGATATAGTCTATATATGGAAACCCTTGGACTCTAGACTCACGTGTCTTTCTTTCACAGATACAAGTTCAAATTATTTATTTGCGGTATCCACGTGACATTTCAGTAGCGAATATGCATCCCAATCATTTTGAAAATTTAAACAGTCTTCTTCCTCTTTTCGTGTGGATGCTCTCAAACTATACTTCTTTTGACCAATATTTGGCAACCTGTACAGCTCTATTGTAGGCCTCGTATAGATCCTGAAAACTGCAGCTCATTACGCAGGATGGGCAGCATAACAGGTGGCGCATGTCTTGTGGAGAGGCTCCACACTGGCACTGTGTTAGTGATGGTGATGGTGTTTATTTAAACAGTAATAAATCGTTAATAGTTCTGGTCATCAGAGTTTGTGCAGTGTTTCTCCGCAGACCTTGTCCCTACTTGAGCCACATGCCCTGTTACACTGGTAATCAGATTTTTACGAACTGTCACGTAAGGACCTGACAGTGTCAGAGGGCGGCTTTGCCGTGGCCGAATACTCGACTACGCAAAGGAGGAATTAATCAAGAAAATAGTTTATTTTTTCCATCGCTACGCTGAGAAGGTCGTGGATAGTATATCACTTTGTGTACCCTCTTATCTCCATCCGTTATGCAAACTTTATCACGTATGCCGTCAACACGTGTTTGACCTTCCGTGTGTAATCCTTATCAGCAGCATCGTGATCAGGTTCCGTAATGAGTTAACAGATTCTATCAGAAGCAATACTTGGATCTATAAATAAACACGTTAGTAAATAGTTATTAAAATTATCGTTCTGTCGTTATGTGTCGTTGTGTGTGTATCATCGTGTCGTCTTTCAAACATCTATTTAATCATTCTTATAATTATGTCCAATCAACACATCTACCAATTTTTCGCAGGCATCTTTCCTATTTAATTTCCTTGTCTCACAATCATAACTTACAGTCTTTTGTATTACGAAATTATAGCTGTCAGGAATACAAGCAAATGATTCAGTATCGACTAATAGATAAAAAAATTATGTCGGATATAAGTATTAACTTTTATCTGAATGTCGTATTAATATCAGTAGTGATAATAGCTGTACAATTTTTAACGTAATATACATAAAATAACTGAGTCACAACATTTATCTACGTCCTTCATTTCAATTTTAAATTGTGGTTTCATTTGCTTAATGATGATGACGTCACGCTAAAAACACGTAAATGTTAAAAAATGCCAAATTCCCTATAAAGGCTTTGCATATTAAAAAGTAAGATCTGATACCAAGTTCTCTCGAATTTTTAAATCGTGGTTCAACAGTTTGTAGCTCTACTAGAAACTATTATATTATTTGTTGAAACATAGTTGACTAAACTATAGGAACTTAAACACAAAGATTCAAGTACGAGTAAAACTTAAACCAGTCGGTGTGACACCCTTTTGCTTTACAAACTTGGCTAACACACTGCCGTGCATCTACTTATTACACTTCCAAAAACCACAAGCAGAGAATTACCATAATTCTGTTCTAAACCACCTTAACAGAACACAACAAACATAAATCCTTTGTTACTTCCCCATACTCAAAAAGTTCCGCATAATAACTGCGAAATACCTGTGTGCGAAAAACATCCACACATCTTATCTACTGGGGAGTAGTATGGAAACCATTAATAATGATAACACATCCGTTTTACCTATTTCAGCACTCCGGATGGGCCTGTCCGAAGTTAGGGATCCGATTACGGAATGAATGTATCACCCCGTATCAACCTGTAAAGCTTACATACTTCATCCAACTTCCAATGACGTGCAGGATAAAATCTGATTTGAATTGGAATTTTTGCCAACATGATGCGAACAATTTTCGCTGCCGAAATTAGAGTGTCGAAATTCTAAAGTTGTTTGTGTATGTTTGTTTTTTGGGCTTTGGGTGGTGTATGAATGAACGTGTTCCGTTTATATGATTGAGTTTTGAAGTTCAGATATAACTTTGACATTCAGTGAGTTTGTTCCAGGCTAGACTCTAACATTATTTTCAACGTTAATAGGTTTTATAACACGTGTTGTTTGTGTGAATGCCTCCGGTGACTAGCTGCTAACTGTGTTAATTTCCTTGGCGAGACAGTGTTATTATAAACAATACATAATATTATTTCTGTGAATTTGCAATATAGTAAGAATACCTCTGACCGGCGTTTAAAGGAATTTCAACCTTAAGTCTAGGTATTTAAACTTTGAATCACGATGACTATCACCACACAGTGTCAAAAGGTGCTAAAATTGGTTCTATAATACGTTTTGACTTATTTAGTGAAACATTCGTAGCCATATTTAAACAGACAATTATCCGCCCACATACCGTGCAAAACACACCCGTATTTCAAAGAAAACCATCTGTTTGTCTTTTTATGCAACTACGCCAACAGACTGCGAGCTTTAAGTTCAAATATTTGATCTAAGATTATTCGTACAAGCGCCGTAGGTACTTCAAGTCTGTGGGAAATAAATTTAATGGATGCCTCATACAAGAAAAACCGGCTAAGTGCGAGTCGGATTCGCGCACGAAAGGTTCTGTACCGGCCGTGGCATAAAACACGGCAAAAATACAACAAACGTGATTTTTTTAGCAATAATTTAGGGTAGTCGGACTACGTTGACATCAAAACAAATATTAAAAAAACCCTGCCAAATGCGAGTCACACTCGCGCACGAAGGGTTTCGTAGCAAAATATGGCAAAAAAAAAAATACGTTTGTTTCTTTAAATATTTATTTTATTCTGTTTTTTTTTTTTTTGTAATTATTATTTGCGGCAACAGAAACACATCAATTGTGAAAATTTCAACTGTCTGACGCATGGACGGACGGACGGACGGACGGACGGACGGACGGACGGTCGGCCGGACGGACGGACAGACGGACAGATGGACAGACGGACGGACGGACGGACGGACAGACGGACGGACGGACGGACGGACGGACGGACGGACGGACGGACGGACGGACGGACGGACGGACGGACAGACGGACAGACGTACAGACAGACAGACGGACGGACAGCAAAGTCTTAGTAATAAGGTCCCGTTTTACCCTTTCGGTACGGAAACTTAAAAATGGAAAGCGTCGTAATAAGTCGAATGACTGCGCTTCTTTAGATTTGTTTCGCAGACAGAATTTCAAGTAGGATCATCATTTATGCGGGAGCACTTCGATTGCAATGTTTGTGCATATGAGATTGGTGTTTGTAGACGCATCTACGACTAGGGTTGCCAGGTCTTCAAACCAAAAAGCCGGACAGAATCATTTTAGCCAGACTTTTGAATAAAATGGCCGACATTTTTTTTATTTATTTCATTAAACCCCAAGCGAACGCCGCCGGTTCGCGCACCCATTGTCTTCTATTGTGTCTCTAATTCTCACGATTGAAAGGTTAAAGTCAAACTTGACTTCTTTATTATTGACTATAATATACATACAAGATGTAAGGGACACCCCTCCACAAACTTTAAGGGCTTGCTCAGTAGATGAAACTGAACAACCTACAACAAAATTTTTTTTCAGGAAACGAAAAAAAATTTCGGCCTCTCCATACAAACTATCCAATCAAGTTTATAATTTTGTATGGTGAGGCGGATTTTTTTTTTCGTTTCCTGAAAAAAAATTTTGTGGAAGGTTGTTTAGTTTCGTCTACTGACCAAGCCCTTAAAGTTTGTGGAGGTCTGTCCCTTACACCTTGTATATATATTTAAATTCTAATAAAACAACAATTAAATTGGCTGCTATAATTTCTAGTACGCTCCGCTTACGCTAGCGATACAAGATAAAGTAGAAAACATGACAATTCAAAAAAAAAAACGATTGCTTAATTTAAAAAGCTTAACAAAAGCTGGACAGGCTGGACTCCACCTAATTTGGCCGGACACGTAACTAAAAAGCCTAACCCTATCCGCCTTTATCCGGAATTCCGGACGCCTGGCTACACTACCAACGACTACATAAAAGAACTTCCAGTTCCTAGTATGATGTTTAAAATTCGTGACTTCTCACATCTTAGTCTGTATTTGGGGAGATGAAAGTTTCTCGCTAATTGGATTAGCCTTTTTTGTGTTAAGCTTGTACAAAGTTGATGTTTGTAACGCTGACCTTTTAAACACACATTTCTTAATGGCGTAATTATCTACCACAGCATGGTACAAGTACTTCTCTTATGTCTCAAACAGCGTTTTTACGATTCATTTCGAGTATATTAAATCTCCACCTTGTTTTTTGGGATAAGAAAACATCAAATAACTCCTTCTGCTTTAGGTGGAACGAGATAGTGTCAGACTTACGGGCTAAAACCCACCCTGTATTCTGTCAGAGACCCTTGCGGTGCGTAGTGACTCTTTCGGCCTACGAATATTTCGCAGCCCTGAGGCCCTACTACAAGTTATTAATGTGTTTCATTTGACAACTTAAACTGTACTGTTAAAGGGATGAAGCTATATGGTGTACGACTCCATCCCTTTCTTGCTCGTACGCTTGATATTTTAACACGTCATGGCAAGCATCGGCTCTAACAGGCTCCGTTATTAATTTTAAATCTCTAAATGTATCATAGACCATAGCTTGGCAAAAAGTACTTACTTTTACATCTCTGAAGCAACGTTCCCACAACCCATTTGCAGTATAAACCATCTGATAATCTAATCCTGTTTATTGGTTCGTTTACAGGCTCAAATCTCAAACACTCAATACCTCAACTGTCTGTGAGCCAAATATTGACATTGCAAAAGCCAATAGCTCACTTGCTGTGCTAACCGAACCGTCCAACTGATTTTCTCGACAATATTCTGAAATATTTTAGGTAGCAGGAAATTAGTTCCCAGCAATACATGAACAACGCAGAACAGATGGCCGTTAGGAGCGAAAGGTTTTGGAGTGGCGACCGCGTACCGGAAAATGCAGCGTTGGAAGGCCTCCTACAAGGTGGACCGATGACCTGGTGAAGGTTGCGGGAAATAGATGGATGCGAGACGCACTGGATCGTTCATTGTGGCGACACTTGGGGCAAGCCTATGTGCAACAGTGGACGTATATCGGCTGAAATAATGATGATGATGACGATCCTGAAGTATTTTAGGCAGCAGGAAATTAGTTCACAGCAATACATGATTTAGAAATAAAATTAGCCTTTATTATCTACATTTCCACCATTTTCCAATTCATAGACTAATCGTAGTACGTAGTTATTAGCTAGGACGCGTAATAACAATGTATTGTATTTACAAACACTATTTTGGTTACAAATGAGAGCTAATTACCTTTTCACACTTTAACACAATATTCGGTTTGTTTACATCGTTTTACACTTGCCTATGCGGTTCTGTTTACTTTTGTAGTGAAATCATTATAAGGTGAATGCTCCGGGCTGAAGCATGATCATATTATCTTTAGATGGCGCTGTATTAAATTTTTTTAGAAGGAGGTTTTTAGGAGGAGGAGGCTGTATGTATTTTTTTTTTGTTTTAGTAAGACTGTTTATAGGAGCATTGTAATCCTTCTGTTTTGCTATCATGGTGGCCACTCTCAACAGAGATTAGTCAAGTACGCAGGAGATATTACAGTGTACTAGTGAGTGCGCAAACGAAAACACAGGTGCACTCTGTTCCTTTACTCTCATAGTCCGATGGGACGGCTATTCGACATGACCGAGAGAGATTATGCGCAGGACCAACGGCTTTACGAACTTTCCGAGGTACAGTTGCCACAAAGGATCATGAGCGCTCGGCGTCAGAGTGGGGATCGCTTTACGCATTCCATACATTGGCGAGCCAATCGTCGTCGTCGGGAGGTACGTGCTGCAAGCGAAATGAACGAATCACGAGTAGCGTCTATGACGCGATGCGCGGCGAGCCAATCACTGACGCTTCACGCCCCTGCGTCTCACGTCGCACCACTTAAAGAGACCCGATTTTTGACTTCTGCGCAACTTGAAGCCAGCGCTCAAGATCCTTTATGTCAACTGTACGGGGATGTTACAACACCAACTATTAAACTCTGGGCAGTTACAGAGTAAATCGTAATGGAAAAACACAATAGCACTTTTTGCCCGAACCGGGAACGAGTCCCAGAACCTCACGCTTAACAGTCGCGCTCGCGACCATGAGATCAATGAGGCAGTTAAAGACATTCGACTTTATTGAACTTAGTCAAATTATCGTCTTGAAATCCGCATAGTTCTGACTCAAAACTGACCTTTTCTAGATATGCCATAAGATACGCTTGGCTTGTGTAGAAAGTTTTGCCAATGCCGTCTCCAGCAGAAGCGTCTCGGTGCTCTGTGGTTATCCACTAACACGCATTTCCAAGTTAGAGAGACTTTACATTCGGAAGCTTCCTGCTTGCTTTTCGCTTTTCGCAAAGCTTTTGCTCATCCTAGATGCTTTTATTTTAATAATTGGTCGTCTATTTAAAAACTGTTTCTATAATCTTCCGACTATATTTCTATTGTAGGGCAAAGGTATCAGAAGACTTAAAGTCACCCAAAGGGCAATGGAAAGAGCTATGCTCGGAGTTTCCTTGCGTGATCGAATCAAGAATGAGGATATCCGCAGAAGAGCCAAGGTTACCGACATAGCACGAAGAATCGCCAAACTTAAGTGGCAATGAGCAGGGCACATCGAAAGGTTCTGGAATGGCGACCACGTACCGGAAGACGTAGCGTTGGAAGGCCTCCTACAAGGTGGACCGATGACCTGGTTGCGGGAAACAGATGGCCTAGTACGAGTTGCGGGAATCCGATGGATGCGAGACGCACAGGACTGCTCATGTGGCGATACTTGGGGGAGGCCTATGTCCAACAGTGGACGTCTTTCGGCTAAAATGATGATGATGAGGGCAAAAGCCTCTTTTTTTAGAAGTGGATACCCATCAACTAACTTCTGCTGCTCTGGGTACAGCAAGAGAGCGTGTTAGATTTTTGTTGACTAAAACCCCCCTGTGTTCAGTTACCTTTAGTGCTCCAGGGTCACGGTAACTTACGAACAATCACGCAGCCCGGGGCAGAGGCCTCTTTTTTCATGTTCTTACCGTTAGTGGGGGTCCCGTCTCATCTTCGTTTTGGTGTACCGAGATGTCGTCTGCCGATTAACGGGATCTATTATTGTAGATAAGCCATTTGTTCATTGATTTCGTAAATTGTGTCTTTAAAATTCAATTCCTATCAATCGGTATAGACATGGGTGTTGACAGGCTATTAGCTTCTATCGTAAGTGAATTTATGCCAGAGTCAGGTAACTCGAGCCGATCGTACCGTACTCCAACGCAAACACAATATTGAATACAGTACAAAGTTACCTATATAACGAAAAATCTTTAATCAACTTAGTATTTTCCCGACTCAGTTAATAAAGTCCGTTTGGTCATTAGTGAGAGCTCGTCCACGTTACGGGGGCGTAACCTTTTTGCTGGTTTAATATTATTCTAGCCGTGAGGTTTCGAGGTATGAATCGCCAACTGTTTTTGTAAGGTTGATTGAAAAGGTAATTGAATGAATAATATTTAAACCAATATCAGCGGGATATGTATTTTTCGTTTGGGATGCGTTGTGAACACTTAAATAATAACTAGGTCCATTAAGGTAAGCTATGCTTAGCGTGAAGTACCATCTTTTTCTTCTTCCTGCCCTTATCCCATATTACTTGGGGTCGGCGTTTTTTTCTTAAATATTGCCTGAAGTATGAATATTGGTGGCAATATTGCCAGCAATATTCCCATATTGCCGGCAACGGCACACCTCTAGTCCTGTCACCCGTCAAACTATCACTAACTCCCTGTTCTTTCATATCACTCCTCACACAATCCATCGATCTTTTCTGCGGCCTTCCCTCTCCATCCATCTACATGTACACTCAGAACCTTTTTAGTAATATGCGCTTAATCCCTTCTCTTCACATGACCATACCAAGACAACCGATTTCCTTTCAATTTTTAAGTCACTTGTGCCAATTTCAAATTTCCTGTAATATAATCGCAAATAAAAGGTTACACACATACATACTTTTAATTTCTAAAGCGTAAGCTCATTAACATGTGCATTCTACTTGTCGGAACAAAATAGTGCTAGGCAAAAGGAAAAAGATGCTTAGGAAACGCTAACGTGACGACTTGGAGACGCTTACTATGGAGCGGCTGAAGAAGGCGAAACACAGGAGAGTAAAAAGGGCTCCGGGTTGAAAAACTTAACGTGGCCCTAGAACGCATAGGAGCACAGGTGAATTTTAGTCAACAAACAACTGACATGCCTTTTCGCTCGACCTCAGAGTGACAGAAGTCATTTGATGATTACCCTCCTCAAAAAAAGGTGCTTAGGAAACGCTAACGTGACGACTTGGAGACGCTTACTATGGAGCGGCTGAAGAACGCGAAGCACAGGGAAGTAAAAAGGGCTCCGGGTTGAAAAACTTACCGAGGCCCTAGAACGCATAGAAGCACAAGTGAGTTTTAGTCAACAAACGTCTGGCATGTCTTTTCGCTCGACCTCAGAGCGAAAGAAGTCATTTGATGATTACCCACCTCAAAAAAAGGGAAGTGTAGAAAGCTGGCTTTGGGACAAAGTTTTGCCCAAAAGTGGTGCAACACAACTCGGGGAAAAAGAGAAACAAGTTCGTATATTTCGCTTGTGAGCATAGAACCTCAAATCATGAACCAGTTCTCAAATTTACAAATACCAATTTGATTTCAAGCCCCATGAACTTGCTACCCGCTAATTTAAACACATAAATTAGCCCAGCATGTGCAGCATTCGTCCAGTGCTCCAGAATTCCAGGCTCAGACTTTTACTTGATTAATTAACCCTGTAAACGCGAACGAAGGATGAATTTAGTGGGTCGTGTCACTGCATACATATTAAAGGAGTTTACATAGGCAGTAGGTACATAAGTTGCCCGGTTTCTGCGGAAGTGTTTCAGGTTGAGTTACGGCGTCTTTTTAGGGTTGAATATTATGTTGAATATGAAGTACGGGTTGTCGGCGCGGTTTATCTTTTTTTAGATGTTTTTTTTTTTTTGTGAGCCGTTTGAAATGTTGGTTTAATTCTGTTTCTCTTGGAGTGAATTTTGTAGAATGAAATGTTAGTTTTATGTGTTTATTTTGAGTACTGTTAGCGTTTATAAATAATATTTTAAAAAGTAAGTCATCAGATTCAACTGTTTTGAAAACAACAGATTTTTAGCGTTTATCGTCTTTTCACATAATATTTTCTGTCTTTGTTAAACTTTATTACACGTAGGTTTTATCTACACTAATATTATAAAGATTATAGGTATTTAAAGTTTTCTTTTTGTTGTCTTTATATTATTATTTTTTTTGTTTGTAGGAAGCAATCTCTAAAAATACTGGTCCGATTGCTAAATACTTTCAGAGATTTTTACATATATACATTATCATAGTTTAAAATGCATCGTATAAATTAGCATATAAGCAAAATTAGATTCTCACTGTTGGGACTCAGACCTCCTGTCCAGGAGAAGGTATGGGTTATAATCCACCACGCAGACCTAGTACGTGTTGGTAGATTTCATTTGTCAATATCTTCAAATTTTTGGTTTTTATTCCAATTAGAATTGCAAGACCGATTTTATTATTCACCAGCTAGTAACTAATGAAGTACCTAGCTTTAATAAACCAACAGGAATCGACAAACCACCGTATTATTATACGAATTACGAAGTCATTCTACGATGTAAATATGCGCATACATTTAAGTTACAATAGAATGAATGAACACTGTCCTTTTGGGAAACGTTAAATTATGCTGTAACTAGTGACCCGCCCGGGCTTCGCTCGGGTGCAAATTATATACACAAACCTTAGGGTCAGCGCAGACCGAACTGCAAACTGCTCGCGCATGGTCGACCAAAATTTTTACTGCTCGAGCATGCAGGCGGCATGCTCGACCATGCCCTAGCCATCGAATACTATACATTGCCGATCAACTTTTCTTCGTCCATGTTCGTAGGTTTCGTTCCGTGGGTTGATAGTCATACGTCCGAACGATTTTCTTGATGCGGCAACTCTGTCTGAAGTGTCTGACTGCCGACTGGCGCGAGCGGCGCGCGGCGTGCGGCTGCTCGAGCGCGCTCGCGCATGTGGCATGCATACTCGAACACGCAGTCGGCTTGCTCGAGCATGATCGAGCATCAAATTTGAGTGTGTATTCAATTTGGCGATGTATGATAATAATCATAAGATATTTTTTTCAATAATCTCAGAAAATGCTCTGCTCTTGGTGTGCGCTGACCTTTACTCGTTTATGTGACGTCTATGAAGGTCACATATAATAAAATTGAATTGCAAATTAACAAGACAAAATATATTTTTCAATACACTTGTTCAGAAAGTGACTCTTATTGCACTGCACTTAGGTATATACCTAATGGCGCTTGTTACCAAACTGTGACATTTTGATTACCATTACGCACTCGTACTATAATGTAGTTAAAAACTTTTTGTTCGCAAAACAAATTTTGAGTGCGAAAAAATTTCACATAAGCGTTCAATGGTACCTATAAATTAGTGTCTTACTTACTATTTCATGCAATTTTAACGATTTTAACTTGTACAAACGATTTATTTAGTAAATAAATCGTACATTCAAATAAAAATTGTTTTTTTTTTTTGTGGTCTATGGCTGCCATATTAAGATCCGCGCGGTTTTTGGCTTGATTTATTCGAGTGTAATTCAGTGGTATTAATTTAAATAAAATTAAATACTACAAAATCATTAGGAAATGTTACATGCGTATTCCATTGTCACTACGAAAGACATTATAGTAAAAACTTTTCACGCAAAAAACATAAACGTAAGACTAGGCTGATTAATAAATAGCCTTCCCCTAGGGGTAAATAAAAAATTTATGCGCGCGCATATGAAAACAGATTTTTACCGCCATGTCACAAAAAAAGTTACCAGTTTTACTGTTATTTTCTTCACAAGTGTAATTGAAAAACGTCGTATGATACACGTGAGTAATTAATGATTACAGTCGAGGCGGTATTTAGGCCCGAGCCATGGCGAGGGTCTTAAGAGAGCCGATTACATCATAATGTACTATTAATGTTTATTTTAAAAAAAAGTTTAATAAGAGATTCTATACAAGTTTGATTGAAGACGTCAACAAAAATAATCAAATGTATAATTTTTAAAAACATAATTTAAAGGCTTCCTACAATATAAAAAGTAAAATTGGACACAAATTCTTTCATTTGAGCCCCCCGTCCCCACATCTATTGATCTTTCTATTAGTAGAAATAGCATCAAAATTCGTTGCGTGGTTTAAGAGAAAACCGACTTGGTTTAAGTAAAATACACACATTGCATAGTTGCAAATACATGCTTGAACTTGACACGACGGATTTGGTTCGACCGTACCAAGGTCGAGATGACTTAGCGTAAGATTGATCCACCGAATCAATGTGTGTTAACTAATTAGTGTTAACTTACGCTTACGGACGGACCAAATCCGTTGTACCAAGTTCGTAGTGCAATTACAAAGGTAACTAATTTATTTAGTCTTTTACGAACTTTGTTGACTGGAAATGATTTTAATGCCTATTAAGGCCTTAAAATATACCTCGGAAAACAAGGTCTCTTGTAGTTGGAATCACAATATAAATATTTATGTAACGTTACCCATACCTATCTTACTAACACGAGCTACCGATACCTACACGTGACTCAGGTCACTGCCTACTATTACGTCATGTTATTATTATCTACATCAGGGGTGCTCAAACTAAGGGCCGATTCACGTCAGAATGGCAGTGACGCGACGCATAGAGACGTGGTCGACCAATGCCGACCGCGCACGGCCGCTGACTAGACGCACGTGGCCGCTTCGTACACCATTTTTGAACATTACAAACTATATCTTCTGGTCCTTTAGGAATGTAGATAAAGTTTAAAATTATTTCACCCTGAAAGTGCTCACCGCGTCGCTGCCCTCTATTTCAGTATGAATCGGGCCTTATTGTATCTGTGATTGACATCATATTCAACCAGAAAGTAAATATAATCGACTGCTAACCAATTCCTACGAAACGGCAAAACGAAATTTAAATTCACGGTAATTTCAGTGCAATTTTATGTAAATTTTTAAATATGTACCTCAGATATCTTAATTTACATAATAACGTGACGACTTCGAGAAACAGAAAGTGATGAAAAGAATGTGTATTTACTTTTGTGAGTGATCGTCACCGTTTATTGTATTTTTTTTTGTATACTTAGTAAAAAGCGTGTAAAAAAGAATTTAAATTCACGGTGATTTCAGTGCAATTTTATGTAAATTTTTAAATATGTACCTCAGATATCTTAATTTACATAATAACGTGACGACTTCGAGAAACAGAAAGTGATGAATGTGAATTTACTTTTGTGAGTGATCATTACCGTTTATTGTATTTTTTTTTTCGTATACTTATTAAAAAGCGTATAAAAAAGATGTTGTTATACTAATAGTAGAAGTTACACCTGTATATGGGTGCGTTCATAAACATGTAAACTCACTTAAACAGACACTAGACCCGGAAAAACTATTTGTAGACAATACAAATAACTGTTGCGTGCTGGATATACCTACTCGTTGGGAATTTACAAAACCGATGAACAGTTCGACTGCTTGACCACCCCTGATCTACAGTAGGTACAATACATACTTACTCGTACTTCCTAAAACCACGCTGCGAACAAAACGAAAGAATAAAAAAATCTCAATGTCAGATCCGACCGGTGTCTTGGTCTTGCGTGATATTAAAATTGTCTTCGGGGAATTGGTTACGTCTTTTCCGAGCTTATCATACATGTTCCTTATGCGATAGGGAAAACATTATAGCAGAAAATAGATACAGGAATTTAGAGAAAAGAGTTCTTGTTAAACGGCGGTCTCGTACATACCTTTAGGGTTACGTAATGTACACGTGAATCTACCCATGCAACCAAAATCAACCCGCCTTCGGTTGAGATGGAAAACTGTAACTTATCAAAACATCATTTCAGGCGATAGACGTCCATTGCTGGGCATTACCAAACTTCAGCATATTGACTATGTAGCATATAATAATGAGTGAGAAAGAAAAAAGCGTGTACGTAAGGCATAAAAGTGTACGTCGTTGGTCTAATGTAGTTCTACCTTTAAATCGCATATCGGCGCATACGCCTCACTTTAGGCGCACTACTTGACCTCGTCAGAGTCGTCAGCCGGTCAGTCATATACCGTTGTCATGAGCCGATATTTTGGTATATTAACGCGTATCTACTACAGACAGCTTCTAAGCTTCTTGCATCCAGCAAATTAACGTAGCCCTTTTTTGTGTTGCTGGGAAATTAATAAATAACTTCTCCGCTTTGGGTGGAGCGACAGGGATTGCCCTTTGCGTTCCAGGGTCATCATCATCATCATTTCAGGCCATTATAGGCCTCCCCCAAGTGTCGCCACGATGAACGATCCTGTGCGTCTAGCATCCATCGGTTTCCCGCAACCTCCAAGGTCATGGTGACACTTTCGAACGATCCCGTCTACTCTCCTCAATGGCCCATTTCTTAAAACCACTATTAGGTATACAAATACGAAACTACCTTAATTTATTTTACTCTAAAAGAGTTTCAATGTTTTGTTTTAACCCTACTAATGTATGGACGCGATACACATCACAGGTCAGGGGTATATAACCCTTGAGGGACCAGAAAATAATTTCAAATTAAATCCGTATCCCGTCGAATGTAAATATATTATAATTTTAATTTAGAAACTATGTTACATCAAGTTTATGTAAATGTGATGTGTGTGTGTTTAAGTGTGTGTGTAATATGTTGAGAAAATTCGAATGAAAACAACAGCTGTTGAAAACAACAGGTTATACAGGGTAGCCGAATTTAGAGGTTCCAGAAATAAATACGGTTGTTCGGTTGATTTAGGGCTTAAAGCATTAATAGAACCTAAAATTACATATCAGCGTAGGTTGTACCTGTTATATTTTCTACCGAGTATTTATGTTATTTTTGTAAAATACTGAATTAACCGATAGGTTGACTGGTATAGAATGCCTTGATTGATTGGTATTTTTTATTGTACACCATAAAAAATACAGTAGGACCTTGTTGCATTACTTATATAATAAAGTTATTTATTAAGTTACACTGTTTGGATATTTTTGTGTCTGATAGTTTGCCGATGTATTGTAGACAAAGCTTGAATATAATATATTTATATATACATATATACCATTGTAGTGTCTCTTTACTTATTTCATATGGTGAGATAAAAATGCAAGACCAAAAATGATGTGTAATTTATTCATTATTTTAAAAATTGTTTCTAACCAGAAAAATTGTCTGTAACTTGAAACTACCTTCTCTAAAAATAATTCAAGGAAAGATTAGTTACGGTAGTTAGTTACTTAACGGGACTTTTAGGAGTTATTTAATCAATGAGTTAACGTTGAACGGGAATTAAGCGATTAGGTAATTTAGTGAAAGGAAAAAACAATGGCCCTTTCTAATGTGTGTAGATAATGTCATTATATCCGGGTGAGAGGTCATGGTGAATGCATTCGTTTAACTTTAAAACAATAAAAAAGACCATTTAAATTAGAGATTTATTTATTTAATCTTCACATGGGAGAGATGTGACACATGCAAGAATTACATTTTTATTTCGGTTATTTTTTTTTCATTTTTTTTTCGGTAAGATTGTTTTTATAAAAGCTATTCTTTCCCACAGCTGGGAAAAGGCTTCCGTCAAACCCACCCAATTATACATTTTCCCGAGCCTCCTCGAACCAGCTCTTGCAGCAGGCTAGACGCCTCTCACGATCATCTGCCTCGGCGGCGTCATCTACCCTCAGGCACACTTTGTGTACACAAGAATATTAAGAAAAAAAAACATAGTAAAAGGAACACTCATTTTATTTCATTCATCAAACACCCAATCTAAAGAACATTGGAACAAAAAATAATAAAAAAGTATCAGTCAACACTTGATATGCCAACTTGTCTTACCATCAACACAATGCCTTCTTTATTCAAACAACCATTGACAGCGGACACACATGAATCCATAAAGAAACCCGATATCTTCGTATCTCACGATTCCATTGAGAAAATTGATGGCAGTTAACAGAACCGGAACCCGCTAAGGCCGGGCTAAATCGAGGTATCTAAATATCGGTACTTGCCGTCGATATTTTAAAGTCTATAAGATCAATGTTTATTTTAGAGCATCAATTTAAATATCAAATCTCGATACATTTTATTTGATCGTAAAACAGTGCCACAGGATAAACAATGATTCACATACCTATCTACATACCTAGTCGATCTGGACGCGATTAAAAAAGGCTTTTGTTTTCAAAAGCATCGATGCAATATCGTCACTGCGGCTCGTCGTGCTATTTTTCATTTTTCTGCTTGCCACCTGTATTTTGTTTCGTAGTTTAGTCAGTGTACCAAATAGTGATTTTTGGAAATCGCAACGATGATATAAGTAAGTATCGATATTTTTTATTTCATTGACCCATCCCTAGCAACGGCTTGGAACAGGGACAGACGCAGCATTGTATGGTAATGCGTCCATTGAGAACGGATCAATCAGGCGAAATGAATATTATATCGCATTCAGACCGAGCGACCGTTCGGTTTCACCATTTTTTGGAAATTGCATTTCATTTCCGTGTGTTAAATGGACATGCTCGTTTCGATGTTTTTTTTTTGTTTAATTGAGAAAACACAAAGAGAATATATTAATAAAACTATTTCGTGCGTAATGTTTTCCAGTAGATAAAAATTTCATAAAAAATAATATGCATCTAATTGCTTTCCTTGACCATGGTTCTTTGAAAGTCATTGCTTGGGAGATAGTATCTACCATTGATTTAAGAGTATGTTAGTACTGGTATCTACATAAGTACGAAGGTACTGACCTACTTAATCTCAGGCAACATTGTAAATGCTATATTGTTTATAAAAAAAAAACAAGTCTTAATTAATCTTACATAATTTATGTCTATTTAAAGAAGATATAGACTTCCCTCGGTTTAATTGCTCACCTGCACGTTAAGACTATAAAAAAAAAAAAATTTAACGTGTTAAGTATGTCAAAGAGCAATGGAGTGAACCATTCTGAGTGTCAAAAGAGTCGCCAGTTTCGGTCAAAACTGGCGATCATGGGGAGACGTAGGAAATAGTCTACCAGGGGTAAAATGGGACTGGGCGGGTCACGTCAGCCGCATACACGACCCAGCGGCAAGGATCTCCGTAAAGTAGGTGCTTGAGGGTGGACGACCGACGCCGCCGGCGATAACCTGGGAAGACATGGCGATACGACAGAGATGCCAACCACAAGGGTTGGTTCGAGGTGGCTCGAGAAAAGAATACCAGGAAAGATTTGGAGAAGGTCTTTGCCTAATGCTGCCTGTCCACAGGAGCGGAGCGAGGCTACAGAGTGGAGAAACGGAGACATAATAAAATTGCACAAAATAGCAAAACAGCCTAAAAGTGAGAAAGCATAGCCGAAAAAAAAAAATTAAGTATCTCGGCGAGCATTTTTTGCAAGTTGCAAGGAAAGTCAAGCGTATTTTATTAAAATAAACAGGTAATTTAGTTACTCACGCCTCTGGCGTATAGCGATTTTATTACATATATATACTCAAATCTACTTATAATAAATGAGATTATAGCTTGTCACATAATAAGAAGCCGCCGTTCACTCCACAGAAATGTTATCGTGAAAACTTTGCTGAAGTGCGCTGTCATTCCACTTAATACCAGGAATAGATTGCTCCTTTCAAGCTCTCCTTGCCATAATTACATGGTAAGATTTTTTAGTTATCTATGTAGGTGAGGGTCGCGGGAATCTGATGGATGCGAAACACGCAGGATCGGTCGTTATGACGAGGCTTGGGGGAGGCCTATGTCTAACAATGATGATGTTCTATACAGTTATGTCTTTTTGAAGCAATTAACACCTCGAGCGCCGATGTACGTCTGTACAACTGGAATGACCATGAAAAACGCTTAATTATCGTTTTGTGCACACGTTTACGTACGAAATTTAAATGGCCGAATTTTTGGTTTCTACTTATAACTTTATTTTTTTATAAAAAAAATCAGTTTTTTTTTTACTTTTTTTTGTGTCTTCGTGAAAACGCGCAGTTACGTAATAATAATATCTCCACGCGCGCGAGGGTTTAAATAGGTACCTATAATTAATCTGCTTTCTGTTTTTGTATGATTAAAAATATCGCTTTTATATATCGCCCATCTGTACACAGCTTTAAAGCAAACGTCAAACGGCGCCAACTTTGAAGCCGCAAAGTGAACTTGACACAATTGTCAATTTACATATTCGTGAACAGAATGCGTTTGTACAATATAGTTTTATTGCTTAAGGAAACGGAAATCCGTCATTTTAAAGTCGTACAGCATTAAAAACTTGCACCAAAATCGCGTGTGAAACTCGTCATTTTATTGTCTTGCAATATGAATAGGATTGAGTTTATTGACCTCTCGAAGATTAAGGTGCTGAGTTTTGACAAAAAACCTCGTTCTTGTTTCTAGTTTAAATTCAAACTTGTTATGATGTTACTGTTTTTTAAACAACAGGTTTATTATATTATTATTCTGCTTATTATAATTTATATTTATAAAAAAAAAAACACGTACGTATATTATTTTGTCAGCTTCTACCAGACCAGCTGCTTCGACCACCTGAAAAAATAAAATTAGCTTAGAACATAATTTATTAAAAATTCTTGTCTTATTCCAAACAAACTTCATCCAAATTTGTTCAGCCACACATACACAAATACATACATGAAATCGTACCTACATACACAAAACATTTACCATTGTACCTTATATTAGCCCGAAGTATGATGTATAAAATTGAACTGTATTTTTAAAGAACCTTGGGCAGTTGCAGACAGAAAAGAATTAACAACTCATTCCGACTAAGTCTAAAATTAAACCAAAAACAAAGTTATAAAAATTATCAGAACGCTGTACCATACCATCTTAAGGCGATACAAAATAAGTCAAAATAATGCTACAAGTCAAACCAGTTTTAAAGGAAACTGTAGACAGAGTATAGGATATTAGTTACAAGAGCTTTGCCACAAAATAGAGAGGTACAGAAGAAAATCTACAAACAAAGCGCGCACGAGCAACGCACACATAGATACGCTCACGGACACGTTATCTCGGCTCAATCGCCCGGTCATGCTCATACAGTTCGACGCAACGCGCTGACATGTGTGCGATCGCCTAGCGTAGGTACAAAAAATGAAGTACATACATGAGATTGACTTCTGTACCTATTTATTTTGTGGCTTTGCCGCAAGACCTAGCTGTGGTGTGGCGATAACGGTACTAAGTGTTGTACCAAGTTACGGATGTGTGTAGCCCCCTTAACAGTGGGACAAAGCCGGTGTGAAATATGTTTGCGTTGGTGTTAAGGCTCCTATGAAATACCTGCTGTTTCAATGTTTTCTTTATTCTATTTAAAATTTTCGTTTAATTTAAAGTTTTAAATTGTGTTTGGTATGTGTAGGTAAGGTATGCTATGTTTTAATTTGAGAGGGTTGCGAGAATGTGAGAATGAGATAGTGGTCAAACGCAAGCCTATCATTAATAAAAAAAAAAAAAAAAAAAAATAATGTTCGAAAGAGTTACCGTGACCCTAGAACAACTAGACACATGCCCTCTTGCACCACACAGAACGGTAAAATTGATTTGAAGAATCCCCATATAAAAAAATAGGATTAGAGACGATTATTTCAAAGCTTGGCATGCCATTTGATTGTCTTCGTTATCTGTCGAAAAAAAAACTATTTATTTCTTGTAACCATTCGGTATACTGATTGACTCCTAAACATCTTTGATTTTGGAATGGTACCCTTAAGCATAAAGCAGCCTGCTACCCATTACAAAGATATAGTACCTAATGGATTCCTGTGGGGGAGAACGGGCAAGAAGGTATCAAACCACACATTAAGCTGAATGAAGAAATAATGACTCCTGAGTCTTTACTAGTCTGGGCCAACAAGTACTGGGCTGCGGGATTGTTCGTAAAAGATACTGCAGACTGCAACCCTGGAACGCAAAGGGCAACTGAAAAAACAGATTGTCACTCTCTCTAGGTCCACTAAAAGGAGCGAGAGTAATTTTAATGGATGATAACACCTCTCAAAAAAAAAAGGCCTACAACGGTCTCAATATTACTGATAAAGCTCATAATAAACCAAGAGTAAAAAACTCCTCAAGCTATACGAAAAAACCTTTCTTCAGAAAAATCCTTCCTATCAGAGATCGTATCAAAAACAATCTCAACACAGTTAACAACGTGTTTCCAATACAATTTAATCAGAGGAGCCGTTAAATTAATACATACGAGCATTTATGTATCGAACACGATAACCAATTTGCAGTTACCACGGTAATGAACGAGGGAAATGGCAGAGGGAAGAACACATTTAGGTAACGTTACGTGGTAGCTGATTTATAATTTAATGCCATGTATTTGCCGAAGGCAACGGAGAATTTACAAGCAGAAATTTCCAAAACACGAATCACGTTCGGTTAGCGTTTCTGACTTAACCAATAAGGTATTTACTGTCCACAAAATTGAACGTCTATTCATTGAGTATTGAACTGTCTATGCCCTACGTGACTGGTTAGTCACGTACGTAGGTCATAGACAGCTCGGCACTGACAATAACACTCTCTCATAACTTCCAGTTTAATGGTCCTCGTAAAATCTTAAGTCTAAATAACGAAGGAAAGCCAAATAATACTGTAGGAAATGTAGCTTAGCAACATAACTAATTAAGAGTATCAAGTTGTACGTGTAACAACAACGGAAACAACAAGTGTAGAGAACAATGACCGATTAAGTAACCACCCAAGGCTAAACACGAGAGAACTTCTCAAAGATTACGTATATTATATACACAGTATAAGAAATTACGTGAAACACTTTGACTTGAATACTAATTTTGTTGGCACATCAAACACGGAGCGTAATGTTAATGTGTTTGAAGATGAGACACGAGTTTCTCGTGTCCCGTACTTTGAAGATCAGTAAGCTTCTGTAGGTAGAAGGTGCAACATTTAAGGTAGGTGAGACTCCGAGGTCACGGGCTCTAAGAGTGGGGACTCTGTCCGCTCGTCATGTGACTTCAGCAAAGACGGAGGCGCAGTGATCACGTGCTGCCGTGCATAACGAAGCTCAAGGGAGACTCTTTAGTCTCCTCAGGAATGTGCCCTAACAGGCGTTGCACAGAAGGGGTTCCGGTGTGGTCTTTAAAGAGGTCACAAAGCCCTCTTCCATGTGCTGATGGTGATCACCGAGGTGGTTTTATTTGGGTAAGAATCCCACACTCCCTGATCCCTGATCTTTCCCCCAAAAAGCCAGGCGCCCATTGAAGGATCCCCCCCCCCCCCCCAAAAAAAGGTGTAAGTATTTTTCGAAAATCGACATTGACCCAGTGACAAGGAAATCAACTTATTACCTTTAATAAATTCCAATTTCAACGAAAATACAGCCAATTAACAACATATTTCCTTAAGCGCTGTTCGAAAACCTCGCCCCAGCGGATTGGTTTAAATGCGAAAGAACGCGTACTTAAATAAACGTCTTTTCAAGAAATGATGAATAAATAATTCCTAATTTAATAAAAGTCGGAATCTGAGACATTTGCGGAGAGAAAATTAAACAAATATCGCTGGGCGCAAGGTCTTGGGGACTCGCTTTAAAATATTAATAATTTCTAAAGACTGAAATATTTAATTTTAGGAAAGATTAAGGTCTTATTATAGCCCCATTTAAAAACTATTTTCCGATTTCAGCCTGGTGGATGGATAAGCCCTTTTTTTAGGGTATAACATCATGAAATACTTTCTCCCACGCTGGGTGGAGTGAAAGTGAGTGTTGGAGTGTTTTACTAACATTGTAATTTTAAGTATTTTTTTTACTTAAAAATAATTGGCATTGCAGAGGAGTTTTACGATGATGGCATCTCATTTCAAATTAGAGTAATCTAAAGTATGGACTTCAGATTACTTTAAGAGGGCATTTATTTTTATTCAGTGAATGATAGCCAAAACATTATTTAAATAAAACAAGTTTTAAATGAAAATATTTTTTTCATAGCAAGCTTTTATATTGCAGTATACCTGTATAATTTATACTCGTCAAGACGAATCATATGAGCTCAAACTCGATGAGGTTGTGTCGTTTAATTACAGAGTTCCTATGGTCACCTTTCGGTTTCATCACCAGATCAGCTCCATGTCATAATAATGTTGTAATGTCATCTGATTTATACATGCATGCAAAATTTCAACTCAATCGGTAACCGGGAAGTGGGTCAAATTTAATTTGCAAGATTTGATTACAGACAGACATCGGGACAGGTGAAACTAAATAAAATCTTGTAAAAACACACTTAAATACCATGTTCAAATTGCTTTAAACTTGTGTTACACCATTGTATTTCTGACCATACATACACCATTTCTGGACACAGTGAATAATACGTAGTAAACTTCTATCTCAATGAAAAAGAAAAAAAACAAACCAGCTCTTGTAAATCCAAGCACGACTCACAGATAGGACTATATTTTATCGCGGTGAACATGCAGGAATCCCACACGACTCCGTTAATGTAATTAATTCCATGCGCGTGTCCCTTTAGCGGTAAAAAGTTAAGTTAATTGTCAAGTATTTAAGGTAACGTAATACCTGAAGTGGTAAGCATTTACCGCTTCGAATTAAGTAGGCTTTGTAGTTTGGACAATAGCCTAAAATTGGATTATTCTTGGGAAGATAGTTACAGTTTGATAAAAGGCAATTAATGGATTAGGCGGATATCACACTGCCACACACCACGCAGCGTAAGCGCGTGAAAACGGTCCTACGCACGTACTTGCTCCTGCAGATCTGCATCATCGTGTGGGTTTATTACGCATTTACGCGCGTAGGTGCGTCTTGTAAATTCACGCAGACACGCGCTCATTTCATGCAAAATCACGCACGGTACTACGAGACTCAGTGTGGCATATCTAGCGTGTCGTCCCACACCCACGCGCGTGAGTGTGTGTTTCTCCGCATGTAGTTGAGTGATCTGCATGAACGCGCGTGGATGCAGTTTCAGTGTGTTGGACTGTGCGTGTTTTCTATACAAACGGAGATACTTACAAGCTACGTTAAGACACGCATTCACGCACTACGGTGCGGGGTGCGTGGCAGTGTGATAATCGCCTTAGGGTAGGTACGCGAAAAGCGGGCGATACAATTGTGTAGTAAGAACCTCGTAGGCTCTTAAAAGGTTTTTTTTATTCTCTCTCCGCTCTAGGTGAAGCGAGAGAAGGTGTCAGACTTTTACTGACAAAAACCCAACTGTGTTCCTCTAGTTGTCCTTTGCGTTTCAGGGCCACAGTAACTCTTTCGAAGAATCCCGCAGCCATGGCAGGTGGGAACCACCCGGTCATAAAACTTCCGCTTAAAATCAAGTTGCAAATATACGAATGGTAATTACTTTACTTGTTTTATGATACTCGTCTCTAGGCTAACATGGTGTGCGATGTATTGAAACTTTACATATGTCGACCCCACGACCTTTTAAAAGTAGTATTAAAACCACGTTAGTAGTAGGTGCTAATCAAAGTTCTGGCTGATACTAAAAATATTTAAAATAAAATATAAATAACAAAATTTTGCGTTTGCTAATACACTGGTTTTTTGTCTCTACACAATCTATCTTTTCATTATAGTATATTTTCTTGCCTTTTTGCTCTACTTAGGTATTTCTTAACAGAGATGTTCATTCAAGAAGTGGCCTGAATGATTATTCTTAAAAATATCTGTGTCTATATCTGCGTGATAACAAAGATTTTTCTTAACATACCATATCCATGTCTACCTACTATCTTTTGCCAGCTGCTTCGCCCGCATGAAAGTAGAAAATAAATAGCTTGTTACTCGGTGAAGATGTAGCTTTCTAATGGTGAAAGAATTTTAGAATTCAGTCAGTCAGTCATGTTAGAATTTTAGAATTCAGTCAGTTTTTTAGTTAAATTGTAACAGACACTCAAACAAAAAATCAAATCTCTCCTCTTTACTATATTAGTATAGACTATAGAAGGCGCCAGATAACCGTAGAAATAAGTACAATGACCTTATCCTAATACTAGGTACTACTTAGGTCGCGCGGTGAATTAAGATCGCTCGGTGAAAGTAGTGGGGGCAATCAGCGCATGTGTACAATTGCGCACAGAAATTCTTAGTATGTTAGGATTTTATTTTTAATTTCGTATGTTTGAACCTTAGTAACATAACTTATAATAACACTAGTTTTTGCTTGTAATTTATCTTGTAAGTAGGTAAATTCAGAAAAATTAAAATGTTTAAAATTAAAATTAAAATTAAAAAAAAATAATTTCGTTAGTTTCTTTCTTAACGTAACAATTCACGTCGTAAACCATTTTTCTGGCTTGCCGTTTTAAAACTTTATTTTTAACCATTTTTTTTACGACTACGTATTACTAATACGATAACACAAGCTGTACGCAACAGTACCCAAGTACAACAGTATCCAATAAGACGCGAGAACGCAACGCGGGAATTGAAGAGCGACTCTATCTACCAATGACGTGTCGCCGTCGGGGCACACCCGCCCGCACGTCGCCAAATAGACCTTAGAATTGAATACTGCGCATGCCCCTTCCACTTTTGCCGAGCGATCTTAATTCACCGCGCGACCTGTATCTCTGCGTAGGTACCCGAAAAACAAACAATGAACTGCTTTTCATTACTAAATCATGTAAAGGATCACGAGACATGTCGATTCAAGACAGCTTTGTCTTTAGTTCCGTTTTTGAAATGAAGAATGTCAACAAATGTAATGACCGTTATTCCACGTTTATCTGGCACCTCCCTTACCTGGCAAACGTTTTTCAGCCCTATAAATTATCCAAGAAAACAATGTGGGTGGAGGGAAGTAGGAAGGTAAACAACAGCCTGCGATCTAGTTTTTAGACCAACCAATTATACACAAAAAATTCATAAATATTAGTTTGCTCGGGCACCTTTTTTTTTAATTGATATAAACTTGCCTGCGATCCCACCTGATGGTAAGTAGTGATGCAATCGTTGCTGGTGAGGCGCTATAGTTTATTAAGATCCTATTCGCTCTAGCATAACCCATAACAATAATCTATACATCTATACATATAAATCCAATTTTATTTATATGTATACTAATACATATAAATAAAATTGGAGTGTCTGTTTGTAATATTGAAATAACTCCTTTTTACTACTTGCATATGAATATATGTACGGTACATACACCAAAATAACATTTTTTACAATTTTTGTGTCTGTCTGTTTGTCCGGGCTAATCTCTGAAATGGCTGGACCGATTTTGACGGGATTTTTTTTGTCAGGTAGCTGATGTAATAAGGAGTAACTACTTTAGTAGCTACTTTAGTAGCTACTTTTATTTTCGAAAAAATAAATTTAAAATCCTTTAGTCCACGCGAACGAAGTCAGTAACAGGGCACAGCTAGTATTTAATAAATAATAATATAGCAATGTATAATAGTGACATGTAATTGAAATTTATTTTTATACAATTATTTAATTTAATTTTAATTTTTAATGAATTCTTTTAATATTTGACTGACTGACTATATAATCATAAAATTAATTTAATTTTAAGATAATAATCATCGGATCAATGCAAAATAATAATAATCCAATGTAATTTAAATTATTTTAATTTTGATATTTACATTTCAATTTTATGTAATTTTATTATATTTGTATATGATTGTGTAACTGAAAAGAGTCTTTGGTACTTGAAATAAATAATAACTCTAGCTCTAACCTGTTTTAATTTTCTTTTGAACTAAACTTAGGTATCTACTACACCGATAATTTCTATGTGTATGTAATATTACAGATTAGTCGACATTTAATTAACACCGATACGACTCGTAGCGATAATGAGGTCAATGTAGAGTTATTAAAGTCGAAGGAATTAGCATTGCAGGATGTTTATTTCAATAATCACCCGACACCTTTTTTACGACAATTTTCTTGACTGACTACCACTTCGCCAGTGACTGCGTTCACGAGAATGTTTTCATTAAAAACATTTTAAAGGTAGTCTTTATTATTCATTCTGATTTTAATTTGTGCCACGTTTCTTTATTAATCCAAGCTGTTTGCAGGCGCCTAATACCCGCCATGACTTGACGTGACCGGTGTCGTACTTAGTGTCAGTGGTGTCCAATTTGTAACCTTTTAAAATATTTTTGGGAAAAAATATAACATGGTGTAAAAACTATTGGAGTCCATTCAGTTACTGATTCTAAACAAACAATATTAAGGTTTCGTATAAACTAAAAAAAGTAGGTAATGTTGTATAATACATGTAGCTTGAACGTTGACATTGACATAAAAATGAATGTAGTAAATAATAAGTTGATGAAGTTAAGAGACTTGTCACAGTACAAGGTTGTCCACTTAGAACCAACTTATACGAGTGTATATTTTTATAAATTTTAATTAATAAAACCGTCATGAATAATTGTGATATTTTTATTAGCAAAATATCACCTCAGTCACAACACAAATTATCATAATCCGAGGGGTTTATAAAACACAGTAGATCTTATGATGAGATGAGTCGGCGAAGTAACAATTCTCAAAATATAGCCTGTTTGGAATCAACCATTTGAGATTAAAATTTTAACGATTAGTTTATTAGGTATCTTAGAGATTATCTTCTGATACAAGGTATTGTCATTTTTTTTTGAAGTCGGATATTATCAGATGACTTTTCCCGCTTTAGGATGGAGCGAGAAGGCGAGGCGACTTTTAAATACTAAAACCCATCTAGGTTCCTTCATTTGCTCTTTGCTTTCTAGGTAACTCTTCTAAACGTTCCCGTAACCACGACAATGACAGAGCGGTCCAGGTGGCTAAATATCTATTGGGCGAATCAAATTTGAGTCAGATCGACACGAAAGAAGAGAACATGCTACCTTTGCGGTGATGAATCCCTAACATTAGGACTTTTGAACCGTTTGAGATTGAAAACATTTGTGACAGCCCCGAATCTCGCATATCCACTATAGCAGAAAGTACCCACGGACTTGGACAAAGTGTAATTCCATAAGCTATAACGATTAATTATTATCAAAGAGATTACCTATAGATTACCAAGTAATGCATGGGATTTACATAAGCTACAGAAAAGTCACATCGTAAATTCCTAACATTTTAATCAATTGTCAACACCCACAGAAGGTCACGCAAAGTGACCTTCTGAGCTATGACAAATGCCAAACATTAAACCTAAGCATAGCGAAATCAGCCTTATAATGTTCCCATCGATGGTACTCAGGCCTCCTGTCTAGTAAAAGAAATGGGCTGTGCTATCCACCCCACACGGTCCCAGTGCAGGTTAGTTGTACAATTACCTCTAGTGTGGCCGCGGCACAGCCATATAATACGTCTCCACGAGAAGCTAGAAGCGGCCACAAGCCATTTCTGACAGTGGCCGACACTTTTTTTTTACCCATGCGCGCAATATCTTTATGGACTTTGTTTTGTTTTTTTTTTATTTGATATAAACTAGTGCTTGACTGCGATCCCACCTGATGGTAAGCAGTGATGCAATTGTTGATGGTGAGGCGGACTAGTTTATTAAGAGCCTATTAACTCTAGCCTTGAAGACACCCAAATTATAATCGGACTCTAATGCCTTGATCACACGTACCGAGTAAAAGGGCGAGACAGTAAAATGTTGCTCGACAGAGACAGTGATGTAAGCGAGTTGTAGAGACAAGCGCTCGGTCGAGCACTCGGCGCTTTGTTTATACGTACCGAGTATTCGGCCGAGAGCACTGCCTTTTTACTCGGTATATGTGATCAAGGCATACCGAAAAAGGTTTAAAAGCGCGAATTTTGAATAGTGGCGGTGCAGGCCACAGGAATTTGTAGCGTGTGACGGCCACCGGCGTCAACCGTGTGAGGCGAATCCATATAAAATGTATGACAAAACGCCGATACCGGATAGATATCTCCTATAGATATCTATCCGGTATCGGCGTTTTGTGGTTGTGGCCTGTGGCCCGTGTGTAGCGACCCTGTCTACTAAATGCAATGCAAGATTCACAGAACAATTTCCATACAGTCCAGTTGGAAGCAACGTGAGCAATTTGCTTATTCACGTAACAGTTAGCGGACGACTTTAATCATTCTTCAATCGTGACGTCATGGCTTCGCCGTACAGATGCACTAGTAACACGATAGGCTGTAGTGCAATAATGACGTTCGTAGGAGAAATACTAAGCTTGCTTGAAAACTAAATGATGGAAAAATTGGATTGGACCCGTCGCTCCTTGTTTTTCCACTGCCTGCTCACTTAGAGGGAGATGAAGCTGATAGCTAATTGCCGATTTCAGACTAAAGTATCGTCTCGATGTCTTCCGTGTCTCACGATGTTTTAGACTATTATTACATGCATAAGACTAACTTCCTAGTTTAGCCTAAAAGGTTAGTCGCGCCGCCATGGTGTCCCGGTGAAATATAGCCCTAACTAAAGGTGTCTAAGGAGACACCTTTTTGTCGAAGGTTAGACTAGAAAATGAAAACAAAACGCGCCGTCAACGACTCGGGCGAGGTGGAGTTCTTCGTCGTAGTTAGTTCGTTCTTACACGACAGTCAGACGGCGAGCTACCCATTGCTTGTTGTGCCTACTTTATGCCAGCCATACCTATAACCTATAACCTGTCGTCCAATCCATATGACGCTTCATGTTTGATCAAACCTGTAGTTCGTCTCTATACACCATACACGGTCAAACATGTCGTCCAATCGGTATGAAGCTACATGTTTGATCAAACAGATTTGACCGTGTATGGGACTGACAACATGTTTGACGGCACAATCGAATTTCAATTCTTTTGGTTTGATCGAACCGACTGAATCATACAGATTGGACCGTGTATGAGGCTGTCCAATCGGTATGATCAAACCAAAAGAATTAAAATTCGATTGTGCCGTCAAACGTGTTGGTCATACCAATCCACTCCCACACACGTTCAAATCTGTTTGATCAAACATGTAGCTTCATACCGATTGGACGACATGTTTGACCGTGTATGGTGTATAGAGACGAACTACAGGTTTGATCAAACATGTAGCGTCATACCGATTGGACGACAGGTTTGACCGTGTATGGCTGGCATAAGAAACGCAGCGTGGCGATTTGGATTAGTTCGTAACGCAATCGTCGAAAAAGCTAAAGACAAAGACATTGGTGGCTGTAAAACTCAATTAATATCAAAACACGACCTAGTTTCGTGGTTAAGAACTCATCAGCATCAGTTACCCTACTAAACCCATTAGCTAATCCATTTATAACAAATTATCATCAACAAAATCCTCATTCGACTAATTCCTAAATACACAGATAAGAATCTCTCAAACGACGTTAGAACATTATCTGAAAGTGTTACTACATAAGTTTAGCAAATGTTGGAAAACACAGTAAACATGTTTAGTGAAGCCCAGTTTTCTTATCAGTAAGTAGAGCGTGGAACTTTAGCGTTAGGCCTGATAAGAGTTATTTATTTAGTTTGTAATGGTTACTTAACCTTTTATTTAAAAGGTGTAGGATGGATCGTAGTTGATTGTAAGAGAACAATACGTGTAGACTAATGTTGGCGATGGAATTTTCTAAAGGATTGAGATGGGAGAAATAGCTGAGAGCTGAGGAACAGAACCCTCGTTATTTTAAACTAGATTAAATGATTTATGAGTATCTCTAGTTCTATGTACATTGGCTATATTCACAATATTGATGAGGTCTTATAATAGAGATGGTTTCTATCTATACATATAAATACAATTGGAGTGTCTGTTTGTAATATTGAAATAACTGCTTTTTAACTGACTTCAAAAAGGAGGAGGTTCTATGTTCGGCTGAATGTATATTTTTTTTTTATGTATGTTCACCGATATCTCGGTCAATTGTGGATTCATCCATTCCATCTATTTTGAAAATTCTTTTTTTGATTGAAAGGTTATGCTTCCAAGTTGGTCCTATAGAAATACATATGGTAAAATAACGAAGAAATAAAACTGTTATAGAAACACCGACTTCCGAAATTAAAGTTATTTTATACTTTTCAGTGTTTTTAATTTTTTCAATTTCATTGAAGTCGGTTATATTTTTTTTTTTGTAAAAAGTTTTTTATTACTATATGCATATGAATATATATGTGATACATAGGTACACCAAAATAACATTTTTTTACCATTTTTGTCTGTCTGTCTGTTTGTCAGGGCTAATCTCTGAAATGGCTGGACCGATTTTGACGGGACTTTTTTTGGCAGGTAGCTGATGTAACAAGGAGTAACATAGGCTACTTTTATTTTAGAAAAAATAAATTCAAAATCCTGTAGTCCACGCGAAGGAAGTCGCGGGCACAGCTAGTCAGCTAATATAATTCGAGTTCTTATAAATTATTAGTATTACACCAACATAGAGCGACTGCCTATCGGATCTACACAACCCAGTAACTGGGTAACGAGATATTCCTTGGCAAAACCGCTGTCAGATTTTCTGGCTTTCGACTGCCAATGCTCTTTTTCAGAATTCGAAATCGTCGAATTACCTCCGAGAATGAGAGTCAGACATTTTCTGAATAAAACTCGACCGTTTTCCTTCTGTTACCCTTTCAGCTTCTGACTACCCATAATTACTGTTCTTATACCTAATCTGTAGTTTTTTCCGAGGCATGGAGCAGGTACCCTCGGTAAGAAATGGATGGTCAAACAGAACAGGCCAAAAATACTTTCCACACCACCACAGTTTACAAACACATAGTATTGTAGTCCACATGTGGTACTGTGGTGACCTTGTGATGCTGAGTGGTACATTTTTATTTAGTTTTAATTCATGAAACCCCAAGCGAACACCGGCGTATTATACGGTATTTCAGTTTTTCTAAAATGCCAATAACCGTAATTTTCTTTCTTTCTTTATGTAGCAACGTACAATTGCCAAAACGGATCTTGAGCGCTCGGCGTTACAGAGGGGATCGCTTTGCGCATTCCATACATTGGCGAGCCAATCGTCTTCGTTGTTAGGTACATGCAGCAACGCAGGGAAGGAATCAGGAGTGACGTCTATGACGCGATGGCGCGGCGAGCCAATCACTGACACTCTCCGCACCCGCGTCTCACTTCGCACCACTAAAGAGACCGAATATTTGACTTCTGCGCAACTTGAAGCCAGCGCTCAAGATCCGTGGCGGCAATTGTACTAACAACAGCACTAACTCCGTTTAATCATAGTAGCTCTCCAGTGGTTCCAACTGCCATAGTAGTTAACACTACAATTTCTCAAATTAAGCCATGAATCCGCGTTTTAATTGCGGTTCTGAAACCGCGGCTTTTCGAATTCAAATTACTTTGAAGTTCATTATTAAAGGAATTAGCGAGGACACGAACTATAGTGCAGCGTCTATGGAAGACGGGAAAACTTTTCGATAATGTTAACTATGCTTTTTGCTTTGTTCGTTAATCAGGGTAAGTGAGCGAGCATATTACTAACTATCTTCTGCAAGCGGCATTGCCTGCGTGAGTTGAAAAAAAGTTGTCTTAAGAGAACAATAACTCCCGGAATAAACAAGTAACTTATGTTCTAAGTCATGGTCTATGCGTGTGCCAAGTTTCTTCGAAATTCGTTTGCCGTTTGAACGTGAAGAACAGAACCATAAATACACCATGCCTACGTACATTTTTTAGAGTAGTTTGTGTTTTTCATTAGGTACTCTCGAACTTTGACAGAGTAACAACTTTGACAGAGTTCAGTTACAGCTCTAAAATTTCGCGGGTATACATATTTAGTCTTCTCATTACACCCACCGAGGTGATCGATGTCGTGACGTCGATTTGATAACGCGTTGAAATTGTTAAGATTTAATTTTAAATTGTTTTGTTCCTTCTGTAGGCCTAAATTAACCTTGAAAAACTCGGAATCTTCGGAATGCTAAAATTCATACTGCTACATACATAGAAAACCAATCGTGCAGCCGGTTTCAAATGGCACCTTAACGTTCTGTGCCCTGCCTTCAATTTCTCTAAGCCTCGAGGACGTCAGAAGGCGCCATGATACGACACAACACAGTAATGCAACCCTAGCTTTAGTGTCGCCGTGTCGCGCACGCAACGTATTTAAAAAAAATGTTTTTTCTATTTCGCTCTTGTTGAAAAATCCTATACTTCATGAAAATCTAACCCAACCCAACAATTCTTCACTTACTAAATCAAAACGTTGGCCGTCTTAACTTTCCCCAACAATACACATAAAATAAAACAACACTTCATACATTCGTGTTACGAAAGAGAATCCAGAATACATTGAAAACAAAGTATATCTCAACAGTACTTTGTAACATACTTAGTCAAAAGGACGAAAATATGAAAATAAACCTCATTTCATATTCATCTCGTAACTTCACGAACATTCTTATCTTTTTTCGAAACAAAACCTTTGTATATTAAATTACTGAAATCATTTTGTTGAATGAACTTTTCTTAGCGACAGTGAGAAATTTACAAAGTTTCAAAAAATCTGAAACTTTAAAGAGCTATTTTTAGTTCCTTGAATTAAAACGCGGTCACTTAAAAAGTTATTCTAGTAGACAATATAACAATCCATTCCTGGGGCCTTAACATGACGTGTTGAAATGACAGTTCTTGCAAGCGAGGAAAAAGGATAGAACTATATACCCTACTAGCTTTTACCCGCGCGGCTTCGCTACCGCTCTTCCCTACTTCAGCCTACTATACCCTACTCTACCCTACTATACCCTACTCTACCCTACTCTACCCTACTCTACCCTACCCTACTCTACCCTACTCTACCCTACTCTACCCTACTCTACCCTACTCTACCCTACTCTACTCTACTCTACCCTACTCTACCCTAATTTTCATTTTTTTTTCCATAAGAACCTTCTCCTCATAATAACGAACACAGCAAAAAAAAAATTAGCGAAATCGGTCCAGGCGTTGTTGAGTTATGCGCTTACCAACACATTTTACGATTCATTTTTATATTATAGATTAGCTCCATCCCTTTAACAATTGCAGCAGGGGCCCAGCCAGGCAGCAGGGGCCCAGCCGGGTCGAAGCCTACAGGGGCCAGGGTTATCCGAAAGTTAACTCGAGCCCCGGTATGAAGGCTTTAAGGAACGGGGTGGATTTTTTAGTCAGTAAGAGTCTGACACTATCTCCAGCTCCGCCCAAGAGCGGGGTTGTCATTGGATGATTTTCCCCACCAAAAAAAAAAGGGGGTAAGTGAACAAAGGTGTTAACTACTATTACGATTCTCTGGTAATATTTCTGCTGTTAGCACATTTCAAATCTGAAATATATACTTGATTGACAGTTAAAACCTTTGCTAGCATCTGTAACAATGTAACTAATTAGAACTGGGGTGTTTTAAATCCATGGATCGATTTACCATCAGTTAAAACCTAAATTCATGCAAAAAAGTCAGATTTTTTGATTTTGTCAGATAACACCTTTGTTAATTCAGTTTCGGTCGTCAAATGGATCGCGTTATAAACTCGTGGTAGGGCCCTCTGCTACCACTTAAAATTCACAACAAAATAAAATATTGATTGAGTAAAATAAACTTACAAAGGATGAAATAAATATCCGAAATAAAGAAGACAGAAAGATATTAAAAATACCGATACATCTTTATATTCTTAATATTGGAAACCAAAAAGAATATCAGCGCTTTTTAAATATTCCCTCTATAAAATTGGCTTCTTCAGCTATTGGCATAATTTAATACACCACGTTTTCATAAAAAAAGATATTATTTTCTTTCTAGCATTACGAAAAGAAATTGGTCAGGAAAGTTTGTAGATTCATTTTTCAATTTTTATCCAATTGGTTACTTGTTATTACGTAACAGGGGCTTTTGTTCTTCAAAAAAATATGGAACTAATATTTTCTGTTCTGGCATAGTTTTTATTGCTGGTTTTATACCAGCAGAAATACATAATGCCAAAAGAAGATTATAATTATATTCCACAACTATCATACAACGCCGTCTAGTCCCAAGCTAAGCAGAGCTTGTGTTATGAGTACTAGACAACTGATAAATATACTTAAGTATATATTTCTAAAGACATACATATTATAGATAAATTACACCCAGACAGAACAAATGATTATGTTCATCACACAAACATTTGTCCTGGGTGGGAATCGAACCCACGACCTCCGGCATAGCAGTCAGGGCCACTAACCACTAGAACAACAGGCTAGTCCTAATTAGCCGAAAGCAAAAAGTGACACCTAATAAAGCTTCAACAGTAATAAAACTGACACCAAATAACCAACAAACAATCTTGAACAAGAATTCAAAGTTTCGAAACACCATTATCCTTTAAGGGGAATGCTCCTGTTTGTTGGAAGTTAACCCGGCTAAATTCAAATTTTCTTATTTAATGTTAGGATCTTTTTTTTAGGTGGGAAAATCATCCAATGACCTCCCCCGCTCTTGGACGAGGCGGGATATAGTGTCAGACTTTTACTAACTAAAAACCCACTTCCGTTCCTTCTTTGCCTTTCGTACCGGGGCCGAATCTTCCTTTCTGAAGTAAATCCTTGACCACAGTAGGCTTCGACCCTGCTGGGCCCATACGGTTAGTATTAGGATTTATGTTCTTTATTAAAATATGATTTGTAACCGTAACAAAAAAGGCTTTACTGGGTTATAATCTCAGCTCAGCTAACCCTATCGAACATTTCATGAAATTGTTATTCAATAGGGTTAGAGCTGAAAACGTTGTATTAATGATTTATTAATCATTATAATTTTGAAAATGAGCAGAGATAGCCCAATAAGCCCAATACGTCGCAGGTTTAAACCCAGCCAGGCGCATTATTTTATGTAGGTAATTTATTTCATCACCACTGCTCTCAAAACGAGCCAACATCTCTTAGAACCAAAAATTTTAAGAAATTAATTCATACGTGATTACGGCCCATTCTCTTTCCTAGGGAGGTCTGCGTCCCAGTGGTGGGAACATTATAAGGCTGATTATGCTATGATATACTAAATAAATTCATGTTACTGTCGCAAATCATATTTTAATAACATGACACTGAAGCTTCTCTGTCAAATCCATTCTAAGGTTGTCTGTGAAAAATCGCTTTTAGCGATAAGACCGCCCATTGTGACACCCTATTAATTTTAAGTTCCTTTTATAATTTTTATTGTTGGTATACAATAAAGAATATATCTATCTATCTGAAGTGGTAAAATCCAAAAACTTTAATTAAATTTTAATTTCGCGGACCTGACGCTGCACCCTTAACAAAAGTTAAAACGCAACCAACTCAGTTATGCAGTCTACCGCATCTCAGTAGGTACACGAAATCCCTTTAAACTGCCGTTGAATGCTTCACCGAAGTGGGTCATTCCGACTTGAGAGAATTCACCGAGATAACTTCCTTAGACAATTTTCTTCGGTAAAACAAAAGTTTTTATGACGTCACTAATGTTTTTCAAGTTAAGTTTCACTCTATTAAGAGGTTCGTGTCAGCGTTTTCTGGGAATAACAGTTTGAGAAGTTTTTTCTTGAGAGAATGACTTTTGGGAAATATTTTTAATAGAAGACCATTTGTGATTGGTGGAAGAAGTACTTAATAAGCTTATTTGCGCGAAGAATGCAGAAATGAAAGTTAAGCAGATGAAATTATTGATGTAATGCAACAACGGTTAGTAACACTTAATATGATTATGTAATTAATATAATAATATTCTTATAAAAACGAAAGTTTGTAAATGTGTGTGTATGTTTGTAATTTGTCGCTCGAACGACTGCACGGGCACATGCGTAGAGTATGTCCTGAAATAGCCTATAGGTTACTTTTTATCCCGGAAATACTCGTACGTTCATTGTTGATTTAACATCACGTATACATATTTTTTATCTTCATTTTTATTTTGTATATTTTTTTTATTGCATAAAAGTTGAGTCATGTAGGTAATTGGTAGAAGATACTGGCTCCTGTAATACAGGTACTATGCTTAGCGCAGGATTCAGGGCCTCACTATTTAAAAAAAATGTAATTTATGCTAATAATTTATTATTATTATTTATTTAATATGTTTCTTTGGAATATTTTCCATTATCACGAGTGCGCAGATGGCATCTGCTAGTAATTTATAATGAAGGGTAGTATTAACTACACGCGGGTGATGCCGCAGACTGAAGCTAGTCAAATGTATCCAAGAAAATAGACATCTTCTACAGATTGAATTAAAAGCCCGAAACAACCATCATTAAACAAGACGAAGCATTTTCAAACAAGATTACCATAGACTGGAGCCGTTGAAAATTTTCATTGTTGATTAATTAGGTAAGTCAAATATGTACAGGAAACAAAGTGGGTGGCTGACGAAGTCTTCAGTCACCTCCACAAACCAAACAAATATAATTACTGTCAACTGACAAGTGACGTCACGCGCAATTAGGATGTGACAGTGAGTGAAGTTTGTTCTTAATTTTGTAAGGTTTTTTTTTATTGGCAACTGAACATTTTGTTTCCTTACGATTAAATTGTAGTTGATCATATTTTTTTGAAAAAAAAAAACAATATAATGTTATTGAATTCAGAACTACTACTATCTATTAGTATTATTTTAGCATATTTTTAAATGCCTTATATTGTTATAGATTACCTTATTTTCGTGACACATAATTCAATTTCAAAAAAATATTTTATTTGTTGATGTATACCCACCGTATTGATTTATTTGGACAGATTTTAAATATTCTTGCGCTTGTAAAATTCTACTGTATCACTGAGTGACATGTGACTTATGCAGGCGTAGCCGATTGCAGAAGCTAGTTACAAATAAAAAAACAAAAATATATATCTTTCTTCTTTAAAATATTATTTTTTATTTATTTATTTAATCTTCATGCAACAAAAAGTACATAGGCGGACTTAATGCCTTAGGCATTCTCTACCAGTTAACCTAGGGTGGTGAAGAGACAATATGGTAGGCGCACAAAAAGAAAATTTTGGTATTAAAACAAGATTAAAAAGTATAAATAATTATAGATAAAATACGCATACATATATATTTAATATATTATATATACTACATATATATATATTTATATAAAGTAAGGACAGAAGTTTTGAGACGATTCTGCTATTGGTGTAGAAAATGATTCCGCAACCTCCGCTTAAATGCATACCGACTTTCGGCCGTCCTGATATCGAGAGGAAACGCATTCCACAGAAGGATGGACTATACTGGAAAATATTAGTACTAACCTAACAATATGTAGTATTCACTAAGTAACTTAGGCTATTTATACATATTTTCAAAATTCAGGCAGCAGCCGCCGGCAAAAGTTAGTTAAGTATAAGCTCATTAAGCTGACTACGCAATTACTAAAGAAGAGAACCTAATATTAGATTCCTGACAGATCTTGAAGACGGATTGCCGCTAGCCAACGACCTTACAGCCACTAGAAGCCTCATGCTTGAACTAGCGCACCAAAACAATTCTGTCAACTAGCCGAGGTACGAGGGGAGCGCGGTACGGCGTTCTGATTGGTCGAGACTATTTGGAAATTATTCTGTGGCGATCTACATCAGATCTATAAGTCATATGTGATGACAGGCACGCGTCGCCTGTTATTAGATGTCTGGTGGCTGTAAGGTGGTTGCCGCTACCTAAAAAAGCCTTGAGCATGGACGCCGAGTTGCTGGCCTTTCGATTTTCTATCGATTACATTTCGGGGAGTGTGCGTTGGAATTGCACAATTTAATTCCACCAAATCCGTTCCATCATCTGACCACTAGACGTACGGGGTTGCGCCATCGGTACATGGCGGATATCGTAAAAAGCGTTTTGGAAACATTCATTATGCGTAAAGCTAAGGAGTGGAATTCCCTGCCGGAGTCTGTGTTTCCTGATAGCTACAACCTAGGGGTCTTTAAGTCAAGAGTGAAGGTTACTTCTAGGCAAGTGTGCTCCATCGTCGGCCACATCATAGCTTACCATCAGGCCAGATAGTAGTCAAACGCGAGCCTATCAATAATAAATAAATAAAAATGAACAGCACAACTGTACCCATGACTGCAATACAATGCAGAACCGTTTATTTTCATTCCCACATCACCACGTCAGAAACAAACATAAATATTAGTCAGTGCCGACTAATGACGTCACTAGCAATTTTAAAATGGGAATGGGACAGAAATATTCTAACAAAATGTGGGAAACCAGAATAAAGCTGTTAATTAGGTTTATTTTAAGACACTTGTTTATGGAGAATGACGACATACTAATTTTATTAACAAGAGACAACATAATGAATGTATAACTTTATTATACCTACTTATTTATAGACAATTAAACATTATAAGTAAGTGAAGTAAGGCGTGCTCAAACGCTACCAACATTTAAAAAAATGGTGAAGGAGCATTACCTTTGATATATTTTTCTTCTCCTAGTTCAACTATATATTTGATATTTATTAGTATATTTTTTTTGTATTGTATGTATGTATTTGTGTTAATGTATCTTGTTAGTATTATATCTGATGTTTGTACACTGACAACCCTAAATCTACCTCCTTTTTCTCAGTCCATCCAAAGGTCGTCAGTAAGAGATCGCCCTGTGCGATAAGACCGCCCATTGTGCACTTATTCTTTTAAATGTTTGTCCTGTGTTTTTGTTTATTTGATGTACAATAAAGATTATAATAAATAATAAATATCAAAAATATATGCATTTAATGTACTATTTATATACAAGAAAGATCAAGTCCTGACTCGTCAACGCGAAGCTCAAACCCTTGGACCTAGAACGTTTAAATTTTGCAAAGGTGCCTTTCATGATGAAAGAAAAAGAAAGATATAATTATTTTGAATTTCAAACTCTCAGGGTATGAAACGGGACTAAAGGCTTAACCATCTTCTATGGAAATAAAGACATACCGTCCTGTCTCGTGGCATGCCACACAAAATACAGGGAATACAGAATTTTCACCTGACTGCCAAATAGTTGTCTAGACATCACCAGAGATCTTTATCAGTGACATTGTGCTTTTAGTCTCATACTCTGCTGCATTGCCTCGGCGCTTTTCTAATGTTCATCATTGTTGATTTTGGTCGTCAGGATTTGTAGTAGTTGGAAATAGACTAGAGCTTATCTGCCTATTCAAAGATTGAAAAATAAAAATGTTGGAAAATATTTATTCTAGTCAATAAGACCCAATATGACGTAGCAATTTGCCAAAATGTAGCCTAAAGGATAAATTGGTTACCCTGCCAGCCCTAAAAATAGAAGTTACTTTATTAAACCGCAATATTGAGAGTTCTGGGAAAATATGCTCATATCTCTCTAATTTTATTCATATTACATTTACCGAAGTGTTACGAGGAAAAAATGTAGTATGAAAATTTGATGGATGACTTAGTAAGGTTAACACGAGTAAACTAGTGATAGAGTAACTCCCACGTCAAAACTAAAATTAGATGTTGTTTTATTGAACCGCTACAGAATTCTATGAAAAATAAGCTCTTAACACATGGTTTTATGACTCTCAGTCATGCGTTAAGAAGCTCCTTTTTCACTCGCCAATCGTCAATATCGAGCATGGTTTAAAAGCTTGTTGCTTCATCTAACGCAATCCAAGGCGACGGTTGACGAAGAGGCAACGCGAAAAAAAGAGATAACGCTTGAAAACTCGATTAGCATTCGGTAATTCCGTGATTTACTCGAATATTTCACAAAACTTGTTCCAAGAAATACGTCTTTTTTTTTTAAACCCCTAAAAGTTTTTGAAAAAAATTGTCGTCATTCAGAATCTTGATAAAATTTGCAAGGCTTCTAATGTTATATTTTTTTAAATTTTTGAGTATATTATGAAGGATCAAATTTCATGTAAGATAGTAATTTTCAGAGGTCTTTACTGGATTAGTATTACACAAATTTATAAATTGATTTCAATGGAAGGCCATTATCGCGGTTGTATGAAAAACAGTAAAAAGAACGTATAGTTGTTCTATCTCACGAATGACGGTTCGTCTTGGATGTGAGTGTACCGAAACAAGGTGCACATGCACATTGTTAAAAAAAACACCATTACTGGGCCTAAATAATTTGACGAAACTCAGCACTGATACGAAAGAAGTATCAGTAACCAACTTACTAAATCTCTAAAGGACCTAATCTAATTTTTGTATAACAAATTCTTGTACCTTCGTGTAATCAGCTGTTTAAAGTTTCGAAAGAATGGGTAACAATGGACCTTACTTAACGGTACTTAAACGGAATAGGTGTGTTTTGTCGTCGTTCGGGATTTTGTAACTTTGTAAGAGCTTGTTTGTAAAACAAAGTCGATGTTTGACATGAGCGTAAAATTATTTAAATCTTGTTTGTTCACTTTTAGGGGCTTAAAGGAATAAAAATAGGTTGTTAAGTTAGGTATATTGTATGGGACTTTTAGGAATTCTTAAATGCCTTAGTCCTATTCCATAACATAAGTAATAAAGATATGGTGATTTACCTTCTTATCATCGTCTTCCTGTTCTTGTTCCATGATACTTGGGGTTAGCCAAATAGGTTTTTTTTTCTTCCATTCTGTCCTCAACTGTCACGCTATCACTAACTCCCTTTTCTTTCATATCACTCCTCACACAATCCATCCATCCTTTTTTCCTTTGGCTTCTCTCTCCCTCTCCATTCATTTATACACATGTGTATGAAACTCCAAAGATTTTATATACCTACTCATCAATCTTTTAGAGACGGTTTTTATAAAACAAATTTTCTTTGTGGATATGAGTTCTGTAGAGTATGGGTGCCAGTGCTAAAAAATCAGGTCAACATTGTAAATAGATTGAAATAATATACCTATAAAAAAACATCGTCCCATTCTTTTTTTTATTTACTTAACTAGCTTTACCCGCGTGGCTTCGCTCCCGCTCTTCCCTACTTCAGCCTACTATACCCTACTCTACCCTACTATACCCTACTCTACCCTCCTCTACCCTACTCTACCCTACTCTACCCTACTCTACCCTACCCTACTCTACTCTACCCTACTCTACCTTACTCTACTCTACACTACCCTACACTACCCTAATTTTCATTTCTTTTTTCCATAAGAACCTTCTCCTCATAATAACGAACACAACAAAAAACAAAATAGCGAAATTGGTCCAGGCGTTGTTGAGTTATGCGCTTACCAACACATTTTGCGATTCATTTTTATATTATAGATTAAAGGGCTTTGTCGTTTAGCGACCACATCGCCCAATAGTTCCATTCTTCAAGTAGGTTCTTAATTTAAATTCTCTGTTGACAATAATACTAGCCAGTTGCAAAAAAGTTCAATGACTTTTATGAATAACACTGTAAATGGCTTCATACGAACGCAACGGCAATCATTGCACTGCCGTATGGAACTATACGCACTAGCAGTCGCATTGCGCTCAGCTGACCAATTAGCCCTGTGTTTATCAGTGAGAACGCACTGTCACTGCATACAATAGCCGACGATGTACATCTCATTATTGTCAGTAATTTTGACGTTAATTTAGCTATTCATTCGAACAATATGGACTTTGTATTTCAATGAGCTGGTAAAACTTTCCAACGAGAGTTTCTAGTCTAGTATTTGCATTCATTATGAGATTTTACAGCTATATATGGCGCCAGATAACAGTGAAATAAAGTGCATTGACCTTTTCCTAATATCTCTGCGTAAGTACCCAAAAACAAACAATGAATTGCTTTTCATTACTAGATCATGTAAAGGATCACGATACATGTCGATTCAAGACAGCTTTGTCTTTAGTTCCGTTTTTGAAATTAAGAATGTCAACAAATGTAGGAGGGTCAATGACCGTTATTCTACGGTTATCTGGCGCGCCTACCTATTTTGTCCTTACAAGCCCTTATTGTTTCAGTACAGGGCAAAGAATCCTCTCTTTTCTACAAAAAACAACCATAGAGATAGGTCCTATAAAATACTAAGGAGAAAGCTCGACTGCGACCACATAGATCTCTACTAACCTACTAACAGAAAACAGACCAACAAACATTTTAATTAAAACAACAAACAATTTTTTAATCCGTCTCTTTAATCTAACTCATTTGAACAGTCACAAAAAATATTTCTCTCTGCAAAAAATATAAAACAAATCCGGAAATATATCTCTCCAACCAAAAATCTAAACAAAACGAGAGGAAATTGGGGCAACTTCGACATAAAACAGAAGAAACACAAAGAAGATATTAAACTTAATAGATGCATTCAAACTGATGGTTCTTTAAGAGGACCTTCGCTCCCAGACAAATGACACTATTGACGATATTAAGTGCAATAAAGAGAATGCTTAAATGAATCTAGCACAAGGTTTGCACTTTGAGCGCTGGTAAATGTATTGCGATGTAATACTGCATACCGGAATACCGCTTCGCGTGAATTTCTTTGTGCGAAATTATGTTGACCTATCATCTCTTTCCTTGAAGTTTGCGTGATTAAAAAATCAAAGATTAAGGTTAGCTTTTTACAGGAGGAACTTCTCTCACTCTGGATGTAGTGGAGTCTCAGACTTTTAATTACTATTGTAGCGTGTGTTAATCGTATTAAGAGCGTCCTTTTCGAGGTACATTTTCATACCTACAACCTCGAATTGGTGAATTATTTTGGTTATTCGAGATTGCATGACTACGGCGTTAGGTTTTTCGTAGCAGGGTGTATTCGTTGTGAAATGTTTCCTATTGGTAATCACACGGGGACCTGTTATTCGATATACAGTTTTCTGAATGAGTGTAATTTATCTATAATATGTATGTATTTAGAAATATTATAAGTATGTTTATCAGTTGTCTAGTACTCATAACATAAGCTCTGCTTAGCTTGAGACTAGACGGCGTTGTATGATAGTTGTGGAATATATTATATATTATACAGTTTTCTGAATCATGTAATTGGAGATCGCCTGACTAGGGCTTTTTTTTATAGTGTAGTTTTACCTTAAGCCGTTAAATTACTCATTGTAATATCAAAGGTAAAAGTAGAATTTAAAAGCCAACCGTATTTCCAGGGCTTATTTGATTTATTTCAGTAGATCAGATAATTAATTTATTGAACCGGCGAACAAGAATATTACTTACCAAATACAGAGAAATACACAATAATGTATTTCTCCTTATTTATAGCACAATCCACACAGCTTCACAAAACTGTGTGGCTTTTAAAACTATACCGGCGCCGACCCCAAATGATATGGGAAAAGGGCAGGAAGAACAAGAAGATTTTAAACTGTATAAACTACAATAATACCCATTTAGAATGGCTTAACTTATCAATGACTACTTTATTGCACCAGAAGAATGCTATTCCTAAGATTCCACTTACGAGTAGCGATACTGATGCCTATCTATGATTTTTCGTATTCGGTTCTATAGGAACTTCCAGAGATCACCTCCTTTTTTGCTTATCAGTCAGAAGAAAAAGCCAGAAGAAGTATACCGACACTCTTTCTGGCTTTCTTCCCACCCTTTCCCCTACCTCTATTTTTCCTTTTCATCCCGCAGCCCTTTCAGGTCTCGACTTGCTGGTTGTAAGATCTTTACACTCCAAAACACACCCTCACTCACCACTCTGACGCTTCTCTCCATCTCTAACACTCCGATAAAGCTCACATTTTTTGTTTGTTCAGGCATTCTCTGGAGAATACCCTCTACAAATATATCAAGTTTAGACATCTTCATAATTTCAGTCTTAAGATTTATAATATACAAACGAGTACTAACATACCTCCCAATTGAAATCCTCTAACACCCATGCAACAATTCGAAATTCAAGTGCTCCTAACTATCCTAACATGAGGACTTGCTAGGGGCAGTTCTAACTAAGACAATTACGTCCTAGATTCTACTAGGGATGTGACAGAGAGAGAACGCAAGGTTTCACCTCCGCAAGAACGAATGCTAAATGAAAATAAAAGGTTATTCACAGAAAAGTAGCCAATAGTATTACAAAATGTAGATAGGGGTAAACTTAATACCATAATTTTCTGCAACGTTGGAAGGCCTCCCGGTTGGTGTACCGATGACCTGGTGAGAGTCGCAGAGATCCAATAGATGCGAGACGCACAGGACTGGTCGTTATGGCGACACTTAAGGGAAGCCTCCCTATGTCCAAAAGTGGACGTCTTTTGGCTGAAATAACGACGATATCGACAGTGTCTGCGTTTAGCAACGTTTCACACTCCACACTCAATACTAAACCTGGAAATAGCAGAGACATTGAACAACAAAACAAACATCCGAATTGAGAACCTCCTCCTTTTTTAGAAGCCGGTTAAAAATAAAAAAAGTAGATCCAAAAACCTTTTTCAAAGGAAATCACCAATCTAATGACTTCTCCCGCTCTAGGTCGGAGCGAGAGGGCATGTCAGACTTTTACTGACTAAAATCACACTTATATTCCTTCAGTTGCCCTTTGCATTCCAGGACCGCAGGTTTCCTTTACAGAAGTCAACTCATGGCCCCAGTAGGCTTCGGCCCTGCTGAGCCTACGGTTTTGCTGATATCTCTTTGAGGCGTGCGCGGAACATTACGTGTTAACGACGACTCGAGCTTAGTCCGAACGGTTATTGGACGCCCGGATAACCGTCCGGACCAAGCTCGATTGCTCGTCGTACGCAAGCCCATGACTAAAAAACGTTGTGAAGGCGGATAAGGATGAGGAGTTAAATTTTCTCGCAGATTATCAGTTGCGGAGGCGTATTCGAGGTTCTGATACAGCACTAGTATCTACGTGCTTGTGCAAGGAACACCTAGGTTAATATTGTCTTTGTCTTTGTCTTAACAAAGCTATGACAGAGACTACAATGACAAATCTACATTTGAAACACTAATCTACATTGAGGTATGAATTTAATTACTCTGCAGCTGATTTGGTGGATGGAAAAAGCATTTGTTTGTTACCCAAGCTCGGGAACATAGGGGCCCACTGGGCTTCGACCCAGCTGGTCCCCTGCGGACAGACCCTAGGGTCTGTTTCCGAAAGGGCTTAGCCCCATTATGAAAGGCAAGAAGGAACGGGGTGATAATTATGTTCCGTTATGATGGATGCACTAGTCTATTGAAAAGCGTGCCAAGAAGATCATAGGCAATGATGCTCTTGTGAAGTCAAAACTACAAAGTCTTGAGCATCGACGCCGAGTTGCTAGCCTGTCTGGTTTCTATCGTTTACACTTCGGGGAGTGTGCACTAGAGTTACACAATTTAATTGCGCTAAGTCCGTTCCATCATCGGACCACAAGACGTACGGCGTTGCGCCACCGGTACATGGTGGAGATCCCACAATGGATAGGCTCGCGTTTGACCACAATCTCACCTGATGGTAAGCGATGATGTGGCCGACGATGGAGCACGCTTGCCTAGAAACAATCTATTCACTCTTGACTTAAAGACCCCTAGGTTATAGCTATCAGGAAACACAGACTCCGGCAGGGAATTCCATTCCTTAGCTGTACGCATAATGAATGTACTCCCAAAACGCTTTGTACGTATAGGTGGACATCCCTCCACAGGGGTCTTTAAGTCAAGAGTGAATAGATTGTTTCTAGGCAAGCGTGCTCCATCGTCGGCCACATCATCGCTTACCATCAGGTGAGATTGTGGTCAAACGCGAGCCTATCCATTATAAAAAAAAAAAAAAACGGGGTGGGTTTTCTAGTCAGTAAGAGTCTGACACTATCTCCCGCTCCGCCCAAAGACCATCGAAAAAAAAAGCCCAAGTTCGGGAAATTGTTTTATTTGTTGAATGTAAGGTATACGTTAAAGCTAAAGCTTTTGGCACGATGTCAACAACACGTTTCTTGCGTGAAAATTGTTTTTTTTTTTCTCTACAAAATGTTAAGGCGCACATTAAACTGGTCTTTACACTTAACCTAGCTAATTTCTGTCCATTCCAGGATGCCTGTTTATATGTGTTTTAGTTTTCTTTTTGTATGTGCAATGGTGTACAAATAAGGAATATTTAATTAACAAATAGTAATTTTACACTTTTTACTACTTTTACCATAACGCTCCTTCTCGCTCCACCCAGGGTGAGAGAAGGTATTTGATGATAACCAAACATAAACAAAACAAACGTAGGCAACTCAGCGGCCAAACTAAAATGAGGAACTGAGCAAGCCATATCGGCCGCAACAAAAATGGGCGAAGACAACCACTGGCTAAATCCCGAAAAACAGGAACAGGGGCCGCGGTAGGCCCAGAAGATAGTGTGACGAATTGAAGTCCTACCTGTGGGATTGGCCAGGTATAGCTAGGAAGAGAGAAAAGTGGAAGAAGGGAAGAAAGGCCTTTGCCCTGCAGGGGGACACAACAGGCTCATAAAAAAATTCCTCACAAATCACCCTTATAGAAAAAAGACATTGCTCTGTGACATCAAACAACTAACATAATCAGCCCTCTAATGTTCCCACTGCTGGGACTCAGGCCTCCTCTCTAGGAGATGGAAGCAGCAACATAATGATCATAATTATTAGCTTAGATACATACTCCGTCGTTAAGATAGAGCAAAAGTTTTTAAACAAAGCACGATGCAACCATTAATCGCTAATGCTGGTAAATTACCCAGCAGCTTCTTTGTTTATTCTTTTAATAATCACTAAAGCAAATGTGAACATGTCTTTATGCCTGGTGTTAAAAGGATACGGTCGGCCATTCAAGCGGAATGTTAGCACATCCAAACGATACCGAAGCGAAAAGGCGCGATGCGAACGGGTTGCCATACAAAACCAAGCATTTTGCGAGGGACAAAATGCGGGTTAATACAGATAAGTGTGGCCTACAGAAGGCGCTTTTTATGGCCAAATCAGGGCACATAAATAATTATGGTAAGAGCTTGCCTCTTACACGTGTTTCTTTGTACACTTCGAATATAAGTTCGCGATATTTTATACCACAATTTAAGGGACGAATTTTTAGGCCTTGTCATCAGTCGATGTTCCAAAGATACCCAGAGCAATGTGCTTAGATATTCATAATGAGTTTTGATATATTTTTTTTAATTATATAGGTTCGCGTTTGACCACTATCTTACCTCATGGTAAGCGATGATGTGGTCGACGATGGAACACGCTAACCACGCACCCCTAAGCTCTAAAACTATTAAGGTGGAATTTTAAAGGTTTACTCGCTGTTACCCGCGTTCGTTCGCGTGGAGTATAATGGGGCTAATAAATTAGTTCTTATAACATAACATCTAAGCTATCTTTTAGCGAAAGTTTTCACGAGGATATAGACGGAGATAGACGACTAGTAATAATGGCTTTATTTCCCCGCGGAACGGCATTTAATTCCTAGGGAAGGATGGAGGATCTTGACAGGACCACAGAATAAGTAATGGTACAAGTACAGGACCAACAAATAACTATGTTATGTTGTAAGAGCTAATAAATAATGATTTGCCCCAAAAAAGGAGAGTAACGTCACGTAACGTTCTTAATTCATTAAAGCCCAAGCGACTCGCTTTTTTTTCGCTCTCCTCTCTCATTGTCTTTGTATTGATTATCTAATTATTCGATTGAAAGGTAAGATAACAGTAGTCTTTAACAAAATAGTGTTAATCGACAAAATCGAGGTAGCTATCGAAATTTTTAGACAAATTTCGTTCATAATGATGATGGATCATTCAAAAATGCTACAATATCACTGCAAATATAAAAGAAATTAGTGTAAATTACATACTTCTTTGGATTCCAATAACGTGAGCGCCTGGTCTAAAGTCGAATGTCTAAAGAATGGCTTAGCTAAGTGGAATTTGATGGGATGTATCATTAGCGAATTCTCGTTTCCTATATGTGTTATGTATGTCTTAGTTACTGCTTATAGTTTGGTATTTAGGAAGATAGTACCTACATAGGTGGCTAAGTTACTAGGTTATGTATAGGATTCATAAATATGAAAGTAAGTTACATACTTAAGTAAGGTAGATGGTAACCAGCCAGCGCTTAGAATCGTGCTGTGTATCACACTTTTTAGGAGTCTTTAAGTTTTTAAAATACAAATACAAGAATAACAATAAGGCTAGGGGTAAGTAGGGAGTAGCGGGTGTTAAGGCATTAAGTCCGCCTCGGTACTCTTGTGTGCATGAAGAATAAATAAAAAAATATATATTTTGATTACCTATTGATAATTCAACTTTCTCTATCACACTGATGTAAGGCTCCTATATAATATGGGATTTTTTAAAGTATCATTAGCATCGCTGCCGCAATTTGCCAAATGCCAATTTCTGTATGTTTGACATTAATTGTAGATGTAATATTAAAACGTTTCATGAAGAACGAGACGTGATCTTAAGAAGTGAACAGAGATATTTTAATTTTTTTTTTTATTGCACCCCTATTTCAATTACATATAGAAATATCATCTAGAAAGAATGTGGCAGTGGGCATTGCTCGCAGAACAGATGGTCGATGGAATCAAAAAGTTTTGGTCCGCGTACCTACTGGAAGACGGAGCGTTGTAAGGCTTCTTATAAGGTGGATCGATGACGTGGTGAAGGTCACAGGAAGACGATGAATGTGAAACGTACTGGACCGGTTGTTGTGGCGATACTTGGGGGAGACCTATGTCTAACAGAGAATATTGATGATGAAATGGTGGTATATTATCACTGTTCTGTTTAAACCAACTAATTATACTTAGAACTAAGTACCAAAGTAGGTTAGTAGCGTAGGATTGTAAATAGGTAGGTACCATCAAAAACACTTCCGCCTGACCACCGCTAAGTCCATTTTGCTTTCACTCGAAACCAAAACTTCAAAGGATTTGGTTTGACGCCGTACCCTAGGATTCAAGCAAAATTTATTTTAAGTGGTCAAGTAGAAATGACCGCGCTAGTACCTACTACAAGAGATAACTAGAATTCTCAATAAATTCTAGAAGCCAACCATATCTGGTATGTAACGGTTGAATATAACAAAAGATTGTTGATAAAAAAGGGTTAGCTTGCCATTTAGCTCACGAAGTAGCGATTTACTTCAACCTTGAATAAAATGATAGCGTAAATGTGGCACTTATGTCATGTCGAATAAAATGTAAGTAAATTGTCTACTAGCAGAGATAGGAAATTATAATGCAAACATCGATGGATACAAAGTGGAAAACGTTGTCTGCAATTTTGCGGATTTTCTGATAATAATCGCAGTTACTAAAAACATCAGATTCCACAAAAAGGTAAAATTGCAAAGAAAAGTGACATCTTCTTGTCAAAGGTGCAAAAAATATGTTGATATCAGATCGAAAGAAAATCGCAATACTGTATACAATTTTTTCACTCTGTACGTCCGTTGACATGTTCAATTGTTCATATGAGCATCGTTATTCTACGGCTATTCTTGAAGTCAGGGTTCGTGAAGAAAGAACTGCGAGAGAAACTCTGATAATGTTTTTTTTTGAAGAAAATCAAGAATTCATATCGATGTTACTGCTACCATGTTCTCATTAAAAACATCAAGTCAAGCATTAGGTCAAGCAGACCCATAGGTCAACTTCAGTCTCGCAGTAAGTCGAGATTCAAGTCGAGTCAACAATTTTGTAAAAATAAATGGTCGTTTAACATCGTGTAGCGCTTGATTACAAGACTCTTTAAAAGTTACTTTCAAAACAAGCCCGGTAAAAACATAAAACAACTACCTAGTCAAAACAACAGAGAATAAAATTGTCTTTCGCAGTAAGAAAGTTAAATTAGACCCTTAGCACTCATTCCAGATATTATCTTTATGACTAAGCTGAGCCTATTTCAGTCTGGGACTATGAAAATAACCCCTATCCTGTTATCTTACGAAATTATCTCGGTTTTACCTGAATTTTCATTACCGCTTTATATCTTTGAACAAAGAACATAACAGAACGTGTGGTAAATTAATATAATGGTTGTATCCTTAAAGGATAGGAGAAATGGCAGGTGGCTGCTTCCTTCTGCGAAGCAGTACCTAATGAAGGAAGCGGCATAACGCGTGAGGGAACGAACGTTCTCAGTGTCCTCACCCTGACCCCGATTTCCAGCAACAATATTTTTTTTTAGGGTGGGAAGTTCATCTAATGACATTCCCCGCTGTTGGGCGGAGCGCGAGGGCATGTCACTTTTACTGACTAAAAACCCACTCCTGTTCTTTCTTTGCCTTCGTCCCAGGGCTCAATTTTCCTTTCAGAAGCAAACCCTTGGCCCCAGTAGGCTTCGACCCTGCTGGACCGCTACGGTTTGCTGACATCTTCTTGAGGCGCGTATGGAATAGCACGCGCCGTCGACGACTTGGTCCGGACGGTTACCGGACAGTCGGACGGCGAGCTACCCATTGCTCGCCGTCAAACATCGGTAACAGTAGATTTACAAAATCGAAGAGGTAAGTAGGTTCCTAATTCTAATTTTCAGGACGACTTGCAATCCAGATCATAACTGAAATAGCGTAGCATATCCGTTATAAATTATGTAAGTAGCAGGTATAATACCTAAAACATATTATGTAGCAGGTACACATAATCTCATCAGCATCATCATTTCAGCCGAACGAAGACCACTGTTGGGGCCCATAGGCGCCCCAAACCACAACGAAATGGTCCTGTGCGTCTCACATATATCGGATTCCCGTGACTTACACCAGGTCAAAGATCCAGCTTGTGGCCCCCCAATATGTATTACACGTAATATGTATGTATTATGTTGGAAGGCCCCCGCCAACGCATCAAATATTATTCTAGATTGGAAATGAGAAATTAGGGTTTCTACAATAGCATTTTAATTAAACGTCTGGGAATAACATGCAAAAATAGTATAATTATACCTGTAATGATTTAATTAACAACACAAAAATAAATTATACATAAATGCGACAAGATTTCAATCCTTTACAAACATCACAATTACCCAACATCACAATCCAAGATTAAACCCTCACTTCCCTGCCCCACGTTCAAATGTTCGCATCTAAACCTTTAACAGAATTTATTCATCAAAAGACGTTCACAGTACAATTGCACATTTGGAACTCAACCCTCATGGTGCCGCCTTTATTATTTAAGCCTGACGAGAATTTACGATTTAAATTTAGTGAAATGACGTGAACAATTTACCAGTGGATTTTGGCAGTGTTAAGTGACACTTTTGAACTCCAGTTTGGGGTTGAATATGCAACGCTCGCATAAAATTAATGACGCGAAACGTCAAACATTTTAGTGTTGATTCAAATAAATTCACTTACGGAACTAACTTGTTGGACAGTTCTGTTAGCTTAGCTCCCTAATGAATACTCGCAAAATTATTCGTATGACAAAATTTTCTAGAAATCTAAAGCACACTTTATGCACTTTAATTCGTTAAACCCCTCTAATTATCTTTCTATTGTGTCTCTAATTAGGTATTCGAAAGATTAAAAAAAATGTTCACTGTGATTTAAAAATTATCTCAATATTTAGTACTACAGTTACCTAAAAGGATGCCTAACGATGGAAATTAAATAATATAATATTCCACAACTATCACACAACGCCGTCTAGTCCCAAGCTAAGCAGAGCTTGTGTTATGGGTACTAGACAACTGATAAACATACTTGTATATTTCTAAATACATACATATTATATATAAATTACACCCAGACACAGAACAAATGATCATGCTCATCACATAAACATTTGTCCTGGGTGGGAATCGAACCCACGACCTGCGGTATAGCAGTCAGAGCCACTAACCACTAGACCAACAGGCCAGTCACAAATACTAAATAAAACCAGTAAGGATCGTCGCAGTAGTCGCAGTAGTAGTAAAGTCACAAAATCTACAAGGTGCAGTTTTAAAACTGCACAATATTTCAGGAGGTTGTAATAAAACTCATAAATAATCATGTAAAAAAGCGATACCTGCTCAATAATCAGTAATACTTGTTATTTAATTTTTTAATTACACTAAACTAAATCGATTGATCGATGGCCGCGGGGGCGTGGCTAGGGTGTGGCGTGCGGGATGATGATTGGATGATACATTATTTATGAAACTATCGTTGCGAGTTAGTGTGTGTGAAAACGACCCTTATTGTTCCGTGTTTGTGTGTGTGAAAAAAAGCGCGGTAATAAAAAAAAAAAAATTACCTACTTATTTTATTATTGATTCGGGTCGAGAATCACTAACATAATTACCTCCTGAAATATTTTGCAGCTTCAAAACGACACCTTGTATATAGTATAGATTCTACTATAAAACTTTCCATCTTTAGATTTTATAAACAATCTATCTATCAGTTTGTTCTCGAAAAAGCCAAAAACTACTCAACGGATTCATGCGGTTTTCATCAATTGACAGAATGATTCATGAGGAACGTTTAAGACAGTATGTCCTAAACGTGTCTCCCTGCAAAGAAAAGCCGAGAATTCGAAAGATTTCTAACACATGTGAAGCCGGGGCGGATCGCTAGTGTAAGTATATTGCTGAACTATTTCTCTCAGTCGATTCTCACACACAACCGAGACACTTGCAGGAATTATTTATGAGTTCGCGCCCGTTTCCCGACCTTAATGATACATTGGCATCGTCTGCCTCTCTGAATTCAGGGTCGTTGGTACATTTCCGAAGAGAACTTGTATTCCTTTGACCGGGAACAATCGTTCCTTTGTTCATAATTCAGAATGGGTTATCAGTCTGATTCGTGGGTATAATTGTACAAACATAGATTAAAGTGGGTTAAGTTGACCAAAGTAAAGGCGTTTGCAGACAGTTTAGCGTAATTGCGACGGTTCTCTGTTGATAATGATGCTCGCACGAAGAGTTAATAAACGCTATCGAGAATGCAGTGAATGTTTCAGAATATTGTGCCAACACTTGAGTACATTCGCCCTTGACTCACTAAGAAGTCTGGAACTAATAGTGCGAAACATTTAGGTTACTTCGTTAACACTGCATGCGTGTTCTAGTTATTGCTATTATTACAGCTGACTACCATTACCTCCACAGTCCCATTTTAAGTTTGTATTGTAACAATTTCTTCTTAACAGGTTCTTCTTCAGAGAAAACAACCAATCGGAAACGTGCAATAGCTTGTGACAGGCGTTGTGACGTCATGAAGGCGTATGTGAAATAAAATATTTTACATTAAGTTAGAGCTCGCTTGTGTCGAAGTAACATATTCACTCTTTTACGACAAAAAACTGCCTATATGTAGCTAGTTGCGTAAAAAGTAACAAGCCTATCCACCACAATGATCGTAACATAAGTCTCGCCACTGAAACTTAACAGCCCGTTCGCATGAAAACAGTTCGTTATTTTTACGCTACGTTAATTTCACGATACGTTTTTTTTTTCTGCGGTGATGGTTGATGGCGTATGTACATATTTGTTCGGGTGTTCTCACACGAGGCAGTGGTATCGGATCCAGTAAAACAACGTTACCCAAATTGCCTGAATGGCCCGGTTTTAACGGTTCAGAAAATATAATGTATTGGACGATTATGGTTGTGTGAATGGGCTTTAATAACTTTTTAGTGGTAGTGGGGAGGGGAGAAAGAAATGCATAGGTATGTTTGCATAAACATCCTCATTATCATTTCCCACAGGTAAGACACAGGCCTCCTCTCTGTGGGAGCGGGTGGGGGTGGGCAATCGCTGATCTACGACACTTGCAGTGCTTTTTAGTAGATGTCACATACCTACACGTAGGTTACGTCTTCGAATTTTGGTATCTTCGAATTTTGGTTCTATGACATGCAGGTTTCAAACGATGTTTTCCTATACCGTTTTGAGAGCAGTGATTTTATTTAAGGTAGGAAATCAAGTAATGACTTCCTGCATTAGGGTGGAGCGAGAGGGCGAGCCAGACTTTTACTGACTAAAACCCTGCTGTGTACTTCAGTTGCCTTTTGCGTTCTAGGACCACGATTATCTTTTCGGAAATAGGGTAGTACCCAGGGTCAAAATAATTATTGGAACGAAGTTATCGCGCGTTGTGAAAGGGGGCTAGACGGAAAAAAAATTCACGAAAAGTTGTAACGACACTTTTTGCTATAGTAAACTATTGTAAGCCGTGCGGCGTGCGCATGTTTCTCTGTCCGTCTCTCTTATATATATGAACTTCGTTCCATCCGGGTGTCCCTTGACACCTCTCAATTTTTTTATTTATTTATTTATTAAGTGTTCATGCAACATAAAAGTACAGGCGGACACGTATTTTTTTATTTGTAAATTAAACCAAAAATGACAAAGATATAGCCCATTACAGTTACGTGTGTCGTCGTCACGCCGTGCTGCATTTTTTCGCAGGGGGTGACGTCACTAAATTTGAATAATCTAAAAGACGGACTAATTACATTTTTTACGGCCACTAGCCTATTCTTCGTGGCTCTAGCGGCATCAGCCCTGCTGGATCCCTACGGTTTTACTGACACCTCTATGAGCCACGGGTGGTACACTGCGCCGTCGACGTTTCGTCCTCAATCCTTGCCGGCCGGGCAGCGAACTACCCATTGCTCGATGTACGTAAGCCGTCACCAGCTACGTTGGCCGAGGATCGCCCTGCGGTTAAGAGCAGTAGTGATAAAATTACTAATTTTCAATATACTTACTCGAAAACCCACTCTTATCCCACCGCTTTTAAGCACGCAATACTGTTTTCCGCACTGGTGCACTTTCCCCCACGAGTCGCTTGTCAACACCCGTTTATTCATTTCTTCGTAAGTGTATCGAAAAGAGCCGTTTGGTACACGTGCAAATTTATCACTGCAGCCCTCGGCTCCATAACACACTCGCCTACAACTCGTGCGAACTCCGCCTCGGTCGCAACGAGAAACTTTCTGCACTTGTATCAAAAAGTACTATTACTTATACAAATTTAATCAAAGAGCTTTGTGGTGAGTGCAACCTATAATACTTAAACCGGGTTACTCCGTACCCACGTGTTGGTCATGCTCAATCTGCTTAGCGATCAATTAGGGCATGAAGTGGACTCTCATGCTCGACATATCAATGCATCTGAATTCCCTTGTGAAATGTAACAGGCATCTCCACTGCAAATGCTCTGAGCAACCGAATCTTAGCTTAATAGTTGGATTTTATTGCATAAAACGACGCGTGTACTAAATTGATAAAAGACACTGGCTCCTGTAACACGCGCACTATGCCTAGTGCAGGAGTCTGGGCCTCACTATTTACAAGCTTTTATTTAGTTTCACCTGACCCAATGTTTGTCTGTCATCAAATCTTGCAAGTTAAATTTGATCCACTTCCCGGTTACCAATTGAGCTGAAATTTTATATACATGTGTAAAGTGCGTGACAATGCAATATTATGATGAGATGGAGCTGATCAGATGATGGAACCGGAAGGTGGCTATAGGAACTTGGTAATTAAACGACACAACCCTATCGAGTTTGGGTTCGTATGATTCGTCTTGACGAGTACTAATTATATAGGTACCGAGCTATAATAGCTTGCTATGAAAAAATGATTGACGAGCTATAGAAGCTTGTTTTTGTTAAATGTTAATTATGTCGTATAAACAATAATGACCATGTGGTAAAAACAGCCGTAAAACCCGTACAAAAGAGAGGTAGAGGTCGCCCGCCATTGACCGGTAGTCTATCTCGTTAAAAGAGACCTCAAGAAAGCCCAATTGCCAAAATCGACAACTCAGGACAAACTATCCTAAATGAGTTGTGCGAATGTGTACCCCGGGGCCCTGGAACGAAGGCAAAGAAGGAACAGGAGTGAGTTTTAGTTATTAAAAGTCTGACACGACCTCTCGCTCCGGCAAAGAGCAGGAGAAGTCATTGAATGATTTCCCATCTAAAAACAAAAAATGACTATCATGGCGTACAATTGTGAGAAGACCTAACCCCAAATAATGGGAACAGAGACGGACAAAGAAGAAGCTGTCGTGAAGCAAACACCTATTAGTCAAGATCTTATAAATACAAAGTATTCATAAATACTTATTCTCAAAAACATCACTTTATAATTTTACGCTAAAACGGATAAATCATACGCCTATTAATTTGCTCTTATAATGCACGAGAGCGAAATTGCTGGTAAATCCGTAGGAGGAATGGCATTGACCTTTTTAAAACTACGTAACTCTATAAGGAAAAAACAATGGCGAGTAACACTACCATTGAGTAGGTATCACACAGTACAGTCACGAACATAAATGTGTAACAATTAAGCTAGAATTACATTAGACCGATGCACACGTGTAACGCTTGATTCGTACGTAGAACGACGTAGCGTTGCATGGATCAAGTGTAGCTCTGCAAGTCTAGTTTCGATATAAAATGTATGGAGACCGACGCGCCTGGATCAGTGTAGTTTTAGCATTACATACGAAAAATTCAGCAGCGATTTCTAAGAAAGTAGGTACTAACAGCAATTTTATGATGTTACGAACATCACACTAATGTTGTAAAAAGTTTGTAGGTGGTGTATGTTTTGTTAATCATTCGCGCCGAAACGATGGGACGGATTTGCATAAAATTTCGCAAACAGGTAGTCCATTGCTTGGAATAGGACAGGAGTTACTTTTTATCCCGGGAGTATGTCTCCTTGGGGTAATATAGGAAGCCACAGTCTACACTAATGTTATACAGAGGTAAAGTTTGTGTTTTTTGATCTCTGAAAGTACTGGTCCGATTGCTAAAACTTTTTCACCGTTGGAGAGCTGTTTTATTCCTTAGTGACATAGGCTATATTTTATGTACGCGGACGAAGCTGCGGGCAAAAGCTAGTAGATAATATTTTCGAAATTAATTTATCTGTATTAAAAAAAAAAAAAAAAAAAAAAAAATCAAAATCGAATCGAATAGAATCGTCACCTCGTCGTTCGTTGTCGTAAATCATAAACGTTAATTTTTGCGTCAGTGTAAGTGATCCTAGCTCCGAACAGAACCACAAAAAACAGTAAAACGTGTTTACACGTGCGACTGTAGGTATCTGTACATGTATTGCAATGAATGAATTGACGTCATAAGCTGCCACAAATAAGTTCGTGACATTATACGAATTCCCGTTAGACCTTGTAAGAGTTGAAGTAAGTCATCTTCTCGAACTGTCCGCAAATAAACATGTTTTTTATTTGCATGGACCGCTATCTAGGGTGCGTCAATTTCTGCTTACATGAACAACTAGGTGTCTTACAAATGTATTTATTTTTTATTTATGGAGAGCAAGTTACGCCGCCACCAAGGACACGTATACATTGATCTGTGGAATTGTTCGAGAGTTAATAATAATAATATTCCACAACTATCACACAACGATTTTATAATTTGGACATTTTCACCATCAACGATTGCATCACTGCTTATCATCAGGTGGGATCGCAGTCAAGCACTAGTTTATATAAATTAAAAAAAAAAAAAAAATTTTTTTACTTATTGTTGATAGGTTTACGCTTGACCGCTATCTCACCTGATGGAAAGCGACGATGCGATCGACAATGGAGCGCGCTTACTCAGAAGTAACCTATTCACTATTAGTTCAGTAAAAGTTTTACAGTAAACAATTTTCACGTCACATAATAATAAACTCATTATGACGACAAAAACCTTTTGTTCGTCATTAATAAGACGTCCATTTCAAACTACATCACAAGCTAATCAAGGCATGTTTTAAAATAACCATTAACCTACATTAACCCATCAGAAACTTCACAAATGTCATCTGTATTATCATCAAACCACGAAACAAGAAACTCCTCAAAACAAATGAACACGTTGATTAAGCAAAAGTAACGAAACAATACTAACTTGGTAACTTTGTAATAGAGTTAGCCCTTTGGGGTTAACACTAGTGATGTAACGAATATTCGCATTCGCATTCGCGAATATTCGCAGAATTCACAAGAAACATGCGAATATTTGGCAATTTTTTTTAACAAACAAAAAGGTATTTAAGTATTGATTGAACGGATATAGAATGATAATACAACTGATGTAAAGAATGTTAGATTTTGACGAATATTTGCGATCAATATTCGCGATCAATACTCGCGAATAATATTGGCAAATATATTCGCGTTGGCGAATATTCGTTGAAATTTAACATTCTTCACATCAGTTCTATTATCTCATTCTATTTATCTGTTCAATAAATACTTAAATACCTTATTGTTTGTCAAGAAAAATTGCTTGTTTCTTGTGAATTCAAATGCGAATGTCAAAATGTGCGAATATTCGTGCGAATGCGAATATTAGTTACATCACTAGTTAACACCTAAACAAACTCAGCGAGTTATCAACACTTGTGACAGCATGTCCAATCCTTCGGCCAGTTTTATATCCACAACACAAATTTTTGGTCAATCTGGAACACGGCCAGACCGAAATGCGACATATAAAAATAGTAGTATTACACAATCGATTGCACACACATATATTTTGTAAAAAGTACACGCGTTGAATTCGTTTAAAAAAAAACATCGCGTTGCGTGGAGCCCGCGGTTGCTAGTGGATTCGTTTAACCGACTGTGAGAATTCAACCGGAACCTAAAACGCTAGAGGATTTAAATGTCGAGGGAAACTAAAAGTAAAAAACGGACAAGTGCGAGTTGGACCCGCGCACGAAGGGTTCCGTACAATCCTTAGGAAAATTCGGTAAAAAAAATCGCGTTTGTTGTATGGGAGCCCCCCTTAAATATTAATTTTATTTTGTTTTTAGTATTTTGTTGTTATAGCGGCGACAGAAATACGTAATTTGTGAAAATTTCAACTGTCTAGCTGTCGCGGTTCCTAAGATATAGCCTGGTGACAGACAGACGGACAGACAGCGAAATCTTAGTAATAGGGTCCCGTTTTTACCCTTTGGGTACGGAACCCTAAATCGATGGAACGAAACGACATCCCCGAAATACAAGTTTCAGAATTACAGTTCCAATTTGACTATGATACGACAAACTAGGAAATGGCCCTCTCTGGAAAGAGGTCAAGAGATCAAATGGGCACTTCCATCAAGTTGACGTATGGGTAGTGGAAAATTTACTCCCTAGTGCTGACAAAATTACCTCATTTAGACGAGTTACTGTGAGTATTCAGTTACTTGTCTTGTCTGACGTAATATTTCTTCTAAAAAATAAGAAAGAATATTTCAATTTACCTGAACAATCGCGGTTGCCATTAAATTTTCCGTTTTCAGTCAAAGTATTATCCAACAAAGAATTTGCTTCACTCGCTTTTTATAATTCCGAATCACAAATAACCCCAGAACGTTAGATTTTATGAAGAAAAAAAATTGTATTGAATTTTCCTTACAGCTGTTTTCCGTTGATATTGTTTTATTCATTGAATCGAATGTTAGTCGAAGAAAAATCACCATTTGTAAGACTGTTGACACTGATTTTACAGTTATCAGCTTCTTCAAATATTTATAATCTCTTCGCTTTAGAATTTTTCATGAATCTTGATAGAGCTGTTTCGAAATACTTTTCGTAAGCTTTTGCTTTGTTGTTTGGGGTGTTTAATATTTGAAACTAGAATAGCAGTCGGCAAACAACTTCATATAAAGCTTTAGTAGATCAACGCATAAAATATACAAAGGCCAGTGTGCCAGAACATTCATGGGATTCGACGAATGAACTCATCCAAAACGTTTCTGAAATTATGCCAAAAACAGACAAGCCTATATATTTCCTTTGCTAGGACATAGGCTTACGTTTCTTTATTTTTTATGTGGTTGAGAAATCATCAAATAACTTCTCATATCGTGATTGGAGCGAGATGGGGTGTCACTGTTACTGACTAAAACCAGCCTGTTTTTTAGTTGCTCATTTCGTTCCAACACCACGGTAACTCCTATGAAAATTCTAGTAGCCCATACAGGTCTATAAACCATATAGGTAGGGTCGATGCCGGTTGGTGGATGTCACATGTCTTAGATGGTCTAGGACCTGCTGTTTCCTCACGATGTTGTAGTTGTTTCCTTCATCATTTTGAGAGCAGTGCGCTGAGTGCGAGTTGTTTTTACGTTAACGTGATCGAGACGTTTGCCGCGTTTGGCTCTCTGATTGGTAAAGAGCTGTTAAGACTGGAGCAGGCCAATCAGAGCGCCGAACGTCATAAACGTACTCGACTGTGATGAATCAAATATAATTATGCCAAAGAAATGTATGTACCTACCATGGTTGGACCACTTATCATCACATTCTTGCCCTTATCTCGTTTTATTTGGGTTCAGCGCAACACGTTTTTTTCTTCCATTCTGTCCTGTCACCCGTCACGCTATCACCTTTACCACTATTGCTCTAAAATAAATCAAAACAATAAATTACGTAATCTAGTTCTATCCAACGACTATGGTATGAAAAGATCTCACAATTTACACTATCTATTAGTGTCATAGTGTCATCTGAGCTTCATGTCAAGACCTCATTAGTTTGGTATCAAACTTCATCTTAATCTAAATTGTTTGCAGCTAAATTAATTGTTTTGTTCTAATTTTAATCACGTGATGCCATTAACTCTTGATGCTTTTAACCCAGAACAGAGACGCAGTTATTAACTTATGCCCCGCACTTTGCTAATTGGTCAAGTTATTTGCATCGAGGACAAAGGACGTGACTTTTGACAGTAGGAAAGTCTATCTGCCAAACATTACGATTTTAAAAGGTTTTTGAGAAGATTAATAAAAAACTTTTTTTAAACTTTTTACAAAAAAATAAAAAATAACACCGACTTCAATGTTAAAAAACACTTAAAAGTATAAAATAACTTTAATTTCGGAAGTCGGTGTTTCTATAATAGTTTTGTCTTTTCGTTATTTAACACCGACTTTCGAAATTAAAGGTATTTCTGACAGTCGGTCATCGACTACACGTATAAACAAAGCAACTTTACTTGTAACCACATTTCTGCTGTGATTCTATGAGGAGTTCTGTTCCATATCTTCTAAGTTCATGATCAGATCATAACAATATTTCTATGGGACCAACTTGGAAGTATAACCTTTCAATCAGAAAAATAATTTTCAAAATCGGTCCACAATTGACCGAGATATATAGGTGAACATACATTAAAAAAAAGTAAAAAAAAAAAAACACATTCAGCCGAACATAGGACCTCCTCCTTTTCGAAGTCGGTTAAAAATAAAAAAGATCTAGGCCGGCTCTTTCGAAGGAGGTACTGTAGGTTTAGGACGCAGAGGGCCAAGCAGGAATACAAGTGGATTTTAGTCAGTAAAATTCTGACACGTCGTATCTCTCTTCCCAGAACGAAAGAAGTTATTTGACGATTTTCCACCCAGTAAAAAGGATTTTATTTTTTTTGTTTTGGTAGGTACTTTATTTATCAAATAAACCTTTGTCTTCTTCTTCTTCCTGCCCTTGTCCCATTTTATTTGGGGTCGGCGCAACACGTTTTTTTCTTCCATTCTGTCCTGTCATTCGTCACGCTATCACTAACTCCCTTTTCTTTCATATCACTTCTCACACAATCCATCCATCTTTTCTTTGGCCTCCCTCTCCCTCTCCATCCATCCACACGTAAATTCATAACAGATCAAATACACCCTTGTGAGCCCATCTACAGTAAAAAGGTTTTCCAGAAAATATTTAAAGAGGAACTCCTTCTTTTAGCACTGTTTAAGAACTGTGTGAGTATAGGAATAGGTAAAATTAAATACTAGGTTTCGATTTATTAAACTAGTTTCCTATTACTGGGAATACGATGATAGATTGACAGTAATATAAATAAAATCATATACCAAATTACACACATCACATGGCAAATATTCAACCGTACTATATAAAATTTCCTTAATAAATTTGAGTGGACATCAATTAATGTAATGAATGTATGTCATGGTCATAAACTCAAAACACTAGACAATCACGCCAGTACTATACACTACGAGGCTCAGTGTGCCATACCTTGCGAGTCGCCCCGCACCCACGCGCGTGTGTAGAGATGTGCCGTTGCCGGCAATATTGCCCGAAGTGGAAATATTGCTGATAACTTATATTGTGTGCTGGTGGGTGTATGTTTGTTACAGCGTCAAGCTCAAATGGGTAAACGGATTTGGATTTGACATACGGGTAGACCATTCATTTATTTATTTACACACAAACACTTAAAAATGAAAAGAGCACAAAGGTACTGCATATTTCAAACGAAATTTCTTCCAGCAGACCTGCGACAGGAGAGTTGGATAAGAGATATAGACACAGTTTATATAAATAAGTTAATAATACCAATAACAGTAAATTAAAGATATAAACAGATAGGTACAATACATAAATTAATTCATTAATACCAAGCGAACGCCCGCGTCCGCGCTGTCATTATCTTTCTGTTGTATCTCTGAGTTAATCGACACGATTGAAAGGTTAAACCCCAAGCGAACGCCGGTGTTTGCTCTCTCATTGTCTTTCTGTTGTGTCTCTAATTACGGTATTCGAAAGGTTAAATTATAAAAAGACATATAGTTGCCATCACGGATCTTGAGCAGTTGCGCAGAAGTCAAATATTCGGTCTCTCTTTAGTGGTGCGAAGTGAGAAAAATGATCCCCACTCTGACGCCGAGGGCTCAAGATCCGTTTTGGCAACTGTACATCTTCAATTATAATATAAGTTTACGAGATGTTAGAGGGGTCAAAGAACATTTTTTTGACCATATTCTGGAAATAGGACGTAAGATTACTTGGGATAAATTTCTATTTTGACGCGAGCAAAGCCCGAGAAAGCTGATTAGCTTCATAATGACCCATGTCACTCTTCATCCAACGTTGATCACGACTTAAGTAATTGTATTATGAACAATTATTGGTAGGCACTTACTTTCTTCCATCGCAAGAAGTTTCTTAGTCTTTGTTTACTTATAGAAATCCAGGACAAGCAGTGTACATAGGTACGTACATAGTTTTATATGCGACATCCCTCAAACTTGCCATAAGGAAAATGGACGCAGTAGTAAAATTTCACTTCCCTTTATGCGGGGTCACGTAGTAATGCACACTTCCTTTTTTATTCTTTGTCTAATTAATTTTCTAGACAAACTCAGAGAAAACGCAGAATTAAAGGTTTTGTTTCTATTCACCCCTTTTTACAGTTTAGGTAACACTTTGTTATGTTAACATTTTTTGTGTAACAAATCCACTATGTTTACTGCTACCAATTTGTGTTATATCTTATACTAACCTACCACTACCACTGAGACTACTACGCCAGTCGGGAGAATTTGTGTTCTTAAGGATGATTCACGCACACTAGACCCTGTCGGGTCCGAACCGAGTGTCGGCCGGTCAACTAATATTGCCGACATAATAATTTCTATGGACACACTCAGCGCTTTACCGAGTGGCAACCGGATGGCGAAGCAACGGACATCTCTCGGAAACAACTCGGTCGCGGTTCGGCTCGGCCACAAATCAAGGGGATGCACAGTCCATTTCCTTGTAGTTAAAGATTTATCGGATTCTTCATCATCCAGAGCAATCGCAATAGCCGCTAATTCCAAATCGTCAAAATTGAACATGATTGTGATATCGTTACAACACTATTTTGGCTCGGACAAGTATACTGCATCACGTTCACGGCGCAACAGTAATTGCTCGGGTGAGGCTCATCTTTGTAATTATAGGCATGGGACCGGCTCGGTGACCGTGCTACGGCCGACACTCGGCTCGGACCCGACACGGTCTAGTATGAGTCATCCTTTACTTGTAGTTTTAATATTGTATTTTTTCAGTAAAGACCGGAAGACGTAGCGTTGGAAGGCCTCCTACAAGGTGGACCGATGACCTGGTAAGGGTTGCGGGAATCCGATGACCGTAAAGGACCGTTCATTTTGGCGACATTTGGGGGAGTCCTATGTCCAACAGTAGAAGTCTTTTGGCTAAAATGATGATGATTTTTACAGTAAGTGATTTTGTAAATCTTTTGAGAATAATAAACGTCTAAAACCATAACTTTCAATGTTTCAAGCTCTGCAGTCCACTACAGGAAATTTCAAGCCAGATAAAGTGCTGGTTTTGGACGAAACATAATATTTTCATTTCGTTTAGAGATCATAAAAAAAAAGAATATACCAAGCAGTGATGTGCTAGACGCCTTGAGAATATTAAACTGAATGGTGCCTTCATCAGAACTAAACATGAGATCGGGTAAAGTACATAGCTTTTTCGTTTTTTATGGCGTAATATACTGTTACGCCCATAAACCTGAAAAAGTCTGCTTATCTAGTGCTGAAGCAACACAAGCAAACACGACGAGGTTTTAGTATCTACACACAGTTTCGTGTTCAGAAAAAACATTTGAGAAAGTCACGCAGGCGTCCTTTCGACCAAATATCTAGAAAAAACCGGCCAAGTGCGAATCGGAACAGCGCACGAAGACTTCTGTACCATTACCTGCAACATTAGTAGACACTAGTAACTTTTTTATTGAGTTTCACCAGCCCCGGTGTATGTTGAAAAATCAAGTTTGTTGTTTATGAGCCCCAATTTTTTTTTTATTATGTTTTTTAGTATTTGTTGATATAGCCGCCACAGAAATTGCTATCACGGTTTGTGAGATATAGCCTCGTAACAGATAAACAGACAGCGGAGTGATAGCAATAGGGTTTCGATTTTACCCTTTATGTACGAAATCCCAAAAAGAGCGGTACTTAAGAAAAAGATAGACCTTAAAATACTCAGTACTCAGCTCCCTAATTTCATAACTTATTTGTATTTAAATCTAAAGGGTTTCGACGAAATTTCCGATCACATCGAACGCAATGAATATTATTCAATTGTCAAAATGAAAGGAATATTGATTTTTTGCTACGGGATTACCCCGCAGAAAAAAAAAAATATAATGTAGATAATTCAGAATACGGAGAAGCATAAACGCGAATAAAAGACCAAGAGGAAAAAATACTAATTAATAAAGTTTTATCTTTTTTAAACGATCTGAATGACTTAAAACTTAAAAATGATTCTGGCTGCTCACTTCTGAACTTTTGTTAAACTTGACTTGAATAATTATAATTATGTTGATTTTAAGCAAACATACCATATTTTCTTTAATCTTTTAAACGGTAATAATAATTACTACTATGAATAATTGTTGAGCAAGTAAAGATTCGTAAAAGTGAAAGAAAGAATACAAATATTAGAAATAGGTAAATGCTAAACAAAACAATTGGTACATTTTGACAATAACTACAAAAATCTATTATCATTAACCTTGATATATTCCTGTATTCTTTCACGTAACTAGAAAAATACAATATACATTTTGAATAATAATGTATTGTTTCCAAATATGTTTGAAAAATATTTACCGAAATTACCTACCTCAAGATAAGTAGGTAGATACTTAAGTAAATAATAAATTTTAATAGTCATTGCTCTCTGATCTTTGGAAACTCCACGTAAAGATAATTGACGATAGTTATTAGTATTTCTCATCTAGACTTAAAACAAGATTGTTGAATAAGAAATATCTTATTTTAAATTAATGCTGCCATCAGACGGACTGCATCGCAGCAACCACGCGCAATCGTCATATTCAACTGCATGCAGTTATCTGCAGTCAGATCTGCGCAGACTTTACTGCACGTATCAACCCCAGGTCAAAGGAGCTCAGTGTAAGATTTGATCTTTAAGAGCCTCAAAATAGAGATGACATTGATCGAGTGTTCCTGGCATAAGGAGTACCTGGATGTGCTTAAAATAATTAATGGTTAATCTTCAACTTTTTCTCACTACTTTGTGGACTGGTCAGTTTCGAGTCTAAAGAAATGCAGCTGAAAACTACTGGCTAACAGGAAACCCTTTAGTAATAGTGCGACACGATACAGAATTAGTATAGACTTAGTTACCACAAACTTTTCCCATACATCGAAATTTATCTTCACTGCGAAAATTGTAGCATTTGAACGTGATGCGTCTAAAGGCTACCATTTTCGTAGATTCTAAAGTGTGGACGTACCACAAGTCTGCACTGTCTGTATCGTGTAGATACACCTTAAGTCCGTACTATAATGTACTCTGTGGCCCGTACCGTGTAGATGGACCATAGTCTGTACCGATTCGATGCACCATAAGTCGGTACTATGTGAAGACACGATAACACTAGAAGACTTGAAGTGATGGCTGCCGGTAACTGCTGTCATTTACTCAAAGTGCTTACCAAGACAGTGAGGGGTCACGGTGAGTAATGGATGGTCACTCATCCACGAACCGACCTCGGCTTGTGTTGCCTATCCTTGAAGATGTACCCCTACCCACGCTATTATTAAGCCACAACACGAGCCTCTCTTAGTTAGCAAATATCTAGCTACTTAAAAAGATTAGAAATAGTGCCGACCAGTTTATTAATTTTGAAGATGTGCCCTTACCCAATAATATTTTTTTTTTTTTGAAAGACCTGTGTGTCTTGTCTTATAATTGTACTGCTTGAGCCCTGACGAAATCGAAAATTGAAATCGAGTGCCCCAAGTGCCCTTACACCTGCAGTTTGGAGAACTTTATCATAACACTTTCACCGATGTGAACGTCGCCTACTGGACCCAAATAATTTTAGAAGTTTACTATCGACTAGAAAAGAAGAATCGAAAACTAAATCTCAAATGAGAAAATAAATAAATATTTCTAACTCTACGTACACATGAAACAAAACACGGTTCACCAAAGCTGAATTTTAATTTAGAGGTATAATGTCGAATTTCATAATCAAAACTCGTTCAGCCGTTAAAGCGTGCGAAGTAACAAACATACATACAAACTTTCGCTTTTATAATATTAGTATAGATGTGATATCCCATAATGTCTTCTAAAATCGTTTATAATATTAAAATGTAGGGCAAATATTTTGAGATCAAAGCGCGAGCTAAATGTCATCTTTAGTTCACTGGTTAAATTTTTCGTTTGGATTTCACATAATTCTTGTTTTAATAACGAACAGTTAAAGTCTGTTCAAGGTTTTATCTTTTGAGTGACAGCTTTCGGTTTTTCCACAAAATAATTTTCTTGGGATAACAGTTTCTTGAGGCGATTCTATTGTAGTCGAGGAAGAATACAACCTTTCTTACAAAAAAAAATATTGTGGGTGTTACTCATTATCTTTTAAGATAGCCTTTTCTAAATTATGTGTTGTCGGTTTCAAGGTAAATAGAGCGAACAAAAAAAAATTACTGAATTTAAATAAACATTTAAGCTAGAACTACATGCGACCAGCGCACAACACGCCTCGGGCCCAAGTCTATTACTTTTATAAATTCGTCATTCCAACACGATCCCATTGTCATTTTGCTAAAAGTTCGTAATGTGCTAATCCATAATGATTGATCATTGATCGGTCAATGGTATCGTAATAGAGTTGTGGCAGAATGATAATATCGAGCATAATGAAACCAATAACTGCACAATAATGTTCTAATGGTAGAACACTGATCAAGTAAACTGTCAAAGTTTTAGCAGATGACCGCATACCTCAAATATTCATTTGTCAGTATGTACGAGATTACTATTCTATGCCACTTCTTTCAATGAATTATCAGTGGTTGACCATTGGAAAGTTATAATGACGCCATTATATTAGTAGATTACCAAACTTGTCAAAATCGACAATAAACCTATTTACAAATAAATATCATTATCATTTAATGATAGACCATTCTGACACTATTGTAATAGCAGACTTGAGGCCCTTTTTTTTTATGGTGGGAAAAAACCATGCATTGACATCCCCCGCTCTTGGGCGGAGCGGGAGATAGTGTCAGACTCTTACTGACTAAAAGACCCACCCCGTTCCTTCTAGCCTTCATTTCGGGGCTCGAGCGCCCTTTCAGACTTGAGGCCCTGATTTGTACGCAGAACGACGTCGCGTGGCGTGTATCAAGTGTAGCTCTACAAGTCTAGTTTCCATATAAATGTATGGAGACCGACGCGCCCAGATCGGCGTGTGTGGCAGACGTGTGCGTGCGCAGTGTAGTTCTACCTTTAATCAGCCTGCTAGGATTTCTCATTTCCGTTGTATTTTTTGACTTAGCAAGCAAAGCCAGTAAAAGTTTTAGTCAGTAAAAGTCTGATACTGCCTGTCGCTCCTGTTCTTCAAGTCATTGAGCTCTTTACTAGTCCTGAGTTGAGCTACACAAATACTTACAAATGCTAGCATTGACTGTAGCCAGTAGCCCCAGATGATATTTCGAGGAAAGAGAAAAATAGGAAAAATAATGAGAACCATGCAGACTAGTGAATCTGCACGGTTCTCATATGATTTGACTACTACACGTTGTCCGTATGGAATTTTAAAGAGACTGACCTCTGACTTTGTTTCGGTGTTTCTTCTAAAGGCAGCAACAAAAACACCGGTCTCAAATTTAAATTGACGAAAACATTGTCTTGTTAAAAGTTTTTTTTTTTTTTGTTAATATTATTGATAGGCTCGCATTTGACCACTATCTCACCTGATGGTAAGCGATGATTTGGTCGACGATGGAGCACGCTTGCCTAGAAGTAACCTATTCACTCTTGACTTAAATACCCCTAAGGTTGTATCTATCAGGAAACAGACCCCAGCAGGGAATTTAGCTGTACGTACAATAAATGTGTTCCCAAAACGTATGGGTGGGACACATAAACGTATTTTTTATAACCTATTGCAAAATAAATAAATAAAAACACCACCACCACCGAAACACCTTTAGACGCAGCGTGGAAGGCCTCCAACAAGGTGGACCGATGACCTGGTCAGGGTCGCGGGAATCCGATGGATGCGTGACACACAGGACCGGTCGTTGTGGCGACGCTTGGGGGAGGCCTATGTCCAACAGTGGACGTCTTTTGGCTGATATGATGATTGCAAAATAAATATCATTTATCATTTAATATTATAGACAGACAAATTCTTAGTCCGCGATCCTCGTCCATCATAGTTTTAATTTTCTGTAACCATGTCATTTGAAACATAAAACCTGTTATAACACGTGCTGTTGTAGGTAATGAAGGAGCGTCATGATTGGCTGGCCCAACGACATTGACCTTGTTACCTCGCAATTCACACCGCGGCAGTCGGCAATACAAGTCATTATTACATAAAGGAAATATTTTATCATTATTAGGTACTATTTTACTTATATTATTTTTTTAATAATTACAAAAATAATTTATTTGGTAAATTAAATACACAATGTCATAGATAAAATTAAATACAAAATGTCATAAATAAACCGTCAAACATCATTAAATAATCCGCCTCTGATCGTTCCCGGTGCAAAAGTGCCCATGACACTCGCCGCATTACCCCGCTGAATAGCGATAGCCATCCTTTGCACCAAGAACGACCCGGTCCTCTTATATTATTAGTGAGCAGTGCACATTGCTCGCAGGACAGATGGTCGGTAAGGGACGAAAGGTTCTAGAGTTGGATGGCCTCCCACAAGGTAGACCAGACCTTGTCAGGATCGCGGGAATCCGATGGATGCGAGACGCACATGCCCGGTCATTATGGCGACACTTGGGGGAGGCCTATGTCCAACAGTGGACGTCTTTCGGCTGAAACGATGATGATGATTATTATCTTAGTTAATTTCTGTTTATTTTATTTGTAATTTATTTCAATTTCAAATGACAATTGCTATTTTATTTAAATTAATTTTATTTTGATCGTATAGTTATTTTATGTAATTACAACTATAGCCAGGAAGGAAAGCAGACACCTGAGATAACTTATAATAGGTAATGCCCAAAATAACCGACCTTCATGCCATCCCATACGGTCATAGAAAGTAAGTCACCGTAGTACAGATAGCACAAAAATGGTGACGCAAAAAGAATAAATATCGTTTATTAAATATCAATAGGCGTTTTGTTATCCGCTTGTTTAACTTTAACTGATAAGATTAGGGTCATGGCTTACAACATAAATTTAATGGAAAGTAAAAGTATCTATTATTATCAACAAAGTAATGCATCGCACAAACATCTGTGACACAATTCGTTATTAATTTTCCTCAACGAGGCGACACGATGAACATCTGTATTTTTTCCCCAACCAGGTGGTTTTTAAAACGTCTTCTAATCCTAAATAATCTCATTCCTCCATCTGTTTCCGCAATTTATCTTCTACGAAATTACTGTTTTAAGTAACGTTATTAAAGACGGTGTCTTTTCTTCAAGAGAATTAAGTTCAACGTCTTTTTAAAATTGCGATTGCTATTCAAATTACACAGAATTTTTTGCTACTATTTTGCAAGGAACTAAAAGAATATTCTAGACTTAATTTTGCTTAAGACAATCATCTTTTTTGTTATAAGAAAAGATCTGGGTAATTATTTTTTTGTGGACCTTACAGATTATCGCTGTGGAACGCAAGCTTTTGCCATGGTTGTGTGACTAATAAATGAGAATAATTAATTTCCTCCATACATTCGCCCGTATAATTAGTAACTAGAATTTCCGTGTCCTATCTCGTGATTTTGTTATACCAGGAAAAACTTGTCAATTACCTACCAATTATATTATAAAAAATAATAATAGGCATGTCTGGTTGGTAGGTTTTGGTGTACAAAAATATATTTATATACCTAAAAGTTTAAAAAAAAATGTCAAGGTCAGCTTGAACTGGTAAGCTACCTAAAAAAAAGTGCTGCAGGATTGATCAAGAGTTACCGTGTTTCTAAACCAAAATAAAATCAATATATTATATCTATCTATCTAAGCCGCAAAGGGCAACTGAAGGAACACCACTGTTTTATAGTCAGTAAAAGAAAAGTGTTATTTGATGACTAGCTTTCGATAGTGGCTTCGCCCGCGTGTAAGTAATTTTCTACATACAAACTTTGGGCCCCCGTTTCATCGCCTTACAATTACCGGAACGGATCTTGAGCGCTCGGCGTCAGAGTGGGATCGTTTGGCGCATTCCATACATTGGCGAGCCAATCGTTTTCGTTGTTAGATACATGCAGCAACGCAAGGAACGAATCAGGAGTGACGTCTATGACACGATGGCGTGGCGAGCCAATCACTGACACTCCCCGCGCCCGCGTCTCACTTCGCACCACTAAAGAGACCGAATATTTGACTTCTGCGCAACTTGAAGCCAGCGCTCAAGATCCGTGACGGCAATTATACACCACTCGATATTCAGAAAGTCGTAGTCGATGTGGCGTCGTGTCGCGTAGTGTAATAAGGGTCAGACTGTCGCACTCGGAATGAAAAAAGGACAAGGTAAGAATGACGTTTTATTATATTTTTTTATGAATTAAATTTTATGTTTAAAATGCTCTGATGTTTCAAACCTTAAAGGTTACAATGCAAAAAAATATACGTTGTCTTTACAAGAGCCTGTAACGTAAATGATGTTCACCGCAAACTAACATTTTCGATTCGAATAATAGCTGTCTCCACCAAAAATTCTTGACCATCAAAACTTGGAAAGGGTGGAGCAATCTGGCAATTCCTCTCATTTTTTCTGCTTGCATCATTGAAGTCGGTTATTGAGGAAGTATGACAAAAATCCCGGCTTTTCGGGTCAGCCGCAACAATCTCGGCTTACAATCAACAATAACAGTTCCTATGGTGTATTTCTCTGCCACAGGTTTTTGCTTTTTATTTTTACTGCGTCGTAAAACCTTCGGAGAGTGAAATGCTTGTTTAGGATCTGATTGAAGATTGTTGATTTAATGATTTTGCTTGGGATTGGGTTTTGGAAAGATATGGTATTACCTTTGTGACGATAGATTAACTACGTAGTTTTATTTTGCAGTTATCATTATTCTTTCCTTTTTTTTTAATGACGGACTCGGGTGATGAAACAAAACGTAAGTGTAAATTAGAGATAGTAGTTTAAGTGTTTGCTAACTAATGTTCTCAGCTCTTTCAGCTGATTACAAAGAAAGGGAGATGTAAAGTATTATCTGTATTAGCATTTTATAGTCTGTGGTCCATGGTCTAGTACTCTGTGATTCCTCTTGCCAATAAATGCCGCTCAATTATTTCCACAAGTTTAATTTAAAGAACCACAACCTTACAGTAAGTAGCAATTTACTATACTTACTAAACCTAACTACTACAAAAACACAAAATACATTCAAATCTCGTAGTACTCCTTCACATCGCTGTCATCAGGAAATGTGCCCAGCATTGCCACATTGAATAATAAAATAAAAGAATAATTTTCTTGCTTTTTTTTTTAAATTCATAATGGAAGGGCCTTGTCGCACATGCGATTGTGCCGCCCTGATTGCTAGCTAATTTGAACAGTATTCTACCTGTATCAGACAGTGGTATAGCTAGAGCAATTTTACACTGATATCTCTGTAAATTCTTTTATGCTGTTAAACGCAAAATAACTTTATGATATTTACACTGTAATTAGTCGCTTTCTGCGTCTGCCTTTTTATCTACTCCTGAAGCACGCGACGGATTTTGTTGCGGTTTGCTTATAGAAAGAGCAATAAACATGGAAGGTTTATACTTAAGGGCCAAGCGCCCGAAAAGTGCCATAAAACAGTGATTTTCTGAGGCCTACTCCTCCGTATCGGCTAGGTCAATTGGTTTGAAAAAAAAATATATGTTTATTAGAGATTCATGAACAATAATATCAACATTTGATTTTTCCGTGCAATTAATATTTTTGTCAAAAAAAAATTTTAGCAATTTCGCAACTTTTCCCTACTCCTTCGAAACGGCTTGGACCGTTAGAAACATTTTTACACATAAAAATTGGTGGTTAAATATTCTTCAAAGTGAACATTTTATATGTAAATCAATCAATATCTCGCAGAGAAAATGGATTTAAAGCGCTTTCCGGGCGCTGCTGGCCGCAAATAAATGCACAGATTTGCGTACTGCCGCCTAGGCGAGTGCGAGAGTTGCGTTCACATAATTTCGGTCAGATGGTTCAAGGGACTATACGCCTTAATATAATTTACCACCCAGGGCGAGTCATAACAAAAAATAATTTTAATTAAAAACATAATTTAAAATTTAGCGACGTTTTTAGTCAGTAAAAGTCTGACACTATTTCCCACTCTGCCCTAGAGCGGGCGAAGTCATTACATGATTTTTCCACCAAAAAAGTCTTTTGGAAATATTTTGTAAACCACATGGGTACCACATGGATGCAACACCACGGTGTTCAATGATTATGATAACCAATTACTTAGATATACGTAATAACTAGTTAAAGCAGAAAGGTACATTGATCTTCAGCTGCTACCCATGATTATAAATATGCATTCGCCTCATTAGTGCATAATGTACTGTTACTAATTAGCAACACTAATCAAGCTGCAAATGGTATTTAAGATAGACCTCAGCTATCAATCGTAGGCGTCTGATAGGATAGGAATGATAGTACATCACTAAGGTGTTAAGGCCCTAGCTCCCGAGTAGTGCCGTAAAACAGTGACTTTATGAAGCCTACTCCTCGGTAACGGCTAGGTCAATAGTTTTGAAAAAAATCTACACTAATATAAAAGAGGTAACGTTTGTTTTTATGTTTGTAGGTGGGTAATCTCAGAAAGTACTGGTCTGATTGCAAAATTTTTTCGCCGATAGAAAGCTGCTTTATTCCTGAGTAGCATAGGCTATACCTATTTTAGGTACCTGCGCGGACAAAGCCGCGGGCAAAAGCTAGTATAATATATATTTATTATAGATTCATGTACAACATTATCAACATATGATTTTCGTATGACATACTTTTGAAAAAAGATTTTTTAACAACATGATATTATTTGGCTTGTTTTCCCTGCTCCTTTCTTTTTGATCTTTAGAAATATGTTTACAGAAAAAATTGCTGGTTAAGTGTTCTTCAGAAATACATAGTATTCTATAAATCATCAATATTTCGCAAAGAAAATGGTTTAAAGGTCAGCGGGCTGTAAGCGGGTGCAAGCGGCAGTACAATATGTTTAAAAAAAGAATAGGATCGATTGCCATGTTGTGATGGCACGTCTTATTGTCAAATCGCAAAAAATTAGGCAAAATTTAAGAACTCAGAGATGAGCAATTGAAGAACTGGATTCTGATTACTTTTTTCGTTCACAGTTCGTAAATAAATTAATATTAAAAATTTCTAGTTTTGCTCACCATAATAATTCTTCGATATGACAGAATGACGTGACGTCAAAACATGACGATCGATCCTACTATTATTTGGAACGCATTGTACGAGTATGTGTGCATTTAACACCGTCCAGATGTTCAAGGGACTATACGCCTTATGTGTAGTAGTGCACTTTGAAATTCGAACCGTGTCGTTTGAGGTGTGAAATTACGATGATTAATCTTTATTGACCTTCAAGAATGAACCTCATTCTTTGAACATGTGACTTCGTGACTTGTGGAAATCTTAAGATGACCTTTGCCCAGCGCTGAGGGATCAAAAAAGTTAAGAAAAAAAAATGGCTTCTTGGTTTTTTTTTACAAACTTAGGGCTGACCCGAAATTGGCACAAAGATACAACTAGTGCCACAATACACAATAAAAAAACTTAACCTCAGAAGATGATACGACGATACTACTTGTAAAAAAAACCTACTTATCTACCTACCTACCTATAATTTCAGCACCTCATTTGAATTATTTATCTTAACAAGGATTTTCTAGAAAAATCATAAAATGACTTATTAGAATCATAAGGTAGCACTTCGAAAAAATCACCTTGTACAAATACCGCAATTATTGTTATTGAAATGTCGACTTTAAACATTCATTGCCACCGTTTGTCAATGACGCAATAATTAAAAAAAAAAAAAATAAAACAAAGTAGGTACGAATTATTATTCCGTCTAAATTCTGACAATAATTTAGATAGACCGTATGTACATAAAACAAAACTATTGAGTAACTGTTTAATTATGTAATTATGAGTTTGATTGTTTCGAGTATTTACGTATTATGTCCGATTGCCCGAGGTTAATGATTGACACTGTTTAAATTTAGTATTGTTTATTTAGTCATAAGATTACCCCCTACTTACGAATATCGATATCGATAGCAATAATGGTGTAGTAGGTAGGTAATGTCATAAAATAAGAATTGACATAAAAGTCCAAGTGACCAGGTCATAAAAAAAAGTAGGTAATGTCAAATAACAAAAATACCTAACGTTCCCAGTTGCCTACTTATTGATTATCAATCTCAAGAAACTAATGTTGACCTATAAACTATGTCCAACACAATCTTATCGCGTAAAGATAACGCATGATTCCTTGTTCATTTCTATCACATAAAATCGTGATCAATTAAAAATGCACGATCGTGTACTTTAGTCTCTAACATATCCGGCAATACGGTCTTGAATCCACGATAAAACGTGGCGATAGTCAAGGGAAAAGACGGCGATAACTTTTTAGTCCCAAGATTTAGATAACGCAACAAACAAAGAAAATAAAGAGCGAGTCCAAGGAACAAATTCTAATGTACTACACTATTACTAAAACTACACAAAACTTAGTTGCAATTGCAGAAAAGTACTCACCAAAAACGCCGGTCAACTTAGCAAATCCGTGACGTAAAACTAACTTCACAACTTCCCAAACACTTTTATTGACACTGCAGTCACGATTATCACAAAAAGTTGACACTGAACGACGTCATTGTTGCACAAAACATCACTGTTAGCAAGTTTTTTCAACACTACGAAAACGGAATGGCGGTAAAGTCGCGGGAAATATACGCATCCAGCACGTCTTCAACGCGCGGCGATCGCTCGCAAACTGAATGAATGATTCGAATGTCGGGATCGAGACGAGACCGACTCGTGTGTAAACTCGATACAGAAAGCGCGTAAATGCGTGACGAACTCGGATCAGAATGTATCAGAGGATCGGACCACCTCAAAAGGCCGTTATTCGCACTTTTTTCTGGGATTATGAGAATATTCTATTTTATTATTATCTCCTGTAATTTTGTACTGAGTTAAACCGGTCACGTAGTCTATTTACGAACTGGTTCTAATACAGTTTTACTAGCCTTTTTGACGATAAATTTTTACTAACCACGTATAATATAGTACTAGGTATACACTACACATAGGTCTGTGGGTATGTTCATGTTTATCGGGCATCTATTACCTTAGTTTTGACAACTTATTTTTTTTATATTCATGAAAGGATTAAAAATAGGGAATGTACCGCTTTGAAAACGGAATAAAAAGTACCCACCTACCTACTTACAACCTATGTACTTATGGTATCTTTATGGCCAATTCACACAGGGCCCTCTCGGTGGATTCTACAGCAATCCCTATCGCAGTGAAACCTGTGTCCCAGCTGTGGGAACATTACAGGCTGAATCATAATTTCATAGTGCTAGCTAGCCATAATAATGACAAAGCGATCTAGTTAATATTACTTATAATATAGATAGGTATAGGTGTTTAGTTATCTAGGCAACAAGTAACATGTTTTAGCTTTCACCAACAACTGAACAACCCAGTTAAACACCTAACAGTGCATTGCACTAGCACGAGCTTCCGTTCAATCATTTGTTGTTCGCTAAATCTATTCTACGATGTGGTAAGTGATAGGCAGTCACAAATTGTGGTAATGTCCACTGGGTACACAATGTGGTAATGTTCACAAATGTCTCGTTTATAGGGTTCCGTACCCAAAGGATAAAACGCAGCGGGACCCTATTAGTAAGACTCCGCTATCCGTTCGTCTCTGTCCGTCTATCACCAGGCTGTATCTCATGAACCGTTATACTTAGCTAGACAGTTTTTGACAACTCCTTCAGACGACATTCGACTTCGACATTTTTATTTTATTTTTTCCTCGTTAGTCTACTGAATTATTTATTTTAATTTTTAGTATCGCACAATAAAAGTTAGATACGACCCTTTTTGCCTTTTCTTCAGCCTCGTATTAGATTTTTTTTTAGGAATTGTTTTATTATTATTAATAGTTAGTTATTATGGCTAGTTGATAATTCATTTTATTTTCTTGTTTGTCCTATGCGAGGCAGAAATAAACTTCCTTTTTTTTCTTCTTATTAAACTCTACCGCTGTTTGAGGTGTTGGATTATCGCGTCGAGCAATTAAATTTTTTAATACCAGCTTAAAGTCTGAACTTGCGTCCAGTTGATGGCACAGGCTCGCTCCCTATTACATGAGACTTAAGGTAGAACTACACTGCGCACACGTGGGCTACACACGCCGATCTGGGAGCGTCGGTCTCCATACATTTTAAGCTACACTTGACCCACGCCACGCCACGCGACGCTACGTCTGCGACGCCGACACGTCGGTCCCAGAAATTTAAAGCCTGCAATACACGTTGGCCGAGCTGAGACCAACGCGAGCCTTGGCGAGCCTAAGCAAATATAGGCAAATTGACACACGGCAAGCGCCTCTACACGTTCGGCAAGCGCCTCTCTACACGTTCGGCAAGCTTGAACCAATGCAAATGGCCAATAAGACGAGTTTTGAGGAGACGCCCACATGTTGGGCCCTGTCAGTTGTTATTGTGCATTTAAACAATATGGACGACGTAGAAGTCATCGCGACTGCTGCTATTTATTTAATAAGCGCTTATAATTATTATTATTAAACGGAAAAGTATGAAAAGAACCGAAAACTTCATGTTTATTTTTTTCAAATGCGTACTTTTTTTTTAATTAATATAAACTTGATGACGCAATCTGATGGTGAGGCGCACTAGTTTATGAGGCCTATGTCCAACAGTGGACAGCAATTCTTATAGCGCCTAAATGGTGATACTTTGGGGAGGCTTATGTCCAACAGTGGACACAAGTAATTATAGCGAGGGGAGACTTATGTCCAACAGTGGACATCAGTCATTATAACGCCTAAATGGCGATACTTGGGGGAAGCTTATGTCCAACAGTGGGCATCAGTCATTATAACGCCTAAACGGTGATATTTGATGGAGGGTTATGTCCAACAGTGGGCATCGATCATTATAGCGCCTAAATGGCGACACTTGGGGAGTCTTATGCCCAACAGTGGGAATAGGTCATTATCGCGAGGAGGCATATGTCCAACAGTGGGTATCAATTATTATAACGCCTAGATGGTGACACTAGGGGAGACTTATGCCCAACAGTGGGCATAGGCCATTATCGCGAGAGGAGGCATATGTCCAACAGTGGGCATCAATTATTATAACGCCTAGGTGGTAACACTTGGTGGAGGATTATGCCCAATAGTGGGCATAGGTCATTATCGCGGGAGGAGGCCTATGTCCAACAGTGGGCATCAATTTTTATAACGCCTAGGTGGTGACACTTGGGGGAGGCTTATGTCCAACAGTGGGCAGGGGTCATTATAGCTAGGGGGAGGCCTATGTCCAACAGTGGACAGCAGTCATTAAAGCCCTAAATGGCGATACTTGGGAGAGGCCTATGTCCAACAGTGGGCATCAATTTTTATAACGCCTAGGTGGTGACACTTGGGGGAGGCTTATGTCCAACAGTGGGCAGGGGTCATTATAGCTAGGGGGAGGCCTATGTCCAACAGTGGACAGCAGTCATTAAAGCCCTAAATGGCGATACTTGGGAGAGGCTTGTGTCCAACAGTGGGCACCGATCATTATGGTGACACTTGGGGGAGGCTTGAGGGAGTTCGATTCTGATCAAGCTAACGACAGTGAAATTGAGATTTTGGCTGAGGAATATTATTATTATTATGTGTATAGTGGGCGAAAATGTACCACTCGTACATTTTCGCCCACTATAATATTTCAATTTCAATAAAACTTGTTTTTTTTTTTCAATTTTTCATGAAATTAACCGAAACAATGAATAAAACATTCGAAAGATTTTTATTTTGTTCCCAAACGATTTTTTCCGCAAAATTTCAATGCAACATGTGAAAAAAACGGAAAAAAACAACAATTTGTTTTTTTCATTGAAAGAAACAATTGTTTCTTTATGAGGTCTATACACGTTGGCGCACATTTGCGAGCGCCTTTGATTTGTGCAGAAAAACCGACACCGCTCCGAAGTGAGGCAAGTGATCGCGAGCGGCTGCGAGTCGTGACAAGCTACTCCAAATGAGGTCTATACACATTGGCGCACATTTGCTTTGATTGGCGCAAGTCTACTCAACCAACTAGGCGAGCGACACCGAGCGATGGCAAGACAAGGCAAATATACTGTCTACATATTGGTATTGGCCTTCACTCGGCAACGCTCGGCCAACATGTATTGCAGGCTTTAGAGGAAGGTGGGCGGGGCTATCCACGCGTCGGACCGCGTGTGCGTAGTGTAGTTCTGCAACACACGTCTTTCGCATCATTCCGCGAGCGACGATGGCCCGAGTAACATCTACGGGTATCATTATTGTAATAAGAAAAATGACCGATTTACAGCTCATTGAACAGATTCAGTAGTATCCTGTCATATAAAATGTAAAACTTAAGCATTATATACCAACGTGAAAAATGAATGATGAATTTGTATGTGTGTTTGCCAACTAATTCTTCCTAAATGGCTTGACCGATTTAAATGAAACTTTTTATGTAGATATACGAGTACTTGAGTGCGTCCCTGATTGGTTTGAAAATACGATTGAACCTGAGAGGTGGCACTGCTATCGGGTTTTTTGTTCTAACAAAAAACCTTCGGACAGGACGAGACGTCTATCGAGAACGCTAGTCTTTATACCTATATGTATAATAAAATTCTTCATTACATGTATTTGTCACTTAATTCCTCCAAAACAGATTGACCGATTTGGATGGAATTTTGTGGCTTCCAGTTTGAAAATACAATTGAATTAAGATTGATTGAATTAAGTCCGCATTTGTACTTGTGTGTTGCATGAAGTTTTAATGAATAAATAACCCGGTAGGTTGAGCTCCACATTTTATTTTTTTAACACAAAGCCAGTTTTCGGACAGCACATCGTCTATCGTGACCGCTACTCATCATATAAATCCTGATAATATTATAAACGTGAAAGTTTGTTTGTATGGATGTCTCTTACAGGCAAAAACTACGGAATGGATTTCGATAAAACTTGGTATACAGATAGACATGTCTTGGAATAGCCTATAGGATACTTTTTTCCTGGGAGTATGTTGCCTTGGGATAATTTTTTAACATCACGCGGGCAAACTCATTGGCAGCAGCTAGCATCATAATATAATCTTCTATCATGTCGTGAATTTCTTCAATTTGTGCTTTTGATATGCCAAAGTACAAGAAGAAGCGAAGAAGCTTGATTTGCTTGTAAATCTTTGACAAGAGTATGATTTTTGCCAACTTCTACTCTTGTTTATGTTAAGAAACCAGTATTTTACTATCCTAACTTTTTTCCTTGATTCTCTAAAGCCATTAGAATATAAAATCCAAATTCACTGTCTGTTCCGTATATTCATAACTAACTATACAGACGACATCCATCGCTAAAATCAAAGGTTGTACAGTACAATTCACAAATGATGGCGGCCGTGAAGTTTGAAGAAGGCTAACTTCACGCACGCCATCATTCGTGAATTGTACTGTAATGCGCATCACACACACGTCTCAGACGTCTGGCGAGTGCGCGTCGGCGGTAGAACTACACTGCTCACGCGTGGGCTACACACGCCGATCTGGGAGCGTCGGTCCCCATACATTTTATATGGAAACTAGGCTTTTAGAACTACACTTGACCCACGCGACGCGACGCCACGCCATCACACGCGACGCCGATCCAACCGTCCCAGAAATTGGGGCCCTACGTGTGACGACAGCCCGAGTATCATCTGCGGTTATCATTTATTTATTATTTATTTATTATATACTTTATTGTACATTACAAAACATAACAAAGAAAAACTTATATCTAAAACACGTACAATGGGCGGTCTATCATTATTGTAAATAAAACAATTACTGATAAAATTTATTGAACTAATTCCAGACACTCCTCAAAAAGGGGTATTTGCGGAGTGGCTGGAAAGACCTCACGGCGTCCTCACCTTCCGCATGACGCAGGTCCTCACCGTACGTAGTAAGTTCGGAAGGTTGTTGCACCGGATTCGTGCGAAAGAAACGCCCGGGTGTCACCACTACTTAGATCGCCCGAAGGACACGGTACGAAGTATGCCATGTGATCGGTGGCCATGACCTCTTGCGTCTATAGTCCGGAGCGAGGAGGAATAGCAGGTAGTATCCTCCTTCTGCCAAGCAGTAATGCTAGCTAAGGAAGCGGCTGCACGCACGAGGTAACGGCCCTCACGGCCCAGCCGCCGGGATCCCGACCCCGATTTCCAGTTACCGTTAGGCGCGAGCTTGCGGACGGCGAGCAATAGGTAGCTCGATGTCTGGCCGTCCAGTAACCGGAACGAGCCCAAGTCGTAGACGGCGCGTAATGTTCTATGCGCGTCTCAAGATGTCAGCAAATCGTAGGGGCCCAGCAGGGTCGAAGACATGGTACGAAAGCAAAGAAGGAACTGGAGTGAGTTTAACATTCGAATTTATCGAACAACAAACAAGTCAAGAAGTACCATCTATAGTTATTAGATTTTTTATTTATTTTCACAAATATCACGAGATATAAAGAAGCCAAGTAAGTAGGTACCATCGCGGTCATTGACTCCTGCGGCGCGGCGCGAAACCAAACCCTTTGAAGTTTTTGTTTCGAGTGCAAGCAAAAATGAACTTAGCGGTGGTCAGGCGGAAGCAGGCGGAAGTGTCTTCGATGGTACCTACCTACTTATACCACAAAATAGATACTTATGATACAGAAGTCAATCTCATGATGTACTTTAGTTTTTATACCTACCTACGCTAGCGATCGCGGTAGGGCACAAAATACCTATCTATTTTGTGGCTAGGGGCAGCGAGATGCGTGAGATGAGTGCGACCGGGCGATTGAGCCGAGCGAGATATCGTGTCCGTGTATATGTATGTGCGTTGCTCGAGCACACTTTGTATGTAGATACTAGATTGTCTTCTGAACCTATCTATTATGTGCCTATGCAATGCAACTCAAATAAGAATAGGGTTATATTCAATCAGTTTACAAAAAAAACTGTCTTCTTATTTCTATTGTCCATATAATGTGTTGTAATAGGGCCCCTAAAAATGAATGATGCATCATGTCTTTATACTTATGTATGTACCTATACATAATTCTTCTGGACGTGTGTTTGTCACCAAATTCTTCCTAAACGACTTGACCGATTTGGATGAAACTTTGTGTGCATAACGAGTAATTGAGTGTGTCCCTGAGTAATTTGAAAATACAATTGAACCTGATAGGTGGCGCTGCTATCGGGTTCATTTTTTTAACTGGCAAGAGTCTTCGGACAGGACGACATCTATCGGGACTGCTAGTCTTTTTAAGTATATTTCATCTGTAAGTGTGTATGTCACCTAATTCTTCCAAAACGGCTTGACCGATTTGAATGAAATTTTGTGTGTATTTTAAGTAGGTCCCTGGATGGTTCGAAAATAAAATTAAACCCGGTAGATGGCACTTCGCATTCTTTTTATATGGATGTCACAAAAAATAATGTACTTATGGATGTCACTTTCACGCAAAAAAAAAAACTGAAACGATTTCGATAAAACTTGGTATATAGGTAGACCATGTCTTAGAATAACATATAGGATACTTTTTATCCTGAGAGTACGTTCCTTAGGGATATTTTTTACTATCACGCGGGCGAAGTCACTGTCAGCACTAGTATTCGCGCCACACGTATTACGCGTGGCGTCGGTGTAGTGTGCACACCCACCGCACACGTCTGAGACGTCGCCCACGTGTGCGTCGGTCTAATGTAGTTCTAGCTTAAACTACATTAGACCGACGCACACGTGCTGACAGTGACTTCGCCCGCGTGATAGAAAAAAATATCCCTAAAGAACGTACTCTCAGGATAAAAAGTATCCTATATGTTATTCTAAGACATCTACCTATATACCAAGTTTTATCGAAATCCTTTTAGTTTTTTTTTTGCGTGAAAGTGACATCCATAAGTACATTATTTTTTGTGACATCCATATAAAAAGAATGCGAAGTGCCACCTACCGGGTTTAATTTTATTTTCGAACCATCCAGGGACCTACTTATAATACCTACACACAAAATTTCATCCAAATCGGTCAAGCCGTTTTGGAAGAATTAGGTGACATACACACTTACAGATGAAATATACTTAAAAAGACTAGCAGTCCCGATAGATGTCGTCCTGTCCGAAGACTCTTGCCAGTTAAAAAAATGGACCTGATAGCAGCGCCACCTATCAGGTTCAATTGTATTTTCAAATTACTCAGGGACACACTCAATTACTCGTTATGCACACAAAGTTTCATCCAAATCGGTCAAGTCGTTTAGGAAGAATTTGGTGACAAACACACGTCCAGAAGAATTATGTATATGTACATACATATGTTTAAAGACATGATGCATCATTCATTTTTAGGGGCCCTGTTACAACACATTATATGGACAATAGAAATAAGAAGACAGTTTTTTTTTGTAAACTGATTGAATATAACCCTATTCTTATTTGAGTTGCATTGCATAGGCACATAATAGATAGGTTCAGAAGACAATCTAGTATCTACATACAAAGTGTGCTCGAGCAACGCACATACATATAGGTACATAGACACCGCTCACGGACACGATATCTCGCTCGGCTCAATCGCCCGGTCGCACTCATCTCACGCATCTCGCTGCCCCTAGCCACAAAATAGATAGGTATTTTGTGCCCTACCGCGATCGCTAGCGTAGGTAGATATAAAAACTAAAGTACATCATGAGATTGACTTCTGTATCATAAGTATCTATTTTGTGCTCTACCGCGATCGCTAGCGTAGGTAGGTATAAAAACTAAAGTACATCATGAGATTGACTTCTGTATCATAGGTATCTATTTTGTGGTATAAGCAGGTAGGTACCATCGAAGACACTTCCGCCTGCTTCCGCCTGACCACCGCTAAGTTCATTTTTGCTTGCACTCGAAACAAAAACTTCAAAGGGTTTGGTTTCGCGCCGCGCCGCAGGAGTCAATGACCGCGATGGTACCTACTTACTTGGCTTGTTTATATCTTGTGATATTTGTGAAAATAAATAAAAATCTAATAACTATAGATGGTACTTCTTGACTTGTTCGTTGTTCGATAAATTCGAATGTTAAACTCACTCCAGTTCCTTCTTTGCTTTCGTACCATGGCTTCGACCCTGCTGGGCCCCTACGATTTGCTGACATCTTGAGACGCGCATAGAACATTACGCGCCGTCTACGACTTGGGCTCGGTCCGGTTACTGGACGGCCAGACATCGAGCTACCTATTGCTCGCCGTCCGCAAGCTCGCGCCTAACGGTAACTGGAAATCGGGGTCGGGATCCCGGCGGCTGGGCCGTGAGGGCCGTTACCTCGTGCGTGCAGCCGCTTCCTTAGCTAGCATTACTGCTTGGCAGAAGGAGGCTACTACCTGCTATTCCTCCTCGCTCCGGACTATGGCCTGTACCAGCCCGGCGCAAGAGGTCATGGCCACCGATCACATGGCATACTTCGTACCGTGTCCTTCGGGCGATCTAAGTAGTGGTGACACCCGGGCGTTTCTTTCGCACGAATCCGGTGCAACAACCTTCCGAACTTACTACGTACGGTGAGGACCTGCGTCATGCGGAAGGTGAGGACGCCGTGAGGTCTTTCCAGCCACTCCGCAAATACCCCTTTTTGAGGAGTGTCTGGAATTAGTACAATAAATTTTATCAGTAATTTTTTTTATTTACAATAATGATAGACCGCCCATTGTACGTGTTTTAGATATAAGTTTTTCTTTGTTATGTTTTTTGTATGTACAATAAAGTATATAATAAATAAATAATAAATAAATGATAACCGCAGATGATACTCGGGCTGTCGTCACACGCAGGGCCCCAATTTCTGGGACGGTTGGATCGGCGTCGCGTGTGATGGCGTGGCGTCGCGTCGCGTGGGTCAAGTGTAGTTCTAAAAGCCTAGTTTCCATATAAAATGTATGGGGACCGACGCTCCCAGATCGGCGTGTGTAGCCCACGTGTGAGCGGTGTAGTTCTGCCGCCGACGTAGCGTCGCGTGGCGTGGCGTGGGTCAAGTGTAGCTCTAACAGTCTATTTTCCATATAAAATGTATGGAGACCGACGCTCCCAGATCGGCGTGTGTAGCCCACGTGTGCGCAGTGTAGTTCTACCTTAAGGGTCTAATACACTACGCATTATTCAGCACACGATATTCAGACTCGTCTTATTTTTCATTCCGAGTGCGACAGTCTGACCCTTATTACACTATTGTACGCGACACGACGCCACATCGACTACGACTTTCTGAATATCGAGTGGTGTACTATTGCTATCACGGATCTTGAGCACTGGCTTCAAGTTGCGCAGAAGTCAAATATTCGGTCTCTTTAGTGATGCGAAGTGAGACGCGGGCGCGTGGAGTGTCAGTGATTGGCTCGCCGCGCCATCGCGTCATAGACGTCAGTCCTGATTCGTTCCCTGCGTTGCTGCATGTATCTAACAACGAAGACGATTGGCTCGCCAATGTATGGAATGCGCAAAGCGATTCCCACACTGACGCCAAGCGCTCAAGATCCGTTTCGGCAATTGTAATAGGCCCTTTAAATCTGTCCAGCAAAATGTGGGTCTACCATACATACACCTCTGCCTAATCCTTTATACAATACAGGCGTGACGATATATTCCATATGACAAAAACGTTTTTTGCTTTGTCGCGCCAGTGCCCCTTTTAATAAGTGAGCGTCAAAACACGAAAACAACAATAGACGTGACAGATGAGTAGAAACCACCATCCAGTTCGCCCATCAACAAATATTCAGGCCCTTTGTCCTTCTTATCTCCTGTTCAAAGAGGCCTTGACACTTGACAGGTCAAAGGGTAATGTGTAAACAGAGTTTAAAATATTATATTTTCACAGACTTATCTCATTAATGTCCAGGACCGAACCTACCCCGGTATGTCTGAAAACTACGAGTAGGTATTACGAACACGCGCGTAGGAAAGGGCTATCCATTATCCAAAAACTGGGCAAGTGCGAGTCGGACTCGCGCACTGAGGGTTCCGTGCAAACTTCAATTCCCGAATGGAGCCTCGAAGATTTTTCCGAGTTGCATTTTTTTAGTGACGTAAGTAACAATAAATTTACTGTTTTCAGATTTATTCCTATACCTGTGCCATAAGACCTTGCTTTGTGTAAAATTTCAGGATTCTGGGTCAACGGGAAGTACCCTATGAATTTCGATCTTTGAGAGTATCAAAATATACGTTTTTTTGCGACATAAACGGCCGTATCTTTTTTATTCGTTAACTTAGAAGTTTGATTTTTTCACAGCTTGAAGGGACCGCAGATCTGAGTACTAATATGGTTTTAATTTCAATTCGATACCTTCACGCGTTCTCGAGATAAAGGGTCTTGATAGACAGACAGACTGATGGACGGACGGACAACAAAGTGATCCTATAAGGGTTCCGTTTTTTCCTTTTGAGGTACGGAACCCAAAAAAATAGTACGCGCGTAAGAGCATACTATTCTTTGTCTTCAACTCTATCTTTCTCTAATTCCGAATCATATACGTTATTATAGGCCCCTGTACGGCTGTAGATTTCAACAACCACGGAATTATAATTGTTCAACGCTGATCAGAAAGAGATGTCCGACATGAACTCTGACGCCAAGGTCCATCACGCTTATATGGCCGCCATAGAAATCAGACTTTTTTGAGAGAGTCAGTAACCTATCTATTTTGTTTTTAGTATTAGCACAAAAGAGGTAAAGTTTTTTTTCATTACTCATACTCTGAAAGTAGGTCTGAAGTTGCCTGAGGAGCGGGCTGAAAGTGATACTTTTCATCCCTAGGGAGTTTTACTTTACAACTGACAGCTGTCAAATTATTTAAAAAAAACTAGTTCTATCTTCACATTTCTATTGAACCATGTTCCAATTTTCCATACAGCCAGTCAATCACACCGCGATATAAAATTGAAATAACTTAAAGACAAGTATTAATTAAATAATGTTATATTTTAAGTGATTTATTTGTTCAACTATTTCTTTAAAATACTTTATTTTTATAAGATTACAATTAATTTTTAATTTTTCATTAATGAGGCTGAATAGCTGGCCTGCCGCAGAAAAAAAAAAAACAATATGGCGGGAAAGTGGCAATCAGTCGTTGGTTTTTTCGAGTTTTGTTTACATTTTCGTACACCAAAGATTTGTATTAACACGTTATGTTTATCAAATTAAAATAGTGATTTAACGCCTAATTTCATAAGAGAAGAGGCTAAAGCAGTAGTGGAATACCTTTTACCGCCTAAATCAGAAGAAAGATACCTACTTAAAATCATAGGTACGACGACTCAAGTTTTACAATTTTTTTATTTTATTTTTAGTTTCCTCGTATTCGTAATGAAAAGCACAGTGTTTACCTCGGGGTGAAAGTAACCCATTTAACCCCTCGAATTAGCGACCTCGCTTCGCTCGGCCGCCAACTCCTTCTCGGGACGAAATGGGTTACTTTCACCCCTAGTGTAACAATGTACTATTGTTTGTAGGAGGCAATCTCTGAAAGCACTGGTCCGATTGCTAAAATTTTTACATCGATAGAAAGCTGTTTTATTCCTGAGTGACATAGGCTATATTTTATGTACGCGGGCGAAGCTGCGGGCAAAAGGTAGTTATCAATAAACTGATCATATGTTTGTCAATAAATGTACAAATGAAAATTCTTTTGATTCAAATCCTTCCTTGACGTTGTCTCTTGAAAGCTTTCTATAACTTTCATTTGAATGGCCGGATCTGCTTAGTGACGAAATGACCTGCAGCCCAGAACGGTAATAATATCCTACCAGAACCCCGTGGATGTACGTGGTGGACCCCCTGACCACATTGAAAACAATGGCTAATAAGCCTCGATCGATTCACAAAACTTTTTAGAACAAATGGAGTTCTACTGTTTCATTATATTGGAGTCTTTGACATCGCTGCTAATATGACGGGGCTATTACAATGGTTTAGGCCCCTTTTTTTTATGTTGGGAAAAATCATGCATTGACATCCCCCGCCCTTGGGCGGAGCGGGAGATAGTGTCAGACTCTTACTGACTAAAAGACCCACCCCGTTCCTTGTAGCCTTCATACCGGGGCTCGAGCGCCCTTTCGGATAACCCTGGCCCCAGTAGGCTTCGGCCCACGGCGAATTTTTTAGCGATGCTGTAGCGCGTTCGTTTCGATATAATCGCGATGTTATAATGCGTTAGTAGCGCGTTGGCATTTTTTTTATAGCGCTTGCAAATGCGACTAACGTGCGTTAGTAGCGGTTAGGGAATCCAATCCCACATCAAAATCGTGATCCCGCATGCCTGCGGGATTGAAGTCAGCAATCCAGCGGATCCCGCGGGATTTGCGGGATTGGGATTTTATATTTCTTCTTTGTTTTAAGTAGTAATAAACATAAAAATCGATCAAGTGCGAGTTGGACTTGCACACGGAGTATTTATTGTAAGATTTTCCTACCGTTCGAGTCCCGTCATTGAGTTTCGAAGATTTTCCGAGTCGTAAAAAAAAAATGAGAGCAGTGGTGGCCGAGTGGTAACGGCCCCGATTTACGAGTTGTGGGGCGCGGGTTCAAGTCCAGCCAGGCGCATTACTTTGTGTAATTTATTTCATCACCACTGCTCTCAAAACGGTGAAGGAAAACATCGTGAGGAAACCGGTAGGTCCTAGAACCAAAAATTTGAAGACATGTTACATTCATCAACACGCACTGGGCCCGCGTGGTGGATTACGGCCCATTCCCTCTCCTAGAGAGGAGGCTTGAGTCCCAACAGAGGGAACATTAAAAAGGCTGGTGATGATGAAAAAAAAATTATTTTGTAATGAAAACATACGATTTTCATATAGATAATAATCAACTGCTTCTATAGAACAATTTAATAAGATATTTAACGGACCTTCTTCTAGGCAAGTAAATTCACGCAAATGTGGGATCCCGCGCTTGCGGGATTGGATTCCCTAGTATTAATATTCCGTACTTTTTGCTGATGCTGTCGCGCCTTACGATACGCGCAACAGCATCGCTACAAAAAGTTGTCGTGAGCACGGGCCCTTACAATCACTAAACGTTGGTGTTCAAGTTCAAAATATCTTTCAAGACTTGAAAGTCTAACACTAACTTGATAGGCTAACTTGAAAGTTAGCCATGATAACTCATGACCAGTTGAAGGTGTATCAGGTAATGGGATTACATTTCTTCTTTGAACGATCATTTCGAAGAGGCAAACTGTTTCTCGACAAAATGATTTTTATTTTAACTTTTTGTTGTGGCTACTTTTCCGCAATTAATTCTTTTTTTATTCACACGTTTCTACATACTTACTACTTTTTTCAATTTTTACGGGTGTTTATACAGTCTATTAAGTTATTTATTAGGAGCAGTATCTTATAACCAATATTTTTAAGTTTGTAAATAATTTTACTGAAATACTTAAATTAATAAATTGTAATTAGTTTGTTCCAACTTGAATGACCTTGAAAAACGCTAAATTTCGTATTGTACACATTTTGTACGAAAATGATTTGGCCGAAAATTTTGGTGTCTAAATTTTTGTTTTTTAATAATGTCCTTGTCCTCCTCTGTTCATTTGCTTATCTTTTCTTTGTTTCTTCCTGCTTCAGAATGTCCAAGACCTAGTGTCCTTGTGTGTGACGTCATTTGTTATGGCAAACTTAAAATTACAACTGAATAAGTAATAACAAGCCAGCTCGCTTAATATGACCCGTTTGCTACAAGGTTTTCACTTCATGTGGTTTTGTTAAACAAATTCTTATGCTTTTCCTTGCTTTCTCTTTGTGAATGTGGGTTTTATTTTTAATTTAATGCTTGATATCAGCTATCCTTTAACGTAAGACCACACTCAGTTTATCAACTATAAAGTTATTTTTACTTTTGTTTACAAGGTCGCTTTCTCAGTTTAATAGCTGTTTCACATCGTTATATTCAGCCAAGCATGTCGTAGTTTTATTCATCCCGAACTAAATTACGTCACTGATCAAATTTTTTAGCATTGATCCGTATCTGTACCTACATTTGCGCACAATGTCAAAGTTATTAAACCTTAAGCCGCGTACAGACATCGCGAGGCATGCGTCGCGGATGGTTCGTCTCGCATGCCTCAACCCGAAGCATACGACAGTACATTATGTGTGCGTTCCGAACATAGAAATGTAAAAAAATTCGTTTCTTATATCTATGGTTCCGAACGACACATGCTCAAGCTGAGCATGCAAACCACCACGCACCAACGAAACCTGTCCGTCCACACGGAGCGCACTTTCAGTATGTTACAAAGTACTCTGTGGAGCGCACGGCTCGTACTGAGGCGGCGTTCGCAACGATCGTAACGCGAATGCTCACTGTGAGCACACACGTCCAGAAAGCTCGAGGCATGCGAGACGAACCATTCGTGACGCACGCCTCGCGACGTCTGTACGCGGCTTTACGATGTGAATGTCAAGTTCAGAGTTATTTATTTTTCACATAGTGCTGTTAGCCCGTCAAACCCTATGTTTACGTCGCCCAGGTTATGGTGTAGGTCATCTGGGTGACTTCTAAATAAACTGCTAGCAATATATCATTTCTGTTTTGATTCTTGTTTTTCACTGTCAGCTTTTTATAAGTCTAGCCCAAAAATATTTCATCAATCAGGAAGTTCCTTTACTTTTTACGTAACATCGTACAAACTTTTTTAATACAAATTATGAATAAGATATTAGGCGCCTTGATAAACGACATCCCTGATTTTTAAAGTAATTAACCTTTGGCGATTCAGTCTTGTTTCTTCGCAAGTCCATCTACAAAGTTTTTGATTATAAATAAAAGAGACTTTCTGGAAATTACGAAGCACTAACTGCTACCAAAGTTATATAATTCCTAAGTATTATTTACAAGTAGCTGCGAAACGACACATAAATCTTATTTACCTAATGCTAAAACTTGTGTAAGTACTTTTTGACTGACTACCATTAAACAGGGACGGCCATAAGTTAAGTCTCTAAGTTTCTATGAAAGTACATTATTTATAGTACTTCGGTGTTGTGTCTGAGGAGATTCGGGTAAATGAGACGGTCAAGCATAACGTCTAATTCTTTATAACGTTTAATCTTTTTTTTATTTGTTTTGAGGTCGGAAATTGTAACTTTTTGTCAGACAACTTCCTTCCCAAATACCGATCAGCAATCAAATAACTTTTTGCGTTCCAAAGCCACGGTTACTCTTTCTAGCTATCCGCAGCCCACGGCATTTTTATTTTGGTCATTATGGTCAGCCTTGCAGATGATGGCCTTATAATAGCAGAGGCCAAAGCAAGATGCTCGCAGAATATAAGGTCGCGTTTTCCAAAAGTTGTTGGAGTGGCGTCCGCACCAAGTGAAAATCTGCGCCGCACTTGGACACCATAGCGGTGCTGCCAGTGGTCGCAGTCAAGAAAATCCTTGAAGCTCTATGGAGTGTACCTTATCTGGTCAGTGTTGGTCACGCGGTCAACCATTCATTTTTTTGATATCATGACCTGGCTACGTGGCGCGCCTCCATGCCGTCCCAGTAAAGTGTGGCCCTAAAGCACAACGCCGATAGGCTCTGGTAGATTGTCGACCTGGTGTAGGTTCTGCATGCGAGAAACACAGGTCTGGTCGATGTGGAAGTGCTAGTAGGTAAGTCAGCATATATTTAACAACAAAGGATGTTCGGCTAAAATGTTGATGTTGAAGACTCATCATCTACACTATTAGTTATATAATATAATAAACAGGTAAATTTTGATTTTTTGTTTGAAGGAGGTAATCTCTGGAAGTAATGCTCCGATTGCTAAAATTTTTTCACTGATAAATCTGCTTTATTCTTGAGTGACGTAGGCTATTTAGAATAGAATAGAATAGAATAACCTTTATTGTACACCAAAAGTAAAATGACATAAACATAAACTTAAATATATGGGTACAATGGCGGTCTTATCGCCCAGACAACCTTAGGATGGATTGAAAAGAATAAAACAATACAGGGGTAGTCTGCGGTGTGCGGTGGTATATTTTATATACGAGAGCGAAGCTGCAGGCAAAATCTAGTTTTATATAAATGAGGTTTCCATTTTGACAACAATTGTGTTTGCTTTGCAGACTGTACAGTTTACTAACAGTGTAATTACGTCAACTGCAAAAGAATAGCCCTAATTCGAAAAGTTTATACCCGTCACACTAGCAAATTACTTATTAACTCTTAAACATATTTAACATCTTAACTGTTAGTTACTAATTCCCATCAATATCTGTTTATCCATTCCAGAAATGCCTGTGATGTATATTTGTACACACAAGTATCTGATTTCGATTGATCCATATATTCAGCTATCTATTGATGCCGCCTTATCAATGTTTCCCCATGCTACCCTGTAATAACTTACACAATTAAGGCGGAGAACTACCTAAGTCCCGGCTGACGACGTAGGAACTAAAGCAATCTACTGCTTGATCAATATACCATATGTTTACTACTTACACCTGTTTCTAGGCTCCACTCCATATTTTTGGACATAACTTGCTTTGAATATAGCTGTCCTAGGATGAATTGAAATTATTTATTATCTGGATGTTTTTTGAAGCTATTGCACACATTGTAACATTTTTAATCAATCAAAATGTTACAATGTGTGAAAGTGTAACTTCAATTAATATCAAAGAAAAAAAAAAGACGTGTGGCACTCGGGGACTGCCGCGGTAAAGCTATTGCATAGCATTTTTATCAACTTATGCAATTATAATTATTTTATTTATGCAGTATTTTTTTTCCTTTGTTTTTTTTTCTTTGATAATAATTGAAGTTAGACTTTCACACATTGAATTGAATTTTGATTGATTGTTCACTCATTGTTTTCTTATCGGTCACCACGCTCAAAAAACAAATGAGTTGGGGGTGTTAGGTTATTTTCGTTACGAAAATTCTGGATTCGGTCTCCACGCTCAAGGCCCGCGATAGAAGCTATGCAATAGCTTAAAAACAAAAGAAAAAAAATACTGCATAAATAAAATAAATAAATAATTATAATTGCACAAGTTGATAAAAATGCTATGCAATAGCTTTACCGCGGCAGTCCCCGAGTGCCACACGTCTTTTTTTGTTGATTTCTCCGGCTCTTGAGCAGAGCGGGAAGGCGTGTCAGACTTTTACTGACTAAAACTCACTCCTGTTCCTTTTTTGCTTTCGTTCCAGGATACGTGTACTCCGGGGGTACACGTTCGTACAACCAATGGAGCTATCTTCGGTGTTGTTAGTTAAGGAAGATGTTAAAGATTAGACCTAGATTTTTATAGTCATCATTAGGTGTTGCCGACAACTTCACCCGCTGAAAGCCGTTGCTGTCATTATCAAGTCTCAGAAAAACTCAATAAAAAAATGCCGGGAAACTGCAAGTTCCTCTTGAGAGATTGCACCTGTGTAGTAAAATTCCAATTTTATTACAATAAGAAATTATATTATTCATGGTTTTTTTTATTCCACAACGCCGTCTAGTCTCAAGCTAAACAGAGCTTGTGTTATGAGTACTAGACAACTGATAAACATACTTATATATTTCTAAATATATACATATTATGGATAAATTACACCCAGACACAGAACAAATGATCGTGCTCATCACACAAACATTTGTCCTGGGTGGGAATCGAACCCTGCATAGCAGTCAGGGCCATTAACCACTAGACCAACAGGCCTGTCAAAAATTATTATGGCCACCTCTGAGAATGTTACTAATTAACTCTTCGAATGCCGTAATTAGAGACACAATAGAAAGACAATGGCTTATGTCGAACTGTGTAACTTAGACATTCAAAAGGTTAATAAGAAATTCTCTGATAGTCCACTCTATCAATGCAGTGAGCATTTCAACAAATGTTTGTTTAGCTTTCAATCACTGTTAGAGCCTCGAATAACCCCATCGGTCAAAGTTTTGAATATTCTGTGTGGAATTGAAAAATAAATCGTTTACACACGTACAAATAGAAATCCAATACGATTTTATAAATTTGTTGCAACATATTTATGAAATCGTAATGGATTTCTATTTGTTTTGAAAAACTAAACCTGTATTGGAACTAGAAATATTGGAAATAAAGGATATTGACAAATCAATACGTGAATTAAAGTTCGTCGACTTAGTTTTGTCTTATCTGTTTGGTATTTTTTTTCTGTGAATTTTTAATTTTTCTATGTTTCACCTAGTTATATGTGCATACTATATACATATATCCTGTAACTAAAGGAGCACATGTTAAAGGACGTAGCTCGCAGTCCGACCGTCCGGTAACTGTCCGGACAGAGCCCAAGTCGTCGACGGCGCGCACTGTTCTCGCGTGCCTCAGAGAGTTGTAACTGTTGTAAGCAACCGTAGGGGCCCAGCTGGGTCGAAGCCTACTGGGTCTAGGATCTGTTTCCGAAAGGGAGGTTCGGCCCCGGTATGAAAGGCAAGAAGGAATGGGGTGGGTTTTTAGTCAGTAAGAGTTTGACAATATCTAATAAATGCTATATCTAAAAAAAACAAGCACATTAAAAATATTAAGACTAGTTCGCAGGTATCGGAAGCAGGCTCCAGGTTACTGTGTAGCGGTTAAGTCTCCATAGACAGAAACCTTAAGGAAGCCGTATTGATAAATATTGCCGTCTGTATCAGGCCCTTGATTCAAATGAACAATGATAGCTTCAACAGTTTATCATTAGTTTATCGCGTGCTAAACCGAGATATTTGATCTGTTCCCCTTTCTCAGCTTTCTCGAAGTTCTTGTTGCATTATATGCAGACTTAAAATTTTGTAAATGCACAGAATCTAACTAATACTTACAGAAGTGTTATAATAGCCTAAATAAGTTCTTAACAAGACATTCTGTTATATCAATATTGTAGAATATTTGAAGATTGACGTAATGTAGATAGGTAACAATTTAGCAATATAATAAAGACATTCAATAATAAATGAATTATTAAAAATAAACTATATTTGTAGAAATGCACATTTAATCTAGATTCTAAATGAAGAAAATTATTTCCAAAAACATTAAAGGCAATAAAAACGCATATGTTCTTGAACAAGTTTCATGAAATATTCGAGTAAAAGATGAAATTACCGAATGCCAACAGAGCGTTCAGGCGTTATCATTTTTATCTGCGTTGCCTTTTTGTCAAACAATGCGTTGGATGAAACAATACTCCTCCTAACCAAGTTGATAATCTGCAATCGTTAGGACTATTAGAAAACTTCAAATTTACAGGAATGACGTCATCTCAATGCTCAGTCACGTGGTCAGAACGAATGACTCGGGGGCGTGGTCACCTCGAGGCGTTCAACGCAAGAGAAACGGTTGTACCTTGACTAGGGGGCAGCAAGCTTTTAAACCATGCTCACGTATACGGCATTTGTTTATTAAGAGGGCCATTCCACTTGTCAATTGTCAACGTGAGCATGATGACAATTGACGAGTGAGGAATGGCCCTTAATAAACAAATGCCTAAAAGGAAGTAGCGTAGTCAACAAACGTTCAACATAGGTACTGATATCATAATATCTAATTTTCTAAACGAGCTGGTAATCACAGAAACAGTTATTAAAGCACAGCTGTTTATTACGAACAGTTTCCCCGTATAATCCCATATTCAGCTCAATTGTTCCCATGGGGCCGGGACTAGCAACTAATTGCGAACCACAGTGTAAACTAGCTGGGTAATTAAAACTTTTGTATTTTATACAATTTTAAAGTAAGTAATGGACTGTGTGAGAATTGTCGTGTCGGTTAGAAAGAAAAAGTGTTTATTTACGTCAAACATGGCGCATAACTTAAAATTATATAAATAACAATATCGACGTACGTAGTAAGATTGCGTCACATCCGCGCAAAACGGCCAGCGCTCAGCAAAATGCTGGGGCTCATGTAAGACAGAGCCACGGCGCTTACTTGTTTCATTTTTTTGTAAAAGTTTTTATTTCACACTTTTCCACACCGGCTCCATCGTCAGATCAGTTCGATAGTACCTCATAGCAATTCTAATAAGTCCAAACTAGGGATGTTATGGATATGAAATTTCGGATACGGATTGGATACGGATATAGAAATGATTATTATACCGGATACGGATACGGATACGGATATGAAATTATTTCAGATTATCCGTTAGTTTCGGATAATTTCGGTTACGGATATTAGATTTTTAAGGAATTTCAGAAGTAAAATATAAATAGCTAATAAAATGGTTTTATTTGGTAGGACCAACAGAAGAAAACAAACAATGCGCGCGTGTGTCGGCCGCTGCCCGGCCGATCAACAAACAACCTGTCATAACGTGTCGCCACTAGGCTTTGCCCCTATCCGATATCCGAAACTTTTTTTTCGGGTTCGATTACAGTTATGGATATTATTTTATATCGGATGTCCGATAGTTTCGGTTACGGTTATGGAGCTCCCTAACATCCCTGGTCCAAACATGGCTAGGATACATTGATTAATTACGGAGTTCCGGAGGAAGATGTCCAAGATCACTTTGATACATTGAATTGGATTCTTATTTTCCCTCGATGGAATATGACGATGCGAAAACTCCTTGTACATACCATTTTTAATTTCAAGATAAACAAATAAACAACAAGCAAACTGATCAATGTCCTTTATTTTGAAGTGTTTTTTTGGGTATCTATTTCAATGGACTATCAACACTTTTTTATCGTGATATACTACATCGAAATTACAATTAAGATATAACTAATGATTTATAATAGCTCATAAATTATAATTAATTATTGTCTCATAAGGGTTAATGTCTTTCATACGGATAATAAAATACGAATATTGATAACCTTCCTTACTCTCTCTCTTTATCAGCAATCTTTGTATTCCGGTTTTTTTTACTGTAGGTAGGTACATCAGTGGTGACTGCTGGACTGGTGCCTGATGATTTTAGAAAATTCCTAATCATGATGATGTTTGTCCTGTATTTTTGTTCATTTGGTGTACAATAAAGATTATAATAAATAAATAAATAAAAGAGTTTCTTTTTGTCAGCCTGTTGATGAATGATTTAAAAAATTTTTTTTTGATTTGTATTAACCATAGAAATATATTTTGATATCTAAGGTATTGACAATTAAACATATTTATTGGTTTTAGAGACATAAGCATCAGCTTATTTTTTCTGATAATCCGTTCTGCACTTGGAATACAGGATTCATAATTCGTTTATGGGATTGGATTCCCAAGCTCTACTCGTGATCAAATTCTATATTACTCGTCCAGCCATCTCTTTGACATTGACATTGTCCCAAAGTATCAGCTCCAGCGAGGATCGGTAAGTCCCCTCTTTGAGGCGTGGCTGGAAAGACCTCACGGCATCCTTACCTTCCGCATGACGCAGGCCCTCACCGAACATGACACGTTCGGGAGCAACCTGTTCCGGATTCAGGCGGAAGAGACGCCCGGGTGTCGCCACTGTGCGGAACGCCCGGAGGACACGGTGGAGCACACAGTCGAGGTGTGCCCAGCTTGGGCAGGGCCTCGCCGTGCCCTCGTGGGGGCGATCGGTGGCGGAGACCTCTCGCGCCGGGCCCTGGTAGAGGCCATGGTCCGGAGTGAGGAGGACTGGCAGGCGGTCGCCGACTTCTGCGAAGCAGTAATGCTCGCAAAGGAGGTGGCCGACCGCATCAGGCAACGGCGTTCTCGCCGCCGCCGGGATTCCGATTTCCGGCCACCGTAGGCGCGGGCTTGTGGACAGTGAGCAATGGGTAGCTCGCTTTCCGGCCGTCCGGTAACTGTCCGGACCAAGCCCAAGTCGTTGACGGCGCGCACTGTTCCCGCGCGCCTCAAGGAGTTGTCAGCAACAGCAGGGACCCAGCCGGGTCGAAGCCTACTGGGGCCAGGGTTATCCGAAAGGGAACTCGTGCCCCGGTATGAAGGCTAGAAGGAACAGGGTGGGTCGTTTAGTCAGTAAGGGTCTGACACTATCTCCCGCTCCGCCCTAGAGCGGGGGTTGTCATTGGATGATTTGTCCCACCGTAAAAAAAAAAGCTCCAGCGAGGATAACCTTGAATATGTGGGTCCCTGGGTTAACCGTGTTAACACTACTTAGTGGCCCAACTAATTAATTAAAGTAATTGCCATTTTGTCATCAAACTGTTTTTTATTTTTCACAAAGTGTGCTTGCAGATCAAAGAGAGGCGAAGGTTATACCCAGAGAACGTCTCCTCCCCCAGCCCTTATGTCTGAGAACACTCTCACTGATTATGAGTACCTAACCATGGCTAACTCTGCATTTGCTTATTGCATTATTTTTAATTTGTTTATTGAAATTTAAAGTCTTCAACCTTCAAGGTTCTGGCACACTGCACCACCTTGCATCTTAGTCAGACAGTGCTCACGGCATATAGTCCTCAGATTAATAGAATTACTTAAAAACCAATTTTTTTTTTATGGTGGGAAAAAATCATGCATTGACATCCCCCGCTCTTGGGCGGAGCGGGAGATAGTGTCAGACTCTTATTGACTAAAAGACCCACCCCGTTCCTTCTAGCCTTCATACCGGGGCTCGAGCGCCCTTTCGGATAACCCTGGCCCCAGTAGGCTTCGACCCGGCTGGGTCCCTGCTATTGCTGACAACTCCTTGAGGCGCGCGGGAACAGTGCGCGCCGTCGACTACTTGGGCTTGGTCCGGACAGTTACCGGACGGCTGGACAGTGAGCTACCCATACTTATAAACCCATGTAGTAAACCGTTGCATATTAGCAATACACCGTACTCAAAAGGCCCCAAACAAATTTTTTTCTAAATAATCTTGAAAATCGACTAACTCACATTATCTTTTGTTTGCAATGGGGTCCCGTGGCCTTTTATATCCATGGGGCCCTAGACTACAACCCAATTACCTAGCCATTAGATAGACTCACTCATGCAGCTTCATACTACTTTGACTCCTAATTTGCGGTACATCTGCTCTTATCAAGTTCTATTTAAGTTAATCAACGTCTTAAGCTATGGCAAAGTTACCTACATACTGCTCTGTAGCCGTCTAGACCACTAATTACTCAATTAGTTCTACAAACACAACTTTACTGGTAGTAAATTGACATAACAAAAAACCATTACCGCTGCTGTGACTGTAAATATGAGTCTTTTTATATTTACATTTACCAGTCGAAAAGGTCAGAGCAATACGTTTCCGAAACCGGTCAAACTTGAATTCGTTGATTAGATAATAATTTTAGCGTCAATAACGTCAATATTCGTCTCCTTGTCTCTGATAAAACGTACTACGCTTCAAAAGAACAAAGGTCGACATTGGATATTGATTCTTTGTCAACATTGTTATTTACCAATTCAATGAACACTTATTTATATAGTTTTACGTATTTTTTGAGAGCAGTGGTGGCCGAGTGGTAATGCGCCAGACTTTCGAGTTGTAGGTCGCAGATTCAAACCCTACCAGGGGCATTATTTTTTGGATTTTATTTCATTACCACTGCTCTCAAAACGGTGAAGGAAAACATTGTGAGGAAGCCGGCATGTCCTAAAATCAAAAATTCGAAGACATGTGACATTCACAAACCCGCAGTGGGCCTGCGTGGTGGATTACGGCCCGTTCCCTTTCCTAGAAAGAAGGCCTGAGTCCCAGCAGTGAGAACATTAAAAAGGCTGATGATGACGTATTTTTTTAGGTGGGAAGTCACCAAACTGTTCAAGCTCTGGGTGGAGTAAGGATGTCAGATTTTATATCATCGGCCATATTTTTTTAGAAGACTAAACCCACCTGTGCAGAGGCGTAGCGAGGATTAAAGCTAGAACTACATTAGAACGGTTTATTCCAATCGGCCACTCCTGAGTTTGCCACAGGAATGGCGGTTGGCACTCCTTCATTCCCATCGGCCACCCCTCAGCTCACAGCCACCGGGATGGATTATGGTAGGTGGCACTAATAGGTGACGTCTCCTGGTGGTCGGGTGGTTACTATTTAGTTTCATCTGCTTCCTTCGTAGTTATAGTACAGGAGTTTATTCGCATTTCGTATTGCGATATTAGCAATAGAAATTCAAATAAAGCATAAATAACTAGATATCATGAGCAATAAAAATAAGTTTTATAATGCCAAATAATTTTGGAACTCTTTTATAATTATAAAAACAATTTACATGTTTAAATACTAATAACAGTAGCTACTCTTACAATCAGGGGTGGCCGATGGGAATGAAGGAGTGCCAACCGCCACCCCGGTGGCAAACTCAGGGGTTTTTTTTTTTTGTGGTGGGAAAAAATCATGCATTGACATCCCCCGCTCTTGGGCGGAGCGGGAGATAGTGTCAGACTCTTACTGACTAAAAGATCCACCCCGTTCCTTCTAGCCTTCATACCGGGGCTCGAGCGCCCTTTCGGATAACCCTGGCCCCAGTAAACTCAGGGGTGGCCGATGGGAAAAAACCATTAGAACGACGCACACGTGTAACGCCTGATTTGTATGTAAAACGACGTCGCATCAAGTGTAGCTCTACAAGTTTAGTTTCCATATAAAATGTATGGAGACCGACGCGCCAAGATCTGCGTGTATGGCACACGTATGAGCAGTGTAGTTAGTTCTACCTTAATTTTGACGTGGGCGAAGGCACTTCAACGAGGCCTTTTTCTTTCATAAATTCGAAAACGAGACAGCGACTGTCGCAACCCAGTGTCTGACCACATCTTCTTACCATCAAGTGAAAAAGTGGTCTTGCGTGAGCCTATCAATAAAAAAAAGACGTGTGGCACTCGGGGACTGCCGCGGTAAAGCTATTGCATAGCATTTTTATCAACTTAAGCAATTATAATTATTTATTTATTTTATTTATGCAGTATTTTTTTCCTTTGTTTTTTTTTCTTTGATATTAATTGAAGTTACACTTTCACACATTGAATTGAATTTTGATTGATTGTTCACTCATTTGTTTTCTTATCGGTCACCACGCTCAAAAAACAAATGAGTGGGGGGTGTTAGGTTATTTTCGTTACGAAATTCGGTCTCCACGCTCAAGGCCCGCGATAAAAGCTATGCAATAGCTTAAAACTCCTCGATCTTAAAGAGTCATCGCTTGTGCGAGGCCCCTTTAAGTGCGAGGCTGCGGGCGAGGTCCCCCTTCGCCTACACCTACCTACGCTACTGCACCTGTGTTCCTACCGTCACTCCTTGCGTTTTAGGACCATGGTAAGTCTTTCGAATAATCCCACAATTTTTATATATTTTGTTTTATATATTATCTACATATCTAGTTTTAATATCTGTGTACCTATTAAGGTCATGTCATGACCACATGTGCGGTCTGATTGTATAGAATGTGTGATGAAACACAAAAAACATCAAAAGTCCAAACTCCATTGAGTTTGATCATGGAAAAATATAAAATCAAAATATACTCGTACTTATATTAGACGCCTATCATGTTTACTAGTTAACAAACGCTGGCACAAAACAGTCCACTATCAATAGATCACTGAAAAGTAAACAAAACCACTTGATAGCCCGAGAGGATTTTAATGACCCATATATCTGCAAAATATCCATCATAACTTGACACCAAACAACAACGCTAGTTGCGAAAACAATTTCCTAATTCTATAAAGTTTCCTTTAATGCCATAGACCATGTTGTGTTGGTTACATTGTGTTCATTCATTTGAGTGTTCGTGTAATGATTGGCAAGCGAGGCCGTATTGTGTTCAATACAAAGCCGTTCTTTGAAGTTCCCAATGTCTGGTTACCATTAAACGCTGATCAAATGCCTCCTAACTGTGCTTCTTTATTCAGAGTGACCTTCAGAATTTTCCGGTTTGTTGGCATGAAGCGGCAACATGTGCGTTTGCTGTGATTGAAGATGACTGATAAAATGGAAGCCTGGATTAATTTAACCACTGAAGGAACACAGGAGGGAAATTCTGATACTGAGCGAGAGAGTCTTACTTGATAATGACCCAAAAAAAAGAGGTTAGGCGCGGGGCCAATATTTCTACACGATTTCCGAGTTACAAAAGTGTTAAACCTTATATCGTCGCCCTCCCCACTAACTGTCCTATCTCACTGGCGTATCTGCACTGATATTACCAACGTGTTCATAACATTATTTCGAATAAGTTCTCTCTAATCGTCGTATCTGTGTCGTTTACCGTTTAGAAGATTATCACGTATTTTGTTTTGCGTAAGTGCAAAGAAAGGGAATAATAGCCTTACTACCTTCGTACCTTAGGGCTTTAGGGCCTTTACTAACTTAAAGAATAAGCCAAGAGCAATATAAAACACTTATTGATTCATTAATAAGCTACAGCTAACGCAACTACAGAAACATGATTGTAACGCCCAAACGAAAAACGGTTGCCCTGGAAAAATAAGAATATATAGGAAAAAGCTAGTTAGGACAGTTAGCCAGGAGGGTGACGATATGTCCGATTTCAAGACTGTTACTGGAAACTTCCTCATGTTCTTTAATAGCACTTTGCCCCGTCACCACACCATACACAATCGTTTAGGAATCGAGAAAACAGGACCTAAAACTTTGGCTGGGGGATTGTTTGAAAGTTACCGAGGCCCTGGAACACAACTGACAGCTGAACGAACACGGGTACGTTTTAGTGAAAAAAAAAGACGTGTGGCACTCGGGGACTGCCGCGGTAAAGCTATTGGATAGCATTTTTATCAACTTATGCAATTATAATTATTTATTTATTTTATTTATGCAGTATTTTTTTTCCTTTGTTTTTTTTTTCTTTGATATTAATTGAAGTTACACTTTCACACATTGAATTGAATTTTGATTGATTGTTCACTCATTTGTTTTCTTATCGGTCACCACGCTCAAAAAACAAATGAGTGGGGGGTGTTAGGTTATTTTCGTTACGGAATTTCTGGATTCGGTCTCCACGCTCAAGGCCCGCGATAGAAGCTATGCAATAGCTTAAAAGTTTGACAGTCCATTCACGCTTTCTTCACCTCCACCCAGAGAGGGGTTTTTTTTATCTGATATAAACTAGTGCTTGACTGCGATCCCACCTGATGGTAAGTAGTGATGCAATCGTTGATTGTGAGGAGCGCTAGTTTAGGTATTATGAGCCTATTCACTCTAGCCATGAAGACAACCAAATAATAATAATTATAATATTCCACAAATAACTACTTATTATCTAAATAACCTCTTATTTTGATGATTTTTCACAAAATAGGGTGTTAAACAAAATATTATATTTTCCAACTTAATCCGATCAATATATAATCATTAAGGATGACGATGATTTGATTATGTTATACTGGTTGTGATCGTTGATCCGTTTGTAAGGCTTTAGAATACGCTTAGGATTTTTTAGAAATCAAGTTACCTCTCTCATCAAATCATCGTCAAAAACGATTTGGAAGTTAAGCCATTTAAACGGCTTAAAAAAATGGAGGTTCTTGATTCGGTAATATTAAAAAAAAATACTATCTCAGAACTCCATTAGTTACGACCCGATTTGTAAAAATATATTTTTTAAAGGATTCTAAATTTACTTACGTCCAAATTGGCCCCATTTTTAACAAAATCCCGTTCTGATGAAACGACTAACATAAAGAAATGTTATTATTCTTTATTTGTGTGTCCTACCCATATCCCGTGTACTAACTCCACTTTTTTTTAGTATTATAAAAAAGTATTATACAAAAGTAAACCACAGGATAGCAACCAAATTGGCGGTCGGCTCACTTAGTCAGTTTTAGCCAGATGGGTTTGTGCAGTGTCGACGAGCCATCTGTTAGAAGTTGTAGGAATAACCATAACTTCCCACAACCAACTATTCCAACCAATCCACTTCCAAGTTTCCAACCTATTGACCCAAAACGGACCTCGGCAATATACGACCATCGAATCGAAACTACCAAAACGCATCGAAATCCGATAAGTTTAATGAGTTGTGACGAAGGACATGTGAACTTAATGCGTCTTTATGTCGGCCATCACACGTTAACGCGGCCAGGCAGATAAATCATTAAACGAATCCCTGCTGGAACGTGTCGGCAGAGAATGCAATTAATAGTTTGCAGATGTATATTTATTGTGCCAGTGACTGAAAAGTTGAAAGGGAATCATTTGTTTTGGTATGGTCATGTGAAGAGGAAGAATGAAACGCATGTTACTAAAAGAGATATGAGAAGTATACATGTAGATGGATGGAGAAGGAGGCTAAAGAAATGATGTATGGTGTGAGCAGTGATACGAAAGAAAAGTTAGTTAGTTATAGCGTGAAGGGTGACAGGACAGAATTGAAGAAAAAACATGTTGCGCCGACCCTAAATAATACGGGACAAGGACAGGAAGATGTTGCTGAGATATATTTTTATTGTTGGTGTTTGCTTGCTTTAATAGGTTGTTGATTTTTAAATACAAAGGCTTGGATGTGCCAAACATTACGGTGATCTTTCATGCTGCGTACAGCATTTTTTTTTGTTGTGCCCGATATCGTCGCTCCTACCACTCTGGGTGGAGCAAGCGGGAGTGGCAGACAATTGAGTAAAATTCATTTGTCCTTTGCAGTCCAAGGTCGCGGTAACTCTTCCGAACAATCCTGCAAGCTCTGGTAGGTTTATAATTGTTTGAGGCGTCTGTGGAATACGACCTTTGGTCCTTTTGGTCCTTTTTGGACTGTAAGCTGCCTATTTGATCCATGGCTCCTGACGTATAGTCGTCGCCTGTAGGGGCCGGGGCGTAAAGATGGTCTTCGCCTCACGCTTTTCGTCACCACTTTCATCAATTTCAGCCGAAAGACGTCCATTGGGGCTCGCATCCATCGGCTTCATGCGACCCTCACCAGATAATGATTAAGTACATCTTATGAGAAGCCTTCCAACAACCAAAACCAAACCAGAAAAGGATAGTAGGTACTATTCGTCCACTATAGTTCCGTCTCCCTCATACACCGACTTCATGATGATTTTATGTCTTCACAGTACCGTCTAGCGTCTGACCTAACCTCATTTAGCTCAATGGTATCTCCGAGGCATTTTAGGCCCTGAAGGCGTGAACGCAGTGGTCGTAAACGCAGAGGTAAATGAACTCCACCTGTTGAATGTTGAATTGCTCAGGCACTATATCGCCTAGTACCTGCTTATTAACTAAAGCAAACATAAATTAAGCCGTGATTAAATCTATTAATAGAGAGCGATTTGTGGATCTTTGATTTATATGATGTGTGGGCGATACGTATTGGAATATCTAAGTACTAATATCGTTTGTAACAGGTTTCCTAATTATTGGGCGAGATATGATTGGATTTTGAAGGTGTTAAAGAGCTTTTGGATAGCTTTCGGAGTTTGAAAGGAATGACGTAGGAGACATGGTTTTAGTAAACTATTGAACACCAGATTTTAAGGTATAAAATTAGCTTTACTATTAATTTAATTAATTTATTAATAGTTTATTTTATAACATGAGACATTAAAATAGGAAACCAAAAACTAAAACACGTATCAAATTTTAGCTGTAGTCGACAAATATGAAATACTCGTACTTTTTAACGTGTCTTCATCACTAACGAAGTTATAATGCTTCAAAGCTTAATAAGAGAGAAAAATCCGACATGGAATTTGACGTCCAAGCCCATCAAGTTAGTCCAGCTGCCATAAATGGAGTCTTAGCGAGAGCGAGACATGTTTGTTTAAAATTGTTATATCTTGTTTGCTTTTCTACAAATTTTGATATTGCTTTCACATTTAGTATTCTATTTTTGTATATCTTCTTGTGTGTATAAAAGTCTAAGTCCTGACTCACTCACAGGCTCATCAACGCTCAGCCCCAAGCCCCTGGACCCACAGAACAGAAGAAAGAGGTTAGAATGGCCTTGTGTGTTCAACTACCAATAGCAAACTTGCGATCTAAGTGTGCGTGGTTTGTTAGTTGCGTAATGCGCGTTCGTAATGATTTATTGCCTGTAGTGGAGTTAAAGGGTGGGAGACAAGCGGCGACACTCATTGAAGTACAAATCGAAAAGTATTTCCTTTCTAACCTCTTTCGTCTTTTCTTTGATCATAACCATTCAATAGAGTTCTGTGGATAACACGTGCTGATAATATTGATTCACAGTTAGGTTTTTGACTTTTTTTCTAAATAAATGAACAATGGCAAAGGAAAAGGACTGGGGTTTTAGTCAGTAAAAGTCTGAATCTATCTCCCGCTCCACCCAAAAGCGGAAATGACATCCCATTGGATGATATTCCCACCTAAAAAAACGCCTAGCAATTATAAGGCTGCTCTTAATTATCAAGGAAGACAGCAATGAATGTCTACAACATCGTCAGATATTTATTTAATTACAACTAAGTTCGAAGTTCATGAACTAATAATAGTTTGATTTAAACCTTCGCAACTTCGGACTTTGAAATAAGCTGTGTCTAACTTTAGCATTATGCATTCCTAAGAAACCTTATTCAATGGGTAGGTCCAACGTGGGTGGAATAATTCCAGTAGATTTAGGGCCAGTCTATTCAATTAAACGTCTTTGTGATTTAAATGGAATTATAAATTAATGTTATTTAGTTCATATCTGACCTCTAAATGGTTGAATTTAAGCAAGCGAGGCGATTTAATGGAAGTTTCAACATTTGCTTGTTAATCGTTTTTAGAGTTCAGTACCCCAAAAAGAAAAAAACTGAACCCTTATAGGATTACTTCCTTGCCCGTCTGTCTGACTGTCTGTATGTCTGTTTGCCAAGATCCTTTATCTTGGGAACTCGTGTAGGTGTCGAGATGAAATTAAAACCATATTTTATACTCAGGTCTGCGGTCTTGTGAAGCTGTGAAAACATCAAACTTCTGAGTTAACGAAAAAAAAAAGATACGGACGTTTATGTCGGAAAACATGTATATTTCGACACTCTCATGGGAATCAAAATTCATAGGGAACTTCTCGTTGACCTAGAATCTTGAAATTTTGAAAGCAAGGTTTTATAGCACAAGTATAGAAATAAATTTAAAAACTGTTTTGTAGTTACGTTACGTCACATTTTTTTTTGCGATTCGAAATGTTTTTCGAGATTCCATTCCGGATTAGAACTATTTACAGTAAGTTTGTACGGTACCCTCAGAGTGCGAGTCCGACTCGCACTCTCCCAGTTTTTTTTATATCACTCCTCACACAATCCATCAAAATTTTCTTTGGCTTCCCTCTCCATTCATCCACACGAATACTCATTACAGTAGGCACAACGGATCTTGAGCGCTCGGCGTCAGAGTGGGGATCGCTTTGCGCATTCCATACATTGGCGAGCCAATCGTCTTCGTTGTTAGATACATGCAGCAACGCAGGGAACGAATGAGGCGTGACGTCTATGACGCGATGGCGCGGCGAGCCAATCTCTCATGCTCCCTGGCCCCGCGTCTCACTTCGCACCACTAAAGAGACCGAATATTTGACTTCTGTGCAACCGCAAGATCCGTTATGGCAACTGTACTCTTGTTATCTACAATTAATATTATAAAGAGAAAAAGTTTGTTTTGTTTTTTTTTTCTTTGTAATCTCTGAAAGTACTGGTCTGATTGCTAAAATTTTTTCACCGATAGAAAGCTGCTTTATTCCTGAGTGACATAGGCTATATTTTATCATATGTACATGGGCGAAGTCGCGGGCAAAAGCTAGTTACTTATATTATTTACAAATAGTCACACGTATTACATCTACTAGGTACTCCACATTGTTTAAAACTAATCATGATCTTGTTGCTGCATTCCTTTTCGTTTATTTAATCAACACTTAGCATTAGTTTTGTTTACATTGTTGTTGCATCTTGCATACCATAACGAGTAGTCATTTATTTATACTCAGGTAAATTCCAAGCCTGTTAGACTGTTGAAACAATGATGCCAGCGTTTCTATGAATCCCCATAACGGATCTTGAGCGGTTGCGCAGAAGTCAAATATTCGGTCTCTTTAGTGGTGCGAAGTGAGGAGACGCGGGGGCGGGGGTGTCAGTGATTTGCTTGCCGCGCCAGCGCGTCATAGACGTCACTCCTCATTCGTTCCCTGCTATGCTGCATGTATCTAACAACGAAGACTATTGGCTCGCCAATGTATGGAATGCGCAAAGCGATCCCCACTCTGACGCCGAGCGCTCACGATCCGTTGTGCCTACTGTATACCGTAACTTTTATTCGGCTAAAAATATCTATCCAACAATGTATCACACATAGTGTAGGTATTTTAAGGTGGGCCAAAGATTTGCATCCTCCTTTTTAACCGACTTCTAAAAAAGGAGGAGGTTCTCAATTCGGATGTTTGTATTTTTTTTTTTTTTTTTAGAATATACAGCCTTATTTTTAATATAAACGAAACCTGAAACAACTGTCTAGTATTTTTATGTAAAGAATCGATGTACAAAATTTAAAAATTGTATTATGAAAATATCACAAAGTTATAAGCCATCTGGTTGGTGACATAAATACATGGTCACCGAACCATCCGGGCGACTGAGGGGTTGTTTTGCTTCCGCACCGAGCTGTGCACTGGCTATACCCGCTATGATCTGCCGTGATCTGTTTTGTACTTAGTGTCGGTGGTGACCAAATTGTAACCTTTTTTAAATATTTTTGGGAAAAAATATACAAGGTGTAGATTATTGGAATCGATTCAGTTACAATTGCCGGCACGGATCTTGAGCGCTGGCTTCAAGTTGCGCAGAAGTCAAATATTCGCTCTCTTTAGTGGTGCGAAGTGAGACGCGGGTGCGTGGAGTGTCAGTGATTGGCTCGCCGCGCCATCGCGTCATAGACGTCACTCATGATTCGTTCCCTGCTCTTGCTGCATGTATCTAACAACGACAACGATTGGCTCGCCAATGTATGGAATGCGCAAAGCGATCCCCACTCTGACGCCGGGCGCTCAAGATCCGTGACGGTAATTGTACTGATGCTGAACAAAGTATATTTAGGTTTCGCATATACTACTAATAATGTTGTATATCAATACAATATCTCACGAGAATTACCTACATACTGTCATGGTCCACCACTGTTCCAAATCCACTCAGCGATTAAATTGAGATGTGGTGAATATCACACAGCCAAACGTCTAGACTTTCGTGTCTAAAATTAAGTACTACACAATTGGATTTAATTACCACTAACTAAAAATCATCCTTACTAATATTATAAAAGCGAAAGTGAGTTTGTTTGTTAGTTTGTTACGTCTTCACGCCTAAATGGAAAACCCGATTTTGATGAATTTTGGTACAGAGATAGTTGGGAGCCTGGAGACGGACATAGGCTAATTTTTTCACGCAGACGAAGCCGTTGTAACAGCTATTTATAATTATAACTTCAGTTGAAAGACGTCTACGACTGAATATACGCTAAGTGTCGCAACAACGACCGTCCGGTCCGAGCTCAAGTCGTCGACAGCGCGTATTGTTCCACGCGCGTCTCAAGGAGTTGTCAGCAACCGTAGGGGCTCGTCAGAGTCGAGGCCTACTGGGGCCATGGGTGATGCGAAAGAGACCTCCGGGGGGCCCTGGAACAGTGGCAGAGAAGGAACAGGAGTGGGTTTTAAGCCAGTAAAAGTCTGACACGTCCTCCCGCTCCGCCCAAGAGAGATGTCATTTAGATGATTTACCCACCTTAAAAAAAAAAGTGTCGCAACAACGAGCGGTCCTGTCCAACTCGCATTCATTGGACTCCCGCTACTCTTACCATGTCCTCGGTTCACTTTGAAGGTGGCTCCCTTATACTGCATCTTCCGATAGGCAATCGCTACTGTTCTATCGGTCCATCAGTTCTGCGAGCAATGTGCCCTGCCCATTGCCACTTAGGTTTGATAATTCTTCGGACGATGCACCTTGGTACCCTTGCGGATTTCTTAATTCCTGATTCGACCTCGCGAGGAAACTAAAATACGAAGATAAAATGAGATTAAAAGGGACCTTGTCAAATGCTCTTTGGAACACTTTAAGCCTAGTGATATCGGCGGCAGCGATCTCTCGCGTCGGGCCTTGATACAGGTCATGGTCTGGAGCGAGGAGGATTGGCAGGCGGTCGCCTCCGTCTGCGAAGCAGTAATGCTAGCAAAGGAGGAGGCCGCACGCGTGAGGCAATGGCCCTCACGTCCCAGCCGCCGCTAGGATTCCGATCCCGATTTCCGACCACCGTAGGCGCGGGCTTGCGGACGGCAAACAATGGGTAGCTCAAGTCGTCGACGGCGCGCACTGTTCCCGCGCGCCTCAAGGAGTTGTTAGCGAACTGTAGTAGCCCAGCAGGGCCGAAGCCTACTGGGACCTTGGACCGGTTTTTGAAAGGAATATCTGACCCCGGTATGAAGGGCTAAGAAGAAACGGGGTGGGTTTTTTAGTCAGTAAGAGTCTGACACTATCTCCCGCTCCGCCCAAGGGCGGGAGATATCATTGGAAGATTTGTACCCACCAAAAAACAAAAGCCTTGTGATGAGACTCATTTTAAAGTAGTTAGGGCCTTACCATGTCGTGGTAAAATGTCAGGCGTGCGAGCGAGAAAGAGAGATGGAGCTATACACCCTAATAGTTCCATTCCTTTAACAGTTCAATTTAGGTCGTCAAATGGATCGCGTTAAGAGCTCGTGGTTAGGGCCTCAGAACTTTACATTAATTGTATGTTAAAGTACTCTGTTGGTGAAAAAGTTTACACGCTGACTACATAACTGTTTACTGAAATGAATTATGCATAGCTCTGACTGAAATGGTTCGTCCTATACTTCTTTTAAAGTTCTACTGTAAGTTGAACCGAGTTGCAAACTTCTTTTCAACTAAAATTCCATCATTCAACTTTAGTGGACGTTTGCAACCATAAAGGTATGCGTAATGAAAATTTTGCATGAGAATAAATCATCTTTTCATGTTTAAATTCAAGAAAAATGTACTCTTTTCATGTCTTCATGTTTTTGGAAATGTAAAAAAACATTTGAGAGAAATGTGGAAAAATTTTGCTGTCCCGAAGTTTTTAACCGACTTCAAAAAGAAGGAGGTTCTTTGCTCGGCTGAATATATTTTTTTTATGTGTTCACCAATGTCTCGGTCAATTGTGGACCGATTTTGAAAATTATATTTTTGATTGATAGGTTATGCTTCCGAGTTGGTCCCACAAAAATATTGTTAGGATCTGATTATGAATTTCGAAGATATGAAACGGAACTCCACAAAGGATAACAGCAGAACTGTTGTAACAAGTAAAATTGCTTTGTTTATACGTGTAGTGGAGGACTGACTGAAAGAAAAGGGGGAGGGGATATATCGAAATGATCTGATGACGAAACCGGAAGGTAGACAACGGAACTCGGTAATAAATATGTAACCTAACCGTGTTTGGGATTATTAGAATTGTCATGAGATGCACTCTGGCTATAAGGTAATAGCGAGCCAATCAGATGATGGAAGTTAGGCACGGAAACTCTGTAATAAAACAATGCTAGCTTATTTGAATTGTCATGCAATGTTTTAATAATTAAATTCTATAAGTACCTTACTATAGAACTTGCACATTTTAAGCTTGACTGAGGGGTACTTTTTAGTTGTGGTACTACGAAGGCAACTAAGAAGTGTAAAATAAAAAACGCGTTCAAACAAACAAATAAACATAGTCTTCAGCTATAAAATGAGTATACAGATATAGTGCAGATGTGACATGAGACCTAACCCTTAAAAAAACTTTTTGACAAAAAAAAAAACCATAAATATATCCATATATTTATGTTATTTTGTTTTTTTAACATTGAACTCGGTTATATTTTTTTTTGTAAAAAGTTTTTTATTTTACACTTATTAGTTATGGTACCACCACTAAAAAGTACCCCTCAGTCATACTTAAATACTTTATAGCCAGAGTGCATCTCATAACGATTCTAATAATTCCAAACACGGTTAGATTACATTAATGTACCTTCCGGCTCCATCATCAGATCAGCCGGATACATCCTCTCCCTTTTTTCTTTCAGTCAGTCATCGACTACACGTTTAAACAAAGCAATTTTACTTGTTACGACAGTTCTGCTGTAATCCTATTAGGAGTTCTGTTCGTTCATAACAATATTTCTATGGGACCAACTTGGAAGCAGAACCTATCAATCAAAATTTTTTTTTTAAATCGGTCAAGAATCGACCGAGATATCGGTGAAAATAAATAAATAATAAAAAAAAACATACATTCAGCCGAACAAAGAACCTCCTCCTTTTCGAAGTCGGTTAAAAAAGAGATCCTTATGGAAAAGTTTCTGCAGTACGTACCTAATTTTCACTCGCTGAAATGTTAGGTACCAATGAATTAAAAGTCATCTACATCTACACTAGCTAGGTAGGTAATATAGGTAATAAAGAGGTACTAAAGTTTTTTTTTTTGTAGAAGATAATTTCTACAACATAGAATAGAAAAGAATAGAAATAATTTTATTCAGTACAGACACATCACAACGGTTTTAAACACAAAGTAAACAAGAATAAAAGTACAAAGTACGCCAAGCATGCACGCACTGAAAGGGTGACCTCAGCATAATAATAACTGGGCGTTAGACACCCAGCGCATTTCTCAAAGTACTTACTAGTCCAATAGTTAAAACTTTTCACCGATAGAAAGTTGCTTTATTCCTGAGTGACATAGGCTATATTTTATGTACGCCGGTGAAGCCGCGTGCAAAAGCTAGTTCAGTGTAAAGACGGTTTTACTGAGGTAATTTATATACAATTATACTCCACCCTTTAGATACTAAGAAGTCTGTTTCTTATATGGCGAAAGTTTGCGTTAGTGTTTACCGTACGTGCCTAAAAAGTTGCAGAAGTACTAACTTTAGAACAACAGAAGTAAACCAGGCTTCTACATAAATACCTAACTTTATAAATGTATACCCGTACATGTGTGGGTAAAAGTTAATAAGACGAATAAACTTAATTAATTAAGTGTTTACTAAGTTTCCGGACGTGTAACGAGTTTATAATAGTTAACTTTGATTTCAAAGGACTAATTTAACTTAATAGATATACCTACGCTAGCTTCGGCCAGCGGCTTTGCCCACGCGAAAGTAGGTTTCCGTGTACAGACATGGCACAAAATTTTAGAAAATTCTCTCTCAGTTCTCACCTACGTGATAAGAGGAAATTTTGTGCAAAATTTCACTTAAATCCTGTAGTTAGTCAGTCTGTTTCACCTTTTATAAGTAGATATATAAATAGACTAGCTTTTGCCCGCGCGGCTTCGCTCCCGATCTTCCCTACTTCAGCCTACTATACCCTACTCTACCCTACCCTACTCTACCCTACTATACCCTACTCTACCCTACCCTACTCTACCCTACTCTACCCTACCCTACTCTACTCTACTCTACCCTACTCTACTCTACCCTACCCTACTCTACTCTACTCTACCCTACTCTACCCTACTCTACCCTACTCTACCCTACTCTACCCTACTCTACCCTACCCTACTCTACTCTACCCTACTCTACCCTACTCTACCCTACTCTACCCTACTCTACCCTACTCTACCCTACTCTACCCTAACCTACTCTACTCTACTTTACCCTACTCTACCCTACTCTACCCTACTCTACCCTACTCTACCCTACTCTACCCTACTCTACAAACCTCACGGAGCCCGAGACCTTTCCAACGAATGCAAAACCGTGGAAATCGGTTCGTGCGTTCTGGAGTTATAGCGTCAGGAAGGAAAACCCGACTTATTTTTATACAAGGTGTCGTTTTGAAGCTGCAAAATATTTCAGGAGGTAATTATGTTAGTGATTCTCGACCCGAATCAATAATAAAATAAGTAGGTAATTTTTTTTTTTTTTATAACCGCGCTTTTTTTCACACACACAAACACGGAACAATAAAGGGCGTTTTCACACACACTAACTCGCAACGATAGTTTCATAAATAATGTATCATCCAATCATCATCCCGCACGCCACACCCTAGCCACGCCCCCGCGGCCATCGATCAATCGATTTAGTTTAGTGTAATTAAAAAATTAAATAACAAGTATTACTGATTATTGACCAGGTTTCGTATTTTTACATGATTATTTATGAGTTTTATTACAACCTCCTGAAATATTGTGCAGTTTTAAAACTGCACCTTGTATAGTAGATAAAATTATATTTTGCTACTTTGTGTATTAAAAACTGGGTAAGTGCGAGTCTGAATAACACACTGAGAATACCGTAAAAACTTACGTTAATAGTTCAATTCATGAATTTAGTTTCGAAGATTCTTCCGAACCGCAAAAAAAGGTTATTTTATGACGTGACAACAAATTTACTGTTTTCAGATTTATTCCTGTGTATGTGCTATAAGGCCTTGCTTTATGCCAATTTTTTTCAGAATTCTGGGTCAACGGGCAGTACTTTACGAATTTAAAAAAAAAAACACCCGTATCTTTTTATTTGAAAACTTAGAAGTTACTAACTAGAAGAAACTTAAAGAACTAACTTAGTTTAACTTTAGAAGTAACTTAGTTTGAATTTTTCACAGCTTCAAGGGACCGCAGACTTTAGTATATCGTTTACTTTCAACTCCGCGTTCTCTAGTTAAAGGGTCTTGATAGACAGACAATCAGTCAGTCAGTCAGATAGACAGACAGACAGACCGACTGACAGACAGACAGACAGACAGACGGACAACAAAGTGATCCAATGTACGGAACCCTAAAAACAGTTAAAAAAGAATAAAGTTAACCGATAACCGAAGGGCCTGCTTAACAACCGACCGACTCTATCAACCGACTTCAAAAAAAGAGGAGGTTCTCAATTCGGTTGTATGAACACATTTTATTGTGCGTATAGCCTATGAGTGGCATGGTGTGCCGCAGTTTGTTTCCTGATTGCTACAACCTAGGGGTATCTAAATCAAGAGTGAAGCTAAAGAGGTTCAATTTCTCGGAAATACCAGGATGCACCTTGCAAGTATAATACGAGTATTATACTATTACTGCTTGTTTTTTTGCGTGCTTGCATTTTTTGTTTGCTTTATTTTATCACCACTGCTCTCAAAGCGGTGAAAGAAAACATCGTGAAGAAACCAGCATGTCCTAGAACCAAAAATTCGAAGACGTGACATTCACCAACCCGCACTAGGCCGGCGTGGTGGATTACGGTCCATTCCCTCTCCTAGATAAGAGACCTGAGTCCCAGCAGTGGGAATATTAAAAAGGCTGATGATGATGATGATATTGCAAGTACAACGCACTGTGTATCTACCTAGCTCCTGTCTACGTGTGAAACGGTTCACCAAGCTTCTACGGCTTCATAACTGGATTTAGTAGAAGGGATTAATAAGCAGAGTTTAAGTCGGTAAGCCCCGCTTTTGTCAGTTGCCACCACTGCTACACTAGGCTTTATTGTAGTGTGGCGTTTCAGTGGATACCGTTTTTTGTCGCATTTTAAATACAGCTATAATAATGACTGGCCTTTGCCTGCGGCTTTTCCCAAGTATATAAAATATAGCCTCAGAGGAATAAAACAGCTTTCTAATGGTGAAAAAAATTTTAGCAATGGGACCAGTACTTTCAGAGATTACCTACAAACAAAAAAATACAAACTTTACTTCTTTATATTAGTAGTGTAGATTAGAGATGTGACGTTGCCAGCAATATTGCCCGAAGTGGGAATTTTGCCACCAATATTCATACTTCAGCAGTGGAGCAGAGAGCAGTGGTGGCCGAGTGGTAATGACCCCGACTTACAAACTGTAGGTCGCGGGTTCAAACCCAGCCAGGCGCATTACTTTGTGTAATTTATTTCATCACCACTGGTCTCAAAACGGTGAAGGAAAACATCGTGAGGAAACCGGCATGTCCTAGAACCAAAAATTCGAAGACATGTGACATTCACCAACCCACACTGGGCCCGCGTGGTGGATTACGGCCCATTCCCTCTCCTAGAGAGGAGGCTTGAGTCCCAGCAGTGGGAACATTAAAAAGGCTGGTGATGATTCATACTTCGGGAAATATTGCCGGCAATATTGCCACCAATGTTCCCACTTCACGGCAATATTGCCTGCAACGGTACATCTCTAGTGTAGATAACCTATGTCACTCAGGAATAAAGCAGCTTACATTTAGCAATCGGATCAGTGCTTTCAGAGATTACCTTATACAAACAAAAAAACTTTACTTCTTTATAATATTAAACACCTAAATTTAAACGACGCACAGTTCGGTTTCAAACCAAAACTTTCGACAGAATGCGTAGTTATGTCTCTCAAGCAGATTGTCAGGTATTACACAGACAGGAGCACGCCTGTGTATGCAGCCTTTCTTGATCTCTCCAAGGCTTTTGACCTGGTTAGGTATGATATTCTCTGGCATAAATTAAAGTCTACAGGTGTGCCGGGTGAGCTTATCAATATTTTTAAGTATTGGTATGCTCACCAAACTAACCGGGTCAAATGGCTTGGAGAATTTTCTGATGAGTACAGGTTGGAGTGTGGAGTGAGACAGGGGGGGTTAACATCTCCTTCACTCTTCAACTTGTATGTGAACGGGCTGATTGTTGAGCTGAGCAACATCAGAGTGGGATGCTCTATTGATGGTCACTGTATCAACAGCATTAGCTACGCTGACGATATGGTGTTGCTCAGCCCAACAGTGGCCGCGCTCAGAAGGCTGATAGGCGTGTGTGAGGAGTATGCGAAAGTACACGGTCTCCTGTACAATGAGCAGAAAAGCGAGCTCATGGTTTTCCAAGCCAGAGGTCGTAAACTGGGGGATGTGGCACCTGTGCTGCTGAACGCTGTCGCTCTTCAAAGAGTGAGGGAATTTAAATACCTTGGCCATGTGATCACCGAGGATTTAAAAGATGATAAGGACATAGAAAGAGAGAGGAGGGCGATGGCGGTCCGCTGTAACATGTTGGCACGTAGATTTGCGAGGTGTAGTCTAGAGGTAAAGATCACGTTGTTTAAAGCATTCTGTCAAACTCTCTACACCTGCAATCTGTGGGTCAACTATACGCAGTGGGCCATCAACGCTCTCCGAGTACAATATAATAACGCGTTCAGGGTGCTGGTGGGGCTCCCACGCTACTGTAGTGCGTCTGCGATGTTTGCGCTCGCGCACACAGACGGCTTTCACACTGTGCTGCGGCGTAGAATCGCCTCATTGATGTTCCGTACGCGTGGGAGCGCCAACACCATCCTGAACGTGCTCAGCCACAAGCTTGACAGCCCCCTTCTGGGACACTGGGTTCAAACTCAAGTGCGCGTGCCTGGGGCCCCAGATGGAGGCAAATATTTAAACTAATTATTTTTTTTATTTTTATTTTTTAATTTTACGCAGATATATGTAATGATGACACAATGAATTATTAAAATGAACTAATAATATAATATAATGACAATAATAATATAAATACATAATGATTATACAATGTAATGATGACATAATGAAGTTAAATTGAATTATTAATAATAAATATATTATAACTGAAAATATAAATTAATACATAACATAATATGATTAATCAATGTAATGTAATGATGACATAACTAATACTTAAAAATGAATTGATATACTTACCTATACTAAATTAATAAAAGAAACCTATACTAAAATAATAAATTAATAGTGGAAATGTAATGGATAATTTAATGCCTAATATGGACTAAGTGTCTGAAATAAAAAGATTTTATTTTATTTTATTTTATTAATATTAGTGTAGATAAGTTTGAAATAATGCCGCATACAGTGACTTGATTTGAAGAAAGTTGTCAGTACGAAACAGCTGAGATGATGGATGGGATGGAGTTCCATATACCATATACATTATGCGTACAGCTAAGGAGCGGACTTCCTTGCCAAAGCTCATGTTTCCGGATATCTATCACTTGGGAGTCTTTAAGTGAATAATTAAATTAAGCGTGATCCATTGACAACCACATCATTTGTTTACCATCAAGCAATCTTTCCAAAAAGCTAATGACATTCACGATTGAAAAATTAAGTGATTAAGATTAATTAATCGTAATCGATTATTTTGTGATTATGATTATTTAACGTAATCATTCATTAAATAAAAAACTTTTAACAAAAAAAAAATAAACCGACTTCAATGTTAAAAACACTGAAAAGTACAAAATAACTTTAATTTCGGAAGAATGTAAAGAAGAAGAAGAAAACTTGTTGTTACCGAACTGGTAACAAGACTGAACGGCAAAGGTGCTTTTTTTTTGAAATATGAAATCATCAAACGACTTCTCCGGTTCTAAGGTGAAGTGAAGATGCATTTTTGCATTTCAGAATTACGGTTTTTTTATCAAAAATTATGCCCTTTTTATGGTGGGAAAAATCATCCAATGACAACCCCCGCTCTTGGGCGGAGCGGGAGATAGTGTCAGACTCTTACTAACTAAAAGCCCATCCCGTTCCTTCAAGCCTTCATACCGGGGCTCGAGTTCCCTTTCGGATAACCATGGCCCCAGTAGGCTTCGACCCGGCTGGGCCCCTGCTGTTGCTGACAACTCCTTGAGGCGCGCGGGAACAGTGCGCGCCGTCGACGACTTGGGCTTGGTCCGGACAGTTACCGGACGGCTGGACAGCGAGCTACCCGTTGCTCACTGTCCGCAAACCCGTGCCTACGGTGGCCGGAATTCTCATAGCCATAGTGGGCATCGGTCCAACTGGGCCCCTTTCCAGCGGTTTCGCTGACCTCTCTTCGAGGCGCGCGTGGAACACAAGGAACACAACACGCTATCGATGACTAGGGTTCGGTCTTTAACCGATGGCCGCGCGGCGAGCTACCCATAGCTCGGCGTCTGTAAACCAAACCCGCGCATACAGTACAGTGGCCGTGGACGCCGGGGCTTTTCCTATAACGGCGGCTGGGGTGTAGGAAGGTATGGCAAAGGTGCTCTGCTCGTCAAAATATTAATATTGACAAAACAATTTAAATACACAACAACAAAAATAAAAAGAAACAACGCTAAGGGCTTCATCAAAGAACAAAAATTAATGTTCTAAAAGTTGGAACAAACTTCTCAAAAACAAACAGAATTTGAAGGTAAGAAAATATTATTAGCAGGAAAACATGAACTAATCAACGTTATAAAAGTTAAGAGAACTAATTTAAAAAGAGGTTGGAATATTAATTATTCTTGTAAATCGCGTGTAATTAAGTCGTCAATCCATTCTTCAAAATTCTGTCAAGGTGAGAAAATCTATCTAGTCAACCTAGAGATTTGATATTTTTTGTACTGACTACACCAGTGACCGGGCCTTGGTATAGGCCATGGTCCAGAGCAAGGAGTGGCAGGCAGTCGCCGACTTCTGCGAAACAGTAATGCTAGCAAAGGAGGAGGCCGACCGCATCAGGCAACGGCGGCATTCACAGCGCCCCAGCCGCCGCGCACCGCCGGGATTCCGATCCCGATTTCCGGCCACCGTAGGCGCGGGCTTGCGGACAGCGAGCAATGGGTAGCTCGCTGCCCGACCGTCCGGTAATTGTCCGGACAGAGCCCAAGTCGTCGACGGCGCGCACTGTTCCCGCGCGCCTCAAGGAGCTGTCAGCAACAGCAGGGGCACAGCTGGGTCGAAGCTTTCTGGGGCCAGGGTTAATTCGAAAGATAGGTCAAGCCCCAGCTACACCAGTGAATTGAATGTAAAGGACGGACTGAAGTACCTTCATAATATGAATTGTACATTATAGAAGTGTGCAATGTGCAATTTGTGTACAAAGGTGAGCTTTACTCGACAATAAGTTGTTTCCCAAACCTTTGATTGTCAGAGAGAGATCACATTCTAGGGTAGGATCAAGTGTATCACAACAAACCTACATAAATACGTCCATCTTTCATTAGGTTAAAATATTATGCTACAAATACAGCAAAGCTACGAAAAACTTGTTATTTTCATAATTTTAAACATTATTAAACTTTCCTACTTGCGATGGCACTTCATTATAGAGTTATGAATATATTACGAATATTAAAAATAATGTAGAACAAGAATATATAAATAGCGTCGTCAATTCCAAACCACGCAGCTACTCATCAATTATGCATTGATAAATAGCAGCGTTATTGGTGTTACCATAACCAAAAATAATATTCGACTAAAAAGGATTTATTTTTGTCAAATTAAGTGCTTTATGGACTTTTTGTTGAGGACGACTTAATTTGAGGCATAAATCCTCAAATTAAGTCGTTATAGGTACATAAGTATACTTAACAAAGAAAACTTAATGGAAAAACGAAACCTAAAGTTAAAGCATCAATTGATGTTTACGAAACAATATTGAGGGAATCATTGCAAAAATTAAGTGGATCTTTTGTTGAGAATTTATACCTAAAATAAATTCGTTGTACATTAATGAAAAACGACCTGTTGGAAAAACGAAATCCGAAGTTAAACCGTCAATTCATATGTTGACGTAAAAATATCGAGGAAATTATTTTACAAGTCACGGAAAAATTTAGTGAAATATTTTTTACGTAAGTAATTGGTTAGCAAAGAAACAAACGGCCTACCATAGGGTAACTAAACCTCTGCTATGAATGGTGTCAACAAATCAATGAAAATCGTCAATCTTGTCAAAGAATATCATGTTATTTGGTCACATAAAAGCTTGGTGCAATGCAAATACTCTTAAAAAGTAGAATATGTCGAAGGTTTGAAATTTGAAATGGTAAGGACTACATTTTGGTTATAAAATAAACGAATCGTTCCATATTCAAAAAGCGGGTAGAGTAGAGTAGAGTCGGGTTTAGTTGGGTAGAGTAAAGTAGTGTAGAGAAGGGTAGAATAGGGTGGGTGGAGTAAGGTATAGTAGGGATGTGTAGGGTAGAATAGAGTAATCAGTTGACAGGAACGAAGCCGCGGACAAAAGCCAGTTATATATAAAATGATATCCAATTATATAAAGTTTCAGGACCTATTAGGTAAAATAACCTTATCTTAAAATAACCAGAAACCATAAACCTCGTATTCATATTACAAAATTGATCAAACTAACCATTGGAACGAAAATCTAAATCTCCAATTTGGAGCACAAAGCCGTCATATCGGAGCAACACTAATAAATACGTATTAAATAGCGGCAGCTTTCGAGTTCTTTACGAGTTCGAATACGTACGCTAATTGCTGATTAGATGAGGGAATTGGGGAAAAGTTGCCAGTTGAAATATGTAAAATCTGGCACATGCCACTTAGGCACGAATCCTCAGGCCAGCAATTGCACACAAACTGAGATATTGTTAAATTGCTTTTTGTGTATGGTAACACTGAGTTAGTGGAACACACGTTTTATTTTGCAATGTTTATAAGTGATCATTTGTTTGGGGGCGAATATTGCAAACGAATTTTAAAACAGTTACCATTAATTGATTGAGCTGAAATTTTGTAGACATGTTCAATATGGATGACATCTATTTTTTATATTTCTATGGATGACATGCATGATTAAGTAACTGATATTATTCTGAATCCAATATGGGGGACTTTTAAAGATACTTGACTAGTTATTTTTTATACACTCCCATGTTAAAATCCAGTGACTTGATACATATTTTATTTGAATGTAATGTTTAAAAAATATTAAAAGTATATGTGGTGTACGTTCAATAAAATCATTTTTAATATTAATGATAAGTCAGTCTCTAACAATATTCTCACCTAACTGTTAGCGATGAAATGGTCGACGAAAGACCATGTTTGCCTAGAAGTAACCTATTTATTCACTCTTGACTTAAACACCTCTAGTTTCAAGCTTCAACCCTTTGACACAGATATATTATTTCTCTCTGAGTGTTGGATTTCCTCAGGAGATTCTACTTTACACTTTTAAAGCGTGATAAATGGTCCTCTGACCAAAAATTGCATCGGTATATCTTGCTCACCTTTTGGTCCCTAAGTTAAAATAAAACACTTTATGCTTCCTATGGGTATCGTTCCTGGTACAGGACATGGTCCGGAGTAGAGATTTGCCTATGCCGGCAATATGGGAATATAATATTTGGCAATATTGCCACCAATATTCCCACTTCATGGTAATATTGCCGGCAACAGCACATCACTAGTCCGGAGTAAGAGGGAATGGGCTGCGATCGCCTCTTTCTACGAAGCTGTAATGCTAGTGAAGGAGATGGCCGCATGCGTGAAGGAACGGACATCCTCACACAGCTGAGATCCCGGCTCCGACTACCAGCCACTGTAGGGGCGGGTTTACGGACGACGAGTAATGGGTAGCTCGCCGTCCGGACCGAGCCTGAGTCGTCCACGGCGTGCAGTGTTCCACGCGCGCCTCAAAGATATGTCAGTAAAACCATAGGGATCAGCAAGGCCGAAGCCTACTGGGCCATGGCCTCGAACGCAACTGAAGGAACATAAGTGTGGTTTTAGTCACAAAAATTATGACTCTCGCTCACATCTCTACAACATTATTTTATTCGAAACCTGAATATAGTTTGTTCAGAATCAGTCACTGAATCGATTCCAATTTTTCCCCAAAAATATTTAAAACGGTCACAAATTGGACCACTACTGAAACTAAGTACAACGCAGGTCTGGGCAGATCATAGCGGGCATAAGGCGCCAGCGCAGAGCTGGGTGCGGGAGCAAAAAACTCCTCAGTCGCCCGGATAGCCCGATGACTATGCATTTTTGCTGACATAACAAGCTTGTAACTTTGTGATTTTTCATGACACACAGTTATGAAATATTGACTAGACACGTAATGTTTCGGATTTCCCATATACTAAAACTAAGGTCAAAAAAGTAAAACCAAATAATTTGGTTTTATTTTTTTCTAATTACGCCAGAACCTGCAAAATATACATAGCAGGAAGATTTTACTTTATACTCGTATATAGTTTGTTCAGAATCAGTACCGAATTGATTCCAATAATTTTTACACTATGTTATATTTTTTCACAAAAATATTAAAAAAAAGGTTACAAGTTGAACACCACTGAAACTAAGCACAACGTAGGTCAGGGCAGATCCTAACGGGCCTAACACACCAGCGCAGAGCTAGGTACGGGAGCAAAACGACTCCTCAGTCGCCGGGATGGCCAGGTGACCATGTATTTTTGCGGAACCAGGTAGCACAATAAGCTTATAATTTTGTGATTTTTCATGATACAGTTATGAAATTTTATACATAGATTCTTTACATAAAAATACTAGACACGTGTTTCCGGTTTTGCATTTACTAAAATTAATGTGTATCAGTTAAAAAAAAAAAATAAGTGTATCATTTAATTAAACGTAAAAGCTCCACAGAGAGTCAAAAACAGAAAAAAAAAACACAAAACTGAAAAACATCCGCGAAACAACATAGTAGTATGCACCCCGCGTACTAATTTATTCGGGCAATTAGTAATAGAATGTATTTTTCTCCCTAGAGTACGCCAGGACCTGCAAAATATACATAGCAGGAAGATTTTACTTTATACTCGTACATTATAAATTGGATCTTCCGCTACGTCCTTTGGGGACGACAGTAGCAAAAGCTATGTTCCAGCCATTATTCTAAAGATATGCGAATCTTGGTTACAGAAATGTTTTGATAAGGATGTGAGTTATGTGCTGTGCGTAGGTAACGGCTTCGGAGACAAAAGAAGGAAATCATTCGGAATTTGTTTATGGTATATGTGTTTTAATTTATGGACCTGCATTGCGTCTGCGTTTTGAGGCGGGAGCCGTATTGCCAGAAGTTCTTTGTTATTTGCATTGACATGGCTAAAAAATGATCGTGCAATGAGACAAAGGAAAAACTTTTTTTTATCCTCACATTGAAACGCCTTATAGCATTTACACTAATAGAGCGCAATTATTTCAGAATCTGCTACTTTATAACATTACTCGTAAATAGTAAGAAAAGGTCTGAAGGTCTATTGTCTTGAGCAAGTACTATATCTAAAAAAAAATAACAAAGTGTGTGATGCTGTCAAAATGCGCGGTTGTGGGACAATATGGGCTAACTATAATAATAATGCAGAGTAGGTGAAGTTAGGCATGGGCGGTGTGATTATTGGAAAGAGTTTCCACGGCCTCGCAACGTTAAGGTTCCAGGGCCATAAGCTAACCTAACTTTACTAGAAGAATAAGTACGAGTCGTTTTTGGTCAGTTTAATAGTCTGACACTTCCACTCGCTCCATCCAAAAAGGGAGGAGTTATAATATTGAAGTAGTGTTATAGTAACACAATTTTATCGTATAATTCAGTACTTTTGTTTTCTTTTACTTTATGATTGTTACCATTGTGCTGTCTGTGCCGATAATGCCTCAGATTAAGGAACGAAATGTACTTCTTCATGCAACGCAACGCTCAATCAACGTGTCGCTGCAACTGCAACGTTGCCCAGCGTCTGAAAGAAAGAAAAATAATTTATTTGTTGCAGCACAAGGCACTGCTTGTTTTATTTTTGTTTCGTGTTATCTAATTGTAGTGTTTAATAATTAGATAACACGAATTAAAAATAAAAGAAGCAAAAATAAATAAATGTTATTGTGTTCCTCACGGCTGCACCAAAATAGGTCCAGTTCAGCATGAATGCCAGACAACTAGTGCCTGACGCTGGTTTTCAACTGAACCTGTGGTTGTGAAGCAACGGACGTAAAAAGTCCACTGTAACTTACCTCTCAACATAGAACCTAGACGTAACCTATTTACTAGACCCCAAGGTCGCAGCTATTAGGAAACACAGACCTTTTCCTAAAACTAAAAAAATGCACAAGAAACAGAAACAGTGCCAGCCACGTTCACTCTCAATTTGCGTCTGCAATTCCACAATTCATCTTCCTTAGATCAAAACAAACAACGGCAAGCAAGACCCATTATTTATGCTCTGCCTTCCAAGAATTTCCCGAGCAAGTTAAGCCGTGTCTTGTACCGATTTCGTGGTACATGGCGTATCAAGCTTCCTGTCTGTCTTGTGGGCAGCGAAGGCGTCTTGTGAGACAGACTGTGCCTTGATTCTTGTGAAAGACGTTGCATACGGATTTGTTATGTGAATTGGAATTTGTATTTGTAATTGAGAAGATTATTTTTCTGTAAGAGTATACTATATAATTATTATTTAATTATTCTCCATAAAAGTACAAAAAACTCATTGACAAAATAACATCACATTAATTGTAGTTTTGTAGTCGGTGGTCCATTTTTTGATTAGCGTAGTAATAGAATATTATCATTGTAGAATATTATCTTAATGGTGCAACACATAACATTGGTAGCTATGCATTACTAAAGTGACACTATAATAAGGTATATGTGTAATTTAGTCCATATTTTTTAATAAGTAGGCCGAAACAAATAATAGAGAAGAACTTTGGAGAGTAATCGGTACAGGTAAAAGGTCACACACATTATGTATATTTTTGAGTTTTTGCGCCCAAAAACATGTAAACCCAAATAAACAAGACACCAAGACAGACCAAAACAACTATCCCTGGGCAATTAAAAATATTTGTTCCGTGTGGGAGAGCATCGAACCCGCGAAAGAGACACAGTAGCAAACCACGGTGCCAACTTTTTTCATCATGGTCATCAAATGACTATTTCTGACCAGATTTTTACTGATTAAAACCTGCCTGTGTCCTTTAGTTGGTTTTGTGTTAAAGTTTAGGGCCGCGGTAAATCTTGCTGTCCACACGGGCCACAAAAAAACGCCGCTTCAAGCTTCTTTTCGAGGCGGCCTTTTATTGTCGCTTGAAGAGGCTTCAAGCTTCTCCGGACACAAGGTGTCGCACGCTTCAGCTGTTTTTTGCGGCCGCTTCTAGCTTTTTTTGTGGTCGCTTCTAGCTTTTTTTTGTGGCGCCGTTTTTTTGGGGCCCTTGTGCGGGGACTTATTCGGACCGTAGCTTGGTCACACTGGGCGCAAGAGGTTGCCAGTTTGCCACCGCCGATCGCCTCCACGAAGACACGGCTGTGCTCCACTCAAGTGGGTCAGACTTCCACCGTACAGATTTACACACGTTGAACGTGTTCTTCGGGTGTACCACCCAGTGAATGGTGACACCCGTGCATTTCTTCTACCTGAATCCGAATTATGAACCGCCCGAACTAGTAATTGCCGGTGAGGAAATTGCTGCGTCAGGTGGAAAGTGAGGATGCCATGAGGCCTCTTCAGTCACTCCTCAAAGATAAGACTTACTGCAGGAGCCAACCGTGCCGTGTTCGATTTTTATTTGGTTTATTTAGCTGACACTGTATCACAGCTGGTTATGGACCTCCCTCAAATTCATTCAGGTGTTATGTTTCTGAGCCACCTCGAATTTACTTACTTAGGTTACTTCTAGGCAAGCGTTCTCCATCGTCGGCCACATCATCGCTTACCATCAGGTGAGATAGTGGTCAAACGCGAGCCTATCAGTAATAAAAAAAAAAGACGTGTGGCACTCGGGGACTGCCGCGGTAAAGCTATTGCATAGCATATTTTATCAACTTATGCAATAGACCTCGCCAACAGCTGCTTAACCCCACCCATCCAAAACCAGACCTCGCCAACAGCTGCTTAACCCCACCCATCCAAAACTAGACCTCGCCAACAGCTGCTTAACCTCACCCATCCAAAACCAGACCTCGCTAACAGCTGCTTAACCCCACCCATCCAAAATGAGACCTTGCCAACAGCTGCTTATCCCCACCCATCCAATACCAGACCTCGCCAACAGCTGCTTAACCTCTTCCATCCAAAACCAGACCTCGCCAACAGCTGCTTAACCTCTTCCATCAAAATCCAGACCTCGTTAACAGCTGCTTAACCCCACCCATCCAAAACGCTGACAGCTGCTTAACCCCACCCATCCAAACACAGACCTCACCAACAGCTGCTTAACCCCACCCATCTAAAACCAGACCTCGCCAACAGCTGCTTAACCCCACCCATCCAAAACCAGATCTCGCTAACAGCTGCTTAACCCCACCCATCCAAAACGCCGACAGCTGCTTAACCCCACCCATCCAAACACAGACCTCACCAACAGCTGCTTAACCCCACCCATCTAAAACCAGACATCGCCAACAGCTGCTTAACCCCACCCATCCAAAACCAGACCTCACCAACAGCTGCTTAACCCCATCCATCTAAAACTAGACCTCGCCAACAGCTGCTTAACCCCACCCATCCAAAACCAGACCTCGCTAACAGCTGCTTAACCCCACCCATTCAAAATGAGACCTTGCCAACAGCTGCTTATCCCCACTCATCCAATACCAGACCTCGCCAACAGCTGCTTAACCTCTTCCATCCAAAACCAGACCTCGCCAACAGCTGCTTAACCTCTTCCATCAAAAACCAGACCTCGCTAACAGCTGCTTAACCCCACCCATCCAAAACGCCGACAGCTGCTTTCACTCATTTGTTTTCTTATCGGTCACCACGCTCAAAAAACAAATGAGTGGGGGGTGTTAGGTTATTTTCGTTACGGAATTTCTGGATTCGGTCTCCACGCTCAAGGCCCGCGATAGAAGCTATGCAATATCTTAAAAAAAAACAGCCAGTGGTAGATTTTATTTCTTTTTTTTTTCTAAATTTCGAACTTTGAAACTCTGATTATATTCTAACCGAAGAAGGTTAATTTCTATTGAATTAAAATCAACTTCATTCAAACAAGGCATTCGGTGAATTTTTTATCTGTCTTCTAAACTCAAATTAAAAGTTCGCCTTTGTCAGCGTTATTTTTAGTTTTATAAAAATCTCTCAGAAACTAGTTTTCAAAAACTTGCAATTAAAATAAATTCATTCAAAACAACATCAATCATTATTTAAGTACAGCTGATAATAAAAACAAAGCATAATATGCTTGATAAATCAATCATTACTACTATTATCATGATAACGGCACCTCGGTAATAGCCAACTTAAACCTAATATTTACGTAATAAGGTAAAAGATATATGGTATGGGACGAGGTGTACCGTTTTTGATACGCTGAGGCCTGGGTAGTAGGACACATATTATGTGTGACATGTTCCAATGTTTCTTTCAAAATGGCGAAGAGGAAACGGCAAGTCCTGGAACCGAAAAATCGAAGACAATATGTGACTGACAACTATGAACCCACACTGGATCAGCGTGGTGGATTACTTATAGCCCATTTCGTCTCCTATAGAAGAGATCTGAGTCCCAGCAATGGGAACATCTTATGGCTGATATATATTATATATGATTCAATCTTTCCATAAATTGATTGATGTCTGGGATATGAACAGACGCTAATAACTTTGCTGTTTATGAATATTATTGTTTGAAAATTTACTTAAATAATAACAAGAACTTTTTTAATAAGCCATTTAAGTATTTGTAACTAATTAAAAATTTGTGGTGTATAGAGCCACTGCCCCGCTAGTCATTCAAGATGCTTACTCCTTAGAAGATAATCACACTGCGTAGTGCGTGAATGCGGCTTTTAACGTTGCTTGTAAGTACATCCGTTTGTATAGAAAACACGCACAGTCCAACACATCGAAAATGCATCCACGCGCGTTCATGCAGATCACGCGCCTACTAGCGGAGAAACATGCACTCATTCGCGTGGGTGCAGGGCGACACGCAAGGTATGGCACACTGAGTAGTCTCGTAGTACCGTGCGTGATTTTGTATGATGAAATTTGTCGAACTGCGTGAATTTATAAAACGCACCTACGCGCCTGAGTGCGTAAAAAACCCACACGATGATGCAGATCTGCACTCCCGCATGTACGCGCGTGGGTGCGTTGAAACCACGGATATCGGTTGAAAAGCAGCATGCAACGTGATGCGTGGCAGTGTGACAATCGTCTTAAGTAGAGATATTGGGGTGCCCTTATTTTAATTCTAATAAAATTTATTGGATTAGCCATAAACTCCATGGCTAGTTGATTTGAATGCGTTTTTGATTTGGTGGTGGTACGAGGTAATTAATATTGGCCTGGCTTTCTTCGATAATAGTTTTTATGTTAAGGTCTTAATGAATAATTTCGTTAGTGACGTACCCAATATTTCTTAGAATTTCGGACTAAAACTTTATTACTTCAATATTTGACTGGGCTACAATTCCCAGAGCACTTATGGAATACATGTTATTCTTTTATTTCGTTCCAATTTAAACCTTTAGTCAATGACATAAAAGCCACCTTAAAACACGCTAATGATTTGCAGCGACTATAACTACATTAGTTTCGTACCTATAATAACTCGACTTAGCAGAACTGTATTCAGGCGGCCATTGCGCCGTTATTAACTAACTTAACTCATCTACGTTCACTAATTACTGTACTGTCAATCTAGATCGCTATCTCTGCTTCTATACTAATCTGTTTGAGCTTATCTGTATTATAATCAGAACTATAAATATACCTGTCTATTGATGATAGTGCAGATTTGGGTGATATGGTTTTCTATATACAATTACAAGCACATCAATATTATAATCATCATTCTCTTCAACGACCCCAACTCAGTAGTGCTGGCCGAATGGTAAGGGCCCCGACTTACCAGTTGTAGGTTACAAGTTCTAACCCAGTCAGGCACATTACTTTGTGCTCTCTAAAAGACAAAGGAAAACATGGTGAGGAAACTGGCATGTTCAAGAGATAAAATTTCCAAGTGAAATTCACAAACCCGCACTGGGCCTGCGTGGCGGATTACGGCCCATTCCCTCTCCTAGAGAGGAGGCCGGTGTCCCAGCAGTGGGAACATTAAAAGGCTAATTATACTTATGCCTCAACAACTGTTTACGGGACGAGGCGGTGCGGTGCTTGGACACTAATGCCTTTTGGGAAGCGCATCTAATTGATCACCATCATAGACCAGCATGGTAGCAAACCAGTCCTATGCCTTAACAGCGACCCGCGTCGTCAGCTTGAATGTATCTGAAAATAATGATGTCTATATAAACATAAAGGTTCTACCTACCTACACTGCTCACACGTGTCCCACACACGCTGATCTGGGCGCGTCAGTCTCCATACATTTTAGGAAACTAGACTTGTAGAGCTACACTTGATCCACGCCACGCGACGTCGTTCTACGTACAAATCGGCGTGTAACACGTGTGCGGGTCTAATGTAGTTCTAGCTTAATACATACAGATAAACACAGAACCTCCTCTTTTTAAGACGGTTAAAATTAGGTACAAGCCAGAAATATGTACATCCATTTACAAGGAAAATACTTTATCCAAGACAGCTGAGCGTGATGAAACTCGCAAATCTGATTAAATATTCAACTGCACAGGATGGTAACGATACGAAGTACCTACAAGACTTAAATTATGTCGCCGGAGACTGGAGGGCTGTAAAATTATCACCCTTCTTCCGTCGTTCGTCAGCTTTCGCCGAATTCTCATCGTTTTTAACAGAGTCCAGATGGCGGATTTGAAAGCGAATTTCTTATTTTATTAGGTGGAAGTTACTGAAATATACTGTGGCCTCAGACCAACAAGACTGTTGAGAAAAGATGAAAGAGGTTAGAAAAGAAATACTTTCCGATTTGTACTACAATGAGTGTCGCCGCTTGTGTCACACCCTTTAACTCCACTACAGGCAATAAACCAATACGAACGCGCTTTACGCAACTAACAGACCACGCACACTTAGGTCACAAGTTTTCTATTGGTGGTGTAACTATGTATGTGTGGTTGTTCAACTATGAGCATTGCCTTACTTTGTGGCACGCCTGCCCCGTCCACAAGGCCATGCTAACCTCTTTCATCTGTTCTAATAAAAATAATGAAAAGTAAATGTCATTAAAAAACCACATACGCGCTTATGGCATGTGAAGCCATGTGTGTGTTATTTGAAATTGTGAAAAGCGGAAAGCGGCAACTTTTCGCTTCATTTTTCACGCCTTTAAAAATGAGTTTACATTATCCTTTCCGAAATACGGACTTACATAATGACGAAAAAAGCGCTTTTTCTATCTTTCGCTTCGCCCGTATGTTTTCTAGTCAGTATAGGAGTAACCGGCCCGGCTAATATGGCCGTCTTTTTTCGGCTTTTCGCGAACCCATCGGGCTGAGCACCAGTTCTCTGCTAATATGGCCTCCTCTTCCTCCTAGCGTCCTTATGTAGGTACTCTTCAATGCTGAGGGCGACCTCCGTAGAAATTCCTACATTGTGCTTAGTGGCTTGACCGGCCGCGTTCCTTGCTGTACCCTGGAGTACGTAGCCCCCTATATTGTAATAGTACATTGTTACACTAGGGGTGAAAGTAACTCATTTCGTCCCGAGAAGGAGTTGGCGGCCGAGCGGAGCGAGGTCGCTAATTCGAGGGGTTAAATGGGTTACTTTCACCCCGAGGTAAACACTGTGCTTTTCATTACGAATACGAGGAAACTAAAAATAAAATAAAAAGTTTGTAAAACCTTTTTTTTTTTTTATGGTGGTAAAAAATCATGCATTGACATCCCCCGCCCTTGGGCGGAGCGGGAGATAGTGTCAGACTCTTACTGACTAAAAGACCCACCCCGTTCCTTCTAGCCTTCATACCGGGGCTCGAGCGCCCTTTCGGATAACCCTGGCCCCAGTAGGCTTCGACCCTGTTGCTGACAACTCCTTGAGGCGCGCGGGAACAGTGCGCGCCGTCGACGACTTGGGCTTGGTCCGGACAGTTACCGGACGGCCGGACAGTGAGCTACCCATTGCTCACTGTCCGCAAGCCCGCGCCTACGGTGGCCGGAAATCGGGATCAGAATCCCGGCGGCGGCGGCGGCGGCGGCGATAACGCCGTTGCCGATGCGTTCGGCCTCCTTTTTTGCGAGCATTACTGCTTCGCAGAAGTCGGCGACCGCCTGCCACTCCTCCTCGCTCCGGACCATGGCCTCAACCAAGGCCCGGCGCGAGAGGTCTCCACCGCCGATCGCCCCCACAAGGGCACGGCGATGCTCCGCCCAAGCAAGTTTGTAAAACCTGAGTCGTCGTACCTATGATTTTAAGTAGGTATCTTTCTTCTGATTTAGGCGGTAAAAGGTATTCCACTACTGCTTTAGCCTCTTCTCTTATGAAATTAGGCGTTAAATCACTATTTTAATCTGATAAACATAACGTGTTAATACAAATCTCTGTTGTACGGAAATGTAAACAAAACTCGAAAAAACCAACGACTGATTGCCACTTTCCCACCATTTTGTTTTTTTTTTTGCGGCCGGCCAGCTATTCAGCCTCATTAATGAAAAATTAGAAATTAATTGTAATCTTTTAAAAATAAAGTATTATAAAGAAATAGTTGAACAAATAAATCACTTAATATATAACATTATTTAATTAGTACTTGTCTTTAAGTTATTATCGCGCTGTGATTGACTGGCTGTATGGAAAATTGGAACATGGTTCAATAGAAATGTGAAGATAGGACTAGTTTTTTTTTAATAATTTGACAGCTGTCAGTTGTAAAGTAAAACTCCCTAGGGATGAAAAGTATCACTTTCAGCCCGCTCCTCAGGCAACTTCAGACCTACTTTCAGAGTATGAGTAATGAAATAGTACATTATGATGTAAGTGTGTAATGTTAGTGATTACAGTCGAGGCGGTATTTAGACCCGAGCCGTGGCGAGGGTCTTAAGAGAGCCGAGAACGGTAATCATTAATTACTCACGTGTATCATACGACGTTTTTCAATACACTTGTAAAGAAAATAACAGTAAAACTAGTAACTTTTTTTGTGACATGGCGGTAAATATCTGTTTTCATAAGCGCGCGCAGAATTTTTTTATTTACCCCTAGGGGAAGACTAAGGCATTTTAATCATACTGCTTAGTCTTACGTTTATGTTTTTTTGCATGAAAAGTTTTTACTATAATGTCTTTCGTAGTGACAATGGAATACGCATATATAACATTTTCGAATGATTTTGTAGTATTTAATTTAATACACAGCCCCTGAATTACACTCGAATAAATCAAGCCAAAACCCGCGCGCACCTCAAAATGGCGGCCATAGACTACAAAAAAAAAACAATTTTAATTTGAATTTACGATTTATTTACTAAAAGTGTTTTTTTATTAAATAAATCGTTTGTACAAGTTAAAATTGCATGAAATAAGTTAGTAAGACACTAATTTATACCGTTGAACGCAATAACTTGTGTGAAATATTTTCGTATTCAAAATTAAAACGAGGTTGAACAGAAAGGTTTTAACTACATTATAGCATGAGTGCATAATGGTAATCAAAATGTCACAGTTTAGTAACAAGCGCCTTTATATACCTAAGTGCAGTGCAATAAGGGTCACTTTCCGAGCAAGTGTATTGAAAAATATATATATGTCGCAGCCATCTGGTTAAATTAGCCATCCAGTTGGACGCCTAGGGCGTTCGTTAAACGCCGGCATCCAATGAAATGGCTGAAGAACAACTAGCCATGTCGTTGACCGCAAGGTTTAATCAGATGGCTGAACGCTGTGTAATCATTTAGTTTAGTAGGGTGACGAGTTTATCAATTATATAAAACTACGTTTTAGTAATAGTGTCCACCAAGTAATAGTGAAATATTATTAAATCAGTAAATAGCGGAAGTAAATTTGAATCACTTGGCTGAATTTTGATCAGTCATTTCGAAAGGGCTAACTTTGAATACGCCAAGCTTTTAAACGTTGAGTGATTTTAGTTCAAACAACAATCGGCCTAGGCATCCAATTGGATGCCGGCGTTTAACGAACGCCCTAGGCGTCTAATTGGATGGCTAATTTAACCAGATGGCTGCGACATAATATATAAATCCCTGTATGGTTTCTTACCGTACGTCTTTTGTAGATTGCGTGAACAGTGAAGTGGATGTAAAATGTGTGATTACAATCCAATTATGATGGAATGAATAAAATCCCTTAAACGTTTTTCTTTCTTTCTTTTTCTAATTTTTTTGATACTGGGCCCCTTTGGGTCTTTAAACTTCACTGGTAACTCTCACCTTTGTAATATATGGCAATGCTTTTAAACCTAGCGACTTTGGATGTGCTTTACCTGCCACTGAATTAATGATTAAGTACGAGATCATTGAAGCTTAAGCAAGAAAATAGTGTGAAAATATTTTATCTGCGACTAAGCACCCAAGGAATCCTATACTCCACAATCGTTCTTGTTCACTCATTTGTTTTCTTATCGGTCACCACGCTCAAAAAACAAATGAGTAGGGGGTGTTAGGTTATTTTCGTTACGGAATTTCTGGATTCGGTCTCCACGCTCAAGGCCCGCGATAGAAGCTATGCAATAGCTTAAAAACAAAGGAAAAAAAATACTGCATAAATAAAATAAATAAATAATTATAATTGCATAAGTTGATAAAAATGCTATGCAATAGCTTTACCGCGGCAGTCCCCGAGTGCCACACGTCTTTTTTTTTATAATTTGCGATGCGTTAGCTTTGCTATTGCCCGTGTTTATCGACAAACACAGTAAATAATGAAAAATGAGGACCTCAAATAGTAATGGTCCCGACAGGGCCTTGGGGATTAATGGCAACCCTACTTTACTCTCATAATCTAATCCAACTCGATCGGAAAAAAACATTTTATGCAGGATCAACGGTTTTATGTGCTTTCTGACGCGTGGAGGCGTCTCGGTCCGGAGCGAAGAGGAGTGGCATGCGGTCACCTCCTTCTGCGAAGCTAGCAAAAGAGGAAGCCGCACGAGCAATACCACGCGTGCCTGCCGCTGGGATTCCGAACCCGATTTACGGCCACCATAGGTTTGGGCTTGCGGACGGCGAGTAACGGGCAGCTCGCCGTCCAACCGTCCGGCAACCGTCCGGACCCAACCTAAGCCGTCAACGGCGCGTTTTGTTCCACGAGCGTCTTAAGGAGTCGTCAGCATATCATAAGGGCCCAGCAGGGTGGAGCCTTCAGAGGCCCTGGCCCTGGTATGAAAGGCAACGAAGCAACTAGGAGTGGGTTTTTGTCAGTAAAAGTCTGACACGAAAGGGCGCGAGATGCCATTGGATCATTTCGCACCTAAAAAAAAATGTCAGCTTGACTAAAGAAAACGAAACTCCATTTATCATTTCAATCGTAAAACCTAAGTAAGTAAATATCTAAAATCCTGTATCTGTAAATAGACTAGATGTATTTACAGTCTTATAAAAAATTCTAAATTACGTAAGCTTTTAGCACTAATGCAAAGGTCTTTTCTTAATCGAGGCGACGACTACTGACATTAGTCTTTAGAACCGTGGAGGTAGAGTGTCTCTTTATAGATAGATAAGTAGTTAGATATAGTCTTTACTGGACACTAAAAATAAAAAAGTATATAAGCAACTAGCTTTTGCCCGCGCGGCTTAGCTCCCGCTCTTCCCTACTCCACCCTACTATACCCTACTCTACCCTACTCTACTCTACTCTACTCTACTCTACCCTACTCTACCTTACTCTACCCTGCTCTACCCTACTCTACCCTACTCTACACTACTCTACACTACTCTCCCCTACTCTTCCCTACTATACCGTACCAAACTTCACATAAACCATCTACTAAATAGACCGAACAAAGCCTAAACATTTGGTTTGGATAGGTGAGCCCGTTCTTGAGTTATAAAATTACAACGAAAAGTGATATATATAGATTTAAAATTAACTAGCTGTACCCCCGCGGCTTCGCTCCCGCTCTTCCCTACTTCAGCCTACTATACCCTACTCTACCCTACTATACCCTACTCTACCCTACTCTACCCTACTCTACCCTACCCTACTCTACTCTACCCTACTCTACCCTACACTACCCTACACTACCCTACTCTACCCTACACTACCCTAATTTCTTTTTCCATAAGAACCTTCTCCTCATAATAACGAACACAACAAAAAAAAAATTAGCGAAATCGGTCCAGGCGTTGTTGAGTTATGCGCCTACCAACACATTTTGCGATTCATTTTTATATTATAGATAGGGTGTCACAATGTGCATGAGTCGATTTATCTATACCTTTATAGTTATTGGATAGACTGCTTCTAAGCTACGATACGTCAAAGATGCTCTTCAATGCTACAATAATATTCTCAGGTCCATTTTACCGAGACCGCGCCTGTTTCAATGATTCCACATTTTCGTAGCATTTTCCAATTATGTAGGCACTTGAGGTACAAAACTTCACCAATTTCGATATTTCACATCACTATAAGTATCCAATAAGAATCAATTTGCCAATAATTAAAACAGCCACTCGACTAGGCCGCTGAGACCCCGACCCCAACTACCAGTCCCCGTAGGCACGGGCTTGCGGACGACGAGCAATGGGTAGCTCGCTGTCCGGCCATCTGGTAACCCACGGTGTTCTACGCGCACTTCAAAGAGATGTCCGCAAACCCTTTGGGGCACAACAGGGCCTAAGATTACTAGGGTCGACTTCTGAAAGGGGAATCCGTGGTCTTAGAACTTAAAGGGCAACAACAGGAACATAATTGTGGTGTTAGTCACTTAAAGTCTGACACCCGCTCCACCCTAGACCGTGAGAAGTCATTAAATGATTTTCCACTTAAAAAAAAGCCACTGAACGGCCCTCGAAAAGACTCCCATTGGAATACTTATTTGTGGGTCTGGACAAATGTCAGTAACAATTTGTTGAACGTTCGCGTTGAAGTTTCAATTTACTTTTCTATTCCACCGATTTGACAGTCTTATTTACTTCGTCCATGTTTGCACTTACAGCTTTCCTTCCAGTTCCAAGTGAGTGAATTGTATCCCCCAAAGAATGCGACGTCGCCGGCGACTCGCTTGATCTTCGTTTCTGAAATAGAAACAAATGAATGACTAAACGCAATTAATAAGTAAAGCCAAGTCACAAAATAGATAGGTACAGAAGACAATGTCATGTATGTACTTCACTTTTTATACCTACGCTCGGTGGACGCACACTAATGAGTGTTTGAGCCGGAACTGTTCGACGAGCGGGCCGAGGCGCTCCGAGACATCGTGTCCGTGAGCGGTGTCTATGTGTGCGTTGCTCGAGCGCGCTTTGTATGTAGATTGACTTCTGTACCTATTTATTTTGTGGCCAAGTGCTTGGAAGTGGAGTGCAAAGGATTCCTGAGAATTTCGATCAGAAACCGGCGAGGATCCACTTTAAGTTAACTTGAATTTAATGGTTCCTAAATATTCCATAAATAAAAGTGGACTATGTATTTTAACTAAACAATTTAAAGAAGTGCTTCAAGATGGGCTCGTGGCTGCGTTTAAATATACAGTAAAAAAAGAGAACCGTTCAAAAAGAATATCAGCTACATAGTGTTATCACCATCATGTGCATCATTATTTCAGCTGAGAGACGTTCACAGTTGGATATGTCCAACTGTGCTTCCTGTGCCTAACTGTACTTGGGGGAGACCTATGGGTCCCCCCCAAGGAAGGTCTCACTGGTGTGCCTTCGCCCACTTTTAAATTAATCCACGCTACACCTCTTACTAGAGGTGGGCATTGTTTGGGACGTAGCTCCACAACCGCTCTGTAGCTGGACATGATTTTTGACTTAGTATAGTATAGTTAGTACAACGGGCTGTTTTCCGCAACTCCACGACCAAAGCGGGTATTTTGCGTACGGGTGGGACAAATGTGTCATTCGATCCACCCCAGCTCCTCAAGGAAGGCCAGCAATGCCTTGATGTTACTGAACATTTCACGGAGGGTACCTGGGTTTCCGAAGTACTTTGGCCTGTATCCAGCGACCACGGGGTAGCTTAGAAGCAGATGTGCTGTTGTTTCGTCCCCCTCCATGCATGCTCTGCAGAGTGGGCTGTCTGTGACTCCTATGACAGAGAGGTGCTGATGTTTTACTTTTAAAAGGGCGAAATCGATGGCAGAAACTAGTTTAGTAACGATGGTCCTGCCATTTGATATAAATAATTCAATAAAGGTAAATAGTCAACAACTCAATCCTAAAATACTCGTAATTCAGTAAAACTCTAGACTCATTCTAAAAATATATTTAATTTAGAAATCTCTGATTTTCTAGAGTATCTAAATCTGTTTAGTATGTATGAAACGTCTTGTCGTAAATTGAATAAAAAATATACAGTTTATAAAATGCTGAAAATATTATATTTACTCTTGAACATTTATTTGAGACTCAGATTAAATCACTACGTTTCTCATGACAGAAAGTGATTCGTCAAATAAGATTCTTTGAACTTAAGTGCATCTTTGATTGCTTTTTTCTCATTCCCGTTTTTATTCACCAAAGAGATTTAAATTAAATTTGATAGCACTTAAATACTGACTTCAAAGCTATATTCAAAGTAATTAACTTTTCGATAACGATTGAATTAACGTAGACAGTGGCGAAAAGCTTTTCAAGTGATTGTGATTTTCATTGATGCAATCTTGGAGATATTATCGAAATACAATTAATAAATAAAAACGAGTCTAATTGTGTATCAGGGGTGGCCAACTTCCAGCGCGCCTCAAGGAGTTCCCGCGCTCTTCAAGGAGTTGTCAGCAACAGCAGGGGCCCAGCCGGGTCGAAGCCTACTGGGGCCAGGGATATCCGAAAGGGAACTCGAGCCCCGGTATGAAGGCTAGAAGGAATGGGGTGGGCTTTTAGTCAGTAAGAGTCTGACACTATATCCCGCTCCGCCCAAGAGCGGGGGTTATCATTAGATGATTTTTCCCACCATAAAAAAAGGGGTGGCCAACTTAATTCGACTCACGATCGACCGTTTACTAACTAGACTCTGTGAGATCAACCAATTTTAAAAACAATTTAAAAAAAAGAATAAAAGAGCGAGCGAGTTTAAAAATTTTAGTTTACAAGTTTCGAAGAGGTTCAATGTGATCAGCTTCCATAACATGAATAGTGTTATAAAAATAACGTCGACTTTATGCTAAAAAATATTGGGTGATCAAAGATGAAAGAACGAGCGAGCTTACTAAAAATTTGCGTAACCTGCCTCAATTACGTTTGTTTTTCTTTTGAAAATCAATTTATGGGGCGACAAGGTTACAGACTGTACTCCTCCTCGAGTCGTAATTCTCATTACTGAGGGTTGTGAAGTTCCCGCTGGATTAGCTTCATATTGATGGTACCTTGCCGTGACGGTTCTTAGCGTCATGAAGTGCGACGTGCAATTCAGTGTCCAGTGTGGAACGGACCGGATCTGCCCATCTTATTGGGCTGCGGCCTCTTGGTCGTTTGCCATCAACCATGCCAGTTACAATGAGCTGTTCAAGGTTGTGGCCGTTTTTCCTGGCAATGTGGCCAAAAAACTCCAGTACTTTGCGCATGCAGGTAGTCGACAATCTGATCTTGATGTTCAGTTCACGTAAGATAGAGTGGTTTATACGGAAAGCAGTCCAAGGAATTTATAGAATAGAATAGAATAGAATAGCATTTATTCGGCGCAAGCAACACAATATACAACAACATAAAAAATAATAAAAAAGAGTACAGACATACAATACAGTTGCAGTGACTGTGACTGAACCGAAAGGGTCACCAACTCAGCAATTGCTGGGCGTCAAACACCCAGCGTTGATTTTCAGCTGGCACCCCGCAGTGAAATTTGAAATTTGAAGCTTTTTTCTCCAGCACCACATCTCGAAGGCATCAATGCAGACTGTAGTAAGATCGAATAGCCTTAGCTACTATGGCGAGAGATGGCAGATATTAAGATATCTACCTACAGTTACGCTATTAATGGCAAATGTCAACTAGATTAACAGCCGGAATTGACCGATTGGCCACCCCTGTTATACCACACTAACTTATCTCATTTAATTCTCTAATTAATAATCTAATTATATAATTCTCATCCTTTCCACCTTTTGTTTATTTTGTCTAACCCTTTGATTCTTACCGTTTCTTCGTTTCTATTTTCAGTTACTAACCCTGAAACCATGCCTACGATGACCCGTAAGAGTTCTGCTCAGGATAAGGAGTTGAAACTTAGAACGGCTTTCCAAGGACTTCAGGAATCGAAAGACCAGTGTGAACAATTATTGCTGGAGAGGGAGGAAAGTGAAAATGAAATTAAAAACATTATCTCCTAAAATAGACAGATAGCTTTCTAACAGAAGCTTTACATCTCTTGGCAAGATAGACCCGTGGATGGATGATCAGACCATTATAATAAAAACCGGGCAAGTGCGAGTCGTACTCGCACACTTAGGGTTCCTTGCAAACTTACCGAATGAAACCATTCATTTCTTGAAGTCAGTTACGAAGATTTTTCCCATTTTTATGTTTGTGATGATGTTTACAGTTTTCAGATTTTTTCCTATACTTGTGCTATGAGACTAAGGATTCTAGGTCAACGGGAAGTACCCTATGAATTTCGATTCCCTTGATAGGGTCGAAATACACGTTTTTTGCAACATAAACGGCTGTACTTTTTTTTTCGTTAACTCAGAAATCTGACTATTTTTTACAGCTTCAAAGGACCACATATCCGAGTATATGGTTTTAATTTCAACTCGATACCTCCACACATTCTTGAGATATAGGGTCTTGACAGACAAACAGACAGACAGAAAGAGGTTATACCTGGATACCAAATAACTACTAAAATACTAAAAATAGCTTTATAACTTAGTAGTTCAAGACAGTACATAATGTATATGTGTTAATGTTATTCTATTTCTCTCCTAAAACCACTATGTAGTTGTCGCACACTAGTTAATTACTTTGGCAACTCTGTCCTGGGCTTCTAACTAGATCCCACTTTTCCAAAGTACTAAAACCTCTTCACCGTAAAAGACAAAGTGAATAAGAACAGGTAAGTAAAGGATTACGACTTTGTAGATGAGAGGGACCTGATAAGCATTGATAGGTATCAGTATCAGCTCATGTAAGACGACTTGAAACTTATATTGCTTTTACTATATAATAGTACCAAGGCTTAAAGTTACCCAAAGGGCAATGGAGAGGGCTATGCACGTCATGCTTCCCAGACACCTATAATCTATTTCTCTGTTTATAAATTCATCAGTCTATGAGCGTGGCCACATTACCAAAGCGCGGCATCGGCAATTTGACACGAGCGGAATGAGACTATGCGCTGTACCGACGGTTTTCTGAGGCACAGGAGCAAAATGTCACCAATTTTCGGACAGAGTAATTTTTAAAAAAAATATCAATAGCCATGTCAAAATCAAATCATCACTATGCGCAAGACGTGCAACCTGGGAGAGACCTGATGCAGAATCAACGTCTTTACGTGTTTTCGTGTCATACCAGGAATTTCCAAACTCCAGGCTGAGCCATTCCTAATAGAAAAACCTAATATCAGTTTTTACTCGACTCAGAAACCGAACCCAGAAGCCAACGCACGCAGTCGAACTTGCGAGCACGAGACGAACAAGGCAGTTCATAAAACATACCCTTCATACATTATAATTGGTTATGAAAACAGAACATTATTGCTAAAGCATTATATCGAAGCGAAAAAAATATCTACATTCAATCTTTTTGAAGTATCAATTATATAAAAACCGAATAGGTAAAAGTACATCATATATAGACGAGCATTGAAAGGGTTAAGCAAAAAGAAAATACCATTCACATTACAGATACAAAATGAGGAGTCGCTGGGTGAAATAATGAAATGCCATTCTCTCTGTATTTATTCTACTTTGAAGAGGAAAGAAAGGTGAAATAGAATACATATGATAAATTTTTATGTATGGTAGAGTTTTGTATTCTAATGCAGATATCGAATATTGATTTTATGATAATACTTGCCTTTGCCGCGTTCTTTATTGCACTGTGGAGTTTAAAGTTTTAGTCGCTCGAAGCTTTCTTGAAAGTATGACTGACCAGATTGTATTTTTTATTTTATTTTATTTTATTTTATTTGGGTGGCTTACAGCTGACAATACAAGATAAACGTTAAAATAGATCACGATGAGCCATTTACAAGCCTCCACATATAATATGGAAGTATTGTGGAAAGTTACAGTTAGGAAGTAATTGAGATATACAAATTTTGGTAGCAGGATAATATAGAAGACAATAATGTAATGCAATTACAAAACATTGCTTTTAGACATAATAACATTTATGGATGCTAAGCTGCTTGTAAAGAGATCAACTGAGGTGTGTTCTTTGACTAAATTGTTAAATGCTTTTGCTGCGCGAATCAAATAAGAGTTACTACGGTAGACTGTGCGTGAATGAGGAGCGTGAAGAAGATTCTAATCCGACAGTGCCGAGGGGGGACATTCAGGGATAGCTTTGACAATAATTCAGGGCAATCTAACATAGAGCGTGCCATTTTGATTAGAAAGCGAATATCAGATATATTTCTGCGAGTTACAAGGGGCATCAAGTGGAGTCGAGTGCATCTTTCATTGTAACTCATATAAGGGATTTTGAACTTGTACCCCAAGTACCTCATGAATCTCCGTTGTATTCGTTCCAACCGGTCGGATTGAATATTAATATAATAATAAATAATATATAATATAATAGAAAATTATTTTATGTAAGAAATGTTTCATAAACTAATATCCATAGATAATTCAGTCAGCAAAGTTGGTGTAACCAGGCCGCCAGGCTGACTGCCAACACCACAGAAAAGATGATAGAGGTTACAAAGGAAATACTTTCCGATTAATATTATACTGGCTTCTGCTAGCGGCTTCGATTGCCTGAAATTAGGTGTTTCCATATACATTTTGGACCCCTGTATCATCCCTTTAAGGGGCAAATAATGGAAAATCCTCTCTCAGTACCAGTGTTGCCAGACCTCCTGATTTTCCAGAAGATTCCTGATTTTGCCAAGTTCTGTTCTACTGATTTTGTTAGTAAATCTCCTGATATAAATTGTGTTTTTAAATAAATATATATACTGACTGAACTAAGCGTAAGAAGGAACGTATCTAGGTCTTCTAGTGTGCCATATACAAATTCCTTGGAATATCCTTACAAAACTAGTATTATATGTAGGTATATCTACCCTAAATTTTATTTTTTATTTTTTTTATTCTAAGAACTAAGAGTATTTCTGCAATAGGCCATTACTGATCACCAACTCTTCAATTTCTTTTAACGTGTTGTTGTTGCGTATAAGAATCTGACGGTTTTAGTTGTTTTTATTTTTCTTTTTGGTGGGTAAAAAGTCATCAAATGATGTCATCATCGGGAGATAGTGTCAGACTTTTGTTGACTGAAAAACCAACCCCTTTCCCTTTTTGCCTTTCATACTGGGGCCGGACTTTCTTTTCAGAATCCGGTCCATGGCCCCAGTTGGCTTCGGCCCTGCTGGGCCTCTACGGTTTGCCGACAACTCCTTGAGGCCCGCGGGAACAGTACGCACCGTCGACGACTTGGTTGTATTAAAATAAACGACACATAAGTATTTTATTCTCTCCTGATTTTTCAGACCAGTCTCCTGGTTTTTTTTTACTCTTATCTCCTGGAATTTGAGATTTTGGTCTGGCAACACTGCTCAGTACTCGCCTAAGTCATAAAAGGAACTCTAATATAAAATTTCACGTTCCCAGCTCCAATAGCTTTAGATGTGCGTTGTTATATCAGTCAGTCAGTTCTAAAGTAGGCGAGTGAGACTAAGAAGAAGTTCTGGTAAATTAATTTTTAGGGTTAGGGCTAGCACTAACCCTAAAAAAGATTCCGTTCCTCAAAAGAAAAAAAAAACGGAACTCTTATAGGATCACTTGGTTGTCTGTCTGTCTATCTCGGGAACGCGTGGAGGAGTTATCGAGTTGAAATTAAAACATATATTCAAGCCTGCAGCCAAAATATTTTTTTCGCTAATTTTTACGGCTGTTTATGTCGCAAAATACGTGTATTTTGACACTCTCAAGAGAATCAAAATTCATAGGGTACCTTCCCGTTGACCTAGAATCCTGAAATTTGTCATGAAGCAAGGTCTTATAGCACAAGTAAAGGAAAAAATCTGAAAACTGTAATTTGTAGTTACGTCACAAAAATATCTTTTTTAAGATTCGGAAAAATCTTCGTAACTCAAATCGAGAATTGAACTGTTTTCATGGGGAAGTTTATACGGAACTCTCTGTGCGGAACTTGCCCGGTTTTTTTAAATCTTCGTACACACGGATTTTTAGTTCATATAACTTCAATAACAGTTCATCTATCTTTTTTTTTTAATTGTTGATAGGTTCGCGCTTGACCGCTATCTCACCTGATGGAAAGCGACGATGCGGTCGACGATGGAACGCGCTTACCTAAAAGAAACCTATTCACTCTCGACTTAAAGATTCCCGGGTTGTAGCTATCAGGAAACACAGACTCCGGCAAGGAATTCCACTCCTTAGCCGCACGCACAATGAATGTGTCTATCTATCTATCTGTGTCAATCTATCGAGGAAACAGAGTCATAAGAGCAATAGTACTCAATCGTTCACAGAGCCAATAGTTACAAATACTTACGGCACAAGTTATGCTTCACAGCCCAACCCTTTAATATGCCCCTTGACTTTAAACACTTGAACACTGGACGTGGACAAGTTTAGAATTTGAAACGACCGGGTGTGAGACGGAACTGTCATGATTTTGGTACAAGCTGTCACCAGGACTGAACAAATCTAATTTCTGTGGGTACTGGGTACCTTTCTAACAGTTTTGTAGCGTTTCGGAATCTCACTAATATTTGAAAGGCGAAACTGGGATTACGTGGTGTATTACAGCCCATTACCACTTCTAGAGAGGAGGCCTAAGTCCCAGCAGTGGGAACATTATAAGGCTGATTAAGCTTATGCCGATATTATCTGCCTAAAACACATTCGGAAAATGAAGGATGTTAAGGATCCTTCATTATACGACACCCGCAACGAACAAGGCAGTATCTCATATTACAACCCAATTGAGTTATCAGCATAGGCGAAATGTGTGTGGAATAAGCTACACGACAGTAATAACGACGTATTTTTGGCATTAGTAGTTTTTAAGATAGCCATTCGAAGAAAGTAGTAATTTCATATTGTCATCGACGAAAATAGAAGTACTTCGAATTACTTCCCTTTATAGTTCCTTGACTGTAAGTTTCAGCAGTATTAAAGAAGTAAGTCCTTTTACATTAATATATTGACTATTGAATTTAGAAGTAAAACCTCATAGGTACGTCGTTTTGACAACAAATCACAACAGATGTGTTAGGCCGTACTAAAGATTATAGAGTATAGGTACAGATATGGATTATTCCCCTATATATAGCTTCAGAAAGGCAATACCGTGACATTTTCTATAATGAGTATAACATTGGATTTTATCGTCCAAAAAAAGATCTTTGCTTGGCTTGCGATATTTATGACAAAGCATCTCCAGAAGAGAAAATCACTGAAAGCAAGAAACATAGTTTACACATTGCATCTAAGTTTGTGTCACGTCAACTTAAAATACAAAGATCTCATGCATTTATGTAAAACAAATGCAATTACATATCATGATTACTATAAGAATTTAAAGTATACATCGAACAATACGGATGATTAAGATTGATAGAGAACAGGGATGACAGAATTCTTTTTCATTATTTTGAGCTTTTTTTGAGAGTTTCTAGGCAGCTTTTAGTTTACCAAATGTTGAAAATAGTTAGTTTATTTACACCTATATTTAAGTTTATTGAGATTCTTTTCAAGTTGGTTAGAAAGGTCAAAAATTTATTTGACTTTAATAATATGTCTCGCTTTTGTTAAGTTGTAAAGATAAATAGAAGAAAATTTGATTATAGATGGATTGATTCATGGCGGTAAATCCCCTCTATGAGGCGTGGCTGGAAAGACCGCACGGCGTCCTTAACTTCCGCATGACGCAGGTCCTCACCGGACATGGCACGTTCGGGAGCTACCTGTTCCGGATTCAGGCGGAAGAGACGCCCGGGTGTCGCCATTATGCGGAACGCCCGGTGGACACGGTGGAGCACACAGTCGAGGTGTGCCCTGCTGGGGCGGTGCATCGCCGTGCCCTCGTGGGGGCGATCGGCGGCGGAGACCTCTCGCGCCGGGCCATGGTTAAGGCCATGGTCCGGAGCGAGGAGGACTGGCAGGCGGTCGCCGACTTCTGCAAAGCAGTAATGCTCGCCAAGGAGGAGGCCGACCGCATCAGGCAACGGCGTTCTCGTCGCCGCCGCCGCCGCCGGGATTCTGATCCCGATTTCCGGCCACTGTAGGCGCGAGTTTGCGGACAGTGAGCAATGGGTAGCTCGCTGTCCGGCCGTCCGGTAACTCAAGCCCAAGCCCAAGTCGTCTCAAGGAGCTATCAGCAACATATCAACAACACAACTGGGTCCCTGCGACCCAGCCGGGTCGAAGCCTACTGGGGCCAGGGTTTTCCGAAAGGGAGCTCGAGCCCCGGTATGAAGGCTAGAAGGAACGGGGTGGGTCTTTTAGTCAGTAAGAGTCTCACACTATCTCCCGCTCCGCCCAAGAGCGGGGGTAGCCATTGGATGATTTTTTCCCACCATAAAAAAAAAGATGGATATTGATAAAATTGTAATTTGGTTCGATACGACTGATTTAGAAGACTGAGACTGTTTATTTAAAAAAATAAAAGTGGATTTATTATTTAATTAATAAAGAAATATAGAGTCTGTCTAATAAGTTAAATGACTTGGGTAATTATTAGGATTTAATGAAATCTGATGTAGTCAACACGGGTTCAATAATCAAGGTTGATTAAGAGATAGAGATCATTGTTTACTAACAGAAGAACCTTATAAAAAGTATCGAATATAAGTATTTTTTAAATGATTAAATATTATACAAAATTCCCAAGTCGGTTGACTTATTAGACAGACTATAAACACGTTTGTGTTTTACTAGCACAATACTTAATAACTTACTAACTCCTTAATAGTGATTTACTTCCTTCATGAGTACTACCTTTCTACACTGACAAGGTTGCAACTCGCAAGATACAACTTTATCACTGTCGAACTTGTCTAAAACTTTGGGTTGTAACCGTCGCTATCTCAGCTTCTAATTATTTATTTTGAAATATGCATATATAAAAAAACAGTATTGAAGCTAATTTAATTGATGCACATATTAGTTTTTCGGTAAATATTATACTTTTTCTGAAATCAAAATTCAAACACGGCACCGTCAGTTTTTTGCTCATACTGAAAAATGACTGAATTAATGTTACAACCTTGTTCGTTGTGGGTGTCGATATAACGTCCTTCATTTCCCAAAATGAGCAGTGAGCAGCAAAAAGAAAATCAAATCTAAAATAATAAGAATAATTTATTTTCTAAGAATACATTGAGATGGTTTGATTTCCTAGAACTCACACTCCCGGTGTCGTAAGACCTCCGTCGTTACTTTACACATTGCTATTATCCTTACAAATTATAAAACAAAGTCCGCGACCGCGTTTATCTGTCTGTACGACCTCGATATACTCAAAAACTAATAAACGGATTTTCATAAATTTTCACCAATGGACAGAGCGATTCAAGACGAAGGTTTTGGTGTATAATACAGAATTTCAAAGATTGCGAAGCTGGGGCGTGTCATTAGTTTTATACAGCCTTAGTATCTTAACGTATCTAATCTTAAAAAGAACACAAAAAGAAACACAGTAGGTTACTAGGTGTTTAGGCATGATGGTGTTAATTAAGACAGTTATGTTTGGTGTTGACAGAATCTGTATGTTATAACTGTATACTATACTCAAACGGATGTTTGATATCTAATTATATCCCCGATCGACCGCTACATAAAGCGTCGCAAATAGAGATGGATTGGCTACGCGCTCTGAAGAAATTCTAATCAACTACTGAAGTAACCAATGGACTGGAGTTCTCAAGGAAAAAGAAAAAATGGCCATCTCTGTCAAACCTGGCGTCGCATCGTGTTGACGAAGTCGCAAGCGGCGAGCAACGGAATGACGTGTGGCGACTGTTCGCGATGAAGAATTGCTGTAGATGCTCTCGGTCTGCCCCATCTATCTAGGGCAGGGTTTTTCAACCTTATTCATACCACGGCCCTTTTAGTATGAAAAAATATATCGTTCGTATCGTATCGTACCCGTTGTTTTTTTTTTGTAACTAATATTGGATCCAATACATTTACTTATTATCACAATTACGGTTCGGATAAATACCTACATAACTAATATTTTTTTTACATTTTTCTTAATAAATCTTTTATAAATGTTATTGTTTCTTTTTTACTGCTGTAGCTTTCCCAACTTTTAGCAACTCCACTATAAAAGCTTCGCGACCCCCCCGGAGAGGCTTCGCGACCCCCTGGGGTCGTGACCCACAGGTTGAAAAACCCTGATCTAGGGGACATAGGATATTAAGTCATAGAGTAATCCGACAGCCACAGCCAGTAGAAACAAATTAATTTTCTCCTTAACCAAAACTTTATCGCCACAGACACTTAAACCAAATATACTAAAGGCAAAAGCCACAAAGGCTGATGTAGGCGAAACAAAGCCCAGGGCCCGATCAATATTAATAGTTAAGCCTCGTCTACATGTAATATAACTGTTGGCATCATGCCAGAACGCGTCAGCGAGGAACCAGCAAGGAAATTTATAGTTACGCACGATGCCGAAGGCGTTTCGGCTGTGAGTAGCCGGCCGCAAAGTTTCTTCAAAGGGGAAAATCTGTTGGAGCTTGAGTATGAATGTTACAAGGTGATCGTAGGAAGGACCAAATTAAAGCTGAGAACTGTTAGAGCCCCGCCACAATACCACGGCTTGATGCCTTACCGTGTAACGTTACCATCGTAATACGACATATTGTTCAGGTACTACGTCGTCTAAAATTTCACGATTAGTTTTCAATTTCTCCAACCACCGCGACAGAAAATGTACCAGGCGAGCGTGAGGAACGCAGAGCGATCTTGCGGACAGCGATCTTGTGGGTAGCTTGCCGTCCGTTCGTCCTGTTAGGACCAAGCTCAAGTCATTGACTGCGCGTAGTTTTCGGCGCGAGCCTCATAGAGATTGCAGCAAACCAGAGAGGCCAGTAAGGGCGATGCCTGCTAGGGCCATGGGCCGTGGTCCTAGAACGTAAAAGACAACTGAAGGAAATTGGGTGTGCTTTTAGTCACTAAAAGTCTGAAACACCCTCACGCTCCACCCTAGAGCGAGATAAGTAATTAGGTGATTTCCCACCTTAAAAGAAAGTCTTTAATTAATGTACAGCGGTTTAGTAAATTTTTTAAATAAATAAATAATAATAATAATAATAATAATATTCCACAACTATCACACAGCGCCGTCTAGTCCCAAGCTAAGCAGAGCTTGTGTTATGGGTACTAGACAACTGATAAACATACTTATATATTTCTAAATACATACATATTATAGATAAATTACACCCAGACACAGAACAAATGATCGTGCTCATCACACAAACATTTGTCCTGGGTGGGAATCGAACCCACGACCTCCGGCATAGCAGTCAGGGTCACTAACCACTAGACCAACAGGCCTGTCCTAATCCTAAAAAAAAATACCTAGTCTTTCCCTAGATAGGGTTCTCTAGAAAGAAAAAAGAAAAGAAAAACATTTTATTTGGCCGAAAGGCGCAAAAGGATTTTCAAATTATAAAAACACTTAATGAAAAGAATGCGCCACTTTCGAGCAAAATGGCCGAACGCTCAGCATAATGCCGTGACCAAACGCTCTCTACAGCTTGTCTTCCCAATTCATACCCCAAAGCCAGGGTGATACCACTTGTGACCGGATCGCCTGTAAACACGGGTAACTGTTAGTGGCGTCCGAACTATTGCAGCGACTTTATCTTTGTTTTTACCGATAAGAAGCGAACTTAACACGAATGCAGTCAATGTGTAATGGTCAACAGTTTGTTTTTCAGATAAATTGAAGAGTTTCAGCGTTTATTTGGTACGTTACTCACAACTTTGATGGTATTGGTATCTAAGAGTTTCGTTCTTCCGTATTTTATTTTGCGCATTATATGTAGAGAAGGTAAACTTTTTTTAACGTATAAATATGACAATAAAGGGGTTGCCTGATAGTGAAAACAAGAGCAACATGGCTAAAGTAAGTTCCAAGGTAAAGCAACACTTGCTAAAGTGAATCTATGGATGGGTAACCATCTTTATTAAACAAGCCGAGATTCCTCTATGCGTCAGAAAACACGTCAAAGGTCTTGGCAGATATTTGTCGACTTTTGACTGTCGTTACGGATAGTCAGGAAACCTTAGATTTCCTGGCTTCTATCGTGGTACCCAATAGACAATCAAATCGTGATAATAATATTACTTACTAAAAATATGAAAGTCCATCCTTTTTTTGCGCCCTGCTGGTGTGATTTTTGCAGTTTTTAGATGTGCACTGTGACATGTTAATCTTTGGAGCGTTCGATCGAATGCTACTATATTAAAACAGCTCCCTGATGTTTCGGTGCAGACATTTTTTTATCGTTGATTGTGTATGTAGTTCTTCGCTATGCTAGTGACGTATTTTGATTAAGGAAAAGTTAGATAAAATGGATATTTTATTTTTATTTTTTTATTTTATTTATTTCTCTCATAACTTTTAACATTCGTTTAACATATTTTTAACTCACCAAACTGTATAGTTTGATGGCGAGAAACGCTCGTTTACAATCAATTTATTGACATCATAAAGCAACACATAAACAGTAAAAGTATGAGTGGTTTTGCTGTCTCAGTATGTTTAATGCTTGAGTACTGACAAGAAATTGTTAAAATAGATTTTCATTTTCATTTATTAACGCCTACACAAATGTTTCTTAGAGCTGCGAGCTTAGATCCTATCAAGAATAAAAAACAAGAGTTCAAAAAAATATTCTAACACGATCCTTGATTAGCAGCACAGCATCCCGATTTTCATCTTTATCATATTAAAAAGTTAGTATATAAGGTCCAATTTTTTTTTTCGTAAACCAATTTCCTCTTTCCCTTTTAAGGCTACATTGCAAAAGTTGAAAAGCAGCCATTGATTAACTTGGGACGTGCAAATAGCAGTTTGAAATCGGTTTTGTTTAACCCCGATTGGTCACTTAGCAATTCCAATGGATTTTCATTGGTTCGATACAATTATTTATAAGTAGAATGGATTATTTTGAAATTCGTTATCCCCTTGTCTTCTCAAATTATAGGTGTAGTGGCCAAACCTTAAAATTGACCACTTCATGATTTTTTTTTTTATTAGCCTATACTGTCCCACTGCTGGGCAAAAGCTTCCACCAACTTCTACCAGGTATTCTTTTTTTGAGCCACCTAGAACCAGAACCCGCGGTAGGCATGCAGGTCGTCTCGCCACCTCTTCCCAGGTCGACCTCGGCGACGTCGTCCATCTTCCGGTACCCACCCTGTCGAAACTCTTGCCCAACGGTCAGAGTGCATGCGACTGATGTAACCCGCTCAATCCCGTGATATGGCATATAATTATATAAAAATCAATTGGTGTCCGTGAGTTTTGCTAAAACTCGAAAACGGCTGGATAAATAATAAAACATTATTTTTTTTAACCCTAAAGCCCTGGAACGCAAAGGGCAACTGAAGGAACTGGTGGCTTTTAGTTAGTAAGAGTCTGAACTTTTACTGACTCCTACCCCTGTCTACCTGGGCTACCGACCATGGCACCAGGTAGAGAGTGAGGTAGTGTCAGCACTACCCCTCACTCTAGAGCAGAAACGATTATTTGAAGATTTCTTAAGGTACCTGTAAGGTATACCCTAGCGTGCTGTGACAGATTAGCTATATAGCAAGAGTAGCAAATGCTACAGGCCCCACGCATTTTGGGGCCGCGCCCGTTCGGGGATCCTGCGCTTGAATGCAAAAAAAGTAGTCAAAATACATAATATGGAAATCCGAATGAAGACAGCCGATTATTTCATTCAACATGATAGTCAATATTTTAGATTTCCCTCATTTTGTAATTTCAACGTATCTTTCCAAATGGAAAATGAGAATAATAGTACCTACTAAACAGGTTTACACAGGGGTCCCTTGGTCGAATTTGCCACAGGCCCCGCGCTAGCTTAATCCGCCACTGCTAGCGTGTATAACTACCTTTACCGAAGAAATTAGATCCAAATCAAATTACTTAGATACCTACAATATAAATTGATGGAAACGTTTTTAATGCTTTATCGTTTGTTTGGGTAATACCTATGCAATTATTAAGAGGACCACAGAAGTGTTTGTACAAAAGTGAAGATCCGATCCATGATTGTGAATTGGACATTTTTGTTTCGTTGTTAAACTTTTACGAAATTTTGTTCTTCGTTTTGTTTTATTTGAGAACTTCTTTATGTTTTGTTTAACGACTTTACAACTAATTTTGCATGCTTGCCTAATATTGCGTAGGTATTGTGAAGAATGTTTTGTTTTTGTAAGTATTTGGGGATTTGTAATGTCGGCTTGATGGGCATATTTTTAAAGAGGCAGTTAGTGAAGAGAGAAATGAGATAAATACTGCAAAATGAGCGAGTTTCACAACAATATTGCTGAACTAGCTTTTGCCTGCGACTTCGCCCGCGTACATAATATAGCCTATGTCACTCAGGAATAAAGCAGCTTTCGATTGGTGAAAACATTTTAGCAATCGGACCAGTACTTACAAAGATTACCTCCTACAAACAAAAAACAAACAACTTTACCTCTTTATTATATTAGTGTAGATAGTATAGGTATGCGTTGACTGCGTGTTTAGAATAAAATAGAATATTGATTTATTTGCTCAGAATGCAGGTATTTACAATAAGGTGATAAATAGTACATTGTTACACTAGGGGTGAAAGTAACTCATTTCGTCCCGAGAAGGAGTTGGCGGGCGAGCAAAGCGAGGTCGCTAATTCGAGGGGTTAAATGGGTTACTTTCACCCCGAGGTAAACACTGTGCTTTTCATTACGAATACGAGGAAACTAAAAATAAAATAAAAAGTTTGTAAAACCTGAGTCGTCGTACCTATGATTTTAAGTAGGTATCTTTCTTCTGATTTAGGCGGTAAAAGGTATTCCACTACTGCTTTAGCCTCTTCCCTTATGAAATTAGGCGTTAATCAATATTTTAATCTGATAAACATGACGTGTTAATACAAAACTCGAAAAAACCAATGACACACTTTCCCGCCATTTTGTTTTTTTTTTCTGCGGCCGGCCAGCTATTCAGCCTCATTAATGAAAAATTAGAAATCACATAATTGTAATCTTTTAAAAATAAAGCATTTTAAAGAAATAGTTGAACAAATAAAACAATTAAAATATAACATTATTTAATTAATACTTGTCTTTAAGTTATTTCAATTTTATATCGCGCTGATTGACTGGCTGTATGGAAAATTGGAACATGGTTCAATAGAAATGTGAAGATAGTACTAGTTTTTTTTTTAATAATTTGACAGCTGTCAGTTGTAAAGTAAAATTCCCTAGGGATGAAAAGTATCACTTTCAGCCCGCTCCTCAGGCAACTTCAGACCCACTTTCAGAGTATGAGTAATGAAAAATAATTATTAAAGTATCCTTGTACATTCTACCATTTTGGCATGTAAACATTGATGCAAGTTCATCATCAAACATATTAACATTGATACACAATTAAAATTGATCAGCTAGAAAATCCGATACAGAGTAATAACATTTGTAGTTAGTTCCTTTTTGAAAATTGTTACAACAAACGACACATAAGCAATATCAAGCCAGAGCTTGTTATTGTCCGGCAGTCCGGTAACTGTCCGGACCAAGCCCAAGTCGTCGACGGCGCGCACTGTTCCCGCGCGCCTCAGGGAGTTGTCAGCAACAGCAGGGACCCAGCCGGGTCGAAGCCTACTGGGGCCAGGATTATCCGAAAGGGCGCTCGAGCCCCGGTATGAAGGCTAGAAGGAACGGGGTGGGTCTTTTAGTCAGTAAGAGTCTGACACTATCTCCCGCTCCGCCCAAGAGCGGGGGATGTCATTGGATGATTTTTTGCCACCATGAAAAAAAAAGCCAGAGCTGCGGATTTGTTCGAAAGAGTCACCGTTACCCTGGAACGTAAAAGACTACTGAAAAAACACCCGGAGGCGTTTTAGTCAGTCAATATCTGACACAACCTCTCGCACTACCAAAGTAGCAGCAGTTATTTGAGAAATAAGAATAAAGAAAAATAAACACACAGATACAGATTACACACAATGTAGAAACAACATCTGACCAGTTTAAAAAAATCATGATTTCCCAATTCAAAGCTCGCCGTCCGGCCATCCGGTAATCATTCGGACGGAACCCGAATCGTCGACGGCATGCCTCAAATAGATGTCAGCAAAACCATAGGTGCCCAGCAGGGTCGAAGCCTACCGGGATCATGGGTTCGCTTTTGAAAGGAAAACCCGGGGTCCTGACACGCAAAGCAAAGAATATAGGAGTGGGTTTTAGTAAAAACTGACATGCCCTCCTGCTCCACCCTAGAGCGGGAGAAGTCATTGGATGATTTTCCACCTAAAAAAGAAACCAGTACATTCATTGTGCGTGCAGCTAAGTATAAGTTAGGTACTTCTAGGGAGCCATGCTCCATCGTCGACCACGTCATCGCAATCTATCAGGCGATATATTTATCAAACATGAGCTAGCAAGCAATAATGATAAAAACCGGCCAAGAGCGTGTCGGGCCAAGCTCAGTGTAGGGTTCCGTAGTTTCCCGTCCGTCACAATAAGTGTACCCACTAATCGAGTTTAAAAAAATGCTTGCATATACGATGATACTACAAACTTAGACCAGAAATTATTTTGTACAACTTTTTTGTACAAAAACTGTTCTTTCCATCAAGTTCAAAATGATTTTTCTAGAAAGTCCTTATAAAGTTCTACTTTTCAGATTTTTTCCATATTTTCTAAACTTATGGTTCAAAAGTTACACATTGTTTTTTACTTTTGGAGCGATTATTTCCGAAATTATTGACATTATAAAAAAATGATTTTACTAAACCCCTATTCATTTTTAAATACCGATCCAACAATATATCACACATTAGGGTTGAAATTTAAAAAAAAATCACTTCCCACTTTACATTTATGGGGGCTACTCTAATAAAACATTTTTTTCCAATTTTTATTTTACCACTTTGTCGGCGTGATTAATATACACATTGGTACCAAATTTCGTTTTTCTAGTGCTAACAGTCACAGAGATTAAGCGAGGACAGACAGACAGACAGACATAGCGAAACTATAAATTAAGGGTTCCTAGTTGACTACGGAACCCTAAAAGACTACAAGATAAGAAAATAATACTTAAATATTTTTATACTTCCCATAACTTACTGCATACCTATTGACACACAAGATACACTGAAATACCAAAACGAACGGAACAAAACCCAAAATAATGTTTAAACTTAACACAAAATTACGAATATTCTCATCTAACTAGAACAACAATAAAATTATCCGCAAGAACAAATAACCGCCACTTAATTAACTAGAGTCATAGAGAAAGTAGATTCAGACCATTATAAATCAAATAGAACGTGATCTCCCTCTATATTGTGGGTTACCAGTTCTACAAACGCAAGCAACGCACTGGGTACTGGAACTGCTCCGTGAAAAACTCAGAAATAATCAGTCTCTTTCCGTGACTTACTGATAGAAACATCTGAATTTTAGATTACCATTTCAATATAAGTAATGTTAAACTAAGAAAATCGATCGACATGGGACATCACTGTGTTGCCCGCCAATTGGGGCACAGCACTAACTTTTTTTTACTTTGACAGTTGCTTCGCGCGCGAGTCGTTTGTTTTTAAGTTGTGAATGTTTTAAAACTTGATTAAACTGTGAATAAAGTCAATTCGTTTTAATAAATTTCAGAAGTGGCATTCATTTCATGCTTACATAGTGGAGTACGCTCGTAAAAAGTTATAAAAACTGATTTTGTACATAGAACAAAGTGCCGATTGAAAGTGACAATTTTCTAGTTTTCTCCCAATAATAACTTAACAAATGGATGTGTGATTAGTGTAAATAGCTAAAATATATACTAAATCCGCCCCTAAGGCTACCCACTGACCCAATTTCTAGTTCAGGATTTACGTGTTTCATAAGTTTGAAAACATTACTTTGGGGGAAACACGTCCCGACATGTTGACACAGGAATCATCGACGCCACACCGTTCCTCGTTGGTGCCTGCCAGTTGGTGAGCTGTATCCTGAATCTCATGTCTATTTAATAGTGCTTACATTGGCCTTATTGTGTTTTGTTAGTGGAACATTTGAAATTAAGTTCAAAGGAGTTACTTAACATAAATGTCAATTGATGAGTGAACATAGACTGATATTTTTATTGTGAACTATTTTATAATCTGGTTGAGTGCTAGTTTAGATAGACTTTAACCTTACATTTTACTGTGCATGGTACTAATTACCAAGAACAACAAATATTCTGACATAAACTTTTATAATAATTGTCAGGATTTACAACTTAATTCTATTTTTAATTTTCAATTTGGACTCATCTCACTGAAAAATTTGTTTGTATTTTATTGAACTGTGAATTGTTGTACCTTGTGTATATTTTGTTACTTTAATTCCATTTTGTGTGTTTAATATGGGTCGACATAAGTATAAGAGACGCTCTAGGAGTATTTCAAGTTCTTCCTCCTCTGATAGTGACAAGAAGAAAATTAGAAAAGATTTAAAACATAAGAAGAGGCGAATAGAAGCTCTTGAGGGCTTGATCAGGGAGCTGCGGAAGTCAAAGAATTATGGTAGATCTCAATCTCCATCAGCCCGATTGCCGAGCTCAGTCGTTGAAGCGGTATCAAAGGAAGCTTCAAGTAATAATGTTACTGTGCAGCCTATAGTTCGCTATGTTGGTCGTAGTGATTTTATATCTGAGTTCAACCCACAAACTACATCAGTACCAGTAGAACATTGGATACGTAATTTAGAAAGTACGGCAAAAATGCATGGATGGGATGAACGGACATTAATTTGTAACTGTACTTCTAAGCTGGCTGGATATGCAAAGGGGTGGTATGAACAACAAGCATCCTACGAAATAAGCTGGAGTGAGTGGAAGGATAAGTTGATAAAGGCATTTCCATTCACTAAAAATAAATTGTCTCAAATTAGAGACCTTGTGAATCGAGTCAGACTCCCAAGTGAAGACCCAATATCATTTTATTATAGTAAATTAGGGTTAGGAATGTCATGCCAGCTAAGCGACGACATTATCACCGAAGCTGTAATTGGTACACTGGGTGACAAACTAATGGAAGTTGGTGCGAAGTCTGCTGGATGTCATGACACAAATTCGCTACTGCGTTATTTGGCTAGCATTAATACTTCAAATAATGAAGAACTAGAAAAATCAGGATCCACACAAAAAAAGGAAGGACACAGCCAGAACTTGAAATGCTATTCTTGTGGGAAACAAGGCCACAAGGCAAATAGATGCCGCATGAATAAAGAAAATAGAAAAATAAACGAAAATAAGGGATTAAAGAAATGCTCATTTTGTGATCGTTCTGGCCACATAGAATCAGAGTGTTATAGGAAAAAGAACTAAATAAGCATTGTTCTTTTTGTAAAATGAATGGACATACTCTCGAAGAATGTAGAAAGCAATCTAAGACTGGATCACAAAACAGGGTAGTCCGAAAAGTTCAAACTGTTGGTTGTGATTCTTCAGACAGGAAATAATTTAAAGATGTACTGGTTAACGGGACTACTGCAAAAGCATATTTAGATTTTGGAAGCTTGTGTAACACTATGAGACAGAGCTTCTGTAAGAGACTTAATCTGCAAATGACACCTAATGACACAATCGTTATTAAAGGCTATGGAGATGCAATGGTCACACCAATGGGGTCAGTATTAGCATCCCTCATTATTGATGGTGTAGAAAAACAAAACCAATTTTATGTTGTACCTGAACATGTTCAAGAAGTTGACGTGCTCATTGGACAGAAAAAACAAAAACTCCAACTGAATTAAATATTTATGAAAATGAGATAGCGTTTCAGGTGACCGAATTATGCGAGTCGCTTAAAAAGGTTTGCTTGGAAACCGGTGTTCAACTTACTCCTGGAATAAATAAAGTTCTAGTACGACTAGATCCTGTTGTTACTGGTACATTGAATATAAAACACAATGAACAGAGAAAACCATTGAATGAGATTGATGTGTTGAGTGATAATGTATCTGCAACTGATGGTCATTTAATAATTAAAGTAATTAACAAGACAAGCACATTTATAGCATTACAGGAAAAAGAATGCATTGCAAGAGCTGAAGTGACTGAACGAAATCTGGAAGTAATTGACGAACTCAAGATTGGAAAACAATTGGCTGAAAAGAGATATATCTCCGCGCATTGCTCGCTGGTGGCTCGACCTACAGGAGTACGACTTCGAAGTCGATCATAGACCGGGTTGTACTATGGCGCACGTAGACGCCCTTAGCCGTAATCCTCTTTTAGTACAACACATAGAAGAGAAGGATTTGATAGATGCGCTGCAAGAAGGAGATGAAGAAATTCAAAAATTAATTTTAAACTTGAAACTAGAACAAGATGCTAATAAGAAGAAGAAAAATGGACTGGCTAAGGATTATAAGATTGTGAATGGGAAATTGTGTCGATTAGTGAACAGTGATTATAAGCCAGTGTTACCCAGAAGCGCGAGGTTTCATATTCTAAAAATATATCATGATGAACATGGACATCTAGGTTCAGAAAAATGCTTGGAAGCTATTCAAGCAAAGTATTGGTTCCTTAAGATGAGAAAATGTGTTGACAAATATGTGGCTAGTTGCATTGGGTGCCAGTTCACAAAGAAACCGACAGGGAAGCAACCGGGATTTCTACATCCAATTCCAAGAGTAGCAGTTCCATTCCACACCCTGCATGTGGATCACTTGGGTCCATTCTGCAAGAGCAATGGTAAATCTTATGTCTTCGCAATTATAGATGGTTTCACCAAATTTGTATGGCTGGAAGCAGTGGCTAGTGCTAATGCCAAGGGAGCGGTAGCGACATTAAATAAATTTAGTAGCGTTTTTGGTTACCCTGTGAGAATAATAAGTGATAGGGGAACCGCATTTACATGCCGAGAATTTGAGGACTATTGCAACAATAAGGGTATAAAGCACATACTGAATGCTGTGGCCTCACCAAAAGCAAATGGCCAAGTTGAAAGGCTAAACCGCACTATCTTAAATTCGCTTTCTGCACATATGGGTGAGGAGCAGAAAGGTTGGGATGCATACTCGTCCAAAGTTCAGCTGGGAATTAACTCAACGTTTAGTCAAGGGACGGATAAATCTCCTCTGGAGTTACTCTGCTCTTTGAGACCCCGATTAGCAAAGGTTATAGTAGGGGGAGTCCTAGTGGACAGTGTAGATGCACTTAGAAAAGAAGCTGCTCAAGTAATAGACAAGAAAGCTCATAAAATGAAGACTCGATATGATCGCACCCGACGTCTGGGAGCGCCTGTTAGAGTTGGCCAGTTAGTAATGGTAGAGCGAAAAATCTTGCGTCCTGGTCTTTCAAGTGGGAAGTTAGTTCCCAAGTATGCGGGACCCTACAAAGTAACCGCTAGTTTACCCAACGATCGCTATGAAGTGACCTCAGTGGTAAAGGGGAAGCGGGTTTATAAAAATATTATTGCCCGAGACAAAATTAAAATATGGCGCTCTAGATTCGAAAGCTCCTCATCAGCTGAGGAATAGAAGTTTGATGTTCTTTCTTACGAATTCATTTGAAAAAAAAAAAAAAAAAAAACAAATATGAAACACTTGCCTTCGGGGCCTACATAGTGATTATTCCGCGCTTGCTTACGGAGCCTATTAAACACTTGCCTTCGGGGCCTACATAGTGGTTATTCAGCGCTTGCTTACGGAGCCTATTAAACACTTGCCTTCGGGGCCTACATAGTGGTTATTCAGCGCTTGCTTACGGAGCCTATTAAACACTTGCCTTCGGGGCCTACATAGTGGTTATTCAGCGCTTGCTTACGGAGCCTATTAAACACTTGCCTTCGGGGCCTACATAGTGGTTATTCAGCGCTTGCTTACGGAGCCTATTAAACACTTGCCTTCGGGGCCTACATAGAGGTTATTCAGCGCTTGCTTACGGAGCCTATTAAACACTTGCCTTCGGGGCCTACATAGTGGTTATTCAGCGCTTGCTTACGGAGCCTATTAAACACTTGCCTTCGGGGCCTACATAGTGGTTATTCAGCGCTTGCTTACGGAGCCTATTAAACACTTGCCTTCGGGGCCTACATAGTGGTTATTCAGCGCTTGCTTACGGAGCCTATTAAACACTTGCCTTCGGGGCCTACATAGTGGTTATTCAGCGCTTGCTTATGGAGCCTATTAAACACTTGCCTTCGGGGCCTACATAGTGGTTATTCAGCGCTTGCTTAGGAGCCTATTACACACTTGCCTCCGGGGCCTGTATAGTGTGTGACAGCGCTTGCTTATAGTCTTATAACACTTGCCTTCGGGGCCTTCATAGTGTTTGTTAAGTGTCTGCTTTCAGTCTCTTAGCACTTAAACCCTTATCCACACTTGCCTACGGGGCCTACACAGTGTGTACCCATTTCCAAGTGGTATCTAATTACCAGTGTTGACGACACTTGCCTACGGGGCCTACGCAGTGTCTCGTGTAGTACCTGCTTTCGGAGCCTTGTACTACTATTTTCTCCTCAATACTCACACTTGCTTCCGGAGCCTTAATGTGTGATAATATCTCCAACCGATGAGGGTGTGTGGCGATTTTCAAGAACACCAGCGTACGGGCCTGAATGCAGGAGGTCTTCCACATCGTGTCGTTCATTATCTCCTTCGGGGGGCCGAAGGATTTCAGGAAGGCCGAACTGTTAAACTAAGAAAATCGATCGACATGGGACATCACTGTGTTGCCCGCCAATTGGGGCACAGCACTAACTTTTTTTTACTTTGACAGTTGCTTCGCGCGCGAGTCGTTTGTTTTTAAGTTGTGAATGTTTTAAAACTTGATTAAACTGTGAATAAAGTCAATTCGTTTTAATAGTAAGTAAAAATTTGCTCCTGTAAACTAGTAGTCTATTCTTTTAAGCGCTTGATCACATTAAAATCCTTTTATTAAATACTAGCTTTTGCCAGCGGCTTCGCCCGCGTATATAAAATATAGCCTATATCACTCAGGAATAAAGCAGCTTTCTACTGCTGAACAATTTTAGAAATCCGTCCAGAACTTTCAGAGATTACCTACCTCCTACAAACAAAAAATCCTAAAAACAAAAAAAAACAAACTTTGTCATACCAGACGGTGCTTACACAGTTTTTGTATAAAAACGACGTATACTTTAAAACGAGCGAGTAGGTCAAATGCTACGAGTAGGTTAAGGCCGGATTGTTTTAAAAAATAAATGTCAATCGTTGAAATACCGATAACCTTTTCTCCTTTATAATCAAGTCCCAGGCTGTAGGTAAAAGACAGGCCTTCATTACTTATTAACTCTTAAAAACTTTTTAGTTATTTAACTCACATTCATATTCTCAGCAGGAGGAGTCTTTAAGTCGAGAGTGAATAGGTTTCTTCTAGGCAAGCGTGCTTCATCGTCGACCACATCATCGCTTACCATCAGGTGAGATAGTGGTCAAACGCAAGCCTATCATTAATAAAAAAAAAAAGCAAGTCCTTTAATTTCAATGCATTACAATTAACTAGTCCGCCATCTTGAGTGTTCCACCATGTTGGATTTAGAATGCCTTCACATAGTTAACCATGCATTGTCATCCAAACTAAATGTGTTAACAAAATTTCAGCTCAACCTGTTGAAGATATCTACATAAAAAATGAGTTGCAAGATTCCACCCGCAAAAACGGATTTACTTTGAAAGTTAAATCTTGCATGTTAAAGCTAATCAAAATCGTAATTCCTGAATGATTCGTATTGTACACTTCCATAAAATTGCCAGTGTTGTGTTCCATGATAATTATTAAAATTATACTCTAAACGCAGCGTGCTAGCTTCCCAGTGCGTTGCAAACCGCACATCTCAGTATAAATTAATTAAACAAACGCTGTACAAACTGAATTGACACACATAACTAAATAACGAGTTCATATAGTTATGCGGCAATAAGTCTTGCTTACAAACAAGTTTATATTAAAACTAGCTGAGCCCGCGCGGCTTCGCTCCCGCTCTTCCCTACTTCATCCTACTATACCCTACTCTACCCTACCATACTCTACTCTACTCTACCCTACTCTACCCTACTCTACCCTACTCTACCCTACTCTACCCTACTCTACCCTACTCTACCCTACCCTACTCTACTTTACCCTCCTCTACCCTCCTCTACCTTACTCTACCCTACTCTACCCTACTCTACCCTACTCTACCCTACTCTACCCTACCCTACTCTACCCTACTCTACCCTACCCTACTCTACTCTACCCTACTCTACCCTCCTCTACCTTACTCTACCTTACTCTACCCTACACTACCCTACTCTACCCTACACTACCCTAATTTTCATTTTTTTTTTCCATAAGAACCTTCTCCTCATAATAACGAACACAACAAAAAAAAAATTAGCGAAATCGGTCCAGGCGTTGTTGAGTTATGCGCTTACCAACACATTTTGCGATTCATTTTTATATTATAGATAAGTGATTTAATTCGTATCTGCTTTGCTTTTAGATGAATTGTAACTGTCCTATTGGGCTTTCTTCGAATATTTTATGGTTCTTTATGTTGTGAAAACAATCGTCCTAAAAAGCTCTTCATAATTGCTATATTTCGGTCTTTTTAGGGTTCCGTACTTCAAAAGGAAAAAAACGGAACCCTTGTAGGATAATTTTGTTGTCCGTTTGTCTATCTGTCTGTCTGACTGTCAAAACCCTTTATCTCCGGAACGCGTAGAAGTATCGAGTTGAAACTAAAACCATAGACCTACAGGTCTGCGGTACCTTCTAAGTAAACGTAAAAAAAGATACGGCCGTTTATGTCGCATAAAACGTATGCCATCAAAAACATAATTTGTAAAAAAAGGCATGCAACTCAGTTGCTCTACCGCAAAAAGTTGTGAGATCCATGTAATACCAAGTTGGTTAATTTATTCAGTCTGTACCTAAGGGTAACTAAACTTAGATGACCTAGATTGCCTTGGCAATTGGACTAAACAATTTAATATAATACGTATTATTTGTGATATACATTGTGTTTGATAAAAGATACGGCCGATTACGTCGCAAAAAACGTTTATTTCGACACTCTCATGAGTCTCATGGGAATCAAAATTCATAGGGTACTTCTCGTTGACCTAGAATCCAGTTTGGCATGAAGCAAGGTCTCACAGCACACGTGTCACGTATAGGAAAAACTCTGAAAACTGTTTAGAAGTTACGTCACAAAAAAAAAAATCATTTTTTGCTATTCGGAAAAATCTTCGTAACTCAATTCGGAAATTGAACTGTTTTTATAGGTAAGTTTGTACGGAACCCTCAGTGCTTGAGCACTTACCCGGTTTTTTAGCATAGATCGTCGCCTTTTGATCCAAAATATCAAATAATTTAAGAATATGATAGCATGTTCCCAATTAAGATGGTAAATATGGGAGTGCTTAGACACAAGGCACAGTTATTAAACTAGGACCAAGTTTTCGATCTCATAATTATGCTTTTGTAGTTAGTAACTTACAATACCTGTCATTTATCGATTAGATAGGGTGTGTAGATGCGCCCTGCCGAGGAGTGCCGATTGCGGTGCTGATTTGGCGAATTTTTCTTTTCTTTTTTTCTTCTTATTTTTCTTATATATCTTTTGATTAAAATGGTTTTTAAGGGGCCCATTATGGAAGCTCACACCGGGTACTTAAAAGGCCAGTTACAGTACTGTTTCCCATCTTACTGGTTGAATATAAATACCTATATTTGACATGGATCGACTACGTATCTGGCTTCCACAACTCAAGGGGTTTTTGGCAACATTTATTTTAAAAAGTACTTAACACCCACGCTATAAAACGTGTAACGTAATCAATACTGCTCCTTGTACGCTTTTTTCAACGTTTGCCGCTCAAACAAGTTCTTTGTAAGGTTCTTAAAGGATTTTCATTGAGCATTAGGCCTTGTGAATAGAGGATTCGGGCTCTTGGAATTGTTATTACAGAGCGGTTTACCTTTGAAATTACAATGTTATTAACTCGAAAATGTGATTGCGTAGTCTGCATATGTGGCTTTAGCAAGGAATCTGTAGCTTTTAGTGTAATTGTTTGTTAAGAAAATCTCTTGTGGTTATGGGAGGAATATTGCTTTAGACAGTATTTAGCATTTATGACCACTGCTTTGTCCTAGTCTTACTACATTGTAAAAAAAAAGTATGATCACCAGAAACATACAATATTTGATGAAAATGGACTCGGACCTAAATATAGTTCGTAAATAACATGACATGAACTACCTAAATTAAAACTTGGAACATTTACACAATTTTAATTGAAATAAATTGTAAATAAAAAAGATTCGAACCTCATTCGTGCCTATTTGTATTTGCTTGCAGACTGGCCGCAAATAAAAATCAAATCATTTTAAATTTCGAACATCGCTGTTGGATTGCTACGGCCTAATTTGACATAATATACGACACGTGACATTGGCAAAGCACGCACTGATGCTGTAATTCAAATTTTGTAAATTATTTTTAATATATTTTCAACTGTGTGATCTAAATAAATCAAAATGCAATCTGTTGTGACGTTTGAGAAACCGTTGCCGCATCTTAGTTTGGCCGATTGGGATGCGAGACTCTACGGCTTACAGGTATCGTCATAATATAATTATATTCTATTCTTGCATTATAAGGTCTAATTTAGGCCATTGCTTGTGCGTATTACAGGTTAAAACCACAGGAGCGGAGCGAGCAATTAACGTAACGGATTGCACAAACCAGAGGTGTGGACACTTTGTGCAATCCTATTGGTTAATATTTCTTCGCTCCGCAGCCTCGCTCCGCTCCTGTGGACAGGCAGCCCCATGCCTGCTCAGTAAAGAGTCGGCTATCCTTGCCTAGGTTCTTTTGGTTATGTTCTAGTCTTATTTTCTAAAAACATTCGATTCTTAATCCATTAATATTTATCAAAAAATAAAACAATGTTTTTGCAGTCGGGTTTTAAATTTTTATTTCTTTGAAATATGTTTCCTCGAGCTCTGTAGTTTGAAACCCAGCGGCTACCATTTTGTGTTTTGACGTAAAAACGCTCGAAGTGCAAGGGGCATAGGCCATGGTCCAGAGCGGAGAAGAATGATAGGCGGTCGCCTCTTTCGGCGAAGCTGTACGCGCGAAGGAACAGGCCTCACGGCCACCGGGGTCCCGATCCCGATTCCAGCCATCGTAGATGCAGGCTTGCGGACGGGGAGCAATGGGTGGCACGCCGTCTGGTTGTCCGGTAACGGTCCGGTCCGAGCCTAAGTCCTCGACGGCGCTTGGATTTGCTGACATCTGTCTGCAAATCGTAGGGTCGAAGCCTACTGGGGCCATGGGTAAAGTGAAATTGAACCTCCGGGGCCCTGGAATGCAGTGCAAAGAAGAAACAAACGAGGTTTTTAATCAGTAAAAGCCTGACAAGTCCTCTCGCACAACCCTATAGCACTGCTAGAGCTGTCAGTCGTTTGATTAGTTATCAGTCGGGTAGAGCTGGGTGTCTGACGCCCAACAATTGCTAAGTTGGCGACCCTTTGGGGTGACGAAACCGCTTTTGATGAAATTTGGTACGGAGGAACCTTGGACTCCAAGGATGGACATAGGCTTCTTTTTATCCTTTTTTTATTCCTTTTTTATTCCTTTGTCTTCGACTACGCGTCTGCAATTACCAAGATTAACGCGAAAGCTAGTTCAATGTAATTGTACCTTCATAGATCATTAACCGAACTGAAAATTAATTTGATTCGGAGATTTCTATCTCTCGAAACTCCTGAAGGCCTATCGCGAACATTTTATAAACACGATCTCATCGATCGTGTAATATTTCATGGCAGTTGGCTAGCTAAATTAGAAAAGTTTTATTATGTCGCCGCGGTACTGGAAAAGCCTACCGTTATTCATGAACAATCAAATACTTCAGTACCTACTGAGAAGGGTTGTGGGATTGTTCGAAAGCATCGATCCTACACCGTTTTTAATCGTTTTAAAAGTTAATAGTCAGCGTTGCGTATAAACTACCTACAGGTCATTGAACTCGCTCAGCTGACGTTTTCTTAAAGAAATTAATTTCGTACATGCGTAAATTAATACGAGTTTTGAAAAAAGGTACTTTATTTTTTAATTTTATCTTTACAAATCGATAGTGTTTCATGTACCGGATCGACCCTCCACGGGATTAAAACGATTAAAATTTAGTGGTGTATATGTACTACGCAGTAGATTAGGCTTGCAGAAAACTCACTTCAGTCGAATCAGTACCCCTAGCCAAGTTGATAATCTGCAATTGTTAACGATAGTACAAAACTTCAATCGTACGGGAATGACATCATCTCAACGCTCAGTTACTTGGTCAGAACAAAAGAATCGGGGACGTGGCCAACTCGAGGCGTTCGACGCAAGAGAAACGGTTGTAACTTGGATAGGGGGGCTCGCAGCATGTTTTAATAGTTCTGTTAGACGACATAATGCCAAAGTAGCGCAGTAGCGAAATTTTATTTTGACAAATAGTATCCATGAAAGGGCTTGTCTATCACTAAAATATAAGTCGATGTTCGAAAGAGTTACCACAGCCCTGGAACGCAAGGAGTAACTGAAGGAACACACGTCAAGTGGGTTTTAGTCAGTAAAAGTTTCGATACTTCCTCTCACTTTAACTGAACTTCACGAAGAGGGAGGGGGTGTCACCTACTAAATCCCACCTGTGTTCCTTCAGTCCTTCAGTTAGAGATTCATCTAACTGTGTTTCAGACTAACCCTATATTTCACCGAGAGACCATGGCGGCGCGTGACCAGCATGGCGGCGCGTGACCAGCATGGCGGCGCGTGACCAGTCGCCCCTACCAACAAAATGTATACAGCTCTATAGAGAGTTACTCATCTGGTGTCTTGTTTCGCAACCAATTTGGTGGCGCGACCAGCTCGGACGTGTGTCGAATCTGGTGTCTGTCCATACAGACTGTGTCTAGTTTGGTAGCTTAGATCTAGTTAGGTTTATATTTCACCGAGATACCACGGCGGCGCAACTGGGCCTCAAGTCTGCTATTACAATAGTGTCAGAATAGTCTATCATTGATGTCATAATTGTCGATTTTCACAAGTTTGGTAATCTACTAACATAATGGCGTCATTATGACTTTCTAATGGTCAACCACTGACACTCCATTGAAAGAAGTGGCATAGAACGGTAATCTCGTACATATTGACAAATGAATATTTCACGTTTGCGGTTATCTGCTAAAACTTACACAGTTTATTTGATCAGTGTTTTACCATTAGAACGTTATTGTGCAGTTATTGGTTTTAATATGCTCGAAATTATCATTCCACCGCAATTCTATTACAAGACCATTGACCGATCAATGATCGATCATTATGAATTAGCAGATTACAAACTTTTAGCAAAATGACAATGGGATCGTGTAGGAATGACGAATTTATAAAAATAGCAGACTTGGGGCCCAGGTCGTGCCGCCATGGTGCAAAACTTTGAATGTTTGTGTAATCTACTGATAGGTGTTTCGGGTCTGGGTGTCTTGTGTGTGTGAGTTTACATGTTTGTGAGCGCACCTACGACACAGGAGTAATTCTTAGTGCCCCACGACGTAGCCCCACAACACTTTTTTTTTAAATAAAAGAAAGAATTTAGAAATCGTAACTATAGGGGCAGGGCAGGGTCGAAGCCTACTGGGGCCAAGGGTCTGCTTCTGAAAGGGAGGCTCGGCCGGTATGAAAGGCAACGAAGGAACGGGGTGGGTTTTTTGGTCAGTAAAAGTCTGACACTATCTCCCGCTCCGCCCAAGGGCGGGGGATGTCTTTAGATGATAAAACCCACAAAAAAAAAACACCACAACACTTTTTTTTTAATCTTTGAATCGTGGTAATTAGAGACCCAATAGAAAGACAATAGGTGCGCGAACGCCGGCGTTCGCTTGGGGTTTAATGAATTAATAAAAGAATGAATGAAGAAATCGTAACTATGGCAAATCAGGATCGTTCATTGTGGCGACACTTGGGGGAGGCCTACGTCTGTGCCAACAGTGGACGTCTATCGGCTGAAATGATGATAAACTATGCCAAATTCCTTTTTGACTTTTTTCTATGGTTCCAAATACAAACTTAAATTGAATGTATTATTTACTTAATGAAGTGAATTTATGTAAACAGATAAAGTAGTATAAAGGTTTTTGCATTTCGCAAGTTTAAAATGTTTTCTATAAGCAAAACCGACAGACTGTTGGTTGTTCGTAGTAACAGGGTTAAGGTCAAATAAATCAACTAAACAATCAAGCTATAAAGTATCTCCTTTGGGATAGCTAATGAGAGCAGATTGACTCTCCCACAATTTACTTATGTTCATTAGGTTTGTTTGCAGGTAGGTAGGAATAGACAGGTATTGTTAAATAGGTACATGCTAAGTTATGTCTAGGTATGAACTTTGATTTAGTAATGAATATTAGTCATATTGTTTTTTAGGGTTCTGTACCTCAAAAGGCAAAAACGGAACCCTTATACGATCACTTTGTTGTCCGTCCGTCTATTTGTTAAGACTCTTTATCTCAAGAACGCGTGGAGTTGATGATGATGATGTATTGAGTTGATGATGATGATTATACTCAGGTCTGCGGTCCCTTCAAGCTTCGAAAAAAAAAAAAAAAACAAACTTCTAAGTTAATATAACGGATAAAAAAGATACAGCCGTTTATGTCGCAAAAAAGTAGGTATATTTTGATACTCTCGAAGATCGAAATTCATAGGGTACTTTCCGTTGACCCAGAAACCTGAAATTTGGCACAAAGCAAAGTCTTGTAGCACAGGTTTAGGAATAAATCTGAAAACAGTAAATTTGTTGTTACCTACGTGCATGGAACCCTCATTGCGTGAGTCCGACTCGCACTTGCCCAGTTTCTTTTTTTTTAAGTCCTGAAATACTACCTTGAAGTCTAGTAGTCGTGTATTGTAAACGACACCACTTTGGTATCGTGTGTAATTTTTTATTAGTATTGACACCATTGACGACTAATGTTATAACGAGTAATAAAACAATTCGTAATGTCTCGTTTAAACGATAATTCTGAAATTGGCCAAGTTCACAAGGGATTCGTAAGACATAATAATTGTATCGATAACAATAAAAGAAATTAAAAAATAAAATTGACGCGATACTACCTATTCATTTTTTAGTAACGTCGATGGATAAACATCTGTTCCAAAGACAAAATAAGACCTACAGAAAGATAAATAATACCTAATGCCATCAAAAACATGACTTGTACCAAGGCTCTCAACTCAGTTCTTTGTGAGACTGCGGGTGCCCCCTAATTTATAATTGATATCGATAAAAGTCTTGCAACTTCATAACGGGTGGTGTCGTTTACAATACACGCTAGTAGATAGGTAATCTTAAGTTACGTTTTCCGCCTATTCAAAACAAGAATCAACATAACACACAGCTACAACAAATTGCTATAAAAACTTTCACAGGCGTCACATCTTTGTTCCACACATGTTACGTCGTCACATCGTCCAACCGTGTTTTTTAACAGGAAATTAGGGGCGTGGGAACAGCTTTGATGACCGATTGCTTTTCCGCGTCATCCTTAGTTCCACAATTTCCCTGTGTCAAAGTTTTGGGGTGAAGGAACAACCCCCCCAGGGTTGTGACAGCTTTACATGATGAGGCACGGAGGTTACACATTTATTACTCCTCTTAAGGTTTAAGTTTGGGATCGGGATATTTATAGAACTTATGTACCTACTACTGGATATATCTTATATATAAAATTCTCGTGTCACAATTTTCGTTCCCGTACTCCTCCGAAACGGCTTGACCGATTCTCAAGAAATTTTGTGAGCATATTGAGTAGGTCTGAGAATCAGCCAACATCTATTTTTCATATCCCTTAGTGATAAGGGTTGTCCACCCTAAACATTTGCAAAACAACGTTTGCCGGGTCAGCTAGTATATATATATGTTTTAATTTAGGTACGATGAGATATATTCATTTGATAACGTCATATGCATATTTTTATTTTACTACCAAAAAAATACTACTTGTGTAAGCATTTAGAGCAATAATGTACTATTGCTAGTTTACTCATTGCAGTTATTTACATATCACAAAGAGAGCCAACTGAAAGAAAAAAAAAACAATTTTATTATTGAAATTCGTTTAATATTTATAAATTCTATCGCATGAAATTTAAATAAGCCTATTGAAAATTTGCATCGAAAATAAAGAATAGAAAGCCTCAAATGGAATTTATGTGAATAACTAATATCACTGAAACAAATCCTTTGTATTGATTTAGGTCTATTGGAATATTTCAGTCATATTCCGTTTGATGGCAGTATGAGAAATAATTTCCTTTGGCTAGAATTCTGAGTAGAATAAAATCTAACTTCTCTGAATTTTAAGCCTTCCCAACGATTTCGGAGAAAACATTTGCCACAGTCTCGACATTCAAAACAGAATACCTCATCAAAGAGAGAAATGTTTTCACATACACGGTCCGGTTTATCTGTAAAACTCAACTGTACAGTTGAGTTGAGCAGGCAACCTGTCAGGTATATACCCAGCGTATATGGCTACTTTAATACGAGTACGTCAATTTCTTCTGTTTTAAAAGAAAATTTGAAACACCAGGTTACGTCCGACACCAGGAGAGCTGATGCGTTCGATCTCCGCCACGGCGCGCATCAGCTTCGAAACGAAACCCGCATCAAAACTGACTGGGACAGCTATCACAACAACAACCGTCTTAGAGCCAGGTGAGGTTGATTCAGAGTGTAATATGGGCCTACCGCACGGACTGTGCGGGCTTCGCCATAGTTTTGCCTGCCAGGCCGGAACACCGTGTGCGTTGCTCTCAGAACAGACCGTCGATGGGGACGACATGTTCTGGAGTTGCGATCACGTACCACAAGACGCAGTTCGATGGCCTCCCACAAGGTACAACGTTGACCTAGTCAGGGGAATTCGATGAATACGAGACGCATAGGTCCGATCGTTATAGCGATACTTGGGGAGATGTTCAACGTGAATAAGGATGCGCTCTTTTAGCAAGTCTTGTCTTACAGTATATACTTTAATTTCACCTGCCTCGTTGGTTTCGAGGCCCTATCATGAATGCCCTATTATGAATTACAGAGTAATTTGAATACTCACTGATACACCTGGTTTGTAAGGAAAGTTTGACAATACCGTTTCACTCAAGCAGTGCTTGGTGAAGTTTCGTTATAGGTACCAACTCTGTAGTGTAATTGAATGTCCGGTGTCTTTGAAGACAGCTTGTGCAACGATATAATCGGTTTATAAGGCTGCATCTAAAGCGGATAAGGACTGCTAATAATATTATAATGTTGTTTAGGGTCAATCAGGCAGCTCCTAACTGCTTGATTATTCGAAAGAGTTACCGTGACTCTAGAACGCAATGGGCAACTGAAGGAACACGGTGCTATAGTCAGTAAAAGTCTGACATAGCCATTCACTTACTACCTATTCTTCTATGAATATATTATATATTATTGTTTGTAAATTGTGATGTTTGTCACCTAATTAACTAAAATCGTTTCGTCGCGTTTGTTTAATGTTATTTTTCCATACTTATTTTATTTCTACTTTTTATAAATGTGAGACATGCAAATGTTTTTTCTTTCTTTCTTTGAAATAAACAAACACATATTTACCACTTATTTGATACGAGGAAATAATTAGGAGAACTAAGACTGCCGACTTAGCACGAAGAATTGCCAAACTTGAGTGGCTAGGAATAGGCAGGGCACATTGCTCGCAGAACAGATGGCCGTTGGGGACGAAAGGTTCTGGAGTGCCGACCGCGTACCGAAAGACGCAGCGTTTGAAGGCCTCCTACAAGGTGTACCGATGACCTGGTGAAGGTTGCAGGAAACCGATGGATGCGAGACCCACAGGATCGTTCATTGTGGTGACACTTGGGGGAGGCCTATGTCTAACAATGGAAGTATATTGGTTGAAATGATGATGATGGTGATAATTAGGAGGAACTACACGGTAAACTAATGCTTATATTGTTTTCATTAATTTCAGAGTCTATGAGATTGAACAATGGAGATCCACACTCCAAGATCTTATGGATCTTCTGGACCGTGAGATGGCCAGTCTTAAAGAAGAGAAAGCATCTACTGAAAGGGAGCTGGAACAACTGAACCTGCCTCTCCTGGTCTGCTCAGAATGTCTGTCGAACAGGGACGGCAGGAGAAGCGCGGAGCTGACGTACGATCTGGCTGATACTGAGCTGAAGAAGGTAAATATGCCCAGTGCAAGTTGGCCTCGCTTGAGAGGGTTCCATATAATGAATACATAGGTATTTTACAAGCTTTTATTTAGTTTCACCTGTCCCGTTGTTTGTCTGTCATCAAATCTTGCAAATTTTTGACCCACTTCCCGGTTACAAACTGAGCTGAAATTTTGCATGCATGTGTAAATCAGATGACAGTGCAAAATCATTATGACATGGAGCTGATCTGATGATGCCACTGGAAGGTGGCTATAGGAACTTGGTAGTCAAACGACACAATCCCATCGAGTTTGGGCTCGTATGATTCGTCTTGACGAGCATTAATTATATAGGAATACCTTATTTATAATATATAACAGGTTTTCTATGGTAGGTGACTAAGAAACGACCAATTCGGAACCGTGCACTAGTTTCTGACGTTTTATAAGTGCCCTTGTAGGCCTATGAGAAAAAAAAAATGATTTTTACCTACAGCCAAAGGAGAGAATGAAACAAGATTTTCAAGATGGTGTGACTAAGGCTTTTCATTTTGTTCTGTTCTTATTTTTCACCATCCTGGAAATCTTGTTTAATTCTTTTTCAGCGTTGTTTTTTGTCGAAGTAGGGTTTTAGTTTTTAACTTTTTTTTTATTTTTTAATCATTTTTGAATAGGTTTACGAACAGATTAGCATAATTATTTTTTTAGTATATCAACATATGATTCCAGATTGGTCCCTTTTATATGTCTGCACGTGATTTTTAACCATTGTTTTAGAATTACAATTACTGGCACGGATCTTGAGCGTTGGCTACAAGTTGCACAGAAGTCAAATATTCGGTCTCTTTAGTGGTGCGAAGTGAGACGCGGGGGCGGGGAGTGTCAGTGATTGGCTCGCCGCGCCATCGTGACATAGACGTCACTCCTGATTCGTTCCCTGCGTTGCTGCACGTATCCATCAACGAAGACGATTGGCTCGCCAATGTATGGAATGCTCAAAGCTATCCCCACTCTGACGCCGAGCGCTCAAAATCCGTTCCGGTAATTGTACTAAAGCTAAAATACAATAGACTACCTGCCTTATTTGCTGATTGTTAAGTCCATGCAGTTGTCAGCCCAATTAGGAGGCAGGTGTGTCTAGACTTAGCTAGTTAGAATATCTACATGCTGTTGCAGTAGGACTAACAGGATTTTGTCATTTGTCTAAACGAACGTCATTATACTTAGATAATTAAGTCAAATTAATATAGTAGCCCAGGGAAATTAGGTTCGAACCTTGCGATAGTTTTTAACTCGTAATTTTTTTCTTTAACGGATTTTTGGACTACTGTATATGGTAGTAAAAACTAATCTTGGAAAGTTTAGATACCTTTCGATCATTGATCACAAATTTTGTAATACGAATTGTTTTCAATATTGAAAGATATGTTTATAAAAAAGTGACAACGCCTGAAAAATCTTGGGCAGTTATCAGCCTACTTTTTTACTTTCGAACTTTTGCAGAGTACCATAGTTTACTTATTAGCCCAGAAACATGCACAAAAGTTTCTGTGATTATGAATCACAGAAACTTTTGTGCATGTTTTCTTGATCGTGACATCAAAATTAAATATAATTCTGAAGAATCTTGTCTTGTCCACATGGGCTATCCAGTTCACACTGAATTCAGTGAAGAAGAATTTGGAGAAAATGATATAGTAACTCCAACAGGAGTTGTAGCAAAGACGTGTGCGTTCTTTAAAATAAGTTTTCAATAAATAAAAATCATTTCATGATTTTGTAGATTTTGCTTGGAAATCTACAAAATCACGAAATGATTTGTAGGTCGGATTAAGCCTAAAAAAAAATCTATCTTAGGATTGTTATTACTATTAAAATTTTCCATCACAGTTTTTTCCTGGGGCCATATAAGCCTAAGGCTTTCTTCGTCAGAGTAAAAATCATAATCTTCTGATATGTCCACATACTACTATGATTTTTGACAAATAAATATATTTTTTTTGCTTAGAAATTGCAAGTTTTGCATCACCGTTTGTTGATTTTACCACCTCAACAGGTGACACGCGAACTCATTCGCTTGGCGCTTATAATTTTCTATGAAGTGTTTAGTTTGTCAGTCTGTTTCTCTAACTGTTTTATCATAATCTTCAGTCACAGATAGGCTTACGTGTCTCTTTTGAAGCCAGTCCCCCAACCTCCTGTGCAAACCTCATCCAGATCTAAACATTATTGCCAAGGCCCATGAGACGACCAACACTTAAGCTAGAACTACATTAAACCGGCGCACACGTGGACCACGTCTGATTTGTACGTAGAACGACGTCACGTTAACGTGGTGTCGCGTGGCGTGGATAGAAAAAAAAGAAAATCATTTTCTCTAATGTATGATTTTATGGAATAGATGGATGGATATACTTTATTTGGATCTAATGTAGTTCTATAAGTCTAGTTTCTATATAAAATGTATGAAGACCGACGCGCCCAGATCGGCGTACATGGACCATGTGTGAGCAATGGTAGTTCTATAGAAGGCGCCAGATAACCGTGGAATAAAGTACATTGACCTTTTTCTAATATCTCTGCGTAGGTAACCCAAAAACAAACATTGAACTGTTTTTCATTAGTAGATCATGTAAAGAACCACGATACATGTCGATTCAAGACAGCTTTGTCTTTATTTCTGTTTTTGAAATTAAGAATGTCAACAAATGTAGGAGGGTCAATGCCCGTAATTCCTCGGTTATCTGGCGCCTACCTTAGCATTGTTCTCCCAATCTTTGGACGCCACTTGGTCCCTAAACAAAAACCTTTTAAAAATTACAGGAACTCTGCGTAACAGAAAGCAACAAGAAAATGTTGATTGACAGATGCCAATCCGCTTGGGAAAAAATCAACAAGTTGGAAGTGGTGAAGTTCAAACTCCAATTAGACCTGAACGATAAGAACGAAGCACTTCAGATTGATAAGGACATGTTGAACTTAGACAAGGACTGTGCCAATATCACTTACAAGACCGACTCCTTGAAAACTCCCAAGAGGTGAGAATTTTTCGTATTCATTTACGGAAAGTTATAGCTTTAGCACACGCTGAAACTTGGTAAGATCGAAAAACGAATTCGGTTCCCTTTCGAACTAAATTAGTCCACCGATCGAGTAGTCCAGCGATCAGACACTCCCTCCAGTTCCACGCGATCAGGACAAGTTATTTGAAAATTTCGATACCCCAAAAAGGAGGATTAGACGCTTTAATCAGTTTTTAAATTTTATACGAGTAGGGCTTAAAAACTTTCAGATTTCTGAATTGGGAATGTGAATTTGAAAACTTTTAAATCTGTATTTTAGCATCGCACATTAGGTAAAAATTTGTATAATATTATAAATTGCTAACTTTAAATTTTCAAACTCATGTGAAAGTCTCATGGCATCATTAGCTTAGTTACTAAACTAGGATCTATCCTTAATTACTTAGCACTAACTATAAGCAGACAAAACGAAGATAACTTAGAAGACAAGTCTCCTTGGAAACAACCTGAGAGGCAGAAACTTTGTACTTGTAAACAATTAAATTTGTTAGAAGTTATGATACTCCCTCGCGTCTGGTTGCACCTGGGCTTGAGTTAAAAGGCTCCCAGGACATTCTATTCTCATTAATAACGCAAGATATGAGCCGTCTCTAAGCAGCTACCGCTCACCACTTTGCCTCTCATTAGACTTTTTCTTGTGTAGGCGTAGGTACGTAAATGGACTTGTAAATAGTGTTGCCAGGCGTCAGGACAATAAAGGTGGACACGGTCAGGCTTTTTAGTGGCGTGTCCGGCCAAATAAGGCGGAGTCCGGCCCGTCCGGCTTGTTAGGCTTTTTTTAAAGGGTGTAAGGAACAGCCCTCCACAAGCTTTAAGGGCTTGCTCAGTAGACAAAACTGAACAACCTTCCACTAGATTATTTTTCAGGAAACGAAAAAAAATCGGCCTCTCCATACAAACTGTCCAATCAAGTTTTTGATTTTTTGAAGTCTTGTGGAAGGTTGTTCAGTTTGGTCTACTGAGCAGGCCCTTAAAGTTTGTGTAGGGCTGAAGACACCCTGTATTTGACCATTTTTTTAGAATTGTCCTTTGAGTTTTACCTTATCTGGTCTCACTCTGCTTATAGAGTGAACATGCAATTAGTCTAGCAATTGATACCACTTCATTTTGTTTTTTTCTTTAGAATTAAAAAAAAATATATATTAATTTTATTGTTATTAAAAATACATGTTAGACTTTAAAAAAATGTCGGCCTTTTTGACCAAATGTCCGGCTATATAAGATTGTCCGGCTTGTCTGGATTTTGTTTCAAAACCTGGCAACCCTACTCGTAAACACACTTCTCGGGAAAGTCTAGATACTCGCACTTCTTTCCACTACGTTACATTTTTGATTAATTTAGTTTGAAATACTGAAAATCGTTTTGAGGGAGAAAATGACGTCGGAATTAAAACTTTATTCGTGAAGAAAGTGTTTATTAGTCAACAAAATTTTGTTTTTGACAAGAATTAAATGTATTAGAGAGTTATCTCCTGACTTAAGTGTTAGTAGATATGTAGAGTCAGCGCTTTAGAACCTGATTCTTGCTAGCATGACCGACGAAGTGCCGAAGGTTGAGGGTTGTTAGAAAATATTAAAAAAATCGTTAGAGTCTGTCTAATAAGTTAAACGACTTGGGTAATTATTAGGATTTAATGAAATCTGATGTAGTCAACACGGGTTTAATAATCAAGGTTGATTAAGAGATAGAGATCATTGTTTACTAACAGAAGAACCTTATAAAAAGTATCGAAAATAGGTAAGTATTTTTTAAATGATTAAATATTATACAAAATTTCCAAGTCGGTTGAATTATTAGACAGACTATACTTGTCTTTTTTTTAGTGGGAAATCATGATATATTATATCTTCTCTTACTCAGATAGGAGTAGTAAGAGGTAGGCTACCACCTTACACAGGTACCTTTTCCTAACAACACACACACACACACGCACAGGTAGGTAACTTTCCTAATAATCCCGCAAGCTTAAATTCTGTAGGTACACAGAATTCTGTGTCTCTAGGGCACTTACAAAATATCTAGAAATTATACTAATGGAATGGTATTTAACAGTAGGAGATCAGTGGAACCAATCAGTTTGAATACTGTTGAAAGGGTAGCTTATTGAACTCATAACTCTAATGGAACGTAATCAAAACCTTTCACCATTAATTGTCTGTCTCTTATTTATCTATTAAAAGCTAAGTTGAAAATTTGCAATCGTTAACGCTAGTAGAAAACATCAAATGTACGGGTGTGATGTCATCTCAACGCTCAGTTACGTGGTCAGAACAAAAGAAATGGGGGCGTGGCCAAGTCGAGGCGTTCGACGCAAGAGAAAGTATTATATTGTACCTATTTTGTATCGACGATATCTACTATAGAGTATATGATACTGTTTACTGTTTTTAAAATAAAGTTAGTTACTGTCTGTCACTCGACTCAAGCGTTTAGTGAAACAGTTGTAACTTGGCTGGGGGGCTGTTTACGACATGGGTCTTAGCGGCGAGCGGTGCGATGAGTGGGGTAAACGGACGCGCGCGGCGCTATGAGCAGGGTTTCACGGCATGCTTTGCAAACTTTTTCATACTTTTGTTCTTACCACAGCGGCAAAATCGTGAACGGGCCGTTAAGTCTGTTAAAAGTGTTGATAGGATAACATAACAGTATGCGGTATTATTTTGTACAGAAATAGCAGAATTGTCTCAAAAACACATTTCCTTTTACTTTAATTAGGGTAACCTAATTATATTAGGTAGTAGCTGCTACCCTGATATATACCCCGGTTTCACTCGCATCTATGGTTAGGTACTGTTCCGCTATCGTGGGTTTTTTTTTTCGATCGGAAAAATCTTCCTATGACAACCCCCGCTCTTGGGCGGAGAGGGAGATAGTGTCAGACTCTTACTGACTAAAAAACCCATCCCGTTCCTTCAAGCCTTCATGCCATAACGTAATGTTATAAACAAACTCATCAGTGTCATTCGTAGATCTTTGACAGTCATTACAGGGTGCCAGAAAGTCTGACCATCAGTCTATCCAAGGAGTATCGTAATGCCCAATAACTGGGTTGTGGGAGTCTAATAGGCATTTGCTGCTGGCGCGCGCCGAACCCAACGCACCTTTGACTCGGGCTAGGTCCTTACCGTATCCATACCCCTATAGCCTCCTATAGCCCGAGCCTACGGCGGCCAGAAATCGCCCTGCGACTCTCGAAGGTGTCTCCTGTGGTGGCGGCAGGAGCGTAGGAATATTCTTTCCCTCACAGCCGCATACGTCTTCCTTCGCTTGCATTACTGCTTCCTAGTAGGAAGTGCCCGCTTCCCATTTTTTCTCACTTCGGACTATAACCCGACTCTGGGCCGGACGATAACCCAACCTACGCCGGGTAAGGTCACAGCCGCCGATGGCCTACAAGAGGAGACTCGGCGGTGCTTTGCCTAAGCGGGGCACAGCACTACCTTCCATCATTTTGGTCTACTGTGTTCAGCTGACTCGCGCAATGGTGATACTCGGACGTTTTCTCCATCTGAATTGGTAATAAAGATCTCCACGAACTAGCTATGTCCGGTGAGGACCTGCGTTAGGCAGAAAGTGAGTATGTGGAATCTCACTAGCACTCCTCAAAGAGGGGACTTAACACCGCGAGTGTAGCGTGCCCATACTGCCGAAGAAGATTTAATATATATAAATAAATGTCAGGAGCATTGACAAAAATGTGGAAAGTAAAAAACTATATTTCTACATTTTTTTCTAGAATGATTACCAACCAGCAATGGCAAGACAAATGTGAAGCTACGAAACAAATGGCTATCAACGAACTGCAAGATACCTTACGTCTTCGGGAGTCCCTCTTCGTAGCCCGAGGGCGTGCCAGGAACGCCTTGAGAGCTCAAACTGATGTCACTAACTATATGCTGAGGAGACGCATCTATGATACGCAGAGGGCTAGGAACGAACTGGATTGGCAGAAGATGAAGGTATATTCAAAAAATTTTCTTATCTTGGTTTCTTAATTAGGAATTTGATGTTGTGAACTTGTCAATGTACTGGTACGGAAACCTGACAATATCTACACTAATATTATATAGAGGGAAAGTTTATTTTTATGTTTGTAGGAGGTAATCTCTGTTCAGGGAGAGAGAGAGAGAGAGTACTGGTTCGAAAGAAAGCTGTTTTAATCCTGTATTTTATGTAGGCGAAACCGCGGGCAAAAGCTAGGTTAAAGGTAAATTCCTGACTCACTCACTGACTCATCAACACCCATTCCAAACCCTTGGACCTAGAACGCTGAAATTTTGGACAAAGGTGCCTTTTATGAATAATAATAAAATACAAGTATGCATGGAGAAACCTCAGTAGAGCTCTCCGAAAGAGTAAGTCTTAAAATGAACATGGATAAAACCAAAATCATGATTAACAACCATGTAGCTCCAACTCCTATCAAGATCGGAGACTACACTCGAAGTTGTGGACGATTACATCTAACTCAGACAGACAGTCCAGTTGGGTAGAAGGTCAACCGTCGAATCCAACTCGGCTAGGCAGCGTTTAGGAAGCTACGCGGTATCTTTTCGTCCAGCATACCACAGTGACTCAAGACAAAAGTCTGTGACCAGTGCGTGTTGCCAGTGATGACATATGGCTCCGAAACGTGGTCGCTCACAATGGGCCTCATCAGAAGGCTTAAAGTCACCCAAAGAGCAATGGAAAGGGCCATGCTCGGGGTTTCCTTGCGTGATCGAATCAAAAATTAAGATATCTGCAGGAGAACTAAAGTTGCCGACTTAAAAACAGCCTACCTACTTTCAGTCTACCAAAACCATAATTCCAATAAATAATTATGATCCTAATCCTAAGTAAATAGTGTTCTACGCGCGTCTCAAGGAGTTGTCAGCAACCGTAGGGGCCCAGTGCTGTCGAAGCCTACTGGAGCCATGGGTGATGCGAAAGAGATTCCCAGGGCCCTGGAACAATGGCAAAGACTGAACAGGAGTGGGTTTTTATTCTATCTGACAACGCCCTCCCACTACGACCAAGAGCGGGAGATGTCATTTAGATGATTTTCTCGCCTACAAAAAGTAAATAAGAGAATTATTTCATCCCCGTTTCAATATTAATTACAAGATTAGATGGCGAAGTACTCGTATCTAAGTATTGCAAAAAAAACTGAAAGAACTGAAGTTCAGGTTTTAATTGAGTGTTCACAATACTCCAATCCTATAAAAGTCACACATTCTTTTCGCCATTAACTTTGTGGCGAACAATTGGATAACTTAGGAACCCGATATTGTCGTCTGAACATGTTAGCTCCCTAAAACTTTATTCATATAGTTAGGTCCAGAACTGGAGAAAGAAGTGGGAAGTTTCACAATCTTGTTACATGATATTAGGGTCAGTGTGTAAATAGAAATTCAGTGTGTCTGCGTCAGTAACAGGAAGCTCAATAAATGAATGTATTATCGAGCCATCGGAAAACCTCTCTCCTGGAGACGAGTTACTATGGTCAATCTGGAAAGCTCTAAACAGACTCCGCTCCACCAACCCGCTCCAGGCCCGCTTGGTGGATTACGAGCATTACGGCCCATTCCCTCTCCTAGAGAGGAGGCCTGAGTCCCAGCAGTGGGAACATTAAAAACCCATTCCTGCAATAAACGCAAAATATTGCTATGTTCTTCCCGAAAAGGGTCGATAATATCATCATGCTCTCATTGGTTGCTTTTAATCAACACATTATTACAGCCAATTCATTCCGATTTTTTTTTTCTTTATCCTCAGATGGAAGAAAACATGGACAAGCTAGCAACAGAACTAAAAACAATGGGCGAACAGTTTGCCGATAAGGTGAACGCGTTGAAAGTGGCTGAAACCCGGTTGGAGACGCGAGGCTACCGTCCAGGGTATGAACTGGCTGCTGATGAGGCTGACATTGGGCTGAAGGACGAGGTGCGAAGCCTCAGGGAGACTATCCGGCAGTTACAAGAAAAACTGGATTGTGCTAAGTAAGTTTGAGTATTCAGTTTTGTTTAATTGAATTTTGATCGAGACTAAGGCTATCCTAGATAGGTTGTTATAGTACATTTTGATAGAAGTAGAGAAAGTTTATCATTGCAACCGAGGTGGCCAAGTGCTGCAGTGACAAGTTTCTACGTGTATCAAACGACAGTTTTCAACACACATACACTTAAGCTAGGGTTACATTACTGTGTTGTCGTGTCATGGTGCTTTCTGACGTCTTGATTGGCTACAAAACTCATTATGATGTCACGTAGGCTTGAACAGATTCGTTTGATTGGTGTTTCTTACGCCACGACACACCCTGACACAGTAATGTAGTTTTACGAAGGTAAAACAACAAAACAAAACAGTGAAGTGCTACTCGTGGAGGTCGCTTAGCGCCCAGCTTGATACGATAAAAACAATAAATTATTGCGGGGCGAGTTCGTGCACTTTGCCGCACTAGTGTGAAAAACAGTAAGAGTGACTTTTCGAGTATTCAACAATAATAATTTGACCATTTGAATGCAAAATACACAGGTTGACTGAATATGAAAAGAAGCTAATGTATTTCTTTTTTGTCGCACCTATGACCTAAGTGTATGTTATCAGTAAGATTTGAATGCTTTTCTTCCAAAATATGTGATCTAGTACTAAGAATCTGATCTATTTAGAACACGATTACTCATCTTGATAAATGTTTGTTACCTAATGTATTTAAATGTGATACGTCGCAGCTCTTAGCGCTCAAGAACTGTCTAGTCAATTTAATTCGTTTATATACTAACGTAAGATTAATTTGTTGGATGTTTCTTCTTCAACTCTGAATTTTCCAGCTTGTCTAGTTCAATTTATTAAACCATCACAATAAGCCATGAGAAATTAACGGATCGAGCTACAAATATAGTGTTTCTAACTAGATCTGATAATTTAGCAAACCAGCGCTCATATTGCTCTGAAAAACCGGCCAAGAGCGTGTCGGGCCACGCTCAGTGTAGGGTTCCGTAGTTTCCCGTCCGTCACAATAAGTGTACCCACTTATGAGTTTAAAAAAATGCTTGCATATACGATTATACTACAAACTTAGTCCAGAAATTATTTTGTAGAACTTTTTGTCTTTTTTGTACAAAAACTGTTCTTTCCATCAAGTTCAAAATGATTTTCCTAGAAAGTCCTTATAAAGTTCTACTTTTCAGATTTTTTCATATTTTCTAAACTTATGGTTCAAAAGTTAGAGGGGGGGACACATTGTTTTTTACTTTTGGAGCGATTATTTCCGAAATTATTGATGTTTTTTACTTTTGGAGCGATTATTTCCGAAATTATTGACATTATCAAAAAAATATTTTATTAAACCCCTATTCATTTTTAAATACCTATCCAACAATATATCACACGTTAGGGTTGAAATTAAAAAAAAAATCACTTCCCACTTTACATATAGGGGGGCTACCCTAATAAGACATTTTTTTCCAATTTTTATTTTACCACTTTGTCGGCGTGATTGATATACATATTGGTACCAAATTTCAGCTTTCTAGTGCTAACGGTCACAGAGATTAAGCGAGGACGAACAAACGGACAAACGGACAGACAGACAGACAGACAGACAGACGGACAGACAGACAGACATGGCGAAACTATAAGGGTTCCTAGTTGACTACGGAACCCTAAAAACCAGAAAACTGATGTTCTTCTTCTTTCTCTTCTCGTGTCAATCCGACTCAAATGTTGTCCGGCCAATATATATCCACCTGGACAGCTCTGTCGTTGGCTTCGTATAAGTGGTGGAGGGAGCAGGTAGTTGTGCAGGAAAGAAGGTGACGCATAACCTGTGAAGGGGCTCTACACTGGCACTGTATTTGCAATGGATCATTTGGCCAGATTATCTTTGCAGCGGCCAACCTGAGTCATAGCTGATGTTGATTGCTGGCTCAAAAGGCTGCCCAAATTAAATGGAACTGGGCAGGATATGTCTGCCGGAGAAGTCGTTGGATAATTTTCTGTAGCGACATCTATAGCGCCACATAAGAACTAATCCTGCATCGTGCAATTAAATTTCTCCGCGCGAATTGAACATATAGAACAGCCCTGGGCAGCAGCAAGTGGGCAGTTGCCTACCAGACATAACACCCGTCTAGTCGGAGGATCCTCCTTTTCCAACGGAAGTTTGCGGGACTTTACTGTCTGGTCCGCATATCAGTCTCTAAACTGGTGACCTCGACGTGATGATTTCGGGATGTTCTGTACCTAAAAAATAATCACAGAATACATAGAAGTACTTCTAACTAAACAAGCCAATTCAAAAATGGTTTGCTAAGACAAATTTTCACTACATTCACTCTTAAGTAAATTCGAAATTGCTTGCAATAATTGCACTGCCACTTAGAGGCAGCGCAATAATTAAGTTAGTAATGTACGCATATTGTGTTACATTATACATACGTCAGTCGATACAAAGTGAACCTGAGGCCCTACCACGAGCTCTTAAAGCTGTGGCGGTAAGTCCCCTCTTTGAGGCGTGGCTGGAAAGACCTCACGGCGTCCTTACCTTCCGCATGACGCAGGTACTCACCGGACATGGTTCGTTCGGGAGTTTCCTGCACGGGATTCATGCGGAGGTGACGCCCGGGTGTCGCCACTGTGCGGAACGCCCGGAGGACACGGTGGAGCACACAGTCGAGGTGTGCCCTGCTTGGGCGGAGCATCGCCGTGCCCTCGTGGGGGCGATCGGCGGCGGAGACCTCTCGCGCCGGGCCTTGGTTGAGGCCATGGTCCGGAGCGAGGAGGAGTGGCAGGCGGTCGCCGACTTCTGCGAAGCAGTAATGCTCGCAAAGGAGGAGGCCGAACGCATCAGGCAACGGCGTTATCGCCGCCGCCGTCGCCGGGATTCTGATCCCGATTTCCGGCCAACGTAGACGCGGGCTTGCGGACAGTGAGCAATGGGTAGCTCGCTGTCCGGCCGTCCGGTAACTGTCCGGACCAAGCCCAAGTCGTCGACGGCGCGCACTGTTCCCGCGCGCCTCAAGGAGTTGTCAGCAACAGCAGGGACCCAGCCGGGTCGAAGCCTACTGGGGCCAGGGTTATCCGAAAGGGCGCTCGAGCCCCGGTATGAAGGCTAGAAGGAACGGGGTGGGTCTTTTAGTCAGTAAGAGTCTGACACTATCTCCCGCTTCGCCCAAGGGCGGGGGATGTCAATGCATGATTTTTTCCAAGCGATTCATTTGATGACCTAAACTAAACTATTAAAGAGATGGATCTATACATACTGTGTGTAAGGGACAGCCCTCCACAAACTTTAAGAACTTGCTCAGTAGACAAAACTGAACAACCTGCCACAAGATTATTTTCAGGAAACAAAAAAAATCGGCCTCCATACAAACCGTCTAATCAAGTTTTTAATTTTGTATGGTGAGGCTGATTTTATTTTTCGTTTCCTGAAAAAAAGTCTTGTGGAAGTTTGTTCAGTTTCGTCTACTGAGCAAGCCCTTAAAGTTTGTGGAGGGCTGTCCCTTACACCCTGTATAAATATATTTTTTTTAAGTTATTGAATTTGGGGTTTTTATCCACCTGGATACGTCAACCCAACGTACCTACCCTCTTAGTTTTAATTACGCAAGTTGGAGCTATAAAGGGTGTATAGCTCCATCTCTTTCTCGCTCGCACGCCTGACATTTTTACACGTCATAGTAAGGCCTCTGAGAACCCAAGCCAATCTGGTGGCACCCGTGCTATATACTGACAACCTCTCAGGACCATGGTAGGTACTAATATCATAAACAACAACTTTTGTACTATGACTTTTAAAAATATACTCGTATATTATTTTAGTTCATTAGATTTTCATACAAAAGTAAAATATTTAAATTAAACGTTCTAAATATTACGAAGTCTATGCAAAGCAAGCGATACTACAATAATGGAAAGGACTGGGGATGGGGAGGCGGGGGTGCTTGATACGCTTGACGTGGGTAGGTATAGCAAAATACAGAGTTGAAATGTGCTAGATAGAACTACGACATCTTGAAGGTTTGTTTTTGGTAAATGTTTGTAAAAAGTCATAGAACCAAAGTTGTTGTTTATGATGTCATACAGTCCTGCAAGGTTGTTAGTGTTTTACAATTAACCCTTTATATTATGTTTTTCTCTGATTTTGATTATCTTAAATCTTTTTTCAGGGCAACATACAACGCTTTAGAAGCAGCTTCCATCCAAATTGGCATCGATTTGAACGACAAAAACCAATCCCTGGAGACTGACACCAGAGCCTTGGAAATGAGGACTGCTCTAGAACCAAAGAAAGCGACGGGCACAGACAAGAACCTGATTCTTGCTAGCATGGCCGACGAAGTGCCGAAGGTTGAGGGTTGTTAGAAAATATTAAAAAAATCGTTACAGTCTGTCTAATAAGTTAAACGACTTGGGTAATTATTAGGATTTAATTAAATCTGATGTAGTCAACACGAGTTCAATAATCAAGGTTGATTAAGAGATAAGAGATCATTGTTAACTAACAGAAGAAAAAGTATCGAATGTAAGTATTTTTAAATAATAAATATTATACAAAATTCCCAAGTCGGTTGATTTATTAGACAGACTATATGGGCGAATTATTTCGTCACTTGGTTGAACTGACAGGTGATGTTAGCTGTCATTTGAAAAATAATTCTGTGGTCATAATCTCCAAAGAGTATGTAATCACTACGTTTTAATAATCTCAGTCTGCGTCTGCGAAGAAATTCTTTTATTTTGTACTTTCATTAAAAAGAAAGATATATTTTTACTGTTAATTCACACTAAATACTCTCCAACGTTTGATGGTTTAGTAACAGTTCGCACGTTTTATTAGCAAAATCGTGGTGTCTCTTCCACAAAGGCCATTAATTAAGAGTTGAAGTTGAATGTCAGTCTGTGTCTGCGAAGAAATTCTTTTAATTTGAACATTAAGATATATATATAAAATTGTGGTGTGTCTTCCACAAATGCCGTTTATGAAGAGCTAAAGTTGAATATTAAAAGGATTGCGCTCTAGACATAATAATATGACACTTATTACATTTAACTAAGATTTTTCAATCCTTTTAAATAACTTTTATCTAAGGAATAAAGATTTGTGCTTCGACAGCTTTTGCATAGAAAAAAATAATGTGAAAGTCATTTATTTTTTACTTTAAGATAATTCCATAGATATTGTGGCGTCCATAGAGGCCACACATATAATACTGCCAACTTGCAGAATAATTAGACCTTTTAAGATTTATGTTTTATGATTTTAAAACCTTAGGTGTTCATATTCAAAACATGATTGATTGGAGATGTCAACGAAAGTTTAGACGTAATTTTATATAAAAAATATATTATAAAGTGCTTCAAACAACATAAACAGTATTTAAAAACACGAAGCCTTTCAATTGCGTCTCCCCTTCAACAGTATCTAACAATTGGAAATTCGGCTATTATATATTGTGATATATGTGAGGCGAATTTTCAGTAGCTTCCGCTAGCGGCTTAGGCCGCGTGGAATTAGTTCTTCCATTACACTACGCGTTATTCAGTACACGATATTCAGACTCGTCTTATTTTTCGTTCCGAGTAAGATAGTCTAACCCTTTATTACACGACGACATCGACTAAGACTGTCTGAATATCGAGTGATGTAATAGGCCCTTAAGGCGTATAGTCCCTTGAACATCTAAGTTGAGTTAAATGCACACGTATTCCTACGAAAATGTGTGCATTTAACTCATCATACATTCTGAAGAACGCTTAACTAGCATTTTTTTGTGTAAACGTATTTCTGAAGATCAAAGTCGTCTGAAAAGAATAAGGACAAGTGAAAAAATATCATGTTGTTAAATTTTTGCTATAGGCAAAAGAATTTAGAAACTAACGAAAAAATCATAATGTCGATAATGTTGTAGATGAATCTTTTTTTTTTTCAATCTATTAATCCAGCCGTTACTGAGGAGTAGGCTTCAGAAAGTCACTGTTTTATAGCACTAAATGGGAGTAAGGTCCATAAAGTAACTTTGCAGGACACTGGGTCAGGTTGCAGATGCCTGAGGCTTTAATATCAGTAAATTATTTTTATAACGTGACAGCTACCAGTTCCCTGTCAGTTTCCTTCATTAATATGAATAAATTCGACTATAACATCAAAATGTTTCAACAAAGATTACAAATTACCACGTGTTCTTAGGGATGTCGAAATAATTGTATTTATTTCTGTATAAACAAAAGTTGTTTAACCGGATGTTTTAATGTACTTTGTTTCATACGAGATTCGGTAATTACACGCCCATGTTTAATTAAATGACCGATGTTTAATTTTTATCAACATTGTGAACAGTTTCTGAATTTTTTTTGTCGAGTTCTTTTCCAAATGAATATCGTTCCGTTGTTTCTACCTAAAATCATAATTTGTATGGAGTTACATTGTAATGATTTGTTAACAGCTATTTTTACTTTCATAATTGATTTATCAGATAGGGATTATTACTTTGTTTACAAGTTTCATTTACGTATATCACTTTATTATTACGATTCAACTTAGATAACTTTTCTGTGGTAGCGTAACTAGTGCAAATAAAGTTTTAAATCTATTTGATGATTCTTTTATTGGAACTGTCCTATATTTTGCAACACGACATAATTATATGTATGCAGGTACACTATTTATGGGACACATAGGTACCATCGCGGTAATTTCTGCCTGATCACTTTAAAAAGATTTTGCCTGAATCTGCGGCGCGGCCCCAAACCAAACCTTTTGAAGATTTTGTTTCGAGTGTAAGCAAAAATGAACTTAGCGGTGGTCAGGCGGAAGCGTCTTTGATAGTACATAGTCTTTGCCAAGGCAGTGGTGGCCTAGTGCTGATGTAACGGCCCCTTATGAATCGTAGTTACGTCGCGACGTGTTCAACCCCAAATGCACAAAACATATGGAAAGAGCATTTTTCTTTTTTTTTTCACAACTATCACACAACGCCGTCTAGCCCCAAGCTAAGCAGAGCTTGTGTTATGAGTACTAGACAACTGATAAACATACTTATATATTTCTAAATACATACATATTATAGATAAATTACACCCAGACAACAAATGATCATGCTCATCACACAAACATTTGTCCTGGGTGGGAATCGAACCCATGACCTCCAGCATAGCAGTCAGGGTCACTAACTACTAGATCAACAAGCCAGTCCATTAATTGTGCGTACAGCTAAGGAGTGGAATTCCCTGGCGGAGTCTGTTTCTTGATAGCTACAACATGGAATTAATTAAGAGTGAATAGGTTGTTAGGCAAGCGTGCTCCTCAACCGTATCCTCGCTTTCCATCAGACCAAACGCGTCTATCAAAAAATAAAAAGTATACATTTGTCATAATTATTAGAGTCTATCTAAAAAGTCAACAACTTGAGATATTATAATTAAAAATTCCCCTTAATGAATCATTTAAAAAAATACCTACATTCAATATGTGTTATAAGGTTCTATTAGTAAACAATGATCAAGAGCTCTTAATCTACCTTGATGCAGTATTGACTACATCAGATTTCATTGTACCCTAATAATTACCCAAGTCGTTTGTAGACAGACCCAATATGGATTATAATCAACTCTACCGTAAAATGGGATGAATAGAGACTTAGGGGTGAATAGAGACAAAACTATAAAGGGTATTTTCTCGATAATTGAATATATTTTGCAGCATTTAACTATATCAATTTATTAATGAATTGTTATTCTAAAAAATCGATGCTTTGTTAGAGGCCGATATTATGGTATCAAAGTGAAAAACCAAACTAAAGTTATGTCTCTATTTACCCCATGTTACTGTATTGTCTACTAGCTTTTTTCAGCGGCTTATCCTATGTCACTCAGGAAAGAAGCTGAGAAGCTGCTTTAAACTTTCTATCGGTGAAAAAATTTTAACAATCGGACCAGTACTTTCAGAGACTACCTCCTACAAACAAAAAAATAAACTTTACCACTTTATTATATTAGTGTAGATTACCTCGGTTCCCTATCCATTTGCATAAAATTTTAAGACCTAATATAACTTAGCATAATTTTGTTTGGCATAATTATATTTTCGCATAATATAATTACGCATAACAGTTTACGCATAATTTTTTTAAGCATAATTTCTCTAACCATAATAATGATTAAGCATAATATTCTAAAGCATAAATTTATTAAGCATAAAGTTCTAAAGCATAACTTTTTTAAGCATAATATCCTAAAGCATAAATTTATTTACGCATAATGATATTAAAACATATTTTTATAGGTATAACAATGAAATAATTAGGAAGCATGAAGCATACAAGCATACAGCATGCAAGCAAGCATACAGCATGCAAGCAAGCATACAGCATGCAAGCATGCAAGCAAGCATGCAGCAAACAAGCAAGCATGCAGCATGCAAGCAAGCATGCAGCATGCAGCAGGCAGGGTTGTGTATATGTAGAATTATGTATGGGGCGCTAAAAGTTCACCACCACCATTTCCACCCAAAGTCTGGAGTACGTATCTACTAGAAAAGGAAAATATACCTAGGACACAAAATCATGCAGAGGCATGGCACAATAGATTTGCACATTTTGTGGGTAATCATTTGCATGAAAATTGTTTTTGTTATTTACATTAATTGTATGCCTAAATATTATTATGCCAATAGTCATTAGGCCTACTAACGTTATGCTAATAGTCATTAGGCCTACTAACGTTATGCGAATCAAATTTATGCCAAAATAAATTAGTCTTTAAGATGATTATGCCAACATAAAATGTATGCCTAAAAAAATTATGCCAAAATAAATTGTGCCAAAATCGTTATGCCGAAGTATATTAGGACAAAGAACAAACAAAGAAACAAACTTTACCTCTTTATTAATTATAGTGTAGGCAAAGTGTAGATGAATTTGTAAAGCACCGACTTTTCAACAGACAAAACTCGAATTAGCTCTGCCAAAACTTACCCGAAATCGGCTACTTAAGTAATCTATCAGATAATTACCGGATACCAGACCCTTTGTCAACATCGTGCCTTATATTTTACAATGAAAAACTTACTTTCTGTTTATTACTTGTCGTATTTTTAGACTCGTTTATTTCCGATGAGGTTCTTGATAATAATGTCGACCGGAAGTGACTGGCCTCAAACTTGTAGTTAAACGATGATCGATTGTCAGTCTGTGTAGAGAATACGAATATTTTGGCTGATTGCCACAATGTTAAGTTTCATGTCAGTATTAGTTTGGAGTGATGAAGCTGTTTCACAGTTTGATGGTGATGAGTCTTGAAAAGAGTTTGTCTTGAAATCATCGGCTTTATGTTAAATGGGTGCTCGGTAGACTGGCCTGTTGGTCTAGTGTTTAGTGGCCCTGACTGCTATGCTGGAGGTCGTGGGTTCGATTCCCACCCAGTACAATTTTTTTTGTGATGAGCATGATCATTTGTTCTGTGTCTGGATGTAATTTATCTAAATTATGTATGTATTTAAAAATATATAAGAAGTATGTTTATCAGTTGTTTAGTAGACATAACACAAGCTCTGCTTAGCTTGAGACTAGACGGTGTTGTGTGATAGTTGTAAAATATTATATTATAGGTAAATAATCCTAGTTTTTCAACTATCAGATAACTGTTTTATTTTTTATTGATGAGAAGTAGAACCGATGTTCATTATTCTGCCAATGTCTAAAGTAGATTGGAAAATCAGGTACCGGATAAAATAGGGTGAATAGAGACTTAGGGGTGAATAGAGACAAAACATTGGTTTGGTTTTTCACTTTAATACCATAATATCGGCCTCTATCAAAGCATCGATTTTTTAGAATAACAATCTACACTAATACGAGTATAATAAAGAGGTAAAGTTAGTTTTTTTGTTTGTAGGAGGTAATCTCTAAAAGTACTGGTCCGATTGCTAAATTTTTTTTACATAGGCTATATTTTCTGTACGCGAGCGAAGCCGCGGGCAAAAGCTACTTCATTAATAAATTGATATAGTTAATGCTGCAAAAAATATTCAAATATCGAGAAAAACCCCTTAAAAGTTTGGTTTCTTTTCACCCCTAAGTCTCTATTCACCCCATTTTACGGATGTATATTATTAATACAAAAAAAATAAAAGGGGACGGTACTAACTGTAGACCTAGATAACTGTTATTATCTAAAGAACAAATATGGCGGTTTTGCATATTTTCTACGCAGAAACTATCAAACTGCCATTTTTATTCCTGAGTAAAAAATACCTGGTGACTGAAAAATATTGAAAAAAAAAGCTCTAAGCGAAAAAGGTCACAGCGGCTTTATAGAATACGTAGATTTTAGTCGGTAAAAATCTGACACTTTCTCTAACTTCAGCCAGATTGGCAGAAGTTCTCAGTCTATTTGAAAAATTTCCAGATTCAAAGAAAAATAATACCCAGTCCTCAGCGCATGAAACCGGGTTTCAGCAATACGTTCAAAGTAAACCCTGCAACACCAGCGGTAAACCACAACCGTTTACACGTTGTCAACATAATTCTAGGCCGCCAACAGATAACAAACCGCAAACTGTACATCAGTGTGAAAAATACATCAGCTGTACCAGCTAAGCTCAACTAACTTAGCTCAGCTCTGTTCTGCGACCGGCTTCAATCTCGCAATGACTTCAAATGCTTAGGCATCATGTCTGCAGTCAGGCCAAGATATAATAGGTACCTATGAAAGGGGATTGCCCATTTGAGGCCATGTGCGGACAATTGACTAGAGAAAAAGTACTTTGTTCATTAATTTTGCCATAAAAAAATATGTACTTATTCCCATAATTCCAAATGAGCGCCACTATAATAAACAATAAGTGGTAAATAAAAAGTAACTTTATGGAAAAAAACAATAGTTTTATCATTGATAGTAATATTTGATGTCCGTCTTTGACCTGGAACACCATAGAGGCTGGGCAATCCCCTTTCCGTTTTTTTAAATGAGTTAGACTAGAAGCCGTTTTCAGATTCGTTAGAAAAGACATTCGGGCGACAAACGGGCGACGGGTACCCGCCCGGCGAGCCGCGACGGTGCACTTTCATTGGACTGCGCGGGCAACCGTTTAACGCAGCGTCGTCGGCCCTAATGAATGAGGGCCCAAGGCCCGTAAGAATTTCTTAAAATATTTAAGAAAATTATAATTAAATTCCTAAATAATAATTGAGGAGCGTCTGTTCAAAGGGGGCTAATAATTAAGGAGCTAAGTTAATCCCAGCTCCTCAATTATTAAACCAGACATATTATTTTCCGAGATTTAGAATATGCCTCTTTATGGAAGCGCCTGGATTGAGGGCCCACTTTATTTAATCATTCTTTAAATTTCAGTTCATTGTTTTAAGTTTTACTATTTTTTTTACTAAATTCCCTACAGATCTTATTTAATTTCGTAAGGATTTAAAAAATGGGCTCTCAACTAGCTTAGGGTCGTTTTCTAGTCAAACCGGATGGAGCCGAATACTGGTGTTCTACATTGAACGACTGCCTATTAGACTTCCACAACTCAGTTACTGGGTTTTACACTTTCTCACACAACACAATCCTCTTCCACGATATTCCATGAATACCTAAATACTTGAATATTACGTATTTATGATATGAAATGGTTTGAAAATACATTTCCAAACGGCAGATGGTGCTGCAATCAGGAAGCTTTATTTTTTTTATTCTGGCGAAAGACTTGTTTTCGGGCACGGCAACGCGTGCCAGAATTTTATTGCACACATAAATGGATCATCTGTACCTCAGAGGTAAACAATAGTATGTGCCAAAAAGTAAATTTTACAGGAGAGGCAAAAACGCGCGGATAGAATCTTTAAATGTATTTTTGACATATGCTTTAAAGATATTGAAAAAGATATTGAAACAATCTCACTTGTATTTTTTATAGATGGAATTATTAATATTTATACACATAATTACAATAAAGTTTAGAACAATATGCGTATAAAGCTAAGGAGTAAACAATCTTATCATCATTTTAAGTCCTATACCCGATATATTTTTGTCATATAATATAATATCTATATCTATACTTATAATAAAACTGTAGAGAGGTCAATTCTGTACATTGAATATATATTAAAAATTAATATTAGAGGATGATTGGTGATCGATACTGATGCCAAATATGCAATCAGTAAATTTTTTGTCTGTCTGTCTGTCTGTCTGTCTGTCTGTCTGTATGTGCACGCATGGGTCAAAAACTACTGAAGGGATTTTAACCAAACTTGGTACGATTGTGGTCCATACTCCTGGGCAGGTTATAGACTATATAACATAACGATAAGATACATAGGAACTGAGAAATGACGATAAATTTGAAGCAAGTCGGATGAAAATGCGCTTTCGAGCTCCTATCCTCGCATACGTTGATCATACACCAAAAGTATGTATTACAAAGATGATAGTCTCCAATAGATCTACAAAAAAGTCCTGAATAGTATATATCTATCTTTTATAAATTAGCCACAATAACGTGTTTAATCGTTAGGCATTTCTTCAAAGTGTATTAAATCTATACTTAGAATAAAATCGTACGAAAGTCAAAACTGTACATTGAATATTTTTTTAAAAGAATACTTGGGGAATTGATATCGAAGCCAAAAATATAGTTTTTAGAATTTTTGTCTGTTTGTCTGTATGTATGTCCGGGCTAAACTCAAAAAGTACTGCATGGATTTACTTCAAATTTTGCATGAATATTACTAAGAGGTCGGGTCAACATATAGGCTACATATTATCACGCTATCACCTACGGAGGAGGAGGTGTGAATCTTTATTTTTCTCACGCATTCTGTGACAGCGTGTAATCTAACGATGCATATTTAAATGTTGTTTTTCATGCTATTATCTAGCTTTACACTATAAAAACTACGCCATTTCAGTAACTTGGGCAGAGAAACATAGTTTAATGAATGTTAGTAGTATAAAGACAATTTTGAAGCAGCGCCATCTATGAGATTTCATAAAAATCAAGTCAAGTACATGTTAACACTTTTTGGAAATTAATAATTTAAATTTGATCATGTTGGCGAGGTTATAGTTAGTTATTCTTAAAATTCATAGATGGTGATGTGATGTGATGTGCATTTTCTTCATAAAAGTTGTATCGTATAGTTCGTTTTGACAAATTCAAGTTCCAACAAAACCCTCAAAATCTTGAGCAGAGTTGAGGAAGACAATTTAAAAAAAATGCGGTGTTAACATGGTGACATTTTTCCAGCTCTGTGAAGTCGACCAGTTTGCGAGATCCCTTACGTATGACGAGGTGCCTTCATATTAAACGTACGACAAGCAAAGGGGTGTATTTAACCGACGTCGACGAGGAGGTGCTGTGGAAGGTTTTCCGGGAACTTTCAAGGACACCGCATTGGATACCTATCGTGCATCCGAATAATGGCGAATGCTATTTTCTGCGGTTGTTACTTCCCACTGTCCGAGGCCCGACGCCTTTCGCCTTCCAGAGGACATTTGATGGCGTGGAGTATCCCACTTACCGCGCAGCCTGCGTAGCACGTCACCTTCTCGACGGTGACAAAAATTGGGATCGGTTGGTGTTTTGTGGAGTCGCGAACCCGGTAGCTTTGTGGGAGAAGTATCGCCATCATCTGTCTGAAGATTTTCTACGAGCTTTGAGGCGTGCTAATGGAGACGAAGACGAAGTAACTGATGAACGCGTGCTGAACACCTGTCTCAGTTCACTTCAAGATGTGGTCATTTCTATCGGCGGCAAACCGCTGACCGAATATGGGTTACCAGCTCCCCAATCATCACCGCATCAAGGCCGTGGAAATCGGGAGTATAACGCTGGGATAAATTACGATCCGGGCGAAATGACCACCATACGAAATGACCAGGTCACTTTGTTCTCTTCAGAGCAAAAACAAATTTATCACACCGTCCTTGAAAGCGTTGGGTAAAACCAGGGTAACATGTTTTTCTTGGATGCTCCTAGTAGAACAGGAAATACATTTGTTACCACTGACATATTTGCAGAAGTCAAAAAAATAAAAATAAAAACAATAAAAAAAAAATAAAAGGAGGCAAGGCAAAATTGCTATTGCTGTAGCGTCGTCGAGAATCGCTGCCATACTGCTTCCGGGTAGACAGCACATGCCATGTTTAAAATTCCCATCGATTCAGAGAGCGCCGAAACGCCTGTTTGTGGTGTGTCACGTAACAGCGATAAGGGACACGTGCTCAAGGATTGCTCTCTGATCGTATGGGATGAGTGTACGATGGCCAATAGGAAGGCAGTTGAGGCCGTGGACAGAACCCTGCAGGACATCCGCAGGAACGAACATTTAATGGGTTTTTTTTTTTATTCGATGGGAAAAATCATTTTATGACAACCCCCGCTCTTGGGCGGAGCGGGAGATAGTGTCAGACTCTTACTGACTAAAAAACCCATCCCGTTCCTTCAAGCCTTCATACCGGGGCTCGAGCGCCCTTTCGGATTACCCTGGCCCCAGTAGGCTTCGACCCTGCTGGGCCCCTGCTGTTGCTGACAACTCCTTGAGGCGCGCGGGAACAGCGCGCGCCGTCGACGACTTGGACTTGGTCCGGACGGTTACCGGACGGCCGGACAGCGAGCTACCCATTGCTCACTGTCCGAACATTTAATGGGTGGTGTCACAGTTCTGTTCAGTGGCGATTTCCGGCAGACACTTCCCGTGGTGACGCGGGTATCGAGGGCTGACGAGATGAATGCTTCGTTGAAACGATCTTCGTTGTGGTCACGAGTTTGTTAGCTGCGCTTGACCATTAATATGAGAGCTCGGCTCGGCGGCAATGCACGTGCATTGCAAAAATTCTCCGATGTCCTTCTAAGTCTTGGCGAAGGCACTCTGACAGGTGGTGCTTCCAGAGTCTCTCGGTAGAGTGGTATCCAGCTTAGAAGAACTCATTCGCTGTGTGTACGGGGACATCAGTCGTATACCGCACCAGCTTCTTGGGTGTGTGAGGGACATTGCCGACGCCCAAAAATGATCAGGCTGCAGCAAATACCGAATGCATTTTCTCGGAAATTGAGGGGAATGTAGTGGTCTACACCTCGATAAACACTGTTGTCGAGCAAGATGACGCCACACATTATCCCGTGGAATTCTGAACTCCCTGTCAGCAAGTGGACTTCCAGCGCATACCATCAAGTTGAAGGTCGGTGTCCCGATTATGCTTCTTCAGAACCTTTCTCCTCCGAGATTGTGTAACGGGACCCGCCTTAAAGTCATCTCTCTCCACAGACACTCCATTGAGGCGAAAATTCTTACGGGTTGTGGCGTAGGCGAGGCAGTATTTATACCACGCATTCCCTTCATACCTCACAACTTCCCGTTCCAGTCCAAGCGCGTACAGTTCCCTGTGAGTGTTTGCTTCGCGATGACCGTCAATAAGTCGCAGGGGCAGACACTGAGGGCAGCGGGTTTCGATCTCATGACGAGTTGCTTCTCACACGGGCAACTGTACGTCGCTTGCTCCCGCGTCACCAGTCCTGACTCTCTTTACATCTTGGCTCCTGGCAGCATAACTACCAACGTAGTTTATAGGGAAGTGTTGTAAGGTATGATACCTTTGTACGTATTTTTACTCTTTTGTGTCCTGGAATGTATTCCTGCATTATTTTCTCAATTTCCTTCAGTCACATCTTATGACTGAACTCAGCAGGATTCCCATATAACTCTCTTCACTTGCTTCGCTTGCAAAAAAAAACTTATATTTTAATGCTATTTTAAAAGTTGTTTACTTATAATACTATAGCGACACTGACATCTTAGGTATTTTTGGTGCTGTAGAGCCTTCACGCAGACGACGTCGCGGGCAGCAGCTAGTAATATAATATTTATATAAGATTGGATATTTCTCTTCCTAGATGTCGTAGGACTCGATGCCCTATACCATTACGTAGAACTGGTTCTTACGATTTTAATAGTGCAAAAAAAAACATATTTTCAAAAAAGTGGAGTTACTGTTGTTTACCTCTGAGGTACAGTCTGCATTTAGGCATTTAGATATCATTTGTCAGTGCTTCCAGAAGCATTAGAAAAAGCATTTGGGTACAAGCAGCATGAGCATGAGATCATAGTGGGACCGCAGTCAAACACTGGTTTATATCATTAAAAAAAAACAGACAAAGTTTTTGCTCGAAAACACTTGTTCACGTATTTTCGCGTTCGAATTCATAGAGAAAATATTACCAAAAAAACCCGCGAACTTTTCCTCGTCTGCCGTCCTAACAATATCAAACACATTAGCCGAACCTAATTACCAGATCCATATAGATAATGGAAGTGTCCCGTTGTCTCCAGATTTGGTTCGTTAGGCTGGCTGGTTCAGATTTAGTATAAAAGCTCGGGGTATGGGATCAGTCTTCACATTCAACTGTGTGCTTCTTCTCTATCTACTCTTCCAACTTCTACTTCTTCCTACTTCTACCCCGTAAGTGTTTCTACTATTTTCCTTTTTTTTTTCATTTCTACCATTTCCTAAAGTTATAATATTATTTGTAAGCTTTATCTATTTTTTTTTCTTGTAATAATTATAATCTTTGTTAACATAGGTATAGAATACAGATTTTATTTTTAATGAACAGAGCGCTATGTTATGCCTGGAGGCGTACAAATATGAACATATCTAGTGTGCAATTATTTATCGCTGGCGATTACAAATAAAAATTTACTAAAGAAAAAAACAAAATTGTGTTTGTTTTTTTCTTTAGTAAATTTTTATTTGTAATCGCTTGTTGTTGAATTATCTCTCGGTTCTTTTTTAGGGTTCCGTAGGTATCCAAAGGGTAAAAACGGGACCCTGTTTTTAAGAATTCACTGTCTATCAGTTTGTCACCGGGCTGTATTTCATGAAATATACCGTGATAGCTAGACAGTTGAAATTTTCACAGATTACAGATTCTTTTATTCGGCAGATTTTTTTTTCTTTTGGTTTTGCACTGTTTGTGCATTTAGCCAGTATCAAGTTTAAAAAGTATTTAGTTTTTGACACAGTCACTATTTTTCTATTAAAAAGAAAAACAATTTATTTCCGGATATGGTGCAATCTTATGACTAGGTTACAAATTATAAACGTTCTATGGGGAAAATATGAGCCAAGACCGCGCAAAACGGCCGAACGCTCAGCACAATGTGTAATGTGTAAAAAAAGCGTCCAGAACGATGGTTTTCAGTGTTATTAAAATGCATAATTGTAAGCCAACTTTCTCGACAAGTTTCACAATAGGTAGGTTAGTTCAAAGAGTGAGTTAAGGACTTCCAAACTGAACACTTCCCAATAATAAATAATAATAATATTCCACAACTATCACACAACGTCGTCTAGTCCCAAGCTAAGCAGAGCTTGTGTTATGAGTACTAGACAACTGATAAACATACTTATATATTTCTAAAACATACATATTATAGATAAATTACACCCAGACACAGAACAAATGATCATGCTCATCACATAAACATTTGTCCTGGGTGGGAATCGAACCCACGACCTGGGGTCACGAACAGGTCGATCGATCGGTCGAAAGTCACAGCTCCATTTTATCAGCAATCGCAGCAATCTCAGAATTGCTCCCAATATCAATGCATCCACATATTGTCGAGTTTTGTTTGGGTGATGACAAAGAAGGAACAAGAGTGGGTTTTTAGTCAGTAAAAGTCTGACACTATTTCCCACTCCACCCAAGAGCGGAGGATGTCATTGGATGATTTTCCCACGTAAAAAAAGCCTAGGAATCGATTTGCGAATAATTAGGTAAAACAAAAACTGCACTTTTCAATAAAATCTTGCCAAAAAAGCTTCTTTGTTCGATTCCAAGCAAGATCAAGCTACACTAATGTTTAACTAACTTCAAAAAAGAGGAGGCTTTATGTTTGGCTATATACAGTATGTATATTTTTTTGTATTAATGATCGATATTCACCGATTACTCGGTTAAATCGGGATCGATTGAAATCCTATCCTATATAGAAAATGAAATCCTGCCAAAAAAATCTTCTCACACCTATTTATTTATTTATTTAAAGCTTTATGCACAAAAAAACTGTACAAAGGCGGACTTAATACCTTAGGCATTATCTGCCAGCATTATTTTATGCTTAGTCTTCTAATTTTCCTACTAAGGAGATCGTGAGAATTATTCATGGCTGCTGCTTGTATCCAAATGTCTATTTTAAAGCTTCTGTCGAAAGACTTCTAGATCCCTAAATGCAGATGGCACATTTACACTGCATTCTGTTTTTTGACGATGAAAACTCTTCAAAGAACTTCTCCTGCCTTGAGGCTCTACGACGGGCTCTTAATACGATCCTTTTGACCTAAACTGAACTGTAAAAGGCCCTGTTTCTCGCTCTTACGCTTAACACGTCATGGTAAAGCTCCTGGTTGTAGCGAGGGAGAGTAACTACTTATGAGAGTTTTACTGATTAAAACCCAGCCGTGATCTTTCAATTACCCTTTGGGTTCGAAAGTCACGCACAGCCTTTCAAATAAAGACGTAGCCCTTTATTCTGTAAGCATTACACTCACTTTAACCTGCAGCATACATAGTAGATATCTACCTAACTTCTAAAATGTGTTGAGAGAGAGCGAACGTGGGAATTTGGGACACCCTGACTCAGCTTAGTTCATTATCCTTCTCTTACAGGTTTTATTTTGACCTTTAATACTTTCTGTAAAAACCTAACACACTTTTTTTATCCTAAATTGATTCTTCTTAAAATTATTGTGATTCATCGTTAAAAAGTTTTCCATCTTTCGATATAACATCATCGACAAAATTGTGACTGCGGATATTTGCACACGGAGTAAAATAGACTCAAAATTATCATACTTACCTACCCTAATCCCATTTTAGACGTCAGCCATTTTACATACCGAACTTGTTGTCAGTATGATTTCATATGCGGAAGAATTTTTTTAGAAGTTACGAACACTAGAGCATCAATCACGACATCTAGTATCCGGCAGGATTGAGAATTCATAATTTTAAGTTTAGGAAGTTGCATTAACAATAATTGAGATTTAAACTGATCGTGTGATAAAGAGATCCGCTTCCTAAAAGGCTCGGCGTAAAACCGAAGTTGAATTTCATCTCGATAATTTCCATTGCTCCGTAATTGAGTTCGTGTTTAATTCTCGCCACATTTAAGGAGCTATGTAAATCTGGTAACGATATAATCGGTGCTTATCAGCAACTTAGTACACGAACCGTGTCTAGAGGTTATTTACATTTGACTTTTGTTCGTCGGCGCGGAAGTAAAATGCTTTTGTCCTAAATGCTGGTTGATTCTGCAACGTCATGGCACGTGCCGAAAAAAGTCGACACGTTTACGTCGGACACGTTGCTTCTCATGCGGAGAGCTTGTTTGTATAAAGCCATTTAATTAGCATAAATATTTTTTAAGAAGGTTTATTTAAAAGTCATCTCTGTATAATTTCTAGGAGTTTTACTTTATTTCATAAAATTTTATCTTCTATTTAGTCATCTATATTCTCGTAAAACCCCATAAAACTATAGCCTAACCAACTATCCCACATGAGCCATTAAACAATCAGTCTTTCAGCTGCAAATAACTTCACAACCCAATTTAATTCAACGAATAAGTTAATTTACGATTATTGAATAGCCCCAAAAGTATCATCCACGTACAAACAATGCTGGCGCCCCGGGCTACCGCTGAAGGCAAGCAACTCGTTCAGACCAGATAGCATATTGTGGACATGCTCCTACAACACGCTGTACAGTTTCGTACCGGTAAAATAATGACGTCTCTTACATACCTGTTTAAAGAAGTAATTTTAATTATATACCTTTGAAAAATTATTTAAAAGTGTATCAAAAATAATAAAAAATAGTTTGATTGATTTACAAAGTTCAGAAAACATAACAGTTTTGCCAGTTATTCGATAGAAAATCCAGAAAAACCTTTACTAATAAAAAATATTGTATCACGGATACCAGCATAAAAAATGATATCTAAACGCTTTTCGCCAATCAAAACGCCCACATATGAGTGTTCTTATTAGGGCATCACACGTTATACAGGAAAAAATAAGTGCCAAATCACGTCTAGACAGTTTACGCAACAATGATTCACACTTTACTTGAAAGAAATCTAGCAATAGTTTCGCTATCAATCGTATATCGCACCTTGGGCCACTTAGCTTGTTACATAAAACCCATGTGCGGATTTCCAATGACCTTGGCCGTTTCTTCTGATAGAATTTCAATAATAGTTTGTATTTATGCGGAAGAAATTCTTATATACATTTATTATGCAACCAGTTTAGATTAGATAAATATTTATGAGAATAGTTTAGATAATAATGTTCTTTTGTGCGTTGTTGTTAATGCATGAACCTGTTTAAAAGTCCAACCGGTGGTAACGTCGCGGACCTAACATAAATCTGTTCTCGATTAATCGATTAAAATTTAAACGTTCGTTATCTTCTAGAAGTTTTGTTTGTTATTTTTTGTACCTAAATAAAGATATATCTGAATGGCGTTGGACAAAAATTCTACAAGGCAAACAACAAATCATTGAGTAGAAACCGTCACATATTGCCAAATGACATTTTGCTTACGATAAAGTAGTTTTAGGAGATTCTATGTTTCTGCCATATATCGATTGGCAAGAAATCAATATTATTTTAAAATTACTACAAAAAGTTGCAAGTAATAAAAAATCATCTACAATTGCCGAAATCTTTCTCAACTTTCTGGCTCTCATCGAAAAATATGGTTCAAATTTTTTTTTTTCAAAAATGAAATTTTCTCAAATTCTCAATTTGATCCACATTAATATCATCGTAGAGTCATCGACTTCCTACTTAGAACTTTCGTCTTTCACAAAGGTACGGTACAGATCCGTTTCCTGGGATATCCCTTTAGCACACGCAGTGCGCCCCACCCCGCTTGCAGCCATAGTGAAGTGGTTACATATTTAAACAAGTTCCATTTATAAGCGGTCGTTGGCCAGAATTTTCCGTTAATATACAACACATACGAATCGTGATTGTTGGAAGTTCTGTTATATTATATTATTGTCATACATATTGTTGTGATCGCGACTTTGGGTCGAAATGAGATTTAGTGTTGTGCCCTGTGTAAGAATTTTTCAAAACGTTGAAAGGTTTCCGTGATTTTTGAATGAGGTAAGTTCGTGATGTGCAGTTGTTTGTTTATATTTAAAGTCTACTGTCGGTTGATCCCTTATTGCATATTTTATAGAATCGTCAAACTAGCCTCTGTGAGTTGGCTTCGGCTCTTGGTAGCCTAACAAAAATGTGGGTCCCTAAAGCGGACTGCGGTTATGCTAAAGTATTTGAGTAGCTTCTGTCAGTAGCTTTGTCCTCGTATAAGTAGAATATTGACCCTTTTTAAGAAGAACCTCGTAAACGACAGTTTACTATTTTTGAAGGAATGGGTTTTTTTATTCTTAATTAAAAAGAATTTATGATAATATAATAGTAAATTAATATAACTTATTATTACTGATCTTATAGAATAGTTGATATTAAATAGTATTTAATGAAAGAGAAAACCCATTCCTGCAAAAAACCTAAATTGTCGCTAGCAACATTCTTTCTGAAAAAGCTCGGTATTGCCTAAGCCTATATCTCTTAGTAATAAAGTAGTCTACTGGTGAAATAAATAATTTAAAAATTTACTTAAGTAGTTTTTAAGTGTATTTATTACCTATTTACAAATGTACAAATCATTCCTATTTAATATTTGTCTAGACATTCATATTTTAAATGACAGAAACTTATAAATTTAAATTTAGATATTCGTTTATGTATATAGAGTGGGATAGATATATTTTTAATTTGAATTAGCTAGTACAATTTGTCTGCTGCGGTCTTCCCGTCCGATTCTAATTTATGTATCTCCCAGGCTTGAGTGAATAGGCTCTTAATAAACTAGTGCGCTTCACTGTAAGCGATTGCATCAGTGCTTACCATCAGGTGGGATCGTAGTCAACCGCTAGTTTATATCAATTAATAAACATATGAAGTCAAAATAAAATCTGAGTTAAAAAATCTTTTCTGTTCGAGGATTCCCAAAAAATATTTTGAAATAAAATAGCAGTGGCGTCTTTTTGACCACTTTTAATTAACTTTCATAATTCGAATTTAGGTAACGTCACGTAACGTTAACAAGCTTTCCTAAAGCTTTTGTAATTAGTTTTTCAATTATAAGTCTTGCGTGAAAAATTAAAATAATTTATTATGATAATAAGGGAAAGCAGAGATATAGAATTATGTTTGATTTACCTACCTTAAGCACGTACAGCTTAAAATTAATGAAATTACAATATAGTCAAAATACGACGTGTCGTGATAGCCCGGAGGTTAAGAGCGTCCTTTTCGAGGTACATTTTCATACAACCGCTTTTAAGTGATTGTGATGTTATTACACATCTTTCTCTAGATATTTTGAATATACAGATATCTTGTTGATATTATCTAGGCTTCTATAGAAATCAAAACATACATTTGTGTAAAACTAATCCAGTAAAGATCTCTGAAAATCTACTATTTTACGTGAACTTTGGCTCTCCGTAATCTACTCATATATCTACTAGTAGGATAAAAAAAAAGAACATCAATAAAGCCTTGCACATTTAATCAAGATTCTGAATAACGACAATTTTTCTCAAAAACTTAAACACGTATTTCCTGGAATTAATTTTGTGTAATATTCGAGTAAATCACGGAATTACCGAATGCCAACAGAGTTTTCAGGCGTTCTCTCTCTTTTTTCGCGTTGCCTCCACGTTAGATTGCTTTAAATGAAGCAACTTTAACGCAATCCAACGTGGCAAGGCTTTTAGACCATGCTAGACCCTGTTAAGGACGTGTCGTGGCCCAATAGTTAAGGCAGCTCCTTTTTTTTTTTTTTAATTGTTATAAACTAGTGCTTGACTGCGATCTTTGATTGTGAGGCGCACTAGTTTATTAAGAGCCTATTCACTCTAGCCTTGAAGACACCCAAATTATAATCTGACGGGAAGACCGCAGCAGGCAAACTGTTCCAGTCCTTCGACGTACGCGGTATAGACGACGAGGCGAAACGCTTAGTCCGGACCGTAGAGGTTTCAACAACGTAAGGGTGAATATTCGCCGTACGTCGGGTTGTCCGATGGTAGAATTGCGATGGCGGAATCAAGTCATGCAATTCCTGTGCACACTCTCCAAAATGCATCCTGTAATACACCGAAAGACCCCTCCTCTCATGCATGAGCTCACCAATGTGAATTTTTCAATACACATGTACTTTTCTAATTTTATCTAAGACATTATTGGTCCCAGTTGTCTTTAATCATTCGTATATCTTTGACAATCTATACAGATAGTCAGAGGCCAGAAAGTCTGACCATCAGGCAGTCCAAGGAGTATCATGTTGCCCAGTAATTGGGTTGTGGAAGTCTGTTAAGCAGTAACTACATGTAAAACACTGCTGTTCAGCCGCATCCGTTTAGACTGGAAGCCGACTCTAAGGTAGTTAGGAAAAGGCTGGGAATAGAAAAATCGGAGGCACACTTTGTAGGTCGTGGGTTACGGACGTCTGTCGTCACCTCTGCGAGATAGTTAAGTACTCCCCTGGATTTCCAGGCGATGTTCCGCCCCTAGCGAAGATGGAAGTAGGCAACGACGTCGATGTTAGGTTGCACGGCGTGTCTGTTTGATTTCCTCAGAACCGTGATCGTCATCATTATCATCATTTCAGTCGATATACGTCCACTGTTGGAACATAGGCCTCCCCCAAGTGTCGCCACAATGAACGATCCTGTGCGTCTCGCATCCACCATTTTCCCGCAACCTTCACCAGGTCACCGGTCCACCTTATAGGAGGCCTTCCAACGCTGTGTCTTCCGGTACGAGTTCACCACTCCAGAACCTTTCAGCCCCAACAGCCATCTGTTCTGCGAGCAATGTGCCCTGCCCATTGCCACTTAAGTTTGGCAATTCTTCGTGCTATGTCGGCAACCTTAGTTCTCCTGCGGATATCTTCATACGCAAGGAAACCCCGAGCATAGCCCTTTCCATTACCCTTTGGGAGAATTTAAGCCCGTGATCGTAATATTCGTGAATCTGTAAAAGCCATAATACACTTAAACCTAAGCAAGTAGTTAGAAGTAAGATAGGAACCACCATATCACGACCGCATCTTCCAAAACTTTGAGCGACACGATATCACCCCTATATCAAGGGCTGATTTTTCTTTTGAACAGTTTAATTTGTTTGTATTTTTTTCACAGCATAAAATTTCTTTTGCATTAGAGAATCTGAAAATTTAGCTTCATCTTTTTTCATTTTTTTCGTATTGGTAGTCTTGCGTATAACCACTATCTCACATGATGGTAAGCTATGATGTGGTCGATGTTGGAAAACGCTTGCTGAGAATAACCCATTTACTCATGAGTTTTTATCTTGAAGATTCCCAAGTTATAGCTATCAGGAAATATTCTTCGTGTCAAACTTAGGTACCTATCATCTTTTTCCGGCATCAAACCACTGTTAGGGTTTACCATGGTGTTGAAAGGATGAGTCAGTTACCAAGTGAATAGGCTCTTAATAACCTAGTGCGCCTCACCATCAACGATCGCATCACTACTTACCATCAGGTGGGATCGCAGTCAAGCACTAGTTTATATCAATTTAAAAAAAATATATACATATATAAGTCTAATTCTACAGACCTGTTCGATATCCAATAAGCCAAAACTTGATCTAAATGGGATGCCCCAAGTACCTATAAATCTTCCAAAACTTGCACCGGCCAACAGTGAATCACAAACTCGTTCAAGAAGAAGGTACTTAAGTTGTTTAATGTTGTATTTCAGATCACAAAATGGCCGGCAAGATCACCGCTGCTTTCGTCATCTTCGTCACCATCGCGTTCCTCGTGAACTTCGATCATGTTACCTGCAACCCTGCCATCGGTAAGTGAAGCAGTAGTACTTTTTTTCAGGTGTGAAATCATCCAATAACTTCTCGCGCACTAGGACGGACCGGGATGGTGTGACAGACTTTTACGGACTAGAACCCACTCCTATGTTCTTTCCAGGACCCCTAGTTTTCCTTTCGGAAGCCAACCCATGGTCCCAGTAGGCTTCAGCCCTGCTAGGCTAGAGACTCGGTTTTGCTAACATCTCTTTAAGGCACGCGTGAAACCTTACGAACTTACCAGATCTGGTGAGGACGCCGTGACGTCTTTCCAGTCACTCCTCAACGAACTTACCACCATGATTATGGCGTGCCCAAGAGCATTATAACTAGAATATTATTACCAGACTTACTGGGGTATACTCCGACTAGTAATACGAAGCCCTTCTCCTTTTTTTTGAGAGGAGAGGAGAAACATCTTCTCCCGCTCTAGGTTGGTAAGAAAGGGCATGTCAAACTTTTACTTTTTTTAATTGAGATAAACTAGTGCTTGACTGCGATCCCACCTGATGGTAAGCAGCGATGCAATCTTTGATGGTAAGGCGTACTAGTTTATTAAGAGCCTATTCACTCTAGCCTTGAAGACACCCAAATTATAATCGGACTGGAAGACCACAGCAGGCAAACTGTGCCAGTCCTTTGACGTACGCGGTATAAACGACGAGGCGAAACGCTTAGTCCGGACCGTAGAGGTTTCAACAACCTAAGGTTGAATATTCGCCGTACATCGGATTGTCCGATGGTAGAATTGCGATGGCGGAATCAAGTCATGCAATTCCTGCGCACACTCTCCAAAATGCATCCTGTAACAACACCGAAAGGCTGACTACCCTACGCCTGTGCTCAAGGCTTTGAAGGTTGGACTTAACCAAATCTGGATCACCAATTAGCCTCTTTGCACGCCTTTCCACCGAGTCCAAAGCTGCCAGGTGGCATTTTGCAGGACTAGCCCATATGTGACTTCATTTACTGACTAAATCGCATGGGATTTAGTCAGTTCAGCTACAGTTGCCTTTTGCATTTTGGGGCCACGGTCACTATTTTAATTTTCTCGCAGCCGTAGTATACCGGCTTACTAGGTCCGTTCATTTTTGCTGATATCTCTTTGACGTGCGCATGGAATATAACACGAATTGAATTTTAAGAGAAAAAAAAGAGGTAATAAAATTTTGGAAGATTCTTTACCTACCTACCTACAAAACAGGTAGGTACATACCAACGTATCTACGTCATTGCACCAGCGGATACTAATGATTTCTCGGAAAATAATTAATTAACAAGAAAAAAAAACTACAGATTTGTTAAAGTACCTAATCCTTAAAGATGATCTCATCATCGTCGTCGTTTCAGCCGAAACACGTCCACTGTTGGACAGAGGCCTCCCCCAAATGTCGCCACAACGAACAGTCCGGTGCGTCTCTCATCCATCGGATTTCCGCGACCCTCGCTCATCATCGGTCTACCTTATGGAAGGCTAAAGCCAAACTTAGGTGGCAATGGGCACATAGCCATTGCTCGCAGAACAGATGGTCGTTGGGGCGGAAAGGTTCTAGAGTGGTCACCGCGTACCAGAAAACATGATATAATCTAATTAGGTCATCATCGCGTTTTGGGAGTACATTCATTATGCGTTCAGCTAAGGAATGGAATTCCCTGCCGGAGTCTGTGTTTCCTGATAGCTATAACCTTGAGGTCTTTAAGTCAAGAGTGAATAGATTGCTTCTAGGCACGCGTGTTCCATCGTCGGCCACATCATTGCTTACCATCAGGTGAGATTGTGATCAAACGCGAGCCTATACATTATAAAAAAAAAACATCATCACTTCAGCCGAAAGACGTCCACTGTTGGACATAGGTCTCCCCCAAGCGTCGCCACAACGACCAATCCTGTGCGTGTCGCATCCACTGCATTCCCGCGACTCTCACCAGGTCGTCAGCCCATCTTGTGGGAGGCCTTCCAACGCTGCGTTTTCCGGTGAAAAGGGAGAAAGAGGCCTTTGCCCAACCGTGGGCAAAAGCCTCTTTCTCCCTTTTCCATTCCTTCTTTCCTTTATCATTGTATGCCAGTCCTTCTAGTAAGAGTCAAGTTTATCTCTCTTTCTTTCTAAGTCTATAGACAGTCTTCTATATGTTTTTCGCTTACACAAGATACCTAGACCCGGTAGACCATCTGTAGAACAAACAGATATTCGTATCTTGCGGGCATCGAACTCACGATAGCGGAGCAACCAATCGTTTAACCACTGCGCCATTCGTATTGAACCAGCTAAAGAGGTCCTAGTACGATTTTTTTAACGTAAATGTTCGTTTAAATGTTTTTGACGGCACAGTTGGAGCAGTGGTTGAGCGATTGGCTGCTGTTTTGCGGGTCGCGGGTTCGATCCCTGCACGGAATAAATATTTATATAGCCTACAGATAAGTGTTCCGGGTCTGGGTGCCTTGTGTATGTGAGTTTACATGCTCTAACGGACATAGGGGCTTTCTTTTATATTGCATAATTCAATTCTGCTCATCATACCACGTATAACCAGGGGCCCAAGTCTGCTTTATTTATAAATTCGTCATTCCAACACGATCCTATTGTAATTTTGCTAAAAGTTTGTAATCGGCTAATTCACAATGATCGATCATTGATCGGTCAATGATCTTGTTATAGAATTGTGGTAGAATGACAATACCGAGCTTATTAAAAGCACTAACTGCGCAATGACGTCGTAATGGTAGGTCACTGATCAAAGGCACTGTCAAAATGTTTGCAGATTACTGCATACGTCAGATATTCGTTTTGTCATTATGTACGAGATTACCATTCTATGCCATTTCTTTCAATGGAGTGTCAGTGGTTGGCCATCGGAAAGTCATAATGACGCCATTATAATTAGTATCTAGATTACCAAAACTTGCCAAAATCAACAATTATGAAGTCAATGATAGACCATTCTGACGCTATTGTAATAGCAGACTTGAGGCCCAGTTTAACAAAACTATTAAAAACGGTACAGGTGATCAATTAATTAGGTTTTCTAAAAAGCCACAATCGCCGTCGCGCCTTCTTTCTTTGCGAGTATCGGGGGTGCGCGGGCGCGAGGACAGCGTGCTAGCGCCGCCTGGTTACGGTTTATTTTCTTATTTGGCTCGACCACTAGTCGGTGGAAAGCGTTTTGTTAAATTGTAGTATTGATTGAGTTCAAATAACATAACATCAACGAGTTTTCACTTAAGGCGTATAGTCCCTTGAACCATCTAACCAAAATTATGTGAACGCAACTCTCGCACTCGCCTAGGCGGCAGTACGCAAATCTGTGCACTTATTTGCGGCCAGCAGCGCCCGGAAAGCGCTTTAAATACATTTTCTCTGCGAGATATTGATTGATTTACATATGCAATGTTCACTTTGAAAAATATTTAACCACCAATTTTTATGTGTAAAAAAAAATGTTTCTAAAGGTCCAAGCCGTTACGAAGGAGTAGGGAAAAGTTGCGAAAAGTTGCGAAATTGCTAAATATTTTTTTTGAAAAAAGTATTAATTGCACGAAAAAATCAAATGTTGATATTATTGTTCATGAATCTATAATAAACATATATTTTTTTTCAAACCAATTGACCTAGCCGTTACGGAGAAGTAGGCCTCAGAAAATCACTGTTTTTGGCACTTTTCGGGCGCTTGGCCCTTAATTAAGTCATTCTAATTAATTATTCAATTTTCAATATTGGGTACATAGAAAAATGGTGATTGTGCCGTGTTCTATGGAATGGTTATATTGCGAGACGAAGCCCTAATTACGTTCGAGTCTTTCTTCTACGTTCAAAATATGTTTTTGTCTTTTATTCTTCCCCAGATAAAAGGCATAATGTAACTTATTGCTCAAATCCAGCACTACTTCGTACTAACACAACAGAGAATAAGGATTTAAGGGACAAAATGCGTATAAAATAATAAAGATAATTTATTGAAAATAATCTTAGCCGAACCTTAAGATATCAATACACATTATATGAAATTACTTATACACATTTGATAACATTTGATTTAGTTAAACACAAAAAAGTGTCTCCTGAAAAGTTGCTATTATGCAGTTACGCCCCTATTCGTAGGATACGTCGATGTCTGTTAGCGTACCCATGATAGGTACAAGACTTTTTTTTTAATGTCAAATCGTAGGGAAAAGAAGTTTTCCAATAATATCACCAGGTGGCGCTTATTCAGTGTTAATACAAATTGACATAGAAGAAAAAAACGTGTTGTGTTGACCCTAAGTATAAATAAATACTTAAGTTCAAAACAACACGGGTCAAGGGCAGGAAGATGATAAGATTATAATTTATTTCTAAAACCATGATGAAAATAGGCTGCGGGATTGTGCGAAAAAGTTTCCGTGACCCTTAAACTCAAGCTCAAAATATTTTATTTCACATAGGCCTACATTGGTACTTATAAAACGTCAGAAGCTACTGCACCGTTCCAATTGGTCGTTTCCTATGGAGAAGAACTATGCACTATATCCTATGGGCATATTACCAGTCGACAGCGATGTGGAAGAGTTTTTTGACGCCATATTTTAGTCTCATTTTAGTTTATTGTAATTAGCGTAGAGATTTTTTTTTATGTACTATAGTTAGTTAGGTATTTTTTTAATGTAAATTGTGAACCAAATCAATTCATGGTTCCAAATCAAGATTTTATTGCAAAATCTGACCATTTAAATCATTTTAACATCAACACACGTGCTAACTTTAAATTCATGAGGTCGACACCGGCAATAAAGACCAAACGTGACGGTCCAAGAATATGTTTTAAAAATTGTCTTTGTGTTTGAATAATCTTGATTAAATCTAAGATTACCATAACGTTCTAGAATTTAAACTAGATAACGTTAGCCAACTGAATTTGGGTATGAGATAAACATAAGAAGGTGTGTCTTATTTATTATTTATTTATTTCATACTTTATGCACGTATTTATAGGTACAGAGGCAGACTTAATGCCTTAGGCATTTTCTACCAGTCAACTTTAGGCACAAGATAATAGTAAAATACTTTTCATTTTCTGTAATATTTTTATTGGAGTGGGAAATCATGAAAAAACTGCTCCCGCTGTGCTTCTTTCTCGAACATTTACGGAACCCTCGTTGTGGTAACCTACAATTAATATTAAAAAATGAACAAGTTCTCTAATAAAGTTCCTATAGAAATGACAAAATACCCGTAATTATTTAATCTAGACAATGCTTTGGGATTTGGAAATGAAAAAAAAACCATCAAGATAGAGATTTCGGTCCATAAACAAAAAAAGTTTTGCCCGAATTGATTACTCTAATGACATGGAATTTGAACGTAATTGGTGAAATGGTAGTAGATACCTAATCAGGTGAACTTTTGACATCTACTTAATCAGGGTGAACTTTTGACATCTCTGTACAGTTCAAATTAAATCATTCCAGTAAGCACTGAAGGTGTACGGCGTACACCGATACTGGTATGATTTTATTTTACGAAATGGTAAATATGGTCCCTATAACAAATCATGTGGCTTGTGGCAATCCCAGATGTTTTTCTATCATTTATATAAAGAAGAGTTCTAAAATCTATTTCTGGAGTTTTTCGTCAGATGATCTTCATAAAAAAAAAATAGGAAGTCCTGGGGAAAATACTCTCCCAGGCAACAAGATAATGTAAAGATATCGCAGAATAAGATTTAAGAAAAAAAATCGATAGAATTGAGAACCTCTATCTCGACATCTATTAAAAAAGCCAATCGATCGGTGTAACTAAAATAAGTAGTTGTGGAATAGATCATTACTTCAAAGGCAACTCAAAGTCTACAATGGTACCATAAAGCAATTAAGTTTTGCGTATAAAGGAATAGGTACTGGCCATAGACGTGTAACTTCATAGATGATGACGAGTTTCACAGTTTTGTATATAAGTTGCGAGCAGGCGTCCACGAAGCCTATGATGACCAATACGCGTCTATAAAGCTACGCCTCAGTAGACAGTAAGCCTAAGAGTAATTCGAAGTAAATTGAAGGCATAGAATCAATGCGTCCCTTTGAAAACAGAAGACAATAGATCAGCAGAGAGTTCTAATGAACCAAAAGGTGTCGAACTATTTACAACCAATTGAAAACTGGCTCTGAGAACGGGATTGTTCGAAAGAATCACCGCGGCTTTGAAACGCAAAAGGCAACTGAAGGTACACAGGTGGATTTTAGTCAGTAAAAGTCTGTAAATCCTTCTTGCTTCAATCAGAACGGGAGAAGTTATTTTATGATTTCTTAAACCCAAAAAAGAAAATTTTGATGATAGGAATTCAATGTGTTTCTAATATCTCAATCACACACTTTTTGTTCATTTGAATGCATACATTGCTGACGGAATTAAACTAACTGGCTAATCGTACTAATTAATCATAATAAACCAACGACTTATATTCTAGTGATAGACATTTCATGGAAATTATTTGTCAAAATACTTATTAGTAAAGTAAAAGTTCGCTGCAGCGCTACATTGGCATCATGTCCTCTAACAGAACTATTCAAACATGCAGCGCTAAGATAGCTTTTAGAGCATACTTTTTTTTTTGGCCACCATAATGTTTTAAGCGCCATGAATTTCGTGGCACTTACGCGTTTTGTTCAACATAGTGTAATGTTCAAAGTGTACAGTCGACATTACACCTGAGTTGACTGAAGTGAGTGTTCGGCACGCCTAATCTGGTGCTTAGTACATATCTGTACCTCAGAGGTAAACAGCATTATGTGCCAAAAAGTAAATTTTACAGGAGAGGCAAAAACGCGCGGATAGAAACTTTAAATGTATTTTTGACATAGTTGCTTTAAAGATATTGGAACAAACTCAATTGTATTTTTTATAATTATTAGATGGAATTATTATGTTTTACACATAATTACAATAAAGTTTAGAACAACATTAAGTGTGTATAAAGCTGAGAAGTAAACAATCTTAGCATCATTTGAAGTCCTCTACCCGACACGTTTTGGTGGGGTTGATGTCATATATGATTGGATATTTCTCTACCTAGATGTCGTAGGACTTGATACCCTATACCATTACGTAGAACAGGTTCTTACGATTTTAGTAGTGCAAAAAACACATTTTCAAAAAAGTGGAGTTACTATTGTTTACCTCTGAGGTACAGATATAAGTATATCTATGTTTATTACAAGTAAGTAGGTACTAGTTAATCATATAAACCAAATTCCACAATTTAATTTTTCTTTCATCTTACGTCCAACAAGCGATTGTCTAATTGGCAAAAACTTGACGATCAATTAAATCTAAAGCTTCCGATAGTGGAAATTATTCAATTAGAAAGAATCACTTACACATTACTTCGCTATGAAAGAAAATATTTCATGCCATTCTTTTTCAACGGCTCGGTCCTAGTATTTTTAAGGACCTATACTGTACTATCATCAGCAGACCATGTGGATTAAAATATATGTATAAATGAATACCTGCAGTAATAAAAATAATTTAAGTATCTGTGTATATGTATATGTATTTTTGTTTTATGTGTAATTATTATTATTTGTGATATTTGTACACAAACCGCCCCAAATCTATCTCCTTTCGTTCAGTCCATCCTACATAAGGTTGTCTGTAAGAGATTGCCCTGTGCGATAAGACAATTGTACCTATACTGTTTTTGTAAATGTTTATCCTGTCCACATTATGAGGTGTACAATAGAGTATTGTAATAAATAATAGATGAAAAATGACAGTCAACGTTAGTAAATTTGAACGTAAAAAAAGTCATAGACTCGAGCCCATTTTGCTGGAACTAAAAGGAAGTTTTCTTTCTCAGAAAATTTAAAAGTTCTCTAGCCCCACTTTGCCTGGGCAAGGCTTCTGTTTCATTCAAGTATAAACTACCATATTTTACAACAATTAATTACCACACTTCAAGAGAATTCCTAAGGTAGTTTTCGAAGTTGCACGACGTTTTTCAGGAAAACTTCTGAACTCGCTAAAACAAGGCTTATTTTTTAAACATCTAGTTTATATTCTCATCTCATAAGCGAAAAGATGTATTCTGATGTATTCAGCGTCCGATCGCATTGAGACAATGACCTCAATCCACAATTTGGACACCTCACTTTCGCCAAAGTTACGCAATTTCACCTTAGCCGCTTACACTTGACCCCGTAACAACAATCATGTATTTAGACCGTGTTGTATGGAGAATATTTTGTTAGAGTCAATAAAAATGGTGACAAAATTGCGAAAGAAAACCTACACTGCTATTGTGAGCGAAATGTTGGACATCTTCACGGTTAAAATGACGAATCGAACTTGATGGTATTTTGTGGACATGTAGCTTTGTAGGATACTAGCTTTTTCCAGCGGCTTCGCTCGCAAAAACGTAGGTTTTGTCATACAAAGTTTGGACCCACGTTTTATGCCATTAGGTGTTAATTATGAAAAAAAATCCCTTAGTTCTTGCCTACGTTATAAATAGAAAGCTCCTGGGCCCAGTAGTTTTAGTTGTTATTTGATATATCAGTCAGTCAGTTTTTCCTTTTATATATATAAATTAGACCAAGGATAAATACTTTTCACTAACTTTCCACGCAGGTAAAGCAAACTAAAAAATTTTCAGTAGTTTACATGCGTTCAATGTTTTATTTCATTACGAAAATCATAGTCTACTGTGTAACATTACGTATACATAGTATATAAATAGCATTCCATACCACACATAACCCATAGCTACTTACACTACATACCATTCAAACAAAATTTCAAATTCAAACCCCCATCTTAAAAGTTCCCATCGTTCCTCAGGGACGTTTCAACGTTTCATTTCCCCACATCTGCAGTCAACTACTAAGTTTAAAATGCGTTAACGAGCCCCTAATGCCAAGTTCGGATTAATATAAGATGCTTGAGCATTTGCTCTCTTATTCTTTTAGAAATTAAACTGTAATAAAGGAGCTATTCAAACTTCCGAATGGATTTCCTGCTGGTTTGACGTAGGTAGGTAGTAGTAGTACCTATGACGTATTGAACGATGCGTCATTGTACCAGCCTTATAAAAAATAACTAAAAATAAACGATTCATATGGAATTTACTTGTATTGAAAGTAAATATACTCATATGATACGCATTTACCTATTATGGTTCTTGAATGACGTCTTTGTAGCAGGAAATTCAGGTTATTTTGATTGGTAAAGTCCCAACAAGATACGTATGAACAAGCAAGCTATTTCGATTACCTATTCATTTTAGGAATGGTTTTTACCTCACCAGTCAGTAGGTAGATATTCACAGTAGTGGACCGGACTTCCATTAGAATTGCATTCCCGTCAGCAATCCCATTAGACTTGAAGTTCCCTCCCGCGATTCCTAGGTCGTCGAAACGTCGCGACGATCGTGGATGACCAAAGTACAGGTAAAGTTGGCTGAGAAAACTGAATTCTCATAACCCTGTAGGAATTATAACGCGTAAGTACTACATACTTATTTGAACCGCAGTTGGCAGTTTGGCACAGCAGCGCGATAAAATCTAATAATTATGAATCGAATGTGCCGAACCAAAGAAGTTTGCAATACCTATCACATATTAGTGCTTCATGCATAAAGGTAGAACTACACTGCTCACACGTGTGCCACACACGCCGGCTTCCATAATTTTTTATAATGGAAACTAGACTTGTAGAACTACACTTGAAACACGCCACACAACGTCGCTCGACGTACAAATCAGGCGTGTGCGTCGGTCTAATGTAGTTCTAGCTCAATGGTCCCATTTGATCTAATATGAACGAAACTAATTGGACAGCTCAAACAATAGCCTTGGTAGTTTATGAAGTAAATTCTCTGTCGTAGGTAGATAAGTAACCAAAGGGTGTTATTAGACTACACAAACACTAACTAGACAAGATACATCATAATCATTCATCCACTTGATATAACATAGTTAATTAATTTGCTAAAGCAACTTTGTATCTACCAGCATTCGCGAAAGTATGGAGTAGGCGTTATTTTGTTCACCAGATACCAATCTTCAAACTAAGGACCGAATTCATCATCTAGGTAGGTCCTACCTACCTAGAAAAAGTAGGCTAAAGACTAGGTAGAATTTAGCCTCTTACTTTTTTTTGAGGACTCAAGTCAAGAAGTCATTGTCATTTCAGCGAAAGGCTTTGACTGGCCTTGACAGATTTTTACTGGCTGAAACCGCACACCTGTGTAGAGTCTGTCTAAAAAGTCAAACGACTTGGGTAATTAATGGGGTATAATGAAATCTGTTGTAGTTAACACTGGTTCAATAATCAAGGTTGATTAAGAGATAGAGATCATTGTTTACTAATAGAAAAACCTTATAAAAAGTACCTAGGTATCGAATATAAGTATTTTTTAAATGATCAAATATTATACAAAATTCCCAAGTCGGTTGACTTTTTAGACAGACTATAGACACTTAAGTTGCCTTTTGCGTTCTAGAATCACGGGTTTCCTTTTCAGTAATTCTCTGTCGTACCATAGCGGGCGTTGGCCCTGCTGGCTCTACGGTATTGCTGACATCTCTTTGAGATGCAAGTGAAACACTACGCGCCTTCAACGACTCTGTCTCGGTCGTTATCGGACGGGCGGACTGCGAGCTACCCATTGCTCATGCGGAACTTTTAGCTATATATGGGTCGGCTTCCAGTCTAACCGTATGCATATGAATGAGAACGCTACATTATGCGAGAGCACACGCGATCTCGGTCGCGTGACGTCGCGCGTGTGTCGTTTGCGACGGTCCATCTAGCGGAAACCGGATTTTCACCTGGGCAGTGTCGCTATTTCAACTTTAACGGTGTTCATGTAGTCATGGCGATGGAGAACTTTAATGTATTATTACGTAGCATCAAGGGCTCGGGTCGCAGCAGCCCGCGACGGGTGCCCGCGCGGGGCACCGCATCGGAGCACTAATTTAGTATGGGGCCGCACGAGCGCCCGCTGAACGCAGCGTCGGCCCTAACAGTATTCTTTATGGAGCGATTGCATATCTGGCCACCATGATTCAGTTACCGGGTAATAATAGTATATCTTTTATGAAAACCATTGTTAACGAACCAAGCCCGACAGGCTTTTAACAGGGCTTAAACTTAATAATAGGCCCAGTGGCATAACTATATCATCTGAGGCCCGTGGCAAATTCATTAGATGGGGCCCCTGATAAATCATGTTACGTTGTGATTTCATTTTAATATATTTTTAAATATATTTTGAGTTACTTCTTCTGAGCTCGCGGCCTCTAAGACTGGGGGCCCCGTCGGCCCTGGGGCCCGTGGCATTTTGCCAGCCTTGCCACCCTATAGTTACGCCACTGCATGGGCCTTAAGTTCCTATTCTCTCTAGGAATACAACAGGAAAAGAACATATAATTAGGAAAAAGAGAAGGCTAGCAACTCTGCGTCGACGCTCAAGACTCAAAAACTTGAGTTCCGATTCGATGAGTCCGTCCGTGATTCACAATGTCGTCCCTTATCCGTCTCCAAAATTATTATTATATAATATACTAGCTTCTGCCAGCGGTTTTACCCGCGTACATAAAACATAGCCTATGTCGCTCAGGAATAAAGCAGCTTTCTATCGGTGAAAAAATATTAGCAATCGGACCTGTACTTTCAGAGATTACCTCCTACAAACAAAAAAACATAAAAACAAACTTTACCTCTTTATTATACTATTGTAGATGCCTGTTGTGTCCCACTGCAGGGCGAAGGCCCGCCTTCTGCCACTCTACTCTGTCATTAGACACTTCTGCCCAATCCTTTTGTCTCCAATCTCTAACATACTAACAAAAAATCTTTTACCATCTTTCCCTAGCAACCGGCTACAACCCCATTGAGGTTTGCATCGAGAACTGCGCACAATGTAAGAAGATGCTTGGCGACTGGTTCGAGGGTCCTCTGTGCGCAGAGTCCTGCATCTCTCTCAAGGGAAAGCTGATTCCAGAGTGCGAGAACTTAGCGTCCATCTCGCCTTTCCTTGTCAACTATAACAAGCTATAAGTATTTTCTTTTTTTCGACAAACGTATGGATTGATATATGGGCCAAATTTCGTTCTGAATGTGTAGTGTTGCCAGTAGAAAAATTAATATTTTTATTGATTATTCTGTTCTGAGAGCCGAAATCAAAAGACCTTGTTCCATTTGATTTATCTTTTGTTATATCAAATGCAGTATAGTTCAGAGATAAAGTTGTGATGTAAAGCAAGAAGTCGTGAAAGTATTTTTTTTACTTTATTTTTATATCAGTTGAGCCTAATATTTTACAAAAGTGTTTTAGCCATTTCGTTCCAATTCGTGGCTCTGAAAATTAAATCCATACATTTGAAATGTTTAACATTCCAACCGACGACATGCCAAAGTATTTGATACTCTATGTAATTAGTTATAAGTCGATTTTTGTTTGTAAGTTTTGTACTCGTTTTATATTACAGGGATTAATATAAGATTGTATTGAAAAATAAATGAATGCTTGAAAATTGATATTCTGTTTTATTTCATAACTTAACCTTTAACATTTATTGCATACAAAACTGTATTGTAAGTCAAGCTGATATACAAATTATTTTTATTTCAAAGAGTAGAATGCTGTGACTTAGTACACTTTAGGATATTTACAAAACACTTAATTAGCATCATTTTTTTTTTGTTTAAACACGTAAAAGTAGTAGTAAAATAGAATGTTACGAAAGCAAAAAACTAATTATTTCGTATATCTTAACTTCGTTATACTTTTTTTATATTTTACCTGCAAGATTTAGTAGATTACTCAAACATAAAGTCTGAATGTATAACCGTAATAAATCGGTTTCTTTATAGAAACAAAAGTTCATTCCTACAAAACCGAACACTCAAAATATAAAAATCCTTATAGCCTTATTGTATAAGTACGGAAATAAAATCTATTCTCAACACAAATAAATCTAGAAAAATATGACAAACAAACTGTCTAAAATGTAGATATCAATCTTATATCACTATGCTTATATTAATTCTATATTTATCGCAGATTAAAATCCATTGTTATCCTGATATAGTTCTGTCATCAACAACAAAATCTTTTGCTATACCATTCCCCTCATATTTAGTAAATTTTCGCTTAAATTCTAACTGTATAAAAGTTAAAATACACAGATAATAAGTGTGTAACTTTAGTGTCAAAAGATAATCTAGATGTTGCTAGTATCAATAATGCAGACACAGATTTTTTAGATACAAAAAGTACAGACCAAAAACACTATGGTTAACATGAGCAATGAAATGTGTGTAGAAGAACATATAAGGTACATTATTAGAACTTATAATGTATCTATGTTTTACAATTAATAAATGAATATTGATAGTTTATGAAAAGATTGTTCAACACTTGACTACACAAGACGAAATTAAATTAACCTCCAAATGAATGTGATAACATTTTCTTCCATTTTATCGACATTTAGACGTCGATACGATGCTCAATACTTCCAGTACGTTACCCAGTACAAATCCATTTTGCATAGTTATTTTTGCATATTCATAAAATTTCTGAAATATATCTGTAGTAAATTTAATTTCAATAAGGTCGTAATTATTCAATGTCTTGACAACTATATATTATTATTTAAAAATTAATCAACACACGTGAACGGCTGGACCAAACTCGCAAATTCTTTTTTGTTGTGATTGTTATTGTCAGGAAAACGTTTTTATGGAAAGAAAAATTAAGATTATTATGAAATTACAGAAAACTACGACTATTTTAACCTTCGAGCGTTTGACAGTTCATTGCTAAAGTTGTTATAAAATAAAAAGCCCGTTTTGACATTTGAGAAAGACCCTAAAATGTAAATTGGAACGAAACTGAAAGTAACAATAAAATAATCATTAGGGGTCCGGTGTAATAGTAGCTATTTTATTTAGTAGTACAGTTGTCATCACGGATCTTGAACGCTCGGCGTCAGAGTGGGGATCACTTTGCGCATTCCATACATTGGCGAGCCAATCGTCTTCGTTAATCGCTGTTAGATACATGCTGCAACGCAGTGAACGAATCAGGAGTGACGTCTATGACGCGATGGCGCGGCCAGTCAATCACTGGCACTTCCCGCCCCCGCGTCGCACTAAAGAGACCGAATATTTGACTTCTGCGCAAGTGTTCAAGATCCGTGATTGGAACTGTAGCTACACTCCACCGGACATTAAGCCACTAGGTAGTCAAAATACAAATGTCAGAACTGGCCTTTTATTTTTTAACAACTTTAAGATAGGACGTCTGTCGTATCAGCTAGGTAATAATAATAATTCCAGCCTGTACCTCATGCATCATCTAGTCTTTTAACACAAACGACACCCAACTCATCATTCAATAGTTCACCAGTTCACTCTCGGGTCTTTCGTTCAGTAGTCGCTACTGCGAGCGTTGTAAAACGATGGTCAGTTGACCGCCACTTCTGTTGGCAGCGACTCCGCTTCAGTCGGTAACTGCAGTTGTGATGCCTCTTCAGCTGGTAAACAGAAAATAGAGTCTTACAAGCTGCAAATACCAGCACGAATCTTGAGCGCTCGGCAAAAGAGTAGAAATCGCTTTGCGCATCGTACACATCGGCGAGCCAATCACTGTAAAAGGATTGCACTCCCCGCCCCCGCGTCACTTCATACCATTAAAGAGACCCGATATTTTACTTTTGCGCAAGTGGAAGTCAGCGCTCAAGATCCGTGCCGGTATCTATACTAGTCAACTAATGTTTTTTTTTTTATGTACAGCCCTGATATGGGTATCAATAAGGTTTTATGATTAAGATTACGAAAAAAAAAAAACAATAAATTAACATGGCGGACAATTTTTTAAAAACTTCTAAATTAGTTTTTTTTTTAATAGCAAATAGGGAAAGACTACCTTTATGCTTAGAGGTTAAGCAAACAACTAGTTTACTACACGTTATACAAAACATACTAACAATTTTTGGTTGATAGGTCTCCAGCGACGTCCATTGGCTCGGATGCTGGCGGCACTACAGCTGGCAACTGGAAGAATGAAGATAAAATTGACTCACTGGTTACAATTCAATGTCATGTTACAGATGCCGCAACTATTGCCATGCGGAACAGGGTGGAAAGTCCCTCAAGCTTCAAGAGAGAGGACAACTATCGGGAAGCCACCCGGACCAGACACCACAGCCGCCTGGCCTGGGCAACTGCCTGTGGTGGTGGTGTAGTGTGTGGTGGTGTGGTGGTAGTGTAGTGTGGTGGTGTGTGGTGTGGTGTGGTGTGGTGGTGAGGTGTGTGGTGTGGTGTGGTGTGGTGTGGTATGGTATGATGTGTGTGTGTGTGTGTTTTCAGACTGTTGTATAACAATATGTTCTAATCGCGCAGAAAACTTTGATGCCAAGATTTTGCATTCGTGTAACGTCAGGTCCGGCATAGATACTGTTACCGGATGAAAATAATCCCAGAGTAAAAAGTATCCTATGTCCTATGGACATGGTCTACTCATGTAACAAGTTTCATTCCAATCCATTCAACGGCTGAAACGTGAAGAGGTAACAGACAGACAGACACAGTTGCTTTCGCATGTATAATGTTAAGCCCCGCTTGCTGAGGTTGGTGTGCGGATGAGTGATTATCTAAACATATTGAGATTCCCGTGTGGCTCGGAAAACATAATAAGATGTTGGTCCCAGTTGGCATTTATAGATGAGGTGGAAAATCGTCTAATGAACTCCCGCTCTGTGGTAGAGCAGGAGGGCGTTTCAGACAAACCACACCAAGGTTCCTAAAGTTGCCCTTGGCGTTCTGGAAACACGAGTATTATTCTCAGATATCTCTCTGAGGCACGCGTGGAACTCTACAAGCCGTTGATGACTCGGGCTTGGTCTTTTTATGACGAGTGGACGGCGAGCTGCCTATTCCTCGTTGTCCGCAACTCACGCTTAAGACGGCGGATTGATATTCTCACTAGCCCAGTGAGAATATCAATCCCGAGTGATTGCAACTAGATTTTAAATATGTTTTACCTCGGGAGCGATCCTCATAATCTTCCCAATCTTGTGTCTGACGCTGAACGGAGCACAGGATTCATAATAGCTGATGACAAAGTCGGGGTAGGCCTCTCCCAACTCATGACCTGGTACCACGTCGAAATCTGTGCAGCCGTGCCTGTAAAATAGAGATTCAAGCAATATCATTTACCTACACTACTTTATAAAGAAGTTAAATAATTGTTAATGCGGAATTATTTCATTTATTTAAGAAAATAAACTAAGGTCAAACAAATATTTGTTCCGTGAGAATAGAACACGCGACACGCAGCGCAGATGCCAATCTCTTAATCACTGCGCCAAACGTGCCGCGCCATTTTGTATACAGGTAGTACATTCCCGTAGGATGATTTTTACAGCCAATGCTGCTGATGAGAAAGATCTATTACATAATTAGTAAACTACAGTTGCCATCACGGATCTTGAACACTTGCGCAGAAGTCAAATATTCGGTCTCTTTAGTGGTGCGAAGTGCAACACGGGGGCGGGGAGTGTCAGTGATTGACTGGCCGCGCCATCGCGTCATAGACGTCACTCCTCATTCGTTCACTGCGTTGCTGCATGTATCTAACAACGAAGACGATTGGCTCGCCAATGTATGGAATGCGCAAAGCGATCCCCACTCTGACGCCGAGCGTTCAATATCCGTGGTGGCTGCTGTACTTCTTACCATTTGACCAAAAAGTACAGTGACCCATGAAACAGCTGACCAGCCAGAATCTTCTCGGGTGTTAGGCCTCGCGCTAGGCCACGCGGCTTTTCAATCTCTTGTAAAACCTGTTAAAAAAATACAGAGATATAGAGAGTCAACTACCATAGTCTCAGATAAATATTTATTGAAAACTAATAAAACGTACTGAATGAGAGAAATAAAAAATAAACAAAAAGGACTCATTCAATTTCCTCATTTCAAACCTGCCATGTTTTAGTCTCATGGAGGTAAATATTAGAAAGTACAAAATGTCATCTGCTACGATTCACACATACAGAGTTAAAAAAATAAAATGTAACACATGGTAGTGAGTAAGTAAGTGCTATGCACTTGGCCTTTCACAGACTTAAGGACCTAAGGATAGCAATAAATAGAACTGTTTGTTCAACTATAGGATAATAAATCATTGTTTTGAACTCTATTCCCATTAGCACTGAGTATAATCCCAAAAATCATTGGAAAATTTTGTTTTGACTGTGAGACCATTACAAACTGAATAACCTGTTCCAATAAAGCCTGTCTACAAAACATACCTCGTTCTTTTTCTTCTTATCTCCCCTCCTGCTTCTCTTACGGCTAGCCAAAGTCTCTTCAATAGGATCAGGATTTGCAGCAGCCGCAGTAGCCGCAGCAGCAGCAGCAGCTGCAGCGGCGGCGGCAGCGGCAGCAGCTGCAGCGCTCGCGGCGGTTGCAGCCTCTTTCTCCCGCTTCATACGAGCTTCCTCATACGCTGATATAAGTTCCGGACAATCGAGATTATCTTCTGGCTCCCATGTATTGTCATCACTGGAATTAGGAGATTACAATCATCTTCACTACAAACCTCATCACTTTTATCATACGATATATGCCTAGCCGGAAGCAGCTGGATGCTAATGGAGTGACTGCCTATCTGACTATGACATCCCAGTCATTGGGAGTTTCGGCAAAATGGTAATTTTACCTCTTGGTAAGACTGGTGACAGATTTTATGGTTTCTGACTAACCCATAGGCCGCTATCCGACTAGCGTTTTTTGAGTGTTGATGCTTCTTCAACGTCTTCTACAATGTTGCTCAAATGTTGCAAGTTTCTTAAGGCCTAAGTGCCCGAAAAGTGCCATAAAACAGTAACTTTCTGAAGCCTACTCCTCGGTAACGGCCAGGATAATAGGTTTGAAAAAAATATATGTTTATTAAAGATTCATGAACAACATTATCAACATTTGATTTTTTCGTGCTATTAATACTTTTGTCTAAAAAAATTTTTTTGCAATTTCGCAACTTTTCCCTACTCCTTCGAAACGGCTTGGACCTTTACATTTACAAAAATTTTTACACATAAAAATTGGTGGTTAAATATTCTTCAAAGTGAACGTTGCATATGTAAATCAATCAATATTACGCAAAGAAAATGGATTTAAAGCTCTTTCCGGGCGCTGCTGGCCGCAAATAAATGCACAGATTTGCGTACTGCCACCTAGGCGAGTGCGAGAGTTGCGTCCACATAATTTCGGTCAGATGGTTCAAGGGACTATAAGCCTTAGGGCAAGCATTACATCCGCTGATCGTAACGTTAACATCGTACACCTGCTGCGCTCTGAGGATTACGCAAAGAAACTCGCGACGTTTACATCGAGTCGGCGCAACGTTTACGTCGAGTCTGCGAGATGTTGGCGCTACACAGACATTGGAGAAGTGCTAATGCTCGTAAAATGCCAGTGAGATAGTGGCCTTGATAATTGTCAAAAATCTAGAAATGACAGCCGGTACAAACCACATAACATGCTTTCTGAGGCATGAAGGAACCTTGTTGTGTTAAGATGCTCACCCATATTATTATAGCTCCTCCTTTATCTTTTTAATATGCTAAGGGACAAAAGAGTAAATAAAAGTATCTTAGAGCTGAACCAGCAATGCTGTTCATTGACCTTAGTGTTAGTTTATATGTCACACTCTTGTCAATAATTACGAAATTATATTAAGTAGCAATAAATCACTCAAGGGAATCATTTCTCTACTCATTCATGACATAACATTCTCAATGTCAGGCATTAGAACCCCACAAAATAAATTGAAAAGATGTCATATTCACATTATATCTTCCTTAAGAAGAGGCTTATGTCTGTTTATTATGAAAAGGCAAAGAATTAATGCACATTCTAAATTGTTAGGCCTATGTTTTTACACAATGCTGCTAGATAGACATGTGCACATAGAACAATGACAAAGTTTGATCATTCTAAACCTAAGATCTAACTGTATCAACATTCGACACAGTTAAGAAACAAAAATACTCACTGAGAATAGCCTTTCCACTTCAGCAAGAACTCGACTTTGCCATTCTTGATCCTTCGATCCAAAACCTTTTCCACAGAGAATTCCTCATGTCTTCCGCTTTGAGGACCTGATGATGGCGCCATTGTAGCTGGTGCAGTTTCCATTGCCTGGTTTGGTGGTATTGATGGGACGTAGCCGAGGTCTGGTTGAGCCAATGACTCCATAGACTCATCCATGGTAAAAACTATGCTAGAAGCAAAATCTATGTTGTGATTTTTTACTCCAACGTTTGATGGTTTAACAGTCCGCACGTGTTATTGGCAAAATTGTGGTGTCTCTTCCACAAAGGCCATTTAATTAAGAGTTGAAGTTGAAGTGATTTTTTATTTCGAAATATGAATTTTTTTAACGAAAGGCGCAAGGGTTAGCTTAGTAAAGAAAGATTAAAGTGTTAGGCAAAAGAATACGTGCATGTTAAGTAATAAAGTGTTATGTTTTTGTCATTTTTTGCATAGCGTCTTGTTGTTGTTGCGACACCGGTTTGCTAGATTTGCGTATTTTACTGACCTTCACTCTTTCAAGCACTGTTTATTTCAGAATTAAATAACAATTTAGGTAGTAGCTAGCCCAAATTATACAGTTTATTAAGCTTCTCTTGGTTATTTAATTTCACAAAATCACAAGTGAAAATACGATTTTGTTTTCATCTATTTTGACATTTAAGTTTGTTTGACAGTAGGGATGGCGTTACAGTATACTACATCTGATTTAACGCTATCTGATTAATCTGATTTTATAAATCGATCACAAAAACTTGAAATTGAGAATTATCCTGAGAAGTGAAAAAAATATTACTTATTATTATTTAAAAACGTTCAAAGTGCTTAATTACCGCAAGCTTTTTTTATTTTTATTTAAATGTCGTAAACCCGATTACTCACAAGTCATGAAACACTTGTGGACTGTAGGATCATCTATAACATATCATGCTTTTTACATTATAGTCCCTTTGTACTTTCATGTAATCGATTTAAAGATATCAATTTTGAAGAACTCCGTCTAGTCCATTTATTTCCGATTCGATTCATTAGATTTAAATTCGAATCGATTATCTTTTGGAAGAATCGCCATCCCTACTTCCTACGGGATTTCTTCGAGTGAACTTCAGTGTGGCTGTTCATGTTCTATAATAATTATTCGCAAATTGTTAAGTTGTCATGTTCTAATTATTCGGATATTGTGATATAAAATTGGTATAGTTTTGTATCTCAAGTGTCTGTTTTATGTGGAATTATTGAAACACGCGCGATCACGGTTAAATGAAGTTAAGAATTTTATTGTAGTGTTGACTACGTCTACGCAAAACAAACTTCTCGGTAAAGTTCACAGATTGTAAAGTTCGCTAAAGGACCTATTACACTGCGCTGAATATCGTGTGCGACATTCCGACTCGTACTATTTTTCATTCATAGAAAGACGGTCTAACCCTTATTACACTGCGCTGAATATCGCGTGCGATCTTACTATTTTACATTCATAGACAGACAGTCTAGTCTATGGTTCGACGTCTATGAATGAAAAATAGTAAGATCGCACGCGATATTCAGCGCAGTGTAATAGGTCCTTTAAATAGCTGGGGGCGTGCTTAATGTTGCCAGACTAACAAATCTAATTTCCTTAATTTGATTAAAAACGCTCTTTCATAACACAGTGTAATTTAAAGAATTTATTTATTTAATTTTTACCTTTATTATCAAAAGAAAAAATCGTGAGAACTTTGTAAATCTTTTATTGACTATCTTAATAAATTAATTAGCACTTTTAGCACCATAATTCTACGCTAGTCTTTATCAGAAGAGTCGGAAAAGTCCATTGTTAATTTGTCCATTTTGAAATCCATTAACTTATCAGATTTAAAAAATATTTTCTTGTAGACATACATTGTCATTCTTCTGGCATTACAGTAACGCTTGCGCTTTTGTATCGCCTCTTATAGGGGCTTTGTTTATTTATGTGCAGTTTTATGATGCATTATCCAATAATACAATAAAATTCTGTTTTAGATTTGGCACTATTTATTCTTTCATGGATGAAGTTTGCAGAATTCATATCGTCATGATAGTCACTTGATTTAAATTTAAGCACATAGTAGCAGTCCATTTTCAACAAACTTTGTTGACTTGCTAGGTACCGCTCGGGTACGCATATTTAGGAAATTTTATTGTGATGGTCACCCGAAAAATTATTTGACAAATGGGTCTAATTTTGGAAAATGATACCGTAGGCCCAATATTTTTTCATTTCTCTCCACAAACACGTTTAACTTTCAAGATAATATCCCTGCTAGCACTTTTAATTACTTTTGGTATAATAATGATGACTTTTTACTTTAGAAACGATAAAAGCACTTGAAAAACAGAACACCACACATTCTCCTGACACATGACAAACGTCAAACGATTAGTTTCCAATTTCGGCCACGCGCCGACTTGCGCTAGCTCAACTACAAAAACATTAGAATGTGTACATTCACATTCTAAAGGACCTATTACACTGAGCTGAATATCGCGTGCGATATTCCGACTCGTACTATTTTTAATTCAAGGACATATTACACTGCGCTGAATATCGCGTGCGATCGTACTATTTTTCATTCATAGAAAGACAGTCTATTCTATGGTTCGACGAATCGCGTAGTGTACTAAGGGTTAGACTGTCTTTCTATGAATGAAAAATAGTACAAGTCGAAATATCGCACGCGATATTCAGCGCAGTGTAATAGGTCCTTCATTGAAAGACAGTCTAACCCTTATTACACTACGCGATACGTCGAACCATAGACTAGACTGTCTTTCTATGAATGAAAAATAGTAGGATCGCACGTAATAGGTCAGGTCAGGTTCAGCGCAGTGTAATAGGTCCTTTAAGCAAAGTAATGGTATACTCGTAATGGTATAATAAACAATTCAAACGAAGACATAACTTAAAAGACTTAGCATCCAAGCTATAAACATGAAGAAAAAAAGGTATCATAGCGATGGGCCAATGCTAACTGGCGACAACTCGAGATGAAATGGTTGTAAACTCGAATAAGACGGTTTTAATTGCAACTCGAATCAACTTTCAGTGGTCTAAGCCAACTTGTTCCGCTGAGTCAACATGATCTGCCGAGTCAATAGGGTCTGCCGGGTCAACAAGGTCTGCCAAGTCGATTCGTTCCGCCAAGTCAACTCGGTCCACAGAGTCAACTCGAGCTTCTGAATCAACTCGTTCCGCCGAATCAACTCGGTCCACCGACTCAATTCTTTTCATCGAGTATACTCGGTCTACCGACTTAACTCGTTCCTTAGAATCTGCTCGATAATTTAAATTGCTGTGTTCAAATGTATTGTTGTCATGCTTGGTATGCGGCCACTGGTGCATCATTAAGTAATAGGTATCAATCCGTTTCATGATATTTTGTCCCATGTCAAGTCTTGTGGGCTAAGCCTTTCGATCCTCCTGAAAGTTTGGTTCTCATCAGGTTTGATGCCAATTTATCTGGATGGGTCGTGATCCTGTTCTTGTAAGCTCTCACTGCTTGTTTGAATTCATCATTCATGCTTGTTATTTTAAGTCCCGATGCAGGCTGTCAATGGTGATGTACCACTGTGTGTTAGTTATTATCCTTTACGCTACATCAGTTCGGATTTAGAGAAGCTCATGTAAATATAGAACAGGTTCACCGACTTGTAAATAGATAATAAGAAGTACTCCACTGCTGCTTTTCTCGATATCTCACAAGCTTTTGATCGAGTGTGGCATTAATGCTCATATTTAAAAAGTATTGAAACCTCTTCCCCCAAGCTATCACCTATTAATCCAATCCTACTTAACCCAGCGTCATTTTTATGTTAACTATGGAGATGAAAGAACTGAGTTACATGACATCAAAGCAGGAGTTCCTTAGGGCAACGTTCTGGAACCAATTTTATACCATATATTAACTCATGACCTGCCAGTAAATGACAATGTTATCGTGAGTACGTTTGCAGACGATACGGTAGTCCTAGCTACACACGAAGATCCAGGGTCAGCTTCTGATAGACTACAAAGAAGCCTTAGTGATATATCCTTAAGGCTACGCGATTGGCGTAAAAAGGCCAACGAGTCCAAATCTGTTCACGTAACTTTTACCCTCAGGTGAGAGTCTTGCCCTCCTGTTGAATTAAACGGGATCCAAATACCCCAACATAACGAAGTACGATAATTAGGTATAAATCTGGACAAGACTCACTTGGAAAAAGCACATCTTTACCAAAAGGAAAGCACTAGGGTTGTAACTCAGGAAGATGTTTTGGCTGATATCTCGCAAATCTAAAGTATCACTGAAAAACAAAGTCCAACTACATAAATGTATATTGAAGCCCATTTGGTCATACGGAGTGAAGCTGTGGGGAATTGCCGCTGACTCAAACCTGGAAATTCTACAACGTTTTCAGTCAAAGATACTGCACAACAAGATGCACCTTGGTATATTACCATGAATCAACTACACCACGACCTGAAGATGCCAATGGTGAAGCAGGAGATAACAGAAAAGCTCAAATTGTACGCCAAACGTATTGGAAAGCATCCAAACACACTTGCTTGTAATCTGATGCATAAGACCACCAACATATTTCATCGAATAAAAAGAATAGTACTTACTTCAAGACCTGTTATGAACTTTTGGCATAAGCTGATGGACTAGCCACTAAGCTAAGTTCATTCAAGACAATGTGGAAATTCATGACCTCTAGCTAAATGCCCTGAAACAGGCTGATTAAACCATACTTAAAAAAATATATCCTCAAGGTGTGTTGTGTTGGTGTTGCGGTCGTGCCCCACAGCTGTATTCTGTATGTCCAAATAGGCATTAAGATAGATTTATAGATATAAGATAACGAGTCAGTAATCGTCGATCGAACACTTAAAGGACCTATTACACTGCGCTGAATGTCGCGTGCGATCTTACTATTTTTCATTCATAGACGTCGAACCATAGACTAGACTGTCTTTCTATGAATGAAAAATAGTACGATCGCACGCGATATTCAGCGCAGTGTAATAGGTCCTTAAGTCAGATCAACTGGACTTGGATGGAACTATAAGTTGCCTTTTTTGATTCGTTGTTACGAATCACCTACCTACTACCTACCAAGTACTAGCCTACCACGTGAAATTTCTGATTTCAAATGTTTCATATTTAGATATCACTTTGCGTGCTATTTAGTTTACGTGAAATTTTAAAATGGTTTATATAATTAGTTACTGTCAAGTTTTTATACACAAGGAATAAGATTATTTTATCCAAAATTTCATTAAATCGTACTAGATATTAGTAGTAGTCGTTACTCATGTCACGTCATCTCGCTGAACCAACCCCTTTTGAGTTACTAAATACCGATCAAATCAATTCGAGTTGAAGGAAAGTTATGGCGAGTTAACTCGTTTGTTGTTTGTTTTGTGTATTTCGATTAAAATAATTCGTATCGCCCATCCCTATTTGTCACAAAAATCAAAACAACCTCAAACCAAACCTCAACAAACCTCTTCAAAGACTTGGTTGGTTGTGTTTATAAGGTTAAAAAACTCAAATATTTTATCTTATTTGTTTTTGACAACAAACTAGGTAGGTAAGTTAAAAAAAATAACCCTGTACAGCTTGCATACATAACAATACTTCCAGCTGATATTAGGATTGAGAAACGAGTCAAGAAGTCGGCGCTGTTCAATATTCAATTTAATTTTAGTGCACTTGTCGGGTTAAAACTCTGGTCTTGATTATCGACGCCGAGTTGACAGCAGGTTTTCTCCTCATTTACATTTCGTGGAGTGTGCATAAGATAATTTTCACTTCACACAATTTCTTTCCATCATCGAACCACTAGATGTACGGCGTTGCACCACATGATGAATATATCACCCACACTCTCAAAACATTTTGAAAACACATTCATTGTGCGTACAGCTAAAGAGTGGTATTTTGAAGGAGTCTTGAGTTTCCTGATAGCTACAATATAGGGGTTACTAAGTCAAGAGCAAATAGATTACTTATGCAAACATGCTCAATTCTTGATCACATCATTGCTTGTCAAATGTGAGCCTGTGAATAAAAGTAAACAAAAGAATTGTCTAAAGGTTATCTACAGTTGCCATCACGGATCTTGAACACTTGCGCAGAAGTCAAACAATAATATTCGGTCTCTTTAGTGGTGCGAAGTGCGACGCGGGGGCGGGGAGTGTCAGTGATTGGCTGGCCGCGCCATCGCGTCATAGACGTCCCTCCTGATTCGTTCATTGCGTTGCAGCATGTATCTAACAACGAAGACGATTGGCTTGCCAATGTATGGAATGCGCAAAGCGATCCCCATTCTGACACCGGGCGTTCAAGATCCGTGATGGCAACTGTACTTTGGTTTTCTTGATATATCATTTTTGCAGAGTTAGTTACGAGTTAGAGATGTAGTGATTTAATTAGATCTTTTCCAGACTATTTCTATGTCCCCTTTAGTTTTTTCTAAATAATTGTAATCTATGTTATAGAAAAAAAAAACTAGTACTTTTTTTGTGACTACTTAACCTTTCAATCGTGGAAATTACAGACACAATAGAAAGACAATAGGTGCGCGAATGCCGGTGTTCGCTTGGGGTTTAATGAATTAATTCATTAAAACCCAAGAGAATGTGGCGTTAATTCTCTCATTGTCTTTCTATTGTGTCTCTAATTATTGTATTTGAAAGGTTAACACTAATAACAAAAAGCCTGTCACTTAATTATTCGTATTACCATTTTCAGGCAATGGCAGACACGGGACCATTTTCAAGCAGCACGGCATTCTGTGCCCGGTGTGGCTCCATTCTACCTCTGCTCCAGGAATTTGGTTCAGTAAGGTGTTATGCCTGTAAAGCTTCTTTTGATGCCGAGAGTAAGTTAAATGATTATATATTTAATTAATAAATTTTTCTATTTATTGAAGGATAAATGTAAATAGGTATTATTCATTAAACCCCAAGTGAACGCCGGCGTTCGCGCATCTATTGTCTTACAATTGTGCCTCAAATTGACAGTATCTGAAAGGTTAAGTACATTATATACGGTATTTGTGGACGTCAAAAGAATACATGCCAAAATCCTGTTAACAGCCCCGACATATGAGTTGTAAGTTGTAGGTTCAAATCCAGCCAGGTGGATTACTTTGTGTAATATAATATATTTCATCACCACTGCTCTCAATCGTTTATACCCCTTGGCCACCCCTGAGCTTCTCACTAAGGTGGCGGTTGGCACTCCTTCATTCCCATCGGCCACCCTCTCACATAACAGTGAAGGCAAACATCGAGAGGAAACCAGCATGTCTCTAGGACATGCTAGGCATCCTAAATTCCAAAACATGTAACATCCACCAATCCGCATTAGGCCCACGTGGTGGATTACAACCCATTACGTCTCCTAGAGAGGAGGCCTGAATCCCAGCAGCTGATTAGGCTTATCAAACAATTTTTTTTGCAGATTTCAGTGATTTAAAATTCAACTACACAATTCACTTCAACACAGTGTCGGTGGTAACACATAAAGACATGTTGAGTACTGATGGCCCAGAGGGTCCCGTTGTTGAGAGAAGATGTCCAAAGTGCGGCAATGATAGAATGTCTTACGCTACACTGCAGCTGCGATCCGCTGATGAAGGACAAACCGTCTTCTATACGTGTATAGCTTGCAAGTAAGTTTACAATTAGTATTTAATTTCAGCTCAGGGAACATCCATTTGACAAATGGGATGTTTTTCTTTTCTTTCGATAACCAATTAGTACAGTGTGATGGAGGTGTATATTGTCTACCAATATACACAAAAAGTAACTAGAATATTATTATCCAATTTAAAAACCTTGAAATAAAAAAGAATTGACAAATTTATAAATTACAGGGTAAAATATAAATGTCATTTTTATCGAGGGTTTATCAATTTTTGGTAAAAACAATGTACCAAATTGACATAAAAAAATTACATTTTTCCCAATTTCCTCACGCCCCAGCCACCTGGAACCCGAAACCGATTTCCAGCCAACGTAGGTATGGGCTTGCGGAGGACGTCTGAACACGCCTAAAAGTCTAACACGCCCTTCCGCTCTGCCCTAGAGCGGCAGAAGTCATTGGATGATTTCACACCTAAAAAAAAATATAAGTAACACTGTTTTAATTAAATTAATATGAACCTTTTCTTATGAATTCTTAAATATTTATTTACAGATACAAGGAGACAGAAAATTCATAAAGAAAGAAGAAATATAATTTTAAATGTAACATGTAAGGACCTCTTTTTTTATTAGTAAATCGTTATTTTTATATTTTCATCTTATTTTATTTCTTATCATCTATTTAAATTTCCTGCAGTTCTAAAATAGTGCCTATTTTATTTATATTTCATGAAAATAGACATATTTAGGTAGAGTATTTAGAATTAATAAGTTTTTTCATAGTTTATATTTTACATCACTGAATTGGTGAGGAAACTTGGACTTGTTTTTAATATCGTGCGATTAGGATTACGCATTCGGAATTGACCCGCACCCGTGTCCCCCGCACATGTCCTTTTCATACAAGTACTAGCTGTACCCGCGCGGCTTCGCTCCCGCTCTTCCCTACTTCAGCCTACTATACCCTACTCTACCCTACTATACCCTACTCTACCCTACTCTACTCTACCCACTCTACCCTACTCTACCCTACTCTACCCTACTCTACCCTACTCTACCCTACCCTACTCTACTCTACCCTACTCTACCCTCCTCTACCTTACTCTACCCTACTCTACCCTACTCTACCCTACCCTACTCAACCCTACCCTACTCTACCCTCCTCTACCTAACTCTACCCTACACTACCCTACACTACCCTACTCTACCCTACACTACCCTAGTCTACCCTACCCTAATTTTCATTTTTTTTTCCATAAGAACCTTCTCCTCATAATAACGAACACAACAAAAAAAAAATTAGCAAAATCGGTCCAGGCGTTGAGTTATGCGCTTACCAACACATTTTGCGATTCATTTTTATATTATAGATTTACTGTAATGCGGGGAATACGCACGCGTGACATGGGGCGTGATCCCGGACAGTCCGCGCTGGGCCCTCGTACATTTGTCGGCCATTGTACCATCATTGTTGCCTGATCACCAGTGATCGGAATAGGTAGGGCTATTTAGGTTCATTAGCCGCAAACATTGATGTTAATATGGATATTCCACGGGATTCCGGCGGATACTACGGGATTTAATTGAATTTCATTATTTTTGTCAATATGTATAAAAAAAAATATGTAAGCCAATAAGCGCATGATATGCGACGTTGTAAATTTTACGCTATAAATCTTTTTTCCAACGCGACGTTGCCGCTTTGTTGAGACGCGTACATATACTGATGACACGGATACTGATCTTGAGCATATTATACTACCCTTAATCCCGTCCTTATATTTACCCGTCAGAAAAGAAGTGTAAACTTTCATTAGCCCCGAAGGCAAGAATTTGTTTTATTGAATTTTAATAAGTACTTACTTTAAAACCAAATCCCGGGACTCGGGGAATATCCATACTCTGATCTATGGCAAGAACATAAAACAGCCCTACCTATTCCGATCTCTGCTGATCACTTAAAAAAAATTTCGCATGAATCCTGCGGCGCGGCGCCGAACCAAACCCTTTGAAGTTTTCGTTTCGAGAGCAAGCGAAAATAAACTTAGCGGTGTTCAGGCGGAAGTGTCTTTGATACACAACCACAACGCATAGTAGCCCGCAGAAAACTAGATCGTAGGCTAGCGTGTCTCACGTTGCAAATGTTCTGCATGCGGGCAATCCCGCATGCGTGATGAAAGCACTATATTAAAAATACCCTTATCAAAGAAAGTTGGTATGTATGTGTTTGTGCTTCACGCATAAAAGGACTGAATGGATTTGTATATACATATATTCAAAAACGGGTAGACCACTTCTGGAAGAATACATACAATACTTTTAATCCCAAAATTGTGTTCCCTTGGGATAATTTTGTAGTTTCACATTGACGAAACCGCTAGCTGAAACTAGTAGTTAATCATCATCATATCAGCCGAAAGGCGTCCACTGTTGGACATAAGCCTCCGCCAAGCGTCACCACAACGACCGGTCCTTTGCATCACGCATCCATCGGATTCGCGCGACCCTGCCCAGGTCATCGGTCCACCTTGTGGGAAGCCTTCCAACGCTGCGTCTTCCGGTACGCGGTCGCCACTGCAGAACCTTTCGACCTATCGACCATCTGTTCTGCGTGCAATGTGCCCTACCCATTGCCACTTAAGTTTGGCGATTCTTCGTGCTATGTCGGCAACCTTAATTTTCCTGCGGATATCGTCATTCCTGATTCGATCACGTAAGGAAACCCTAAGCATAGCCCTTTCCATTGCTCTTTGGGTGACTTTAAGCCTTCTGATGAGGCCTATTGTGAGCGACCACGTTTCGGAGCCATATGGCACGAAGTTCTTTCTCGAAGTTAGACCTACCCAACTGGACTGTCTGTCCGAGGTAGACGTAATCTTCCACAACTTCGAGTGTAGAGTCTCCGACCTTGATAGGAGTGGGCGCTACATGGTTGTTAATCATGATTTTGGTTTTTATCCATGTTCATTTTAAGGCCCACTCTTTCGTAAGCTCTATTGAGGTCATTGAGCATTGTGCTGACTCGTGCTGAGCTTCTCCATAGTCTCAGCCATGATTACTACGTCGTTGGCAAACCGATGATGAGTGATGTACTCGCCATTGATATCAATGCCTAATCCACTCCAATCCAGAACCTTGAAGACATCCTCCATTACGGCCGTGAACAGTTTCGGAGAGATGACGTCTCCCTACCTCACACCCCGCTGCAGGAGGATAGGTTTTGAGGTCTGGTCCTGTAGTCGGACTGACATGGTGACGTGTTCGTACAAACACTTCAGCACTTCGATGTACCGATAGTCGATTTGGAACCTTTGGAGAGACTGCAGCAGAGCCCAAGTCTCGATCGAATTATGATTCGATCGAGACTTGGGCTGTGCTGCAGTCTCTTCTGCTGCAGGCTTTCTCGTAGTCCACAAACGCTAGGCGGAGAGGTAGGTTATACTCCTCGGTTTTCTATAGGACCTGTCGTAGCGTATGTATGTGGGCTACGGTGCTGAAACCTTTTCGGAATCCGGCTTGTTCGGGAGGCTGAAAGTCGTCAAACCTGCGTGCGAGACGGTTCGTGATGACCCTGGAAAATGCTTGTAGACATGGCTCAGAAGTGAGATGGGCCTGTAATTCTTAAGCAGGGTATTAACACCCTTCTTAAAGAAGAGTACTACCACACCTCTGCTCCATGCCTGTGGCGTTTTTCCCTCGAGTATGACGGAATCGAACAGTTTCTGAAGGGCCTTTAGGATCGGTTTTCCACCCGCCAGCAAGAGCTCAGCCATAATTCCGTCCTCACCCGACGCCTTGTTGTTCTTCAACTGCTTCAGAGCCATCCTAATCTCGTACAAGCCTGTACGAGATTAGGATGGCTGACGTCCGGGATATCTTCAGTGTAGTGTCGAGTCAATCTAGCTCTTGGGTCGTTTGCCAGATTTGTAGCGGGTTTGGAGATTGACGTGTATAACTGTCCATAAAAGGCCTCGATCTCTCCCAGAAGCTCCGATTTGGCGGATATGACTCTGCCATCGTCGGTCTTCAATTTCGTGAGCTGGCTCTGCCCAATAGACAGATCTCGTATAAAAAACTTTGGAGCCCTTATTCCGCTCAATTGCGCCCTTAATTCTCTCGGTATTAAATCGGCGAAGTTCGCGTTGCAGAGACTTCGAGATCCGTTTATTGAGCTGGTACGTGCACGCATCATCTGAAGGCGCCGATTAGTTTGCTTGTTGTAATATTCCTTGATTGTGAAAATTTTCTCATTGGTAGCAAAAATATCCCTGAGTTTTTCATCAGTGTAACGAACAAGCAAAGATTTTTTCACTCTCTTCTATATAAGCGACTCGTTTAATAGACCAGGGTAGAAGCCTTTAAAAATAATAAAAAGTGAAAAAAAAATAATAGTAGAATGAAACCCATTAGAAAAGGAGGAGAATATTATAAAAATGAAAGGAAAAATAATTTACGGGCGATCTGAGGTCGGGAAGGGGATGGGGGTGAGCTTTTAAGGGTAAAAAACGGTTTTTCTCGATTTCCGGCAAAACTAAAAGTCCTATGGAAAAAAGTCAAATGGCAAAGTTGTAGGTAATAAAAAGATCTAAAACTTTTGTATTCACACTTTTTTCACATAACCTCAAAATTTATGTGATAAATTCAAAAAACCAAGTTTTTGGTTTTTTATTTTTATCTTTTTCAAAAATAATTTTATTTTCACGAAATTTTGTGAAAACTTGCCTTTTTATGTCCCAAATACGCTGTAATTTATTTGATTAGAAATATTTATTTTTTCACCTTATTTTGAATTAATATCGAAAAAGCACCCTAATTTTCAATCGAAAATTCACCCGTCAAAATATCAGCTTTTTTCAAAAAGTTGGTATGTTTTCTGTTCGTTGAAATCTCTACTTTCCGATGGTGAAAAAAAAGTATATGTTACCTGAGTAAACCTTCTCAGAAAATGCAAAAAATCGAAAAAAACTCGAATTCGAAATTTTTTTTTAAATTATTATATACAATTTTGAGCTATTTATTAAAATTTACACTTTAATTACTCGAAAAACGTAAGATTACATGTTACATTGATTAAAAAAAAATTGCAAATCAAAATATACTACTATAATTAACAAACAAATAATAAGTTAATAAAATTAATATTTAATAAGACATCTACAATATTTGGAGGAAGTAGTCGAATCTTCTTTAAATTATATGCGTAGATGCCTATTTATAACTATTTTTTGATAACTTATATACCTTAGTGACCTACGAAAAATTTTAGCCCATCAAAAGGTATTTCATAGAGAAGTGGGGAAGGCTAGGCGGGTCTGGGTCTTACTACATACATACCTACTATTTCGTAGCAGCTGTAACAACCGTTAGCCTAGCCAGTATTCGAAATACAGTACAGTATACAATATCGTTTATAAAAATACACGTGCACGCTGAGTTTCTTTAAGAAAATTGTGAAAAGTTTACTTAAAAAAAAAAAAAAACTAACAAGATTAAAACAAGATTAAAAAATAATAATCTCCTTTATTTTGCACAAACAAATTTAGTTACTCCCATGAAAAAAAAAAAATATAAATAAATATAAAATATATAACGTAAATATATTTGAAATGTATAAAATATATATGAAAATCGGCATATATTTTTTATAGATTTTTAATATATTTTTTATGTATTTTGAATTTTTTTTTTCTTAAAGAAACTCAGCGTGCACGTGTATTTTTATAAACGATATTGTATACTGTACTGTATTTCGAATACTGGCTAGGCTAACGGTTGTTACAGCTGCTACGAAATAGTAGGTATGTATGTAGTAAGACCCAGACCCGCCTAGCCCCTTCCCCACTTCTCTATGAAATACCTTTTGATGGGCTAAAATTTTTCGTAGGTCACTCAGGTATATAAGTTATCAAAAAATAGTTATAAATAGGCATCTACGCATATAATTTAAAGAAGATTCGACTACTTTCTCCAAATATTGTAGATGTCTTATTAAATATTAATTTTATTAACTTATTATTTGTTTGTTAATTATAGTAGTATATTTTGATTTGCAATTTTTTTTTATCAATGTAACATGTAATCTTACGTTTTTCGAGTAATTAAAGTGTAAATTTTAATAAATAGCTCAAAATTGTATATAATAATTAAAAAAAATTTTTCGAATTCGAGTTTTTTTCGATTTTTTGCATTTTCTGAGAAGGTTTACTAAGGTAACATACACTTTTTTTCACCATCGGAAAGTAGAGATTTCAACGAACAGAAAACATACCAACTTTTTGAAAAAAGCTGATATTTTGACGGGTGAATTTTCGATTGAAAATTAGGGTGCTTTTTCGATATTAATTCAAAATAAGGTGAAAAAATAAATATTTCTAATCAAATAAATTACAGCGTATTTGGGACATAAAAAGGCAAGTTTTCACAAAATTTCGTGAAAAAAAAAATTTTTTTGAAAAAGATAAAAATAAAAAACCAAAAACTTGGTTTTTTGAATTTTTCACTTAAATTTTGAGGTTATGTGAAAAAAGTGTGAATACAAAAGTTTTAGATCTTTTTATTACCTACAACTTTGCCATTTGACTTTTTTCCATAGGACTTTAAGTTTTGCCGGAAATCGAGAAAAACCGTTTTTTACCCTTAAAAGCTCACCCCCATCCCCTTCCCGGCCTCAGATCGCCCGTAAATTATTTTTCCTTTCATTTTTATAATATTCTCCTCCTTTTCTAATGGGTTTCATCCTACTATTATTTTTTTTGGTTTTAAAAATTATCGACCCTGGTCTATAAGGTGATGATGTTATGATGAGTAACAACAGTGGGTATTTCAGCTACGAATAAGAATTTTTGTGTCCTTACGAGATTTTAATTCTGGCCCTGACAGCATTCTTTGCCTGTTCTTACAACACACGGCCGACCTGGATTTTTAATGATCGTAAACAGAAGAACTGTACAGTTGGTGTAGCTATCACTGTGGTATACATATATATTATATACAGACCTACGACTGATATCAAGCCTTAACGGCGATTTAAAACAATGTTTGCTAAAAAATAGTGTCATTTGAAAGTATTAAAAAAAACTCGAAAAAAAAAACCGGTTACTTGAAAAAAATAACCGGTCTTTACAAACATTAAAAATATGCCGAAAAAATGGTTTTTCGGTTTTCGGGTTAACCGGTTTGCATTCCCTAGCTACAGCTTTTAGCACAGATATAGGAATAAATTTGAAAAACGTTTTGTTGTTACCTACCTAAGTCACAAAAATATACTTTTTTGAAATCCGGAAAAATCTTCGAGATTCCATTCGGTAACATACCGAACATTGTTATCTATTGTTTTTTTTTAAATGATATATACTAGTTCTTGACTGCGAGCCCACTTGATGGTAAGCAGTGATGTAACCGTTGATGGTGAATCGAACTACTTTATTAAGAGCCTATTCATTTTAGCCTTGAAGACACCTTAATTATAATCAGACGGGAAGACCGCTGCAGGAAAATTATTACAATCCTTTGATGTACACGGTATAAACGACGAGGCGAAACACTAAGGGTCTAAACAGACGGACCGCATTTCAACTGCAATCCAACCGCAAATTGCAGTTTAAGTGCAGTTTGAATGCAGTTGACACGACTGCAATAGAACTGCAAACACGACTGCAATAGAACTGCAAACCAAACGTAGAATTGCAGTCGTGTGCAGTCAGTCGTGTATACACGGGAGGGCGGAGCGTGCGGGCGGGTGGGTATGGTGCAGTTGGTGTGCAGTTCACATCGGACTGCAATCGGACTGCACGTTTGGTTTGCAGTTCTATTGCAGTCGTGTTTGCAGTTCTATTGCAGTCGTGTCAACTGCGTTCAAACTGCACTTAAACTGCAATTTGCGGTTGGATTGCAGTTTAAATGCGGTCCGACTGTTTAGATTTAGACCCTTATTCTAGATCGTAGAGGTGTCAACAACGTATGAAGAATAATTATAGGGTTTCTTACATATGTACATATGGAGAACGAATAAATAATACTCTCTTCTACATAAATTTTATGGAGGAGAACGGACACTTAGCGAATAGATGATTGGATTCACTTAGGATTATTCTTTTATTTATGATATTGACATTCAAAAATGTCAATGAATGTAAAAATTATCATTGAGTTTGATGATACATATGTGATGTTTGATTATAATTTAGGTGTCTTTAAGGCAAGAGTGAATAGGCTCTTAATAAACTAGTGCGCCTCACCATCAACGATTGCATCACTGTTTACCATACGGTAAGATCGCAGTCCAGCACTAGTATAAACCAAGTATATATAAAAAAAAACCTCAGCTTTTTTTGGCGATGTTAAAATATCAGTTTTAGAAATTACTTTATTACTTAGTTATTCTCTCTTAGATTCTTAAATCCTAAGCTTTCGGACATAGTCAGCTAATAGTCACCACTTAGCAGACGACCCACATATTTTCTTAAACACTAGTCATTACCTACATCATCCGATTCATTCAAGCCACAGGTGAAACTTACAGTTTCACATTCAGCACGCGCTGCCGCCGAAGAATCTAAGCATTTTTTTATAAAGAGAGAGACGGAGATATGTTTTCGAGGGAGTGTGAAAGAGAAAGGTGATAGTTTTTGATCGAGAGCGTTGCGGAGTCGAGATGAGACGGTAATTAATTTGATCAGTACGTTGCTTACGTATGGGTAGTGATGGGCGATGTCGATGGATTTGGTTCGATGTTCGATGGCCTATAGACAGGTGTTTGAAATAATGTGTCACTTATATGGCACATTGGTTTTATTTGAATAGATGTTATGTTATTCCGATACTAGAAGACATTATTTATGAACTTCTTTTATTATTATTAATAGTCTCACGCTTGACCATTCACCTAATGCCTAACCTAACCTTTAAACCTAAACTTTTTGGGCAAATAAATATTATTATTTCCTTTATTTTTCTATTTAACATATAATTTACATTTTATTATTATTGTTAATGATAATAAATGACGATGGCTTGCCTAGAAGTAATCTATGCAATCTTCAGGTCAGGAGGGGGGAAGTCATCAAATAATTTCTACCACTCAGGATAGAGCAAGAGGGCGGGTAAGACTTTTAGTGACAAAACCTATCAGTATTCCGTCAGTTGTCGAATGTACGTTCTAGGGTCAGTCTTTGGCCTTATTGGGCCCCATCGTTTTGCTGACAACTCTGAGGGGCACGTGGAATATAATATGACGTGGACTCTGGTTTGGTCCGTATCAGACGGCCGGACGACGGTCTGCCCTAAGCTAAGATAAATGAAGATATTTTCAGCTCACTTATACAGGGTTTTTTGTAAAACACTGTTAACCACTCAGGACGATGTTACTAACATCATAAACAACAATTTTTGTTCTATGACTTTTAAAAATTTATCATATTTTAGTTCATCAGATTTTCATACAAAAAATAAAAATATTTAAATTGAACGTTCTAAATATTACGAAGTCTATGCGAAGCAAGCGATACTACAATAGCGGAGGGAAGCGGAAATCGTGCGCGGGAGGCGTAGGTGGGTACATCAAAATACAGAGTTGAAATGTGTTAGATAGAACAACGAAATCTTAAGGGTTGGTTTTTGGTTAATGTATTACGTTTTGTAAAAATTCATAGAACAAAAGTTGTTGTTTATGATGTTAGTAATACAGTCTTGCAAGATTGTTACTGTTTTACAAATAACCCTGTATATTACATTATTTTTTTTCTATTATCTAATCTATCCTATTCACGAGGAGGGTCCTCCATTTCTATTATCTAGTTTCCTGATTTGATGTCGTCACAGTAAAAGTACTTTGAGTGGGTAGCTTTATGTCGCTCTAGACTTAGGACAGTAATGTACAGTACATTAATTTGGACACCAGCTGTGACCCTTCTCGACTGATAACTGTCGATGCCCACGGTTTTATTTACAGTTCATGATGCACTACATATCCTGTTTTGTTTTAATGAGAAAAGTTGTGGCTAGTTTTAATATTGCGTCATTTCAACTCGTACGAGCCGTAGGCGAGTGTGCTAAGGAGCCGAGGGCTGCAGTCACAAATTTGCACGTGTATCAAACGCCTTTTTTCAATACACTTACGCAGAAATGAATAAACGGGGATTGACCGGCGACTCGAGGGGGTTGACTGACGCGCGCCCAGCCTAATACGATAATGTTGTGGTGAGGTAGAGCACGTGCACTTTTCTGCACTAGTGCGAAAAACCATGTGTATATGGTGTGCCTAAAAGCGGTGGAATATGAGTAGATTTTCGAGTCTTTCTTTCTAGTAGATATGTTCCGCAGTTTTATCTGGCGTTGTGTTGTGGAAGAACCCATTTGGCAGAATTGACGTTTGCGCTTTTGCACGTAGTTTTATATTTTGTGCAATAGTAAGTATAACACTGTGATCTAAAAACAGTTTTTTGCGCCACCCTATGAACTCTTAAGTGAGAATTAAATGAATTGAATTCCGCTTGACGACAATCGTTGAGTTTAATTTATATTAATCGAGATATCTAGGTGTCTGTTGTCTTCTTGGCAACTCCATTTCATCAAATTTAGTGATACCTACATTCTGAATATAAATGCTCGAATAAGTGTCTTATGTAGCCACGGACGTACCGTTACCTATGCTGCAAATGCCTTAATTGGCCTTAAACATAAGGGTACCGTGTTGAGTAGTTCTTCCTAGAGGAACCTGGACTTCCATTCTACCATGTTTTTGAATACTGCAACAAACCACTCAACGATCAAAGTTTTGGCAGCAATACGACCATACCAACTACCACGATTTCACCGTATCGATATCGATATGCCGTTCCACCTGTCACTAGTGCGGGGGCCGGGCGGCAGGTGCGCGCAGACGCGGCGGCGCGCCAGTCTCCCGCGGCCCTCGCCCCGAACGCACGTCGCGATCACACGCCAAACTATCGACATCCCAAACACACGTGCGTGGCGCAACCCTAACCCGTTGTTCTATATACAAAACTGTGTTGTGTTAACCCCAAACCGTCCGGAATTAAACAGCTATTTTAATAGGTAAGTTTATTTTATTCAACTTTGCTCTTGAGTTTCGGGGATTAGGTATTCGGGTTATGTTTTGGTTTCAGTGTGATAATTCAGTAATGCGTTACCAATTGGAACAATAACGTGTTTTGAACGTTCGCAACGGTGAAAATCCGCTTTTCGCTTCGCTTTTAAGTGTGTCAGTGTGTTAGCATTTTCTTCGGTGCAGAAAAAAAAAATCGGAATGTTTCACGAATTCGGCTGAACTTTCATTCGAATTTGTGGCTAAAATCCGCGATGTATTTATTATTACAATCAATTAAGTTGTTCCACATTCTGTTAAAAGTCAAAACACGCGAAGCGTTGTTGTTAAAATTTATGTATCGGCGGAATTGTTGAAACGTTTGCATTTCGCGGCGGAAAGTTGCATTTTGTAAACGATAAAAGATAAGACCGTGTTGGAAAACATGGTTTTAAAGCCGCATACAAAAGACATCAACGCGCCACGCATGCTTCGAGGTCCCGTGATCTCAGTAGCTGTAGTTTTGTATACAAGTTAGGAACATGAGAAATACAAGCGGGCTACTAGTTGTTACCTACGAACAACTGATCGTAATTATGATCATGTTAATCGCGATAATTTGTTGATCTGGGAATGGGAGAAACGGTTTAATTGTTTCACTGTCTTGTGAAACAGAAGATCGCGAGTTTTTTTTTTAGTTTTTTTGTCTCATAGATAGATGTTATGGTAAGATAAGATTCATTCATGTAAAAGCTCTGGTAATGACGTTTTTTATCCCTGAGAATTGTTATTAACGTGCTTTCGCTGCAGATATGAAAATAGCTCCTCGGCTGCATTTACAGCTGCATTCTAGTATCTTCCTAATGAAAGCTCTATAAAAGTCAATTTATTTTCATATTTATTTATGGTTAAACTTTTAGTACTCAATATAAAGCTCGACAAAATCTAGGCTTTTTACTGATCGCTATAAAGTGGATTTATGGTCCAATTAACGCTATCGTATTCAATCTTTCATGTAAATCACAACTTGTAGCACTTTTATACAAAGAAGTCAAAAGTACAAGCTGTAGTGCGTGTTGGAGACTCATCATCTTCCAGCTCTTATCACACGGTCATAACGGTCACATTATCACGGACTCGTTTTTTACGATACGATTATAAGGGAAAAGAGGGAAGGCTAAAGAAAAGATGGATGGAGTTTGAGAGAAGTATTATAATTCAAGTGTCTTCAAGGCTAGAGCAAATAGGCTCTTAAAAAATTAGTGCGCCTCAGTATCAACGATTGCATCCCTACTTACCATCAGTTGGAATCGCAGTCAAGCACTAGTTTATATCAATAAGAATATAAATATATATACAAACGTCTCAAAGTTAGACCACATTCGAGTTGGGCAGACGAAAGAATAAAAATAGCTGGGCCCAGATGGACTCAAATAGCCTAAGATAGAGACAAATGGAATTCTTTAGAGGAGGCCTTCACCTTCGCCTGAAGAGGGGTTCTTGCAACATTAATAGTAGTCAATTTGGATTCCCAACCATATTGTAAATAATATTAACTACATTTTTTTTGTACTTTTAATGCAAGAAATAAAAGGCTTTTTATTTATTTATATATATATCAGCTTGATTGTATCTACATTCAGTTCCGTTGCTTTTTTTAAAGCATTTCTGGGGTAATAATAATTGAATTTCACGAATCCTTCACTTTTCAAAAGCTCAATAATCAAAATTCACTCGAAAAGCGGAAGAGAACTCAATCGATTCACTTAATCGATTTAAATTATCGATTGAACTGTTAATTGAATTAATCAACCGATTGAAAAGCGAAGATCGTGGTATTAGATATCTGTTTAACTTGTTTAGCCTAGACCAGTCAGGTATTATGTTTACTCTGGCTGGTTCTAGTAAATAAAGTTTCGCTTTTAATTAGATGTTGGTTAAAGAGACTTATATAAAGTGGTTTAAATAGACTGCATTCAGGTCTGTGTTTCCTGATAGCTATAATCTAGGGGATTAGTGAATAAGGTATGTCTAGGCAAGCGTGCTCCATGGTCGGCCACATCTTTGCTTACTATCAGGTCAAACGCAAGTCTATACATAATAAAAAAAGGTCTACCCCAGCAGGGATAATCTCTGAAGGTTCTAGAATGGTTCCGATGTTCAGGTGTTTGTATGGTGTTTGGCTGCAGACCATATCCCACCTTCTATCTAACGTCATATGCCGTATTACCTGATTACGTAAGGATCTAATGATAGCGGATCGCCATGTCCGAATACTGGACCACTCAAGGGATTTAATTTTAAAAACTGTGAAAGAAAAGAAAACCATCGATTCGAGAAGAAGAGGAAGAAGAAGGGTTTAATTAAGAAAATTTGCAATTTGTTGCCATAGTTACGCTCAAAAGAGATTTCATTTTTCTTCAGCGTAAATAATAGCAAGGATGAGAGATGTACGTACCGAACTAAGCACAAAATTCACGATGACAACTTCCAAATTCTATTGTGCTAGACTCGTTAACTGGCCTATCTATTTCACAATATCTGAAAAGGAATTAACGATCTAGTATTTACTCCCGCCACGGCCTCTACATTATTCTTAATCACTGGGACTCCTGAAGCTAGAAACTACAGTGGTGTCCACCAAAGAAGTGACGAGACGATGAAGACTGTCGAGTCCCAGAGAAACGATTCAACTACCACGGATCCCGATCCAAATTTAAAAAGAAAAGAATCAATTGAGTCAGGAAACGAAACACAATATGTGTGACATCACTGAAGATTGTGATCTTCATTTCCCGTATTTTTCGGGAAGTTTTGCATTTAGATCTCAGTCGCAAACCGTCAGTAACACTTCTAATTTCCCTACAGTTTTTTTTAAGTTTTTGACATTGATTTGCGCCACGGTGATATTGTGACTTTTTTTTTATGGTGGGAAAAAATCATCCAATGACATTCCCCGCTCTTGGGCGGAGCGGGAGATAGTGTCAGACTGTTACTGACTAAAAGACCCACCCCATTCCTTCTAGCCTTCATACCGGGGCTCGAGCGCCCTTTCGGATAACCCTGGCCCCAGGTGATACTTGGTGGTGGTGACTTGAATGTGAACAAATATCACATATGAAAGTCGGAAGAACGAAAGAACGAAAATAAGGAAAGAAATTTCAGACAGAAAGTGATGAAAGATCCCTTTAGTTGACATGTCTCAACAGGGTACACTTACACCGGCAACTGACCTGTCGTGAATACTTAAACAGTGCAAGTCAGTTGTGAACGCCTATCTGTTATGGACATCGTGCACCTAACTTGAACATACCGGTATTGCAGTTTTGGAAGCTATCTTGGGAACTTGTCGTGTATCGCTGTTTAAAAGAAACCTATTGGTTGAATTATATAATAATAATATTCCACTACTATCACACAACGCCGTCTAGTCCCAAGCTAAGCAGAGCATGTGTTATGAGTACTAGACAACTGATAAACATACTTATATATTTCTAAATACATACTATAGATAATTTACATCCAGACACCACAAATGATCCTGCTCATCACACAAACATTTGGCCTGAGTGGAAATCGAACCCACGACCTCTGGCATAGCAGTCAGGGCCAATAACCACTAGACCAACAAGACAGTCATGTCAGATATGAAAGTCAACAAACAGGCTATGAAAAATGATATCAACAATCGGTCTAGCTGTTCGCCAACTATGCTGGGGTCGCCTTGTAGTCTAACTGGTTGCCAGTATTTTATATGGACGACACGACGACAGCTTATCTGATCTTCAAAATCCTCCGACCAGACGGGTGATGTTTCGTGAGCAACTGCTCAATACATGATTTCGGGCTGTTCTATATGTTCAAATCGCGCGGGGAACTTTAATTGCGCGATGTAGGATTAGTTCTTATGTGACGCCATTGATGTCGCTACAGATGATTTGATATCTGGTCACGACCAGTTGCTGTAAACTACTAACTACTAAAGTTATATACCTAGACAGGTACCCCTTTATTAATCAACCTAAAATTGGGTAAGCCTTTGATGTGGGATACACAATGTCTTGTTTGATGAGCGTGGATTGACGCATAGTAATGATGTAAGAACGTTGTAATAATTATTTGTCGTTGACTCTGACTTAAGCTCGCTTTACAAAGACGTACGCCATATTAAAAAAAAAGTTTCCAAACATAGGTTGGGGACCTCTGTGTTAGGTATAGGTTCATTGGGGTGTAGCTCATGTGATATCGAAAGGAGATCGCATGAGTTCCTTTTTTTATGTAGCCAACGAACTGGCATGTAAAATATACTTCGAAAGATTATGCTGTTCTAGAATAGGTTTGGAAATTTGTAGAAAAAAGAATGTGTTGTTCTTTCAGTGTTGAAGTGATTTTTGTAAGCAGTGCTTGTGCGTTCAAATAAGTAAAAATATAGCATTGCGCCGCCGGCCCGTGTTTCATCATAGAGAAAAATCTCTATACGAGCTTACCGACGAGCTGAGCTACGTTACACTACACTCATGCGCCATTCCATCTTCTAAGCACGGTGGGCTGTGCTGTGGCGACTGGAGTTTCTTGTGCGTTCTTCTCCATAGAGATCTACGCTTTGGAACGTGCAATTTAGCTTCACTTGTTCGACCTAAAGATATTTGACAATTCAAAAGTGCCTGTAATATGTTTATTTGAAATAAACGTTTCTGATTGCTCCATGTGCAAAAAGTCTCAAACGGCGCAAATATAACAATTTTATCGGGAGTTTTGAGTCTGAGTCGTTTGGGGTTGAAACACTAGGGAGGCGAGTGCTCGTCGAGTTGTTCTGGATATCAGCTGCAAGAGATAGTCGACCGTTTACGTGACCAGAGGACTGGGCTTTTGTTTGGTCAACGAATCAGCATTGCTCGTGGCCATGATGTCAGCGTTCTGGGCACTTTTATCTTTGAATTGCATCGGTGTTGTCGTATTTGTATTATCTTTAAAGTGAGGAATCACTGACTGTTGGGAATAGGCCTCTTCATTCTTCTGCTATAGGTACTTATCGGTTCTACATTAATTTAAATTGGCCTACTGAAAAAAGTAATTTAAAGTTTAACTCATTCTTAAAATTACGTACCAAAAAAATTCTAAGCAGGTGCCCCAAATAACGGATCCGAGATTAGATTAGATACGAATCTAATGAGTTACCCTGTAATTATTTAAACTCATAATTATTTAATTAGATTTCGGTTACTTATATGCCGCTATTCCGTCTACTCGTAAAGTCGTAACAAAAAATATATTCTGCGTAAAAAGTGAAGTGCGTGAAATGGGCTTGTTTTTATGCTTTAAGTGTATAAACTTAATTATATATTTAAATACAGTTATTGTAGTTTGTGCAAGTTTTTTTGGTCTATTTTTAAAGTTGACCCACACTGGGAATGACTCCTGTATCATAAGTGCCTTCACAAACATAAATGCGCATGCACGGAATACTAAGCCCAACAACAACTATCAACACAAACATAACAACAATAACCAACAACAGCAGCAGCAACAACAACAACCAACAACAACATACAACAACAACCAACAACAACACACAACAACCAACAATACATATCTGTAGGCCATACAAATATTTCTTCCATGCGAGAATCGAACGAGCGGCACGCAGCGCAGCAGCCATTCGCTCAACCACTTCGCCAACCATGACGTCAAAGTTCTAGTCTAACCAAAGAGATCAAATAGGTTAGGGCAAAGAAAAAAAAAAATAGGCCTTACGGATATTGCCTGGTGTCATTTGATTTGTTTATAGTCAGCTGTTTCATACATTATGCGCATTCTTTTCCCAAATTCCACGCAGTGAAAATTACACATTATAGTGTGTGAAAATGAATTGATTAGTCGAATACTTATCTCTTTTCGGCTTTCTACCAAATGTTGTTTGACTTAAAATTTCTCGGCAAAGAATGTTGGGATTATTCAAATTCTATACTGTCTCTAATTTATGCTGCATTCAAAGATTTAACACCGGCCCTTCTTGTACTAGTTAATTTATGACTGATATATGAAACCTCAATATATGCAAACATCACATAGCTTGAAATTTTTAAATTATGTCTTTTAGGGTTCTGTGCCTGAAAACAGGAACCCTTATAGTTAGGATCACTTCGTTGTCCATCTCATTCTGTCAAGACAATTTTTCTCAGAAATGCGTGGAAGTATCGAGCTGAAATTATCAAATATTTATGTCTGTGCAGTGAAAAGTCAACGCAAACTTATTTTTATAATTGATATAAAATAATACTGTAGTTATGGCCGTTTATACCCCGTTTATAGTGCTTATTTTGAGGCTTGCAGGGGGATCAAAACCTATAGGAGACTACCCGTTAACCTAGTCATGTTTGCCAAAAAGCACAATTAACCTCTCGAATGCCGTAATTAGAGACACAATTAAAAAGCCATTGTGTCTCGCGTAGATCTGCGTTTCGGCAGTCAACGGGTTAAAGGATAATATCGCAAAACCTAAATAATTATATAGTTACGAGTAAGTCTTTTGCGATTATAAAATTATTTGCAGTTTACAAACTGATCATGACCTATGTCGATGTAACTGTTGTCCCCAACAACAGTTTCCAACGGCAAAGTTAACTTTGTCCCTCTGTACAGTTTATCTTTTCGTTAGAGGAATGTTCGGTACTTTCATTAGGTAAATTTGTACGGAACCGTCGGTGCGTGAGTCCGATTAGTATTTGACCGGATTTTTTTTATTGTTATTCCGTTTATTCATTAATATTTACATATCAATTATATTCTTCTATATTTCTATAGAAAATTAAAAAAAACCGGCCAAGTGCGAGTTGGACTCGCCCATGAAGGGTTCCGTAGCAGCAAGTAACATAATATAAAAGTTCTTGTAGTTCATTGTAACTTTGATCGATGTTTTAATAATAGTGTATTTTTTTAGAATTAAACGTATTAAAAAAAACTACTTACTAGATCTCGTTCAAACCAATTTTCGTTGGCAGTTTGTATGGTAATGTACATCATATATTTTTTTAGTTTTATCATTCTCTTATTTTAGAAGTTAGAGGGGGGGGGGGGACACATTTTACTACTTTGGAAGTGTCTCTCGCGCAATCTATTCAGTTTAGAAAAAAATGATTTTAGAAACCTCAATATCATTTTTGAAGACCTATCTATAGATACCCCCCACATATGGGTTTGATGAAAAAAAAAATTTTTGATTTTCAGTTCTAAGTATGGGGACCCCCAAAATTTATTGCTTTTTTTTCTATTTTTGGGTGAAAATCTTAATGCAATTCACAGAATACATCTACTTACAAAGTTTCAACAGTATAGCTCTTATAGTTTCGGAAAAAAGTGACTGTGACATACGGACGGACAGACAGACAGACAGACAGACATGACGAATCTATAAGGGTTCCGTTTTTTGCCATTTGGCTACGGAACCCTAAAAAGGCCCACCAGTATCGGGGATCGGGTCTAAGGAACCTCTTGACTATACGGCCGTGTCCAGGAGTACCGCTTTCTGAATCAAACCCTTGATCTAGACGCCTAACGCGATCCTTCTAAGGTGTTGGTCGAGGCTCTTGGCTATTAAGCTATCACCTGACTCGTATTGTTATTATAATCATCTTGGCGGAGTTTTATCTATATATAAATCCCAGTTGAAGATTTTCTTAAGATCCTAAAGTCAAATGCAGTTAGAACATAATATATTCAGAAAACGTTATTTTATCGTATAGAAGGTAGTAACAGCAGGAATAATTTCCTTTTAGGAAAATGTTTAAGTGCCTATAATACACAGACAAACGGTAAAAGAATAAACACGCAAATACTTCACTTTATGTTGTTATTTAACATCGATATAATCCCTGTGATCATAATAAACCTGAGTTTGAGAAATGTATGCAAAATTAACGTGTTTTAGCCTTAGATAGGTAAGCATAAGCATAATCAGCCTTGTAATGTTCATACTGCTGGGACTCAGTCCTCATCTCTAGGAGAGGGAATGGGCCATAATCTACCATGGGCGCCAGTGCGAATTAGAGGATGTCCCATGTCTTCGAATGTTTGGTTCTAGGATATGCCAGTTTCCTTACGATGTTTTCGTTCACCGTTTTGAGAGCAGTGGTGATGAAATAAATTACACATAGTTATACACCTGGCTGGGTTTTGAACCCGCGACCTACAACTTGTAAGTCGGGGTCGTTACTATAGGGTCACCATTGCTTTCTTAAAGGTAAGGTAGGTATCTAAGAAAGTAATAATTACTGCTCTATCACTAGATAAATTAAATAAATTGGTTAAAGATGTGAACCCAAAAACAAGTTCAGTCATTTGGCCACCTTATTTTTTTTAAGTTGTTGACTACTATATAGGTATTCGGACATCACCAAATTTATTAAAAAAAAAAAGGTTTAAATGTGCCAATTTGGTTACTGAGTCGGGACATATTTTACGGACATTTCTTTTTTTGGTTAGTTAAATTAAATGGGTGAAATGAGGGGGAAGGTCAAACTTTTACTAACTAAAACACACCCGTGTTCTTTCAGTTACCCTTTGTATTCCAGGGTCGCGGTGAGGCTTTCATACAATCTCGCAATTATCTGTAGCCCTGTCTCTTTTAATGTCCCAACTGCTGCAATCAAAGAAAAGATGAAAGAGGTTAGAAAGGAAATACTTTCCAATTTGTACTACAACGAGTGTCGATGCTTGTCTCCCACCCTTTAACTCCACAGGCAATAAAACAATACGAACGCGCATAACGCAACTAACAGACCACGCACACTTAGGTCGGAAGTTTGCTATTGGTTGTGTCAATTATAAGCATGATCATATTTTAATGCTTCAGGCCCCGCCCACAATGCCATTCTGAACTCATCTTTTCTGTGGCTGGAACTTAGGTCTCTTCTCTAGGAGAAGGAATATTTATGCTTATATCGTCTCTTTTTGTCTCGCTTGATGGCATATAAACGTCATAATACGGTACATCATTCATGTCGTCTATTACCAACATAATATCGCCAATTCTGACGGCACGGTTCGTGCTGTGGTTGAGCGATAGGCTGCTGCGTTGCTTGTCACGGATTCGACTCCCGCACGGTACAAATATTTGTTTGGCCTACATATAGTTATTCCGGATCTAGATATCTTTTTTATGTGAATTCACATTTTTGTGTACACACCCACAATACAGGAGTAATTAATGGGGCGTAACGTTTTTTTATTAAAAAAAAAGTCTCACTCATCCCGCTCGATTATAGCCACTGAAAACGGTTTCACACTCGTCAAAAAACCACATAAAACATTTCTGTCTGCGGTGTTCGCAAATCAACTTTTTTGTAAAAAGTCTAAAACACAAAAATACTAAGTAATTCTATGTTCTACAAATAAAATGTTAACAATAAAAACGTAGATAATCTACAGTCGTTGCTGTTAACACGTACAAGCTAGGCTTCGAACTCTCACTCGCTTGCTTAGTCAGTCGGCGGGAATAGCCGACGGTTCCGTAGCTTAGTTATATTTAATATGCTTTAATATTGTTTGTTTTAATGTATTTTTTTTCTAATGCCTTTTTGATTTTTGCAAATAAAAGAGATTTTCTATTCGGTTGACTTTCTTGGAGGAAAGTTTAAAGTAAATTGACTATTACTTCCAAAGAAATCGGTAGTTGACTAGTATTTTTTTTCGTTCAACTTGTTGATATAGTTTAAACGTTTTCGAGTACCTAGAATGTATAGGGAACTCAAATATTTTATAGTATTGTCATTGATAGTTTGTTAGAAATGATTTGGTTCGATTTTTGTTTCGTTTTTCTTTAGCAGATTTTTTGTAGACATAGCTAAGTCTGTTAGTTAATATTGATCTGATGATGTAGTTTTTCAGAAATAAGATAAAACGAAAAATACACGTTCTTGTTCACTTTTGATAAACAAGCGTACAATACCGTATGACCTGAATATAAAAACTTAGTGCATATATCATATTCTAAACAAAATTATATTTTATCGATTAACTTAACTAATTTAAAAATAACTCTAAGTTAAATATAGACAAACTTGATTTCCATAATTTGATTAACATATTCACTTTCTAAAAAACTTGTCACAACTCAAAACAAAACACATAAAGATCATAACGTAGCACGGGCCCCTAAATATTGCGGTGCCGCTCCGAGCTAGCGGAATTCCATAAAATCATGATTAATTTATTAATGTTATACTGCTCATCGCCGCTCTCTCCTCTAAATGGGGCTTACGCTTCGGTGGCCCGGCCGTATCCTCGTAAGAAACAGTTACTGTGTTATAAGTCTTCAGATTATTACTGTTTGATTTCTCAGGTTTGGGACCTGGGAAGTTCTGTACAGAACTATCCTAACAGTACAGAAATGCAATGTGGTCTATACAGAAATACAGAGGCGGACTTAATGCTTTAGGCATTTTCTACCAGATAGGTGATAGGTAGGTGGCAGTCTGAGTTCAAACCCGGGCACAGTATATAGGTAGTACTGTGCCCAAGTCTGAACTCAGATTGTAGAGGGTTAATCAGTAAATTAGACTATACAAAGTTGGAGACATTGATCTTAAGCACTTTGGATAAGAAGGAAAGGATTGAAATTTTGAGATTGGAAGAGTGAGATTGGGAACTTCGGATAGGGAATAGGGATAGGGAATAGGTACTCCAGTGTATAAGGAAAAAATATAATATGGGTGATGGCAGGTAGGAGGTGATCCAGAATAGTTCAGCTTATGATCATTCATTTGTCTTTCAACCTGAAAAATCTGCTCTTTAGCAGATTTTTCAGGTTTATTAGAAGGTAAATATTTAAGAGATTTTGTATTTACAGTGGACTTGAGTCTAAAAAGACTGGCTCGTACTAATCGAAAATGCTCTCATTATGACAGTTCAACAGTTATATTAGGTTCTTTCCGTTGTCGAACAGACGCATTCAAAAAATATACCTATGTTTGAAGCTATGGATCGGAAATTTCCTTCGGTTGTGATATAAAATTATGTTACGTAATTACTGTTTAGAATTATGTGGAAAAGGGGAGGGAGACCTTTTCCCTGCAGTGTAGTGTAGAGAGCATGAATGTAGGCTAGTTACACTAATATTATAAAAGCGAGTCCGATTGTTACGGGTTCGGTATTTGCATACACGCACACGTCCTATTCCCTACATTTTAACGTACAATTGCCGCCACGGATCTTGAGCGCTGGCTTCAAGTTGCGCAGAAGTCAAATATTCGGTCTGTTTAGTGGTGCGAAGTGAGACGCGGGGGCGGGGACTGTCAGTGATTGGCTCGCTGCGCCATCGCGTCATAGACGTCACTCATGATTCGCTCCCTGCACTGCTGCATGTATGTAACAACGACGACGATTGGCTCGCCAATGTATGGAATGCGCAAAGCGATCCCCACTCTGACGCCGAGCGCTCAAGATCCGTTTTGGCAATTGTAAACGTGCTTCAAATAACAAACGTCAAACAAACTACTTATCTTTTGCCATTTGAAGGCTTCTTTTACACACACACATTCTGTCCCCACATCTTACCGCAAAGTTGCTCCAAATAAAACCTATTCACAACACCGTCAAACAAGCTTCACAGTAGAGTAAAGCACGTTCAAGCAAGTAAACATTTCACAACATAATTTCTCGAACAGTAAACGCTACCGTTCGGCATGAGACGTGCAAGTCGGTCCGAATATAGCGGTACACGAGAATAATTAGTAGGCATTATACTTAAATAGGCACGTGTTGTATGTGTTACGAGTGGTGCTTTGATTAATGGGTTACTGGGGTTTTCTTGATTTCCTTGGTGGGAAAGTAAAGGGGTTAGGTTAGTAGGTGGGTGTACTTAATTTTTCTTCTTCTCAGTCCTGCGCTCCTGGTGGAGTGGCCGTGGTCATGGATCGTCTGGTAGATTGGTTGCGGCTTTTGCGAGACTTCTCTCTCTCTCTTTTCGTAGCATTTCTTACTTAATTTTTACATTACTAATTTTGGTTTGAGTTTTTGTAACACAGCCTCCGCTTATTTCGAAAGAGGATTCGTTTTCCTCAGGGAAAAAGTATTTGTATGGCCCACAAACAGTTTATCCGGGTTTTCGTGTCTTGTGTATGTGAATGCTCTTGTGATACGAGAGTAATTCCTAATGTGGGGCAAAGTTTTAAACTTAACACTCCTTTTTTGGTCAGTCGTGTAAAAACAAAGCTTTTATTTCATCATCGTAGCTATTTTCAGCGTCTCGGTAGAATGATGATTGGTTAGGGACTAGTTACAATAGGCGCCCGAAGCGCACGCCATAGACTAAGCCGTGCGTAAAACGGAGCGTTTTAAGGCCATTAGTACGCTGAATTTTAGGCCTTCAATAAAATTTAATATTTTTTTATTATCTTATGAATTTATTTTGATACCTACATGAAGTGCGCCCTTCAAAAGTTGTATCAAAATTGTCAACTGCTTGTTGCGTAGAGAAGCGCGCCTTAGGCGCCTGTTGTAAACTAGTTTCTTATGGTAGGTCTAGGCTAGACAAGCCGAACACGAGCGGAGCACGAGCCGAGCTCAGATTCGTAAAGTGTGGACCGACGAGCGACTCGTGCTTGGCTCCTCTACCGTAAAACCACCTGTAGGTAGAACCGTAGGTGGTGAAAATTTGAAATCAGAACATATATCTGTACTAAAGATATAATTAAAAGAGGTCACTTCAAGAAGACTGTAGGTAGGATACTTGTTATAGCTCTCTTTGTTGGGGTCCTATGATAGTAAGCTCTCTAAATTACACACAGATTAAGGCTTTCCTCCTATTTATTTACTTGCTTAGTTAAGTTCTTATCCATTAATCGCCTCTTTGTCAACATGAAAATCGAAATAGCAATTGATCTCGATCGCCATTTTATGCGATTTCACTGTTCAAATCAACTTACGAACAAGATCGTGGGTGATTACATTTGCATAGTTTCACCCGTTCGGATGCTTACTCATGCATGAATGAATCGCGTAAATCTTTTATTGAAGTTTCACACTTCATTCGGCGTTTAATTTTTCTTGGATAACTAATTAAACATTTGTCATTGGTGATTTTTCCATGAATGGAGGCCTAATTCCACCAATCACCTATGGGCTGATAAATTGTTTTTTTTTTACTATTGATAGGCTCTCGCTTGACCATTATCTCACTTGATGGAAAGCGGCGATGTGGTCGAAGATGGAGCACGCTTGTCTAGAAATAACCTTTTCACTCTTGACTTGAAGACCTCCAGGTTGTAGCTATCGGGAAACACAGACAGACAGGGATTTCCACGATGATAAACAGCTGTTTTTATTGGTTTGTTAGTAGGGTTAAGTTGTTTTTAGTTACCGCTGCCTTGGAAAGCAAAATAGCTAATAAAGCAATGCGGATGAGTTTTAGTCAGTAAAAGCTTAACACTCCCCTCTCGCTCCACTTAGAGCGATAGAAGTAACCCATGGTTACCCATCTCAAAAAAAGTATACGTAGGTATTACTCTGCATTTTAATCAATTTCGAATCTCGGTTAGTCACATATTACAAAAGATTTGCTCGTTCCAGATCCAAAGCCTGCAGGCTTAGGCATTCTATTATGTAAATAATTACAGCTAATTAAAAAGCCTCATATCTCTTGTATCTAAAAGTATGTTAGATCTACCAACAAAAGACCTAAGTGTATGAATAGAATTTCAATCTAACAGCCTCATTCAAAACCTACTACAGTCCAATTGTTATACAAGACGTAAAAAAAGCAAAATTACAACCAGCACTAATAAGACAAATTGTAAGAAAAGTGTCTCGTCAAAACAAATCGTGAAATCCGTTGAATTTGTCGCATAAAACATGTCGTACGACTAATCGCGGTATGATACACGCAAGGCGTAAAGTGTACAGTCACGAGCAATAAAACATTGTCAAATTTTCTATCTATCGTAACTTTTGCCATTCAAGAAATAAATTTATGACAATTTGTTCTTAATTACTGTACAATCTAAAAGGTGATTTGGAACAAATTTTTGAATGCTTATTTCTTGAAGTGGTAGTAATTTATAGAAAATTAGCGGTCCTGGCAGACGCTGTCCTGTCCGAAAACTGGCTTTTCGTCAGAAAAGAAAATTGAGAACCTGATTGTAGCGCCACTAACTGGGTCCAATTGTATTTTCAAACCATCCAGGGACCCAATCAAATGTGTACATTGACGTTTATGAGGATTTAGGTGAAAAACTCACGACTAGTAGAATTATATAGATACTAGCGGTCCCGGCAGACGTTGTCTTGCTGCTGGAATTCGTCAGAAAAAAAAATGAGAACCTGATCGCAGTGCCACCTACAGAGTTCAATTTTATTTTCAAACCTTCCAGGGACCTACTCACATATACACATAAAACTTCATCTAAATCAGTCAAGTCGTTTAGGAGGAGTTAGGTTACAAACACACGTACTGAAGAATCATAAAATAGATACTAGACAGTGCTATTGCTCGTGACTGTACGAGAAATGTACCGTTCGATGTTGTAACTAGAGAAGGCATAGAAGCGACACGGGTCAAATATGTCATATGGTTTATTGCGTCAAAATCATCTGATAAGGGAATTTACAACAAATTTACGCATTACCATAGTCTGTTATCGGTTTATCCCTATTTGCATATATCCTTCTTGTTTTGTTTATCAGTAAAGCAAGCATACTGATCAAGCGCACGAGCATGCCTATGGAAATCCTACAAGTTAAGGAAACATTGATTGTTATTTATATCGAAAACATTCTAAAAGTGACACCGGTAATGTTGCCAGCATTAAATTTATGATCGGAGTCAGATTACATAAAGATTATTTTACAAAAACATTTCCGTTGCGTTGCTAAAGTTACTTTTGACATGGCAATGTGTAGCTGAACTTCGGTAAAAAAATATTCTATACCAGAATCCATTCTGCCAAAAAGCTGATTATTAAGTTGTTATTGTAAACTTAGGTTAAGGTCAGATGGAGCTGAAATACTCTATGAGATCATAAACATCAGAAAGTAAATGTAAAAAAAAAACCATTTACTGCGTTTTTTTTTTTTTTTATTAATGATAGGATAGTTTTGGATTGAAGGAGCCGCACTAGTGGTCAACTGAGCAATGGTGACCGGGTAACTACCTCGACTTACAATTTGTAGGTCGTAGGTTCAACCCAGCAATTTATTTCAGCACCACTGGTCTCAAAACGGTGAAGGAAAAAAATCGAGGTGAGGAAACCGGCATATCCTAAAACCAAAAAATCGAAGACATGTGACATCCACTAATTCAAACTAGGCCCGCATGGTGGATTACGGCCCATTCCCTCTTCTAGAGACGAGGTCTGAGTCCCATCAGTGGGAAAATTGCCAGGCCAATTATGTATTGAAGGAGAAAATCGAATGGCCCATAACAATCAAGGCGTAAGTAATATATACTCGTCACCAGATAATGAGTCGAACCCGTAAACATGAAATCTAGAAAAAGCTACCATCGATTTCATTGCTTTTTCTGTGTGAACCTATTAATAAAGCTACCTTTATCGCTGATGACGATAAATTGTGTTTGTTAGTCTAAATCAGGGATGTTAAACCTTTATTGGAGATCGTACTACTAAAAATATATATATTTATTAAAAAAAATAATCATGACGTGCCGCCAAAAAATTTTGACTTAGTAATTTAATGGACAAAAAAAAAATTGGATGCTGAAAGCAATTCCTAATTTGCAACCCCAAATTCATATAATGTTTACAGTCCTTTGTTTATTTACTTAAATAATAGAGAAACTTATTATCATTACTGCTTTTTCAAATTACCTAGACTTCTTTTTAAGGATAGGCTCGCGTTTAACCACTATCTTAACTGACGGTAAGCGATCATGTGGTCGACTATGGAGCACGCTTACCTAGAAGGCTAGAAGTAACCTACTCTTGATTTAAAGAACCTTGGCGAGGTTGAAGCTATCAGGTAACAAAGACTCTGGCAGGGAATTCCACTCCTTAACTGTGCGAAGATGAAACGAGCTTGGCTAGAAAGATATTGAACATCTTACATTGCGAGCTAGAATTATTTTGCCGCGTGCCACCACTCTGACGTGTGCCATAGGTTCACCATCCCTGGTTTATATGAAGAAGAAATGCCTTTTTGTTGGACCTTTTTGCGTGTAGTAATGTCATTATAGGATTTTATCACGCAATTTTCAAAATGAAAAATGGTGAACTTTGCAGTATGAATTATAGTACCTAATTAAGCGTGAAAGCAACAAATGATCTAACTAAAACTTTAATAAGGTGTGTCTGTTAATACTAGATGTTTATGATGCCTTATTTTTCCTTGTTTAAACTAATTGGTAGACTAATTTATGAATGCTTCCTCTTCCTCTTCTGCTTTCGTAAAAAGCGAAACTTATAATCCAAGTTCTAATCAAACTCAATACAAAATTTCATCAAAATTTGGTCAGCTGTTGAGTTAATTTCATATTATATTATTAGTATAGATAGTATGGATTCATAATGTAACCATATCTAGTCTTTTTGAAGTGGGAAATCATTAAATAACTGGCTTGTTGGTCTTGTGGTTAGTTGTCCTGAGTCCTGACTGCTATGCCGGAGGGTTGTGGGTTCGATTTCCACCCAAGACAAATATTTATGTGATGAGCACGTTCATTAGTTCATTATCTGGATATCACTTATCTATAATATAATAATAATATGCATATTGTATGTATTTAGAAATACATACCTAAGTATATTTATTAGTTGTCTAGTACTCTTAGTACAAGCTGTGCTTACTTTGGGATTAGGTGGCGTTGTGTCAAAGATGTGGAATATTATTATAACATCTCCCTTTCTAGGTAAAGTGAGAGGGCGTGCCAGACTTTTACTGACTAAAACCCACCTGTATTCCTTCAGTCACCCTTTGCATTCCATTACGCAGATTACACAGTAATAAACGCGGTACTAAATATGCTAAAGTCACTGAATCATCACAAAATCTTCCACATGCCAGTTCTATTCGACTCATAAGCCATGGGTCCAGCAGACCAAGACATTTGAAATTAAAAATATAACGGCAGTGCGATCTTATAAACAATTGTTCTGATTTTCTTTGAACATTAATGCAACATTGCTCTCATTATCCAATGGGTATAAGAGTACACGATTATTATATCTTTTTGTGGGTAAATTGTTACGTCTCGAAACAGTTTTGTATACAGAAGTTTTTTTGTTTTGTGTGAAAAGATATTGGTGGTAAAGATAAAAGATCTGTGTGAATGGATGTTGTGACTAATTGTTTTACTGAAGATGACCTACACTTTTCAAAGAAAATGCTCTATATAGAGCATTAATGAATTAAAACAAATATAAATTATAATTTTCCTGCCCTTGTCCCGTATTGTCTGGGGTCGGTGTAATTTTTATTTTTCCAATCTTTCCTGTTACCCGTCTCTTCTTTCAACTCCCTTTTCTTTCATATCACTCCTCGCATAATACATCCATCTTTTCTTTGGCCTCCCTCTCCCTGTTCATCAATCTACATGTATACTCATAACTCTTTTAGTTAATATCTGTTTCATAGCTACAAAATAATTATAAATTTAATATCTATATTCTGATTTGTAATCAGTTGACAGCAGTAGACAGTGTATAGTTGTCGATGAACAATGCCTTGCTGTCATTAAACCATTGTTATAGCTGTCACTTTGGTCCATCTAATTAAAAATTATGGTTTAGGTAGGAACTTCAATTTAAATACGTGTTGTGGAGCTGAAAAAAGTGACATTCAGTGAATTTTGATTTCTAAAATGAGTAAGGTAATTAAGAAGTATAAATAAATTAAGATTATTTATATATAATAGAGAGAGATAAAATGAACATGTCATTAGGTACTAAGCAAGCGTGTTTCATCGTCGACTACATCAAGTGCGAGCTTATCAATAGTAAAAAAAAAATGTTAACAGCATGTAGTAAGCACGCCATTATAATGCATATAAATCTACCTATAATTAATACTTAGATACTGTAAAGAGGTGAAATTTGTAAGTTTGTATGTAAAGGGTAATCTCTGAGACTACGGAAACAATAAAACATTTTTTTTCTCTAATATGTAGGTGCACTATTCCTGACTACAAAAGACTAAGTAAATTACTTTCATATCCTGAAAATAGTTTAGTTACTAGTTTTAAGCACTCGAAGCCGGTGGCTTGAAGCTCGTCTTTTATAAACTTCCTGCTTTGTAATTTAAAAGCATCGTAAACAAAATCCACCCGGCACCACCCAATCACAAACCGCGTCCCATAAAATAGGAATTGTCATGTCAAACAGTCAGAATTCGAAAGAAATACGCCCATATTTTGGGCACACATGCATAATGCATACTACGCCTTGTAACTGTAAAACAATGCTTTGAGTTCGACTGTCCCCGCATGATTGATTGGGGCATGTCGAGGCTTGTGAAATAAGTACGACTTGTGTCTCTTAAGGTCGCCACAAACCCCGCGACTAGAAGCAAGAAGCGGCCACAAAGGCGGCTGAAGCGCGCGACAGTCACTTGTGGCTGGTAGCACTGCTTTTTTAAATCCATACGTGCAGTATATTATTATTTTTATTTTACTTTATTATTTTCGGAAAACTTACAGCTAGGATACAGATAGTTGAAAATATTGAAAGAAGCGGAATCGTGCATTATCGTGGAATGCGATAAGGCCGCCCATTGTATGTGTGTTTTAATTTTAGTTTTCTTTTGGATGTGTAATGGTGTACAATAAAGTATATAATACATAAATATATAAATAAAGAAGGCCCAATACAAGTTTTCACAGTGCCATAATGGACTCTGACGAAGAAGTTTTAAATGCGCGATTGGCATATTGACCGGTTTGGGCCACAACAAGAGAGCAGCGGTGATTTGTAGCATGTGGCGGCCACCGGCGCTTCAACCGTCGAATCCATATAAAAAGTATGAAAACTACAGGAAATATGTCGGTGGCGGCGTTTTGTGGTTGCGGCTGGTGGCCCGATGTGTGGAGAACCTTACTTTCAACGCTACTGTATTTTGTCGTGACTTCGTTTGTCTGGCTTTAGCAGAATCTTGAACTGTGATCAATATGTGACACGCAAGGGAAGGAAGTGACTTTTTAGTGTGAGAATATTTGCTTAGAATGCTTAGAGAAAGTTGCGAAAGGTCCTAACCGTATAACTTTTCCGTTCGTACTAGTTAATTAGAAGGAAATTATTTTCGTAATTTTAATTAGCAATTAGAATTACGATTTAACCTTTACAATTACGATTTAACCTAGAACGACGAATTAACCTTTTTGTTTCCATATGAGAAAGTTTCCACTCTCTCTACATGGACCTGGAGAGGATTCCACGTTTTTCAAATGAATTCGGTTCGCCTTCATTCTATAAATATTAGATAATGTTACTTTTTATCATCATTACCATCTTTCTTTGTCACCCATTTTGTGTTACTCGGGCTTGACGTATCCTCAATTCTTCTTTCAGGCTCTTCTGTCAACCGTCACACCGTTCTTCTTTCGTATCATTTCTTCAAAACCCTTCATCATTGCCTTGACGCCTACCTCTTCTTCTGTCCACCTAAATCTTTGTCCATTAAATCTTCAGTCAGATAATAATTTAATTTACTGTTCTAATGTCTTCATACCAATGCTCATTCTCTCTTCTAGAGAGGAGGTCTCAGCAGTGAGGACATCATAAGGCTGATTAATATAAAATGTCTTCATTGCCGAAGCTTCTCATTCACTTTGTTGTTGAATCATAATAACTATAATACTGCCATTATACTTCTAAGACGTTTTGTTTTGATGGGTAAGGGTGAAGCAAGAAGAAGCGCAGAAGAGGCAGATCTTTTCATTTTTGGAAGATAAAGACTTAACATTTGACGACGATGTGTATAGAAATAACTACAGAGATGACTAGATATGGAGAAAGAAATGCGGTGAACCCCAAATAAATTTGGAAATAATGGCAAGAGAATTACTGCCTGGGCTATTGATAGGATTGTACGAAAGAGTTCGTGGCCTTGGAACGCAAATGATAACTGAAGGTCAGCTGGGTTCACAGTAAAAGTCTGATTCTCCTTCTATCCCACCCACAGCAGGAGAAGTTATTTGATGGTTTTTCACGCTTAAAAACGGCAGGAGAATTGAGGCCATGAAAGCTAGAATAGACTCATTCTAAGTTTTTCAATACTGATCTGATTTAAAAAACTGTTCTTTTTAGGGTTCCGTATCTAAAAAGAAAAAACGGAACCCTTATAGGATCACTTTGTTGTCCGTCCGTCTGTCTGTCAAAATCCTCTATCTCGAGAACGCGTGGAGGTATCGAGTTGAAATTAAAACCTTATACTCAAGTCTGTGGTCCCTTCAAGTTGTGAAAATATCAAACTCCTAAGTTAACGAATAAAAAAGATACGGCCGTTTATGTCACAAAAAACGTGTATTTCGGTACTCTCAAAGATCAAAGGGACCCTTGACCCAGAATCCTGAAATTTGTCACAAAGCAAGGTCTTATAGCACAGGTATAGGAATAAATCCGAAAACAGTAAATTTGTTGTTAGCTAGATCATAAAAAGAGACTCCATTCAGGAATTGTAGTTTGCACGGAACCCTCAGTGCGCGAGTCCGACTCGCACTTACCCAGTTTTTTCAAATAAAGTCCGTATCGAAAAAATTTGTTAGGTCACTCTGGTTCTCGAGCCTCAGTTGATCATGGAAATGACACAACTGACTCTTTGTGTTTAAAGATAGTCTGTTGTCGTAGACACTATACGAGTACACAATATTTAATACCAACCATGATAATATATTACATAAGTAAGTAACACGCTTCCGTCATAGCTATTTATGGGAGCAACGCCACATTAATTTGCCTCCAGCGTCTGTTCTAAATTAAGAAATGAATCAAAATTAACAAAGCTCAGAATAATAAATTGAAAATCATTAAGATTTTAATTGAAACTTTGTCTTCTTAATGATGTGGGAATCAATCATTAGAAACATAGTGTTGTGAGAAAAGTAATCTTTGTTCTTAATTAAAAATAAGTCAAACCCATATATTATTTTATATAGTAGGTACCTTTATTTGAATGATGACGGTATGCATATTTTTACACAAATGTTTGTTCTAAATTAATTGGGAAACATTCAAGTTGACAAGATCAATCTACACTACGTTTATAATTTGGTTTAAAGGAAATAATCTTTGGTACTAATGAACTGACATTGAATTTTTTTTCACCAGTATCAAGCTACATTAATACATAGGCTATAGTCTGTCTAATAAGTCAACCGACTTGGAAATTTGTATAATATTTAATCATTTAAAAAATACTTATATTCGGTACTTTTTATAAGGTTCTTCTGTTAGTAAACCATGATCTCTATCTCTTAATCAACCTTGATTATTGAACCCGTGTTGACTGCATCAGATTTTATTAAATTCTAATAATTACCCAAGTCGTTAACTTATTAGACAGACTCTATACTCGTATACCTACCTAATATTTCTTTACGCCAAAAATATTGCACGCGCGGCGAAGCGAGCACAGGTCAGCTAGCACCTAGGTATTAATTTTTTATGGGAAATTGACAGATTGACATATCAAGTTATCAACGCACAAGCAAAACTACTAGGTCTAGGAGTGTGAAATTTTAGGCTTCCTTTTATGACGTAAGCAGACACTATAGCGAGGTATTGGCACTACAGGTTGGTGGTCAAACGCAAGCCTATCAATAATAATAATAAAAAAAAGGTTAATAAACTAGTGCGCCTCACCATCAAAGATTGCATCGCTGCTTACTATCAGGTGGGATCGCAGTCAAGCACTAGTTTATAACAATTAAAAAAAAAAGACGTGTGGCACTCGGGGACTGCCGCGGTAAAGCTATTGCATAGCATTTTTATCAACTTATGCAATTATAATTATTTATTTATTTTATTAATGCAGTATTTTTTTTCCTTTGTTTTTTTTCTTTGATATTAATTGAAGTTACACTTTCACACATTGAATTGAATTTTGATTGATTGTTCACTCATTTGTTTTCTTATCGGTCACCACGCTCAAAAAACAAATGAGTGGGGGTGTTAGGTTATTTTCGTTACGGAATTTCTGGATTCGGTCTCCACGCTCAAGGCCCGCGATAGAAGCTATGCAATAGCTTAAAAGAAAGGTATTTCCAAAATTCGCACCCTATGGGGATGGGACCTAGGTCCAAAGTTTATATAGTAAAACCTGCTTTCCAGTGCACGAAGTCGCTGGCAGTAGCTAGTTTTTCTATTCTATACTACAATAATTATTATTATCACAAAACTGTAATAGTTTTAGCTTATATTTTTTTCAGTTCGAGCTTAAATGAAAAAGCCATATTAAAGTGTATTTAACCATTAAATGAAATTATAACTAACAATCAGTTAGTATCGGTGACAGTTTTAATAGTTAACAATTATTAAGTGGCCGTAATAATAACTGCGACGAATTGGAACTGTCGCTCGGCTACGTTCACGCTCCATCGGTTAGCTTTGGCTTGTTAGAAAATTATTCATTCAGTATTATTTATTTGTCGTTGGCTGTTGGTGATTGTGTTAATTTAAAGAGCTGTGAGGGATTGATTTTTGTGACATTATGGCGTATCTACAACATTATTTTTTGTTTATGCGAAACCCGAAAATACTTTATTCAGAACTAGCTTTTGCCTGCGGCTTCGCCCGCGTGGCATTAGGTACTTAAGGAATCGGGATAAAAGGTAGCCTATGTTCTTTTCCATGTCAAAGGCTGTATGCATGCCAAATTTCATCCAAATCCGTTCAGCCGTTTTTGCGTGATTAAGTAACAAACATCCACACTTTCACAATTATAATATTAGTTAGGATCAGTACCTGAATAGATTCCAATAGTTTTTACACCATGCTATATTTTTTCCCGAAAATATTTTAAAGGGTCACAAGTTTGACACCACCGACAGTAAGTACAACACAGGTCACGGCAGGTCATAGTGAGCATTGTGGGCACGAAATCCCTAGGGATATCACGAAATCCCGGTAGATGTCGAATATTCTTGTTTATTCGTCTTCTTACTATAAGAATCTAGTGATATGACAAAACACCAAATTATCGTCAGTGATAGGTATGTCGTTTCATTAATTTAAACATTTCGTGATATGGATTTCATGAAATCCATCAATGAGAAAGAAAATCATATATATATTATGTCGCAGGAAAATGAGGATATCAGTTCCTCATTTTCTTGCGACATAATATATAGAAAGAAGCAATAAAATGGATGTCTAGGAGACCTCCGATTTCGGAATGAAAAAAATTAAATTATGTCATTGTACTTGAATTATGATTAAACTGCTCAATTAGTTCTGATGCTAATATAGACTTTGAAAATTTCTCAACATTATTTCTCACTTCAGAAGCCAAACCAATGAAGAAATGCTACTTCAAGTCATCCATTTGGCTATCTAACGTTGAGGTCGTTTTAAAATAAAATTTAGTTCGGTAAAAATAAAAGAGAATGTGCTGACTTGCCATCCGTTGCTATCGCATTAGAACGGTCTCGGTCAAGGCCATTCTCTTTAGATCCCAAATTAAACTTTTAACATTTAAAACTACCACAACCGAACCTCTAAAGCTTGAATCAAATCAAAATAATAACACTTCTGCCAACCTATTACAAATCATTACGTCCTAAATAGACAGGTTCAATGTCATACAAGTAACTACCATTAATACCCCGAGGTGTTTAACATGACCACCATAAGTAGACTTCTTGATCTCCTTAACGAAAGTTGGAAGAACTTTAATTCGAGCAGATACAGAGGTCATTAAAACCAGTTATGGCTGATGATTGTGCCTCAAAGCTCTTGTAACGAAACTTTATATTTGCTCTGACTATTCAAAATTGAGCTCTATTTGTTAGTAGTTAAAATCGATCAGTGAAAAGCAACACCTACGCCCAGGTGTTTGATGAGAAAAAAAAAACACAATGAGATATGATGATTAAATAAATTTTTTTTAAGTTTTATGAACGAAATTTTACTATAATGTGTAAGTAAATTACGTTTTTGGACATGTGGGTAGTGGGAACCGAAGTTACAGTGTTCGTTTGTGATTCATTTTCTTTTATTGGTCAACCAACACTGATTTGATTACAAAAAGTAATAAATATCAATAAAAGTAATTGCGTTTTTTTCCCGGTTCTACAACTACTTTTTTGTTCGTGATGTCATATCTATTTTAGGAACTTTAAAATTGAAACTTGAATTGGTTACCGCATTCTAAAATACGTGGTCCTATAGATATAATACAAATGTAGTCGGAGACTAAAACTTTAGCGTTTCAGTTCTTCCATAGGCTCGTCAACGGTATGCACGCAGGTAGGTATCGACTGAAAGAAATAATAACTAAGCCATCTTCCAGGACCTGATAGACAATACAACTGAAATGTCTGATAGTAGTGGTGGTGCCTGGCGATATAACATTAGTGGCCAAGAACACATCAGTCCGGTACTAAGCAACAGACACGAACATTTCTTGTAGCGGAGCTGAGAATGTTGATATGGATGTGTTGTAAGACGAAAATGTATAAATTTGGAAATGAGTAGATTAGAGGAAATTTGAGGGAAGCTCCAGGGACTGAAAAGTTGAAAAGGAAAAGTTTGTCTAGGTATGGTCAAGTAAAGGGGAGAGATAAAACACATATTACTGATAGAGTTATAAGTTTATATCTATGTGGTTGTAGAAGGAGAGGGACGCCAAAGAAAAATTAGATGGATATTGTGAGAAGTAATAATCAAAGATAATGGAGACAGTGATAGCGTGACGGTTGACAGGACAGAAGAATAAAACATCAACATGTTTCGTCGACCCCAAATAACAAGGGATAATGACAGGACAATGATGATTAAACAATAGTCACGTTCTACCATTTAAACCTGATTCTAAACTCACATGAGTTTTCAAATCCCACCAGAACAATTTTTCTGTCAGCTTGTATGCTGTAATATAAGGTTCTGTCTAGCAGGTAACCTAACTAATTACGAGTAGAATACATTTTCCTTCTTGGAACCCAATTTTTGTGTGTTTTTTGTGCCCTTATCAGTGGTTTTGCCCCGATTTTTTTAATGCGCGAAATCATTAATTATCTTCTTCAGTTCTAGAGTGAAGCAGTCAGACTTTTACTGACTAAATCCCACAGCTATTATATGTTTTTTCCTTCATTTGTTTTTTGCGTTCTAGGGTCACGGTAATTCTTTCAACATTCCCGCAGCCCTAGGCAGCTTTGCTACCTAATTTTACATGTAAAACCTATTATAATTTCTCTCACATATATAAATTGTTATTAATACAGTTATTACACTTCTAACTTTCGCTTCGTTATCCTAGTTAGTTAAATTGTCTACAACTAAACTGTAATAAGCAAAATGGAGTCTCCACTTACCATTAGCTTAGTCGATTTCGTACGTACCGTCTTTTAGTAGGAAAATGAAACTATAACGTAAGTCTTCTGTGGTTTGTAGACTTGTAGCAATAATGTGTGATTGCATATCTGACCGCATGAAACATTCTGAGTTTACAGGTAGATGGCACTAATGTGTGATGGCGGAGGTTTTCACTAAATAGTGAGAAAAAAAACATGTTTTATTTGAAATTAAATGTTTATCATTAAATAACTAGTCTATTGTCTATGTATTCACTTTTTTATTTGCTTTGAAATGTTTACAGCTACATGGAATTCATATCTTCTTATGGATCTGTCACAAAAAACAGATTTCTGTATCTTGCAGTAATTTTCGCTGTGTAACAATATTTATGTTATTCATAATTTATTGTGTATGTAATTTTTCAGCATCATTTTCTGAACAAATTTACAAATTAACTCGTCTTGTCAGATCTAAGCCAAGATACTGCCAGTGTGGTCTCCCATAAACACATAAAAGACGATTACCATACAGATTCGAATCTATTTACCGAGTTCATAAGCCTTAACAGTCATAATTAACGGATCATCCATTATCTTCTGTCTAATAAATACCACAACTTCCGTTCCCTTAGGGTGGTTACCCACAATCGTAGTTCAATCGGTTTCATCTACTTACCCTAAGGCGGGCCACAGACTATTGTTGTACTGTTGAGCATGTTAAGCTTGGCCCTGATTGATTTGTAAATATCCGCACTCCGTAATTATCGTGTGTAGTAATCATAATCAATGAGTGGTCTTGTACTTCAAAGATTAAGTGTATAGACAGTACAGTGGGCAAAAAATAAGTAGGCTAGGTATCATTTTTTGCATCTTGATAGTTTTCGGTTACGGGGTGAATAGAACTTGGAGTATGTGGCATTGACACTTGAAACGGATATTTGATTACCTAAATTTTTCCTTGGTAAATATATGTATCGATAGGAGCGGTAGTTTCGCAATAGTATCTACTTTATTGGTATTTAGGTATATATCTATATATTATCCACTTGTAATCTCTGCTGGTGTAACTTATTAATGCAGTAGTATTTTGAAAAATACAGCAATTTTCCCGTTACCACCCACGGTACACGAATAATTCCTAGTGTTGATTTAATGAAACGTTGACTTTTTTTTAAAAGCTTTTATTTTTTATCGTCATATAATCAGCATCTCACTGTTCATAAAATTTTAATTAAAAAATTATATACCATAAAACTGATACCTAGCTATGATAACCCCAAGATCATACGTAAGTAAATAATAATATTTATCACGTACTTAAACTACAGCCGTAAGATATTTTAGCAATTAACATAGCTCTGTTACATATCCTTTCCTCGACATATACGACCGGCGCCACGCTGCAGGCTTGAACTAATTAATTCTTAGACCAATATCTACTTTATCATTATAATAAATTTCAGTTGTCGGCTCTGTATTTACAAAACTTTCAAACCCGTAGAAACGATCGCTTGAACCAAATGAAATTGAAGTAGAGTTGTTGCGTTTTAACACGGCAATAACGATCATTGACCTACCTGTTTTGTTTTTTTTTTTTTGTTTATTCTTGTTTCAAAAACAGAATCATTAACTGGTTTGACATCTATCGTGGTAGTTAATATTTTTAATCAATCACAGCCCGACTGCGCCCATGGTTGGATATAGGCCTGTCCTATCATATGCCTGTTCCGTCATATCTGTTCTCCACTCGTACAACTTCTACCCACGATAGCAACAATATCATCTGCGTATCTTGCTGCAGGACATCCAACATTCCTTTGACCAGTGATTGGACGCCACTCAGTCATTGCCATAGTCTACCAGTCGTCACTGCGCCTTTCCATGTGTCCTGCCCAATTTTTTTTTTAAATTTCTTTAGACTAGTGTTTGACTGCGATCCTACCTGATGGCAGTTATTTATAACTGTGTAAATATAATAGGTTTTTCAAAACAATGTATAGGAAAGGGTAATGACCGCAATTGCTACACTAAAACGCGGCAACTATAGAATATAATCAAGCTTACTGCTCTAAATTCAACACAATACTGTTTGTCTAACGAATAACACGTACCTTACTGCTTTAGTTAATACAATAGACAATGTAATCGTGTAAAACGGGTAATGGATATCTCACAAATCGATACGCAGATCGTGATACAAAACGTTTATTGATACTGTTCGTAATGAAATGTTATTATTGTAATTTATATCTTTGAAAGCGTTTCGTGATTTACGAATTATGTATAATTGTATAGATGATGGGGTTCACAGATTGATCTCTGTGGTTTTAGTTATTTAGAAGGTTTGAGAAAGTGATTATTAGAATGATGGCGCAGTGCGTCAGGATATTTAGAAGTAGTTTTTGATAATAGGTTGGTGGTAATTTGCGATGGAGTTTGAAAGGTTTCATGAGCAGGTGGGCTCAATGCCTATTTGCACGTGTAATGTTGTGCTTCTTCGTTATCATCATCATTTCGGCCGAAAGACGTCCACTGTTGGACACAGGCCTCATCCGAGTGTCGCCATAATGACTGGTCCTCAGCGTCTCGTGAGTTATCGGTCACCTTGTGGGAGGTCTTCCACTACATCTTCCGATACATGGTCGCCACTTTAGAACCTTTCGTCACCATCTACCATCTGTTCTTCGATCAATGTGCTCTACCCACTCCCACTTAAGTTTGGCGGTTCTTAGCTATGTCGATAACCTTAGTTCTCCTGCAGCTGTCCAGTTTCACAGTTATTAATACTTGTTGTATAAGCTCATGCAATCTTATGAATCGCAGAACGATTCCCAGCCTCTGTGGCTCGTGCTTGCGTACACCGAACTAAGGGTTGCCCGCCGTCCGGTCGTCCGATAAAGATCAAGCCTGGATCAATGGCGCGTTGTGTTCCATGCGCATCTCAAAGAGATGCCAGCAAAATTGACGAGACCCGCTAGTTAGTTTAGGTTACCTTAGAAGTTACCATAGCCTTGCAAAAACGGTAACTGAAAGGGGAACTCTAGGTTTTAGTCAGTAAACGTTTGACACTCCATCTCGATCCATTGAGAGTAGGAAAGGGGTCATTTGATGATTTACCACTTAAAAAGCTCATGCAATTAGGAATATTGTTTTCATAAACAAGCTATTCAGCTAATAAATTGTGACAAACTACTGAAAGCGACCTGGAGGTAAGTGGTTGAATTTCTTCTCAAATCAGTTTTAACGACTACGCCATTTTGAAAAGAACAAGAATACCGTTTCCCAAAATTCTTCTGTTTAATATGGTTATGGTGCAAATTAATTACAAAAACGTTCGTTACAGTTTAAATGGTTTTATTACATGTTTCCTGTCATTCTTAATTTGGTTAAATTTTCCTATTCCTTTTGTTTGCCGTTAGTTAGCGTGAGAAATGCATATGTTAATGTTTTAAGCTAATGTTAGTTCACTCAAAGTTTCTATAGTTTGTCCATCGCTATCCGAAGTGATCTATCGTTTCCGATCGTCATTTACTTTATGTGTACTGTGGTGTGTTGGCTGGTCATTCTCACAATTATAGCTTGTGCTAGGAAAGTGGTAAAAGTTATAAACGTAGATTAATCTCTTTTGAATTAGAAATCATTACTTTTCTAACCTTTACTTAATATGTTCAAATGTTCAAAAGATGAAGTCTGCTTTTTATTTCTTTATTGCTAGCTTTTGCCCGTAGTTTCGCTCGCGTGCGTAAAATAAGCCTATCACTTAGGAATAAACAACCAAAAAACAAACTTTACCTCTTTATAGTATTAGTGTAGAAAACTTTATGCACTAGTAAAGGAAGACTGTAAAAAGGCGGATTTATTATCTTAGGCATTTTCTACCAGTTGACCTTAGGGTGGTGCAGAAAAATAACATGGCAGGTGCAAATTAAAAGAAACACAAGAAAAAAGAAATGTGTATAAATAGTTAGTAGTAGCTTTTTTTGTGGATATTGCTACACCAACATATCTATGTTCTCATCATTCATTAACATATCTTGTTTGAAATAATGATGATGGTTTTATGGCTGGTTAGATCCAAGTTTACCACTTCAACGGTGTCATAGGAGGCAACGCAAAGTTCGCATAGGCTATGCTGTGCTGTAAGTTTTTTTAGGACACAGAGAGCCGAATTAAGTGGACCATAGTTTGCGAATGGATGGGTTCTAACTAATTTTGATGTCTTCAAAGCTAGAGTGAATAGGTTTTTTATAAACTAGTGCGCCTCGCCATCAACGATTGCATCACTGTTTAGTGTAGGGTAGACTAGGGTATAGTAGGGTGGAGTAGGGAAGAGCGGGAGCGAAACCGCGCGGGCAAAAGCTAGTCCTTGATAAATATAACCATCAATGGTATAATTACCTCTATATCTGAATTCGTAGGTCTCCAGATCCGAAACTGGTATAATTTTATGCCTCTCTCTTATTTATTATAATAAATAAAAAAAAATATCATCAGGTGAGACGGTGGTCAAACGCGAGCCTACCAATAATAATAAAAAAAAAAATCCGTAATATCCCTGCTTAATCCTAACCGATGAAATAATAATCATAACATCATATTGGGTCTGTGTCAGAATATTAACGCTTGCTTAACGCTTCTCCACAATATTATTATAATATTATAAAATATTTTACATATAAATTGTGTATAATTTATAATATTAGCTTCGTAAAATGTACTTATGAAGTTTAATACTATTTACGGTTACCTAAGACTTGTAATATAAGATCGTATTCACCGTTGGGGGTCAAAAGCACTCCTTTAAAGGTGGGTTTATTGAAATACTAGTTGCTGCCAGCGGTTATGCCCGCGTAAATGTAGAAAATTCTCCCAAGGGAATATACTGCTGGTATAAAAGTATCTTATGTGCTATATTTATTTATTTAGTACATGGAGGACTTACAGCTAATAAAACCAGACAAAAAAAGAAGGAATCCATAATCACTAGAAAGCCAATTCAAAGCCAACAAGTCCTCACGTATAGACATTATAATATATATAATTATTAAATATAGTGTGAGCACAAAAACAAAAAGCTGCGCTTCTTAGTTAAGTACAGCAAAAATCCTAGGGTTGCACTTAAATAACTAATTAACAATCTATTAAACCTAATGCTACTTGAATAATTTGAGATTTAAGCACCTTCTGGCCGAGTTCACACTAATGGTGAACGGATCATGATCATATGTCATTGAAATTATTATACCTATTCCATATACATTCTAAGTTTCATCGAAATTAGTTCAGCTGTTCGAACGTGTAGATTTAACAAACATGCACATACACTATTAAAAACTATCACCTTTATATCTAATATTAGTGTGATTTTGATTCATTTCTCTGCAACCGTGGTTTGTTTAAATCATTATATTTTTGCTCTTATCCCAATATTCTTTATTTGACCATACGATGAATGATCTTTAATAACCTTCAACTAAGCATTATCTAGATTTCAAGGCTTTAGAATGGTTTGAAAGAGTCACTCCGACCCTGGAAGTGGAACTCAAAAGGTAACTGTAGAAACGCAGGTAGATTTAAGCCAGTAAAAGTTTGACATTTCTTCTCGCTTCACCCGGAGCGTGAAAAGTTATTTGATGATTTTCCATTATAAAAAGTTTTCCCAAGTTTTTTACTTATCGAATTCAGATGCATGCAGTTTTTGAGATTGCTCGAATAATCTAGGAAGTCAGTTTGAACAGAGTTTAAGCTTAGGGTCTTAAAATTAAGACTCAAATACTTGTAAAGGTAACTTATAGTCAAACGTACTTCATCATCGACTTTATTATTGCTTACTATTAGGTGAGATAGAAGTCAAACATGAGCATATCAAATCATATCATATCATATATTCGCAAGCTCCGCCACATGAACTATCCGAGGCAGTTAACATGGTTAACAAAGATTTAGCGCACATTTCTGAGTGAAGTGTGGCTCATGGTCTGAAGGTCAATCCAATGAAGACCCAAGTCATGTTGTCGGCATCCCTAGGTTGCGCTCAAGAATTGACTGAACGCGACTCCCACCGATAGTGTTTGTTGGCTCTACCATCTCATACAGTGACTCAGTGAAGGACCTTGGTATTGTTATTGATAAGGACTTTTCGTGGATTCCTTAGGTGCAGGAAGTTAGCCGCAAATTGTTTGCGTCTGCGGAGTCTTTACGAAGACTGCGGAATTTTCTTCCAACTGCTACCAAAACTGCGCTTGCCCAATCCCTCCTTCTCCCAATCCTTGATTATGCCGATGTCAGTTATCTTAATCTAACTGAAGTGCAGCTGGATAAGCTTGAGCGGCTTCAAAACTTTTGTATTAGATTCATATTTGGATTGCGCAAATATGATCATATTTCTGAATTTCGCTTAAGGCTCAAGTGGCTGCTAATCCGCCTTCGCCGGAATGCAGCCAAATGGATATATTGTCATTGCTTTACAGTGTACTGTTTATTCCTACAACCCCCTCTTATCTCAAAGAACTTTTTAAGTTCCTTCATGACACACATTCTAGAACCTTGAGATCATCGGAAAATTTGAAACTTTTAATGCCCTCGCATTCTACTAAGTTTTGTGACAAGTCGTTTGCGGTCCAGGCGGTGCGTTTGTAGAACGCGTTGCCGTTACCAATTAGACAAGCCCAGTCACTAGTTTCCTTCAAAAATCAAGTTAAAGACCATTTTCTTTCTCTCTAACGCTATCCTGGTGCTATTTAATTCAATTTCTTTCACCATCCCTACTTTATTTTGATTTTATTTTTCTTTATGTTTTTTTCCTCTTTTATTCAATGAAATTGTGTAAGTATAATATAATATTTATATATAGAAGTATAAATAGAAATATAAATATTATTTCAAAGATATCTATTAGCAGTACACCGCAGACTACCCCTGTATTGTTTTATTCGTTTCAATCCATCCTAAGGTTGTCTGGTAGAAATCGCTTTAAGCGATAAGACCGCCTTAATCAATGTATCCTACCCGTGTGTGAGCCCAAAGCTTATTAGAATTGTCATGAGATGCACTTTGGCTATAAGGTACTATCGACCTGATCTGATGATGATGATGGAGCCGGAAGGTAGACACGGGAACTTCATAATAAAACAATGTGTCCTAGCAGGGTTTGAGTTAATTGGAATTGTCATGAGAAAAAGATACTCTGGTAAGTGTATTGCAACTAAAAAGTGTGAAATAAAAAACTTTTTACAAAAAAACAAAACCGACTTCCCTAAAAAAAACACTAAAACCATCAAAATAATTTTAATTTCGGAAGTTGGTGTTAAATAAGGAACAAACAATATCGAGAAACACCGACTTTTGATGGTTTTAGTGTTTTTTTTAGGGAAGTCGGTTTTGTTTTTTTGTAAACAGTTTTTTTCATATTGATAGCAGATAGTATAATAAATTTACCAAGTTTATCCTCTAACATAGATTTCAAGACTACTCGTATACCACAGCTTTCCTCATCCTTGGCTGCAGTAACCACATCATTTCAAACAATGACTGGCTCACTTTTAATGGTCTCGAGGTGAAAGCATAGACTGTTTTATGTGGGAGTTTATTATAAGAGCTTGTGGTGTAGCTTATTTCTATACAAGACGGAAATCTTTGATGAGTTAGGTGTATGTAGAATTTAAAAGATATATTGGTGCTTTCAATGAAATATATTCGTTAAAACACTGGTTTGAAACAACGGATTGGTTATTTGATTGTTTGGTGATATTTTTTTTTTTCGACGAAATGATATTCAATGTTCAAACTTAATTTGAACTTTGAATATCATTTCGTGATTAAAATTCTATAATGTTAGGTAGAATACATTTCTGTATTTCTCACTGTATGGTATTGCATTTTGGAAGGTTTTATGGTTCACCAACAGTGTCACACACGTATTTTCGCACAACACAACTGCTCCAGTCAACTACCGGATGGCCACTGACTTGTGTAAAACTCATTAGTCACACTGCATAAGACTACCCTCCCAGCCAATACACTTACTTATTGCTCTCAAAATGTTCTGGTCTGACGTTTTATAAATGCCCGTATAGGCAACGTCAAAAACAATACTTTGAATTGAACGGCATTTAGCTTTAGGAAGCAACCGCAGTAAGTTTTTTTTAAGCTATTGCATAGCTTCTATCGTGGGCCTTGAGCGTGGAGACCGAATCCAGAAATTTCGTAACGAAAATAACCTAACACCCCCCACTCATTTGTTTTTTGAGCGTGGTGACCGATAAGAAAACAAATGAGTGAACAATCAATCAAAATTCAATTCAATGTGTGAAAGTGTAACTTCAATTAATATCAAAGAGAAAAAAAACAAAGGAAAAAACATACTGCATAAATAAAATAAATAAATAATTATAATTGCATAAGTTGATAAAAATGCTATGCAATAGCTTTACCGCGGCAGTCCCCGAGTGCCACACGTCTTTTTTTTTAAATTATTTTTCAACATTTTCTGTCACTCTTTTGGGTTTTTACTGATAAGCACATTTCAGTAAGCTGAATCTATCTCCGTGAATGCTTCATTACGACAACCACGGAAATCAACCCGTGGCTTATGGCCGTTCCCTAATTAACTTTCATATAAAATTAAATATTTTAATTTGATTAAATATGCGGCTTATTGAATTCTGAAATAAGTAAATTACACGGGAAATCAAGCGTAGATCTTTTCATAAATTAACCGGCAGTCCGTCTAGTAACCGTACGGAGAAATTCTAGTAACATAATAAAAATGTAAAAATGTACGTGGTAAAGTAGTCTCTATGCTGATCGCAGTAAAGTGTAAAATGGTGTGTTTATATTGACCGATTGTAAGAATCTGTGTGGAACATATGAATATATTTCACGCCAAGACATTGGGGACTGGGGCGATGTATACCGTTTATTACTGTATGCTCAGTAACCATTATTTCTGTTAATATAGTAAAAATATTTTGTAGTGTACGTCATTTTCTCTTGTGGAACCAATTCGTCGGAAAATGTTCTTAGACGAAGTTTTCGCTGCCGGCATTTCTAATTGAAATTGGGTTGAAAAGAACCGTATGTACCTATATTATCGTATTTGACTGTAATTTACTGACAAAGAAAAACCTACTACTAAGGGCCTGTGCAGACCACGTTTTTTAAACGCGCCGTTGACGCGCGTTTTAGAAACGTGCGTCGACGGCGAGCTTTTATCCTATTAAAAGTCTACAGGCTGCGTCTGACTCGCGTGCGTATCGCGTCTGTATCGCTACAAACGCGCGTCAGCGGCGCGTTTAAAAAACGTGGTGTGCAAAGGCCCTAAGTAGCTTTATTTGCTGTACGCAGCAGTTAATTGTTTGTACGTCTGGCATATCAACTATTTTAGGATTACAATTATTTTGTTACATACGAGTAATGTACGAGAAGTAGAAGAAGAGACTACTGGAACAATTTGTCTGCTTGCGGTCTTCTCTTCCGATTATAATTTAGGTGTCTTCAAAGAGTGAATAGGCTCTTAATAATTTATCGGTTGGGATCGCAATCAAGCTCTAGTTTATATTATTACAAAAAACAAGTAGTTTCGTAAGGAAATAGGCTGTCTAAAAACTGTCCGTAGATGGCTTCGCTGTATCAGCATCTTAATGTATGAAATACTTACCAAATGACTAGAAGTTTTCCACTAGTTTTTTGTCTTTTCCAGACAGCTGAAATGATTTTAATATTAGGTATACATACCACACAAGTGAGTTGGTTACTTCTAAACAATCGCGCTAAATTGTCAACTATATTATCACTATGCATCGGGTACCATAGACATGAGCTTAAATCTGTATTTGAACCAATATTATACGCTCAGGATCTTTCATTCTGGCGACACTTGGGGAAGGCATAGGCCTCCCCCAAGTGTTCAACAGTGGCTATCTTTCGGCTGAAATGAGCTCATAATGAATAAGCTCAAAAAACTATTGGATTGATTTAAAAAAAATATTTTAACATTAGAATGCTATTTTAACACTGAGTGACATAGGCATAATTCATAAGGTTTCACGCGTATAAAGCTGCTTGCAGAAGATAGGTAAAAAAATAATAAAATTTTTAAACATGCAAATGTAATGCCTTTTAAACATAGCATGGATACATAGGATGACAGCTAGACGAAAATATGCATCTTTAAGATGAGCGAAAAGGATAGGTAGCTACATTGTATGAATCTGACAGCTGTCACCCGAACCATCCTATAGCAATTGAAATATATCTTGCGTTCCGAATTGCGACAAAAGCGATAATTTCGCGAATCCGACCAAAGCGCAACGTCTATAAGTCTGTCTAATAAGTCAACCGACTTGGGAATTTTGTATAATATTTAATCATTTAAAAAATACTTATATTCGATACTTTTCATGAGGTTATTCTGTTAGTAAACAATGACCTCTATCTCTTAATCAACCTTTTTACCAACCGGATTATTGAATCCGTGTTGACTACATCAGATTTAATTAAATCCTAATAATTACCCAAGTCGTTTAACTTATTAGACAGACTCTATTTTTGGTCGGTCTCGCGATATAATCGCTTTTGACGCAATTCTGAACGCAGGGATAGTTGTAGAAATGTTGTTGAAATGTTGTTTCCTACCCATTCACCCTTTACTTCTACCCACTACATCAGTCCCTCATTCTCTCATGTCAGCTTTACACTACAAAAGTCGTGTTATCCCGTATGTAAGTCACAGCGCACCGTAGTGCTGTCGTCACGCGTGTCCCGTTATCGTCCACATGGCACGGTTGCGTTCTTTCGCACTGTACGAGATGAGACATTTTTCGAATGTTTGATGTCGATATAAAAGTATCGATAGAGTGAAATTAGATGGAGTGACACCATACCTACCAACTGTAAAAGTGTTTCGGTCGGTAGGCAAAGAGGCTTTCGGTGATATCGATTGTTGAAATGTCTAAATGTGTAGAGTTGACTACATTTTTCACTTTTCTAGAATCATTTTCGTTGATGGAAAAGTAAGGGATAGGAAAAGATGAAGAAAGGGGAAGGTGGTGATAGCGAGACGGCTGATAAACCAGAAAAAAAAGACAGAAAGATGACGTTTTCGCTGATTGAATGTCACTTTCCTTGCTTGGTTAAGGTGTGAACTGTCATGCGCCACGCCAAAAGATGGAACTCTATTCATCCAAAGCACTATAGATTGATTTGAAACTATTACTAGAAAAAGTTATTGAGTTAATTTCTTTTACAGCTCAATAACTAAAGTTAGGTTAGGTTAGGTTTATTTACATGGTTTGCATCAATGGGCTATGGAAATTGCTCATGAAATGAAATGATTTAATTTGATTCGATTACATTTATATTAATTTTTAAGTGTTCTTTACTTAGTATCACTTTATTAGTAAGTTTAACAAAATGTCCAAATTTCCACATTTTTGTAAATACAGAATTTATAAATGTAGTAAATGTCCACTAATATCATAAAGAGGTAAAGTTTTTTTTCCTCTGATCTCTGAAAGTATTGGTCCGATTCTTAAAATTTTTTCACCGATAGAAAGCTGCTTTATTCCTGAGTGACATAGACAATATTTCATGCACGCGTGCGAAGCCGTGGGCAAAAGCTTGTTTTAAATAAAAAATAATCTTCTACCACTAGACAGACATTACAGTATGCAGCCGAAGCTCCATAGCTCAGTTGCACTGTATGCAGTTTTCACATGTTCCTAAGGCCAGTTACTAACCGTTCCCTACTTCCATTGTACAAAAATGTCTGAATGGTCCATTGTTATCCACTTACAACATATTAACGTGTTTGGCGCTAATGTTCTTAAATTCTCTGGTAATGAGTACGTCACCAGTTACAGCATTCCTTCCGTTGCCGGTATATGAGAATCTTTCTGAAGTTTTCTTGTTCAGATTTTGGGCGAGCCAATCAATTTTGTGATGATTCCTTGCGAATGTGTTCTCATGCCTTCACTTTAAAGGAGAACCGATTGATCCTCCTGATGTTCAGAGGGAGCGCAGCAGCTGGTATGAAGTTAACAACACTACCTATCTCCATTTTTAGAGTTCAGTACCTCAAAAGGAAAAAAACGGAACCCTTATAGGATCACTTTGCTGTCCGTCCGTCTGTCTGTCTGTCTGTCAAGACACTTTATCTCGGGAACGCGTGGAGGTATCAAGTTGAAATAAAAACCATATACTCAGGTCTACCAACTCTTGAAGCTGTAAAAATCAAACTTGTAATAGTAAATTTTGTCTTTTTTTGCGATTTGGAAAAAAAATCCGAGACTCCTTTCCAGAATTGAACTATTTACATAGGTAAGTTTTTACGGAACCCTCAGGGCGCTAGTCCGAATTGCACCTGCACAGGCTTTTTTTTAAATTATTGCCATCGCATTTTCAACTAGGTACTATCTGTACTGAAACGTGGTGAAAGAGAACAACATAATTTATAATTTGTCAGAATTTAATTATAAATCCAATCGCTTGCATTAGTTCTCATTAATCACCCTACTAATAGGTATGTCACAACATCAAACAAACAAATCGATATTTTAATCTCGACTTCCATAATCAACAAACTTTCAACGACAAACGAGATTCTCTCACGAATTCGGACAATCTATAAGCGATATCAATATATCTTTGTTTACCTTATATCGATTTCTTGAGAATTAGAAAGTTGTGTTCGAAAACTATTGTATTACACGAAGTTGTAGCTTGTACCGCTATGAAAAAAAGCTTATGATTCTCATTCTAAAATTATTTTGGCATTGTAGGATGAATTGCCGATTATTTCTGAGTAAAGAAAGACTTCTTACTAAGAAGACGATAGATATTTGCGTAAGCGTAGTAAGCGGTATTTCTAAAGACAAAATCATTAAGAACTACAAAGTATTGCTTATGCAAGGTAAACTCATCAGGTGGAAAATCATCAAATAAATTTTCGGGCCTGAGTGCAGCGAGGGGGCGTGTCAGGCTTGTAGTGACTAAAACCCACTTATCTTCTTTTAATTGACCTATGCGTTTTATGGCCTAGGGGACATTTTCGAACATTCACGCAGCCTAAGAGGTACCTCTATAAATGTTTAAAAAAGGAGGAACTGACTGACATATCAACTCACAGCCGAAACTACTGTGCCTAGGAACGTGAAATTTTGCACAAGGTTTCCTTTTATAATGTAGAAGAATACTAAAAGATGATTTTCTTAAATTCAGCCCCTAAGGGGATGAAACCAGGGTCCAAATTTGTATCAAGAAACCTTTCGTGCGGGCAAAGCTGCTGGCAGAAGCTAGTTCTTACATTTTATTTTTCACTTAAAGTAAGGATTTCATTAGCATTCAATTCAAACAGTGGAATATGCACTAAGCATTGATTTAGAGATAATAATATTTTATAGAGCTAAATTTTGTTTTTATTTGTTTGTAGGAGGTAATCTCTAAAAGTACTGGTCTGATTGATAAAATTTTTACACCAAAGCTGCTTTATTCCTGAGTGACATATCTTATGTACGCACTGATAAAATATAAAAGTATATTCATCATTGTTCCAGGTAGACAACTCCATTCGGACCGTGTGCAGTGATATATAGATATTATGTGCAGTGACGCTACATGCTTCGACTTGAGGGACAGACGGTGACATTTGTGAAGTGAATATATGACAGTGAGCTGTGGATGATGATCGTTTGGCGAACGAAGAACACTAGTCGTCGGAAATACGGGGGCTGGTAAGTGTCAAAAGTGTGATTAATCATTATGTTCATTAAGAGTAGCGTATGATTAAGTTACGGTAAATAAGTTTGTTGTTTATGCCGCTTTCTTGGGTGCGGTTACGGGATTATTCGTCAGTAAAAGTCTGACAGTTAAAGTATGACAGTAAAAGTCTGACAGTTAAAGTCTGACAGTAAAAGTCTGACAGTAAAAGTCTGACAGTAAAAGTCTGACAGTAAAATCCCGACAGTAAAAGTCGACAGTAAAAGGCCGACAGTAAAAGTCCGACAGTAAAAGGCCGACAGTAAAAGGCCGACAGTAAAAGTCTGACACTTCCTCTCGCTCAACTCCGAGCGGGAGATGTTGTTTGAAGATTTTCCACTCTAAAAAGAAAAACACCAAGTATTGGAGCTATGCTTGGCGATACAACTTGATGACGATGAGTCTAATTATTAGAATTAGCAAGATATGATCTGTTTATCCTACCAAGCATCATAAATTAACAATTTTCCTTTGGAAAGTTTGAAAATAGGTCGTAAGCTATTTTTTACCATCCTACTCCCACCCTTTGATAATTTATATAACACAACAATATTTGCTGGGTCAGCTTGTCATCTATATGTAATGTATTAGAACTTCAGTATTAATACACATGCCAAACCTTTGGGATTGTTCGAAAGAGTTGCCGTGGCTGTGGGATTGCAAAGTGCAACTGAAGGTGGGTTTTAGTCAACAAAAGTCTGACACACCCTCCACCCAGAACGGGAGGAGTAATTTGATGATATCCTACATAAAAAATACTATACACATGAAATCCCCTACCAATACCCAAGGTAAATCACGTGCTATCCACTATTGACAGTCTAGCACGCGACAGACACGACGGATACAACCACAGCTCAACCGTAATTACCTACAACAATAATTACTAGCTATTGAAGTATGTCGTCGAGTTCCCAGTAGCTAGCACTAGAATAGGAACTCTCCATCCTTTCCCACGAGCGTCTAAAGGGATATTAGCAGTAGGTGAAAGCACATACAAGCGCACACTTGCGAAATAACTTTTGCACTCGGATATCATCAAGGAACTTCTGCCGCGAGTGTCAAGCTTACCTATCGGTTTCTCCAGCTGCTCTTGGCGTTCAAAGGCCGCGGTAACTCTTTTGAATAATCTAGCAGCTCTTGCTTTAACACATTTCATACCTATCCTCAAACATTTTACACATTTGACAAACATTTTGGTTGTAATAATGTTTTTTTTTAATTTATAGAATGTGAAGTGACTGTATTCTAATTGAAAACTAAACTTGACACTAGCTAAATATAAAAACAGTGATTACCTAAAAGACAAATAAAAAATAAGTCAGGTAATGCCACTAGAAATTCACAAAATGGTTCAAATCAAGAAATAAAATTCTTCTTATCATACCTATTTGGAATGAAAAATGGTTTAATAAAAGAAAAATGTCGAATAGTCTTTATTGGTAATAATGTAATAAAGAGATAAAGGAAAGTATTGTCCAATTGCTGAAATTTTTCCCCGATAGAAAGTTGCTTTATTCCTGAGTGACATAGGCTATATTTTAAGTACGCGGGCGAAGTTGTGGGCAAATGCTAGTGTTTCATATGGTAACGAATTGATTTGTTTCTTTTGAGACAACCTATTGGCCGGACATTATCTTAGCATAGCCTTAACTGAAATAATCTTGCAATGTTTTTTTTTTTTTTTTTTTTTTTTTTTTTTTTTTTTTTTTATGGTGAGAAAAAATCATGCATTGACATCCCCCGCCCTTGGGCGGAGCGGGAGATAGTGTCAGACTCTTACTGACTAAAAGACCCACCCCGTTCCTTCTAGCCTTCATACCGGGGCTCGAGCGCCCTTTCGGATAACCCTGGCCCCAGTAGGCTTCGACCCGGCTGGGTCCCTGCTGTTGCTGACAACTCCTTGAGGCGCGCGGGAACAGTGCGCGCCGTCGACGACTTGGGCTTGGTCCGGACAGTTACCGGACGGCCGGACAGTGAGCTACCCATTGCTCACCGTCCGCAAGCCCGCGTCTACGTTGGCCGGAAATCGGGATCAGAATCCCGGCGACGGCGGCGGCGATAACGCCGTTGCCTGATGCGTTCGGCCTCCTCCTTTGCGAGCATTACTGCTTCGCAGAAGTCGGCGACCGCCTGCCACTCCTCCTCGCTCCGGACCATGGCCTCAACCAAAGCTCGGCGCGAGAGGTCTCCGCCGCCGATCGCCCCCACGAGGGCACGGCGATGCTCCGCCCAAGCAGGGCACACCTCGACTGTGTGCTCCACCGTGTCCTCCGGGCGTTCCGCACAGTGGCGACACCCGGGCGTCACTTCCGCATGAATCGAGTGCAGGAAACTCCCGAACGAACCATGTCCGGTGAGTACCTGCGTCATGCGGAAGGTAAGGACGCCGTGAGGTCTTTCCAGCCACGCCTCAAAGAGGGGACTTACCGCCATGATTGTGGCGTGCCCATCTTGCATGGTGTCATGATGAAGATCTAGTGCCAGAAGCCAATTTCCCGTTTTTTATAGCTACAAACCTCACTTTTATCCCGCAGTTCGTAAATTGTGTTTTTCATTAGCAATACAGATGATACAAAATCTTATTTAACCTTATTTTTAATATATGCGGAAACTGAACCACCTGTCTAGTATTTTTATGTAAAGATTAGTAAAGAATCTTTTAAAATACAGAAAAAGATTTTTTTGTAATAAAGTTTTGCAATTGTCTACAATTCTACACTAATATAATAAAGAGGTAAAGTTTGTTTTTTTGTTCGTAGGAGGTAATCTCTGGAAGTACTGGTCCGATTGCTATTTTTTTTTTACCAATAGAAAGCTGCTTTATTCCTGAGTGACATAGGCTATATTTTATGAACACGGGCGAAGTCACGGGCAAAAGCTAGTGTACATATAATTGCAAAACTGTATTATAAAAAATCGCAAACTTATAAGCCAGTTATGGTATTTGGTCGGTGGCATAAATACATGGTCAATATTGAGGGGTTGTTTTACTTCCGCACGCAGCTGTGCGCTGGCCTCTATGCCCGCTATGACCTGCCGCGACCTGTTTTGTACTTAGTGTCGGTGGTGTTCAACTTCTGACCTGTTTTTTAAATATTTTTGGGAAAAAATATAACATGGTGTAAAAAATACTGGAATCGATTCAGTTACTGATTCTGGATAAACAATACTGTTTTGTATGTACTAAAAATAATATTGTATGTTCTAATCCAACAAGTAGCATAAACGCAATGATAAACTTGGCACAGGATGCGGTAATTGACTGGATATAATCCGACATGGTTCTCAGTATAAACATAAATGTAATGAACCAATTGAAAATAATCTTTCAACGTGAATCAATTAAATTAATTGTAAATGGGTTTTCTATCTTTATTGAACTACCTTATTAGTGGATACGGCGTGTTTATAATGGGTTCTAAATATAAGTAGATCATGTAGGTATGCAGTAATGGATACTAGTGTTTTGTTTTGTCTTGGGAAGTTATGGATATGAAATTTTGTATCCGGATACGGATATCAGAATAATGTTATATCGGTTTCGGATATGAAATTATATAAAATATAGCCTATGTCACCCAGGAATAAAGAAGCTTTCTATCGGTGAAAAAATTTTGGCAATTGGACAAGTACTTTCAGAAATTACTTCCTACAAACAAAAAAATAAAACTTAACGTCTTTATTATATTAGTTTAGATTATTCAGCTAGATTCGGATATTAGAATTTCTAAATTGCAAAAGTAATATACAAATGGCAAGACACAAGGGCTGAGTTTTACCAACGTCATCTCAACGCTCGGTCACGTGGTCAGAATACAGTAATCGAGGCGTGGCCAATTCGAGGCGTTCGACGCAAGAGAATCGAAACGAAACGGTCGTAACTTGGCTAGCCCCCCTAGCCAAGTCCCAGCAGTGAAAATTTATTAAATACTAGCTTTTACCCGCGGCTTCGCCCGCCACTTTCTCCCACTTTTCTCACTTAAAAAAAAATAGCCTATGTCCGTCACTATCTCAACTATCTCAAATTCATCAAAATCGGTTTTGCCATTTAGGCGTGAAGACGTAACAAACAAACAAACAAACTCACTTTCGCTTTTATAATATTAGTAAGGATTAAATAAATGAATGATATCCCACAATTCCGATCTATTTAGGTAATATTTTTATGTTACTAAAATAGATCGGAATTGTTTAATAGTTAGATTGGAATTGTATAATAGTAGTGATATAAATTACCATCAACAGCTCCCCTGTTTGCAGCTTGAGTAATTTATATCATTTGTAAATGGTATTACCAATTGCAAAATAATTGGTAAATAGTATAACTCAATTAAAGCTAGAGCCCCTGACTAACGCAGATCAGTTTATCAGAGTTAGTGAAAATAAAGTCCTGTATACACTGGATAAGTCCGTCTACACAGTCCTCCATAAGTCCCTGAGGCCTAGGTTTTGCAACTACTACGTTTTAGATGATTTTAGATGATGGATCATCATCACTGATGATAAGTAACTATAACAACTGTCAATATGAATCTATAATGGCTAACTGCGAACTAATATGAAGTATAATTTTTGTGGGTTGATTTGTTGTTGATTTTGCTAAATACTCTTAATATACATAATAAATTACTATAGTAATTTGGATAATTATAATAATAATAATAATATCCCACAACTATCACACAACGCCGTCTAGTCCCAAGCTAAGCAGAGCTTGTGTTATGAGTACTAGACAACTGATAAACATACTTATATATTTCTAAATACATACATGTATAGATAAATTACACCCAGACACAGAACAAATGATCATGCTTATCTCACAAACATTTGTCCTGGGTGGGAACGAACCCACGACCTCCGGTATAGCGGTCAGGGTCACTAACCACTAGACCAACAGGCCAGTCAGAATTGATTCGGACCCGTACAAAGCTAGTTACCATATCAATACAATATCAATGCTGTACATTTTAGATACTTTTTTAGGAAGAGTTGCCATGGTCCGGGAACCCAAAAGACAACATTAGTAGATGCGTATAGTTAGTAAAAGTCAGATATTACCATCCGCTTCACACGGAACGAGAAGAATTATTTGATGATTACTCATTTCAAGAAAAGGCACACCAAAACCAATTGTTAAATACCTTGTCACTCTTCATGTTCCTCTATCAAACACTCTAAACATCCAATCAAATAATTATTTAGTCACAGCAGCTCCATTACACCACCATCCTTACAGTACCGCCGCAGGGCGTCCTAAGTTAGCAATCTCGTATGATAAGACATCACGTGCCGCATCCTACTGCGGGAGGCCCGGCACGATCCCGTGTATATTAGAGCCTTCGTCCATAATGACTTTCTGTAGCGAAGCTGTCGCGCGTTTTGTAAACGCACTGCAGCATCGTTACTAATGCGCTTTAGTCGCATTTGCATGCGCTATAGAAAAAATTCTAACGCGCTACAGCATCGCGACTGTATCGATGCGAACGCGTGAACAGCTTCGCTACAAAAAATCGCCGTGGGTGTGGGCTCTTAGGATCGCGATACATCTGCAGAACGTACGGCGCCGATATTTCAGCGACTGAATTATCGGTTGTAATATTCGGTTGGCATGATACACCTAATGCGACGAACAGAGGCGGAAACGTGACGGCGCGGAATGCCGGCGGCGTTTCGTCAAGCCTAATCGTCAGTCAGTGTCTTTGTCGTGTGCAGTTGTGACGTGTTGAATTCCTCAGCAAAATGGAATTTATTACAATTTTGGCTGTTAGAGGGCTTCATTATCATCATAATTTCAGCCGAAAGACGTCCACAGCTGGACACAAACCTCACTCAAGTGTCGCCACAACAACCGATCCTGTGCGTCTCGCATCCACCGCATTTCCTATTAGAGGGCTTAGAAGAAGATAAATGCAACAGGTACTCAACTTTCGGTCGCGATGCGTCGCATCACTTGCACATGTACGCGACGTAATTTCGGATGATGTGTCATAAATAACATGAGCTGTTAGCGATAAGACCGCCACTTTACCCATAGATTTAAGTTTACGTACTTGAAGCTATGTTACTTTTTGGTGTACAATAAAGTTTATTCTATTCTATTCTATGAAAAACATGAAATATATCGCATTCAACTGAATATTCGGCGCTATACGTTCCGGTGATGTGTGGTGACCCTAACAATCTACCTAATTTTCTACGCACCTTATGTTTTCTACTGTCCGTCGCGCTTTTACAATGTCATGTTCAAAGCTTTACTATTGCGCTGTGGGGCGTTTCTTGACTTGAAACTTTGTTCCAACAATATGTTTCACGCTGGTTTCCGAGTAGGAGTCCTAACTGTTTAATGTTGCACAGATAATGTACTGTCAACAAAATAGTTTGGTTTATAGACCAATAAGCATTGTGATGCTCAGAAGTAACAGCATTTACGAATTATCTCTCGATATAGTCGGCCTAATTCTTATTTTTTATTATTTAGAGGGAGTAGGGGGTCAACACAAACACACACGAATAAACGATTATGATTATGATTAACAACTAGTAAAACGTCTTACGTCATAAATAAATGAGATTAAAGGCATTCCTCCGATTTTAATTTCTCAAACACATCATACAAAGGCTTATAAGAAAAAAAAAACGCTCGAAATGTCTGCCGATTACCGTAGATCCATAAGCAGTAAATTCAAAATACCTGGAAACTTAAAGCGTTTTGGGAAAAGGAGATGGGCGCTTGATGAGGTAAAAAGTGCAGCCAAATTATAACAAGGGACTTGAACTTATTAAATCTCGTTCTGTAGTCTGTGTTTGTGTGTGTGTGTGTTGTGTTTAACTGCAGAGTCATAGTTATCTACTGCACACTGATCTCTTTTGTCGCCTGTACCTACTGGATAAACAATATGACATCTAATTATTATATCCACAATTTCATTAATTCTGTCTACTCAGTAGCTAGCTTGCTTAATGTACTAGTCTGGTAGTTTTATGTCTTTGCTTTACTAAGTAAAACGTGCCTTACTGTTATGTTTCATAGACTAGCAGGTTGTAAGTGTTCAGAAATATAGCCGCCATGTTATGGTAGTGCTTAGTGACTGTTATGTTGTTATGATATGTTGTTTGAAAGTTTGAAACGGGCTAACTTGACTTTGTTGTGAATGAAACGTACGTTTCACGATAATTCGTTGATAATCTCTTTGAAACCAATTTTGTTTGATTTTGAAAAAAAATTTAAATAAAAGGAACTTCATAATATTGTATTGATTAATGAATTTAAATGTTATTTATCAATTTAATAATGATTTATTTATCGATTTAATAATTATTTATTAATAAATTTAGATTAAAAAATAATAATTTAATTAATCAGGTACCTAATTAATAATAATATTTTTTATTATCTCCTTTATTTTTCTTATAATACATATTTTTGATATTTTTAAATATTTTTCATAACAAATATATTTATAAAAAAAAAAAAAAAAAAATATAAAAACAGTAGTCCACCGATGTCGGGAGCAGGGTCCAAGCTACCGGTGGTTAGGGCTCCAGAGACAGGAACTTCCTCACAATGCGGGCCGTATCGAGGAGTACTGCCTTCTGTATCTGGCCCTTGATCCAACCGCGCAACGACAGCTTCGACAGATGGTCGTCGAAGCTTTTGGCAATAAGACCATTGGCGGTCACGACAATCGGCACAATGACAGCCGAGTCCACGTTCCACATGTCGACAACCTCGTGTGCTAAGTCGAGATATTTGATTTGTTTCTCTTTCTCAGCTTTCACGAGATTCTCGTCATGTGGGATGGTGATATCGACTATCATTGCACGGCGCGCTAATCGGTCTATCACCACTATATCCGGCTTATTGGCTACAATAGTCCGGTCAGTAATGATAGACCGATGCCAGTACAAAGTGACATGGTCATTTTCGAGAACTGGGTCGGGCACATACTTGTAATACGGTACCTCTAAATCCACTAGGTTGTACTTCAAAGCAAGTTGCTGGTGAATAATCCTGGCTACTTGGTTATGTCTGTGCAAATACTCACCGTTAGCCAAACGAGAGCAACCAGAGATAATATGTCTGATAGACTCACCCGGACGGTGGCATGCCCGACACACGTCCACCGTCCCGTCCTTCATTATATATCTCCGGTAGTTGTTCGTTAGGATAACTTCGTCCATAATCGCACAGACAAAACCTTCAGTTTCCCCAAAGAGGTCACTGAAACGTAACCAGGCCACGGACGCCAAGAAATCTACATCAGGCTCGTGAAGAGCCCGGAAAAAGCGCCCGTGGAGCTCCTTGCCTTTCCATATTTCCTTGCGGTTATCAGTAGTCATTATTACAGGTTTATGCCAGTCCTCTTTAGCCATGGATAACGGGGTGAGTCCCTTGTCCACTGCGACCACATCTCGGTGCATACCCACATCGGTTTTAAGAAAATATTCTCTGAGGCTGCACACCTCGCGGTTGTGCAGGGTCTTTTATTATTATTATTATTGATAGGTTCGCGTTTAATTTAATTATTATTTGTGAATTTAATAATTATTTACTTAATTAATCATTATTATGAACCAAGTTGTTCTTAATCCATTAAAAATTGTTACTAACAATTTTTTAATGGATTAAGAACAACTTGGTTTTAAATTTTCGGTCCGACCTAATGTCTTCTTTACCAAGAAATAATATATTCTATGCCTGAAATAACTTTTCATTTTCAATTTAAATATAATACAACATTAATATTATAAGTATCATTAACATGGGCAGAGCACGTGTTGCGGTCTACCTTAATGGGGTGGCGCGGTTAGGCCGCTCACACACTCGGCTGCATATCCTTGTTGCGAGCAACGACGCATGCTGCAATTAAATCAATCATAAATTAGTTCAACCAGATAGTGGAGCACCGTACTGACATTATTGTAGGGAACTTGTGGTATTTGTTTAGTGGGTTGTATGTTGTATTTGTATAATGAAGAAATTTGTGCATGCACAACTAAGCCCTGTCGAGATAAACACTGATATATAATCAAGAAAATCTATCATCAGTAGGAGTCGTGATAACGACTAACAGAGAAGTTAGAAAGAAGAAGTAATACTACCATTGGGTATATAGAGGCAGGCGACTGAACTAGTAATAACCTAACCTACGAGTTACAGTCATAGACCCTTTTTGTCAGTGAAAAATCGTCATTAGAGTTATTAGACGTTCTTACCAGCTAGAGGGTATGTCAGAATGTTACTGACTAAAACTAACTTGTGTTCCTTTAGTTACTTATGCGTTCCAGGGTTACAGTAACTCTTTCGAACAATCCTCCAGGCCAAATTTGTTTCTCTCATTGGCTATTGACCCCAATGAAGTTAGAACAATGAAGGTCAATTTGACGAATATAATAAATTGCCCGAAGTTTCATCAAGTAGTCTCGTGAGAGAACAACCTTATATCGTTTCGGCGTTCACGTAAATTTGATTGATGAAAACGTCCCACATTCCACTGGCCCAACTTCATAATTCAAGGAAGAGATTGAAAAAAAAAAATGGGCGCGTCTGTAACCACGGCAATTTGGCTGGGTTCCGTACGTAATTGATAATTTTATGATATTATGTAGTTTTTGGTACTGATGATATGTTTTTACGACTTGTCGTAATTGAAATTATAACAAGAATGAAAGCGGGTATGGTTTGGGCTTTTGCTGCTTTTTATTCAAAATTCCATACGGACTTGTTTTGTTACCGTGAGTTCAAATATCCTATTGATCGAATTTTCTTTTGGTTCTGATGAAATAAGTAAAGTATCTATTATTATTTTCTGTTATGAGCTACTCAGGTTTAAACCTGAATCGTATAGACAATTAATTAAGAGTCGCACCTTAACCTATTTATAATTTAATTGCCGTGTTTAACATTTTAATAACTATTTCGCAAAGACATGTGGATGTGATATATCGAGAAAATTTTCTCCTTTAAAATGTTAATTATCGATATATTTTACCGTGATACGGCTAGATGTAGATGGTATCTCGATGTTTACCACGGGAATTACATACGAGGTCTAAGGTCTTATGGCTAAGTCGGTTAGTAGGTCAGTTATGTTTGTTGGTGTAGCGATTCGTCCTTTGATGTAAATGTAATACCTAATGTTGGGAGCAGTTTTAATTTTTTTCTTTAGAAATGACTATCTTTTACCCGCAGCTTCGCCCGCGTAAATAAAATATAATATGTCACTCAGGAATAAAGCAGCATTCGATTGGTGAAAAAATTTTAGCAATCCGCCCAGAACTTCCAGAGATTACCTCCTACAAACAAAAAAAACAAACTTTACCTCGTCATTATATTAGTGTAGATGTGTTATCAATCATTCTGTTACGAAATGGGTACCATCAAAGACACTTCTGCCTGACCACCGCTAAGTACATGTTTGCTTTCACTCAAACCGAAAATTTCAAAGGGTTTGGTTTGGCGCCGCGCCGCAGGATTCAAGCCAAATTTTTTTTGATCAGGCAGAAATTACCGTGATGGTACAGGAATAGCCAAAAAATCTAATATATAAAAATATCACAGTGTTTCGATTTTTATGATCTTTTTGTGTAAATTATGTAGCTCTGAGACTATTTAATAAGGTCGTATACTATCCACGCGTCGCAAGGAGTTGTCAGCAACAGCAGGGGCCCAGCTGGGTCGAGCCCCGGTATGAAGGCTTGAAGGAACGGGATGGGTTGTTTAGTCAGTAAGAGTCTGACACTATCTCCCGCTCCGCCCAAGAGCGGGGGTTGTCATAGGATGATTTTTCCCATCGAAAAAAAAAAATACATCCCCAGGTAGGAAAATAAGTTTACAATCATGCGGTACAAGCCGCTAGCAACAGCTAGTTTTATAGTTGTTTCATATTGTATTCGGATTTGGTATCTTTAAAGCGAATGCTCATCTACAACTACAACTTTCTTGGCTGTTTATCATCCTTTAAACTTTTAAATGCTCAATGAACCCTAAATCACCGCGGCTCTCAAAAGCGCCACAACCGCGATAAGGTTGGCTCTCTGCCCCCAAAACTGTATAAATAATAATTTATACAAAAACCGCATACGGTCTGTACTCTTATACATTGTCGAACAACCCAGTTATTAAGCCGCTAAATTATCGCCGTAACATTTTATGTATTAAAAAGTATTTCTGGGGTGTAATGCCATTATTGTTTAAGTTCTTTGAAAAAGTTTTTAACCGTTTGGTCAATAAATTAAGAGGTTTGTTCGATGTCAATATTAAACTAAGTTTAGTGAATGAAATAACCAGCTAAAATATATTTATGAAGCTTAGTGAATATTAATTATATATATTTACAGCATTGTCTCACCAGCAAACAATTGTTTTACGAAACATGATATTGGAGGCTAAAGATTATTTTACAGTTTATGGGCATTTCTTGAGGACAGATATTGCAAAAAAGGATTGTTCTTTCGCATTTCTAGTCCATAAACATTACCCTTACCTACTAACACTGAATATTTAGCACTCACGCCACAAAGCCAACAAAAACAAGACAATTTATGTGCCACGATTTATGTAAAGCGTCATTTAAAATTCCACGATTTTAGAATTGATGTCACGCGCAATCACATACTCGTACATTTCAATGCTAGTATTATTATTAGGGGAAATCGGATCGATGTATTCGATATCGAGATCTAATCGAGTCGGCGCGTGCGACTCTATCTCGATCACAGCACGCATGCGTACGGTGGCATGATGACGCACTTTCGTATCGAGAAAAAAGGTATTGGATGTGCTTTTTGAAAATTGGATTCGAGGAAATTGTCGCAATCGTACTCTGATGAGTTTATACAGTTTGTAATAATGTCACTTTACACATTACGGAGTCAGATCCAGGATGTAGGTAATTGTGAAATACTATGGCAAAAGCTGATAGAGGTAAGCGGCTTAGCCACTTTTATGCCATAATCAACTCATTAATTCATTAAAAAGCGAACAGGATAAACCCAATACGTAGCCAAACAAATACCTACTCAACAAATATTTGAGTATCTCATAGACGAAACGCATTGTAACCGTTAACCTCGCATGTTGGCCCAACCTATTTGCCATGTACACCCAACTATTTGCCAAGCACACCATCTATTTGCCAAGAACACTGATATTTGATATAACCATCACTTACAATAACGGGCTTTACTTATTATAATGTCGCGGAAATGACTAGGACACACGTAGTGTTTGTGTGGCCTCTGTTACACCGACTTGTAATTACTTGTCAAGAATTTTCTGTATGTCTGTCTAGTTATGTGTAAATACTAGTTATTAGCGTTGACGTTCGCATATTTATATATAATTTAACTATCCGGATCGCAGTTACTAGGACTACGAGTGCTTTTCTATCAGAGATAGCCACGCAGCGAGGATGCGTCTTTAAGATTTTCCATGGTCATGAAGTTGACAATTTGTTGACGTTTCCGCCTCTCAATATTATGCAGCTGTTAATTTAATTTGCTTCTACTAGTGTTGTGTTCAATAACTTACAATATCCTTTAGAATGACGGTGACAATTATGAGGTTGTAATAAATTTACATTTTCTACCTTATTACGAGCCTATCTAGTTTCTGGATTTGACTACTACCTTGCCTCAATTCTTACTCACTTGAAATTGTTTTTTGAAGATTTTTTGAGTTAGCTCTAGGGTGGAGCAAGAGGGCGTGTCAGACTTTTGCTGATTTATCTGATTTCATTCAGTTACCCTTTGCTTATCAGCGCTGCAATAACTTCGAACAATCCCATATCCCATGTTTATCTTCTTTCAGTTGAAAGACATCTACCTACTGTTAGACATAGGCCTCCCCCAAGTATCGCCGGTCCTGCGTTTGTGTATCTTACCTTAACCATACACAATTATGTATTACTGTACCTGTACCATTAGATACTGTGGCAGCTCATTACATATATCATTGTCTATGTTCGAAAGGACCGTTACGCTACATTGTGACAGGTGGAAAATTCGTACTTTAGCGACACAAGATAGATAGGTACAGAAGTCAATCTACATATAAAGCGCGCTCGAGCAACGCACACATAGACACCGCTCACGGACACGATATCTCGGCTCAATCGCCCGGTCGCACTCGTACAGTTCTGCGCAATGCGCTGACCCTAGCGCGACCGTAGAGCGTAGGTATAAAAAGTGAAGAACATACATGAGATTGACTTCTGTATCTATATATTTTGTGGTAGCGAACTTTACGGTTGGCTGCGAATATTCTGCCTTAACGAGTGGCCGGGCAATGAAGACATTATTCTATAGACACCCGTTTATTATGCTAACTCCTACTTTGTGCTGTCAGTCTTAAGCTTAGCTTGAGTTTGTTTGGCCATAAACAGGACCTATGATTTGTTTTCATTAGATTGGAGATTCTATTGGAGTTGGTATGTTTACCTTAAATGGAATTATGAGAAATTCTTAGTTATTCTGATGACTTCCTCAACTTTTGTTTTCAACGGTGACCATTCAATTTATTAGATCAATTAATAGATTTTACGCAACTGGAGGAATGACTGATTTCGATAGTAAAGGTTTATCTAGTTCTGGTATCAAGGGTTAAATTTTACAGTGATACTGCTTTGTGCTGTGTGCACAGCTACATCTGTAATAAATATATAAAAATATACTCGTACATATAATAAGTCTGCAGAAGTTGTGCGCACATTACGTAAAATGTACGAAATCGATGTAAATAACTTTTATACTTTAAAATTTTTTGTAACTTGATTTTTTTTTTTTATTGTTGATAGGTTCGCGCTTGACCGCTATCTCACCTGATGGAAAGCGACGATACGGTCGACGATGGAACGCGCTTACCTAAAAGAAACCTATTCACTCTCGACTTAAAGATTCCCGGGTTGTAGCTATCAGGAAACACATTTTATTAAGGCTTTGTTTCATCGCAATCGGTTGACTATATCAAAAGATATAATACTTTCATTGACAGTTAGGTAGTACGAAATTCGCCGTGTCAACTACTCGTAGTATATTTAATTAAATCCCAAGCGAACCTATTGTCTTTCTATTGTGTCTGTAATTTCCACGATTGAAAGGATATAAAAAAAAAATACTATCTATCGAATCCTGTCGATCTATCATTATACAAAGGGTTTAAGTGTTTTGATCATTTGTAAATAGTTCAGTCTAAAACCTTAGAGACATTAGAAGAGAAAATGTCCTCTACCATAACGCGCAACACTGTCAAATTGTCCAACAACATGTCCGACGTCACGTAAAAGCGTTGTAAAATTTAGGGGGACAAGTTGCAGGACACTGGGCAACGTTGCAGCATCACGTAGAGTGAAGGTAGAACTACACTGCTCACACGTGTGCCACACACGCCGACCTGGGCGCGTCGGTCTCCATACATTTTATATGCAACTAGATTTGTAGAGCTTCACTAGATCCACGCCACGCGACGTCGTTCTAAGTACAAATTAAGCGTGGTCCACGGGAACGTCGCTCTTTTTTTTAGGGTTCCGTAGTCAACTAGGAACCCTTATAGTTTCGCCATGTCTGTCTGTCCGTCTGTCCGTCCTCGCTTAATCTCTGTGACCGTTAGCACTAGAAAGCTGAAATTTGGTACCAATATGTATATCAATCACGCCGACAAAGTGGTAAAATAAAAATTGGAAAAAAATGTTTTATTAGGGTAGCCCCCCTATATGTAAAGTAGAAAGTGATTTTTTTTTAATTTCTACCCTAACGTGTGATATATTGTTGGATAGGTATTTAAAAATGAATAGGGGTTTACTAAAATCATTTTTTGATAATGTCAATAATTTCGGAAATAATCGCTCCAAAAGTAAAAAACAATGTGTCCCCCCCCCTCTAACTTTTGAACCATAAGTTTAGAAAATATGAAAAAAATCTGAACTTTGTACAAAAAAGACAAAAAGGTTGTACAAAATAATTTCTGGACTAAGTTTGTAGTATAATCGTATATGCAAGCATTTTGTTAAACTCATAAGTGGGTACACTTATTGTGACGGACGGGAAACTACGGAACCCTACACTGAGCGTGGCCCGACACGCTAATGGCCGGTTTTTTTTATCTGTTATAAACTAGTACTTGACTGCGACTCCGCCTGATGGTAAGCAGTGATGCAATCGTTGATGGTGAGGCGCACTAGTTTATTAAGAGCCTATTCACTCTAGCCTTGAAGACACCTAAATTATAATCAGACGGGAAGACCGCAGCAGGCAAACTGTTCCAGTCCTTCGATGTACGCGTTATAAATGACAAGGCGAAACGCTTAGTCCGGACCGTAGATGTTTCAACAACGTAAGGGTGGATACTTGCCGTACTTCTAATGTAGTTCTAACTTGAGCGTTGCGCCACTTTGTCCCCTAATATATCTGAGGCTTGACGTTGACATTTCCATGTGTTTCCACATATGGAAAGTAAAAAAAAAAACAATATATTATTGTCGCCCATTAATTACATGGGACATCCAATTATTGAAGTATTATCTCCTTGTAATAAATCTATATAATTGACAGCCATGGTTCCGCAGTGCGAGAAATAATGAATAGTTTTAATTTCTTCATTTATCTTGATGTAATGGTATTTACGATTAATGGCGACAGATGTGTTTCTAATTGAATGTTAAGTGTGTGCTTTAGCTTTTGTTGAAAAAGAGTTTTTTAATTACCGTTTCGTGGTGTTGTTGTTGATTTATGGGAGATACACTACAGCTTCGGGTGAAGGTGTTAATCAGAAGTGACTGGCCAATATAAAAGGTGTAAGGGACAGGCCCTCCTCAAACTTTAAGGGCTTGCTCAGTAGACGAAACTGAACAACCTTCCACAAGAATTTTTTTTCAGGAAACGAAAAAAAAAATCAGCCTCCCCATATAAAATGATAAACTTCATTGGACAATTTGTATGGTGAGGCCGATTTTTTTTTCGTTTCCTGAAAAAAAAAAAATTGTGGAAGGTTGTTCAGTTTCGTCTACTGAGCAAGCCCTTAAAGTTTGTGGAGGGCTGTCCCTTACACGTTATATACCTTCTTTATACTTAGTTCGTAACTAATACTGTTTTTTTTTGTATTGGTTGAAGATTGCAATGCAATAATAACACTTAAGATTATAGAGAATTCAGAATAGAGAAACGCATACTTTACCATTATCTAAATTCAGAAGCGAAGCCTTCTGACATTTTTTTAAATAATTTAATGCAATTTTCTCTCGAAAGTCGCAATTCTTCTTCTTTGTTCTCTACTGTGCCCAGTACTTAAGATCGAGTCTACTCACAATCACGAACTCGCAATTATTAGGGACAAAATATAGGAAAAGTAGAGGAAGGTTTTATCCAGCAGTCCCAAAGGGTAAGTATGATTAGATTTGATAACCAAAACGATGATGGTTGATAATGATGATGAACCAAAACGACACTACCATTAACATATCGTTCATCACAATAATAAACATATTGGCAACATACACTTTCTACAAAACACTTTATACATATCGAAAATTCACCATTAGCTTTAATTAAACCACTCGAGGAAAACTTTTACTCGATATTGTAAATCTTCCAAAGATAAGCATCGACAGTTCACACTTGAGCCGGTACATCGCATCCGATATTCAAATACACCAATAACTTATATATGTATATTTGTATAACGACCTCAGAACACGATGTTATACAACACTGACATTGGCCGTGAATGGAGAAAAGAAAGTTAATACGAGTTACATTAATTTATTATGTGCTTATTAAGATCCGGCTTTAGATTTAAAAACAAATAATTAATCTGCACTTTGAACTTTAAAAAGTCTTCGCATCATCTTTTGACTCAAGCCTTCTTCCTAGGACTGGGAATAGGCCAAAATCCATCATACGGGTCCTAAGTGGGGGATATCTATGTCTTCGAACTTTTGGTTCTGGGACATGCCAATTTCCTCACAATGTCTTCTTCGCCGTTTTGAGAGCAGTGGTGATAAAAAAAATAAACAAAGTAAAACGCCTGGTTTGGTTTGTTCCACGATGTAGGTATCACTAATTGTAAGTTTGAAGTTAGTCACTGGGCCTAGTGGCCCGGTAACCATTATCATAAAATACTTGAGCGAACTTTTGCTCACGTAGTCTATGATAATGTTTAATTTATTTTTATTTATTTTACTTAGTTTTTCCGTGAAAATAAACTAGTAGTTGTATTAGGTAGTTACAATGTAACAGAAGTTATCGAAACCGTTTCCATAATAAAATTGTCACGCTAAAAACCCAGAAAATCAAATAATTTCGTCATTATTAAATATAAGAAATGAGATATATCATAAAGATCTGGTACAGACGCTGGTATTGAACATGATTCTTTACGTAAAAAGAAAGCTTATATTATATTTTATGTTATTACAGCAGATCCGTTTCCAGCATCTCGATATTTATCTACTGGCAGACAAAGTTATTAATTACATTCTTCTGCTTGAAATATCAGAAAAGATCCAATTAATGTTAACAGTCCATTATCTTTTATCGTGTTGATTGATTCATTATCATCATCATTTCAGACGTATACGTCCACTGTTGTACATAGGCCTCCCCCAAGTGTCGCCAAAATGGACGATCCTGTGTGTCTTGCATCCTTTCCTATTTGATTTTTGGTTGATTGATTCCAAAATTACTCGTATATTCATTTAAAACGAACCTAGTATTTACATTAACCAGCAACCCATTTTCTTTGAGAAGAGAAAAAATAATCTTATCATCCTTTACATTAAATACCGACGTTGCACTGAAGCTTAACCTGTCACTATCAGATCTAATAACAATATTCCTCTAAGATGTAAAGCGACAAATGCCGCAGATTATCCATCGCCGGCATTGACCGCAATCGTTTTCTACGAGAAAGCAAATTGTGCCGTCGTCGTCAATACTAGCGGCATCGTCTAAAAACTAGTTTCAACACTTAGCTTATTCATATATTTTCACTTATGTAAATTATATAAATTCTCTTGCTGCTCCTGTGAACTATTCGTCCGGTTGGAAACGCATTAGCACTCAAATGGATTTTCTTAAATGATGAAGTTGAAAAGTAACTGTTTTGATTTCGTTTTAAGAATATATCTCATGCGCATTTTGTTGTTATTTCTCTTGTTTAGCTATATTGTCGATTTTAGGTTCATTTACACAAAACAGGGTTATATTATTAACTTCGACGCAGTTGCTAACATTAGTTTCAATATGCACGGAGTTAATTTGGAGACTAACTCGGGGTTAATAATAACTCTACTTTGGGCAAGCATTAAGGCCTTAATGACCAAAATGTGAATATGAAACTCTCACTCAATATGGAATCTGTTTGTGGTGTTAAAAGCCATTTTGTTCCTAATCTACTTCATGGTTTTTGGGACAGCAAAATATCTTATTTAAAGCTTATGAAATGTATCTACTTATATAACTTTAGTGATAACTTTTACATCAGTAAAACTCATTTCATATAAACCTGAAAGTTACCAAAACTTTTTGTTCAAAAATGATGAGTTTTTCATTTAGCTATTAGCAATAGTAATCTTTCTAATCAAAATTAATCTTTAAATCTTTCGTAGTAAGTAGGTACCCAACTACCCAAGTGACAAGTAAAATAATGGCAAAGACCAAAAGTTCAGTGAAAGGATTCCAACAAGATCGTGAGTTTTACTCCCGATGGCTTGTACAATTATTGGTGCGATGTTAGTGAGATTAAATGGTGAAATAAATTCGATTTAAATGTGGTTGTCGTGTGCTCACTGTGACTGGTTTAGTTGATCATTTATAGCACGATTATGTTAGCCATTTCTTTCAGGTCACCGTTATTCTTGTAACTTATGATATTCGGCTTATCGTTATTTTCATAGAATGTCAGATTTAGCTTTTACACTAAATCTTCTTGTGATATTGGCTTTTACAGTTAGCTTTAATATCTTCTCTTTATCATTATGGTAATGATTTTGATTTTTATCAGTCTATTCAGATCCTACTTTATTTTGGTCTGTTATGTCAATGTTTATCTTTCTATGATTATTAACGACCTTTTCCTTTGTTTTCAGGTCCAAAATGGCATCAGATGTCGCGTCACATATAAGAAAGTCTACAGTTTTATGGCTAATTTTGGCCTTAACGAATGTAAGTGATTTTTAATATAATAAATTTGCTGCGCTTTTAACAACAAGGATTTTAAGAATTCCCTTGACGTTTGTTTGACCTCAGGAACTAGTGTGAGAGCTGCTCTTTGTACCTCTCTCACATAAACTATAATGGACTGTGACAGCCTTTGAGGCACCGAAGTCACAAGCTATTGTATTTTACGACGAGATTTGGTGTTTGACGTAACATTGAAAAAAAACCGGCCAAGTGCGAGTCGGACTCGCCCATGAAGGGTTCCGTAGCAGCAAGTAACATAATATAAAAGTTCTTGTAATGTGTTGTAACTTTGATCGATGTTTTAACAATAGTGTATTTTTTTCGATTTATGACGCATTAAAAAAAAACTACTTACTAGATTTCGTTCAAACCAATTTTCGTTGGCAGTTTTTATAGTAATGTACATCATATATTTTTTTTAGTTTTATCATTCTCTTATTTTAGAAGTTAGAGGGGGGGGGACACACATTTTACCACTTTGGAAGTGTCTCTCGCGCAAACTATTCAGTTTAGAAAAAAATGATATTAGAAACCTCAGTATCATTTTTGAAGACCTATCCATAGATACCCCACACGTATCGGTTTGATGAAAAAAAAATTTTTGAGTTTCAGTTCTAAGTATGGGGACCCCCAAAATTTATTGCTTTTTTTCTATTTTTGTGCAAAAATCTTAATGCGGTTCACAGAATACATCTACTTACAAAGTTTCAACAGTATAGCTCTTATAGTTTCGGAAAAAAGTGGCTGTGACATACGGACGGACAGACGGACAGACAGACAGACAGACAGGCAGACAGACAGACAGACAGACAGACAGACAGACAGACATGACGAATCTATAAGGGTTCCGTTTTTTGCCATTTGGCTACGGAACCCTAAAAATGAATTTGGAGTTAAAGAGAATTTGAAAAAGAATTTTGTTCCTAATATAAAAATTTGATGGTTTTTTTTTAATACAAATTAGACTTTTAATGTTAATCTAGATTTTTGCAATTAAGTTCTGTTTAACTTTAAATCAGTTTAGTGAATTCAATGGTAAATGCGGGCTCAGTGGGTAGTTTCGTTTAAAGATGATGAAGCACAAAATCTTTCTTAATGTTTATACAACTGTAGCTTTTTAATAAAATTACCATTAAACATACACAAATCTGTTGATTTCACAATGACTTATTATTTTACGTTTTCCTGTCTAGACTTTAGACTATAATTTAGAAATCAACTTTTATTCCATTCTATAAATCAACTGAAATTGCGAAATGTAGGTATGACTTGATATTTTTAATCTGAACGATTCAGATGAAATTATTAGAAAAAAATCTGTTATAAGAATGATTCTGTACATGGTGGATATCACGCTTTCATTTTCTTTTTGAAGCGTGAGAAAGAATTATTGAATTAAAATACCGTAATAAAAAGTAAGATTGGAACAAATTGTGACCGATATTAAAACTAAATAATATATCTTTATAGTGTTTGATTCTGATTGAAGATTGTTATTGATTGATGTACAATTGAATATACCACTCGTTACTGTATATATCTAAATTGGTTTATGACTGTTTAATTGATGCATTAAGTATTTGTATACGTATAAAATATGATGTATTGATCTATTGAGAACAGTTCATCTTACGAAATACTGTTAAATTTTTCTCGGTACCAATTTGTGCTACATATTTGGCATTTAGAACCTCAAAATTGTTTGTGTAAATGTAACATTCTTGCCCTCGTTTGGTTGACTTTTGTAACAGGCTAGTAGCGTCCAAATATCCATTTCAGAAATTAGGTTTATTTGGATTTTGATTGTACCATCACAATCACGCTGTTTAATAATATTTTTTGTGTCGGTCGTTTTCAATTGAGATATATAAAAAATAAATCAATCCGAATTTTAATCTAAATCTTGAAGCTTCGTCAAAGCTCCGTCTACAACAAAAACCCGACCTAGTAGACCATTGAGTAAGCAGAATCGAAACACCGTCCTTGGCGAGGTCGATGGTCTTAGGCGACCGAATGGTATAAGTCTTCATTATCTAAGTAACAGCACGTAAGATCGTGACTTTCTCATTCGGTCGGGTAGCTGTGTTCAGTGTCCGCTCCATTTGACGCGGTGTCGTCGCGAGCGCGTCCGGCGACACACATAGCGGACATATCGCACGCCAACTGGACCAAGTTTGTAAAAACATACGGATAGAGTTAGTACTGTTCGCAGAAGTGGAAGCACGCCTCAATTAATTTTCAATTGGTATGTCTGGACTTTAGGTTTGTGGTGTGAATGGAAGATGGGGTTATTCATAGTCTTGATAGTCTGACATTATGTACTCTAAATAGACTACATGTAGGCATTTATTATGTAGGTACATATTATTTCTAAAAATTCTAAGTGTTGATACAACATTAGTTTTAGTTATATGTGAATCCCGAAACACGTGTATAGTATTTTTATGTAAATAATCTATGTTCAAAATTTCATAACTGTGTCATGAAAAATCACGAAGTTATAAGCCTGTTGTATTACCTGGTTGTTCACACAAATACATGGTCACCGGGCCATTTGGGTGACTGAGGGGTTGTTTTACTCCCGCACCCACCTGTGCACTGGCGCCTAAAGCCCAATAGGGCTTGCCGTGATTTAATGTTGTACTTGGTGTCGGTGGTGTTCAAGTTGTGACTTTTTTTAAACAGTTTTGAGGAAAAAAAACATCATGTAAAAATTATTGGAATCGATTCAGTTACTAATTCTGAACAATCTATACCCATTCAGTAGTCCAATTCACGTAATGAAAACCGTAACGATATCGTAGCGATTTAGTCGTTTAGACCATTTCCGTATTCACATCCATCAATTGAGTTTGAACGACACCGATTTTAAAATCGTTTGAAATTAGTCGATTTAAAAATATCTGTATTACATTATCCTGGTATAAATACTTATTAATGTAACTGGAAATAAGTCGATAGATCGTGAATACCGCTTTTGGATAGGACTTCGATCGAACGACTATAAAACTTCAACGATATTTGGCTTGTTTGATTTTACGTGAATCAGGCTACAGGTTCTTTGGAGCTGGGCCTGGTCGTCCTGAACCGGGGTTCTGTCCCCACGTTGGCGCGGATGCGGGGTGAATCAGTGGTGGACATCTCGTTCGCCAGCCCCGCTCTGTTGCCGCGTGTCGTCGACTGGCGCGTTATGGAGGAGGTGGAGACGTACTCCGACCACCGGTACATCCGGTTGGACGTCTCCGCCGAAACCTCGGCCGCGCCGGTCCGACAGAGCCCCTGCGGTCCGCGGTGGGCGCTTAAGCAGATGGACCGGGAGCTCCTCCTGGAAGCCGCGACGGTACAGGCCTGGGTGCAAGCACCGGACAGGCCTGTCGACATAGACGTCGAGGCGGAGTGGTTCCGGGAGGCCATGTCGCAAATCTGCGACGCGGCAATGCCCCGAGTCCGTCCAGGGCGAGCTAAGCGCCAGGTGTGCTGGTGGTCGCCGGAGATTGCTGCACTGCGCAACGCATGCAGCCACGCGCGACGCCGGTACGCCAGACACTGCAGGCGCCGCATCCGCCCGCCGGATGCGGAGGCCAGAGAAGCGGAGCTGTATGAGGGATACAGAGCGGCAAAACGCACCCTCCGAACGGAGATCAAGCGGGCCAAACTGGAGGCCCGCAACGTGTGGCTGGGGTCTCTGAACGCGGACCCATGGGGGCGCCCGTACAATATGGTACGGGAAAAGCTCCGTCCCTGGGCTCCCCCACTGACTCAGAGTCTCCGGCCCCAGATCGTAGAGGGTGCGGTGAACGCTCTGTTCCCTGCGCGGAGGGAACTCTCCCCCCCGCCCATGGCTCCGCCTCCACCGCCAGCGGTGTCTGACGCGGACCGCAATAGCGACGACGACGACAATGCTCCAGAGGTGACCGAGGTAGAGATGAGAGTGGCGGTGCGAAGGCTGAGTGCCAAAAACACCGCCCCAGGACCCGACGGCTTGCCTGGAAAGGCCTGGGTCCTGGCCATGGAGGCTCTCGGGCCTCGACTGAGAGGGCTCTTCAGCGCATGTATGGAGAGGGGCCAGTTCCCACTTTGCTGGAAGACGGGGAAACTGGTCCTCATAGCGAAGCCAGGGCGCCCTGCGGACTCTCCGTCCGCGTACCGGCCCATTGTGCTGCTCGACGAGGTGGGCAAGCTCTTTGAGAGAGTCATTGCAAACCGCCTCGTCGGGCGCCTAACACGGGTGGGGCCGGACCTTTCGGACGGACAGTTCGGCTTTCGCAGGATGCGCTCTACGGTGGACGCCATCATGCGCGTGCGAGCCCTCACGACGGGGGCTGCGGTGTCCCGGGGCAGGTGTGTCGTGGCAGTGTCCTTGGACATTGCCAACGCCTTCAATTCCCTGCCCTGGAGTACGATCCGAAGGGCACTCCGGTACCACCGGGTGCCCGAATACCTCCGTCGAGTGGTCGAGGCCTATCTGTCGGAGAGACTTATAGTCTACCCCGGTCACCAGGGAGACTGGAAACGTCGAGAGATGTCGTGCGGTGTTCCGCAGGGGTCGGTACTAGGGCCACCCTTGTGGAACATCGGGTACGACTACGTGCTGCGCGGCGACTTCCCTGACGGGGTCAGCGTGGTTTGCTACGCAGACGACACGCTGGTTCTAGCGCAGGGAGAGTCGTACCAGGCGGCGGTCGCTCTAGCGACACGCGGGGTTGCGATGGTCGTTGATAGGATCCAGGAGTTGGGACTCGAGGTGGCGCTTCACAAGTCCGAGGCGATGTGTTTTCACGGTCGCCGCTCTCGGAACGCGCCGCCAATGAGTTCCCAACTAACGGTAGGAGGAGTTCACATCGGTGTCGGGTCGACGATGAAGTACCTGGGACTCGTCCTCGACAGCCGGTGGAATTTCGTGGAGCATTTCCGACGTCTGGCTCCCAAACTCAACCGGGCTGGGGCTGCGCTCAAGCGGCTCCTGCCCAACCTTGGGGGTCCAGATGCCTCCTGCCGGAGGCTCTACGCGGGGATCGTTCGGTCCATGGCCCTCTACGGGGCGCCGGTGTGGGCGCCGTCGCTGAAAAAGCAACCGGCGGCCATACTGAACGCCTGTCAGAGGGTCATGGCGATAAGGATGGTGCGGGGATACTGCACGGTCTCCCGCGAAGCGGCGAGCCTTCTGGCTGGCCTACCACCGTGGGATCTGGAGGCAACAGTCCTGGCACACATGCACGATATGCGCGTGGAGATGCAACGCCGGGGTGAAAGTCCGCTGCCGCGACAGGTCACGGCATGGCGGACAGAGCTCCGGCGGGATCTCATGGTGAAATGGCGTCAGCGACTATCGCAACCCAGTGCTGGGCACGCCACAATCATGGCGGTAAGTCCCCTCTTTGAGGCGTGGCTGGAAAGACCTCACGGCGTCCTTACCTTCCGCATGACGCAGGTACTCACCGGACATGGTTCGTTCGGGAGTTTCCTGCACGGGATTCATGCGGAGGTGACGCCCGGGTGTCGCCACTGTGCGGAACGCCCGGAGGACACGGTGGAGCACACAGTCGAGGTGTGCCCTGCTTGGGCGGAGCATCGCCGTGCCCTCGTGGGGGCGATCGGCGGCGGAGACCTCTCGCGCCGGGCCTTGGTTGAGGCCATGGTCCGGAGCGAGGAGGAGTGGCAGGCGGTCGCCGACTTCTGCGAAGCAGTAATGCTCGCAAAGGAGGAGGCCGAACGCATCAGGCAACGGCGTTATCGCCGCCGCCGTCGCCGGGATTCTGATCCCGATTTCTGGCCAACGTAGACGCGGGCTTGCGGACAGTGAGCAATGGGTAGCTCACTGTCCGGCCGTCCGGTAACTGTCCGGACCAAGCCCAAGTCGTCGACGGCGCGCACTGTTCCCGCGCGCCTCAAGGAGTTGTCAGCAACAGCAGGGACCCAGCCGGGTCGAAGCCTACTGGGGCCAGGGTTATCCGAAAGGGCGCTCGAGCCCCGGTATGAAGGCTAGAAGGAACGGGGTGGGTCTTTTAGTCAGTAAGAGTCTGACACTATCTCCCGCTCCGCCCAAGGGCGGGGGATGTCAATGCATGATTTTTTCCCACCATAAAAAAAAAAAAAAAAAAAGGCTACAGGTTTCTCCAATACTAAAAAAAAATTAAGTTGTATATTTTGACTGATGATGATAAATATAAATAGATAAAGCAAAATAAAAAAATCGTAACCCTTACTTGACAGTGTCGGTCGGGTAAAAAAAAACCTGATTATGCTTTGAAATAAATTAATGAATCATGAATTTTAATCTTTGAAATAAATCAATATAATTAGATCACTGAGTAAAATAAATCTGTTTTGCTCATCAGTTTTCAAAAAAAAAAAAAATATTTGAATGATTTTTTTGACAGTACCTACCACGCGTTCCGGAATCTAAGCAATAGCGCTAAATGTATAATTGCTACTTATGATAGCCATAAAAGGAAAAGAATTTTAATGATAAATATATAACTTTAATAGGTATAATTTTCTTCGAGTATCTTATGAATTGTGAAGATTATTCACACCTTATTGTCTGACTTTTATGGGGGTTGCCTGTTGTAAGAAAACTTTTAATATCTATTAGTTATATTCATGGCATCGTTAATGTGAATTTTATTAGATATTTGATAAGCGTCGATTCATAAGTATTTATTGGATTTTATACATAATAATAATAATACGAACGTTTATTTAGCCAAGAATACAGATTTATACAGAGATTTTAAGCTGTAGGTTTATATTAATACATTCAGAGTTCGTGATGCAATCCGTCCAAGAAAGGTTCCTCTACCTCTTAAACTAGGATTTACCTGTATCTTAAGGGGTAGTGTTCGGCTAGGGTAACAATAACTAAAGGACAACAAAAACAGAGTCTGACAAATGGACTGAGCGGGCTCGCCGTTTGGCTTACAAACGTGTAAAAACAAGGAATATAGAAAAAAAAAGGAAAAAGAACTTCATTAAATAAAATAAAATAGAAAGAAGTGTAATGTATCCCTGACTGAGTGGGTTTGTGCTTGAGAAAGTGTGCGTAGGTTGTGGATACAGGGTTGTGTTAGAGCGTGTGAGAGGGTAAGTGTGCTGTATGAGTGTGTGGGAGTGTGCGTGTTGTTTGGTTTGAGGGAGAGGGTATGTGTATTGTATGTATGTGTGTGAGTGTATGGACACTTATGTACATACATATATATGATATATATGATGTGTATACCACATTGAATGTGTGTGGGTGGGTGTGAATGTTGGTGTCAGGCATTATATGCTAGTAGAGACATATTTTATTTACATTTGAGTACCGGTATCGTTATTTGTTACAGTATCTTCAGTTATCTTCGTCTTTGATCCGTGTACGAATGCATTATTGACCACAGTTGTTACTGTAGCGACATCTATATGAACTAAAAAAGTACAAAATCCGGCTCTTCGCAATATGAAAATATACAACATATACAACAGCCAGAAATCGCTTGCACTTGCACCCACTTGTTTGCTGGCTCCTAATGCCCGCTATAACCTGCCGTGACCTGTGTTGTACTTAGTGTCGGTGGTGTCCAACTTGTAACTTTTTAAATATTTTGGGAAAAAATATAACATGGTGTTAAAACTATCGGAATCCATTCAGTTACTGATTCTGAATTAACTATACAAGGTGTAAGGGACAGCCCTCCACAAACTTTAAGGGCTTGCTCAGTAGACGAAACTGAACAACCTTCCACTATTTTTTTTTTTCAGGAAACGTAAAAAAAATCGGCCTCGCCATACAAATTGTCCAATCAAGTTTATCATTTTGTATGGTGAGGCTGATTTTTATTTTCGTTTCCTGAAAAAGGAAATAGTGGAAGGTTGTTCAGTTTCGTCTACTGAGCAAGCCCTTAAAGTTTGTGGAGGGCTCTCCCTTACACCTTTTATTAAGGTTTCGCATTTATTAAAAATTATTTTTTTTTTTTTTTTTTTGCAAGTAGGTTTTATAAAAACACTTTTACACGTCAATAAATTATGTTGTATACCATATCATAACAGGGCGTGCAACTTTTAATCGTCTTCCAGTTTACAAAAAACAGCTTTCCTGATCTAAAATTAAACCAAACAATAGAATTCAAGTCTGGATAGCCGTCAACGATAAGACAATAATGGTGTGTAATGAGGTCGTATCTGCTGCAACCGCAGAATTGCAACATAACATGGAAGGTACTTAACTCAATATAGTCTTGGTCTTAGGGCTACACCTTTAGTAAATGGTATCGGCGAAATAGTGCTGTGTACTTCTTTTTGAGGTGGTAACACCATTAAATATGGAGAAGTTATTTGATGATGGGGATATTCCTGGGGATGGGGACATCTAAACCGCAGCTGACGGATAAATGGTGTTACAAGGAGTAACTCAAGCTAGTTTTCGTTTTCCGCGGGAACGGGATTTCAAACTACGAGGTACGTTTTCGAAACGCTTGAAAAAAATTTAAGAGGATTTTAATTAGGATATAGCTTTTTTTAAGCTGGCAAATCATCTAATGACTTCTATCGCTCTTGGTGGAGCGAGAGGGCGTTTTTTTTTTTTTTTTTTTTTTCGATGGGAAAAATCATCTTATGACAACCCCCGCTCTTGGGCGGAGCGGGAGATAGTGTCAGACTCTTACTGACTAAAAAACCCATCCCGTTCCTTCAGGCTCATACCGGGGCTCGAGCGCCCTTTCGGATTACCCTGGCCCTAGTAGGCTTCGACCCGGCTGGGCCCCTGCTGTTGCTGACAACTCCTTGAGGCGCGCGGGAACAGCGCGCGCCGTCGACGACTTGGGCTTGGTCCGGACGGTTACCGGACGGCCGGACAGCGAGCCACCCATTGCTCTCTGTCCGCAAGCCCGCGCCTACGGTGGCTGGAAATCGGGATCGGAATCCCGGCGGCGGCGAGAGCGCCGTTGCCTGATGCGGTCGGCCTCCTCCTTAGCGAGCATTACTGCTTCGCAGAAGTCGGCGACCGCCTGCCACTCCTCCTCGCTCCGGACCATGGCCTCGACCAAGGCCCGGCGCGAGAGGTCTCCGCCGCCGATCACCCCCACGAGGGCACGGCGATGCTCCGCCCAAGCAGGGCACACCGCGATTGTGTGCTCCACCGTGTCCTCCGGGCGTTCCGCACAGTGGCGACACCCGGGCGTCACTTCCGCTTTAATTCGGAACAGGAACCTCCCGAACTTGCCATTTCCGGTGAGGACCTGTGTCATGCGGAAGGTAAGGAGCGAGAGGGCGTGCCAGAGTTTAACTGATGAAAACCAACCTGTATTATATTTTTTTTTTTTCGTACTCATTTTACCGCAGACATGGTAGTCGGCGCAATTGTTTATATTGTACATTTTGTTTACAGATTAAAAACTACGCGAGATAAACGCAAATATTTACTTAATAACTAAGCTTAAAAACTATCTATATTATATGTATTATATTATATAACCATGGCTTTGGTAACACTTTCGAATTCAAACTCGCCATAACACTATGCTGCAGGGATGTGAAGCATATTGTTATGGCGAGATTTTAAACGTATTCGATTACGTTAACGTTAACTTCAATTTATGGTAAAACTAACGAAACACTGACTGATGACTAATGTCTTTTTGTTTACAACTTGAAATTAGTTGAACGCGAAAAAGTAAGTACAAGAATTCGCACTTACTTTTTATAGTTGAGAAAATCATCCAATGACATCCCCCGCTCTTGGGCGCAGCGGGAGATAGTGTCAGACTTTTACTGACTAAAAACCCACTCCTGTTCCTTCATCTTTCGTACCGGGGCCGAATCTTCCTTTCAGAAACAAGTCCTTGGTCCCAGTAACAGCACTGGTCTTAAAAGTGTTGCAGATCTTGGCAATATGTGCGATTTTATTAGAACAAGACTTGACAGTTAATTGCTAAGACAAGATGTCTGTCGGGTCAAATGATAATTAATAATTATATGGCATGCACCGCTAATGCAATTTGGCCACCTTTAAACCCGAGGCATTATTTTATGCTAAATGTTTTCCCTATCAATTAGTGGTTTCACACTAATTATAATTACATTTCCGTCTCGTTAACCGCTAGGGATGACAGCTGAGAAATAATGTTGCCAGAAGAAAATATATGACACTTCATGGAAGAATTTTTAACACCTGATAATAAAAACTTATTAGAATGTATTTAAATAAGTAGGAGTGAGTTATTGCAGCTATTTAAATGACTGAATGACTTATATTCATTACTGATATTTATGTAGGCTAGATGTTTATTGTTGTACACTTTCTTATGAAATACTGTTAGGCATATATTTTTTGTCAGTTAAAATTAAGGGCTTTTTGAGCTTATTCCGGAATTCTGTGTCTACTAACGTTGAAAAAGTTATATTTAAATTGCACCAATACATAATATATATTTAAATTGACAGGCTGTATTGTCTTGTTTGTTAGATTTGTCAATCCAATTCATCAAAGATCACGGAGTTTCGTATGAATCATCTTTGATTGTATTGGCATCAGTGTCAAAATTGATCTCAGAATAAATATCTAAAACATAAATTTTGGAAATGGCCGCACACAACTTAAATAACAGGAAAGACCAATTTTAGAAATGGCCGCATAAAAAAGAACAATATTGAAAATTGCCAAACACCAAAGAGGTTAAAAAAAACAGTTGAACATCAAACACACAATTAAATCACCGGCTAAAATGTTTAAAGTAATTAATAAGAAATTCTTTGATTGATCAGATAAGCTTGTGAATTAATATCAAAGCACAGTTGAAGTGACTTAGGCGAAGATCGGACGAGAATCTTAAGATTTCGGCACCGAGATAGGCACAAACGTCGACACATTGACTGATGATAAAAATTATGACTTAAGACTTTCTCAAATAAGCTGTTGATGATTGGTTAAGAAATTAATGTAATTGATAAATGGATAAAATCAGACAGTGTGTTTAAAAATGTTCTCACATCAAATGGATTGTTGAAAATGAGAAGTTTGATCTGGTGAATGATTGATTTCGAGAGAAATGTAGTTTTTACATGTCAGCTAATAGATAAATACTGAAAATGTTCCATCAACAGAAGTTTGGAAATAAGAGAAGATGTCTCTTAGTTTCAAACTTCTGTTGATGGAACATAATATATTCCATTATCAAAAGTTTATATTATATTATACGTGTGTACTACATTTATATAGACAGACTATAAAACACAGACTAAAAGTCAACCACCTTGGGAATTTTGTATAATATTTAATTATTTAAAAATACTTATATTCGATACTTTTTATAAGATTCTTTTGATTCACGATGGTTCACGATGAAACCTCGAATCAAAGTGTTCCTTAACATCATTAATTTTACTAACAAGCCATTCATGTTCCCTAAAAGGCCTTTAAACTTTGCTATCAGTATCTAAAATCTCGATGCACTTACAATTTCCCACAAAATTGTAAACAAATTCGCAGTCAGTGCATATCTAAAATCTCCATGTACATACTAAGAATTTCCCATAAAATCTGCATCCTTTAGACAGCCCTGCGCCCTTGTCACGTCTCCGTCAAACGTCCGTTAGTACACGTCCTGCTACACGTAATGGTATGTGAAAGCCGTGTGAACCACACACAGGCCACTTGTGACCCATTGTACCCCATCACCTCAACAACATACATACATACACACTTAATCAGCCTTTTAACCACAAATTACCGCAAAAAAAATTACACAATAGAAATACAATGAGAGAGCAATCGCCGGCGTTCGCTTGGGGTTTAATGAATTAATGCTCCCACTGCTGGGACTCAGGCCTCCTCTCTAGTTGAGGCAATGGGCCGTAATCCACCACCCGAGCCGAGTGCGGGTTGATGAATGTCACATGTCTCCGAATGTTTGGTTCTATGACATGCCGGTTTCGTCACGATGTTTTCCTTCGCCGATTTGAGAGCAGTGGTGATGAAATAAATTACACAAAGTAATGAGTTTGGCTGGGTTTGAACCCACGATGTTACAACTCGTAAGTCGGGGCCGTTACTGCTCTTAATAAGTCTACAACTAATTACTCTTCGACATATTTACAATACCAGTAGTTTCCTCCCTGGTAAATTGTCGATCAATTAACTTCTTTTATTTCAAATGAGGTAATTATAGAAGATAGGTACAATTTCTATCGGATGTAGGCAAGTTAATAGCTGATTTTTATTGAAGAGTTAATTGGATTCTGCTATTCTGCTAAATGAGTTAATTAGACCGGTTGTGGGGAGTTTTTGCGAACTTTTGTATTCGATAAGAACGGGCGAACTTTGATCTGGCTGCTAGAATCAGTAGCTTCTATGGAATAAGAAGTAATTTGAAATCGCCCACGATGATCTTTATAATTATGTTTAGGAAAAGTATTAGGAAGTTTTATGAGGTATCATTGAAGGATATTATGGAAAAAAAATAACGGAGATTTTTTTTTAGAGTATAAAGTAGTGTTTGACTGCGATCCCACCCGATGGTAAGCAGTGATGCAATCGTTGATGTTGAATCGCACTAGTTTATTATGAGCCTATTCCCTCTAGCCTTGAAAACATCCAAACTTTAAAATCAGATAGGAAGACCGCAGCAGGCAAATTCTTCCAGTCCTTCGATGTACGCGGTATAAATGACGACGCGAAAAGCTTAGTCCAGACGGTAGAGGTTTCAACAACGTAAGGGTGGATACTCACCGTAGACACCTAAGTTACAATCGGATAGGAAAACCGCTGCAGGTAAATTTTTTCAATCCTGATAGCCAAGATTTCTCTGTGTTCGAAATTAACTTGGCAATGCAGTCTTAACTTTCTTCACATGCATCCTAGAGCAAATTTTCTCTAAGAGGTTACTAGTTTACAGGCTTGTAATGAAGGCCAGCAATTGCACGCACTGCATACCCATGAATAAAAGATAACACAGACTAGCGAACAATAAGGAGAAGCGTGATCAGAATGACAGAACCGTAACGGTCACGAAATTTGCCTATCCGCGGATTCTCTTGAATATTTAGATGTTACGGGGCGTATGACGCCGCGTCGTGGAATGCTAACGGTTGGTATACTTCGACAATGAATCTTGTCACATAGGTTTTACTATCGAAAGTAATATGGAGCCGGTTTTTGAAGATGTGCGCACGCGCGCTGCTAGGCGAGCGTCTAGCGTGACGCGTGCGGTGGCATTGATGGGAGTCAACATTCCTGAACGGTGGTTGAGGGTTGAGAATGGATCGTAGGGTTTAGGTGTTACCATTTATCACACCTTTTGATTGTTCGTCGATAGATGATGACCTTGATCAACGTTTAATTGCTGTAGCTTTGGCTTTAATTTAAGTATGTAGTAGGAACTGACTGATCGATGTCGACTTGTTTATTCAATAAGCAGTGGCTGTTGACTGTTTTTTTAGATGGTATCTTCAAATGACTTCTCCTGCTCTGGGTGCAGCAAGAACGAATGTCAGATTTTTACTGACTAAAACCCACCTGTGTTTATCTTTTGTCCTGTGCGTTTCAAGGCCATGGTAACTATTTCCAACAATCTCTCAGTCTGCTTGCTAACACCCTTATATTTGAATGGAACCCAGATGAAGAATATTTCCTACACTGCACAGGTATTGACTACCAGTGAGGTCCCCATAACTCATAGAATATTACTTGAACCCGCGACCTTTCCATCGCCAGCGAACCCCTCGCCTCTAGGCCTATTGTCTGCATTTCTGAGAAATATTGCGACTCATAAACACGTCACCTATCGTAATTTATTAATTAAGTTTAATTTATCATCTCTTTTGTACGTGCTTTTTATATAATGGGAAAATTGTAATAGGACAGACAATAATGCACGGTTATTCATAAAGACTTTAACTATAAAAAGAGAGTATTTGAAAATTGAACCTTATTATTGAAGAATAATAAGGTTCAATAATAAGTTAAAATTGGTTTTTCATGGAATCATATTGCTGCTCGGTAGCTAGGGCCTTAAAACTTTGACTTTTTGAAGCTTACTCCTCGGCAACAGCTAGGTCAATAAATTTGAAAAAAAAAAACAACTAAATACCATACTTAGTCTTATCAACATATGACTTTTTCGTAAGACTAATACTTTTGCCAATTTTTTTTTTAATAACATACTCGTAGTATAATGATACTGTTTTGACTGGTTTACCCTACTTCTTTTAAACTTTGATCTTTACAAATTTGTTTACACAAAAAAAAATGCTGGTTAATTAAGTGTTCTTCAGAATGTACATAGCATATGTAAATCCATCAATATTTCGCAAAGAAAAAAGTTTTAAAGGTCAGCGGGTTTTATGCGGGCGCAGGCGGCAGTACGAGTATGTGTGCATTTAACTCCGGCTAGAATTGTTCAAGGGATTATACATACGCTTTAAGATTCAAATACTCCCTTTTTTGAATTAGGTCTATAAATGATTAAGCGTGTCATCATCAGATATACGTCCACTGTTGGACATAGGCCTCCCCCAAGTGTCGCCACAATGAACGTTCCTGTGCGTCTCGCATCCATTGGTTTCCCGCAACCTTCACCAGGTCATCGGTCCACCTTGTAGGAACGCGTCCTCCGGTACGTGGTTGCCACTCCAGTACGTGGTCGCCACTCCAGAACCTTTATTTATTTATACTTCATGCACATAAAAGTACAGAGGCGGACTTTCATCCCCAACGGTCATCTGTTTTGCGAACAATGTGCCCTGCCCATTGTCACTTAAGTTTGGCAATTCTTCGTGCTATGCGGGCAACTTTATTTCTCTTGCGGATATCTTCATTTTTATTCGATTATTCATTTATTTAGGTTTACCAACAATTGTTTAAACTACATACATATCTGATTTAATGACTAGAGTGACATTTATAAGTGTAACAATTAATTACAGGTTAACACCACATGCATATAAAATGGTATCTTACTGAAATTAAAAGTTATACATACAAAAAAAGCAATTAAAAGCAATAATAAAAAAAATGAAAATTACCATAACATTCAATGCATATCTAACATAAACACAAAAAAAAAAAATCTTCAACATGTCAAATTAGTGATTAAATTATAATACAAATTGATTATGATTGATTAATTGTAATATGAATAACTATAATGATTATTAATAAATAAGACAATTAAATTAAATTAAAATAATAAACTGAATACATTGAAAAAAAAAACGAAAATAATTATAAAATTAAAATTAAAATCAAATCGCCATTGGATTGTCTACAAAAGCTCGGAGGAATTTATTAACATTATCATGGTGTACATCTATTAAGTCACTGCGGCCATTAAGGATTTTACATAATCTAGGTATCGGAGAATTCGCACCAAGCACAGACTTTCGAAGTGGTGGACACAGCGGTGTTATCTTATTCCTAGGATATCTAGAGGGCGCATGGAATCTAATGAGCTTTAATAAACTCAGACAGTCGATCTTATTGCGCAACAGTTTGTAAAGAAATAAAGAGTCGGTTATGTCTCGACGCACATATTACGCAAGGAAACCCCAAGCATATACCTTAGCCAAGCGTGTATGAGATTCTAAAGCCTGATATTTTACGTACGTAAAGTAGGGGTACTGTTTAAGGTAAGGAAGGGGTTTATTATAGGTATAGTAAATAGTGCTTACTTAAGGTGTCTAATAAAATTGTTATGACCCGGGTATACAGGCAACGAAATATTACGCAGTGACGGCTGTTTTGCAGGAACTATCATATTTTTTAATGGCTGTTAACCGTCACTGCTAAAGTAAGCCTTCCTTTTTATATTCCTTTGCAATAAACATTCGATATTATTGTTATGATCTCTTCGTTTGGCGGTTTAAACATCTCAGGTGTTACATATATACAGGTGTACATTCAAAGGGCTGTTATTGCCTGTCATTTATTTTTTATTTAATTTTAATGAAGATTATTATGTTTGTTCATTTTCCCTGACAAATTGATCACTTTTTATATTTTTTTTAATAACTTAAAAAAATACTTCTTCAGTGTTGGGAGTAGGAACTAGGAACCAAGATACCAGTGGTTGGGGTTCCAGAGACAGCTACTTCCTCACAATGCACCATATCGAGGAGTGGCAGTGCTCCTCGATACAGCGCATTGTATTCTGTATTAGGCTCTTGATATAAACACACAACAGCTTCGACAGATGGTTATCGAGGCGTTTGACCATCAAGCCGTTGGCGGTAACGTTATTATTATTATTATGTGTTTGTTTATGTCCAAACCTTATTGTCCTGGACCTTTGGACGAGGAGACGAGGTCCCTTAGATACTTTATTATAATTATTTTTTGCTGAAAATTGAACCGCTCGTGCTAATTGTTGACTTTAATTAAAATATTGCCTACCACATGTTTAAATTCCGACATTTTGTGTACAGTTTCACAAACATGATAAAACATTGATTGATATGTTTGTTTAACTAAGTAAGCCGGTACAGGTCGATAAAAAACTACAATATGTGGTGCTATACACTTAAGTAATGACTAAGCATTTGATAGTCATCTAGTCGCGTAAGCTCTTCTTTTCACATAAGGCTCGTTTCACACTGTCTTACAACGTCACATGATGTAAAAGAAAAGTGCACTATCATAGTATAAAAGCGTTTTTGCTTGTAAACTTAGGAATTGTTCAACAATGAGTGATTACAATTAAAAATGTTGGTCCTTCGATCCGGATCAAACTGGAATAATAAACTAAGTACCTATCATGATTTGATATTCATACAAGAAAATTAGCAACTAATTTGAGCCCCAGTATATTTCATTCTCCATTTTTTTTTTGTATTAATACTTAATTGGAATAGATAAGATACGTAATGAGTTCACTAAGACGACAAATATGTACTTTTTTCTTGTTACTTACCTGACATTATATTTTTTTTATCTTTAGCTACTACTTACGAGTACATTAATTTCTTGTAGGTATCAATATTATTAGGATTTAAGAATAACTTGTATTTCAATTTGTGTTAAGTGAATTTTATATTTTTTTGGGAAATAAATGTTTTAAACTGTAAAAGAAAAAATAATGCTTTGTTCGTTACCGCCAAAAAAAAAAACAACCAAAAATTAATTCAGTAGCCACCGCACAAACATCAAAACATTTCAAATTGAGTTCTAAAAAACCATCGACAACGCACCGAGAGTGGTACCGTCAAGTGTGAATTGACACTAATTGTTCGTGAGTCTAAGCTTTCCTTTCTGTCACGATGTTATCTCGGTTCTCGCACTAGCCTTACATGCGGCTTCACTCGCCGTTTATAGCTATCCGTTTTGTTATCTCAACGGCTAATGGCGTAGGCTTAATTAGGATGACAGACCGGATTTCTATTATAATTTCCATCATATTTAAATATTCCGCTATGATCTGTCAGTGTTTGAATTTATTGCTACAGTTACGGACCTATATAAAACATACGACGATTCGTTTACGATATCAATTCATACATTTATTGGTATAGGTGTCAAACGTCTAAACATTTTAATGGCGATATATTTTCTCTTATCCCACCAGCCAGCGTTTGAACCACACTTAACCAGCTTATAACAAACCTTATTTTAATGAAATATGAATCAAGATTTTATTTTAATTTGAAAAGTTTTAACGCACGTAGTTAGAGTTTGGCCATCGAAAGATGGCACAACAAAAAGGGGCCGAATTAAAAAAAATTGAAGCTGTTCACCCTGACTGTACGTTGCTTAAACATAGTTGATACTTTTGATTAATCTCACTTTTCTGGTCTTTAAATTTATAAATCATCTTGAAAAGAAACCTCGTCGAACTATTTATTATTTTCTGAATTATTAACACAAAATTAACGGAAATAAGATTCACGTAAACACAAGATTAATGAAGTTTGAAACGTCAATGACACTTTTGTGACAGAGCTTAATTTTTTTTTAAATGCTGCCATATATGAACACTAATAAATAATTCGCTGCCATCTTTCGTTGGCCAGAGTCTACTGCCATGTTCTAAGTGATACTAAACATTATATCGATTGTGAACTAGCAACCGATACTATCTCAATATTGAAAACTTTATAATATGAAGAAAATACATGTTTGCGTTATTAATATAGCATCTGATATATTGAATAGAAACAAAAGTGTCTTATTATTCTTCCGAAAACGAGATAGGACAATATAAAACAATAAAGAAGTTGAAGTTAGTATGTGTTAAATGAAGTCGATTCTGGCGCCAAAAATGCAGGTAAATAAACTGTTTTGCTTTCTTTCCTTCTTCTTTCTTTCTTTCTAGGTTCTTCTTAGTCTTTAGTATCTAAGATGGGATTTCTTGAAACGCTGTGGAGTTTTTTCAAGTCAATCTATGAGATTGTCATCTGCTTTACCGACATTATCTATTCTATGGTGGCCTTGATAAATTATAAACCCAAAAATTAAATTAGAATCTAAGTGATATGCGCTAAGACCCCTTTGGGAGTACCACTGATAGGTACATACTTTGGTTTAAGGCTTGGCTGGGTAGTATAGTAAGGGACGGGCTGGGTCGAACTTTGATTAGTTATAGGGACGGATTTAAAGCTACAGGCTCAGCGTCTCGGGTTTGCTCGAACAATAAATTTAAAATTACAGGCTCAGAAGCGGGAGCTGGCTCGAGTAAGGTAGAAGAACATACATATATGCAGTGTGTTCATACAGATATAAAGACCCCTATAGACGGTAAAACAGGTATGCATAACAAGTGAATAATGTACAACCTACCACACAGTATTCATTCAATGATCAAATGACAGTTACGCCATTGATACTTCATATAAGCATTTTCATGGATCGTCGGCTCAGGCTATAATAAATTTATTCATTTAGTACCTTTCTTCCTATTTATGATGTATATGTAAATATTTCTTTACCACCTGCAGTGTAATTTGTAATTATGGCTTTTAACATGGAACGTCTAACAAATTGATGTTGCTGTTGTGTGGGAAAAGACAGGAAGTTATTCTTTATATAGTTTTTGATGTTGTTTATTTATTTTAACTTTATACAGTGTGTAAAAAGGCCGATCACATACCCGCTAACTACACATTCTGTACATGTAACTAAGTAACTTAGACCATAACATATTGCTGGGAAAAATTTCTTTTTTCATTAAAAAAAAAAGTTTTTTTAAAGATGAAAAAAAGCCGTTTTCGTTAAACTCGCAAGCTCGCATGCTTGTGTGCGTACAACAGCCGCACACCTGCGTCGAAGTGTACGTAGCCTTTCATATTCATTGCATTTTTACAACTTCAAATGCGTAATTTGGTATGAAAAGTAAATAATTTTGGTAATGTCTGTTCGCAAGAAGGTTTACTAATGTCATTTTGAATACGATTTTGAAAAAAAAAAATACATTTTTTTTTTACTTTGACCTTGAATATCTCCAAAACCAGTGACTTCCCAGGTATGTCCTAGAAGAAAAAAACTATCCCAGTGATGAGTAGAATACGTGGTTTTCGTTTTCGTTAAGGGTCTTTTTACACCCTTTATACTGTAGTGGTAGATAGGCTTTATTGCAACAAAGCAAAGATTGAGTGGTAGAGACCGGTTAATCTTTGAATTAAAAAAGATTACACTGATGGTGTGCAGTAATAAATAAATAATATTTAAAATCAAATTAACTTTACGTACTTTTAATAATAAAATTATATGTTAAAATAATAAACTAATAAATACCGATAATCCCTCTCCTAGAGAGGAGGCTTGAGTCCCAGCAGTGAGTACATTAAAAGGCTGTTGATGATGCTGATGAATAAATGCCGTGAAAACACATTGTCGCGGTTCGTAATTCGGTACTAACATAGAATAACAATATTGATATTAAACGCCTGGGTCTGCACAATGGTGACATCGCAGGACTCCAGCAGAATATCAGCGTCAGGTATTTTTCCTGACACATGCTGAGCTGGGCTCCCATTTGGTGCAACATTGAGATACACACCGCACTTTATATTTTATCTGAGATTTTCAAGAACCCACCCCATAAGTGTCACATCATATATCTTGTTTTTTTTTTAAAATGTTATCATTATTTTATTTTTGTGTGTTATTTGTTTTGTAAAAATTTTGTTATTTGTTTTTATTTTTTATTTTTGTTGTTTGTACCAGTGTAGGTGTATTTTGGTTTTTTATAATTTATTTGTGCTTTTGTGTGCATTTTTTGTTGCAACAAATATTTTTTTTATCTATCTATCTATCATATATCTATATATCATTGTGTAGACCGCCCGGGGGACACAGTGGGACGGCCGTCCGGTAATTCTAACCATTTCCATCTATACCGAGCTCGAATCCTCGACGGTGCGTAAAACCGTAGGTGCTAAGCAAGGCCGAAGCCTACTGGGGCCATAGGTTGACTTCCGAAAAGAAACCTAGGGTCTTGGAAGGCAGGCCAAAAAAGGGACATAGGTGTGGTTTTAGTTAGTAAAAGTCTGACACCCTCCTGCTCTGCCCTGGAGCGGGAAAAGTCACATCACCTTAGAAAAAAAAACCTATTAGGTAGATCTTTGTTGTCTGCTGATGAAAGTAAATTATATTATTAATATTATAATTATGACACCACAAGTCCACAATATTTGGGACCAAGAAAGTGCCCCGTCCAAGTTGAGCAAAAAAGCAGCAAGGCCATATCATCCTTTTTTCGAAACAGTAGGGGCCATAGTGGTTAAGAAGTTAAGACGAAGATCTAACTAAGTTTGAGAGGATAGAGAAACAGAAAGTAGGTTTTTTTTGGTGGCTAAAAATCATCCAAATGACATCCCCCGCCGTTGGGCGGACCGGGAGATAGTGTCAAACTCTTACTGACTAAAAAACCCACCCCGTTCCTTTTTGCCTTTCATACCGGGGCTCGACCCAGCTGGGCCTCTGCTGTTTCTGACAACAGTAAGTAGGTCTTAATTTTACGCTCGAAGGTATGAGACTGTTAGAACTGAGACGTTTTAAGTAATATTAGGAAAACTGAACTTTCTAGTTTCGTATTATGCCCCTCATAAACTCAGTAATTGGATAGTTTCGAGTAATATTTCTCTGAAATAGAGCTACAAATAGAAATGGCTTGTCGGATTACAAATCTCAGAAGTTACAGAATGAAAATACCTTAATTATGTTGTAATAAACACAGGCTCTTAAAATATAGTGATAATAGACACTTCAGTACAAATTATAGTCGAATATTTAGAAATGAACATCTAACGACTAGCTCGACCTCTACAGTCCGATACAAGTTCTTAATTACATTTCATCAGCAGATTTATTTCCCATTCAAATACTCTATTAACATTAATTACTCCTATCTATACAAGATCTCAATTAGTTAATTTACTGTAAAGCACACAAGTTGTAGATTTATTGGAAGCATTCAAGTTCACCTGAAACTCCTTTCATCCTACATTGTAAGCGTATAATCGTAAATGATGATCAATTGTAACATATTTATTGATTCATTCAGCTCGAATCTAGCTGGCAGGGGTGGCGAACCTTTAGGTATTCTTTATCTATATAACATTAGTTTTGGTATATGCGGAACCCAAAACACGTGTCTAGTATATTTATGTACAGGATCTATGTACAAAACATAACTGTATCATGAAAAATAACAAAGTTATAAGCTTGTTATGTCAGCAAAAATACATAGTCACCGGGTCATCTAGGTGACTGAGGGCCCGCATAGAGCCCCGCTAACCTTTAAAACTATTTTCTTTGCGAAATATTGACTGATTTACATATGCTATGTACCTAAATTCTCAAGACCATTTAACCAGCAATTTTTTAGTGTAAACCAATTTCTAAAGATCAAAGCCGTTTGAAAGGAATAGGGAAAACAAGCGAAAAAATACGAAGTTGTAATTTTTTTTTTGACGTAAGTATTAGTCATACGAATAAAATTATATGTGCATCTATAATACATTTATATTTTTTTAAATTTAATAACCCAGCCGTTACCGAGGTGTTGGCATCAGAAAGTTACTGTTTTTTGGCAATAAATGGGAGTAAGGGCTTTAATGCAAATAAAACTAAAAATGGATGTCGTTTCTACTATTGCAAATTATCTGAATGCTAAGTATCTTACATTTGTGTGCCCGTATTATTACGTCACATGCCACTACTGGCACGCACACGGAACAGTAAAAACAGTGGAAGTAGCTTGAGAAAATGTTTGTTCCAGAACCGGTGTCGCCAAACTCATACATTTACAATTTACTCTTACTGCAAACCTAAAAATATGATTGGCTGAAAACAAAAACAGGGCGTAGACGAAATGCAAAAAAAATTTTATACGAAATGCAACTTTAATTTCAAAAGCCTATAAATCAAATTGACAAAAACAAGAAAGAAATACATCTTTGACTACCAAGTACTGCCACTCGTCGCTAGATGGCATTGTTCACTATATAATATTCAGTATGAACTGTAAGTACGTGAAAATAAGATTGGTATTTGAATGGCGTATCACTGACGCGAATGCGCTCGCTGCTACTCAGATAGGGAAGTAACCTTATTCGATCGAAATATGTATCAATTGTATGAAAAAGTAATTAAAACATATCATGCAAAAAAAAATGTATGCGATAGTGTGACAGTATTAAAATTATGAAATTAATATAATTAAAGGCAATTTTTAAACGTAGTAAAAAGGGTATTTATTTGCATAGTACATCAATTATCATCATCTCAGCTGAAATCATCGTCATCGCTCACTGCTAAACATAAGAATATTAAGTATAATTCAAACGCCCTATGTTGTTCCTAACTCTTTAACTAAATTTATTTAAAATACATCACAAATATCATACCACAATTTTTATTTTATTATATTTATTAATTTAATAGTTATCTGTATTATATTACTTACAAAAACTATTAAACTATAATATATATTTTAAAAAGGCAATGTAATACATATTATACATATCGATTGATTTTATCGATAAAGTCACGCACTATTTGGATAGCGTCAAAAGTATAGGTAGACTAACGAATATTCCAGAAAAGCCAATAACCGAGAAAAGAAAATCAACTTTGTTGTGATGTACCTAAGGACTAGTTTTGTTTGTATATCCTGCGCAATGTTTCACGTAATTTAATTTTTTCATTTTATTAAAATAAATCCGAAAATAATACTTTTCGGTGGTATGATACACCTCCATGAGTTAGATTTTTAGTCAGACTATGGTTTTTAAAGTACAGTTTGGGACAATAAGGCATTTTAATATTATTTTTCGTTAATTATTATGTTGCGCAGTCTAGTTAGAGAATGAGGGCGCTTGAACAGCAAGTGCGCAACGCGATTCTTACTAGCGGCGACAGTGCCACGCCTACTTACTTCTTCCACTGTTTTTACTGTTCCGTGGGCACCACGGAACAGTAAAAACAGTGGAAGTAGCTTGAGAAAATGTTTGTCCCAGAACCGGTGTCGCCAAACTCATACATTCACAATTTACTCTTACTGCAAACCCAAAAATATGATTGGCTAAAAACAAAAACAGGGCGTAAACGAAATGCAAAAAAAATATTATACGAAATGCAACTTTAAAATCAGTCACCTATAAATCAAATTGACAAAAACAAGAAAGAAATACATCTTTGACTACCAAGTACCGCTACTCGTCGCAAGATGGCATTGTTCAGAATATATTCGCTATATTTCATGCTAATCCAGTATGAACTGTAATTACGTAAAGATAAGAGTGATATTTGAATGGCGTATCACTGACACGTACGCAGACTGCTACTCCAGTAGTGAGGTAACCTTATTCGATCGAAATAATATCGACTGTATGCAAATGTATTTAAAACATAATAATGCAAAAAAAATTGTATGCGATACTGTGATAGTATTAAAATAATGAAATTAATATGATTAAAGGCAACTTTTAAACGTGGTAAAAAGGGTATTTATTTGCATAGTACATCAATTATCATCATCTCAGCTGAAATCATCGTCATCGCCCACTACTAAACATAAGAATATTAAGTATAATTCAAATGCCCTATGTTGTTCCTAACTCTTTAACTAAATTTATTTAAAATACATCACAAATATCATACCACAATTTTTATTTTATTAAATTTATTAATTTAATAATTATCTGTATTATATTACATACAAAAACTATTAAACTATAATATATAATTACTTTTATTTTAAAAAGGCAATGTAACATTTCGATTGATTTTATCGATAAAGTCACGCACTATTTGGATAGCGTCAAAAGTATAGGTAGACTAACGAATATTCCAGAAAAGCTAATAACCGAGAAAAGAAAATCAACTTTGTTTTTATGTAATTAAGGACTAGTTTTGTTTGTATATCCTGCGTAATGTTTCACGTAATTTTATTTTTTCATTTTATTAAAATAAATCCGAAAATAATACTTTTCGGTGGTATGATACACCTCAATGAGTTAGATCTTTAGTCTAACTATGGGTTTTAAAGTACAGTATGGGACAATAAGGCATTTTAATATTATTTTTCGTTAATTATTATGTTGCGCAGTCTAGCTAAAGAATGAGAGCGCTTGAACAGCTAGTGTGCAACGCGTTTCTTAGTAGCGGCGACAGTGCCACGCCTACTTACTTCTTCCACTGTTTTTACTGTTCCGTGGTGGGCACGCATGTCATAGGCTCACCATCCCTGAGTTAGATAGTACTTGTTTATGAGACTACGATGAAAGTGGAGTTTAACTTCACTTCTAAATAGATCTACATTTTAAATAGATTTGTTCGACATCGTAAAAACTTGGAAATTGCACAAATAATTGTAAATTGAATAGATTCCCAGATGTTGAAGTTATAGCTACCATTGAATTCTTTCATTAGGAATTTCTTGGAAACAGCGAGGATTTATGTTGCTTTAATTATAGCAACCTGATGTTTTGTAATACCTATGGCAAAATGAACACAGTGTAATAGACTATTAGAAAACAGTTTAATAGGTAAGATGCCTGAAATAGCACTATTAGTGCCTATTATTCCTTAATACTAAAAATGCGTTTTAAAGTGCTCAATCACAATACTGAGCCGCTTGCGGTGAATATAAGGATACATTGGTCTATAATGTTACACAAGTGCTTGTTAATAAATAAATAATATACAGTGATTCACTGGGTAATGATGCAGCTGATGAGTTGGCTAGGAGAGATTTTGGCACGGTGATCTTTGCTCCCAAGCCCATTGTGCCGATCCCTTTTAGACAGCTGCGTAGTTGGCTATGAGACGTCATTCACACACGTATCGTATCGAATTCCGTTCTCCAATCGGTTACGCTTCGGTGTCAGCAATTGTAGAGAACGATAAGTGGGTAGCCATGTTGACGCTCCTAAGTCGGCCGCTCGTTCTACAATGTAGCGTTTGTTAATCAAAGGATGTAGCGTTAAACGTTGTAGAAATTCATTCTATCATTTTGAACGATGTGAACTTGGCTACGAATTTTCTATTCGTTTGTTCCGACCACGTGGATTAACGTTGAGATGATGTCATTCCCATACATTTCATTACTTTTCGACTAGCGTTAACGATTGCAGATTATCGACTTGGCTAGGGGTGCTGGTGACTCTAAACAGACAACTAACCCAAACCTGGACAGACACAGTCTGCGCTTGGTATTGGTGTCTATCACCAATCCTGCTTACTAAATAAATACTTCGGCGTATGCATACGTTCCTTAGAATCATATATTTCTCACATTTATACGCCTTAAAAAAACTGAGAGGCCTAATTTGCTTCTGGAGAGAAGTGGGTTAGGTGATAAAGGACACCAAGGTCGCGAAAATTCATGTGTTTTTTTTTATAAAAAAATACGATACTTAGCTGTTCAAGAATCAATGATATACATGTCACTTTTATTTTTTTTTATTTTGAATGTTATTCAGAATAACTCATTTTGTAAACCTCGTCAAAAAATTAAAATCACTCGTCACGATTTATCGCGCGTCATGTCACTGTGTACGTATGTAAGTGCGACTGACTGTACCTTCGCTCTATAAAACGCTTTTACCGAATTCCATGAATGTGAATAAAATTAAAAAAAAAAATACCTATTACTTATTCACTGTATTGTTTATTCGGATCGATCATCACTACACATACATACATAGTTACCTCCTGAAAGCTTTTGCTGATTCAAAACTGCTGCACTATAGTTAGGTGTTAATTATTTTTTAATATTTAATTATATAAGTACGTTTATGTATTTAACACATATCCTTCTTCTCAGTTTTAAAAACAGATTTTTACACACGATTTGACTTGTTATTGTGTGTCTATATTCCTCTCTCCTTCAATTCTCTCCTTCTGCGAAAGGATCGGCTGGTAAAAATTTCCCTAAAAAACATACATAAAAAAAAGTAAAAAAAATAATACATTCAGCCGAACATAGAACGTCCTCCTTTTTGAAGTCGGTTAATCTTGTAGTTTTTTTGTGCTCGTATTTGTAATATACTTTTACGAGTATCTACAACTGTTTAATTAAATAAAAATAGGTAAAAAAACTTTTTAAGTTAAACGGTTTTATGTTAAACATACATTGCAATGTTTAAGATAAATGTACTAAAAAACCAAAAAATAATAAAATAGATACAGTCGTGGGAATTATAAACATATGCATAGACTAGACTAAAATAAAACCGTGGGGCACGTCAATTGTCTACAAATTAATTAACATTTTAATCAACGATTGTAGACAATTGACGTGCCCCACGGTTTTATTTTAGTCTAGTCTATGCATATGTTTATAATTCCCACGACTGTATCTATTTTATTATTTTTTGGTTTTTTAGTACATTTATCTTAAACATTGCAATGTATGTTTAACATAAAACCGTTTAACTTAAAAAGTTTTTTTACCTATTTTTATTTTCTAGTTTTTAGTTTTTATTTCGCATTCTGTATGATAATTATTATTACGTATTATTATTATCGCCTGAGTCTTTAGGGGAAAACGCTAACGACATATCATTTTTATCCACCCTAATGCCATACAGTTCTCGGCGCGTTTTAACCTTTCACCTTAACTTGGGTGGTGTACCGCTAACGACGTATCATTTTTAGCCACCCTAACGCCACACAGTCCTCAACACGATACTAAATCTTGACTTGGGTGGTGGATTCAGGCTGGATTAATCAGATACCTAAATTACAGATTCAATTTCTAAATTTAAATCTTATTATTATACGCCATTTGGTGGCTGCGCCCATCTTAAATATTGAGGTTGTATAGTGCACTGTATTCTTCTTGTCAAGCCCTTTTATTTGATACCCATATTGGTGGGATTGATAAAAAATTGTTATCAGCCATTTGGTAGCGGCGGCCATCTTAGATTTCAATTTTGCATAGTAAATTGTATTCTACTTGTTGAGACCTTTCATTTGATACCCATGTTGATGGGATTGATAAAACCAAAGTTATCCGCCATTTTGTAGAGGCCGCCATCTTGGATTTTAATTTTATATAGTACATTGTATTATACTGGTTGAGCACTTTCATTTGATACCCATATTGATGGGATCGATAAAACCTACGTTATCCGCCATTTTGTAGCGGCCGCCATCTTGTATTTAAATTTTTTATAGTATATTGTATTCTGCTTGTTGAGCCCTTTCATTTGATACCCATATTGATGGGATTGATAAAACCTACGTTATCCGCCATTTTGTAGCGGCCGCCATCTTGGATTTCAATTTTTTATAGTATATTGTATTCTGCTTGTTGAGCCCTTTCATTTGATACCCATATTGATGGGATTAATAAAACATAAATTATCCGCCATTTTGTAGCGGCGGCCATCTTGAATTTATAATGATAATGAATAAACATAATTGTATTGTCACCAAAATCCAAAGTGTATACAAAATTTCAGATTAATCGGTTGACAGGAAGAGGGTGAAATTTGAATTACTAAATTTGACCAAAGAATAAATAAAACAAACGGGGTGAGCTAAATAAAACCGTTTAAAAATAACAGAATAAATAAACACGTAATATCGAGCCTTATCCGGAAGAAACATCGTAACCGACAGTTTGCGCATTTTGCAGGAAGGGATATTTTCTTTCCTTATTTAAAAGTATTTATGACTAGCTGTGCCCGCGACTTCGTTCGCGTGGACTACAGGATTTTGAATTTATTTTTTCTAAAATAACAGTAGCCTACTACTCCTTATTATGTCCCGTCAAAATCGGTCCAGCCATTTCAGAGATTAGCCCGGACAAACAGACAGACAGACAGACAAAAATTGTAAAAAATATTATTTCGGTGAATGTACCGTATATAATATTCATAAACATGTAGTAAAAAGCAGTTATTTCAATATTACAAACAGACACTCCAATGTGAAGACTTGTTGTTCATACAACTACTGATCTATTAAAATCATCAACATCATCATTTCAGCCGAAAGACTTTCACGGTTGCCCTTCCCCAAGTGTCGCCATAATGACCGGTCCTCTGCATCTCGCATCCATCGGATTCTCGCGACCCTAATCAGGTCGTCGGTCCACCTTTTGGGAGGTTTTCCGACGCTGTGTTTTCCGACACGTGGTCGCCACTCCAGAACCTTTCGTCCCCATCGATCTGTCCTGCGAGCAATGTGCCCTGCCTACTGCCACTTAAGTTTGGGGATTCTTTGGGCTATATTGGTAACCTTGGTTCTCCTGTGAATATCTTCATTTATGATGTGGCTTAAAGTCACCCAAAGAGCAATGGAAAGGGTTATGCTCGGGGTTTCCTTGCGTGATATAATGATACTATGTGATGTGCTTCGAATAAAAAATGAAGATATCCACAGGAAAACTAAGGTTGCCGACATAGCACAAAGAATTGCCAAACTTAAGTAGCAAAGGGCAGGGCACATTGCTTGCAGAACAGATGGCCGTTGGGGCCGAAAGGTTTTGGAGTGGCGACCGCGTACCGGAAGACGCAGCGTTGGAAGGCCTCCTACAAGGTGGACCGATGACCTGGTGAAGGTAGCGGGAAACCGATGGATGCGGGACGCACAGGAACGTTCGATGTGGCGACGCTTGGGGAAGGCCTATGTCCAACAGTGGACGTGTATCGGCTGAAATGATGATGATGATGATGTGATCACGCAAGGAAACTCCGAACCATGGTTAGCCATAGACATTTTAGCCATAGGTATATGTTAATATATTATTATAAATACTTTTTAATTTAGAAAGGAAAAACCACTGCCAGTAAAAATTACAAAGTTCTTCCTGAAAAGGAGCGAATTTCAAAAGCGCAACACAATTTCATTGGAATTTATGATTATCGTTTTGCTGATACAATATAACTTTGTCTAAGTATCTAGATATTTGTTTTATAGCTTCCTGGTTGCCAAGCCAAGCATGTTTATTCAATCTGACGCATACAGGCCATGTTATAGATACGGGATTCTTACGGTCACTTCAAATCACTTATTTACTTGCGGTCTGAACAGGCTGGCTCTGTGCTTTACTATCTTACCTAATAGCGGTAATACATGGTGAGACTGATTGACTACCTGGGTAGACAGGGTAGATTTAGGTTTCAGATCCTCGATCAAGTTTTTAAGAAAGTTCATATTGAGTAAAAACCAGCCAAAGACGAGTCGGACTCGCCCATGAAGGGTTCCGTAGCAGCAAGTAACATAATTTAAAAGTTCTTGTAGTTCGTTGTAACTTTGATCGATGTTTTAATAAAAGTGTATTTTTTAGATTTATGACGTATTAAAAAAAAACTACTCACTAGATTTCGTTCAAAACAATTTTCGTTGGTAGTTTGTATAGTAATGTACATCATATATTTTTTTAGTTTTATCATTCTCTTATTTTAGAAGTTAGAGGGGGGGACCGACATTTTACCACTTTGGAAGTGTCTCTCGCGCAAACTATTCAGTTTAGAAAAAAATGGTTTTAGAAACCTCAATATCATTTTTGAAGACCTATCCATAGACACCCCACACGTATGGGTTTGATGAAAAATTTTTTTTGAGTTTCAGTTCTAAGTATGGGGACCCCCAAAATTTATTGCTTTTTTTCTATTTTTGTGTGAATATCTTAATACGATCCACAGAATACATCTACTTACAAAGTTTCAACAGTATAGCTCTTATAGTTTCGGAAAAAGTGGCTGTGACATACGGACGGACAGACAGACAGACAGACATGACGAATCTATAAGGGTTCCGTTTTTTGCTATGGAACCCTAAAAAATAATGAGGTATCAATCACCTCAAAACGTTTTGGGATCTTCCATCTTACGTACAGTACAGCTAAAAAGTGGAATTCTTTGCTGGAGTCGGTGTTTCCTAGCTACAACGTAAAACTCTTTAAGTCAATGAGGTTACTTCTTAGCATGCTCTATCGTAGAATACATCATCGCTTTCAATCAGATGATATAGTTAAACGCGAGCTTATCTATATTTATTTATTTATTTATAACTTTATTGCACACCTTAGCTTAATACAGAATAAACATTTACAAAAGATTATGTGTACAATAGGCGGTCTTATTGCACAGGGCAATTTCTACCAGACAACCTTTGGATGGACTGAACGAAAGGAGAAGATTTGGGGCTGTCAGTGTACAACATGAATTATGTGAATAAATATAATATATATCATCATCTCAGCCGATACACGTCCACTGTTGGACATAGGCCTCCCCCAAGCGTCGCCACATCGAACGTTCCTGTGCGTCCCGCATCCATGATGACATATGGCTCCAAAACGTGGTCGCTCACAATGGGCCTCATCAGAAGGCTCAAAGTCACCCAAAGAGCAATGGAAAGGGCTATGCTCGGGGTTTCCTTGCGTGATCGAATAAAAAATGAAGATATCCGCAGGAAAACTAAGGTTGCCGACATAGCACAAAGAATATAATATATATAGTACAAAATAATAATGTATGTATGTATGTGTGTATGTAATATATATAGTATATATAAAAGGAGAAACTGAGTGACTGACGTATCAACGCACAGCCAAAAATATTGGGGCTAGGAACGAACAATTTTGCATCAAGTTTCCTTTTATGTCATAGGCGAGTACTGAGAGGATTTTTCAAAATTAACCCCCAAAGGGGACGAAACGGGGTTCCAAATGGAGAAACCTACTTTCGCTCAGGCGAAGCTGCAGTTGTTGTAGTCAGTAATAATAATAATAATAATAACCGCCGGTAGCTTGGACCCTGTTCCCGATACCGGTGGGACACTATTTTTTTTATAAATAATATTATAAAGAGGAAAGATTTGTATTTTTGTATGTAACGAATAAACTCAAAAACTACTGTGCCGATTTCAAAAATTCTTTCACCATTGGAAAGCTACATTCACCCTGAGTAACATAGGCTATATTTAGACGGGCCGCTAGTTTTTAGGGTTCCGTAGTCAACTAGGAACCCTAAAAACTAGCTACTTATTGTCCGGTATTTTAAACTCATAAGTGGGAACACTTATTGTGACAGACGGGAAACTACGGAACCCTACACTGAGCGTGGCCCGACACGCTCTTGGCCGGTTTTTTATATTTTTAAATGTTTTTTTAATTTTTATTTAAATATTTAAAAATATAACTTATATGTATATTGTAATGAATAAACGAATAATAAAAATAAAAAACTCAGAATATTGCAGTCCAGTGCTAAATATAGTTCTCTATCAGAATTCGCCACGATACCCGGTCCCTCCGTCTTTCGTATTCAGAGCGTCTTAGCCCTCATTTTAATTCCTTCAACTATACCTAGCTACTAGGGCGGGGTGAAAAGTTCTCGGCCTGATATCGATAGACTACAAATTTCAGTTAAGATATGATTTTATTTTTCTACTTAGTCTCTCTTAACTTCAATACACTTGGTCTAATGTTTCTCTACGGTCACCATTCCTTTCTGTGTGTCTTTCCTTTCAATGTGAGTCTGGAAGGTTATGAAAATAGTCATCTATGGGCCTCTCAACTTTTCATTCGATGTGAAGCGCTTATTTTTCTTAATAATCTATTTTTATTGTTTTTTTATGCACCAGCCATGATTTCGCTTCACCACCCTTGGTTGACTGGCAGAGAATGCCTAAGGGATAAAGTCCGTCTTTGTACTTTTGTGTTGCATGAAGTCTTAATGAATCAATAAAAAATAAGGAGCTGATAGTAAGTAACCTACCTACCTGCCTAAATATTTGTGCCTTTAGGTACAATATTTTTTGCTTAAATGATGTACCTATCAAGTTGTGTACATAAAATAGTAGCCAACACTTGACCAAGAAGATGCCTCCCACGTCCTAACACGTACACTTGAGAAACAATTAACTTTGTTAGCATTGCAATCAAAAGTAGCTCTCTTTTCATTTGTTTTAATTCGCGTGGAGTAGGCTTGGGACGTAGGCGTAAGATACGGTACGCTATACTCTGTTCAAAATAGCATTAGACATTTAAGAAAACCTTTTATTACTGTCCGTTCAACCGATTTTGACTTTTATTACGTTGGTGGCATGACAATTGCTGGCTGCAGTAAATAGTTGGTATTGTAACCATTTTTTTTTTGCTTTTAAGGCTATCCTACGAAATATAAGTTATAATCGGTTGATCAGACTGTAAAAAAGGCTTCTTTAAATATCTTATCTTAACGAGAATAGGGTAAAGCTGCGCAGTTACAACGTCGTCATATATTAATTCTCCTGAAAGCATTCAATTTTAATTAGACGATAGTAACAAAATTAATTAACATCTTTTGTGATTACTACATTTTTGAAAAGCGAATCTAGACTCAGCCTATTGCAGTCCACTGCTAGACTAAGGTTTCTTTCTAGCTTCGCCACGACACCCATAAACCTACATGTAGACCGTCCGAACCATCTTTTTAAAACCTTCCCAGCTAGTTGAAACTATGGGTCGTTTACACGCTACGTTGTTTTTTTTACATAGAAAGGGAATGTCAAACTTTTACTGACTAAATCCCACCCCGGCCGCGGTGACTCTTTTCAATAGTCCCGAAACCCTGGTAAGTATACGTTTTAGTCGCCTTTCTTACAATTGCATCATTTCGTCATGAAACCCTTGACTTCAGACATAGAAATCAAAGTCACCTTCACACGTTCTTTCCAAAAACACAATGATATTCCGTAATTATTTTCTTCCCTGCAATTTACTATAATACCTCAAGTATTGATGTCGCAATTTAAGTCAAACTTTAAAGAAAGCTGACCAACTTCACTCGATACCGCCTTCAAAAGTCCCAAAGAAGACAATAAGAATATTCTCAATATCACGTACTTAGCGGCAAATCTCAGTCAAAGTAACTATCTATCAATGGGCCGATGAAATGATGGAACCTGTAATAAAAATCATCGGTCAGAAAATACGAATGAAGAGACACTATTTATACCACAATTAGTACGTCATTACAAGCCAATCCATACTTTTATAATTTGTCTATATATATAAAGAAAAAGCCTGACTCACTGACTCGTCAATGCTCGGTCTGAACCGTTGGACCTGGAAAGTTGATTTTTTTCACAGATGTTAGTTTTGAGACGTAGACGAAGAATGTGGGATCTTTTGAAATTCAATCCAGGGGCTAAAAAAATAGGTTGAAATTGATTTGAAATTGGAAGTTTGAAGTACCTCTTTACGAATAAAGAAGCGGGCAAAAGCTAATAGTAACAATATTAATGCGAAAGTAATGTCGCTGAACAAATTTTGATTATTTTTGATGTAGAAAGTAAGAAAGAAAACATTTGTTTGAGACTCGCAAGACAAACAACAATAAAATAAAAAGTGACTACTAAATCTATAAATAAAAAGTAAAATAAAACTATATTAAAAGATAAAAATAAAATACCTGTGCGCGAAGAAGATATACTCGCAGAAGCCTTGTAGAAGAATAAAGGATATTTTTATCCCGGGAGTACATTCGCATGAGATAATTCCCGACTTTCACGCAAGCAAAGCCGCTGGCAGAAGCTAGTACGTAAACAAGACAGATGTTCGGACACGAACGTGTAATTTATAACTCATAACACAGGCCATAGTATGGCGGCGAGGTATAAAATCGAAGAAACAGAATGGTAATCATCAAATTATACGTTTGAAATGTGCGTTTAGCTTGTGATATTGGATGAAATTGGTCAAGAGCATGCTAGTGTTCGAAATTGAAAGGTTTTCTTGGCATGTTTTGCCGCAGGTTTTGATTGTTGTAGTTTTTCTTGTTCTCAAATTGATGGTTCGAAAATTCGCCTTTAAGGGGATGCATCTCGACATACATTTTCACTGTTTTTCATACAACCGCTCTTACGCGATTATGACGTTATTACACATTTTTCATCAGATATTTTGGAAACGCAGTATCTTGTGGATATTATCTAGGCTTCTATTAAAATCAATTTATAAATTTGTGTAAAACTAATCCAGTTAAGACCTCTGAAAATCTGCTATTTTGCATGAACTTTGACACTTCATAATTTACTCAAAAATAAAAAAAATAAAAAAAAGTACAACATTCAAGCCTAGCAAATTTTATCAAGAATCTATATAATGACAATGTTTTTCAAAGTTTTTTGTGTTTGGAGCAAGTTTTGTAAATTATTCGAGTAAATCACGGAATTACTGAATGCCAACAGAGTTTTCAGGTATTATCACTCTTTTTTCGCGTTGCCTTTTCATCAAACATCACGTTGGATTGCGATAGATGAAGTAACAAGCTTTCAAACCATGCTCGATGTTTATATATATGATAGGCGAGTGGAAAAGCAGCCTCTTAATTGGCCGTGTGTAGGGCACATTGCTCGCAGGACAAATAGTCGATGGGGCCGAAAGTGTGCCGAAAAGCTCTGAAGTGGCGATGGTATACCGGTCTTCCAAAGCTGTGCCTTGAGTTGGAAGGCTTTCCACTAGGTAGACCAATGACCTGGAAAGCGTTGTGGGATTTGATGGATGCGAAATGCGATGGACGAGATCTATGCTCGACTGTGGAGGTCTTCCGGCTGAAATGATGATGATGATGTTGATAGTTACATTACTAGTAGATTTTAGTCTAGTAGGTGGGTCGTATTTATAGCTTGTTCGTATTTATAGCTTTTATTTTAATTTTAACTATGAGTAAGAACAGTGAATCAGTATATGATTACTATCATAAAAAGTTATACTGTTTTTGCATTCCAATATGTCTTTGTTTTTTTTTTATGCAAATGTTTTCGTTTAATAAGTATTATCTCATTAGGAAGTCAAATTGAGATTTCTATAAATAGTAAGATCGTGTTAATCCCGCAACCACCGCTTTAAAATACCTTCCTAATAGTTTCCGCTAGTACCTCACGTGCTGTAATTTTGGTTCGTAGTCATTTGTGTTTTGACATAATAGCAAGGGCATCGTAAATTAACGTTTATATATGGTTTCCGCACTTAGTTCTATGTGTGGTTGGTGGCCTTATTCCAGCCAGCCCACCTTTCTCCAAAAACAGAATAGGCCTCTCAGGTTTTTCAGGGCTTCGATACGGGAGTTCGGCTCTTAAGGTTCGTGTGCCTATTTCAGTGACACCTGTGCAGTCTAGGAGCCCATGCGCAATGTCTCCTCTCTCAAGCATGCTCTGCACAGGGGACTGTCTGTGATACCTATTGTGTGGAGGTGCTTATTCAGTGTGCACAGTGTCAGGCAAAAGTGGTTGAAGTTTTTTTTTTCTTGATATTTGTTTTAGTGGATTTTTTCGTAATTCGACGATGCCAGCACCATTATGATCTACATTTATATCTAACACTAAATACTAAGCTAATGGTCATATGAGTCTATTGTATACATTTACAAAATGCATTAGCTACTTCTGAGGCAGGTCTAGACACAATACTTTGAAGTAGGTACTCCAATATCACTTCTGTTTAATTTATGCTTCCTCATGAATACTAATAGTGCTACATTACTTTTGGTACATATATACAGTAAGTGTTACCAATAGAGAGTCCAAAAACATTGTAATCAAATAATTTTCACTCTTCAAAACCATAAATGTGTTAACACAACTTTTTGCGCTTCTCATTCAACTTTAGTGCTTACCTGAAGTACTTTTATAAATACAGAATACATTTTAAACAAATAAGGCTCGTTAAGGCCATCTAAATACTTAAAACAAACAATATATTCCGTGAATTCCAGACCATCTCGAAATTTTTTCACGTCGTTAACGCATTTAATTGATTATGGTTGTTTCTTATGGATGTAAAGTGCTTTATCTTTATGCTGTCCTGGTATCTCGAACTGGATGTAAAATGTTATGGTCCCTAGATTCAGCTGTCCAAATATTTTTTACAAACAGCATATTCGCGAAATTTTGTACCTCCTTGAAATATTTTCGTGTCATTTGCGCATTTAACTGATTATGGCTCATTCTGATGTATGTTAAACAATTTATCTTAATGCTGCCCTTTTTTGTGGTGGAAAATCAGCATATAACTCCTTTCGCGCTGGGTGGAGTGAGAGGGAGTGTCAAAATTTAACTCACTAAAACCCGTCTAAGTGCCGTCAGTTGCTTTTTGCGTTTTAGGGCAGTGGTAACTCTTTATTATAATCCCGCAGCCCAACTAGATAAATGCAAGTAAGCCATGTTTAACTTTAAACGCTATTTCTAATTTTAAGGTAGGTATATTATATGGTGTAGGTACCACCGTGGTTATTTCTGCCTGATCACTTAAAAAAAATCGCTTGAATCCTGCGGCGCAGTGCCAAACCAAATCCTTTGAAGTTTTCGTTCCGAGTGCAAGCAAAAATGAACTTAGCAATGGTCAGGCGTAAGTGTCTTTGATGGTACAATAAAGAGTATCTATCTAACGGAATCTATTCATGGAAAATATTAATTTTATGACAAACCTTAGCCATAAGGCCTCCTTATGGGTGAGTTTCATAAGGCCTCCTTATGGGTAAGTTTCATAAGGCCTCCTTATGGGTAAGTTTTGTCATAAAATTATTATTTTAACTCCTCCTATGATCCTATCGATTCCTATCTATAGTCGTTAAACGGGCTCTTTAGAAAATGCAAAGGTAGGTGATGTTCTTCACGCAACTTTATTTTTCGAGGGATGGATATAAATTAATGCTTGACTGCGATCCCACCTGGTATGAGATGAGATGAGTAGTGACGTAATCGTTGATGGTGAGGCGCACTAGTTTATTAAGAGCTTCAAGATTTTGGTATCAAAAGAAAAGGTAAAAAAATAATTTTGTCACTATTTTATCAGTTATGAATAAATCCGCATGGTTCTTTAGAAATAAACCGTTAAAATCATAATATTTTATCAAAGTTGGATAGAACCATGAGACAGTTTTTTTTAATGTAAATAAGTCCATGATAGTCAATCAGCGAATTGTATTTGTTCAACATGGCGGTCAGTTGACGTAAAAGATCCAGATAAATCCAGATCTATTTTATCAGAACTCTATAAATCCACACTGAGATTTTTCATAGATGGATAAATTGCATTCTATTATATCGAATGAAGGTAAATCCAAACTAAATATTACGTTTTTGAAAGAATGTATGGTTTTAATATTAAACTTGCTGTACAGGATCGTTTTATTCAATACTGTTGCCATATTAAAGGAAAAACTGCCATAAAAATAATTAAAACATGATTATTAACACTTTTTTTTTCATATCTCCCAAGAAGGTGGAGTGGATTTATCCGAGTTTGAAGTTAGGCGACTCAATTAGCCTCTTCGCACGCCTTTCCACTGTCAAAATTTCTCTCACTTCAGGTGGAGCGAGAGGGAAAGTTAGGTTACTGACTAAAATCTACCCGTAAAAATTCAGTTGTCTTTTCGCATAATTTCGCAGCCTGCATGGGAAGTATTAATTATTCCCATACAAGAAAAGTTGCGATATTTCTTACCCACGAACCACATGGCCTTCTTCAATTGTCTCCAATGAGGTCAATAGTTAAAATATAAAACAATATGTATTTATTGAACAAAAGTATAATACTCGTAAATCCATATTGTTCATTTTAGAAAACTTTCACAGCGTTATTCTGATGTGAAATGCTGTTTCATTGCTGCATTTGGGCTAAGTGGCTTTGAGGAAAGAATTCGCTAAAATTATGATTGTGTTGAATTAAAATATTATTAAGATTAGAGATGTTGTGAAGACTTTGAGAGTCTTCTCTTAATCTGATCGGATAAGAGGACCATATTTCATATGATGAAGATTTTATCTTTATTTCATTTGTTTTATATATTTTTCCTTGAAAAGAAAACGGACAAATGCAAATCGAAAACGTGAAGCATATTAAAACTTTCATTCTTTGTTATCATAACGTCGAATCTTCTGCATAATGTTTTTAAAATTAACACAAAAATCCAATTTGACTACGAAATCACAGCAAATGACGGTTTTAAATGGTCTTGAAAAGGTTTTAGATAGGTATTATCATTATTGACTCATCAACGCTTATAAATATCGTTTCACGCACTAGTCTGGCAGCATTATCAGGAATTTTCTGGCCAGGAATTTTATCTGAGTTCCGACGTACATGATTGGTATCGTTCCGGACGTCGAGGCTTTGAGAGAGTGAGTCTTTCTTCGTCAATGATCTACATTTGATCAAAAATCGGACGCAGAAATTTCCGTCAGGAATTCCGTTTGCGGAATTATTGACGGATGTATATACACATCCATTAAACACAGCGATTCATTACTCCCATCAATTACAATTACTCAGTTTCATAATTAACAAACGTCAAACAATAAGCGGTCTCATTCACACACGACATCAAAACAGTTCGGACACGCGATTTTTTGTTGTTTAACAGTAAAATAATTATCTCTTGTATTCAATTAGTGCGGTGAGAAAATGACATGTCTATCGGTGGATGGACCAACCTATCATTATCATTATGATATGACGACGGATATAGAGTGTGACTAGATGTGGCATGGAGATGAAATGAGGGAACTCACAAGAATGCGGTAAATATGGGCACCTTTGTAATTGGTTTCATAGTGTAATAACTGCTTGTTTGTTGAATCGAAACGTTATTGATAATGAATTGAGATAAAAATCTTAAGCGAAATATGTAGTTCCATATTTACCATAAAATAAAGAAAAGTGTTTTTTTTTTTTTAATGAGCTAATCCTCAGCTTCTGAAACTATCAGTCGTGATTGAAAGAAAAATTATATGATGGCCAAGATCATGATGAATAGTATAGGCTAAATAACATCACGTTACGATCCATGGAAGCGGAGCAGTGACTAAAAACGCAGGTGAAATGACTGGAAAAATCTAGTCGGTTATTAAATTCATAACTAACCTAACCGACCAATTACCCGTGGAATATACCACAGAATTCTTGCAATATACTATTTTTTGAGTTAATGGAATACTTTATCTTTTAATATAAATTCACCGCCGTAATTAAATCAGCCCAACTATGACGTTGTACCCAGTACTTTCATAAAATACCATCTCCGAAGAAAAAACAAATGTTCAGTGTATTGGTCTTGAGATCAAGGTCATTGTCATTGAGGTCAAGGTCACATTCAGTGTCCGCTGATGTTTCCCTACCCTAGTTCCACATCCCACCGGATCAAAAAGGCATGTCATCGATTGATAAGACTCGTTCAGTCGAAGTAGCGTTTGGCGAAAAAAGGTTTCGCAATAAGTTCAATTCGATCAATCGTCCAGTCGACTTTCCGTTAACCGACTATGTGACTCTCGAAGTAACTATTTCTATCGCTTACTTTAATTCTAGACGTATAACCTTTCCCCAGTGCGGTGACCCAATCGTGTCAATACTGCTTTAGGCATATAGACAGGCTTATTAGCCACTTTAACAACTGTTGTCTGGCTGTCAAACGGTATTTCACGGTGCTTTAAATTGATTGTATGCCAGAGGCATCCTCATCTTGGAATTAACCGCTACAATTTTTTGATTCTGATCACGTAGTATTGATCTCTTTTAAATGCCTATTTCAAATTAGACCTCATAATGATTTTTGTAAGCTCAACGGAAGGAAGACTTGAACTTTCTGAGGAATGTGTACTTCATATTTTTTTTTAATTTAGTTTAGAAAGAAGAAATAGAAGAAGTGGCAAAGGACAGAGAAGAGTGGAAGATTTGGAAGAGAGGCCTTTGCTCTGCAGTGGGACACAACAGGCTTTTGTAGATATGCGGAAAAGAGTGTAAAGTCTCGCAAACCTCCATTGAAAAGGGAAGATCCTCCGACCAGACGAGAGTTATGTCTGGTGGACAACTGCCGAACAGATGATATTGAGCTGTTCTATATGTTCAAATCGCGTGACAAACGTTAATTGGGCGATGGAGGATTAGTTCTTATGTGACACTATAGATGTCGCTGCAGGCTTATAATAATAATAATAGTTTAAAAAGGACAAATAGTTTCGGCTTCACTATCAGCACTGTAAAAAATCGAATGTTCAATTTAACTGCTCTCTACACCTTCCATGGATCTATGTCCTCGTAAATACCCACCTGGTGCGATGCCATTGAACCTGCGGAGCCGTAGTACCGACGACACTCGTGCCAAAAAACTTGATATACTCGCGAGTACGACCCGTATTAATTGTAGCTTCGTTTTTAGAGTATTATGCGTTGTGGAATTTGATCATTGTGTTGAGAGATTAGGGTTTGTTAGTTGTTTTAAGACGTTAGTGAATGTGAAAGTAGGATGATGAAATAAATAAATTGTAGGTATTTTCTTTTTAAGTAGATTAAGATTAGTAGTATTGCATCACTGCTTATCATTAGATGGGATTGCAGTCAAGCACTAGTATATGTACGCTAAAAAAGGTAGCAAAGCACTATTATGTTTAATCACTACCTTTAGTTAGAAACATGAACAGTCAGAATCAGAAAGATTTTGAGGCAATAATTTGACTTAGTTCAGTAAAGTGTAATGTTTGATTTTAGCAAATACCGTTTCCTTGACTTAATAGTGCTCCTAAACACTAAAAATGTTTAGTTCAGAAAGATCTAGCGACAACATGACCACGCTCAGGCCCGTAGCTTTCGCTATAATCAATATAATATGTGTTTGATTAAACCAATTTTTTATTAGCTTTAAAATTAATTGTCATTTCATTCATAGTATATTTTAGATTTTTATTTTATAATTTAAAAAATTTGATTAATCATTTTCGCTAACTCGTAATTGTAAAGCTCTTTCCCTAGCCAAAGCACAATAGTTAGGTACCCAATTATCGAATCACATGACGTAGCATGTGAGGCAGATAACAATACTTCATTCACTCTTTCGCGATCATCTAGGTGTGTCTAAATTTATAGAATTCAATGACGTCAGCCAACACCTAGCATCAACAGTCGCTCGCAGGTGGCCGAGGTGATAACTTGATTTTGCGCGACTTGTCCATACGATGCGCAATCGAAATAAAACGAAAACAGAAGTACTACTTTAAACCAGGGATGTCTGGATAATATTATGACGGTTTCAGATACCATTACGGATATGATTTCGGATTATCCGCTAGTTTCTTAAATTATATAGATTCGGTTACGGATAATAGAATTTTAAATTTATTTATTTAAATGATATGGAGGACTAACAGCTAAAAAAATAGATAAGGAGCAGTAAGTAACCTTGACAGTCAATAACAAGTCCTCACTTATGAAGTACAGGACAATACTAAATTCCATGGACACAAAAAAGAACAAATTCAAAATTTGACTTTTATGTCTAGTTTAAATTATCTGTAATAAGTATAATTTGTTTCAAACCTGTCATTTAGACTTCGCCTTTATTCGAAACTATCCGAAGCTTTTATATCGATACCAGTTACGGATATTTTTTAATTCGGATTTCTGATAGTTTCGGATATAGTTACGGAGCTCTGCAACATCTATGCTTTAAACAATCATTCGTTTTTTCTGACATTTTATTTGGGGTACCGATATCGACCTAACGATTGAGATGACGGGAAATAGATATATTATTTCCCGTCATCTCAATCGTCATCTTCTTTGTACCCATATCGTCTTTCACATACCTAATTTATGTACCGTTTGCTGGTCGACTCGATTATTTGGCAACAATCAAAACAAAGGATGGATGCATGAACCTTCCTGTGATCGATATCCATGCAATAACAATCGTAAAGCTTGATGACTTATTCGCAATAATTAATTGACTCGGCTTGTCGGAGTGCCCACATAAGCTCAGTTGCCAAAATGCTTCTCAGTGCTAACATGTGGAATTTTTATTTTATTTTAAATTAGAAGACAGCAAATGACTTGTGCCGCTATAGAGTGAAGCAAGTGAGCGTGTCAGACTTTTACTGACTAAAACCTACCTAATCATTTGATAGCTTCCACGAGGTATTGCGGTTTTCCGCCCAAGCAGGGAAAACTTCCACACAATGGTGCACATCATCATCATCATCATTTCAGCCGATACACGTCCACTGTTGGACATAGGCCAAGCGTCGCCACATCGAACGTTCCTGTGCGTCCCGCATCCATCGGCTTCCCGCTACCTTCACCAGGTCATCGGTCCACCTTGTAGCACCTTGTCCAATGGTGCACAATGTCTTTGATTGCGTGTTATATGAGCTATTTCATAGATAACTGTTTTGTGTGTACTTAATTTCCTAATTCTCTTACACATGGCGTCTACATCTCAGTTTTCCACTTGAGAGACATTGTGCAGCCTTGATATTAACCTCTGTATCTCGAGCTCAGTAGTATCCACTTGAGAGACACTTTGTGCAGCATTGAGATTGAATTCTGTATCTCTTGCTCAGTAGTAATAGTAAGCGATTATTAATTCAAAGCAAACCTATTGATCTTCTGCAGTTATCTACACGTCTCCCAGTCTCCTCACCGTTGTTGCTATGCCGAATGGGCGTTTATTTCCGTTTATTATAAATCATTAGATGTTAGATGTGCCGCATTAGAGGCTTAGCTTCTCAAAACAGGTTTTAATTTATAATATTACCATAAAAAGTAGGTAAGCACTATGACCCGTTGAGTTTTGGAGCTGAAGGAAAGGATCGAATTATGAGACTGCATTTAGAACTGGTCTGATAGAAGGTGTGGTCTAAAGAGAGCTTGAGAGTTAGAAATAAGAGTTCAGTGCTAAGATAAGCATAATCAGCCTTGTTATGTACCAACAGCTTGGACTCAGGCCTTCTCTCTAGGAGAATGTGTCGCAATTCACCACGGGGGGCTAGTGTAGGTTGGTGTCTTCAAATTTTTGCATCAAGGACTTGCCAGTTTCCTCACGATGTTTTCCTTCATCGACTTTAGAGCAGTGGAGATGAAATAAATTAGTCAAAATAAAGCGCCTGCCTAGAGTAGAACCCATGATTATACAACTCGATAGTCGGGGTCATTACCACTGGGTCACTACTGCTCTCTCCAGTGTTATGATCTATAAATGAAAGTTGGAATACCCTATCAGGATATGTGTCTTCTGATTATCCTTATCTTTACGAATTGTAAAACTAAGTCTCCCCACCCCATCTCTGTCTGTATGAACGCCATGAACTCAAAAACTGCCAGATGGATTTTTATGCAGGTTTCACCAGTAGACAGAGTGATTTATGAAAAATGTTTAGGTGATACACATGCATAATAGAATAGAGAAAAATCGAGAATTCTAAAGATTTCTAATACTCGTACGAAGCTGGTGGGGTCGTTTGTTATTTTAAAGTTAAAATAGAATAGGTTATTTATGGGCAAGTGTGCTCGACTGTCATCAACATTTTTTTTTTAATTACATAATTTAGTGCTTGATTGCGATCCCACCTGATAGTAAGCAGTGATGCAATCGTTGACGCTAAAGCGCACTAGTTTACTCGTATTAAGGAGCTTATTCACTCTAACCTTGAAGATACCTAAATTATCATCGGACGGGAAGACTGCAGTAGCAAATTGTTCCAGTCCTTCGATGTACGAGGTTAGGTGTCAACAATGTAAGAGTGAATACTCCTTATACATCGCGTTGCCCGATGGCTTATCATCAGATGAGATAACTGTCAAACAAAGATAGCTAATAATAAAAATATATACTTCTCGAATGTTGCTTAAGCTAAATTACAGTTTTTTCCATCGGGTGAGCCCAATTTTTCTTCAAATGTAATCAGAAAACTGTATTCCTTCTTGCGTCGTATTCCTCAATGCTGAGGGTCGTGACCTCCCTGCTTCATTACTTTACTTTTGTTTTTCCATTTATTCCTGTCTCTGACGGTGTGAAGGGCCTTGTATACTGTGGAGTCAAGAGCGGTGCGGATCTGGTCAGACCAACGCATTGGGCTGGGCCCGCGAGGCCTTTTTCCATCTACTTTACCAGTCACGATTAGCCTTTCGAGGTTTCCATCGTCTTTCCTTGCAATGTGACCGAAGTATTGCAGAAAACCGTATATAGAGCGAAAAATGACTTTTACTTTCAATGGATTTTCTTAATAGAAAGAAACTCACTATGGATATAAAAGTTCCTATATCATCTTCTTTGTCCGTTCCTGCTCCCATCTCGGGTCTCCTCACTATTGTCCACCAGGACAGTCTGTCCCGGGTGGATTTTGGCAATTGGGCTTTTTAGAGGTCTCTTTCGATGTTAGACTACCAGGTTAATGGAGGGTGGCCTCTACCTTTGTTTTGTTCTTAAATGTAGGGTTGCCTTTACCAATGGTCTTCGCTACACTTCATTTCATGACTATACTATGTGAGATGGAGCTCTGTCATTTTGTCCGTGATGGATGCAACCACGCCTAACTAACTAACTAACTAACTGCGCCATGTGTTCAAAAAAAAAGGAAAAACTTCCTATATCATGCACTATAATTTTAATTTCTTCCAGTACATCAATAAAACAATCTTTATAAGAGAGAAAATAAACTATTACGTCAACATAATAGGATGTTTTCTTAACAGTCTCTTGTTCCGGAAGAAATTCGCATGCCCCGCATTCCGAGGTCCAGTCAGTAGGCAGGTTGTATTTAAAACCTTATTTAATCGTGAGTCATCTGCGTAAATCGCTTTCTTTTCGCATCTGCCGAATCTTTAACGTGTTTTTCACAACTTCATTTTTTTTTAGTAGTGATTGTTTTAATTGTTTGTATTTCATTATCATCTTTTTGTATGACCTTTAAACTATTACTAATGCTTTGAACACTTATAAACGTGACACATAGGAATAATATGATGAACTTTCGCACTCATAGTCACAAAACTATTTGGTCACCATGTATTAATATCTGTTTAATGATTGTTCTTTTTTATTATTGACTAGCTTTTGCCTGCGGCTTCGCCTGCGTACATAAAATATAGCCTGTGTCACTCAGGAATAAAACAGTTTTATATCGGTGAAAAAATTTAGCAGTCGGACCAGTACTTCCGGAGATTACCTCCTACAAACAAAAAATCAAACATTACCTCTTTATAATATTAATGTTGGGGCCGAAAGGTTTTGGAGTGGCGACCGCGTACTGGAAGACGCAGTGTTGGAAGGCCTCCTACAAGGACCTGGTGAAGGTAGCAGGAAACCGATGGATGCGGGACGCACAGGAACGTTCGATGTGGCGACGCTTGGGGGAGGCCTATGTCCAACAGTGGACGTGTATCGGCTGAAATGATGATGATGATGATGAATATTAATGTAGATAGGCTCGCGTTCGACCACTATGTCACCTGAGTAGAGAAAAGTAAGCTATCTACTCTTGATTAAAAGACCTCTAGGTTGTAGCTATCAGAAAACACAGACTCCAGCACAGAATTCCACTCCTTAGTTGTACATACAATAAATGTGTTTCTCAATGAAATCTTCGTTTTTCCGAAGGTTGACCCAAAACCAAAATAAGATATATACTCGTACCACCCCCAAAGTGGGGGTGGTATATGTATATGGGTACATGGAGGTCCCAAACACTTAAAGGGGGATGCTATGCCGAAGATGTGGGATTTATCTAAAGAATTACCGCAGCCCTAGAACGCAAAGTGCAAATAGAGGAACACAGGTAGGTTTTAAGCTAGTAATCCGATGCCCTCTCTTTTGCTCCACCAAGATCGAGAAAGAGTTATTTTTATAATTTCCCAGCCCAAAAAATCTAAGCAAATTTTTTCATATTAGTAATCGCAATATTTCAATGTTCTTTTTATTTTCATTTAATCGGTTAACTACCTTATGGCACGCTATGTAGCTTCTGTCAAACCATGTCTAATTGTAATGAGTCATCACGCAGTTTTTTATTCTGTACGCGCGTAGGTACCTTAATGTGGGCGTAAAACTAAGCCTCTTTGTAAGTAGTACTCGCATTTCTATTGGCTATCGTTCTCGCCTAATTTGCAAATTGACCAATACCCATTCACAATATTTATCTCAGTTGTTTTTGTAGTCCATCCTTTTTTTCTATAGAACTAAAGAGGTTTTGTTTTAGCATGGCATTAGGAAGTTACACTTCTTCGTCTTTATTGTAGCGATGATTCCGAAATTAAATGTCTCTTGACCGATTTATTTTAGCCACGTCGACTGAGTTAGTGCTTGTTCCGTAATTTAAGTTTTTTAAAGTGCAGGTGTCATTGTCCTAGAACTGCAGAACTTTAGAGTTGCCGGGGCCTAGAACGCAAAGGAAAATAAGTTGGTTTTAGTCAATAAAAGTCTGACTGAGTGCGGAAATCTTGATATGACGATTAAACTCAAAAGATGATTTCCAACACTTCAAACAAATAGGTTTCATCATTTTGTTACTCTAAATCTTTTAAAATCTGAACAATAAAGTGTGTAACGTTTTTAATTTGCCAAAAATGTTGAGAATCACCCTAGAAGTCGATGCATAATAGCTTTATGTCTTTAATTCCATTTTTGAAATTAAGAATGTCAATAAAAAAAAATACGTCAAGGTCAACAACCGCTACTGCCAAAGCTGTAGAATCTAAAGTTAAATGTGACTTTGATACAACCACAGAATCATGACAGCATAGTTAAGTACACACTTAAAAACTCTTCATTTAACCATCAAGAATGTGTAGTAACGACCAAATACTTAGAATACTCGACCCAACCCAAAGTCAAAGTGAATGACACAAGTCTTTCTCATATGCTAATAGACATGAGTAATGTTGACGGTGAAAGTGGCCCCACCGTTGATTAGGAACTTTTTTAGAGACGTTTCTTTATAGTGAGGACAATTATCGCTTGTGAGAACTGGCAGTAGAATGTCGGAGCTGAAGAAGTTGGTTTGATTGAGTTTTGACGTAGTGTTGGTATTGGCTTGTGTTGTATTGGTATGAAAAGGTGTCTAAAAGCAAGCTGGTTTTGATCTTAAGTGTCATAAGTAGCTTTGATAACCACTAAATTGCTCTATACGAAACCACTGTAGATTTGTCCATATTTCTTTTTTTGTGTGAATGGAAATAACGCTTCAATGTGTCTTCGTAGGAACCCGAATGTTTTGCTTTCAGTTTTTTGTGTAATAATTATAAAAATGTAGTCACAATTTGTAAACGTTCATTAACGTTGTCAGAAAAAGTCTAGTCACTTTCTCCCACCCTGGGTGAAGTGAGACGTGTTTCTGATATGTCCTAAAAACTGCTTTTGGGGACTAAACCGCACCTGTGTTCCATCTTTTGCCCTTTGCGTTCCAGGACCGCGGTTACTATTTCAAATAATCATACAATCTAAGTCTCAAACCTGGTACATACGAGTATATCGGAATTCGCGCTTCTGTTATTTGGTATTTTTGGGAAGAACCTATGCTTTCAAATAATCATCATCATCATTATCATTTCAGCCGATAGACGTCCACTGTTGGACATAGGCCTCCCCCAAACCAAATAATGGTTTCTATTTATTCTACATCACGGAAATCCTAATATAGACCCCAGTCTAGTCAGGGTTGAACTGGCGACCTTTCTGAGTTAACGAAGGCGGTTTAACCACTGCCACGAACAGAGCTTAATTTCAAAACCATTATAATTTGTTTAGAAGGATTGTTCAAAATACGCCTTTAAGTAAACAAAAATTAAAGTCTGATATACAAAAAGTGATCGTCTTAATGTAATGTATATCTGGAGAACTATAGGTTGCCGATATAGCCCGAAGAATTGACACATTTGGCAATAGGCAGGGCACATTGCTCGCAGAACAGATATTCGATGAGGTCGGAAAGGTTATGGACCGCGTACCGGTAGATGCAGCGTTGGAGACCACAAGGCGAGACCAAGGGTCGCGGAAAGCTGGCGGATGCCAGACGCACAGAATTGATCGTAGTGGCGACACTAAGGAGAGACAACAAGCAATGAACGTGAAAGGAAATGATGATGTTGATGGTCTATCAGGCCTTTATTTCTTTTCAAGCCATTTTCCACCATTAAACTCATTCCCTGACAAATGCAAAACGATAAAAATGAAAAATCAGCCAATCATTTACTGGTCTTGGCATAACCTTTTGAACTGACACAGCCACAAACAGGGCTGGCGCACACGGACACAGCCACAAACGCCGCCCCGAGAAGCTAGAAGCGGCAACTGAAGCGCGCGACAACCACTTGTTGCTGGTAGCTGTACTATACGCGTAGTATCATAATAGACTCTAACGAAAAAGGTTAAAATTGCGTGAGTGTCGTGTGACGTGTGGCGTTTAGTGACCGATGCGGGCCACAAGAAGCGAGCAGCAGCGATTTATAGCACCAGCGTTAAGGCCCAAGCGCCCGAAAAGTGCCATAAAACAGTGACTTTCAGAAGCCTACTCCTCGGTAACGGCCAGGTTAATAGGTTTAAAAAAAGTGGTTATAATAGATTCATGAACAACATTATCAACATTTGATTTCTTCGTGCTATTAATACTTTTGTCTAAAAAAAATATTTAGCAATTTCCCTACTCCTTCGAAACGGCTTGAATCTTTAGAAATATTTTTACACATAAAAATTGGTGGTTACATATTCTTCAAAGTGAACATTGCACAATTATGTAAATCAATCGATATTTCGCAAAGAAAATGGATTTAAAGGTCAATCGCGCGCTTTCCGGGCGCTGTTGGCCGCAAATAAATGTACAGATTTGCGTATTACCGCCTAGGCGGTGCGAGAGGTGCATCCACAAAATTTTGGCCAGATTTTTCAAGGGACTATAAGCCTTAACTATGTGTGGCAAATCCATAGGTTAGGTTAGGTAAAACGTGCTGTTGTCCGTAACTCCACGACTAAAGCGCGTATTTTGCGTACGGGTGGGGCAAATCCATATAAAATGTATGAAACTGAATAGAAAATATACCGGCGGCGGCGTTTTGTGGTTGTGAGCGGTAACCTGTGAGCAGCGACCCTATGGAAGCCAAGCAAGGCACAGCGTATTTGCGTCGACCATCGCTAAACTGTCAAGTGTTATCTCACTAACTTACAATTTGCTTTGGCTTTTATAGTAAAATAAAGAGAATTAAATGGAAAATCTGTGTTTGTAATAACTTTGATGAAGGGACAGGAAATTGTTAGAGGGATGTGGGATTAGCTTAGCATAGCGGTACTACAGCGTGGGTATAAATTGCATTGCAATTAATATTCCTAATCACGTCTTTATTCAGAAAGATGTTTTGATGTTTTGCGTTTTTTATTCTTAGTTTTCGTAAACATTTAATTAAGATTCTACGTCCTGCAAACATTCTTTGAAAAGAGAGGATCCAATGTTACATCTGGTTTGGGCAACTGCCCGTTAGATGATTTCGGACTGTTGTATATGATTAAAACACGTGGAGAACAGTAAGGGTGAGTTGCACCATTTAACTATAACGATAACCAAACCATAACCAGTCGTGAAACGGCCGGCTATTGGTCAATTCGACGATTTGACAACTGTTAACGGCTTTGTTATCGTTATAGTTAAATGGTGCAACTCACCCTAATTATGTGAGCCGGTATGAAGGTTTGAAGGAACGGGATGGGTTTTTTAGTCAGTAAGAGTCTGACACTATCTCCCGCTCCGCCCAAGAGCGGGGGTTGTCATAAGATGATTTTTCCCATCGAAAAAAAAAAACCCTAATTAGTTTTATTTAGTTCTTACGTGACGTCATAGCTGTCGCTTCACTATGATATTTGCATCTATGATTTTGTGCGCGCTAAGTATCTATGTTAAGGCACCAATCGATTGATTGTTGCCTCATGATATTGATCGATGTCGATCGAATGGTATGTTAACTTTTTGTGACCTGTGGAGTAGGAACTGTTGAGGTGTCGTTTAAGCGTTTCCTGTCTGTTTAAGCAGTTTGAGTATTTATGCGGTCTTCCCAAATGTCCTTTCTCTGGTATTGTTTGTCGAATCATGAGCTCGTTACTACTTATAAAGTTGAGCTACACGAATACTGACAAATACTTACACTGAGCGGACAGGTCCACTTCAATTTGTGTGGCTCTTTACTCAAAAGACCATCTTAGACAGATTAGTGTCTAAGATGGTATTGGTACTCATATGATTTGTCCATTATTTGTTTACTGTATGGACTTTATAAAAGATCTCTGGGTTTCGGTGTTTTTCTCGGGGTAGTCAGTTAGTCCAGGAAACACCCGCCTTATTTAGTTTTAATTAACGGGAAAAATTTCGTGTGAAAGTGTTATTTACGAGTATAACCTACTGGCTGCATACATAGTCCTGAGTTAAAAAACATCCTGGGAGTACATCCCCTCGGGATGTTTTCGCGCTCAAAGCCGCTGGTAGCAGCTAGTCTAAAATATGTCTCAGAAAATGAAGCACCACTAGACTTTTCACCATCAGCAAAAATGGCCCATAGGCCTGTGAAACTAAAAGAAACGCGTATCTAATGCTACAATTCTACCATAATGACAGTCGATACAAACAGCTGTGCACTGATTGCTGTATATTTTCTATACTATACGATGCATCATTATTATAATAGTGTGCACGCGTCCGCTTGTGAACTAGTGATGTGGCGTTACCATACAATTGTGTCGATTGTTCTTTTTTTTTTGTCTTAAGTTTATTGTGATGATAAATTCCTTATCAACTGGCTAGATTATAGCGTGGTTAACTAAAAATATTGCTAATTAGACTAAAACGTCGATGTTTGAGTGCATCTCTACTTACTGTCGTCGCACATTATCACCCCCGGACTAGCATCTTTCACAGTCGAAGAGAGATTGGCGCGCCTTTTTCGTGACATTTCAAGTCTTTTAGCTTTTCAAAAGTTTATTAATAGTCCAGGATTCATGGTCCATTTTTGCACTTGATTACTAACAAGCTAATTTTCCGTGAGTAGCTTCATTTTGATGAGACGCCCAACAATTTCCTTTACGAAACTCTCCACAGGGATAGAATATGTCGATCTGATGATTCTCAAGAATGTATTACTAACTGGATTTTTTTTTGTTAAATCTCAAGGTCTCTAAATTATTCGAAAAAGTATTTGTTCTACAAAAAGTATGGTTTGATCAAAGAATGGTCCTTCCAACATTATCGTATCGTTGCGTAAGCGTGTTCGTTTATATTTATATAATTTATATTAGAACAGGTTATTCAAACAGGAACCCTGCCGGGATAGCTAGTGTTGTTTTAAATCACTACGACACCACACACACAACTGTGACATCCCCGGGGCCCTGGGCATAAGGCAAAGAAGGAACAGGAGTCGGTTTTAGTCAGCATAAGTCTGACACGCCCTCCCACTCTGCCCAAGGGCGGGAGAAGTCATTGGATGATTTCCCACCTAAAAAAAACGACCAGAGCCAAGTTACGACTGTTTCTATTCTATTCTCTTGTGTCTAACGCCTCGAGCTGGCTACGCCTCCGATTCTTTTGTTCTGACCACGTGACTGAACGTTAAGATGACGTCAGAACAAAAGAATCGGAGACGTGGCCAACTCGAGGCGTTCGACACAAGAGAATAGAATAGAAACGGTCGTAACTTGCTAGGTTGGCAGTTTATTCAAACAGGTATCTTCTATACAAGCACGTCATTACAGTAATGGTCTGCACGCGACGATGCTGCCTTTAATCACACTCTAGCATTAATAGTGACAATTTAATTTGTCAATAACGAATAGACTTTGGTATAGATTTACTTATAAGATTAATGGTGTAATTTTACTTTGATAATGGTTTGTTTTTGCTTGTTCTAGATGTCTGCCATTGATAGGGTTAAAGTGTTTGAAAATTTTGGATTTATAGTTCATGAAATGAGCTGATTTTATGCTATTTTTTTATCGTCCACAACTATCACACAACGCCGTCTAGTGTCAAGCTAAGCAGAGCTTGTGTTACGGGTACTAGAAAACTGATAAACATACTTATTTTTTTCTAACTACATACATATTATAGATAGATTACACCCAGACACAGAACAAATGATCATGCTCATCACAACATTTGTCCTGGGTGGAAATCGAACCCACGACCTCCGGCATAGCAGTCAGGGCCACTAACCACTAGAGCAACAGGCCAGTCGAATATATAATTCAATGCACATAAAATAAATACATCATCACTATGTTGTAAAAATATACTCATTGATAGTTTTTATGACACTAAAGGCAGTGCTTAAGCTAATTATTTTCAATAATAATTTATGTCAGAACGATTAATAGTACGGGACTAAAGACTACAAAAGATATCAGGCCGCATATTCGGGGGTGGCACACCGTGATAGAGTCTAGCCTGTCGGTCGTCTCTTGTCCGAACTTTTGGCTTCATGCGGATAACAAGTGCCTAGAAACTGTCTTACGGCTTGTTGTAAATTGAATACCTACCCTACCTCAGAATAAATTAGTTGCGTGGTCTGGAATAGTTTGTTTATTGCTCGTTACCCACTCTTCACCCACACAGTGTGATCTCTGGAGGAGATGCCCTCTCTGATCGGCATCCTGAGCCGACATTTTATAACTTTTATTTCTGATTCCTAAGTCACAGGATTTCCTAGTTTGGGAGGCAGTTACTGTAATTTTGTGCAGATCAACCTAGTATTTGACATGTCAAAGGTTTCTGTATAGATAAAGGTTATTATTATTTGAAGAATAAATATGTTTAAAAGCTAGTTTAAAAGCTGAAAAAAAGAGTGAGTATGACATTTTAAAAAAGAAAGCGAAGAAAGCCGTGGCCATAGCAAAATCAAAAGCCCAGGACAAATTATATGACACACTGGACAGTCCTGCAGGCCAAAAAGAACTATACCGGCTTACTAGAATAAGAGAGAGAAAGACGAGAGATGTTTGCCAGGTAAGATGTATAAGAGATGAAACTGGAATGGTTATATCGGATGATGAGAAAATCAAAAAGAGGTGGAAGGACTATTTTGAAAGACTGATGAATGAGGAAAATAATTGGAATAGTGTGTTAGAGAATAAACCAGTGAATGTGGGGTTAGTGAGAATGGTTAGTACGGATGTAGTTAGGATAGCAGTAAATGGAATGAAGAATGGTAAAGCCATTGGTCCAGATGGAATACCAGTTGAAGTGTGGAAGTTATTGCGAGTGGATGGATGGACGTGGTTAGCTTTATTCTTCAATAAGTTGTTGCAGGAAGAAGCCATACCTGATGAGTGGTGCATCAGTTATTTGGTACCCATTTTTAAGAACAAAGGTGATGTGCTTGAGTGCAACAATTATAGAGGAATAAAGCTAATGTCACATACTATGAAAGCCTGGGAGAAAGTTATTGAAAGGCGACTGAGAGAAGAGAGTGAAATTTCACAGAACCAATTCGGTTTTATGCCTGGTCGGGGTACAACGGATGCCATTTTTGCTATACGCCAGATGTGCGAGAAATACAGAGGTGCGCATAAAAACTTGCACATGGTATTCATTGACCTCGAAAAGGCATATGACCGGGTACCTCGTGACGTTCTGTGGTGGGCCCTTAAGGAGAAAGGTGTGCCTGGGAAGTATGTGCAGTTGATCCGAGCGATGTACAGCCGATGCAGTACCCAAGTCCGGTCTTCAGTGGGCACTACTGGAAGCTTCAATGTGGCTGTCGGCTTACACCAAGGGTCGGCCCTCAGCCCTTACCTCTTCCTAATGATAATGGAACATTTATAACATAACATTGTGCTGGTTGCCGAGAGTGGCCTAGAGGTCCAGAACAGATTGGAAGTGTGGTGGCACAGATTGGAGAGTGTTGGCCTGAAATTGAGTAGAACCAAAACGGAGTACTTGTTCTGCGATTTCGGCGGTCTCTCCAATCCAGTGCCCTTAGCTCTCGCAGGAACGCCCATACCGATCTGTTCCGACTTTCGGTACCTCGGGTCGCTCGTCCAAGGGGATGGTGAGGTAGACCGGGACGTAACACATCGGATCAACGCAGGATGGATGAAATGGCGACAGGTCACGGGAACAACTTGTGACCCACGGATGCCCCTCAAGTTGAAGGGTAAAATCTACAAGTCCGTGATAAGGCCTGTCATACTGTATGGATCAGAATGTTGGGCTGTGAAAAAGACGGATGAAAAAAGATTGCATGTAGCGGAGATGAGAATGTTAAGATGGATGTGTGGTGTGACGAGAATGGATAAAGTGAGAAATGAGTACATTAGGGGAAGTTTGAAAGTGGCGCCAGTGACTGAAAGGTTGAAAGGAAATCGTTTGTCTTGGTATGGTCATATAAAAAGGAGAGATGAAAAACATGTTGCTAAACGAGTTATGAATTTACATGTGGATGGATGGAGAGGGAGAGGGAGGCCAAAGAAAAGATGGATGGATTGTGTGAGAAGTGATATGAAAGAAAAAGGAGTTAGTGATAGCGTGACGAGTGACAGGACAGAATGGAAGAAAAAACCGTGTTGCGCCGACCCCAAATAAAATGGGACAAGGGCAGGAAGAAGAAGAAGAAGAAAGAAGAAATATGAGGAGTTAACCCTAACGCAATCAAAAATTCATTGCGGATAGTTCCTTAAATAAAAATCATCTGACTATTAAAAATATGCCCTTAAACAGCTGATATTTTTTATTAAGTAAATACTACTAAACTGAAAAATATCGATATCATGAAAGACAAAAATATCATTCCTACCTTTTTCATATTGACACTTATCTCATCACTAGTCATTTGTGCGTGCCACCGTCGCGTGCACAACAACTACCAACTACAACATTAGAGAATAATAGAAAAACAAATTGAATTAACGAGATTTTCTCCTACCTCATAGAAATTATGTCGACCAGAACGTGTATTGTTATTATTATGGTAATGTTAAACGTCACGTCAAGGTGTTGAAAAAAGGTGTTTGTTTCACTTTTCTGCTGTTTGACTGCTGTTTTGACATTTTTATTATTTATTTATTAAATTAGAGTCACCAACGATTGTATACACTGAATAAAGCAAACACCACATGAATGAAACAATAAATTAGAGAATTAAGCTACCATAAAAATTTATTTAAAAAAATCATTCATTAATACAAATTAATTATTAAAAAGTGGTAAAAGTTCGTAAAAAAACATAAAAAATATATAAAAAAGCATCATTGGTAGATAAGAGATCTTTGATAGTCGTTACGTATAGTCAGAAATCCGAAGATTATTATCAATCAGAAAGTCTGATAAATAGACTTAAAGTTGTCAAAAAATATAAGGCCCGTTTTGACATTTGTATTTTGACTACCTGGGCCTCAAGTCTGCTATTACAATAGTGTCAGAATGGTCTATCATTGATGTCATAATTGTCGATTTTGACAAGTTTGGTAATCTATTAATATAATGGCGTCATTATGACTTTACAATGGTCAACCACTGACACTCCATTGAAAGAAGTGACATAGAATGGTAATCTCGTACATATTGACAAATGAATATTTGACGTTTGCGGTAATCTGCTAAAACTTTGACAATTTATTTGATCAGTGTTTTACCATTAGAACGTTATTGTGCAGTTATTGGTTTTAATATGCTCGAAATTATCATTCTACCACAATTCTATTACAAGAACAGTGACCGATCAATGATCGATCATTATGAATTAGCAGATTACAAACTTTTAGCAAAATGACAATGGGATCGTGTTGGAATGACGAATTTATAAAAATAGCAGACTTGGGGCCCTGGTGGCTTGTCCGGTGTAGTGTAGCTATTACTAAACTATGTAACTAAAATATCTACTACTCGTACTACAGTGGACTCCTAATTATTATTTCATTGTTTCTTTCAGTTTCGTTCCAAGTTACATTCTAGGTTGTTTCTTAAACGTCAAAACGGGTTTTTTATTTGTTAACGAGTCTAATTGGTTGTCTTATTTTTTGGTTGGTTCAGGGTATTCAGTAACTAGGCCATAGGGGTCTAATGGGCTAAGATGTCAGCAAAACTGAGAGGCTCAGCAGCACCAATGCTTGTGGGAATATTCGAAATAGTTACTGCGGCCCTGGAACGCAAAGGGCAACTGTGGGAACAGAAGGGTTTTAGTCAGTAAAAGTCGCTTTTTCGCTCCATCCATATCGGGAAGAGTTGATTAGTGATTTCTCACCTCAAAAAAGGGTTCGGATAGGCAGTCACTCCTTGTAAAATACTTATATTTGAGCTGCAGCAAATTAATAGTGGTTTAAAATAATACGCCAGTTTTTGTAGCGGAATAGGTCAGGTTTTACCAATGGCACCTACATTGATTATCATCATTTGAGGATAGTTATTTGTAAGCCTTCATGTTTTATTCCAAAAAAAAAAATCAGTCAGAGCCGCAGGCGCAACTAGTTCATAATTACGATATCTATCTACAAAAAGTATTCCGATATTGAAAAAAACTTGTTAAATCTAAGTAACATTAAAACTGACCCTTTCCGATTACTTATAATTTATCCTTTTTTTAAATAATAGGGATTTCTCTCTATGGTATCTCTTATCCCATTATTATTAAGTTACGTGCACATTATATTATATTGTATTCTTTATTTTATTTACATTGTTCTTAAATAATAGTAGCGACAAGAAATATGTAACCGAGATATTTGTAATATATTTACTTCATTTAAAAGAGTGTCCATTGAGTTTTTTTGCACATTTTTCTCAATAGAATAGGCTAGTTGCCGTAAAAATTGTAATTAGTCCGTCTTTTAGATTACTCAAAAATAAGGGACACGTATTTTTTTTTTATTTGTCAATTAAATCAAAAAAATAAAGCCTATTAAAGTTACGTGTAACGTCACGCCGTGCTGCATTTTGTTGCACGGTGTGGCGTCACACGTTTAATGGGCTATATCTTTGTTATTTTTTGTTTAATCGAAAAAAGAAAAAATACGTGTCCAATATTTTTTTGTAATCTAAAATGCGGACAAATTAAAATGTAATTATTTTGACCCTGGAAACTACCCTATTCTATGCTTTGGAATATGCAATTAGCATCATTTTTAGGGTTCCGTAGTCAACTAGGAACCCTTATAGTTTCGCCATGTCTGTCTGTCCGTCTGTCTGTCTGTCCGTCCTCGCTTAATCTCTGTGACCGTTAGCACTAGAAAGCTGAAATTTGGTACCAATATGTATATCAATCACGCCGACAAAGTGTTAAAATAAAAATTGGAAAAAAATGTTTTATTAGAGTAGCCCCCCTATATGTAAAGTGGGAAGTGATTTTTTTTTTAATTTCAACCCTAACGTGTGATATATCGTTGGATAGGTATTTAAAAATGAATAGGGGTTTACTAAAATCATTTTTTGATAATGTCAATAATTTCGGAAATAATCGCTCCAAAAGTAAAAAACAATGTGTCCCCCCCCTCTAACTTTTGAACCATAAGTTTAGAAAATATGAAAAAAATCTGAGAAGTAGAACTTTGTAAGGACTTTCTAGGAAAATTATTTTGAACTTGATGGAAAGAACAGTTTTTGTATAAAAAAGGCAAAAGGGTTCTACAAAATAATTTATGGACTAAGTTTGTAGTATAATCGTAGCAAGCATTTTTTTAAACTCATAAGTGGGTACACTTTATTGTGACGGACGGGAAACTACGGAACCCTACACTGAGCGTGGCCCGACACGCTCTTGGCCGGTTTTATTCTGACTGACTGACTTCTAGGCAAATCAAAGGTGCCTGTAAATGGTTTAATTACACTTGAGATAAAGTTTGTTCTTTTGTTTTTTTTTTGTATGTAGGAGGTAATCTTTGAAAATACTGGAAAGTACAGTTCGATCGCTAAAATTTTTTCACCGATTGAAAGCTGCTTTATTCCTGGGTTACATAGGCTATATTTTATAGGCGAGGGCGAAGCTGCAGCAAAAGTTAGTTTTAAATAAATACTTTAAATATTAAATCTCCAAATGTTCGAATCTTTGAATCTAGAATCTTGACTCATATTCTTCATTGTACCACACAACTTCTTACTTGTATGTATCAAGTTACGATTCGATTACGAATACAATTGAAATAGCCATAAAATTATATTGGATACTTATTAAATTTATTTTATGTTCACATTGATCAAATATTTTATGGGATCATTAAATTATTTTATTATGGTCAATAATTTTGCAATTAGGTAAAGATGGTGTGCTTCCTACACAAGTGGTAAAACTTTGTGAGGCTTTACCAACTTTATGTGATTTTAGCAATATTCTTGTTTAAGTAATTTATCTAATGATCGTTTATTATCGACCCTGTTTAGGAAGAACATCACAGTTAGCATTAATTGTTTGACGAAATAGATTTTTTTAAATTATTTTGTAACATCATCTAAAACAATTATGACTGTTATTCACACAATTGCGGATCAATTCGAATAATTTCTTTTTAACATATTGTCATAACTACTTTTGAATTAGGAAAAGAAAAATCGCATTCTACAATAACTCAAACTGGCGCTTACGATGTTCTCCTTGATAAGGTTCGGTATGACAATGAAAAATTGACTAATAGTTAAAACTAGTAGTCAATTAGTATTAGTAGTAGTAGTGCTAAAGCAGTAGCTTTACGAGACACTAGTCTGAACTAAAATTAATTAGAACAGATTAGTTTAGTAGCAAGAGTAGTTGTGACGTGGGTTCAATTTTTAATAGGTTGAGAACCTACTTTCTTCTCTGGACGTTTGAAAATAAAGGTCTTAGATATTAGCTTAACAGTAACAGAGTAATGCCAAAACACTGTGTAGTTCTTTAATTATTGTATACAAAAAATAATATAGGACACATCAATTTGATAATCACAAGGGCAATCTTGATTCAACTATAAGTTTTCTCACTCATTTCAGACTTAAGGCCCTGATAGAGCTCTCTCTCTCTTTATAGAGAGATCATTATCAAGAGTAGGGTTACTGTAGTTCAATAAGGGCACTACGATTCGGCTTCGCAATTAAACTACTATCTTTTTAATCGAGATACCAACCAGCCAGTCTGCACACACCTTTATCGCTCACGCATTAGTACGCACCTCTAAGGATGCAGCGATTATAACGCCAAGCTATTATTACCGCTGCGTATCGTCGAAGATCATATTATTTTCTCTAACCCGCTTAATGTGTTCTGACGATAGACGATTTCGACTAACGAGTGCGGTGGTTATTAGAATGAATTGGAGCGTATTATTTAGATCTTGTTAGGTTTACGTTAGGAAATGGTTTTCTTTGAAAGCTTTAGAAATGTTTTATTTTATTTTATTAGGGACAAGTAATAGTGACTGCGTACCGGAAGACGTAGCGTTGGAAAGCCTCCCACAATGTGGATCGATGACCTGGTGAGGGTTGCAGGAATGCGATGGATACGAGACGCATAGGACCGGTCATTGTGGCGACACTTGGGGGAGGCTTATGTCCAACAATGGACATCATTCTGCTGAAATGATGAGAGACAATATAACAGTTACATGCTAGAGACAAAAAAAAAATCCTTAAAACAAGATGCACAAACATGTAACCCACTCCAATGTCTACATCTTAACACATGAATAACAGAAGTGGACTATCCATGGTAGTTTACAGAATACAGTGACTTCTGCGAGAGCTTTATGTACTTAAAGCAAAACAATTTTTTATTTAATTTCTGTATAAAATACTCTAGACGTGAAATTCTTTCAGCGATAACAATTTTCAAATAGTCAAAATTGTATTAGATATATCTATGCTTATAAAGCTAAAAAAATTGTTAGTTCCTTTTTTTTTTGACCGCACTAATCTCACGAACTACTGGTTCGAATTGAAACCTTCTTATTTATCGAGGAAGGCTATAGTTTGTATGAAATCGCGCTACAACCCTCGAGAGTGGAGCAGGAACCAAAGATGCGGGTAAAATCTAACTTACAATAAATAAATATATTGACAACATAAGCCAATTAAGTATCACTGATTTATGTTTTACATTTTGGCATTTAGAGAAGTCCTATCATTGTTTGTCGTAAGTTATCGTCTTCAGTTGCTTCAGAGAAAACTGTAAGCTGTGTTCTGTGTGTGTGTGTGAGTGTATATGTGCCTTTAATAAGGTTTCAAAATATAGTTTACTGTTGTTTTATCTTAGAGATTACTGGTGGCTGGTGGTATAGGGCCCGACTTACCACATCATCACTTCACTTCATGACATCTGCTTTCAAAACGGCGAAAGAAAACATCGTGAGGAAATCGGCATGTCTTAGAACTAAAAATATGAAGGCATGTAACATCCACCACTCCGTAATGGACCCGCGTGGTGGATTACGGCCCTTTGCCCCTTCTCTTAGAGAGGAGGCCTGACCTTTAGAAGTAGGAACATTATGAGCCTGGTTATGATAGCTTAGCATAGCATAGTCGGCCTTATAATATTCCCACTGTTGGGACTCAGGCCTCTAGGAGAGGAAATGGGCCGTAATCCACCACGCGGGCCCAGTGCGCGTTGGTGGATGTGTGTGTGATTCTAGGACATGCCAGTTTCCTCACGATGTTTTCCTCCACCGTTTTGAGAGAAGTGGCTGGGTTTGAACCCGCGACCTACAATTTGTAAGTCGGGGCCGTTACCACTCGGCCACCACTGCTCTCATCGCGGTTATGATATTATGCTATTATTCATTTTGTGATGTATGTATAGCACCTACTCATGTTTGACCAAATAAATAATTATCTTATCTTATCTGTCATATTTCTTGACATGTTTAATAACATCAGTGGATGAATTCATATGAACTGGTAATCCAGCAGCTTAGTCTCGTTAATTTAATTCATATATTCCAAGACACGATAAGCTATGTTTGTGCATATTGAGACACGTGTCATCACTTTAATAACGCTGCAAATATTATGTTTCCTGATATTTATAGTAGAGTGGAATAAATTAACTCGGCAGTTAGGCACGAGTTATGCATATTTATATTCACAAAATAGCTGTTTTTAACCGACTTCAAAAAGAAGGAGGTTCTATATTCGACTGTAATTATAAGTAGTAGTAGTATAGTGTAATTATAATGTAACACATAATATGATTTAAAAGAGTGTCCATGGAGTTTCTTGCACGTTCTTCTCCATAGAGACCTACTCTTTGGAACGTGCAATTTAGCTTCACTTTTCTTGGACTGACCGACATTTGACTATTCAAAAGTGCCTGTAAATGGTCTATTTGAAATAAATGTTTTGATTTGATTTGATTTGATTTGACTGAATGTATTTTGTTTATATATGTTCACCGATTTGTCGGTCAATTGTTTACCGATGTTGAAATAGTACATTATGATAGAAGTGTGTAATATTAGTGATTACCGTCGAGGCGGTATTTAGACCCGAGCCGTGGCGAGGGTCTTAAGAGGGCCGAGAACGGTAATCACTAATATTAAACACTTATATCATACGAAATTTTTCAATACACTTGTGAAAAAAATAACTGTAAAACTAGTAAACTTTTGTGGCGGTAAAAATCTGTTTTTATATGCGCGCCCATTTTTTTTTTCTTTTCCTCGTGGGACGACGCGCTCCCATCTTGATACAATAAATGTGATAATGATACGACGATGCATGACGTCTGCTGTCATAGCTAGTTGATCTTGTTCAAGTACTGACTCGTATAGCGATCTCAGTGCTTGAGAGCGCCAGCTTACTTTGCCAGTGCTGTTTGTTCTATACATGCCCGCTTTTGCCCCCTTCGCAATGAATAGATGAAGTGGCGGTAGGTTAAGCAGGGCATTTAGAGCAGCTCCTGGGGTTGTGGACAAGGCCCCTGTTAATATGAGGCATGCAAGTCTCTGCAAACCATTAAGTTTTTTAACGACTGTCACTTGAGTTGTTTTCCTCCACCATACTACGCAGGCATACGTTATTATCGGCCTGACTATGGCGGTGTACAACCACAGGGCGATTTTAGGGTTTAGGCCCCATTTCGTGTGTCCCACTGGACAAACGCTAGTGTGAAGGCGCTCTTAGTAATAGAATTTTCTATTTTTCTCGTAATCAGCATACCAAACATTAGGTGAAAAGCTACCTAAAAAAGGTATTTTAAAACTCAATTCAAGGAACGTTGAATTTGTCCATCTTACTCAAGTTTCTGTAAGACTGTTATGGAGAAAACGATAAAGAATAGAACAGAGTAAACATAATTTACACTGAAATAGTAACACAACTTTTCACACAAACTTAAATCTTTGAGTACAATGACGGACTTATCACTGGCAGAATATTTACTATACATCCAAATGCCAATAAAAGAGATAAACCGTGAGATCACACAGGTTTAAAGCATGAAATGACAGTAAAATTAACTCCGTACTCAAGATTTACTATAATATTTACAACTCACTGTAGAACCACAAAATAGATAGGTACAGAAGTCAATCTCATGTATGTACTTCATTTTTTATACCTACGGTAGGCGATCACGCTAGGGTCAGCGCGTTGCACCGAACTGTACGAGTTCGACCGGGCAATTGAGCCGAGATATCGTGTCCGTGAGCGATGTCTATGCGGTGCGTTGCTCGAGCGCGCTTTGTATGTAGATTGTCTTCTGTACCTATCTACTTTGTGGTAGAACCATGAATATGCGTTGCTCCACTTTCTGACAAGCAGATCGCATTAACGCAATTAAAGCCTAGCTAGTAATTTCATTATTATCTGGTTACTGACTGGCTGGTAGCTGTTTATCGAGTATGCGTGTAATTATTGGGGTGTTAAGCCTTCTTGGTCATTTGAGATTGAAGCTGTTGATCATTTGAATCGAACGTGAGTGGCATTCGAATGTTTGATACCGAAGTTACCGCAGAGTAGGGATGAATGAGGAAATAGTACATTTTGATACAAGTGGAGCAAGTTTGCCATTGCGACCGAAGCGGAATTCATCCGAGCTAAAGATGAGAGTGTTATGGAGTCAAGAGCAGCAGTGACAAATTTCCACATGTGTCAAACGATGTTTTTTAATACACTTACAGAAATATAAATAAACGGGAGTTGACTTGCGACTCGTGGGAGTTGACGCACAATTCGTGGGGGTCGCGTCCCACTTACTTGCTACGATAGTAATGTAATAAAATTGTGGTGGGTGTGAGGACGCGCACTTTTTCGCACTAGTGCGAAAAACAGTAAAATGCATGCCTAAACCAGTAGGGGTAAAAGTGGATTTATAAGTCTATTGAAAAATATTTACAGAATGTGTGTTGGTTTATTCAAAATTTAGTTATCTGTGTAGTTGAAAATTAGACAAATACTGTAATTTTTCAACTAGAAAATATGGTTGGGTTTAAAGGAAAGGTCGTTGGAAATTATAACTTTGCTTTCTGAGTAACTTTTAAAGAAAATACGGAAAAATATTCTAATGTTAATATTATTAAGAAATCTATCGCGACTTTCACTAATATGGAAATAGTATCCGCAAAAGCATAATTTATAAACCATCGAGACAGCGTTCAATTAATAATATCATTGACGTTAACTGCTGGAGAAATTCATAGATTTATAAATCTGAGACCGATTTAAATGATGTTCGTGGATCTTTGACGTTAGCCTGGTTCATGTTGAGAAAGATATGATATTTTTGGGTCAAGTTAGCATTAAGAACTAATTAATGCTTTTTTTAGAGTAATGTTTTTGGCTTGGATACTAGGTCCTTTAGGGCCTATTACACCACTCGGTATTCAGAGAGTCGATATCGCGTAGTGTAATAAGGGTCAGACTGTTTTACTGGGAATGAAAAATAAGAAGAGTCTGAATATTGTGTGCTTAATAACGCGTAGTATAATAGGCCCTTTTAAGCCTTGTCTTCGTATGAAAAGTTTATTTGTTTACCATTTGAATATTGATTGGGCGGAGCGAAAGGGCGTGTCAGATTTTTACTGCTGATCCTTCTTGCCCATTGTTCCAGGGCTCCGGGGATTTCTTCACCACCACCCATCCAGTAGGTATTATATATATATAGTTATATAAACCTAACACTCCCTCTCTCCACTCGTGGGTGGAATAACAGGGAGACATTGATGTACACATTCCAATGTGTTTCCACTATTTGGCAGGAAATGTATCTTTTAGGCAAGCTTCGCTGAGGTAGTCATCACTACAATCAAATTCTCAGCTCCATTTTACCGAGATCGCGCCTCTTTCAATGATTCCACAAATTCAATCTAAAGTCAATCCGATTGCAATATCAATTTTTACGTTACGTGATTTGGTACTCTTGAAAACAATATTGTCAACATACACGATTTCACTTAGTTCTCAAAATGGTCACGCAATTTGAACCAATTTGGCGCTAGCATCGAATTCAAGGGTACGAAACATCACAATCTCAATGTCGACCGATCGGAATTGAACTCAAGAGTAAGCCTGCAGTTCCGCAGACAATTGAGATTTAAAACTACTCCAATTTTACATACCAATATCCACTAGTAATCAACTTGCGAATAATTAAAACATCCATGGAAATCCCGCAAAAACTTCCACAAATAAATACTTATTAAACCATTTCACAGATAGCATTATAACGTAACACCATGGCAGCTAAAAATTTAAATCAAAAATATTAAATTAAGTTGCATTCAAGTTTCAAAAAGGCTTAAGTACGCAAAAATGTAAATTACAGCCTACACCAAAATGTAATTGGTATTGTCTCTTTCGCTCTTATGCATTTCTATATCTATCTGTCTCGTTTCGCGAATTCCTTGTTGACGCGTGGGAACGTAATGCGCCCGCGTCGTTCCTGGAACGTGCGCTCGCGATTCATCAAATCGTTTTTGTACATAGATGAGTCAATGAAACCATATTTACAGATGTGGTTAATTTATTTTCTTTATGATAATAATATTTACGGCATTATTACATACGAGCAGAAACTTTTACACACGGTGATGGTAATAATATAGCAACAAAAGAAAAATGTAAATTATAACTAATAAAAACTTCAAAAGATGTGTATGCATAATTTTACTTGTTGTAATCAGTGAAAGTAAATTCTTAGGTTCGACAAAAAATTATTTACATAGATGTTCATTTCTCTTTGACTGTTTTTATTATTTATTTTCTAGTTGTAATTAATCTACACTAATATAATAAAGAGGTAAAGTTTGTTTTTTTGTTTGTAGAGTAATGTCTGAAAGTACTGGTCCGATTGCTAAAATTGTTTCACTAATAGAAAGCTGCTTTACTCCTGAGTGATATAGGCTATATTTTATGTACACGGGCGAAGCCGCGGGCATAAGCTAGTTTCCTAATAAAAGTATTTTATTTTGCTCATTTCCACTTGTCCTGTCTTTCACCAACTCTGTGTCACCCGTCATCGTGCGCCAAGTCGCCAATCATGCAATTTTGGTGTAAACTCACCGTACAAAAATTATTCTTTGCCCATTTATTATGTTTACACTGCTCTCTTTCTCGGAAACCTCTCGTTACATGTCCGCGGCTCGTTGGGAACTCTACAGGAAATACAAGCTTATATTTACTTCTCCAGAATCATTTGTTGAGGAAATATCGATCTTGACACAACGTCTTAAGGTGGATGCAAAGATTTATGGATGGCAATGGAAGTTTGTGTCTATGAAAGGAATAATTATTCCCTTTTTACGTAAACTTTTTAATTACCGTTGACGGAAAATTCAATGTTATTGTTTTGTTTTGCCATGAGATGATCAATGATTATGTTACTGTTGTTGTTTTACTAAGAAATACTATCCCGATTGAAAATATTCATTGGGTTCAATTATAAGATTTATTGTTCTGTAAAATATTGTACAGTTAATATGCTACGTGTCATGTTTTCGCGATAGATTATTAGTTTTAATGACTGTTGTTTTGTTAAACATACGGAACACAAATTTTATTGCGGTTAACTCATTCATAAGAGGTCCATTGAATTGTTAGCTTTTATGATTTACGTTCATTCATTCATAAGTTTCACGAGATATTTAATTTATGATAGCTGTGTATATATAAATACTCGGTTCGTTCGTAATGAACAGTTTCATTGATACCTCGCATTCTACTTGAGCTTTTGTTATCTCTTCTTTAAAGAAAATACTTTTTGCTAAACAATAATTCTATCTCCTCCATTTTTTTTTATATTGCATCTCGATATTGTTAAAGTGTTCCACATTTCACTCAAAATGCTGTTTGTTCTCAGACGCGGGCGCGAGCGGGCGAGTTATGGCCGATGGAGCGGCCCGATGGTATGCCAGTAATCCAGTCACTAGAGGTCATGTGTGGGAAGGATCACATGGACGTCCATCTCACGTTCTCCCACCCCTTCGAAGGCATAGTCTCGTCAAAAGGTACGTATTGTTTGTCAGTTTTGGTTACGAAGATGTATTTCTTCCTTTTCAACATAAAATATAGGTAATAAAATTGAACGGACGTTGCCGTATCAGATGAATGGATAAAATTAGTTTATGCAAAACATTTATTAGCATAAAAAATTCGGCATTGTCGTGGCTGAATACTGGGTCAGGCATGGAATTTAATAAGTTTTACCATCGACAGGCTAAGAAAAAGAAGCATAAAAAGGTAGTTAGGAGACACCAAATATTTAAAAATTTTAGAAATCATGTAAAAAACAACCTCTGGTAAAATCTTAGAGTACGTAGTCGTAGTATACAGTTCCGAAATATAAAATCACGGTAAAATGGGGTGAATAGAAACAAAACGTCGAAGGTTATTTTCACGATATTTGAATATTTTTTGCAGCATTTAACTATATCAATTTATTAATGAACTGATATTTAAAAAGTTGACGCTTTGGTATCAAAGTGAAAAACAAAACCAAAGTTTGGTTTCTATTCACCCCTGCGTTTCTTTTCACCCCGTTTTACGGTATTCTAAATAATATCAACCTCGAATTAATTACATCGTATTATCCCATTAAAGCCCATCAAAATAATGAAGTCATAGCTGCACTCTAAACTACCAATAAGATCAAACATCGCAAAATAGCCACAGACTACATACACGAGGAAAATGTTAGAAACCGGTGTATTCAGACCGCCACTAATTGTTGCGGTAATTGCTAAGGTTTCACTCACAATTATGACGGATACATACTTAGTGCATTATTAATAACACACGCTCCAGTTGCTGAGCTTTTAGTACGCTATACTGTTACATACTGTACTTGGATTTTGTTTAATTCAATTTATTGTAACGTAGTAATTTGTGATGATATGAGTAGTTTTTTTGATAACATCTCTGGAGAGTCTAATTCGTTCGCTTTACGCGATACAGAGAAGCGGTAAATTAGTGAAGGTACTGTATATGCAGATAAAGAATATGCTATAAATGAAATTTAAAAAGCAGTCAAAATTATTTTTGAAAATAAATGGCCAGAGACAGTGGCCAGTGTAAAACACGATATGGATGCCTAAAGCTTCCGTTAGGCAAAGTTCGTTTTACTCAACGATAAAAATAACAGTGAAATTACAACTGACGACATGTCTAGATCTCTACATAGATGTCTGGGCACATAGTTTGCTCTATTTATTTATTTTTACATCGTTCCTTGTGATTGAACTGGTCTTATTCTTTATTTTCATTCTTAAGTCTAGAGCAAGTTCAGATTCTTTAGATGGTATTTTAACATATTCTAGACCTGATCATTATTCCGTTATCTCATTTAAAATCTTGTATACCCAGTGTCTAATTTTATATAAGCCTAAAAACATCACTAACGGTAATGTTAAATAGTAGAGGTACTGCCATGAATAATATATTACCCGGAGTGCCATCCACCTGTTACAACAAACGACTGCATTTCGCACTTTCATGTCATATTTTAACAACAAAAGCATTAGCATTCCTCTGCAATGTCGTCAAAACGTGTGCGTTTTCTATCTAATTTTCGTTATTGAAATAAATGTTTTCATCTTTCATGAAGTTAAGTACTTCCGTGGATAGAACATTATCAAGTAAAATTTTATTGTTATTACCGTTTCCAACTGTTGCAGTTAACTCATTATTCTTAGGACATTTAATTACTGTTCTACAACTTTATCAATAATTTTACACGTTGATCTACCATTCAATTCTGTTTCATTAGCAAACAATTCAATTGAATTACAACTCGCAACAAGATTAAACACTTAGATCGATTGTTCGTCCATTCTAGTCCTATAAACTGGCTATATACCGTATCGCAGCACTTTATTTCAAGCCCATTAGTACTGTTTATCTTGCTAACGATATTGCAATTAATGCAGCTAAGGTGTGCGTAAGCACATAATTAGCAATTAACATAAAACGAGCCTTGAAATTGTAGTAATTCGCTTTCTAAGTAGACTTGAAATTTTAGAGTACATTTAATTTACAATATGTCCCATGACTAACCATTTACTGCGGACTTTTTGCACTATCACCTCAATCATTTTATTTTTATTCACTAATATTAAAATTGACATATTCATTAAACTTATCGTTATCCGTATTAGTTCCAGTTTCGCTTATACTTAATTGGTCATTTGAAAAAGCGGTGTGGTTTATCAGTATACTTGTATAAGATTGAAGGAAATCTTTTTTTTTATCTTCTTTTTCTTCTTCTAAAATGTCTTGTTAATAATTATCTACAAGTCTTTTCAACTGTACCAATACTTCATCCAGTGTTTCAAATATATCTGTTTATCACACAACATCATTTTTGACATTCATTTTAAATGTTCTCAGGTCAACACGGTGACCCGCGGTGTGTGTACGTGCCGCCATCAACGGGGCAGACGTACTTCTCATTTCGGATTGCGTACGCCAAGTGCGGCACTAAACCAGGTAATTATACAATTAGTTATTAATTATATGACACCGATGATACGAGTAAGCTTTCGTGGTTTATTTTATTGAATATTTTACGTTCAGAACGTATTATCGTCAATACTTCGGTACAAATTTTAAGTATTAATCCATTATTTTACTAGTTGTAAGCTCTTAGTCACATTGTAACGGCGATTTTTTTTTTATTGATATAAACTAGTACTTGATTGCGATCCCACCTGATGGTAAGCAGTGATGCAATCGTTGATGGTGAGGCGCACTAGTTTATTAAGAGCCTATTCACTCTTGCCTTGATTATAATTACGGTAAAGTTAAAGTTAATATATGAAATTGCCATGTTCTACTGAAATGTCACGTAGTTCGCTCAGGTCTACAGGGACACAAAAGGGTAACTGAAGTGCTCCAGTGAGTTTTAGTCAGCACAAGTCTGATACATCTTCTCGCTCTTACCAGAGCGGAAAAGTGGTTTGATGATCTGGAAAAGGTCCATCCACTAACATCTCTGCAAAAGACAGAGCAAAGTCGTTTTATGGGTCTGTCTGTTTATCCAGCAAAATCTCGTAACAGATCGCGATGCGGTTTTCACTAATAGACAGAATAACAAATGAGGAATGTTTGTGTTTATAATTTATACCCGAGCAAAACGGAGACAGGTCACAATTCTACAAGTATATGTAAGAGGAGAAACTGACCGACTGACATATCAACAGACAACCGAAACTACTGGCACACGACATTTTGCACAAGGCTTCTTTTTATGACATAGACGAGTACTAAGACTTTCAAAAATTCGCTCCCTAAAACGGATAAAACGGTGGTCCAAAGTTGGTATAGAGAGACGTACTTTATCGTAGACTAAGCCGCTAGCAGAAGCTAGTATCTATACCTCACCATCATCATCATCATCATCATCATCATTTCAGCCGATAGACGTCCACTGTTGGACATAGGCCTCCCCCAAGTGTCGCCACACTGATCGATCCGTCCCGTATCCATCGATTTCCCGCAACCTTCACCAGGTCATCAGTCCATCTTGTAGGAGGCCTTGCGACGTTGCGTCTTTCGGTACGCGGTCGCCACTCCAGAACCTTTCGGCCCCAACGGCCATCTGTTCTGCGAGCAATGTGTCCTGCCCATTGCCACTTGAGTTTGGCGATTCTTCGTGAATCTTCTTAATACCTACTACGAGTATTTTAAGCACTTTTAAGAATCATTATTATTATCGCTGATAGAATCTATGTTTATCTAGAGATAAATATTTTACCGTGAAAAATTTACTTTTAGCAAGAGCAATATTCATTTTAATGTAGGTATTTATTCCTTCAGATTTATAACGATCTTTTTTCACCAAGGAACATGCTAAAAGAAAAATAACAAGTCAAAGTAAAATCCACACTGTAAATGTAATTATAGCTCGTCTCGGTTGGTTTACTATAAATGGACCGTGAGTAGTGGCGTGAAATCAATAAATATATCCGATGCCTAATGATGCGAACTCCAACAATTAGTCGATATAATAAATCGTTTAAACAAATCGATTTATCGTACATCGTTCTGGGATTCTTCATGGTCGTCCTTTCCGTTTTGCTGTCTGTACGTAACGATTTAAGTAGCGCAAACTTTTAGAGGAACGGTTTTTTTTGTAGGTGAGAAATCATCCAATGACTTGTCCCGCTCTTGGGTGCAGAGAGAGGGCGTGTCAGAATTCTACTGACTGAAACCAGCTCCTGTTCCTTCTTTGCCTTTGTTCTAAGGCCCCGGGGTACGCTTTCCGTAACGGATGATACAAAACACTGTCCCGTTTGTTGAAAGAATATTCACGATATTTATTTACTAAATAAAATACTTACGTTTCAACATGATTTTGTTGTCAACAATGTTTTGTGTGCCAAAATAAATATTTTATACGCCACGGTGTTTTCAAACACATTTGTTTAAAATTTTTAGATTTGGTTTTTTGATCATTTCTTTTTTATCATCATTCATCATCATCATCATTCCAGCCAAAAGACGTCGACTGGTGGCCATAAGCCTCCCCTTAGAGATAATATTCATTTGTGCATATTTAATGTGAAACTAATTAAAAATATACATATATTTTCATGGTCAGTCCATATTGGAATTTGAAAGAAGAAGGATGTAATTATTTGTGCTGGATAAACGAGGAAAAGAAATTCTATGAATAACGTTAGGCTAAAAATAGTATAGGCGAAAGTGAGGAATGTTTTAATTCTTAAGTATATGTTAGTTTTCACGCTGGTTAAATAAAGCTAGTAAATATGTGAGAACCGGAGGTAATGAAAAGGTTAATGCGCGTTAAACTGGAGGATTTATTTCTGTCAAATTACTATTTATATTAACATTTAATATTAGCGGATACCCGATCACTACAACACTAAAAACAGAATAATATATTTTATTTATTTTTGTCTATTTGTTACAAAAAAGAAAATATGCCTTTTGTAATGCATTGTTTTAAATGGTCAAAATCCTCCTATGAGGTACTAAAGGAAGAGGCTCCACAATATTGTATGTAGGCAAATTCTAGGTTCGAATATTTCATAAATTCTCAAAAAAAAAAAAATGTTATTATTCTAATAGCATTCAAAATTTTATCCATTAGCTTTACGTATCCATCGAAAACTTTTATTAATTAAAACTACTGTTCTATGTATTATTTATTTGTATTTTAGATTTATGATACTATCAATTTTATATGTTACAAAAATATCCGTTTTAAAGCAATATTCTTGCTTTCATATGACCAATAATCTTTTGATTTCGATGCATTAACAGGATTCTGTTTACTTTCTTTTTCAATTAAGCTTTTGAATGTTGAAAAGTTGAAAGTAATTGCTTAAATTGTTTGATATCATTTTAATGTTTATATGAATCTTTATTTTTTGTTGAATGTTTTGTTTTAAACAGTATTCATCGAATCATCAACTCGACCACGTTCCATTTATCACGTAATTATATAGTCATTAAAAAATCTTGCAGTGACTGTGCATTAAAAAAGCATATTCATTCATATGTAAATAAAGTTAATATAGATAAATCATTGAACAACTTCAGACGGAGGATTGTTTTTGCTCGAAAGCCTACAGTTAGCGTTAATACTTTTAAAACTGCTAAAGCAAATAGAACGAAAGGTCTTACCATGACGCCTTAAGATCATCATAATTACGATGTGCGAGAAAGACAGAGCCTTACAAGTCGTATAGCACCCTCCTTTAATCACACCAGATTAATGATAATTTTAAGGCGTAAGATAGTAGAGCCCCTGAAATCATGAAGATAAAATTGTATAATACACTAGATCCTATCATCTTATATGATCTCTCTATTACTAAATGGTTTACTGGGAGAGAACTCAGCTTGAAATTAAGTTCTCCTATATACGTGAATTTTATTATCGCTTTAGGTTATAAGCTTTGGCGTACTTTAAAGAATTAAGAAGATGACGTAGATGAGAAAAATACAAACAATGCTAGGCTCGCATATCCTACTTCTTTAATAACTAATTGCCTGTTTACACTTCACTGCAAAATCGTGATCCGTCACGCCAATAAAGAGAAACGATTGGCAACTCATTCCTTTAGTAAATCATCTAAAATTGTGATGCGTGGACATTTATGAGCACAAACAACCGTTATAATTATATTTCTCTCATTTTTGGATTTGATGAAGGCTTTTTAGGTATGATTGATGCCATATATGGTTTTACTTATATATGGACATAATGTCCACTCAAATCAAAAGTTTTGGAAAGAAAATTTAGAAAACTACTTTAATTAATTAGCAATCTTTTTGTTTAGATATGAAAATCTAAACATTGAAGTAATAAAACGTTTTATTTTATGAAGAAAACCTTTTGATCTTAAAGCAAAAGGTAATTTTCTTACATCATCAGTCACTCTCGATTTTATTGCTTTAGATAAATGGGCCTTTAAGATAGAAAAAAAGGTTCACAGGTCAAAATGAGATTAGAATGACTATAATTCCATCAGTGTACAATCTGAGTTCTTTACGGCATCAAATGTCAGGTTGGACCTGTTAGTTGCCTATTAAAGCCTCGGATTCACTGGACGTTAAATGCCAAACGACATTTAGTGAAGTTCAAAAAGTCACGTGTAGCAGGAAATTTATGTTTTGAACATGGATCAGAATAAGCTTTACTACTCTCTGGTCCTTTAAAGCACACTAATATTATAAAGGTCAAAGTTTGTATGTATGTGTGTGCCTGTGACTCGCTCAAATGATTTAATGAATTTACTTATTGAAACTTTATGCACGCGGAAGAAGAGAAATGAATTTGATACCTTAAATATTTTTTAGCAGTCAAACTTTGGGTGATGAAGAGAAAAAACACATAATGGTAAAAGCAATAAAAAGAAAAAAAAATGCAAATACGAAGAATTGGTTTAAAAAGAAACCATTAATATAATACAATTTTATGAAGCGGGAATGAAGTTTGACACATGGCTAGACTATGACCTGAAATAGCACACATAATACTTTTTATCCCGGGAATATTTATTTATTTATTAAGTCTTCATGCAACATAAAAGTACATAGGCGGACTTAATGCCTTAGACATTCTCTACCAGTCGACCTAGGGTGGCGAAGAGAAAACATGGCAGGTGCATAAAAAAGTAAAAACAAATAAAAGATTATAAGAATATGTTTCCTTGTTCTTTAAATAATTTTTAATATATATTTTAAAACAATTACCTACGTAAATTGCTAAAGAATTGAATTTACAGAAGTACATAGTTTTACTTTCATGGTAACTTTAATCAACTATTAAGTCCTTGTTAAGCTAGAAAAATCCTTTAACCGTATGACAATTCTATATCAATCCATATTGCATTAAATACGAAGTCAATTGGATAACAGTGACATTATCGGATCAGAGGACCATAACTGCGACAGGCAACTATTCAAACTGTCAAACGATAATGTCTAAGAAAGGACGAAAGATATCACCGGAAAGCGCAAGGTTTACACCCACTTGCGAACGTGGGCATTTAATAGATTGCAATATGTTTATAGACGCATGTTAACCTGTGGGTCATATAAAACGACGTTAACTTGGTATGTGGGGGCAGGGACAAGGAATAAATGAAGTCAAATCAAATCAAATCAAAAATATTTTATTTCACATAGGCCTACATGGGCACTTATAAAACGTCAGAAGCTAGTGCACGTGAAAAAAATTCTGAACGTCGATCGTCGTGAGGTAAAGATGGATGGAATGTGTGAGGAGCGATATGAAAGAAGAGGCAGTCAGTGATAACGTGACGGTTAACAGAACAGAATTGAAAAAAATACTTGTTGTACCGACCTTAAGTAATAAGGTGAGTAAAAAAAAAATTACAAACAAAAATGGCAGGAAAATGATGGTGGTGATCGTCGTGAGGTATAAATTACAAAAGAATTTGGAAGATTTTATTTAATCATTGCCAAACAACTTTTGTACTGCATCATCGGTTTTATCCATTCTTTCATAGGTAGGATAACTTCATATAACTTCTGCCACTCAAGTTTGAGCGAGATGGAGTATCAGACACTAACTAAAGCCCACATGTATTCCTTCTTTACGTTCTAGAGCCACAGTAACTGTTTTGATAGTTTTGCAGTCCATCATCAGTTTAATCCATAATATTGATATTATGTCTCCCTTTTTGTAGAATTTATAAACTCTTCATGAACAGGTTCCGTATTACTTAAAATATTATTTTCGTTTTTATGCAATATTGATAAGTTCATTTAGTTTAGCTAAAGTATACGCTAAAGCATAAAATCTTTATCATTGTATACAATTTTCACGGCTGTAGCTATTGTTTCTTTGTAAAAGACCGCAGCAATTTAATTAATCAGGCGATCTTAAGATGTATGTAATTTGAAATTAACCAGTCATCGAACTTTCTATAATTCGTATTTAACGGTACTTAAATTGTATATTCCTTATAATGATTTTACGATTTCGAATTGTTATGAAATATTTAGTGCCCTGAGCTTTACGACCTTTTATATTTTCCAATCATATTCTATTATTGATCAGAAATTGTTTTCTTTGTTAGAGTTCCTATTGTTTTAAAATTGAAATATTCTAAAAGTGGTTGGCTGTATAACATTAATGGTGTGTTATTTAAGTCAGACATAGTTTATATCGTTACAAAATTTTATTACAGTGTTAAACCTTATAAGGCTTGTCTGTCTCTTTGTCATTCTATTAATTTAACACGAACGACACGACATTGAAAGGAAGTTCCTTAGTAATAGTTCACCATATATCGTCAAACCCAATCTCATGTATCGCATTTAGATTCTCAGTAACTATCGGTAATTCGTAACAATTTCGCAATAAATCGCCAGCATTCAAGTTTTACGGCACATCGGTCCCATTTCAACAAAGTCAGTGAGTTTTTCTCATGCCGATTCCTAGTCGCGTCCACTATGGCTAGTGTGGAGTAACGGACGGTGCATGCGTCCCGCTCCTTCTGCGAACATTGCGCGCGCATTGTTTCTCAGAATCGCCACCCGCCGGACCACATAACACTGCACGTAAGGTCCATTTTCCTTCACAATCCCGACTTAAAGACGCCATCCCTCAATCCACTACTTTCAAGTGTATTTCCTTCCAGCTATGACGTAGTAATTTCGACTTTAAGTGCTTCTAGCGAAAAGTATAGTGGTTGACAATGTGAAAACGATTTTAAACCATATGACATAGAGTCTGAATATGTCAGATGCGTGTAAACTTAGAAGATTAATATCCTAATGGATTGTCATTCTGAAAGGAAGTTAGCTAGAAGTCTTTAGGGGTCACTTTTGCTTGCGTGATGTCGACCCAAGACCACTGGCACGATCCGCGTTCTTCGGGCGACTTCCACTTTTTGCGTGAGTACATCCGCGTAGGTATAGCCCTAGCAATAATAAGGATTTAAAATTAAATGTATTTTGTGTAGAATTACTGCCTTCAGAGCTAAAAAAAAATTTAAGGACACCATTACGATTAATGGTCACGTGATCACAAAATAATAGAACAAGAACTCACTGCTCTCATAATTTGCCAAAATTCTTATCTCTTCAAATTCTTAAACACATTTTTACCAATTCTGGCTCATTAAGATAATTTTTAAGATCTACTTCAGATTCTGGTAACTAAAGCTCAAATACTTCTTCTTCCAGACCTCCACGGGCAGTTCTACGAGAACACAGTGGTGGTGCAATACGACAAGGACCTGCTTGAAGTGTGGGACGAAGCGAAGAGACTGCGCTGCGAGTGGTTCAACGATTACGAGAAGACTGCCTCGAAGCCACCCATGGTTATCGCTGATTTGGATGTCGTGCAGTTGGACTTTAGAGGTAAGACAAACTTACTGTTACAATTCTTGTTTAGTGTTCCTTGAGAGACACTTACCTTCTTCGAGGTTATCTCTCTATCCTGTGGGATCAAGTTTAGTACTTAAAATATTATTAGATTTTTTTCAGTAACCTCGTCATTTGATAAATTTTTCATAATTTTATATATATGTGTGTACATATTCTTCACCATATGAATATTTGGTCAAAATTGTGACTGTTGTCATAATGTGTGATTATAATAACTTGTGTCAGAATCAAATAGAGCTGGGCTCAGGTTTGTCTATTTATTTAGAATAATACTTATAATATTCTGCAAAATTTTACTTCCTTTTACTTCCTTTATAGGAGACAACGTGGACTGTTGGATGGAGATCCAGGCAGGGAAGGGACCATGGGCAGCACCAGTATCTGGCATCGTCCCTTTAGGGTCTACCCTTACCCTGGTGGTTGCCATCAACGATTATCGAGGTAAGTTTAATCCAATTTCGCATTTCGTCGCTTCTTAAAGCTAACTAGACTATTATTTTTTAATTCATCGTAACCTTTTTCAATGTCATCATCAATGACAGTTGTGTGAATTGTGTATTTTCTATTAATGAAGGTTATTTTTCTTCTGGGAACCTTTCGTTTATTGGAGGGTTAATATTTATGGTTGTTGTATTTGAAACCTAAACAGAATGATCTCTTTTGTGTCTTTGTGATATTCTTGTGTCTTGGATTGGTGAAGTTTTCTTGCCAGTTTTTATCAAGCTACGCTAATAAACATTTGCGGCCAGCTAAAATTCCGTCCCAAAAATGCGTGTACGCCAAATCTTCGCAAAACCGTGTCAAAACTACATAACAATCAAAATGTATACTGTTACTTGCTAATAACCACACATCTCGACTGTTTATAATTACTGTCAAGTTTATAAAGGAACCGTGCTTAGAATTACCTATTGTTTTCTTTGTAAACGCAAAATTATTTTCTCTAATATTATTCATCAATTTTTTATTACAGCTGTCATTTCTATGCGTGTAACTTTGCCTCGTTAGACATTTTGGTGCGTGGGAGTGTAAAGCATAGGCATATAAGGCATTTGTCCGAATATGGCTGTAAAGCAACGAATTGAAATGTTTAGCGCAGTTTACAACTATGTTTGTGTACTTATCTGTCAGAATTATTACCGGATGTTTTTTGAGATGTGATTTATTAGCCACTTTTACAACTGATTGACTGTAAATGTGATGAATAAACGTATAAAACTCTACTTAAGTTGGTACAGAAACGCGGTTGACGTGGTCATAAAAAACAGATAAAAAAAAATATGTCCAAATATGATAATTTTATGAAACTACAACAAAAGCATAAAATCTGTAAAGTTCACACAAATTAAAATCGATGTCACTTAAAACTATAACATTTTTGGAAATGTTTTATGAGTATTTAAATAAATGAGCTATCCCATAAAACCAAAATGTATAAAAAGTATCTACTTAGTTCTCATCAATTTGATACATCCCATCTCTCATCATCTTTGTGAAATTCAAAGGACCGGTCTTTCTATTAACTACTAGTAAAGTCTGCAAGCAGTTTCTTTCATTTAGTGTATTTTATGATAATGTGTTCCAATAAGACGGAGACGGTTTCAATTCAAGCGAGAACATTAGCGCAAAAATCTTTCAAGGAGTATCGATTTCCTATTTGTTGGGTTGTGAAGGGCAAATAGGCAGCCGATCGCTCCAGGTAAAAATCTGGTATTCAGATGCATCCTTCCATCTGCCGGCTGGAAACCGACCCAATATTATTGGAAAAGGTTAGGCGTCCTACTTATTAGTAGACCGTTTATCTACCTGTTTTGCCAAATAGGTATTGACATACCAGTTTCCGACAACCATTTTTTTAGGTGAGAATTCATCCAAAAACTTCTCGCGGTCTAGAGCGAAGTGAGAGAACGTATCAAACTTTCTGGATAAAACAAGCCCAAGTCGTCGACGGCGCGCACTGTTCCCGCGCGCCCCAAAGAGATGTCAGCAACAGCATGCCAGCTGGGTCGAAGCCTACCGGGGCCAGGGCTAGTTTCGAAAGACAACTCGAGCCCCGGTATGAAGGCTTGAAGGAACGGGGTGGATTTTTAGTCAGTAAGAGTCTGACACTATCTCCCGCCCAAGAGCGGGGGTTGTCATGTTGGTGGTTGTTGATTTTTCCACAAAAAGAAACACGTTTAACCTTCAGTTACCAGTTCAGTGTTCTAAGACCATTTCTTTTTCCTACCTGGCCTTAGCGGCGCCCTATTGATACCTACAGTTTTGCTGACATCTCTTTGAGGTTTCCGACAACCATTACATCCAATTTTTCTACCTACTATGATTCAAACACGTACAAAGTTACTAACGACGGTAGTAATATTCGCAGACTGAACGGTCTACAAACCCCTCTTAGTATCGTTTTTAATTACCAATATACAGCTTGAAATATTGTACGAAGCAATTACTGTTAGACTTTACTGCTGCATAGCGCACGGTGAAAATAGCTGAGCTAGTAAAGACTGTGATACATTTACGCGAGAATTTTATGCAGTTAGATTTTGTTTGAATGCAGTTTTGAGTTCGAGTGTAGATTCATTGTTTGCAGTTTCATTTGTTATTGTGAATTTGTCGTCCACACTTCACTTTGGGTCATGAAATAAACTTTTGATAGCACGGTTGGTGAAGTGGTTGAACTATTGACTGGGGTTCGTGTCCTGCACGGAACAAATATTTGTATGACCTACGGATAATGTTTCTGGTCTGGGTGTCTTGTTATGTACACTAGTTTACATGTTTGTAAACGCATCCACGATACAGGGTTCATTCCTAATGTGGGGCATTCTTATTTAATAATAATAAAAAAAAAAAATTAAAAAAGTCTAGCTAGTAAACATCACCAGCCTTTTTGATGTTCCCAATGTTGGGACTCAAGTCTCCTCTCTAGTAGACGGAATGGGCCGTAATTCACCACGCGGGCCCAGTGTGTGTTGGTGAATGTCACATGTCTTCGAATTTTTGGTTCTAGGACATGCCGGTTTCCTCACGATGTTTTCTTTCTTTTTGAGTGTAGGTTTCGTGTCGTAGCCCGTGCAGTTAACCTGCATGCAGGTTTAATTACATTGCGTTGCATTATGGAGCGTTTGATTACATTATACTTCAGCAGCCCGCAATGTATGCGAGATGGTTACAGGTCTCATACAAAACGCGTAAAAGGAAAAAGACCTTAAACTTGTGGGTAGAATAGTTATAATGTGGAATTGGTTACAGCTACTTTGCGGTCGAACTAAATGAAAATTCTATTCACGAACCACGTACAGACAAACAAACAAACAAAGTGCTTTAAACACTTCAGTACCAACTAAGAAGTAAAAGAAAGAAACTTGTGACAGGACTGTTTAAAAATATGTGACCAAGGAAGTATCATGAAAGTGTTATAACGCTATGGTTGTGATGAATGTAACTACATTTCATCCATATAAGTCTTACTTTTGATTTGGTGCTGAATATTGAAAACTGTCCCTATGGAATATACTCCCAAGATAAATGTATTCTATGTGCTATTCCATCCATTACATCCATTTTAACCAAATCGGTCAACTATTTGAGTATGAGGAAGTAACAAACAATTATTATCAAACTTTTGCCTTAATATTATTAGTAAGGCTTTTTTTTTGGTGGGGAAAATCATCCAATGACAACCCCTGCTCTTGGGCGGAGCGGGAGATAGTGTCAGACTCTTACTGACAAAAAACCCACCCCGTTCCTACAAGCCGTCATACCGGGGCTCGAGTTCCCTTTCGGATAACCCTGGCCCCAGTAGGCTTCGACCCGACTGGGCTCCTGCTGTTGCTGACAACTCCTTGAGGCGCGGGAACAGCGCGCGCCATCGACGACTTCGGCTTGGTCCGGACAGTTACCAGACGGTCGGTCAGCGAGCTACTCACTGTCCGCAAGCCCGCGCCTACGGTTTATTATTAGTAATAAGGCGTCAGAAACTTGAAAAAGTCGCGAGTACGCCCTCGACTCCACGGGCAGTCCGACGACTTCAGTGCCTCAAGCAATACTAAATATTACAGCAATGAAGATAAAGTTTAAAATTATATGATACAGAAACTGCTCGCCACTTCGCTGCCATCTCGGTGTGACTTGGCTTTAGATTTATAGAAACTAAAAATGTCGATATCGTGACGAGTAGCAGGAGAGAATGAAAGAAGAAAACGTTGAGCCGACCACAAATAACAAGGAATGAGGGCAGGAAGATGATGATTACAGCACCGTCATAAAAAGACACTAAATGTATTCTATTAAACCTATATAAGGCTATTTTCACTACAGTGATCAATAAAAGTAACACTTGCGCCCACGTAAACTTGAGTTCAAAAAATAATAGAATAGCGTTTGGCACTACCATATTATAAATTTTTGTTTAGTAACTGGCTTTTACTAGTGATCCGTGTGGATCCCGCATTAAAAATTATAAACTATGTGTAAGTACAAAATATAGGCTATCCTGGTACCTAATTTCATCCAAATCCATTCAACCGTTGTTTGTGTTAAATACAAACTTTCACATTTATAAAATTCTTTTGAAGGATGCTTTGGAAGGATGACGTCAACAAAATACGAGTAGTACTAAATAGCAATATCTCTCAATGAAGATAATAAAAAGTATTGATGACCGTTAAATTTTTTAACGTCATAGGTCTCCACGAGAGGCAGAAAGGTTGTTTTTGTTTTTCCGACCCAAATATTTCTAAAACTTCCTCAAAACAAACTAAACAACAAGTGCAAACTTCCGCCAACACACAAACATACATAACCCAAGATAACACGAAAACTCGTAAAATCACTAGCAGGGTAATGACAGTGTTTACACGACTTAACGGTACACAGTAATTGTAAAAAGTAAACTGGACAAATATGTACGAATGAGTTTGCTTAACGGGCCTGCAACTATGGGACTCGAGACTGGATCCACCTCATGGATCACTTTTAAACGACGTGCGACTGCAATATATATAGATTCTATACGGCTTGTAGGTGGTGTTTTAGCGACTATAGATTAGTTTGCAGAAATATGACGATGATATTAGAATTTGGGATGCTGAGAAAAAAAAATGATTGGTCAGATTCGATTTTATCAATAACATTCTTTATTTGTATGTATTTATCTAAATATATATACAAATATTTAGCCGTTTATTAGGTTCCACTTCCTTTGTTATGTTTTTGCACCACCCTAATGTTGCCTGGTAGCTAATCTTCGACTCCATCACTGCTTCCCATCGGGGTATGATTGCAGTCAAGCACTAATTTATATCAATAAAACAAACTTTGTACAATGTTTTTAATTAGTGCAAAAAGTTTTATTAGTAATAATAAATAAATCTTATCTGCCATAACTTAACATTCTTTGCAAAAATATGAATATGCTAGGAAATATATACAAAATTAAAGTTCCTTAATCCGTGCGATTTCTGATCATTTGTATTTTTTAAACACTTGTGCCGTTAAATAAAACTAAGCTTCTACTGTATTGTTTTGAAAGTGCACAATAAAGAGTATATCTATCTGTCTATCTAATGCAGCAGGTCCCTCTTCGTAGGTTATCAGAAAACGATTATAGCTAAGTTTATAGCTTCTATCTTTGGTGTTCCTCTCCCGATAAACATTAATCGGCTAAACGAAACGCATAAAGTTAATGAATCGAATTCCTTTCCACAAATATTAACGTTGATATTCAAATAGTATGTGGGTCTATGTATTTCATTTCGTATCTCTTTGCGAGATGGTTTGCAGGGTCAAGGGTTAACTGGTCGGACACCACTTGGAATATATAAGTGCCCACCTACGTAAGCTTTGGTAACTTAGGCACGGCTTTGAATGTTTATAGCCGTTATAATAGTTTTCGTCTCGGAATCAACATAGCCTTCCTATATATTATTTTATATGTTATATTTAGACTTTTGTAGTGCATTAAAATATCTATTATCTTCTTTATCGCCATCTTCTTCACCGAAAATTTTTGCTTAGCCAATCAATTTTATTTTAAACAGCAGCAGCAACTATTATTTCGTTAGTTTCATAGCGAATTTTTACTACGTCATGCTAATTTAAAACTTCCTTACTACGAGTATTAATAACTTTACTATTTTTAGCTTTAAATTTTACTGTTACTCCATCCTCTGTTTCATCAAATTTTCCGCAAGCCTCCTAATGAACAATGGTTATTTCACAATGAGAATCCATTAATTTCGTCTCAATTAAATCAATAGCAGTTCTCATTCGTGCGTTATGAGTTCTTTTATCTAATTGACAATGATTAATGGTCTTAATGTGAGCAATCCTGTACTTTGTAAGTAGTTTGAACTGCGTGTGGCTTTTTCGTCTCCTTTATTGAGAGGGGATTGATTTTTGCAATGGTAATTAAATCTTTAGATTTGCATTAACATTTCACCTTCAAAACTTGAAACTTTGAAGGAATTGTTCTTAAATTATCACAAATATTAGAATCGACTTTTTCTGTATGTGAATCGATTCCATTCTTAAAATCTTTGGGAAAGATAGGTAGTATTGACGGTGCAACCTTTAAAATACCATACTTAGCTTTATCGTACTCAACCATCTAAATGCTGTCGTTAGAACGTTTGTTCTAATGAAATACAATTTTAGCGTTTCCACATCTTGTATGGATGCTGTTGTCTTTGGAACCATACGCAGAAGATTAAGAAGTTTTTTTCATCAGACTTCTACTCGTATTGTGTTGACATAGGTTTTAACGACAAATCTGATGTTGGCCTTTTATGGGCTTAGACCTATCAAAATTTTTGTGACATTGAGTCTGAATGATATCATCATCATTTCAGTCGAAATACGTCCACTGTTGGACATAGGGCTCCCCAAGTGTTGCCATAACGACCGATCCTTTGCGTCACACATCCATCAGACTCCCGCGACCCTCACCACATGGTGAGAGTCGCGGCTCTTTGGTAAACCAATAACCTCATTGGTTTATTGTGTCTTCGGACTATATCGGTAACCTTAGTGCTCCTGCAGATATCTTCATTTCTGATGTTTAATGCAAGGAAACACCGGGCATCGTCTTTCTTTGGGTAACTTTAAGCTTGAATGATGTCTTATTATAATAATATCTTTTTCTGTAGACTTCAATAAAGCCTTTTGAACGTTCCATAATCACTGCACGTATGACTGGATGACAGTCCTGTCGCAAGTACTCATAATATTAAAAAAGATTACATCTATTGCGGCAGGTAACCTAGTTTTCCAAGATTTAATTTTAATATTATAAATATTTAACCTTGATACGTAGAAATTTTTTATTTTGTGCTTTTCTTTTCTCATTTTTGTCGGCATCCGGATATGGATACCTTTCTTCATTAGATTTCGTTTACTTACACACTAGAATGTCACGTACTTAAAAGCCAAATAGACATCGCTATGCAAAATTAATATATTCATTTAACAAGTTTCTAGTGGATGTATTGTGGTAGAGAATATAATTATGAATAAGTAAGAAAAGTACACTAAAGAATACCGGAAATATACTAGTCTCCAACACGACAAACACGAAATGTAAAGGTGCGGTTTGAGTACGGGTGAGGCTTTCTTCATTTAATGGACTATCTGTTTGCTCACCCAAGTGTTTGCCCATCCTTTAAGCTAAACGATCTTTGTTTATGTTAGCTGTTTAGTTTTCACTTAAGTGTAATAATATTGGGAACTTGTGTGTTTGTCGTCAGCTATGAGTATTGGGTTATGCTATTGTTAGGTGCCCTAAGTATGAGACAAGTGGTAAAGTACTACTCGTCTGGTAATATTTTAATATTCTGAAGGTACTAAAAGTTTATGAGATAGTAATTTATAAAACACAGTTGTTTAAAATACATGCAGATGGATGATCAGGGAGAGGGATGCGAAGGAAAAGATAAATGGATTGTATGGGGAGTGCTATGAAAGTAAAAGAAAGAAGAAATGTTGCACTAACCCCAAGTAACGTGGCTCAAGGGTAGGAAGACCATGACTTGAAGTCGCTTTCATACTTCATCGGTTCTTTGCTGCATATATTTATTAATTTGTTTTAGAATTGACTTATAAGATTTAAAATGTTAATGACAACAATTTTTTACGACTATGTTAGTATCCTAAAGCTACTTAACAGACAGTATGTGAATCCTTGTTACAAACTCTACAGCGAGGTAGAAAGCTTGCAGCAACGATTCACATACAAGCAATTCAGCCTGCTTGTAACGCAGCGGTAAATAACAAGCTTCACTTGATCCACGCCACGTGAAGTTGTTCTACGTACAATTCAGGCGTGTTACACTTATGCGTCAGTTTAATATAGTTCTTCAAGGTTGAATTTCCAAACACCCCTTCTAAGTGCTCGCCTAAGTCATAAAAGAAGCTTTGGGCAAAATTTCAAGTTCTTGGGCTGTGCGTTGAGGTGTCAGCCAGTCAGTTTCTCCTTTAATATATATATAAGTAAAGTACTTGGGTGGTATATTGAAAGTATGCTTCAATCATTTTAGTATTTGCTACATAATTTTCCACAAATAATAACATCGTAAACTTCTGTTGGTTAATAGCGTGAGGTCAAATATATAGCTCCGTATTAATAAATAAATTAGTACTATACTCTGTTCAAAATAACTTTAAACATTTATGAAAACCTTTTATTACTGTCCGTTCTGTTGTCCGTCCGTCCTGTTGTGGCATGACAAATGGAGGCTGCAGCAAATAGTTGGTATCGTAACCATTTTTTTGCTTTTAATGCCATTATTTTGCCTACTATATAGAATTTGGAATTGGTTGAACAGACACCAATAAAGGTTTCTTTAATTGTCTAATCTTAAAACGAATAGGGTATAAGTCAACAACCTTTCTAAAATGTCCTATTACTTAAAGATATGCTGTTGGCTTATTAACAAGTTACTATCCCACCAAGTTAGTTATTGATACGACAAAGTTTGCAATCTTTGTTCATCTACTAGTTGTTCTTTGTATATCTTCTTATCATCAATCTTCATTGATTCATCCCCAGTCCACAATCGAAACGAGCTAAACCACTTATACACTGTCTCTGAGGACCTCAGATTAACTCTTAATAGTTATTGACTTGATAAAGCTATTTAAGCGAATTCCCATCTTACTTGAGTGTTCGGAAATGTGATATCGAACGAATAGTGTAATCGAATATTTAAATCGCGGTACTAATACATTTTACACACCGGGCATTAGTCTGTCATTTAACTTACAAGATACTTTGCCAGCCTGGTTTATTTTGGCAGTCATTTTGGTAGTGTCACAAACTTGATATTAATAATAATAAAGCTATTTCCGCGTTTCGTGTAGTTTCTAAGTGCTTCCGTTTTGCTTAATAAAAAAAAAGTACAAACGTTCAAAAATTTTTATTTTTAGATTTGCATTTTTGTTTGTAATGAATAAGCTTAAACCTACTTTTTTTAATTGGTGTAAACTAGTGCTTGACTGCGATCCCACCTGATGATAAGTGATGCAATCATTGATGGTGAGGCGCACTAGTTTATTGCTTGAAGGATTTTCAAAATAATTTCACCATTAAAAAGCTATTTTATCACTGAGTGACATATTATGATTTTATCTAGCTATATAATGCTGGGCAAAGGCCTCCCTCCATTTCTTTTTTTTCCACCGTAAGCGCGGGCTTGTGGACTGCGAGCAATGGGTAGCTCGCTGTTCGATCGTCTGTAACTGTCCGGATCGGGCCCAAGACGTCGATGTCGAGCACTGTTCCCGCGCGCCTCTAGTAGTTGTCAGCATCCGCAGGAGACCAGCTAGGCCAAAGCCTACTGGGGCTAGAGTCTGTTTCCGAAAGGGAGGTTCGGCCCCTGTATGAAAGGCAAGAAGGAACAGGGTGGGTTTTTTAGTCAGTAAGAGTGTCTGAAACTATCTCCCGCTCCGCTCAAGGGCGGGGTATGTCATATGGATGATTTTTACCCACTAAAAAAAAAAAGACGTGTGGCACTCGGGGACTGCCGCGGTAAAGCTATTGCATAGCATTTTTATCAACTTATGCAATTATAATTATTTATTTATTTTTTAAAGGCAGTATTTTTTTTCCTTTGTTTTTTTTTTCTTTGATATTAATTGAAGTTACACTTACACACATTGAATTGAATTTTGATTGATTGTTCACTCACTTGTTTTCTTATCGGTCACCACGCCGAAAAACAAATGAGTGGGGGGTGTTAAGTTATTTTCGTTACGGAATTTCTGGATTCGGTCTCCACGCTCAAGGCCCGCGATAGAAGCTATGCAATAGCTTAAAAAACATAGTCTACATATTTTTTACTTTCACACGCGCGAAACCGCTGTTAGAAGTCAGTAAATAAATAAAGCCCTAATAAATAACTATAAATAGCACTCACTATCAAACTAAACGGTTTCTAAGGATATAACATCTTATCTTCCAGGTGAATTCGACATGCGAGTGAAGTCATGTGCTGCGTCAGACGGCTCCGGCCATGTGATTCAACTGTCCGATGAATATGGATGCGTGCTGCGACCCAAGATGATATCGAGGTACGACGCTAATATATGAAGCTCTTATCTAGGTTTTAGCATCTGTGGCCTATTGGAAAGTTTGTTGAGGGGATTAAGTTTGCCTGAAGGTTAGTACACGGAAGTTGTTATAAGCTTGGGTCATATTTACCAGGACCAGGCTATAAATATCACATAACGAACATCTCACTGAGTTTTAGGATAACTTCTGCTTTGCGGAGGGTTGTCATATACCGTAAAATGAGATGAATAGAAACGCAGGGGTGAATAGACACAAAACTTTGGTTTGGTTTTTCACTTTGACAACATATTATCGGCTTCTAACAAAGCATGAATTTTTTAAAAATATTAATTATTGACGTAGTTAAATGCTGCAAAAAATATTCAAATATCGTGAAAATACTCTTTGAAGTTTTGTTTCTATTCACCCCATTTTACCGTACTGTCTTCCTATAGGGAATAATATGTATGAAATAGTACATTTTGATACAAATGGAAAAGTTTGTAATTGTGTACGAGGCGAAATCCTATGTTATGCCGAGAGCCGAGAGCTGCAGTGACTTTCCACGTGTATCAATCGCCGTTTTTCAATTCACATGCGACGATATAAGTAAACAGGGGTTGACGCGCAAGTCTTGGGGGTCGTTTGGCGCCCAGCCTAATATGATAATGTAATACGTTGTGACGGGTGCGAACAAGCATACTTTTTGACACTAGTGCAGAAAACAATAAATTACTGGAAAAAAAATTGGTATTTTTTCTATTTCTACATTTGTCAAGGAAGCTTCATTTGGAGCAGATTTAGAGAGATATTTTTATAAAACTCAAAACTTATCTTCGAATAAATTTGTTTTCAGATTCCTCAAAGCCAAAGCAGTAGACGAGCGAGCTACCGTCATTACCTACGCGTTCTTCCACGCTTTCAAGTTCCCTGATGCTCTCAGCGTCCACATCAGGTGCAAGGTGGAGATCTGCAGGCACGGCTGTCTGGACCACTGTCAGTTGGCTGGAGTGACGCCGCAAAGACATGGCGCTTTGGACAGAAAAGATGACAGGACACACCAAGACCATAATGAGATAAAGTGAGTTTGATTTTGGATCATCATCATCATCATTTCAGCCGATAGACGTCCACTGTTGGACATAGGCCTCCTCCAAGTGTCGCTACAATGCACAATCCTGTGCGTCCCGCATCCTTCGTATTCCCGCAACCTTCACCAGATCATCGGTCCACTTTGTAGGAGGCCTTTCAACGCTGTTTTTCCTGGTATGCGGTAGTGACTCCAGAACCTTTCGGCCCTAACGGCTATCTGTTCTGCGAGCAATGTGCCTTGCACTGATTTTGGGTCTTATGTTGAAAAATTGAAGGAGAGAAAGAAAAAAAAGAAAGTATTTATTTAGTTTAATAACTTTTTTAACAACACAAGTTTAAATTACTAAACTAAGGTAGGTGCCAGATAACCGTGGAATAACGGCCATTGACCCTCCTACATTTGTAGACATTCTTAATTTCAAAAACGGAAATAAAGACATAAAGCTGTCTTGAATCGCAGCAATTTTACTTGTTACGACAGTTCTGCTGTGATCCTATGAGGAGTTCTGTGCCATATCTGCGAAGTTCATGATCAAATCATAACAATATTTCAATGGGACCAACTTGGAAGCATAACCTTTCAATCAAAAAAAGATTTTTCAAAATCGGTCCACAATTGACCGAGATATCGGTGAACATACATAAAAAAAAAACATACATTCAGCCGAACATAGAACCTCCTCCTTTTCGAAGTCGGTTAAAAAGGCAATCAATGTCAAGTTAGATAATTTATTTAAATTGAAAGATATCCTATTTAAATGATTTATAATTTTTAACAAACCTAAACATGACTTGTTACAATATAAGTCGTAGGAGCGATAAAGACGGATGGAGCTATACACCCTATAGTAGCTTCATCCCTTTAACAGTTCCATTTAGGTCGTAAAATGGATCTCGTGAAAGCACTCTAGTACTCATAAATGCAGTGAAGAAACTCGGCACTTAATACGTAATTCAGCCAAGCTCTTTAATTAAAACTTTTCCTTCAACTATTTTAATAACTATCATATGGAAAGCGATATCCATTTATGTTCACTTTAACGCAATTACTAGGAAAGCAGCAATTAAGGATATTTAGAACATCATAATAAATCATAATAAATTGTATGATTTGCAAATCCATCTCTGTCCGTTTATTTCAGTGTTGTTGAGGAAAGTTAATGATAAAGTTAATAACGTACTTTTAACTAAGCTGCAGAAAATAATTAACTTTACCCTATGACTAATAAAAGAAATCGTATATTTTGTTAAAAAGAAATGTAAGGAAGAAAGAAAAAAATATACGTGACTCGCACAGGACAAACAACAATAAAATAAAAAAAGTAACCAATCTGTATAAAAATAAAAATAATATACCTAATAATAATAAAAAAAGACTTGCCATATCTCTTAGCAATAGGGTAGGTTTCTATCAATGAAGTAATTTACGTAATGGAATCAGTACTTCCTTCAACAAATCAATATTAATTTAGAATAGTTTCGATGATTTATCTTTGATTGTGACGAACACGAGTTCCATCTGACACACTGCCGTTGTTATCAAAACAAGCTTCAACATTACTTGACAAAACAGCTGCAGCATTCAGCTGAAAGACGTCTAATGTAGGACATAGGTCTCTCCCAAACGCGCGAACAGTCCTTTGCTCTCGCATCCTTTGGATCCTCGTGACCGTACCCAGTTATCAGTCCACCTTGTGGGAGGCCTTCCAGCGTTGCGTCTTCCGGCTCCGGTCGCCACTCCAGAACCTTCCGTCTCCATCGACCATCTGTTTTGCGAGCTGTCACCTGCCCACTGCCACTTAAGCTTGGCGATTCTTCGGGCTATATAGGCAACCTCTGTTCTCCTGCGTCAGGCAACTACCATGTAGTTGTCTGGCATTATTGCTGAACTGGACCTATTTGGTGCCGCCCTGAGACTCACATTGCTAGTTGTCTTTTTTTTTCAATTATAATAATTTATAAGTGTCTACATGTTGTTACTACATTGTGTGTATCTACGAGTGTGTATGCCAAATAAAATAGTTTTCTTTCTTTCTTTCCTGCGAATATCTTATTTTTTTTTTCAACGGTTTTTTTTTTTTCGATGGGAAAAATCGTCCAATGACAACCCCCGCTCTTGGGCGGAGCGGGAGATAGTGTCAGACTCTTACTGACTAAAAAACCCATCCCGTTCCTTCAAGCCTTCGTACCGGGGCTCGAGCGCCCTTTCGGATAACCCTGGCCCCAGTAGGCTTCGACCCGGCTGGGTCCCTGCTGTTTCTGACAACTCCTTGCGCGCGTCGACGACTTGGGCTTGGTCCGGACCGTTACCGGACGGCCGGACAGCGAGCTACCTATTGCTCACAGTCCGCAAGCCCACGCCTACGCGTTCTTTTTCAACGTTAATTTCTTTTTTTACAGCGATTCTTCAGCTGAAGATGGAGGGCTGGACCTATCAGAAGAAACCCGTCTTCCTTTAGAAGAAGCCTTCGGTGATGAAGTGTCAGGAGACGTAGTACTGGCACCAGCTCCACTGCCACAGAGAGCTCCAGCACCTGTTATTGAACCAGATAGTGATCATATGTCTGCTGTTGAAGAACTGGTTGAAGCTCTTGCTAGGCCATTCACTGTAAGTAATCTGGTTATGGAATAAACCTTATTAACATTGGAAGACAACGAATATGGGACTATGTTAACTTATTAGGATCACATTTCTTATGATAAATGAAATAATGAAAATCTCAAAAAGTATTCATAATATTTATTAAAATAAGAATTCTTAGTTCAAAAATTTGTGACTCAAATCTATTGACAATATCATTTTCTTGCCCATATATCGTCCGTCATTAAATAATTTCTGACTTAAATTTATTGACAATATCATTCTCTTGCCCATAGACCGTTCTTCCTCAAATATATATTTGTCAGCGCAATATATCTTCTGCTTTCACACTATTCTCATCATTTCGGTAGTTAACGTATTTTCTAGCTATATAATCTCTTAATACGTTTCTATCATCCAATTTATTTGCGATATTCTCCAGATAGAAAAGGTGTGTGAATATAGAAGTAAGGTTAATAATACAAAATACAACCACGAGCGATTATAGCAGTGACGCATTAACTATATCTTTCTCGCTCCCTTAGTCGACTTGAGCCGACCTTACCCGAACGAGCGTTATATAACTGAGCGTGATGGCTCAGTCTCATTCAAAACCCACAAAAAAAGTGCTCAGCACGCCTAAAAAAGTTTTCTCTTCAAAAACTTATTTGTTATTGATTCTTTATCTTCACTTGTTTCCAGGACCGCCCCACAAACGTAGACCGCGACCGCTTCCCTCACGGACCTCGTAACCTTGGTACCAACATGAGCCCCGAACCTTCCGGTGATGGAGTGGTCCCAGCCAAGGCCCCAGGTCCCGCGGTAGCAGGTCCCAGGTCTCTGCGCAAACGACGAACAGTTCGTGACGCTAGGTCGGCAGATGTCGGTGTTTCTGGAATATATGATGTGGTGTCTGAAGCTGATTTGGCCTTTGGACCTTCAAGGACGGAACCTGTAACTGTGTTTAGTGGAAGGATTCGTGAGGAGGTAATGTTTTGTGTAGCTACTTTATTATTGCCTCTTGTATTAACCCTTTAACCGCTTGTCTGATTGATCTGACGATTGTTTTCATGTCCTATGTCGACAGGGTCGTGTCTCTACGAGTGAGTTCTCCATTTCGTTTAGCTCTTCAAACCCTATAGTTGACATAAGAGCTGACGAGATGGACTATTTAGTCGTGGATGTGTGACCCTGGCGAAATGACGCAAGAGTGTTTATTGGATAAATATAACCGACGTAGGCGGTTAAAAGTTTAATGTAAATTAATGATGACCTTTCTTGTTATTAATTGTTGCTGTTAACTTCGCATTTGAACAATACATCACCAGTAAAGCTATTCTGTAAAAATTTAACCGTGGAAACTTGGTTGAAGTGAGATGGAATGACAGATTACTTCAGTTTAGTTTTCACGGTAATAATTTTACACTAGATAACTTTATGCTGGTGTTTAATGATGGGACAAGCTTTCTTGATATTTCAGTTGATGTACCTTGATACTTCGATTGTTAAGTTTTTGTACTAACATTTTTATTTTTCACCAGGTCGTTTATGGAATTTGCATGGGCGCAGTCAGCTTCGGTGCTCTATTCGCTTCGGCAGCTGGAGCGGCCGCAGGTGCAGCATTAGCAGCAGCAGTCATGCTCCAGAAGCTGCGCTCACGGATGGCAGTCCAGCCTCCTATCCCCGTATCACCAGCTCCAGCATCACACTCCCTCGCTGCCTGGATGGCTTTGAGGCTTCTTGGTTCACAACCTCATCCTCATCACTCCCGTGACGGTTGATACAACCTCCCAATCAAAATCCTACCGAAGACTGTTCTTAGATGCTAAATATTCAATTTTTATATTGTTGCCAAAGATCGAAATCGTTACATTTGCCTTAGGTTGCACAAAAGTGTCTATACTGAGGTATTAATTAACATTTCGATGACAATCAATCTGCGACATTGTGTGTCAAATCGAAGCAGAAACTGGTATCTTTTGACGCGATAAAGCGAATTTAACGATTTAAATCTTTGTTTCATAGCTCCTCATTTTATAGTGTTTATAGTTCTTCCCATTGTGTATAATATTGAAGGAATAATTCCTTCCAGTTAGAGTTAGATACCTGATTTAGAATTTTACCCTTAATTGGAATCGAAAGGTCAGTTGCATCCATGTATTAGATGTTAGACTCGCAGAAAATTATTTAAAATATGCTTAATTTATGTTAGTTGATAAGTAATGTTTCTAGATCGCCTTAAGTAATGGTGCTAGGTCGTGCTACGGACTAAGTCCTGAGAAACCTGATATTGAATTTTCACTTTTGTGAATAATATACATTTTTTTACCGATAAGTGTTGTACAGAATTTTTCTACGTTTTTATTGACTAACTTATTATCATTGTCGTGTTCTTTAGTGTCTAGAGGATTAGAATAAACGTCGAGTCATGCCATTAGTGTAAGGTCTAGTTAATTTATACGATTAGGAGCTTCGTCCACTTTAGCACAATTACATATTATATCGTGTGTTGTAGCTCCTACATTCAAAATAACATCGATTTCGATTATTTCGGAATCAATGTTATTTGTTGTATTATCTTTAGGTACTGAAACCTCTGAGGCTTTAGGCATACTACATCAGTAGGTACCTGCTCAATGTCTATGATTTTATTTATTTATTATTTAGTGCATTTTATTTGACGAATAGTTTGTATCATTCATCCACTTCATTTGGTTTTAAAGAAGCAATTTAAAAAAAAAAATTTAGTTATAACTTTTTTGTATGTTTAACGTTTCTTTTATTAGTTTTGCAATAAAGATAACGTTAGTTTTCCAATAAATTTATTTTGGAATTCTATTTCAAGTAAAACTTGTATTTTTAATCAAATAATAGTTATGCCGACTCTATGCTTTACTGTTATTTGTAGCTAGTTGGAAAAGAACAGTTAGACTAACTTTGATATGCAGAATTTTAAAATACAATATTTATTTTCTTAGACTAATATCTGGAGTTGGTAAAACTGTTAACATTTAGATATTTTATATGATTGTATATTATATTAATTCAGATTTAGGATAATGACATTACTGTATCATACGATTGTCCAGACACCAATGAGTTCTAAGTAATAGATTCTTCATTTCAAATGAAATTCTTTGCATTTATTTAAGCATTTATTTTTAAATTGCTCAATATTAATTGTATCCATCTTTTAATTGCTATGAATAGATAGGTTTAATTAAGTTTTGTACCTAGATTGAGAAATGGTTTAGGAGATCGACAAGTAATAAATTTTTTATCGTTAAACACAGTATATTTTTGACAGTTTATTGAAATGAAAGTTTTTACAGGGTTGTTTGCTACTTATCCATAAATGCTCATTTAAACAGCAAAAAAATATATATGCTGGATGAAAACTCCATTTATTAAATGAGGGGTAAGCATTAGTTCATTTAGTTAGAAAAAAACTAATATTCAACTTTTTTATTAGCCATTGAATGCATGTTAATCTCAATAATTTTTTTTGATGATGAACAAACAAACATCATGTTTTGTTTTTTCTGCAGGGTAAAACAGAGGTGTATAATATATAATAACACCCACATTACGCCAATTGAAATGTAATAAAAAATAACCAGCAGTTATTGTCGATCTCGCAACCATAATAAATATGACATGCCACCCAAAAATCTTGCATTTATTATAGAGAAACTATTATTATATAAGTTGAAAGAGTTGAAAGAGTTTTCATTTGAAAACTGTCTCCCTAAGTGCAATTTTACTTTTTATAATTAATTAAATGTATTTTTATTTTATTATTATTCGAAATATTTTCTGCGGTTATGGTACTTTTTGGTGTAAAGTCTCTTGTGGCACTTTTTCTTGTATAAATAATATTCTGGGGAGTATTTATGACTTATGAACAAAATGTTTCACTGTATGGATGCGGTGACGATGTGTTTTACGCGTAAGCACCTGTTAATTTGTTTAATGGATTAAAATTATGTTGAAACATATTATTCTGATTCTTTATTTTTATTACTGTATTTTTATTTCGGGCTAGTGTGCGCAACTCCACTTCTAAAGTGCGTATTTTTTATACGGGTGGAAAAGATTTGTCATTCGATCCACCCTTTTTTTTTTTTTTTATGGTGGAAAAAATCTTGCATTGACATCCCCCGCCCTTGGGCGGAGCGGGAGATAGTGTCAGACTCTTACTGACTAAAAGACCCACCCCGTTCCTTCTAGCCTTCATACCGGGGCTCGAGCGCCCTTTCGGATAACCCTGGCCCCAGTAGGCTTCGACCCGGCTGGGTCCCTGCTGTTGCTGACAACTCCTTGAGGCGCGCGGGAACAGTGCGCGCCGTCGACGACTTGGGCTTGGTCCGGACAGTTACCGGACGGCCGGACAGCGAGCTACCCATTGCTCACTGTCCGCAAGCCCGCGTCTACGTTGGCCGGAAATCGGGATCAGAATCCCGGCGACGGCGGCGGCGATAACGCCGTTGCCTTATGCGTTCGGCCTCCTCCTTTGCGGGCATTACTGCTTCGCAGAAGTCGGCGACCGCCTGCCACTCCTCCTCGCTCCGGACCATGGCCTCAACCAAGGTCCGGCGCGAGAGGTCTCCGCCGCCGATCGCCCCCACGAGGGCACGGCGATGCTCCGCCCAAGCAGGGCACACCTCGACTGTGTGCTCCACCGTGTCCTCCGGGCGTTCCGCACAGTGGCGACACCCGGGCGTCACTTCCGCATGAATCGAGTGCAGGAATCTCCCGAACGAACCATATCCGGTGAGTACCTGCGTCATGCGGAAGGTAAGGACGCCGTGAGGTCATTCGATCCACCCCAGCTCCTTCAAAGAAGGCCAGTAGGGCTTTTGTGTAACTAACCATTTCGCGGAGGGTACCTGAGCCACTGCTTCGGCAGCTCAGAAGCAGATAAGCTGCTGTTTCTTATTTTTATTAGCACTCATCGCCTTTTTGTTATAAGCTTTAATTTAGTTTCACCTGTCCCGATGTTTGTCTGTCATCAAATCTTGCAATTTAAATTTGACCCACTTCCCGGTTACCGATTGGGCTGAAATTTTGCATGCATGTGTAAATCAGATGACAATGCAAAATCATTATGACGTGGAGCTGATCTGATGATACAACTGGAAGGTGGCTAAAGGGACTTGGTAGTTAAACGACACAACTCCATCGAATTTGGGCTCGTATGATTCGTTTTGACAAGCATTAATTAAATTATTTTCATTAAAATCTTGTTTCTAGATAAAGAAGCTGGTAGCACTTTGTCATGAAGTTGTTAAGTATGTACTATATTTTTATCTTTTCCGAACGAAAGTCAATCAGGTGAATGTCGAAGCCAAATAAATATAAGCCTTTTCTTTCCTTGGGATTCAAGCTTACTTCATACCAAATCTTATCAAAATCGGAGTAGTTTAACCGTGAAAGCGTAAGAGACAGACCGAGTTACTTTCACATTTATAAGATTATAATTTGGATAATAATAGCTATACACAATACACAATTATCTTTCATGCTTTTTTACGATTAAGTACCTAGGTAGGTAATAGGTATTAAAAAAAAGAACTACCTAATTACAAAGGCCAATGCAAGCTATTAGCATGATTAACTTTTTTCTTTTTGCCAGAAAAAAACCTAGGTTAGATATTTGTTAGAGGCTAAAACGAGCGAGGAACCAATATTAGAAAGAACTAAGTCTTTGAACCGTAATGTGTTTTCTATTTTAATGAAGTGAAAATAATGTGAAAATATAATACGTAATTTAGTGAGGTTTCCATTGAAAAAATAGATTAAATTGGTTATTACTGTTATCTTTTCTTTCACACTAGCTTTTAGTTTTTTATCCTTAAAACTAGTAAAAAAATAAGTGATAAACGAATCAAAAAGATGAGCGTTGTATTGTGATAGTGATTGACACTATTTAATGAATGAAACTGAAACAAGTGGAAACTTAAAATATCAGACATACAGTATTTTATTTACAAGCTTTTGTTTAGTTTCACCTGTACCGACGTTTGTCTGTAATTTTTGACCCACTTCCCGGTTACCGATTGAGCTGAAATTTTGCATGCATGTGTAAATCAGATGACAATGCAAAATTATTATGACATGGAGCTGATCTGATGATGGAAAGTGGTTTTTTTTTTTATATGGTTGGAAAGATCATCCAATGACAACGGGCGGAGCGGGAGATAGTGTCAGACTCTTACTGACTAAACGACCCTTCCTGTTCCTTCTAGCCTTCATACCGGGGCTCGAGTTCCCTTTCGGATAACCCTAGCCCCAGTAGGCTTCGACCCGGCTAGTTCCCTACTGTTGCTGACAACTCCTTGAGGCGCGCGGGAACATTGCGCGCCGTCGACGACTTGGGCTTGGTCCGGACAGTTACCGGACGGCCGGACAGTTACCGGACGGCCGGACAGCGAGCTACCCACTAGCCGCTCACTAGCCGGAAATCGGGATCGGAATCCCGGCGACGGCGGCGAGAGCGCCGTTGCTTGATGCGGTCGGCCTCCTCCTTAGCGAGTATTACTCCTTCACAAAAGTCGGCGACCGCCTGCCACTCCTCTTCGCTCCGGACCATGGCCTTAACCACGACACGGTGCGAGAGGTCTCGCCCCCACGAGGGCACGGCGATGCTCCGCCCGAGCAGGGCACACCTCCACTGTGTGCTCTACCGTGTCCTCCGGGCGAGTCTACAGTGTTGTCACATTCACATTATAAAAAAGAGGCTATATAAAAAAAAAGGCCAGAAAAATATAAATAAAAACAACTATCAATAAAATGTTAACAAAATAAATTACCAACGAATTTAAGATAGTTGAAGTATAAATAATTTAAAACATATTGCAAAAGCAATGTGTTAGTAAACAAAAAAAAAAAAAAAAGGTGGACCGTTGACCTGATGAGAGTTACGGGATTGCGGTGGATGCGAGACGCACAGGACCATTCGCTGTGGTGACACTTGGGGGAGGCCTATGTCCAGCAGTGGACGTCTTTTAGCTGAAATAATGATGATGATGATGATATTTGTCCCGTTTTATCAAACAGGGACTTAGAGGGACTAACTTATAATACGCTGGTGCTGCTGCTAGCTAGACTTGTTCCTAATTAATGAGCCAGGAAACGCAGAAGACAATGTTGAGTGGGAAATCATGGGGTGACCTTTGCCCAGCTATGGGATAATATTAGTTAAGTAAAAAGTATTTGTGCTGAGTTTTAAGTTTGGATCACTCATCGCAAAATTACATACAGAGCTCGTAATCTTAAAATCTAATTCCTCCCAAATTCGGCTTATGCAACCTAGGCAGGTTCTTCCTTGGTCCTGGAAGCAAAGGGCAACTGAAGGACAGTTACACAGGTGAGTTTTAGCCAGTAAAAGTCTGACTCTCCCTCTTCCTCCATCCAGAGTTGGAAGAGTCATTTAATGATTTTCCACCTAAAAAAAGGGTTCGTCCTTAAATTATACACGCCGTGCTGACTGCCTGACAGGTTTAATTGTACAGTTGAGTTTTACAGGTAAACCAGAGCATGTATGTTGCACAACTGTGCAGGTTTCCACACAAGCTTACCTGGCAGGTATAATAGGGTAGTTTCCAGGGTCAAAATAATTAAATTTTATTTAGTCCGTATTTTAGATTATAAAATATTGGACACGTATTTTTTCTTTTTTCGATTAAACAAAAAATAACAAAGATATAGCCCATTAAAGTTACTTTGCGAAAAAATGCAGCACGGCCGCGGCGTGACGTTGTACCTACACGTAACTTTAATGAGTTATATCATTGTCATTTTTGGTTTAATTTACAATTAAAAAATACGTGTCCTTTATTTTTGAATAATCTAAAAGACGGACTAATTACATTTTTACAGCAACTAGCCTATTGTACAGGCAAACCGGTACAAACCAAACCTAGCGTGTATGGCTTAAGGATACCTATGGATAATCTTAGGTATGTATCGTCTTTGTGTTGATTACTGCGATTATATGATGTTATCAATTCTATAGATTATCAAGGATTGGCAACTGATATTGGAGAGTAAAATATTTGAGAATTGACACTATGTGTTACCTACTGACATTCTGGGACATTTTGAGTATTTTGTATTCTGGGAATACATTCCGTGAGTTGGGCGTAAGTACCGAATCTAAAATCATATTTATTTCTTTAATACTTTTTCTTAATTCTTTAAGAGCAGTGGTGGCCGAGTAGTAAAGGCCCCGACTTACGAGTTGTAGGTCGCGGGTTTAAGCCCAGCCAGGCGTAATTTATTTCGTCACCACTACTCTCAAAACGGTAAAGGAAAACATCGTCCGGCATATCCTAGAATCAAAAATTCGAAAACATGTGACATTCACTAACCCTCACTGGGCCCGCGTGGTGGATTACAGCTCATTCCCTCTCCTAGAGACGAGGCCTGAGTCCCAGCTATGGGAACATTAAAAGGCTGATTATGCTATGCTATATTATATTTAATTCTTTATGCACAGAAAAGTATAGAAGCAGACTTAATACCTTAAGGCGTTTTCTACCATTCAACTTTTGGGTGATGCAGAGACAAATTGTGAATATTATTGTTTATTTTTAATAATTTTATTTCATATTATTATTTGATTTGTGTTGTTTCATAGATATTGTAAGTAAGTACCTACCAAACTAATCAGATATTACTAAAGATGCACTGTGGTAAGAGGCTTAGGTGAGGCAGGCACAAATGAGTGTCTTGACTTGAATATGGTTTATATATATTTACCAAACCAGCGCTAACGATCTATCTAGATACAAGGCTAATGTTGAAAAAATTATAAAAATGATTTGTTTATTATTTTACTATTGAACGATAGGCTCGCGTTTAAGCACTTACTTACCAGAAGGTAAGCGATGATGTGGTCGACGACGGAGTACGCTTGCCAAGAAGTTTCCTATTTAGCTAGGTACTCATGACCTAAAGACACACCGGTTGTAGCTGTCAGAAAACAGATTCTAGCAGGAAATTACACTCCTTAGCTGTGCGAACAATGAATGCGTTTCCAAAACGTTTTGTGTAAAATGACGTTAGCGAATAAAACAAAATTCTATACCCGAACTCATTTTATTGATCAAAAACTTTATTTCCATTACAAAATAAAACTACAACATTTTCTTGATAAAAGTTTAATTTTTCAACTGTTACAAATTTTATAAAATTCATCAAACATTTGATATGGTACAACTTCGATTTAAATGATTCAACTGGTTTATAAAATAAATTAATATGTAACATTTTAATTCAATTGTAACAATTAATAAACTTTTAATAATAATATGAAGAAAAACAATAAAATAAGAAGAAGAGGTACTCAGGTGGTATAAAAATAAATAAATCGCTATACGTACTCGTAATAATGACTAAAGCTTAATTAAAAATAAATATATTAATACTAATGACAAGTTATTTTAAATTACAATCTAGCGGTTCACCTATGTTGATATTCCGTATGATATATTTTCCGTTGCCCCTACTTCAAACGAAACATTCGAAAAGAGGTAACAGAAGATTGTACTTAAAATATTTTAATACTACAATTTGTGTTTATAATTTGTTCTAACATCGTGAAAACATCTATAGCAAATATTCAATAACTTAACTCTTTAGTTTAAGTCAACAACAATGTAGAAACAAATATCGTTGAATTAAATATCAACTCAACTGTTTCAAGATAGGAATCAATACGATTTAACTGAAGTTCAACGGTTGGTTATGCTACACATAAATTGAATTAATACTAAATAAGGGTTCCCAGATTAACTACATTCATTTGAGCACTCATATAACACGCAAATAAATAATTGGCATGGTCTATATACTTCAGTCTCATCACACTACTATGTACAAATTAGGTTATGCACGCTCTGTTACGAGTAGAAGCGGCTCTTTGAGATTACATGCGCGGTCGGTGGGTGCGGCCGGGCTATCGTCGTCACTGCAGCCGTCTTCTTCTTCAGGGTCGTGATTGGTCGTAACTTTAAGAACAGAACTGCTGACACAGCGCATGAACACAATAACGTAGCGAGAAGAGCACCTAATGTTGCAGCGAATCCAGGTGTAGTCATACAAACGAGACCCGGCGTGGGAATCACTTTAGGTGCAGTACTTTCTTCTGAAGTATCCATATTTAAGTCGCCCGCAGACACCACTCGAATCACTCTGTTTACACCAACTTCCTTTTCAGGGGACGCTCGTCGTTGTCTCCTCACTCGCCTTTCATCGCGTCTAGCTTCAATACCAACTTGTTGGTAAGCATCAATCTGAGGTGGTCCATATTCAGCGTGAGGAGCGATTACATTAGGATTTCCATCTGAGCACTGTTCTGGACATCTGTATCTGCAAATCTGGATAGTACATTGGAAGTGCACTTCCATTGAGTCGGGGAACTTGAATGCTTGGAAGTGAGCATATGACAATACGCTAGCGCTGGCTCCGAAGTTCTTGATCTTTGTGAATCGAGACATTAGCTTTGGTCGGGTTACACAGCCTCGCCTATCGACTAATTGTATAGGAGCGCGTTGACCGTCGTGAGCAACACAATCTCGGACCAACATATCGAATTTTGCATCATCATCCTTAATTGCCAGAACCATTGTCATGGTCTGTCCAATCTTCACAAGACCAGATACCTCGGAAGCCCACGGTCCCTTGCCGACTTGAATTTGCATCCAGCATCCAACATTGTCTCCAGCAAAGTCAGCACGGACAACATCCAGCATATCTACGGGGAATGGTCGGAATGTGACTGCCTTTTCATATTGATCGTGCCACGTACACCTTAGCTTTCGTGCTTGATCCCATACTTCCTGCACTTGTGGATCGTATTGTATAACTATGACGTTTTCAAAGTAAGTTCCAGCTGCCGCTACGTCTCCTCTATACCTTGGGTCGCCGCTGCCAGCAGTTCCACAAGCATGCGCACCAATTTCAAACGAGGCGGAAGTTCTTCCTAGGTTTGGTGGGAGATGTACACACTGATGGTTAGAGTAGTGTCCCTTAGAGAACACGATACCGAAGAAAGGTTTGTCGAAACTGAGGAATACTCTCATTGCGTTCTTCTCGCATTTCACGTCTAGAGAAACAATTTTGGGCATGTCCGGGGCGGGTGCTGGCCAGACGTCACCAGCTCCACTGAAAACCTTGTCGCTAGCTGCAGTCTGAGAATCAGCGGGGGGTGCGGGAGGCGGTGGTGGTCCTCGGAAACCAGGGCCGACATCGTTTTTGTGGTGGTTCACTGGAGGTCCCAGTGCAAACGGCTTCGAATGGATTTGATGATGGTTCGGGATTCTCGGCATGCCTGAAACGTGACAAAGCTTTGTGTTACTTATCTACAACAACAAGGGATATTTTGTAGTAAAGTTAAATAATAATAAATTAGCTATAAGATGAGTTTTGTTTTATTATATAGTGACGTTATAAAAGCCTTAAAAATCTTTGCGAATTTATTAGCGAATTTGCTTGTAAAAAACTAAATAAGTTTTTCGAAATTTATTTATTTAAACTTTATACTAGACGTGGCACATAGGCGTACTTCTTGCAACAAAGCTTAAAGAATTAATCTAAGCTTTGTTGACTGCAAGAGATCTGTCAAATTGGATTTATTAATTGATGATTACAACGGTTTCCATACCTAACGGGTGATGCGCCTGGTGATGCGGTGGGTTCTGTCTCCGGTTGTGCGGCGGCGGTGCGGGCGGGGGCGGTCCATTATACGCGTGGCTCGGCGTGTCTCGTTCCGAAGACTCCATCGCGAGCTGGTCTCCCGAAGGTTCAGCTGCACTGCTGGCATCGGGGCCGGCGCCTCCACCGCCGCCTCCGCTTTCGTTCGATGATTGGTCACTGAGAGTGCCGCTCTGAAAAATATTAACATTTCATTAATTAACTTGAACAATGAAAAGAATTTTTATCTTGCTCGCTCATGATTTCGAACATAACTTGTGTGTGTAGTCATTGTAGGCAGTTTCTGTTTATGATTTCACATTTTGGTAGTTTTCTTTAATCTTTATTACACTTTCTTTACGTTGTCTACTACACCATAACGTGATGTAGAAGATGTGTGAAATCTCAAGTGTGATAACTTTTTGAAGTATCACTTTTCCTTTCGACCCAAATAAAGAAAACCGTAACAAAACTAGTAGACATGTTAACCGCAAGTAAATGGGTTTCTCAAATCTCATAACTTATGTCGACACGGAAAATTTCTTGTTTTTTCGTCCACGCCCAGCTTTCACTGTACAAAGTAGGTATTATTTTAAAATGTTATTTAATACGACACACTGACCGTTTTACGACACATCAAAGGTTACGCGACAAGTTAAACACTCGTTCGAGGTCATGGACAAAGAAATGCAGATGATTGTGCATTTTAACGACGGCATGAACCTTTAAAATAATAAAGAATTCTTGATAAACAACTCAATGGATTCCTGTCTTCTCTGATTCTCTTCTTCTCTCCATAAATATGTACAACAGGATTTATTACATCTCATCAAAATGTAAAAGGTAATTTATTTGAAACGGACCAGGATTACAAGGAGAGATTAGGCCATCGGAATCCCTTTCATTACTTTCGCTAACATTAATAAATCTGCCACTTTACCCAGTAATAACCAGCTTCCTTAATTACATATTCGAAGAGCAATTACTCATAAACTTGTATCGGCTTATAGTATCAGAAGTTTAGTGATACAGCTTCCTGGGACCACAAATAGTAACATGTGAAAGTTGTACCATAATTTGGATCCCCTTCTTAAATCATCGGGTCGATTTGGTTTTCATATGTTTTCCATATCAACGAGTTTCGGATATTAGATGAACCGGCTATACGGAATTTCTTGTTATAATTCTGTTTTTTATGTTGCTATTTCGTTTAGGTGCGGCTTTTAGCTTTTTGGGTCTCTAGGTTGAATATTTTTGCCATTTATAATGCGAAAATATGTAGTCGGAGAAAGACTGGGCGGAGGCGAATTGTTTTGTTAAATACTTTGCAATTTGTACTTATTTGGAAGTTATATTGTAACCAGTTCTTTAAGTTTTTCTTTTTCTTCATTCTTTCTTGCACGTACGTTTCCATAAAGATCTAAGCTTAAAAACGTGCAAATCGCTTCGTCTTTTTTTCTCTTGTGACTAACCGACCATGACCATTTACCATTGAGAAGCCTGTAAATAGTTTAATTGATATAAGTCCTTTGAATTTATCCTTGTTACAAATCTTTGAGTGTGTATCATTAGGCAGTATCTTACTTACAAAATTACCTTTCTCATCACAACAGCTGTCCTCAATATCGATAGCTATGTTATTAATATCATATAAAGTGGGTGTCGCGTCTACAGCAACTACTTTATAGGACGGATCGTCAACAGTTTTACAACTCTCATTTGTATTGCCGCTGGCTAAGAAATTAGAAAGTATTGGTCTCTTAGATATGTTCTTTGATAAAGATTTATTCGAGGGGTTATGCCTTCAAGTGATTCCAGCAATTATTTCTCAATGGGATACACGGGTTCGTCTATGGAAGATTGATACGCGTTACGTAATATTAAGAGAAAGTTGTTAGAAGAATTTTATTGAGTTAGATTATTAACGTGTGTGGTAATCTTTTTATTGTATTGTTAATGTTAGGGAATTCTATTTTATTGGTTTATCTAAATCACGTCATTACTCATGTTGGAAAAGCTATTATTCATCATTAATAGGTAAGACTTATCAGTATGGTGTTGAAGTATTTTAAAATTTTCATCGTAATAGGATATATTATGTCCTGAGATAGTGAGACAGAATCGTGACTGATGAAGAGAGAGTAGGACAAACTGGATAGGTTTTGCTTGAATTCCAAGAAGGATGCGTGGGCTCGTGAAAAATGGAAGATGTGCAGAGAGGAAAGTAAAACTAGCAAAAATTATATCTATTGTGTGTTCAGTTTTAAATTTTGTAAATGTATCAAGAACCTTTATCATACATAACAATCAATTCCGTTTTTGTTCAGTTTCCTCAAATTATTCTAAAATATAAATTTTGACCTAATATTATTTTTACCGACCTACATCCGACAAACATTGAAATAGAGTTGCAACGTTGCAGATATTTCAAATGCTCTAAAGCTGCTCAAATAATATAAAAAATAAGGATGTAGATTGCCTTACTGATTTGTTAAAAGTCAGCGTTTGAAGCATACCTATAATTATGTTAGTCATTAATTTATTATTGTCAAAAGCATAATGCCATATGTAGTGAAATTTCCTCGATACTTCGACAAAAACAAAATATTTACGCTGTCAACAACAACAAACCAAAAAAAGATCTACAAGAAATCCATAAGCCGCCAAGAGCGTAGATCCCGCATCTTATAAGGTATTGTGATTCAGGTCCGACTTAGGTGCGCCGAGTCAGTGTGTCAGCCCGGTCATTGATCCCCGCGGACTAATTTTACTTTCATTAAATTACTGAAGACCGTCTCCGGTGGCTAAGGCACGGTGCTCTTGATCTGATTTTATTTACTGGGTTGTTTGGTAACATTGTTTGCAGGAAGTGTGGTCTAGAAGATATTGTTATTGTTTGACGGTGGATTTTAGGAATGTCGGAACTAATTAGAAACTAAGTGTCGATATGCCATAACTTCGATATTTTTTCGACAAGCTTCGTGAAGATTTTTAGTGTAAAGAGTCTTCTTTAGATTGACTTCCGTTCTTAGCTTCGAATATTTTCTTAGCTTAGTTTCTACTAACACGAAGCGGATGTTTACAATGTGACCATACTACATAGCATAGCTTGATAGCACAATCACTACTAGGACTCAGGCCTCCTCTTTAGGAACGGGAATAGCCCGTGTTCTACCACTTGGGCCCTGTACGATTTGGTGGATGTCACATGTCTTTGAATTTTAGATTTTAGGCCATGTCAGTTTTCCTCACGCTGTTTTCCTTCACCGTTTTGAGAGCAGTGGTGATGAAATAAATTACACAAATTAATAACACTGGGAGCAGTGGTGCCCTATTGGTAATGGCCCCGACTTACATATTCATACCCAGCCTAACGCATCATTTTGTGTAATTTATTTAAACCATATAACCCACACAGTATCATATAATCTTATAGATTTCAAAGGGAGTTCTTAATTTTCTCTTCCGTTTTATGAGCTCAACTAGGTTTTTCTGTGTTGTATTTTAGAATTACTTAATATTTGTTAAAAGTATATTGGGCAAAGGTAACAAGTAAACTTACTCAGCATTTTCCTGCACTTGGCCTATGTTACTTAGGGTCACCGCAACACGTTTTTTCTTCCATTCTGTCTTGTCAGCCGTCACTCTATCACTGACACCTTTTCCTTTCATATTATTCCTCATATAATCCTTCTGAATTAGGAATAACAATTTTACAAAATCCCTTTGACCTGTTTCCGTTCGTTAACATTTCCTGACAGATTAATTTCACTTTAAAAACTTTACCAGTTTTGCTAACGCCAAAAAACAATTACCAATTTAAATTTTCGTTAGCAAAACTCATAATAAACTTGTCACTAACAGGGTGAAACATCCATTTGTCGTTTGCAACAAAACTGAGCAGGATTTAAAGTGCGATGTGTGTCGTCGCTGTAGGTCGCACAACGACCGACTCGAAAGCCAGCTTTTACTCTTTCTTCGACACCTGCCTATTGTCATAAACTGTCATGACTAGTGTGCATTTCATTAGGTGGTGTATCTTTAAGATCACGACCTGAACTTCTTGTTCTAAGGGCCGGTTCGTAATTTCTAATTTTACTTTGTAATTATGGGTAAACGATTCGGAATTTGTGTGGGCTGGTTTCTATCTAGGTGAGCTTCTTGACCTTTTTAATTGATGGAATTTTTTTAAATATATTACTTAGTGTCTTCTTGATGGCTTCAACTATTATATCTATTGTATCTAAGCTGCTTAGAATATTAATCGTCTTCATATTCCAACTCGCGGTTTCTAATTTGTTATTGAAAAAAATCGAATATAGAACTTCTCATATCTACTTCAAGCACGATATTAAGAAGTGGAATTCCTTGCCGGAATCTGTGTTTCCTGATGGCTACAACCCGGGAAGCTTTAAGTTAAGAGTGAATAGGTTACTTTTAGGTAAGCGTACTCCATCGTCGACCATATCGTCGCTTTCCATCAAGTGAGATAGCGGTCAAGAGCGAACCCTATCAACAATTAAAAAAAAAACGTAAATTACCAAACTTTTTAAAGTAAGGTTCAACATCAAATTCTCAATTCAAAAACCGGGTAAGTCAAAATTCAACTTGTATTCAAGACACATCACCACTGAATGGTAACATTTCCTACAATGTATGTTTTGTGATCGGGTTCAGTAGCCTTCTTACTTTCCCTTCTTAGGGTAAACAGGTAAATAGTGGACATAGGCGGAACTCGCTACGTCCGTCAGCGCAGTGGGTCGGTGTGCCCATATTTGGGGGTTCTACCTCATGACCGTATTAGATTCTATCTCTGACTGTTTTCCGATATACGTGTGCTGTACCGATTTTAATATTGATTAAATGGACTGCTTAAAATATTTGCGATGTTAAGGGAGTCACTTTAAAGTGTATTTTGCAATTTTTTTTTTAGATTTGAATAGATAAAAAAATGTGTTTAATTATTTTTTTTATTACTAATAGGCTCGCGTTTGACGATTGCCTAATGTTAAGCGATCATGTATTCGCAGTGGAGCACGCTTTTTTAAGAGTAACCTATTCATTCTTGACATAACTAATCGAATGCCGTAATTAGAGACACAATAGAAAGACAATTGCTTATGTCGAACTGTGTAACTTAAGACATTCAAAAGGTTAAGCCCTATTGGAAGAAGATTTGGAAATCTAAGGCGTTGTACAAAGCAAACTCATAAACTAAAACTATACATAAATAAATAAAAGGTTAATTAATACGCTAAGGCGAACTCAACCCAGAATTTGGGGTTTCTTACAGCAAAGCAAAGCAAATTTGGGGTTTAACATAAGTATTATAGTAGAACATTATAGTTATTGGTAGGTAGTTGTTGGTATTTATAAACAACTAGCTTTTGCCCACGCGGCTTTGCTCCCGCCCTTCCCTACTCCGCCCTACAATACCCTACTCTACCCTATTCTACCCTACCCTATCTTACTCTACCCTACTCTACACTACTCTACACTACTCTACACTACTCTACACTACTCTACCTTACTCTACCCTACTCTACCCTACCAAACTTTACATAAACCATCTACTAAATAGTCCGAACAAAGCCTAAACATTTGGTTTGGATAGGTGAGCCCGTTCTTGAGTTATAAAATTACAACGAAAAGTGGCATTGATTTATATATATATATATAGATTATATTATTCAAATTGTTAATGAAATCAATTTTTTGAAACCGTTACAAATTCAGAAATATAAGCTAACTATAGTTACAACATTGTATGCTTTCCCTATTCCAAGGTCCATAAAAATGGTTTTACCATATACAACCATAACTCAAACGATCATTGACTAGAAAATCGTTCGCATTTAACTAAACGACGTACTTATATTATTATAGCAATTTTTGTGAAAATACGCGAACGCAAAGCAAACAGTCGATACGGTGATTTCTTAGCGGTCACTAGTGATGTGCCTTAAACGGTATCGATTAAATTAATTAACTTTCTACTGATCTGGGATCTAATTAAGAAAAAAAGTATATACATATATGAGTTTATTCCGCGAGTCGTAAAAGTCGTTGATCGTTTACTTATACTCGTATTGAAACTCAACTTTGAGTTAAGCTCGTCGATGTACGTGAACTCTGTTATCCACATATTTTGTAATTTTTCATGGTGCAAGAATTAAGAATTAAAATTGAGTCACTGGACTGAAATCATCGTCATTTCACCCGAAAGACGTCCACTGCTGGACATAGCTCTTCCCCAAGCGTCGCCACAAGCGCCATGTCGGTATGCGGGTTGGCAGTGTGGTTGTTGCAATCCACAGAGAATGCTGCTGCCCATTTTCTGGTTTGTCCCTTAGTCGCCTCATGATACCCACGGGAAGAGATGGGATGGTGCTATTGTTTACGTCCGTATGTCATACTGTACACGGTACGGTGTTCCGGAACACTGTTGGATCTTCTTCTTCTTCTTTTCAGTTCGATGGTAAACTCGTCAAACTGCTGGAACCCAGTAGGTGGCCACATTAACAGCAGTATCGGTGGCACTCATCAAATCCTCCAAACTGCAGATGTATGGGCACTTAGGTTATCCTAACGTGTGGCTCATGTTTTGAACAGGAGTACCGCACTCACATTGAGTATCCAACGGGTCTATAAAACCCGATTTTGCCAAGTTGTGTTTGCAGCGGCCTACCTGGATGCGTAACCGATTTAGTGTTTTCTATATAGACCACTGCAAAACGCGCCCAGACTGTTGGATAATTGCTGGCATTACCTCGCCTATTCATACAGGTAAGAAGGCCTATACGTACAAAACATTTTGGGCACACTTTCATCTTGCGTCTATCTGCAAGCTGTCTCTAGGTTAGCTGTCTAAGGAGTGGAATTTCCTGATAGATACAACCTAGGGGCCTTTAAGTCAAGAGTGAATGGGTTACTTGTAGGCAAGCGCGCTACATCGTCGACCACATCATCGCTTACCATCAGGTGAGATAGTGATAAAACGTGAAAAATAATAAAAAAAGTATCTAAATAAATATAGGAGACGAAGATTAAATCAATAGGGCTCCCGTAGAGCTTTTATTTCTGAAGTAGAAAGTCATCAAATAACTCTTCCCGGTCTGGGTGGCGAGATGGGAAGTATCAGACATTTAACGATAACTTATAATACTTCTTTGCATCGTGCAGTCGGGTATTAATATCAATTGCACCTAAATTTGGCCGAGCCTCTAAAAATTAGTATGTTAAAATTAAATACATATAACTTTACTGTCACATTATTTCTTCAGTATATTAATTTGCTTAACTACAACGAAGAGTTATTACACCTATACACTACTATTTTTTAATTAGTACAAAAAATGGGGGTCTATCCGTAGGTACCCGTTAGTGATCATATTTGTGTAGTCAAAAAACGAAATCCCAAAATTGACTACGTGTCTTAATTGGTAAATTCATAATTGAATCAATAATTCATAAAAATTGCTACTAGAAAATACTACACTCACTCAGTGTTTTTGCATTTTAATCGTCATGTATTCATTCATAATCGTATTATTAATTATGAATGAATAAATGACGATGCCTGTGCAATATTTCCATATATTGAGTGACATTTTGGGATATACACAAACGCTAATAACTTAGCTGTTTATAAATATTATCTATTGAGACTTTATTTATGTAATAAGAAGACCTTTTCTAATATGCCCTTGAAGTATTTGTAAAAATTAAAAATTAAGGGTGTATAATTATACATACCTTCACAATTACATCTATTGCACAGCCCAGCACAAACTCACAAAAGCGTGATGCATACTTTCATGTGAGCGCTCCACTTCCACGATACGGTTTACTATTCGAATTAATATATTTGTGGTAATTAACTGTTTTGTTGAGCGTACATACAGTTTAATAAAGAAAGACAGAAATGGCCGGTAAAAGTCTCTCTCATTTCTCTAGTTTGTGGTTATCATGTAAAATATGATCGTACGTGTGTGTTGGATATTATATGCCATTTTGTTTATTAAGCTAAATACACTAGATTATAGTTGCTTTCTACTATTTACTTTAATAATATGCTTATGCTATGCTATGCTTCTAATAGTTTAGAGTAAACGATTGAAATGGCAACTTGTTGATTTTTCTTTTTTAAATACATGGTGAAAGATCTTTTATAATATTGGTTCAATATTTTTTAGTTTATTCATCAAATAAAATCTTTTCTCTCTATGATGTAAGTACGGAAGTATTAAATTAAAAGAAAAATATTCAAAGTATAATAATAATAAATATAAAATATTAAAAGAAAAGATATAAAAAGAGTTTTCTTCACAAGAATATAATGCAGATGTTAATTTACAAAACCAAACAGACAACTCTACCAACTCAACGCAACTCAACACAACAGCTCAACCAAACACAACTACAACTCAACTCTATCTAATCTTATCTCATCTAAACCCAAAAGCCTTGAATTAAGAAGTTTTATTTAAAAGAAAATGTTTCACGTTCATTGGATTGGTAATTTACATGTTTTGTTCCGTTTAAAAGCACCAATTTAGATATTAATTAAGTATATTAAATTATTCAAATCACGCGTGCCCGTCGCGCGCTCATTAGCACGCTCATAATACATTATGATGACAATATTTCATTAATGGAGATTAATGTTATACTGAATTAGATTTATTTTGATATTCACGAGCCCATTTGAAAAGTAAGCATTTTAGTAACTTAACAAGGTTATTTGTAAAAGCTCGCTGTCCGGCCGTCCGGTAACTGTCCGGACCAAGCCCAAGTCGTCGACGGCGCGCACTGTTCCCGCGCGCCTTAAGGAGTTGTCAGCAACAGCAGGGACCCAGCCGTGTCGAAGCCTACTGGGGTCAGGGTTATTCGAAAGGGAGCTCGAGCCCCGGCATGAAGGCTAGAAGGAACGGGGTGGGTTTTTTAGTCAGTAAGAGTCTGAGTCTATCTCCCGCTCCGCCCAAGAGCCGGTTGTCATTGGATGATTTTTTCCCACAATAAAAAAAGGGTTATTTGTAAAACACTGGCAACCTCTCAGGACTATATTACTAACATCATAAACAACAACTTTTGTTCTACGACTTTTAAAAATTTATCATATTTTAGTTCATTAGATTTTCATACAAAAATAAAAAATAAATAAATTGAACGTTTGAATGTGTTACGAAGTCTATGCGAAGCTAGCGATATTACAATAGCGAGTGGGTAGCGGGGATAATGGGTGCGCGGTAGGCGTAGGTGGGTACAGCAAAATACAGAGTTGAAATGTGTTAGATAGAACAACGAAATCTTGAAGATTTTTTTTTTTTATATTTTGTAAAAAGTCATAGAACAAAAGTTGTTTTTTATGATCCTAGTAATACGGTACTGCAAGGTTGTTAGTTTTTTTACAAATGACCCTGTATAATGTGACTATACCCTTGTACAAAACGTGAACTATTTGTTAAAGTGTTCTATGGGTCAACATCAGTCATTTTGGATCCTGATGAACGTGTCTATCTACTGGAGTCAAATTACAAAAAAACAATCATAGTTGGCATTGACTAGAAAAGAGTAAACTAAGTGGGTAAAAATCGAGGGGTGGGGTTCATCCAATTTCTTGAAACCATCAATCATCATCATGTCTCAAATCCATACCTGTTTACAACTGGCTCCGAAGAGGTAAAGCGAGTGCGCAACGGCAACTGTGATTTTTCAGGGTCTTTATATATATTGCTGTGAAGTGGACGATATTTTATTTAAAAAATAAGTGAATGAATTTTCCCAAAAATCAATTAACAATAATTTTATTAAAAATACCTACTAGCGGCCACATTTTGATAGACAACCGGGTAGATATTTATATTCTCTTAATCTTAAATAATAAAAAGCGTTTTTAGGAAATACTCGAGGAGCGCACTAATTCTGTAGCCGGATCTTAGACTATAACTCAATTCATCTTGGACATTTTTCACCATATTTTTTCTTACAATCCCCGATTAGCAACAAAATACAAGTATCAAGTAACGGATATACACAATTTTCCTCGTTTTCAAAAGCGTACCGATCCGTTGGTACGGTCCGATGAAATCTTAATCACACCAATCTTACATGGTCTGTTAATTTACGTTTAATCATCTATATGAACTTGTATACGATTTGAAATCGACCGTAGAAGACGGATAGCCGTTACAATAGAATAGATTTTTATTGTGGACCGGGATTATTCCCGGGTCTGTATTGAGAACGATTACTTTCAAGGGACCGCGATAGACCCTCTATAAATCGCTAAATATTTCTGCTTTACTTTTTGGCTTATGGATTGAAGTCACAAATGCGGACATATTTATAAGGATAAATCAGGTCTATGAACGTCAATCTGCTAGAGTTATAAGGCGATGTAAACTATACAACGCAAGTCTGACTTTTTTTTTAAGGTAGGAAATCATCCAATGCCTTTGGGTGGGGCAGGAGGTCGTGACAGCCTTTTACCAACTAAAACTCACTACTGTCCCTTCTTTGCCTTAGTACTAAGGCCCCGAGGTTCTCTTTCGTATCATCCATGGCCCCAGTAGGCTTCGACTTTGTTAGGCCCCTACGGTTGCTGACATCTTCTTGTAGCGCGCTTGGAACACTAAACGCGGTCGACGACACGCAAGTCTAACTTGCATTGTTTCGTTTATGTAATTTTTAATGCGTGTTTTAGTTTTCCAAGTGGGGCACAATACCGACTGGGGCACGTATGTCTGGTTTATCATTTAGACATAGCCAACTGTTTTTCTGTTTATTTGATTATGGGATGTTGGTGTTTCCATAGTCACGATTTCATAAATAAATTAGTCTCCAGATTTGAATTTATTTTTTAGAAAGTAGTTATTTAGATTAATTTAGTTAGACTATGAGATGCCTAAATGACAAGTCTTCTTCTCCACTTATTGTATCCTTCTTTTGCTGTACCCGACCGGGTCCATAATTATTTCCTAATAGCTTAAACCTAAGCCTTCATTGTGGAATGCAATAAAGAATTGAGTATTGAGTATAGTTATTATTTAGAAAGGAACGATATTCGGGACCTCAATATCAAGGCAGACAATTGAATTTTAGTTGCAAATATATGTTTAACCCGCAGGATTATTCGAAAGAGTAGGCCTACAGTAAGGCCTAAGTCAAATGGCTGAAGGAACAAGAGTGGATTTGAGTCAGTAAGCCTAACACTCTTGCTCAATCCAGAGTTGGAAAAGTTATTTGCTGATTATTACACTAATACAATAAAGAGGTAAAGATTTTTTTTTTTTGTTTTTATGATTTTTTGTTTGTAGGAAGTTATCTCTGGAAGTACCTGTCCGATTGCAAAAAATATTTTTTCACCGATAGAAAGCTGCTTTATTCCTGAGTGATATAAGCCTTATTTTAAGTACGCGGGCAAAGCCGCGGGCAAAAGCTAGTCATCATTAAAAAAGGTACATAATTATTTATCGCACTTTGAAAGAAGATATTGTAAAAACGTAAACAGAACCGAGATTTAAAAAAAAATGTATGGGTCTACCTTTCTGGTATCAGTTTTAACATACTAACCTACTTAAACGGACTATTTAGAATTATCAGGCTAAGGACTTGCTACTGCGGGAAATAATGCAAGCAATGCTTGTTTCTTCTAATCAAGTTTTGATAAGTTATTGCCATTTTTTAAATTTAGAATTGCAATAACTGATCATGCATGCATTCATTTCATCTAAATCTTTATGTATGTTTAAGAAAAAGACGAGGGGATTATTGAAGATGCATCCCCTAAAAATTATCCTACCACCTGCGCCATTCACGGGCACTGGATGAGTTAAGTGATTCAACTTATTTAAGTAAAGCTTGACATTAGTTTCTTTAAACTTTGCTAGTGATTTAAACTAATAATATAATAAAGAGGTAATGTTTGTTTTTGTTGTTATTTTTGTTTGTAGGAGGTAATCTCTGAAAGTACTCGTTTGATTGCTAATTATTTTTTTCACCGGTAGACAGCTGCTTTATTCCTGAATGACATAGGCTACATTTAATGAACTCAGACAAAGCCGCTGACAAAAGTTAGTCAAATATATATAAATAAAAGGAGAACAAGTTTAAAGAAATAAGTTTTCCAAGAAAATTGTTACAACATTTGACAAACACCAAAAACTTTATATTTATACCAAATATCAACTATCTACGCATATACTATACAACACAATATTGGTTAAAGCATTGTCCATTATTAAATACTACAGAGCTGTCCAAGCGAATTGGGTCACTATAAACAACAGATTTGATTTAACTGAAATCCGGCACGATATACACACAGAGATACAATCACTACGATATACACACAGAGATACAATTCACAAAACCGCAATGCTCCAGATATATTCAATTTGAGCACCGCTCTGCCGAGGAATGAAGTTCGCTCGATGCGATAACGTTTACATTTTTATCGATAAATTGAAACGTGCTAGCGACATCCCTATTAACAAACTTTTATTAAATAAGAAAAGTTAGTTTATGTACTTATAATAAACTTTCCTCTGACTTTTTCGTTACCTTGAAATATGTATTAGTAATTCAGTACTGTAGTCTATCTGGTTCTATAGAAGAACAAAATAAATTATCTAGTTGACTACAATTTTTTTTATTAACTATTTTCCGTTGCCCCCTATTAGGAATTTGTCTATTAGTGCGTTCACAAACATTGAAATTCAAAACCTCCAGATTCGGTTGAACTATCTATAGGTCATTCCTTCATGGAAGACATTCTAATAGGCACCGGTATACATACCTAAGTATAGAAAATAATTTTGTAAGCAAAACCCTACTACTATGTACCTGTGTTTAACCAAGAGAACGGAAACCGTACGGATATGATACGCGGAAACTATGGTCAATAAAACTGTTATCATACACTACTGATACGTCCTATTTTTTCTCGCAGTATTTTTGTTCGCTCTTGATAAGTTCCTATCACGGTCATGGTATTTTAGAGGTATGAGAGGCGTTCCGCATACTTCACTTGAAAAGGGAGGATTGTCTAACCAGACGAGTGTGAGTGGAGGTCTGGGAAATTATTGCCTAATAACCATCAGGCTTATTGAAACAGATGATTCTTCGACCAAATGTGTGTTGTGGTCTGAGCAACTGCCCAATAACTATACGGCAATTTTTGTACTGATTTACTTATTATGTTCAAATTGCGTGGAGAACTTTGATATCGCGATGTTGGATTTGTGTGACGTCAGGCGTTTAGTTCGTTTTCGGTGGCTTAGATGTCGCTGCAACATGGTACACTGTAGGCAAATCCTTTAGGGTAAATAGGAATAGGTACGTAATGATTGCATGTAGTGGAGATGAGATTGTCGAGATGGGTGTGTGGTGTGACGAGAGTGGATAAAGTGAGAAATGAGTAGGTATATTAGAGGAACTGTTCAGTCACTGGCCAAAGTGGCCAGTGACTGAAAAGTTCCAAGGGAATCGTTTGTCTTGGTACGGTCATGTGAAGAGGAGGGATGAAACGCATGTTACTAAAAGAGTTATGACTATACATTGAGAGGGAGAGGGAGGCCAAAAAAAAGCTGGATGGATTGTGTGAGAAGTAATATGAAAGAAAAGGCAGTGATAGCGCGATGACAGGACAGAATGGAAGAAGAAAAAAAAATTGTTGCACCGACCCCAAATAACATGAGACAAGGGCAGGAAAATGAGAAATAGGTACCTCATGATTTATGAATGAAAGATTACTCTTTAATAAGCAGAGAAAGTAAACAATACTTAGATACCTACCTAAAGTCTACATTTAATAGTGGGAGGTATCGTCCCGCCCAAACAATAAGAATTAGCATGAACAAATAGACAGTCCCATGTTATTCATAACTATTTATTAAACAATAGGCCTTTCTTCCTTTCTATTGGCTGAATTAATTAGGTAAAGAGTACGTGAGTTGATTTTGTTATAGCATCGGTTTTATTGGTACGTCATTAGTTTAGTTTACTGACCAATAGCTATTGATAATTTTGGGCCACGGGCGTGTGTTCAAAGGCCGCCATTTGAGTCACAGGTTGATTCGCACTGCAAGAAATAGAGGCTGTGGTGGCCTAGTGGTAACGGCTCAAACTTACAAGCTGTAGGCAAACCCAGCCAGACGCATTACTTTGTGTAAATTATTTCATCACCACTGCTCTCGAAACGGTGAAAGAAAACGTCGTGAGGAAAACGGCATGTCCTAGACTCAAAAATTCGAGGACATGTGACATCTATTAATCTGTACTGAGGCCGCGTGGTGAATTACAGCCCATTCCCTCTCCACGAAAGGAGGCCTTCATTCTATTAGGAGGAAACCAATGCGCCCTATAAAGTGTATTTTAGTTTGTGATCTAGATACGTTTTTGGATGCATTTCTACACAAATAGGTAGAGGTAAAGTTAGTTTTTTTTTGTAGGAAGTAATTTCCGAAAGTACTGTACCCCTAGCCAAGTTGCTAATCTGCAATAGTTAACGCTTGTAGAAAGCTTCAAATGTACGGGAATGACGTCGTCTAACGCTCAGTCACGTGGTCAGAACAAAAGAATTGGCGGCAAGGTCAACTCGAAGCGTTCGGCGCAAGCGAAACGGTTGTAACTTGGCTAGGGCGGCTGGTCCGATTGCTAAATTTTTTCACCGATAGAAAGCTGCTTTATTTCTGAGTGACATAGGCTATAGGTATTTTATATACGCGGGTGAAGCTGCGGTCAAAAGTTAGTAATTTATATATTTAAAGTTATTATATCGTAAAAACGTTTAATGGTACTTGCAAGCTTTTTATATAGAGACTTGCAAAATTTATATGAGATCCTTATGAATCGTCATTGATGACTACAGATTATTAAACTATTTTGTGTAAAATTAAGAGTGCATTTTAAGGGTTCTTTCAAAAAAATTCGTAAAATATAAATTACTAAAATAACAATGCCGAGCTTTTCATCCTAAAGCGATAATGTATTTAGGTAAGAATATGATGAATAGCTGTAGGCTTTTGTGTTAGAAGCCCGTGACTCTTCAAGCTTAGAAAGAAGCACATGAAATTAATTCTAACAAATACAAAGGGAAATTTAATATTTAGTGCTGACGGCCTTACATCTAAACTTCTACAATAATCTACATCTACGCTATCTAATCTACACTATCTAATCTACACTGGGCACCTGTGCACCGGGAACGATCAGGGGCGGGTTATTTATTGACATTTGACGTTTCATTTGTGTAATGTTAATTCTTTTATATGTATTGATTAAATTGTTATTTGACCATCTACACTAATATATAAAGTTATTTTTTTCGTATTTATGTTTTTTTTTTTGTAGAAAGTAATTTCCGGAAGTACTGGTACGATTGCTAACATTTTTTCATCGATAGAAGGCTGCTTTATTCCTGAGTGACATAGGCTGTATTTTATGTACGCGGGCGAAGCCGTCAGCAAAAGCTAGTTATTAATATAGTCACGTGTCATCTATCAATAACAGCTAAAGCCTATTTGGCTAAATTTATCTCATGGCTAAGTCCCCGAAATGGGAATATTTTGGGTTGCTCACGTAGTTATTATCTACTATATGAATCACATTAATATTTTAAAGGCGAAAGTTTGTGAGTGTATGTTTGATACTTTTTTTACACTGGAACGCCTGAAAGGAAAACGATGAAACTTGGTGTATGGATAGACCATGTCCTAGAATAATCAAGATAATTTTTACCCTTTGTTTTCTTGGGATATTTTTTTACTATCATGCTGGCGAAGTCGCTGCTCGCTGGCAGCAGTTAGTGTATCATATTTGACTGGCCTTTTGGTCCAGTGGTTAGTAGCCCTGACTGTTAAACCAGAGGTCGTGGGTTCGATTCCCACACAGAACAAATGTTTGTGTGCTGAGCATGATCATTTTTGTTCTGTGTCTGGGTGTATTTTGTTTAAAGTATGTATTTGTTTAGAAATATATTGTTAAATGTTTATTAGTTGTCTAGTACTCATAACACAAGCTCTGCTTAGCTTGGGACTAGACGGCGATGTGTCATAGTTGTGGAACATTATTATTATGTTCTATCATGTATGTCATGTGTAAGAAAACAATGAAAATAATCTCACCATATGTAATATGAGCAGGACGCCTATAGCCAAGCCCCGTCGAAGTCGCATCTGTGAACAAATACATTCCAAATATTAGTGGATAGTTTCACTTCAAACACCCTGGGAATTGTCTAAAATAATGTCACAGCTTTCTTAAACTACCCCTGTCTAACAGGGTTGATCGAAACTGTCGTATGTATCCAACACAATAAATCTCAAATGCCGTCGATGAGGAAAAAGGGCAGGGAAAAGGTATTTTCAGGACAAGCTGTCCCTAAACAAGAAATATTTTTATTTTGTGTATATGATAATTTATATGTTCGGTATTGACTGTTAGTCAATAAGGCCAGATATATGACAAAATAGTCACTGTCACTAACAGGGACAGTACGTTCAAATGTACATGTTTTGGTACTGTAAGGACCGATGACATCATTTTAGAGCCTGGTATAGGTATTAGTAGCGTAGTAACAATTGTCATGCGACGCTACGCCTCGCTGTTGGAAAGGAGCGCGTGTTTGACGCGACTGCAAGGAAGAAATAAGTCTTATGGGTTTACAAGGACATACACATCACATACATACACATACAACCTACGCAGAACCTAGATTTTTATATAGTTAATATAAATAATAAATAAAGTGAATGCACGAGACATTTTTCAAAAACTCTTTATTTGTTCAAAGCCCATTAGCGGCTCGCTCAGGAAGTGCATTGTTATGTTATCGTGTTTGCATAGATCTTGAATCTAGGATGTAATTTGACAATGACCTAGTCGTAGATTGGAGAATATTTTTACCTGGATATTAATATTATAGTTTTTTATACGATTTTTCCTGTACCTAAATGTATCTACGCAAAATGAAATAAACCTTCAGATTTTACTGTATAAACAGCACATTCATGAATAAAGCATAAACGGTAGCTGAAGATAACTTAAATATTTTCTTGAAGTTTTACTCGAATTTCAAAGTCAAAATGTAGGAGAGGCAGCTGAATATTTTTCACACACAGCGACAGAGTGTTTTTATGCTAATATTTCGTAAAATACACACGTGAGATAGAGAAATTCTTGAGAAAGTTAAACAATGTATGTGGTAGAATAAAATGTCCACACACGAATTCGCCATTGTTAGGTTACTATCCAATTGTGAATAGTAATTACATACAGAATCAAAATGACGTATAAGTGCTCATTGTTAAGAACAATATAGGATTAAGAGCATTTACGGCGAACACTGCGAGTGATAGTGTCATTATCTCATACAATGTTCATTAACACAAGACTAGAATATGCTGGCCTCTCATTGTTCCACCTTCCTATCAAATTCAAAGCCCGCTTATACTAGTAAGTATAACTTTATAAGTCGTCGTGTGTACAGTGAACACCCATCATCAGTAGGTTCTCATAATGGACCCACTTTGTCAGCATCTTGGTACAGTTTCCAACGATGTAGGACGGAATCTGGTGCCGTATTGTGATTTTGTTTCCACGACAGTATTTCTCTGTGAACGGTACCTGCATACTACCATTTTGATTAGTTGCGATTTTAGCATTGTTTTAGTGTGTTCAACTGTAAAGTTCATATTTTACAAGTAAGATAGAAATGTACATATTAAAAATATACATAAATTCATAATGCTTTTTACTATTTATTTAGGGATATTTAATAACTTGGCTGATGATGACATGCTTATGTGTCAGGTTCGACTCCCGCATGGAACTAATATTTGCATGTTATACCATAAAAATATTTATATATTGTCTTGAGGTAGTTGTTCGGGGTCTAGGTGTTTCTAATGTGAGATTAAAAACAATTATCCTGTCTTCGTCTTTCGAGATTTAAGTAAATATTCACGTGTAGTAGCTTCGCTACGCTTCGACTCACTCGCACATAGTTTAGTGCCATAGGAAAGAAAGAGATAGCACTATCTCCATAGGCGCCCGATTACCCTACTACAATATTCCTCATTCGTTTCCGTGCGCGCGCGGCTACCGCACATAAGGAAAAAGTTTTTAGTTGTTTCTGATTTTATCAGTATATATTAGTGCTAAAACTTACGAAATGCCAAAAAAGAGACATGACGAAACTGAAGAAGATAAATGGCGAAGGAAATTAAGGAAATATGAGCAAAAATTGGCCAAGAAAAGACGGCATAGACGTATGTCAATTGAAGGTATGTACCAACTACCTACAAAAAAAAAAAAACCTTATTTTAGGGTTGTTGTTATTGTGCAAAATACAAGGCTTAAATTGATAATACCTAATTTTACCTTAGATCTACCACGAGATGCTAGACGGTACATCAAACGATCGAGTCAATACGAGATATTGACCTATTGTTTTCTTTTCTTAGAGTCAATACGAGATATTGACCTATTGTATTTTATTAGAGTTAATACGAGATATTAACCAATAAAAAATATCGTTCCAGAATATCTGGAACCAGACATCGGCGAGTCTAGCCTTCGTCTCTCGACCGTTCATCTACGCCGACACCTGCGGCGGCGGAAGGCATTCTCGCTGACACAGCGAGGCCAGTGGATGAGCCAGGCACCTCTGTGCGCTCTGCGCCTCCAATACCACCTGTACAACTTTCTGTAACGGGAAAAATTGCATCACTGCCAGCTGACCCTCCAGGTGTGACAGCCCCGGCTGATGATGCTAATACAAATGGCGATAATGTCCCTCCTATCGCAGATCCCGAGCTCTTAATGGCTTTAGGGGATTTCGAAGCTGCAATCACCGACTGGGGTCTCGATATTGTACCTGATTTATCGAAACGCTGGGATCCTATCCTTAAAGATGGTCTTAAAAAAGAAACACGAGAGGAACTAATGAGAAAATATCTATTTACAAAAAACTGTCCCTTAATTAAAGCCCCTGTGCTTAACCCTGAAATAGCTGCAATGCGCAAATGAGTCCGCAAAGTCTCGTGACGTCAGGATTTTGAAGAAGCAATCGCAAATAGGATGCGTCCTGACTATTATAGGAAGGACAATGTCAGGTATATTGACAAAATCGACTGACACTGCCGACACCCTTCGTCTTCTTACAGACGCAACAAAGCTGTTGTCGGATTCTCATTACTTAGAGACTGAGACTAGAAGATCTATTGTCACTCCAATGGTTGACAAGACTCTTTTTGAGCTTTTTAAGGGTAGAAAGAGAGACAACAATCTTTTTGGGGAAAATTTAGGGGAATTTATTAAAACTTCGCGTGGAATACAGAAAACAAGCAGTCTGATCAAGTCTGCAGCTCAAACGTGCAATTTAAACTACAAAGGCCCGCCGTCACGCCAGCCTCATCATCACTTCATCCGTGTGCAACCGAGACGCGGCGGTGGGACCAGACCAGGATCGAACTATCGCCGCCGCGGGGCAATGACTCGTGTTCCACGAGCATCGTACCCTCACCAACACCCTGCACCACGCCACAAGGCAGTGGGAGCGGCCTCCACAACGAATGCGAAGCAGTAACTTCTCAGGTATACTCTCACGCTGGACGCTTAAAGTATTTTATTGAAGCCTGGAAAAAGATTACTGATGACAAAACAATTCTAGAAACTATTTCTGGTTATAGAATTCCTTTATTTAAGCATCCTATACAGTGTCCGAGTATGATTCCAAAGTCATCTTTCTCGGAAGACGACAGCAAGAATTGAATCGTTTGTTACAAGCAAATGTCATTCGTAAATGTAATCCTACCCGCGATCAATTTGTATTGTTATTTTTTATTTTTATCATTCCTAAAAGTAATGGTAAAAACGTTTAATTTTAAATTTAAAGAAATTAAATACATTTGTCAATGTTAGCCATTTTAAGATGGAAGATGTTAGGACAGCTGTCAAATTAATGACTCCTAACTGCTTTATGGTTAACTTGGACTTGAAGGAACCATACTTTTTGATACCTATCCACAATAATCATGTAAAGTTTTTGAGATTTTATTTTGATAACATTCTATACGAATTTTTGGTCTTACCTTTTGGATTGAGCTCAGCTCCACACGCTTTTACAAAACTTTTGAAACCAGTTTCTACTCTTTTGCGATCTCGCGGTTTTAAATCAGTATTTTATTTAGATGACAGCTGTTATTTCGGAGACAATTATGAAAGATGCCTTATATAGTAACATTAATGAAAGCATAAAGTGCCTAGTGAACTTGGGATTTGTAATAAACTATGAGAAGAGTTCACTGGTACCAAATCGATGTTGTCAGTTTTTAGGTTTTATCTTAAACTCTAAAGACATGACTCTAGAGCTCTCTTTAAAGAAAAGATCACGTACTGAAAGTATGCTAGATACGACGAGAATCACTATTCGTGCTTATGCCCGCTACCTAGGTACCCTGACAGCTGCCTGCCCGGCAGTTGCGTACGGGTGGATGTATACAAAATCTTTAGAGCAGGCCAAATATTTAGCATTATTGGATAATGATGATTATGACAAGATAATGACTGTTCCAAATAGTTTATGCGTTGATTTGAGTTGGTGGAGGTCATCAATTTTAAACACGAGTAACCCCATTAGACTAATGTCGTTTACATTAGAAATCTTTAGTGACGCATCTAGTATCGGCTGGGGTGCAGCCTTCAGAGGAGAAAGTATAGGCAGTTCGTGGATGGAAGACGAGCGTTCTCGTCATATTAACTATTTAGAACTCCTTGCAGACTAAAATCTTTCGCGAACAAGGTCACTAATTGTCACATACTCCTACGCATTGACAATACTACGGCTATTGCTTACATAAATAGAATGGGTGGTGTGAAATACCCATATCTCAATGAAATTGCCCGAAAAATATGGACGTGGTGTGAAAATCGACAGATATAGGCAAGCGTGCTTCATCGTCGACCACATCATCGCTTACCATCAGGTGAGATAGTGGTCAAACGCAAGCCTATCATTAATAAAAAAAAAAATTATTCCTTTTTGCTTCCTACATAGCGTCATCACAGAATATTGAAGCAGACACAGAGTCAAGAAATATTGATATTGAGTGGGAATTGCATTCTACAGCATTTGATACCATTGTTTCAAAATTTGGCAAACCTGAGATAGACCTTTTTGCATCAAGGACTAATGCTAAATGTAAAAAGTATATATCATGGATGCGTGATCCCAGTGCTTACAACGTGGACGCTTTTACTATTAAATGGGATATGTTCTTTTATGCGTTTCCACACTTTTCGCTCATTTTAAAAGTTCTGCAAAAGATTGTTAATGATGAAATAATCGGTATAATTGTAGTCCCTCATTGGCCATCTCAAGCATGGTATCCAGTATTCAGATCTCTTGCCGTAAATGAAATACTGATATTTCCTCCAAATAAATATCTGTTATCATCTAATTTCAGGGAAACTCATCCTCTACATCACCGCCTTTCCCTGGCGGTGACTATATTATCCGGGAAGTCTTCGCGCGATTGCAGGTCCCTCAATCAGCACTGACTGTAATGACGTCATCTATTTCTGGGAGCACTAAGTCGCAATATACTTCTAGCTTTAAAATGTGGTGGTTATAATGTCACGATAAGGGTTTAGATCCGTTCCTAATCGGAGTACATGATTTGCTAGATTTTTTATCTAAATGTTTTACCAATGGTTCCACGTATGGAACATTAAACAATCACGGTTCGGCTTTATCACTTATTTTCGGAAATAATGTGGGACAAAACGAACGTATCAAGAGATTCTATAAGGGTGTATTTAAATTGAAGCCTTCGTTCCCGAAATATAATTGTACATGGAACCCCAATATCGTCCTTAATTATTTTGGTGTTTTATACCCCAATAGTAATTTAAGTTTGGAGCAGTTGAGCAAAAAATTGGTTGTATATTGGCTTTGTCAACCGGCCAAAAATGTCAGAAGCTCTCATTAATTAGGTCGCCCAATATTGTAATTAATCAAGACAAGGTTTTAATTACTGAATCTGTCCTGCAGAGACGATAATAGCTTACATGAATCAGTTCAAAGCAGCATGCATCAGCTAAAAGAATTAATATAGATAATAAGTTGATTCTTACTTTTAAAAAACCTCATCACCCCGCCTCTTCGCAAACTATAGGGCGATGGATAAAGCAGGCTTTAGCTGCTAGTGGTATCGACATTGAAATATTCAGTGCCTACAGCACTCGTCATGCATCATCTTCTGCTGCACATCAGGCAGGAATCAGTGTCGATGTCATTAGGAGAACGGCTGGGTGTTCGGAGCAATCTGCCACCTTTGCAAATTTTTATAATCGGCCGATCGCTCAAACAAATTGTGAATTTGCAAACGCTGTTCTCAATAATCAGTAGAAAATTTTGTTAATTTCTTTGGTTATAATTATTTAAGTTTCTTGAGTTTATTGTTTGAATAAATATATGTATTATATACTTATGGAAATCATTTTTATTTAGAGTCCTACCTATAACATTGAGTGCATATGACTATCTCTAAACATCTACACGTGAATATTTACTTAAATCTCGAAAGACGAAGACAGGATAATTTAATAATCAAACGAACTTACCTGAAGTGAAGTTCGATTTTAATTATCCTGTCTTCGTCGAAGAGATTTAAGGTCCCTCCCGACCCTAACATTCAGGGGGACCTTTCATTTCCCTTAACAATGTTATAGTTCGTGCAGTAGACCGGTACTCTGAACTGAATGAGGAATATTGTAGTAGGGTAATCGGGCGCCTATGGAGATAGTGCTATCTCTTTCTTTCCTATGGCACTAAACTATGTGCGAGTGAGTCGAAGCGTAGCGAAGCTACTACACGTGAATATTTACTTAAATCTCTTCGACGAAGACAGGATAATTAAAATCGAACTTCACTTCAGGTAAGTTCGTTTGATTATTAAATAAAATGGCACCTACGCTGTAGTGGAGCCAACTATACTTTACTAGCTTTTGCTCGCGCGGCTTCGCTCCCGCTCTTCCCTACTCCACCCTACTATATCCTACTCTACCCTACTCTACCATACTCTACCCTACTCTATCCTACTCTACCCTACCCTATCCTACTCTACCCAACTCCACCCTACTCTACCCTACTCCACCCTACTCTACACTACTGTACTCTACTCTACACTACCCTACCCTACTATACCCTACTCTACCCTACCAAACTTCACATAAACCATCTACTAAATAGTCCGAACAAAGCCTAAACATTTGGTTTGGATAGGGGAGCCCGTTCTTGAGTTATAAAATTACAACGAAAAGTGGCATTGATTTTTATATATATAGATATGTTATTGCCATTTTTGTGTTATCGTTAAAAATTTCGGGCTTTTAGATCCTTGCTCAGTTATATTTTAAAAAGAAATTCAAAAAGTTTCAATAGTCATTTGGAAATTCCGGAAAACATGTTACGGACTTACAGAAAGTACTTTATAAGAAGAAACAGGAAAAACATTCAAGGCTCAAAAAGCCTTAAACGTTTTTCCGACCAAAATAAGTGAATTACTTTTCAATAATGAAATCGCGAAACAAGAGTAATTTACCCATAATGGGCTATTTCGGTTGCTTCCATTATTAATTGAAAAGACTTCTGGTTAAAATAAATGGCATAATGTTGTATGTATTTAGTGAGAGAAAGCAGTGCCGGATTAAACCAACACAGGGCCCGTAGCAAATTCTACCAAGAGGCCCGCGAAATTTTTGACAAATGAAAACGAATTAATTCATTAAACCCCAAGCGAACGCCGGTTCGCGCACCTATTGTCTTTCTAGTGTGTCTATAATTTCCACGATTGAAAGGTTAATCTGTCAGGCACCAGTATACCGAATATGGTACATCTCATACGAGCTAACTTGTACCTTCTTCTTCTTCTTCCGTCCCTGTTCCCGTTATCTGGGGTCGGGTCTCCTCACTCTACGGCGCCAGGTTGATCTGTCCTGGGTTGTCAGTTTTGGCAATTGGGCTTTCTAGCTAACTTATAATTTATTACCGAGGTGTACCGAATTCTGTGCACTGGTGCCTGAGAATTTAAACCTCTTCCAAATTCTTTTTCTTACAGGGCGCAGGGCCCTTAGGTAGTGATAGCCCAATTGCATTTGCTTACGTTGTCTGTATGGATATTCCGGAATTGGTTAGATATAGTATGATAAAGCAGGTATCCTAACCTGTTTTTGTACAACCAACCAGGGCCTCCAGATGCGCGGGGCCCGTTGCGTTTGCTATTGCTACGAGGCTAATCCGGCACTGAGAGAAAGGGACATTAATGAAAGTGAGTGTAATAAATAATATGTGTGTCTACATTCCTTTTTTTGAAGTAGGAAATTATCAAATTACTCTGTCTGCTCGAAGTTTCGCTCCAGTGGAGCGAAGAGTAATAGAATTTTACTGACTATAGCCCAGGTATGTGTCCTTTGAGATGCCCTTTGGGTTCTAGGACTGTGGTGACTCTTTTAAGCAACCCTGGAGCCAGGCATCGGTCCTGGCGGGCCTCGTCAAATATGCTGATAGTTTTTTGAGGCATGAGGTACACTTGTAGCTACCGTTTTGGAGAAGATAGTGCTAGCCTTTTCTTTCGGCATTCAATTGAATACGGCGCAGTTGAATACTGGTATTCCATATGGAGTGACTGCCTATTTGACCTTCACAATCCCGTAACTGGGTAACAACAATGCCCTTGGCCAGTCTGATTGGTGTCAGATTTCTTAACTATATAATAATTTCTTAACTACTAATATTCTTAACGACGGGAGACTTACTGGACTTTATGGAGATTCTTGCCGGTTCTTCTCCATAGGAAACGACTAATTTGGAACCGTGCACTAGCTCCTGACATTTTATAAGTGCCCTTGTAGGCCTATGTGAAATAAAAAAACTAGAATTTTTGTTTTTGACTGTCACAGATACAGACGACACCAACGGCTTCACATGCTTTCAGAGGAAAAATGTTGATTTAAAGTCCATTTTTCAATGTATCTATAGTGACTTTTTCTAGATTCTCAATAACACAGTATTCACTGTGCATTAGAAATACATACCAATGTTAAATAAACAACAAATTTATATACAATATACGATACTTTCTTCATAAAATCGTGTGTCCGTTTACTTTGTTCTACAATTTCTTTTATTTCTGATATGTTTACAACTTTTCTCTCTGGCGAATGACTGGACATGAGTAACTTTCATTATTATAATAATAAAATTTATTCTTTATTATAGTGTAAAAGTGTGTGGTGTTATGAGAAAGTGAAGCTAGCTTCGTCATGGTAAGTTTAATTAGAGTTGGGGGTGCGAGATAGATATGATTTCACACAATCAAAACATGAAACGCAATGGTTTAATTGTATCGTTTGATTTAATAATTGGAAAGAAAAATACATGATCGTCGTGAGATTTTGTAAATTGTGTTACTTTGTCGTTATAACAAATTTAGATTTAATAAAAATGTATATGTCGTGGCCAGATTGTTTCAACGTTTACATTTGATGATATATCAATCTTCGTTTGGCCATATCATTGATGCAGGATTTCAATGATATTAAAAGCCTAAAAAAATAGGGTAATCGAACATAGAAATATCATCAAACTTTAACGTTTAAAACCCCAATTTTACTTGACCATACATAGGTAATATGTGCGTGCGTCTATCACGATAAACTCGAAAACTACTGAATGGATTTCCATGCGGTTTTCACGGATTCATGAGGAAAATCAAGATGTAGTTAACAATACATATTATAATGGAGAAAAACTGAGAATTTCTAATGATTTCTGATACCCATATAAAGCTGGGGCGGGCCGCTAATATATAATCATCATCATCATTTCAGCCGATACACGTTCACTGTTGGACATAGGCCTCCCCCAAGCGTCGCCACAACGAACGTTCTTGTGCGTCCCGCATCTATCGGTTTCCCGCAACCTTCACCGGGTCATCGGTCTAGTATATAATAGAATGAACTTACTACAATTTGGTAAAAGAGTGCAAAGAGGTCATAATATTAAGTCTAAGTGAATGGAGTATAAATTCTTATGTCTGCGTTTTCTGATAGCTACACTATAACCTCTGGTATTCAAATCAAGAGTGAAAAGTACTTTGCTTTTGCAAGCATGCTCCACCGTCGACCACATCATCGCTTAACATCAAGTGAGATAGTGATCAAATTATACAAAAAAACTAGTAAAGATTTAGATATCGTTTTTAACTTAGCAACACCGTTGCACAATATTAAAGAAATCTCGCAATCTGATATAGCTATACTACTAGATATTAACTAATTATAATCATCATCTGCATTAATGCTTTTGTTCACGAAAGATACAATCGCATATTTTAGAGTTTAAATATAAGAATAATAAGATTGTCAGAGCAGACTATAAATCAACCACTGAGCTAAGAATAAAAAATTACGATCACGCACATTACATCAAAATACCATCAATAATTTCTAAACTCGAAGCCTTATATTTGCATTCGTAAGGTAACCATGTTTATTTCACTACGGTCATAAATCAAAGTAAAGTGTATCCTTATCAGAGCTTCGATCTGCCCACTTTCGATTGCCGACGTTGAAACATGTACACATTTTAAATAATGAACCATCTCCCTCCATTAGAAATTGTGGTTCAAGGGTGAATGGGTCAAGACGCAAACTCTTCGATCGAATCGCGAAAGGAATGTACCTTCTTATTTCCCTTTTGCTTCACTAAAAAAGGAAAGTTTGTATACTTCGTATGTATGTCCTTTCTGAACGGGAATGCACTTATGTTTTGTTTTGTCCCCTCCAACTATCTCAGCCATGTTATTGCGGAAACGTGGTATGTTTAATTAAGGTTCAAGATCGTTATTGTTTTCCGTATGTAATATTGTTTGTGCTTCCGAAATCCGGCTATCTTTAAGAATAAATACTTACTTTGTGACTATCGTATAAGAGAAAGATATTGTTTCCGATTCATTTTTAATGTTACATATATAATCACTTAAAAAATTTATTGTCAGCATTTAATTTTGTACTCAATGCAGTCAGACTCCGAGTGAAGGGTTGAATTTATTGATGGTCAATAAACAACAGTTGCAAATGAAGAGATAAACGTATAAAATAACTACCTAGGCAATCCAATCTCAAACATCTCATTCAGCACTTTAATAAAAACAAAACACAGCCGGCCACGCCGCTTAATTGGCGGGAGCTCGCGAAAGTAAAGACGTAGGCACACCGCACCACTTTAATCACCAAATTTTGGGCGTTCCCGCTGAACAAGTTGCTTTTCGGGGCAAGTGGGCCGTGGGACCACCGGGAGAAAGTACTAAAGCACTACCGGAACTCTTTGTACATGCTACTTTAGACTTTTTGCGGTGCATTTTCGCTTGTAAAGTATGCGGTCGCAGTGCGTCCATTGTATAATTACAGGGTGCGGTAGACCCTCAGCCTCAGAAGAGCTTTATTGCACCTTCGCTGATCACTGCGAAACGTTTTTCACTGCAGCCGCGGCCTCTGTTTATTTGCAGATTAACAATTAATAAAACGATTCATTATTTTTATGGCTACACGGCTGTTACGAGTTACTCTCGCGAGTTTAAAAGGTGTGGCGATAAAATTTAATTTTAATGTTCCTTTATGATACCGTATTATGTTTTTGGAGAAAATAAAGTGTTCAATTTTACTTTTATCAGGTTGCTAAATGAGTATGAGTGAAAAGGTTTTCATAAATTAGAAAGTTGTTTAGGATACCTTTAATGACATTTTTTTTTGTTTTATTCATGTCATTTAATATTGAGTAATATTTTACATAAAATATTTAAAACGCAGTCATAAAATAACGCAAAATCTCACTTTCTACAGAAGGTACAATAAATAAATAAAATATACCAATACTTAGACATAATTATATAATAACATGCAAACACAATTTAATTTAAATAGATAGGCACATAATTTATTATTAATGATGACAATAATAAGTGAAAAATCTTTATTTTATTAGCCTTCATCCTCTCTCCTTGCTTTGCTGTGTCCGACAGGGTCCATATTGGTCTTATCTATATTTTTATACCATCTATATTATGTACATATGGAATGCAATAAAGTATTGAGTATTGAGTACACACATAGAATATACACAAATCCTTCCAAATTAAAACATAATCAGTGCATTTCACTGAGCTGGTTCAATTAGGTAGGTACGAACTATTTTGAACTTTTCATGGACATAAACATATAAATTAATACCCATTTAGTCACAAAACTACCATTTAGTGGTGCGATCATGACTTACCTACGTTACATATACAAAATTACCTATTACCTGTAACAACACTTCCTTATAGTTACGCAACAAACTTTCTTTATTCTCACAAAAAAAAATACTTACCTAATTAAAAACCAGCGATAAGTGCAGGCTGGCTAACTAGGATACATATACATTAAGTTTAAATTAAGACAATTTTTTTTATATCCAATGAAATTATTGAGATATTTTTTAAAACTTTAATAATCAGGCTTTCTAATTTTGTACAGATAACAACATCGACTTAGCTCTTTACCTGTGCGCGGATTAAAACTGGTTAGCGACTAGGTAGTTTGTTAAGTATCTGACTGCCATAGTAACAAATATCTAGCTTTTAATGTTCTAAATTGACCCTGACACGTCCCTGTAAATAAACCCACTGGAAAATTCAGAATCCATCGAATGGGGACCTTTAGGGACCAATAAATTCGTTACCGAAAAAAAAAAGTTGAGAAACATTTTGTCGTTTTACAATTCATGTTAGAGCTTTACAATACAATTACTGAAATTAATATGTGTGTGCAAAAAAAAAGAAATAGCAATTCTTAAAAAAAAGTAGATATGAAACAAAAGTCATCATCATCATTTCAGCCAATGGACGTCCACGGTTGTACATAGGCCTCCCCCAAGTGTCGCCACAATGCACGATCATGTGCGTCTCGCATCCATCGGATTCCCGCAACCTTAACCAGGTCATCGGTACACCTAGAAGGCCTTCCGAGGCTACGTCTTCCGGAACGCGGTCACCACTCCAGAACCTTTCGGCTCCAACGACCATCTGTTCTGCGAGCAATGTGCCCAAATTAATCAGAACGATTGAAAAAAAAAAATGAAACAAAAGTAATCAGCCTCAAATTGAATTGGTGGCAAAAAAGTTGTAAGTATACATCGAGTTCGGCCACCTTATATAAACTATCTACTTATCTATCAAGCCGGCTGCGTGACAAATGTCTTGACTATAACATGTCCTAAGCCATAATCCTCTTATAATTCTTACAAAGAGAAACAAGTGTCGGTTATGTAATGTAATTTGCAAAGTCTAGCCAAGCGTTAGTCTAGCCAGATTACATTGGACAGTACACTCTAGACATCGCCTTAAGAACGACCGAAAACAGATTGTCATGCTTGGCAATCTAAATTTTAGAGATGCCTATTTTTCCTTTACTTTGTGAAGCTTGTGGTGGTAATTTTATAGATGAGGATAAAGTATCAAAAATATTTTTTTTTTGTGTAGACTGGAAGGGTTATAAATTTCCAACCATTCTAAGCTTTTGAGCTTGTGTTGTAGAATTTTCCTCATCAAAAAAGTGCTTTAGACTGTAACGCCAAACGTAAGAGTCTAAAGTTCTCTCTTATATGAATAATAGTTAGTCATCATCATCATTTCAGCCGATATACATCCACTGTTGGACATAGGCCTTCCCCATGTGTCACCACAATGAACGATCTTGTGCATCCCGCATTGATAATAGTTAGTAATAGTTTAAAAAAACGCAAGCTTTCATATTTTTATTAATGTCTGATTCTGTAAACCTCAGCCTCCTTTTGGCTCACTTACGTATCATGACAGCTCAGCTCGCAGTGTTTTGTTAGACCGAAATTCTATCAGTGATGGAGTTCTCAAGAGGGTTAAAAAAGGGATTGACAAGTACTATTAAAATGCCCGGTTTTATTACGTAATCAATGACAAAACATATCGTTTTAAAAATCGTTATCATTGACAACTGTATCAGTGATGAAATTGTCGAGAGGGTTAAAAAAGGGATTGACATGTACTATTGAAATGTCGGTTTTATTACATGATCAGTGACAGAACATATCGCTTTGAAGATCATTATCGTTGACAATTCCATCAGTGTTGAAATTGTCAAGGGGTTAAAAAAGGCATTGACATACAGTACTAAAATGCGCAGTCACATGACGTGATCTATGACAAAACATATCGCTTTGAATATCACTATCGCTGACAGAATCTCACTTTGTCTATAGGCTCTCTACTACGGCATCACGCTGAAAGTTATGACCGCCGGTCGACAAGGCTATTAGTACTTAACCGCCGATATTATTATTATAATCTTTGTTTACATATTCTAGAACCAGACTACTTGTCTAATATGTACAAATTAGCCACTGCAGGATTTTCTTTAAATTCTTTATACAGAATATATGTCCTAGGCGGTAATATTTCAATCGAATAGCGGAATAAAATCCTAATCTTCTGAAACTATATCATAGAATGGTTTTCAACCAGAAAGTGTTCAACACCGTTACATTTACCACGAACATGAGCAATTATTAGAATTAGTTTTAAAAAATATGATGCTTTATTGTTTTCTACTTTTGTTGGTTCTATACATATTATCTTTCCACTACCTACATCTTTAGTTGCTAACATTAGTGTATTATGTCAGGGAAGTGTTAGTTCGGTCTAATTGACACAAACAACATCGTTCTGAAAGTCATGACCACCGAACCACGTGGCCATCATTACCTCGCCGATATCATTGACTTCGTGCGCACGCTTGTGAATCTCTCGCGCCCACCTCTTACTTTCACTGCGGACTTGACACGATTAGCTCGAGCCCTTTGGTGAATTAATATGTGAAAGAATTTTGTATATCTCTGTATCTTTGGTATCGGTTACTATGGGATCGGGTTGTATTACTATGGGAATTGTTGTAATGAGCTTTTGTGTTTTGTGATTATGATCTGTGTCACTATCACGTGTGACTTGTGTTTGGGTTTTTTGCATTTCAAATTGTATTCTTACAAATCACAGATCTTATAAACATTCCTTATCATCATTATCATTGTCAGTCTTTTTAATTTACTGCTGAGAATCGATCTACACTGTTTGTAAAAGAAAATAGATTTCACAAAAAAATCTAGTTAAATATTCAAGATGGAAATCAAACAGAAGAAAGCAAATTATTCCGTACTAACCAACTTTTACGCATTTCTCTATTCCCAATATTTGCATAAAAATCATAAAGCATTGGAAAGCGACTATCTCTCTTACAACAACGTACACGCATGGTCTACCTATTCAAAAGCCTTGGACGGATCAAAACACCACTGACAAGTCTAGATTAAAAGTAAACAATATCATTGAGTAAGGAAGCTATCGCGCACTAGATCTTACCGAGCATTGACCTGCGCGGGGGCACACAACGAAACTGAAAGTATATCGCGACAATATAAACTGAAGTACTCACCTGCCTATAGATGGAAGTGCGAACAATTTTGAAGTGATTTATTATTCAAGATTCATTAAGAGATTTGAAAAAGGTTACGTTCAGAGAAAATTAATAAAGATTAATCCGGATGTGTTTAAGTATGTAACAATACCGCGAGCTTTAAAACAGAATGGGTTTTACAAAAGGAAAATAAGGCTGAACAGGAGAAATGACGTTGAATTTGAAAAGGGAAGATTTCAATAACATAGTCATTAAAATGTGCTCATAAATATAAATTACTTTATATGATTAATACCTCTTTTGAGGTATTAATCATATGAAGTAGGTAATTCACGAATGCTGTTTTGATATCTACCGCTGATTATGAGCTAGCCATTATAATACGGATTAAATATTTTCTTCCAAGTCTTATGAAACTAACTAAGTCGAAAACGCATATTTAGTTCCTGCTTAGTTTGTATTAGGGCCAGCGTTAGATCTAGAGGTAATTTGTTATTTGTGTATAGCACATAAACAAACTTATCTATTCACATATCTTTTCAGGTTTTTAAATAAATAATAGTTATTGTATATATAATATGCTGAGATAAAGTATCTATATTATAAAAGTTATCTTTAGGTCTAGAACTACAGAACTGTAAAACTGATCAGCCTCACTTCTGTAGAAGTTACGATCGTAAAGTTGTTACCATAATGTTCGCGTCCCGACACTATCTCATAAAACTTAGTTTATGAAGTCACAGTTGAAGTTAAGATGACATAGCGATATTATAGAATCCTTTAGAAGTTTAGTTACTGCTACAGAAGTTTGCAAACTTAGGATGACTGATGATAGAATAGTGTTGAAGTTAATAAGATAGCTAAAGTTAATACTTAAAACAAGAAAATCTTAGGAGAGACAGAAAAGCGGCACACTTTGGTACACAAGTTTTGTAAATTATTAAACAGACAATAGTTTGTGAAGAACATTTGAACATGGAATCCGTCCTATTACTAAAAAATGTAGCACTTCCATATAAATCAGGAAAACAAATTGAAATGTCTTTTAACACACAAAACGCTCTCGACCGAAACTCTTTATTTACACTTTCTCCAACTCAGACACTTCTAGGATTTCGAGGATCACATGCCAAGTTGTCAGAGACTTGTCACGATTTATAAAGAGACAGACATACACGTCAATCAAGCGTGCGACAAAGACAGTTAGTTATATGTTACGTTTTCAGTTACGATTTCGTCAGTCAAATCTTTGCGGTCAATGACACTCGATCTCGAACTTTTGCTTTCGCTAAAACCAGAATTACCTTGGTGTATTAATTGGCATATTAGCTTGGAGATGTTATATTGAATAAGTGTGCTACGGCAAACTAAATATTTGCTTGGAAAGTTATCAATATTTACCTACGTGACTAAGAATCCAGTACTATTGGGCACACAAGTTTCTCAAGAGATTTTACTTTTGTAATCGTCTATTTGGTTTTATATTAGTTTTGAGTTTTGCGATGCTTAGTTTATTCGTTGACAAGTAATTGAGTTCATATTTTGGATTTATATATAATAATATAATTTCAGTAAACTAAATTACCTACAGTATTTTTTCCTTATCCTCTCTCGTACCTGTAACTTGATTCTAACTTGTAAAAGCTTGAGTGCTTTCGACGTGAGTTAGATGTCATTTAATTAACACTTACTTTGACTCAAACTAACCATATCGTCTAATGAAAACAGCACATTATTACAAATTCTACCTTTAAGTATTAATAAATCTTGTATAAAAATTGACAGTAATAACGATCAATCTAATTTAAATGTCGAAAAATTATTCTCAGTAGAACTTACAAAGCTCATAATCATACACATGAACATAACAAAACCAGATACAGTTCTTATCACAACAACAAACAAACAAGAGACATAATTATAATAATTAAATCCAACAATCCCTATTGACGGAGCGTTCACATGGAATCCTAGGAAACGTTGACAGTTAGAGTTAATTGCCCCACACAATGACGGCACCCACCGCGGCTGAGAACCTGTGGGGCTGCATCATAAACCCACATCGAAGACCCGCTGGCCCACATCCGACGGAGGTCGGCGAAGACTGTTAGGCCTCAGAATAAGCGAACGATAAAAAACATATCGAGCTTGGATGCCTTTATGGAAGTGTGAACAGCGTTTGAGTCGGTTTTAACGGTTTAAGGCGTTAAATGCTTTTGTGGGATTTGACAGTGTTGGTAATTGGGCTTTTGTTCTTAAATTAGGTACTAAACAGCAATAGAAAGTGTTAAAGACTACCTACTTTATTTACTTATCTACATTAATGTAACTACTGATACTGATTTCGACGCTGATGGTAAATATAAAACTTTACCAGCATTAGACGAAATGAAGTCAATGAAATCTGATTATAATTAAAGGATAGTGAAAGATACACAAAGTAGACACAGCTTGAACAGACCACAAACGTATAAGTTGCAATGTGAAAAGCTCCTATATAGAATTACTAAGTACGTCGTCAAATATGGTTTTAACTTTTGAAATTAACGCTACAAGAAACAAATTAATATCTTTTGGGCTACTTCACTCGCCGGCTTCAAAGCCTGACCGCAGCCAGCCGTGTCTCACCGAACTAATCAACTTGACGAGCGATGTGCTTACTTTCGTCCACTCTTTAATTGACTGTTATTCATATCCGATTAATATCTTTTTCACATTTATGTATACAGTTGTATGATCAAACACATTCATAAAAGCAATCGTTTGCATTGAATACTGGAATAATTTGTTCAACAAATATTTTATTCAAAATATTTGAGGTTGTTTGCATGATTAAGTGTTTGTAATTGCTTGACTGTGTTTGAAAAAAGTATCGATAAGATTGTAATATTCCAGTTACATGGATAGGAAAAACTAAAATACTCCAATACTACGCACTTGAAGTTTAATTACAACGCTCAGCGTAGAAGGTTATTAATGAATATCATCAGCTAAAATTAATTAAACCAAAACCCGTCGCAGCGAGTGACTGGCCGCAACAAATCCATAGCCAAACGTATAATTATATCTATGTAACGTAAGTAAGAAATAAATCATACAATCGGGCGAGGTGAGCGGTAAGTAAGAGTAGTCAAAAACGAAAGTAGAATCGATCTAGAATCGACACAGCCAAAACATCGAACTTGGATTGTGGTCAGTCGGTCGGTAACTTTCACCGGCTACTAATTAGTGATACCGAGTATCGATGTTTACAAGACCACCGCTGTGAATATCGATATCAATGTTACGCACTTTATCTATCAGCGGATGACATTCCATCTAATTTGACGTGGGAAATGAATTGAAGGTACAAAGATAAGACCGAACGGTCTGGCTTCTGGATTAATGACTTTGTGGAGCTTTGAAAGCACTAATGACTTTACACTTCAGTTAGATGTTTTGAATATAACAAACCATTTCAAACTGGCAATAAAAACCTTTACAGCCAATTTTAACTGTCTATTAAAGTATCATAAATATACCAATTCATAACTCCCATCGAATAAATAGAGAGTCAATTTTCAAAATATTTTACGACCAAATTAATTTGCTTACAATCAAAACATCTTATATTTAATTGCTAACCATCAATCAAAATTCCTCAATCAATTAGCGAATCTTTTAAACAAACTTTTATTTTTATAATACGATGAAAGACAAGTATTTTCGAAATATCGATGTTTTGTTTCGAACAAGTGGCGCATCACTATCAAAAAGCTCGCCGCTGACCAACGCATGCAGGCTTTTAATCGATGGGGCGGGTAGACATGAAACATGACATTACAACACACATACTTATAATGAAGCAGTTACTCAATATTTAAAGGAATTTCAAAACGGAATGAAAATAAATAGAATACTTTAACTTAATTGGTAATTTTAAGAATGTTGTTAGTTAACTTAAACGACAAGCCTAAGGAAAAGAGGAGACGTGATATTTAAATGCCGAGATATATCGATTAAACGATCAGAGTTACTCCATCACAGTCATGAGTAGTCAAACGTTGTATTTTGACAGATTACTTCAATGACTTCGCTAATAGCTGAATAGATGGTTAATGTTTACATAACATTGCTGTTCCAAATTTAAATTGCTTCTTCTTTTTGGCAGAATTAACGGTTATAGAAATTATGTGTATAGCTCTCAATCATAATAAAATATTTCCATAAAACTTTATCTATACGGTATTTTATACTACGTAAGCTTGACCGTAAGCAAGATCAATATTCTGTTAAGGAACGCAAATTCTAAGCAGAAGTCACATTTAGAAAGAAAAAATGATAAAACTGCCTTGATCGGTCTATTAACAATCATAATAAAATTATTACCTTGTTCTGAACATAAGGTTTAAATTGATTGTAAAACTAGTAATAGTGATGTAAATTAATTTAACCGTGTATTTAGCATTATTGGTCTTTTATAGGTGGGAAATCATCAAATACCTTCTTCCGCTCTGGATGGAGCAAAAGGAAATGTCAATCTTTTATTGGCTAAACTCACCCATGCTTATTCAATTGCCCTTTGCGTTTTAGGGATGCGGTAACACTTTCGAACGACCCCGCGACCCATACAGACTTCATTGATCAACTCGATAAAAACGGCTGACGATGGACAGAAGAAAAGCTTCGATCACGCAAACTTTACTCATCAACCACCTTATTGTTACTAATTAATAAGCAATACGTCTTCCGTGCGAAAACGAGCGCGAAATTAAGAGATAGTAAAATCAAACAATGAATAATGATGTGCTCACATTGTTCGAAATATCGATAGTTGCGCGGTGAACAAAAGATCGTTTGTATATGTCAATTAGAGGCTTGCTCGAATCGTGCTTTCCCTATAGAGACGCTCTCATGCACCTTTAGTAAAAAATGCTCGTTTTTTTCAAGAGTCGTTTATCGAGAAACTTGATTTAAATTGTCGTGCAGCCTTTTATAGTTTTTTGTTGAACATTCGAATTGATTTATAATGGTACCGTTTTGATATAAATAAGAATAATTTTCTTCTATCAATTGATAGGCTGAATTTCTTTTTAATTACAGGTACCTACTTAATACCTTGTATGCCAAATATTAACAAAAAAATAACACCATTCATCATACCTAACCAAATTATTAAAAAAAAGCAATTTCCAAAAAAAGTCTCGGCTCTGACATTGACATCGACAAAGGCTGCCGAAATGTCAGTGAGCAAATTATAACACTTTCGCTGTCAGTGGCCGGTACCTACGAGCACGAGTCACGTTCGGCTCGTTTCGTCACAGTTCGGCCGCAAGCGATTGTCCTTTCAATCACTGACGTAATGAGGCAGTTAGTTCATATTAACATTAGACTTTCATTGAATAGGATAAGAATCAACGTAAGGGGTAACACCGAACTTTAATGGAGGTGTTTTCGCTAAGTTTTTGAAATTAGTATTCGGTGACAATTTGACAAGATACTTTGGTTTTTCAATCATGAGCTGTATTACTTGTCGTCATGATGACGACAAGTAATACAGCTCGTCACTTCAGCCGAAAAACATCCTCTGTTAGACATAGACCTCTCTTAAATGTCGCCATAACGAACGGTCCAGTAGGTACCCCTAGCCAAGTTACTAGTTTGCAATAGTTAACGTTAGTAGAAAGCTTCAAATGTACGGGAATGACATCATCTTAATGCTCAGTCACGTGGTCAGAACAAAAGATTTGGCGACGCGGCCAACTCGAAACGTTTGACGCAAGCGAAACGGTTGAAACTTGGCTAGGCGGGCTGTGCATCTCGCATCCAGCGTATTCCCGAGACTCTCACCAAGTCATCGGTCATATTACCCGTACGATCTATTTATTATCCACAAGATGCCACCTGCGGCTCCGCCCCTTAAAATTACTTACCACCTATCAATCAATTTTAAAATTTACAACTGGTTTTTCCATTTTTTTTAATTACCCCTGTATTAAAGCGAACAAACCAATACAAAAATGATTTAAATCGGTCGAGTCCTTTTTGACATTTAGTGAGACTAAGGAATAGTAATTGATTTTTATAATTTAAATAATTATGCACACATCCAATTTACTTTTGACATTGGCAGAATAGTCGACATCGGCTCTATTTGCCATTAACAAAAATAGAATAGAATAGAATTATGCACACAAAAGTACAAAGGCGGACTTAATTCCTTACGATCTATATTTTTCTACATTTTTTATGGTGTACAGTAGACAGTATATTACTATACAGTAGACAGTATATTACTATACAGTAGACAGTATACTACTATTTATGTAAATCAATGTGGGATACTTTTACCAGGTAGTGGCATAAAACAGGTTAATAAAAAAATGCTGTTTAATCATACGACCTGAACAAGAGACCTCATTAAATATCGACCTGTCAAAATATCAACTTGATCATAAACGTATAATCTGACTACAATCTACACATTTTTTATCTGACACATCGATCAAGTCCATCTCTAAAGTCTAACTAAATAGATTGTCAGATTCACACTAGGCCTTTCCAATTAACGCGAGTGACTCCGAAAACAAAATGAATTGACAATGCGAAAAACGGTTTTATTCTTTTTTTTTTCTGTTTTTTTTTCACTGTCACTGTTTCGCTTTAAAGCCTTTCTAGTGTGAACAATGATGGCGGACATCTCAATTCGATTTTCATTGTGTTTTTTTGTTGATGTGTTCGTTTTGTGTGTGAAGGTGAAATACGAGATTTTGTTTTGTGCGAATTGATTAGGTTTTTTTTGGTTGTGGTTTTACTGATTGTGTGTTTAACTTGGAGGAATGAATTCAACTGTATCTTATTTAGCCTGTAACACTGCCTCAGTATTTTTTTGGTAGATATTTCGTATCCAGAAAACTCCTCCGGAAAATCATCCAAGGACTTCTCCTGCTCTTGGGTGGAGACGGAAGGGAAGGAGTATTAGACTTACTGACTGAAACCCACTCCTATGTTCCTCCTATGCCCTGCGTTCCAGGCCCCGTTGCGTTTCGGGCCCCAGGTTTTCCTTTCAGAAGCAAACCCATGGCCCAATAGGCTTTGACCCTGCTGGGCCCCTACGTATTAAAGTAGGCGCATTGGACTACTGTATACTTTGACCTTGAGCTATCGCAGTACTGGCTTACTATCACTCTACAGCTTATGGTCCCTATTTAATTTTTTGATCTAAAATATCATTGAGTGCAATAAAAGCTTTGGGACCTTACCACGACATGTTAAAATATCAGTCGTGCGAAAGAGAAAGAGGGACGGAACTATCACAAAGTAGTAGATAAAAGAGTTAGAAAAAGTAAGTAGTGTAGGAGTAGTGTGTAAGTGTGTATGTAGTAGTGTAGTTTTCACAAAGTATAGTAATAATTTGTTAGTCCTAAATTGAAGCCTTGTTCCACTAAATAAAATATTTTTCTTCTTTTTTTTTCTATACACCCTATAAGCTCTATTCCTTTAACAATTCAATTTAGATCGTAAAGTGGATCGTAATAAGAGCTCGTGGTAGGCCTCTGTTTGGGTCACTCTACGGCCATTTCTCACGTATCATCTCGCGTTCTCACGAGCGCGGAAATGAGAATCATCGCGGCATCGGTGCAATTTACATACATAAAGGTCGGAGACGCCGCGTCTGCCGCTAATAGCTCTCACCGCCGATAACGGCGTGAATGTGCCTTATTTTTTTTTATATCGTTTTACATCTCTAATATGTAGGTAACAATAATAAATATTGGAATTTATATCAAACTAGTAACCCACACGGTTTTACACGAGTGCTATATAATTGCATACCTTATTACATAGACATATGCCCAAAGAAAAAGAAAAGGGGGGTTACTTGGGCCTTACCTTCCCCTCCCCCCCCCTTTAGGACTCGATGTACCGTTTTAAGAAATAAACAGCAAGATGGAAATTTAATAAATATACAATTAAATTTCTGGTATATTTAAACTCTTTAGTAAGATACTCCAAAGTTGATACTTTTCGTAGTCATTTGGCAATATAAAAGTTTATTTTCGCGAACTAAAGACTAAGTAAGACTCTAAAATCCACCTGTGTTCTTACATTTGCCCTTTGCGTTCCAGGGCTACGATAAATCTTTCGAATAATTCCGCAGTTCAATTCTTTTATAAACGGAGTATCAAAAGTATCAAAACTGCTACAATTTCCCAAACTATTTAATTTCATAATTCTTTAAAAAATGGTGCCCCTCACTAGGTATTACTCCTTTATTTTATTGTGGGTGTAATCACGATCACATACTCAATACACCCAGATCTAGAACAAAACCTATAGGCCATACAAATATTTGTTCCATGCGGGAATCGATCCCGCGACCCGCAGCGCAGCAGCCAATCGCTCAACCACTGCGCCAACCATGCGGTTTTGTATCTACATAAGTTCCTAAATAACAAAACTATTCCGCCAACATACAGCCTACAACCATCTCCATGTATAACTACTTACCAATTCAATACTTACCCTCTAATCATACATAATGTATCGGACAGCAAATTATCGTTATTTTTATATGTAAATCATTGTGATAAATGGCTGGTCGCCTATAAACACAATCTATTAACACCGATGTTCTGCGGGTCCATGGAAGTTGACCCCAGACAACGTGAACTTTCTCTCTACTGGTTCCATTCGAGCTAGACGTCTTCATATTATTATATACATGGTGTTAGTTTTTTGGTTATTCATTTTCCAAGCGTGTTTTAGCTGTGGATTGTATACAGGGCTTATGATGTAGGTATATCTGTCACACGATATACGACATTATTTTTTTTAATGTAATTTGTTCGGAATCAGTAATTGAATCGATTCCAATAATGTTTACACTATGTTGTATTTTTTCCCAAAAATATTTTAAAAAAAGGTCACAAAACAGGTCATGGCAAATCATAGTGGGCATTAGGAGCCAGCGCACAGCTGGGTGCGGAAGCAAAACAACCATGTATTTATATCGCCAACCAGTTACCATAACTGACTTATAACATTGTGATTTTTCATAATACAGTTATAAAATTTTGTACATAGATTCTTAACATAAAAAAAGACGTGTGGCACTCGGGGACTGCCGCGGTAAAGCTATTGCATAGCATTTTTATCAACTTATGCAATTTGATATTAATTGAAGTTACACTTTCACACATTGAATTGAATTTTGATTGATTGTTCACTCATTTGTTTTCTTATCGGTCACCACGCTCAAAAAACAAATGAGTGGGGGGTGTTAGGTTATTTTCGTTACGGAATTTCCGGATTCGGTCTCCACGCTCAAGACCCGCGATAGAAGCTATGCAATAGCTTAAAATATTAGACAGGTGTTTTAGGTTTCGCATATAGTAAAAATTAGGTTGTATAACACTAATATTAAACAGGTGAAAATATGTATGTATTCTTTTACGCTGAAACGGCTGAACGTAGTAGTTTATACCCTTCTTTTTTTCATAGGCTACTATTACAGTAAAAGTCTGCCACGAAAAAGCAGTTCACCTTAAGGCTTATAGTCCCTTGAACCATCTTGCCGAAATTAAATGGTCACAACTCTCATACCCGTCTAGGCGACAGTACGACTATCTGTGCATTTGTTTACGGCCTGCTGCGCCTGGACAGATCCCCGCTGACTTTTAAATCCATTTTGTTTGCGAAATATTAAATATTGATTTACATATGCTATGTTCACTTTGTAGAATATTTAACCACCAATTTTTATATGTAAAAACGTTTTTAAAGATCCAAACCGTTTCGAAGGAGTAGGGAAAAGTTGCGAATGTGAATTGTTGTATGTAATATTTTTTTTAGAAAAAAGTATTAATCGCAAGAAAAAATCAAATGTTGATAATGTTGTTCATGAATCTATAATAACCATATATTTTTTTCAAACCTATTCACCTGGCCGTTACCGAGGAGTAGGCTCCAGAAAGTCACTGTTTTAAGGCACTTTTCGGGCGCTTGGGCCTTAACCTTTCGAATACCTTATTCAGAGACACAATAGAAAGACAATGAGATAACGTTCGCTTGTGGTTTAATTTATTAAAAAAGGTACCAACGAGCTTTACGCCAAAAATATTGGAATAATACGATATTACGTTCTTTTACTGAATAATTCATTTATTTTAATATCCCGTAGGTATTGGCTGGCGTTTTGTCCTTTTACGCAATATTCGTCGATAATGGCCTTCAGCCGAGGAAATGACCTTTTATGCCAATATTTCAGTAGACTTTTGTTAGTTATGTGTATGGTCGGTATCGATTGCTATAGCAAAATGACATGGTAGTTAAACATTGAATGATTTTAACCCTATTGTGTAGGGTTGTGGAACTGCTTGAAAGACTTAGGTACAGTGATCTTGGAACGCAAAGGGTACTTAGAAAAGGTAGCTTACTCTCAATGACAAGTGTCAGACTTTTACTGACTGTAGCCCACTCGTGTTTCTTCAGTTCTTAAGTCGAAATCTTGAGCATCGATGCCTAGTTGTCGCCATTTGGTTTTCTATAGTTTACATTTGTAAACTTTAGAAAACAACTCTCCACACTCAATGGCAACAACAACACTCCTCGAAATCGAGGCGTGTGCATTGGAATTACATTATTCTAATCCCGCATAGCTCGTTCCATCATCGGACCCGTAGACGTACGGCCGGCGTTGCGCTACCGGTACATGATGGACATCTTCCAACCATACGTAGAAAACCATTTAGAAACATTTATTGTGCGGCGTGCCGGAGTCTTTGTTACCTGATAGCTACAAACTACGAGTCTTTAAGTCAAAAGTAAATAGGTTACTTCTACGTTACCGTGCTCCATCGTCGACTACATCAGGTAAGATACTCGTAGTAGTATCTTTTATTATAATAAAAAAATGTTGCCCATTGCATTGCTGGACTACGATGACTCTTTCAAACAATCCTATAAACTTTTCAACACCTTGTAGGTTGTAAATCAACCTACACATCACACACATCACATCACCAGCCTTTTTAATGTTCCCACTGTTGGAACTCAAGCCTACTCTCTAGGAGAGGGAATGGGCCGTAATCCACCAAGCGGGCCCAGTGTGTGTTGGTGAATGTCACATGTCTTCAAATTTTTGGTTCTGGGACATGCCGGTTTCCTCACGATGTTTTCCTTCACCGTTTTGAGAGCAGTGGTGATGAAATAAATTACACAAAGTAATGCGCCTGGCTGGGTTCGAACCCGCAACCTACAACTCGTAAGTCGGGGCCGTAACCACTCGGCCACCACTGCTCTATCAACCTACAAAGTGTCGAAAAGTTTATAGTTTCACTCATAAAAATAATTATTCATCGGCACGTTGGATGATAATGAATAGTTTTTAAATAAGCTTACTTATTGATGGCCCGGGGCGGTCGAAATGGGCTGAGTCATTCTGCACAGGATGATCATTTTTAAAACAAAGTTTATGAGAGTAGTACCGTATTTGTATGTAGCTAAAATAGTAAGAACTGAAAATAAGCCTGTTAAAGAATCTGAAAAAAATAAATAATATAAAGCTATAATTATTTAAAAATAAAGTGACAAATAAAAAAAATATTTCCCTTAGAATGTAGATACGAATACTAAACACCACTAATTGAATTTTGAAAAAAATTTAATTAACTTTTACTTTAATTCAGTTTACTTTTATAATTAAACAAAACAAAAACAAAATGTAAACTTCAAAAAACGTCAGTTATTTTTTATACGTGTAAAGTGAAGGAATTAATCGGCATGTACCTCGATAATTAGATATGATGGACAGCACAAATGTTTGCGACTTTTTTGTGACTTATTAACTATTCGTTTCACCTGTCAGTTAAGCGGGTGCCAAAATTGTGTCACGCGGTAATTATTGTTCAGAAAAAAGATCATCCTGTTTACTAAGATGTGACGTAACAAGTCAAAGCCTAAACAAGTTCAGATGTCCAGAGGAACTAAATATAATAATAGTGTCGTAGTTGTGACAGTAATTAAACCTTTAAATATAGTGTCATCATCATTGTTTCAGCCGTTATACATCCACTGTTGGACATACCTAGGCCTTCCCCAAGTGTCGCCACAATGAAAGATCTTGTACGTCTCGCATCCATCGGTTTCCCGCAACTTTCATAGGTCCAACTTTAGGAGGCCTAAAAAGCTGCGTCTTCCAGTTCGCTGTCACCACTCCAGAACCTTTCGGCTTCAACGGCCATCTATTCTGCGAACAATGGGCCCTGCCCAGTGCCATTTAAGTTTGGCGATTTTTCGTGCTATGTCGGCAACCTCAGTTCTACTGCGGATATCTGATTCGATCACGCAACGAAACCCCGAGCATAGCTCTTTCCATTGCCCGTTGGGTGACTTTAGGCCTTCTGATGAGGCTTAAAAATATGGTGTAAAATAATTTAATTACAAGAAGCCATTAGAATTTAAGTACTGTGTATAAAAGGGTATAAAAACAAGGCTTATAACCGACCATTTAGTGCCTCACCACACCATCATCCGACAACAAAATCGAGCGTGAAGCAATAAAAAATAGCTTAATTGCTTAGTAGATCAATAACTTAAATTGTTGCTCCACTACTTTCCATTTTACAACCTACAAATATAATACAAGTTCTCAACATTACATAGAAATTAATTTAAAACGGTCTTCCCACGGCTGCAAAAAGTTTTGTATGAACGTTCTCGTTAGGTGAAGATGAAACTTTTACTAGTTTCTCTATCAAACGGATTAGTAAGGGATTTGTGGAATGATATAACCGGTTTTTTTTAGAGGTATTCTACTTGTTCGCTTTGGCTTTTAATGAGAGGTACCCATTATCGTACCAGAAGACGAAGACGACGGCTCGATGACCTTCTACCTACTCTACCCTGGAAGGCAAGGAACCACTAAAAGAGAGTTTTGGTCAGTAAAAGTCTCACTCTTCCTCTCTATTTGCATACTAGACGAAGAAGATGATGATGAAGAAAAAGAGGAAGAAGTTATTTAATGATTTAGCACACAGAAAAAAAAGGAACACCATTAATACGATAGATGCGAGACACATAAGACCGGACTTTGTGACCTATATCCAGTTATGGATGCTTGTCGGATGAAATGATTATGATGACTGGCATTACGTGCGCCGTTTGTGAATGGTAAAACCTTATGGTAGAGGCATATTATTCTTAAATTCCCAGGAAAACAATTGCCGTATCCTGCAGAAACACAATTTTTCAGATGTAACGTTAGATATTAATTGTGAAGCATAGTGACCATTCTCGTATTCGGATCAGTACATCCTGAGGTTATTATACAAACAAACAAAGAATGTGATCTCTCTTTAAAAAACAGTTTATCTTTGTTGTTTGGTATGTTGTGTTTCCGTGGTTGATAGGTTTGGGAAAAACGGTGAATGGAAATTTGGGTGGTCCCCAATTTCTTTATAGAGGTAGGTTAGGAACCGGAAATCACACACGAAAGTTTATTTTTTTGGTCGTTTTAAAGTGATACTTTTATAGCTTTTGAATAAAATATAATTGTAGGTGGACGATTAAAAATAAATACCTAACAATCAGATTAAAAATATCAATAAAATATAATTTGATTTATTATCTAACTCAAAAACCACTCACCCGGCTCTAATCGATAAAGAATCTCGAAGTTCACGGACATAATCGATGTAATTATTGGATTACTCGACATAACATGATCGTGCAGGAAACTTGAACCCTTCAGATAACGACGAAATAAATTGAATTCAATTAATCAGTCCCTAACTAGAGAAAGTTCGTTTGAATTGAATTCAAAGATGGAGGTCGTTTGAAAATTTGATTCTTCGATTTAAGGTTCAGTTAACTCGGCTGCGGGATTGTTCAAAAGATTTACTGCGGCTCAAAGACGGACGCAAAGAGCAACTGAAGTATCACAGGCGGATTATTTCAGTAAAAGTCAGTACATGAATTCCCACCTCAAAAAAGAGTTCACCTAACTGAATTATTTAATTGATAGTATGTCGTGTAATGTGTTTATTAATTACTAACTTTTTCCTACGGGTTGGCTCCTGTGGCTCTATCACACAGGATTTTTTTAAATTTTCTCGGGATTAAAATATATCTTAGCAATTTGTAGCTTACTCTTAGTATCAATTAATGACAAAAACGATATTGGTAAAATATATTATTTAACAGTGTAAGAATTTTCTCATCAGATTTTCAAACAAATTAGAGAGCAGATATCGGGGTGGTCCCTAATATCATTATTTATTTATTAAGATAGGTCCAGGACCGGAACCGTACTTGACTCTTTTATAATAATAATTTACTTTTGATTAATAAATTGTACCTACGATAAATCTTATCCCACAATAATTATATCGTATCTAAAAGGTTGTATAAAGAACATAAAATTAAATTCTCGTAGCTGGTCCTTTGCACTCGACCCACGTCACAAGTAAATGACTTAATTTGTATGCAAGAGCTTCGTCAAAAAAGCGTTTGAAATAGAAGCTAATAACGGCCGCCATTTTGGGTCGTAGTTGTTACGTTGAATAGTAAAGGCTTTACACAAAGTGACATACTATCAGTAATAACAACTGGCCTGTTGTTGGTCTAGTCGTTTGTGGCTCTAACTGCTATGCTGGACGTCGTGGATTCGATTCCCACTCAAAATAAACGTGTCTGTGTGTGGGTGTAATTTCTTTACACTAATATTATAAAGAGGTAAAGTTTGTTTTTTTTTTATCTGTAAGAGGTAATAACCGAAAGTACTGGTCCGATTGCTAATTTTTTCCTAAGTAACATAGGCTATATTTTATGGATATAAGCATGTTTATCAGTTTTATAGTATTAAAAGCTCTAGTTGGGACTAGATGACATGTGATAGTTGTGGAATAAAAATAAAAACGATTTATATGTATAATTGTCGTAATAATAAAATAATGAAACAGATATAACTGGAATAATACCAATTAGAAAATTAAGTTACGAAAAACAACTACGTTTCAATACCTATAGGGAATTCCAGTACTTATCTAAGTTGGATTTTTTTTAAATATGTTTTTTTTTAAATATTATCTTGTTTAAAAAGACACTTTAAACATATCAAACACAAATCGTATCCTATTAATCGGTATCTAAACGGGGAAAGTGCGGACGAAGACGAACTAAACAAAAACAGAAGGGTCGGTCAGCGGAGATGCGTTTCACCGATTACTGTAACTATTAAACTGTGTTTAAATGAATTCCGACGTATGAGAGGTTTCCTGTTCTCTTAATTAGAGAACCTGTGCCTTATTGTAATTATGCCGGTTAAGTAGTGTTAAGTTTCCTTTAGCTTTGATCTGTATAAAGATATGGTAAGTTAAAGTGGTTTAAGAAGCGAGGGGAGACGACAATTATGCTGATAAACGTTTGAAATAGTCATCACACTAATATATCACACTTAGTTTGTGTGTGTATGTTTGTCACTTATTTACGTTCGAATGGCTGAACAGATTTCGACGAAAACTGGTACACTGGTAGACCATGTACTGTTATAGCACATAGGATACTATTTATCCCGGGTTTATGTTACCTCGGGTCAGTTGTCGGGTGAAATCGCAGGCAAAAGCTAGTAATATGTACTTATTACAAAGCAGAAGAGTTGGTGGGTTTGTTCAGATTGTAAACATTCTTTTAATATTGATAGTCCATTTGTCGCCGAAGGTTCATCATCATAATTTCAGCTCAAAGATATCCACTGCTGGACATAGGCCTCCCCCAAGTGTCGCAACAATGAACGGTCCTGTGCGTCTTGCATCCATCGGAATCCCGCATCTCTTACCAGGTCATCGGCCCACCATGTAGGAGGCCTTCTAACACTACGTCTGGCCATCTGTTCTGCGAGCAAATGTCCTGCCCATTGCCACTTATGTCTGGCGATTCTTCGTGCCATGCCGAGGAAGGTTATAGACTATATAATATCACGCTACGACCAATAGGAGTGGAGCAGTAACTAAAAACACGGAGAACAGCTGGTTTAGAGATAAAGTTTTTAAGGTGTCCAATAGTTCTGCCCCCTTAGCCAAGTTACAGCCGTTTATCTTACGTCAAACGCCTCGAGTTCACGCCCCCAATTCTTTTGTGCTGACCACGTGAATGAGCATTGAGATGACGTCATTCCCGTACATTTTAAGTTTTCTAGCTTGGCTTGGGGTACTGGTCAAAGCTGTCATGACCGATTTAAGTAGAGTAGTTATAGAATTACTTACTTTTAACAAGATAGAGACTTAAACTTAAGTGGCAATGGGCAGTGCACATTGCCACACACAGAACAGATGATCGATGGGGACAAAAGGTTCTGGAGTGACGACCACGTACCGGAAGATGCAGCGTTGGAAGGCCTATAATAAGGTGGACCGACGACCTGGTCAGAGTCGCGGGAATCCGATGGATGCATGACACACAAGACAGGTCGTTGTGGCGACGCTTGGGGGAGGCCTATGTCGAACAGTGGACGTCTTTAGGCTGATATGATGATGAACAAGATAGAGATACAACAAAATCCACATGTTAACAAGATACTTAGTGTTATCAATTAAGAAACCACCATGCTAAGATAGGTACAGTCTACATCAGCCAGACGACTATAATCACCTTAGTTCATTAAACCGTACCCTCGTTACTAATATAAGTAAACCAAGATATATCGAATACCTGGATACTGAAGTTAGCCAATCAAATCACAACTTAGGTAATATACTCGCAGGCACTAGTAACCTAAAATTTGATACTATAATTTCTACGCACCAGGAATTCAGAAATGTACCAAAGTTATAACCAACTAGATGTTATCAGGAAATTTCACCGGCGTCGTTAGTTACTGCAGCGCTCCTATGAGTCATACCGTGACCGTGATATTAAAGGTAGACTACACTGCTCATACGTGTGCCACACACGCCGATCTAGGCGCGTCGGTCTCCATACATTTTATATGGCAACAAGACTTGCAGAGCTACACTAGATCCACGCCACGCGACGTTGTTATACGTACAAATCAGTGCGTGTTACAGTTGCCATCACGGATCTTGAGCGGTTGCGCAGAAGTCAAATATTCGGTCTCTTTAGTGGTGCGAAGTGAGACGCGGGGGCGGGGAGTGTCAGTGATTGGCTCGCCGCGCCATTGCGTCATAGACGTCACTCCTAATTCGTTCCCTGCGTTGCTGCATGTATCTAACAACGAAGACGATTGGCTCGCCAATGTATGGAATGCGCAAAGCGATCCCCACTCTGACGCCGAGCGCTCAAGATCCGTTTTGGCAACTGTACATGTGTGTGTCGCTCTGATGTAGTTCTAGCTTAAATTGCCTGTAAGCCTTCGTCGATAAATGGGCTATGGCTGTAAAACTACTTTAGTATTGGATATTATAGTAGTTTTTCAATTCAAACTAGTAGTTCCTGAGATTAGCGCGTTCAAACAAACGTATATTATCATTAATTCAAACTAATGTTATAAAGGTGAAAGTTTGTATGGATGTTGACGCTGAATAGATTTCGAGGATACTTGGTACACTGGAAGACTACATTCTGTAATAGTATAGGATGCTTTATATTCCAAGAGTATATATTTTTTAATAGCTTATACTTTGTCACTGCTGGGAAAAGGCCTCCCCCTACTTCTTCCAGGCACTCTTTTCTTGAGCCACTTCAAACCAGTCCCTGCGGTAGGCATCCAGGTCATCTCGCCACCTCTTCCCAGGTCGAAAAAACATGTACAGAGCATGTTTCTTGGAACAATTTTTACTTTGACACGGACGAAACCACTAAGAAAAATTATCCATAAAAATCTATTTACTAACATTATAACTTCAAAAAATTAATAAAGCTCAACTTAAACTCCATAATTACTATCATCAGATTCAAGGGCGATGGTCTCAACCCTTCCCTTCACTTCTCGACTCGTTTTAATATATTTTTCACGAACGCTTTCAGCCGGTATTTCACGAACAACTTTCTCTGTATATAAAGCTATGTTTAATATCCTATTGTTTGGCAAAGTTGTCGATCGTAATGGTTGAATGTGAGTGAAGTATGACGATGTGAATGTTCGGTTCAAAATGATTAAGAGCATAATAATGAAAGCCTGGGGTTACTCTTCTTTGTAGACTTTGAGTACAAATAAATTATAAAGCTTGGGGTTACTCTTCTTTGTAGACATTTAGTACAAATAAATTATAAAGCTTGGGGTTACTCTTCTTTGTAGACATTTAGTACAAATAAATTATAAAGCTTGGGGTTACTCTTCTTTGTAGACATTTAGTACAAATAAATTATAAAGCTTGGGGTTACTCTTCTGAGACATTTAGTACAAATAAATTATTAAGCTTGGGGTTACTCTTCTTTGTAAATATTTAGTACAAATAAATTATAAAGCTTGGGGTTACTCTTCTATGCCGCTTCAAAAATATTAAACACAGATAAAAATAGAAGTGACAAAAGGACTATAATAAATAGATAATAGATTATAATTTGAGTGTCTTTAAGGCAAGAGTGAATAGGGTCATAAACTAGTGCACCTCACCATCAGAGATTGCATCACTGCTTACCATCAGGTGGGATCGCAATCAAGCACTAGTTTATATCAATTTAAAAAAAGGCCCTATTCCCATTCTATTTTGTAAATCCCTAATTCTATTATACACACTAGGGACTAGAAAAATAGTCGACCAATTTCATACTGTTTGGTCAACCAACGTACGGTAATGTATTATTCAATTGGACCACACTGACATGCAAAACTAGAGTAAAAAGATTCGTTACAATCACTTTACGTAATCGATTGTATGAACGCCGTAGTAAAATGTTCAATGAAGTGATCACATTTGTGAAACTGACCGTGGCATTCGCGAGGAAATTGTGAAGTTACTTATTTGATTATGTAGCTTATGTAGGAAATGTGATGTAGAATAGGACAGAAAAAGTTTAATTCTTGACAGACAGCGTAACGGTTACTAATACAAAGTAAAAAAGAACAAAAGTACAGAATGTGCAGAGCGTGCCTGTACCGCAAGAGTTACCACCTCAGCATCTGCTGGGCGTCTAATGGCCAGCTCTGGTTTTCAGCTGGCACTCTGCAGTAACGTACGGAAGAGGGTCATGAAACGTATTTTTTCCTAAAAACTGATAATAAAATGACTTTTTAAAACATTTATCATTTTTATATGAATTCATTTCAACTTTGCTGTCCGTATCAAAAGTTCCCAGCAAAATTCCTATTTTTGACGAGCTTGAAAACAAAGCGTACATAATTATAAGTGGCTAGGAATTAAATTTTCCTACAATACAAGCAGCCTAAGCTCCTCCTTATAACATCAAATATTTGTCAGTGAAAGAGCCGTCAAAATTAATCCAGACGTTTTAGAAATTAACTATATTACACAGACATAAAACCTCTTAGTAATAAAACTAACTGAATATCATATTTAGTCAAAGCTCTTAACATTACAAAAAGATATTTAAATTTATTTATTTGTATGTATGGTGTGTACATCTGTATAAGGTAGATTGGAAAAATGAAAATAAATACCAATCGTGAAGAGTAAACAGAATTAATTGGTAAAGCTTTTATTTATTTTTATTTGGTAAATATTTTGATAATATTTTTACGAGTTTCAAGTTAAAAAGCTTCTCATATTTTGTTGCAATTCATCTTAAGTACTCATACTTTAAATTCACTCAGACAAGTATTTATTAATCAACCAAGTAAAAGACGAAGAAACCGAATTTCGTTATGAAGTAACACCATTTCTAAATTGTGAACGTAATTTCGTGAAAAGCACCTCATTATTTCAGTCGGCGACTGAAAAGGGAGAAAATATGAACGAACCAGCACTTTCCACGCCGTATAAAAAGGAAGGAGGATCTCTCATATATTTTAATAATGTTAACATAAATTAAAGTGTTGTTTCAATGAACAGACTGATGAAAAACATTTGATATTTTGGAGAGTATAAAGAATCCCGTCATCTTCGTATATAAATTTTGCTTCATCATTGGTGGCTGGTCATAACAATTAAAATGACTAAGCTTGACTCAACGAGATTCATTAAAGAATGCGTTTGATTAAACTCTCACAAAGGGGACTATTACAAAGCATATTCGCTATATATTTTTAGATTTTGTGCTATTAACACTGAAATAAACTATACTATAGAATATATCCTAATAAAATGATTAATTTACATAAGTAATAAAGGTTTAAAAATGTTACAAAAGAATTAAAAATACACTGTATAATAAATAAAAATCTCGTGTCTCTGTGATTGTTAACAAACTTCTCCGAAACGGATTGGCCGATTTTAATCAAATTGTTAGTGTATATTTGGTAGTTCTCAGTATAAGTTGAAAACTGTTTTATATTACCCTAAGTGATATGGTGGCCTTCTCCAGACTTTTAATTTTTTTTTTATATTTGGCTCCAAAAATACTTATATTTTTTATGCTTCTACCGCCAACCCCTATTTTTTATCATTTATGTGGTAAAACAACACTTATCTTGTCAGCTAGTTATATCATAAGTCTATAAGGTACAACGAGATTTATCAATAACTTCGTTGCGGAAATCAGATGCCTAGATAGGCAATCACTACCATTTAAAATACTGATATCTGGATTGACTGATAACATTGAAATTTCATCAAGATACGGCTATACTATTTAGAAGTACGTATAAATACCTAATAGAGCAGACATTACCAATTCTAACGCCTCCTCAGTTACAAACTCTTCTAAAATTGGTAATCCATTCAAAACCAGAACAAAAGGCGACCTAATGACTCGAGACGTTTTGGAGTAAACGCTTTACTGACCTGTGTCAAGGTCAGCTGCCAACAATGTCTGCGGTGTTTACGCAACGCGCTAGCGAAATTTAGTGAACCAGATAAACCGTTGCGTCAACATAAACAAGTAATTTATTCAAAATAAAATCAACAGCTTCGATGTTCAACTTATCTTAGGTAGATAGAGGCAACAATTTATTAGGCTAAGTTTTACATAGTATGATTACAGCCTAGGTGATCTTAGTTGAAATAACAAAAAGTTTTGTATGTATGCCTAACAACTCATTACTGCTATCAAAATATACTAGCTATATACTACTATACTACTCATCAACTTGTCTTTCGACAAAGGTCTCCTCTAAAGATCACCATTCCATTCTATCCTTTGCTGTTCGAGTCTATGTTGGACCCGCTATTTTTCTTATTTCATCTTCCCATCTCTTGGTTTGTCTTCCTCTGTTTCTTTTGCAGTCCAGTGGGTACCAATCTGTTAATAGTCTTGTCCATAAAAAAATAATACTATAGTTAAATCAATAACCAATTGAGAAGCAATTTAAAGAACAGTAGCTTACTAAAGTGAAAGCTTTCTCAGCCTTTAGTTTTAAAATTTTCTAAATGGGTAATCTTATACAATAAAAAGAAAGAAAGAGACCCAAACCTTATTCGATAGTCTAATTTGACTAAAGTGTAACAAAATTTAGACCTCAAGATTTCCAAAGCACTACAACGGGCTAAAGGTCATCAGAGCAAAGTGAAGTCGTCAAAAACTCTAATCGGACATGATCACGACGCTCAACAATGAACAGACGACCATGGAGGAGAAAAATCCTAAACAAAAGATGACCTGATGACTCGAGACTTTTTGGAGTACGGTGTAATAGCTAATGTCAAGGTCGCGTGTCTCAATAGCTGCCGTGTTTACGCAATGCACTAGCGGAACGGAACCGAGCTATACCGTTGAGCAGTGATCCAATAAGTAATGCGATTCCATGGCTGTTAATACGGTTTGTGAATTCATTGTTTATGTGTTTGTAGAGATCTTTTAAAACTGTTGTTTTTATTTAGACCTGCTTTATTTGCAATATTGGTTTTGACAATTTCAATGCTCTCATCGGTGTATTTAACACTAGCATATTTAATATTCTTCTCATTGTCATCCTGTTTCCACATTTTTTTTTCAAATATTTATTTCGTAACACCTATGATCCTAAATACTATTTCTGTCTATTAGTTTCAAAATTAGTGTGCAGATTTTCTTTTATAAACATATTAAACATCACACTGTCCAAGAATTAATTAAAAGAAAGGAAGACTACGTAAGTAACGTAATAACATTCATATTTATTTGTTAAACTATTTATGTACACACATACAATAAAAGATAAGAAGAAGGAAACAGATAAAAAAAGTAGATACCAAGGTGATGCTTATTTCTAAAGAAATCTCTTCCAGCATATTTGCGAAGGGAGAGTTGAAAAAAAATAGAGATGTAGACATCGTATTTAATAGTGATAAGAAAATAAGTACACACAAAAATATATATTTTTTGAAAGACAAATGTTTTCTTTCCCCACAACATATAACATAGAATGAGTGTTCCGTCAGAGGGCGGCCACCTGACCGGCCCACATCGGCGCTCCGCTCTGAATACTGCAGTTCCGCACTAGACTAGCACTAGTTTGTCTACGATTATCATAACACTGTGTTTTACTCCTTTAGTTTGGTTTCTATTATTAATGTCCCCTTTTCTTTTGGAAAACATAGGAAAATGAGATCAAAAGTCTAGCATAAGTATGTGTATGATTATTCTTTTCTAAGTATTCCTTTTAGTATTACACGTATCTGATATAGCTATTAGCTATAATTTTAATTGGATTACCCGCAATAGGCCGTTTGTATTGTCTGTTTGCTACAAATTACCCCTTTTTGTTTATTTTAGAATATAATAGACAATTCTCAGGGTAAGGATCACTTCAACATCAATTTTGTGTCTAAGAAAAAATCTGTATACTCGTAGTTTTGAGAAAAGACCTACGAGTTGGTGTGTGCCTATTGTAGCTATTCTACCAATTTTTACAACAAGCCGTTGTATGAATGTAAGTATTACAACCACTAACAACCTACTTATCTTTTCTCCTCTCTGTCAAATCCATTCAAAGGTTGTCTGTAAAAAATCGCTTTTAGTGATAAGAGTGCCTACTGTTACACTGTTACACCCTATTAATTTTATGCTTCTACTGTATTTTTTATGGTTTACAATAAAGAATATATCTACCTACCATTGTGTTTTATTCCTTCGGCTGTGTTTCTATTATCTTTTTATATCTGCTTTTATTTCGGGAAATGTTGTCTCCTTATGCGTAAGTAGATTCTTGACTAAACTAAACTTGAGTAATGTTGTATCAACATAAAGTTTTTGGGCAAGATCTTTTAGTTTACTTTGTGATCGATTACTGATTAAGGTACTAGGGTTGTTATTTGCTTTTCTTTTGGAAAAGGAAGTTGTGCTGCTAAAGGAAGTTCTCATCGTCAATGTTAAGTTTTCGTGTAACGTCAATAGTTCCGCGATAAACAATAGTTCTTGTTCGTCCATAATTATCGTAATACTTATTGCTTATATTTCTTTATGTTTCTTTTGGAAGCATAAGTAAAGTACTGTGACTGTGATATTGAAGTGAATCGTAGGAAAAACGTTCCTTGTTAGCACGTGTATTGATTTGTCAAATATATTTTAAAAAGGTTGTGAAAATTTAGAACAAGATTAGGATTTGATAGTAAATTATTGTATTGTTTTAAGTCAGTTGCGATAGATGATGTAACAGGACTGCAGCAAATATAAAGTATTGAAATATTGTTTCTCAAGCTCAAGTTTTAGATCCCAGGAGCCTATACTTCAAGCCTGAGCTACAGTTGTTAACTAAAATTTACATAGTCATTATGAAGTTTTGTTCCCCTGCGTTAGTTCTTTTTCCTTTTAAGTATTCTTTTCTTGGTAGCTTACACTTTCTTTCTGTCTTCTGATAGATATTATATAAGTTTACATCATCATTTTCAACGTCATCATTTTGTCATGAGAATGTCACTTCTCAAGAACCCTAAAGTAAATTCAAGTACTGCGTATATTACAAAGTTTGAAGGGTTTATAAAAAACTAGGTCACTAAAAGAAATCTCTATGACAAGCAAACCCTTTACGATGAGTGGACGACCAAATTTCCTTTTCAAGATGAGTGCAATTTAAAAGTCATGACATGACTTTATAAGGAGAAAAGTTAGGATTTTACATGATTATTATTGTTTTGTTTGAAGGTATTAACTTATTTACTTATTTTTTATTTTCTCTATGATTAATTACTTAATTACACATAAAAGTGGTGATATTAATTATTTCTTATTGGTTAATATTAGCTCGTCAATGCTTATTATACAAGATTGGAAGTAGCATTGTTAGATAATATTATCACATGACGATTTTCTGACTTCATTATTACTATAACATTAACAGGCAAGAAGGTCGGATCCACGACCCAATTAAAAAAAAAGCTAAAGATCCGTGTGAGTCTTTCAAGCTCTCATCAAAAGATTCTTCACATATCATTCCCTTACATCTATACATATAAATAAAAATTTAGTGTCTGTTTGTAATATTGAAATAACCGCTTTTTACTACATGCATATGAATATATATACGGTACATACACCAAAATATTTTTTTTTACAATATTTGTCTGTCTGTTTGTTCCGGCTAATCACTGAAATAGCTGCACCGCACTTAGGATACTTTTATTTTAGAAAAAATAAATTCAAAATCCTGTAGTCTTCGCGAACGAAGTCGCGGGCACAGCTAGTAATAATACAAAAAAACAATGTCTGTTTACGTTTTCGGGTTTAAACTATTGAATGGATTTTCTACGGTTTTTACCAATAGAGTTATTCATGAAGGTTTAGACGTATCATCACCAGCCTTTTTAATGTTCCCACTGTTGGGACTCGAGCCTCCTCTCTAGCTGAGCGAATGGCCCGTAATCCACCATGCGGGCCCAGTGCGTGTTGGTGAATGTCACATGTCTTCGAATTATCGTATAATCCAAGCATATTACAGCACAATGCATAATTGAGAGTTTCAAAGATTTATAACGCCCGTACAGATCTGACGCGGTTTCCTAGTATATTCATATTAGTAAAATTACATATTACTGTGAAACATAATAGCGGCTATGAAAGCCCATTATTACATTATTTAACAGATCGTTCATGGGCAAGATTCCTGCATTTATAGTATCGATCAATTATCTAACAATGCCAACTACAAAGGCGTCGATAGCGTAAAGTTTAACAGCTATAATTGTTCACCTCTCTCCATATGCCTTTCTTTAATGAAACGTATGAATTCTCTTATGAACATTTTGATATATGCTTCGTGCTTTCATTTGCATAAAATTCACGTAGGTCTAATAAGATGATGGCGCATAGCTGCATGTTATCTGCATAATCTTGGCTATAAGTACAAATCGTAAGTCATACGGTACATTATTTTAATGTACCGCCACATTGATCCAAAGGCTGAAAAGGCAGCTGTTGAGCATAATGAATACCACCACAGTTGATCTAGGACAAGATCACTGCCTATCCCATTCAATAATGATGGTTACTAAAGAACAATTAATTATCATCAACAAACATACCGTATGGTCTTCGAAACACAAAACCGGCAAACAGCAAACGAAAAGTCAAGCAATGTTCCAAGCACTACACAGTTCGCACACAAAAACGTTCCACAGATTTTTTTTTACAAAAAAAAAAAGTTGTAAAAGTAAGCGCACGTGCGCGGAAGTCGCGTGGTTGTTCGGACGCGGCGGTGCGCACGCGGCGGTGGGAGAGTGACAAGTGGATACTGCGCAGGTGCCAAGCCAACCTCCCTCTAACAAGGTCGCGTCCCCCTCTCTTCACACCCATTTCACCCGGAGAAAGTCTGCCTACATACATACCAAATTTTCGAACCGATTGAGCTGACTGAATTAACTTGGTACGGAGATGATGAATGAAATGTGTGTAAGGTCATCGTGTGGGATCGTTTTATCTCGGGAGGTTTCGGCTCTAATCGGAATGCGTCAGTGCGTGTTACGACATTCGTCTTGTCTGACGAAGATGATATCTACGGGAACAATTCAAACAATACATAATTTTCTAACATTCATATTGAATCATAGTTAACATTTCGCAAAGAGAAATTGCAGCTTGATGCAAAATTATGATTATACGGTACAACACTTTTTCCATACTTATTTGAATACAGTGATTAGCTACACAAGCTTGATTATCTTGGCCGTTTTTAGCAACATCAATATCAATTGCATTTGAAAATCGAAATGAGTCATTCATACAATCAGTAACATCTTTGATTCTGTATTCATTATCAACTTATTGACGCTTAATTGTAAATCTATATACATTTTCAGTCATTATCATAAATATCCCACTTATGCTCTCAGCACTACGAAGCATAGTCTATTTAAATTCAAATACATATTCATAATTTTGTGAGATGGTTGACACGTCGAAAGTCTGTTTCCCGTTTATTATCAGTAAAATCACTCTTTTCATTAACTTGGCCTTTAGGTTGACCACAACTGACTATAGCACCCACTACTGAGTTTTCTCCCAGCAAACCTTTGAGTGACAGAGAGAGATCACATTCGAGGGTACGATCCAGTGTACAACATAAATCTACATAAATACGTCTAAAATATACATATATATTTATATATACACATATATACATAAACATATAATATATATACTAATATTACATATGTCAATTGAGAAAGAAAGTGCTCTTTAATTTTCCTCACCCCTCAAACCCCAAGCGAACGGCGTTCACACGTGATTGCGCGCCATTCGGTTGAACACTAAGATTATTAAAAGTCCGCGTAGATTATTAAAATTTTGAGCGTTTTATTTATTGGTTATGTATCTAAGAATGTAAATAAGAAATTCTTCATAAAGTAGTCTGTAAATTTGGAAAATAAGCAACCTTTCCTTTTTTCCCGTATTTATACCTATTTGAATGCTTGGGGTCAGAAAGGGGAACAATGTTCGTACTTTGGCAATATGTATTTCATATTCTTTAGAAAGTCATTAGACTATTAGATCTTACATTGCGAATGGGCCTAAAATAGCAAATGGTTGAATATTTGAAGAAAGAGTTAGTTAGGTCACTGGGACATATCAAAATGTTGTATTGTGGCTAAAACAAGGAGAGCATCATTGTGGCAGGCTAAAAAGAAATGAGCAGGAATCTATAAAGACTAGTCCCAAATATAGTGACATAGTTCTACACCAAGGAATATATCGACAGAAGAGACAAAACTACTTAACTGGTGTCATTGTCGTTATCTCTCTACGTTTATTCTAATTTAGGTAATTATTTGAAGTCGGTGCAGCTTAATACTCGTATGTTTTTCTAAACTCTTATCAACCCTTTAATTTCTAACTATATCATCTTTATCAACTGATCTCTTTCAATTAAAAGAAACCTCATTCCCCTACTAATCGCTTAGCTCCTTAGAGCTTGAAGTATTATTCTCATATCTCTAGATTTATAAACATGATGTGTAAAATATCTTAAGCCATCCATTTTCTCCGTGCGAGGTTGAGATAAATACCGGCTCGTTAATAATTTAAACCGCGGCTAATATTTAGATATATGTACGTTTTACACGTTTCTTGGTAAGCTATTTTCTTTTTTATTTTAATTAGGGCTAAAAATATTGCCACTTTGTTTTCCATTACAATGCGGATATCATCATCATATCAGCCGAAAGACGTCCACTGTCGGACATAGCCCTCCCCCAAGCGTCGCCACAACGACCGGTCCTGTGTATCACGCATCCATCGGATTTCCGCAACCCAGAACAGGTCGTCAATCCACCTTGTTGGAGGCCTTACGACGCTGCGTCTTCCGGTACGTAGACGGCACTCCAGAACTTTTCATCCGCATCGACCATTTGTTGCATTGCCACTTAAGTTTGGCGATTCTTCGAGCTATGAGGATATAATATATTGCAATCCTTTTACTATTATTTGGCAGCAAGTGTATCAAGTCTGCCTTCTCAGCAAACTTCGTTGAAGTAGTCGATACTACAATAAAATCCTCAGCTTTGTATTTACCTAGATCGAACCTGTTTCAATGATTCTACTAACTGTCCGATTGAGCAGACACTTGACATAAAACTGTCGCAATATCCAGAATCAATTTGCAAATAATTAAAACAGAAAACTTTACTCGAAAAAATCCTGCCAAAGTACTCTATAATATAAGTACCTAGCTTGGTTAGTAAAAATATTTCTGATAGAAATGATTATTATGTTTTAATAGATAACGTGTTTTAATTTCAGTAGAACTTGAAGTAGTAAAATTGTGAACTTTGTCACTTTTGGATATTTTCAGTAAAACGGGAATCGATCGCTAAAAAGACATGAGTCAAATAAATACAACACCTCCAATTTTTTTTGTTGAAATCAATATGACTAGAATTTAAAAACTTAAATCATTATCGTGATCTATACTAATATAATGAAGATGTAAAGTTTGTTTTTTTTGTTTTTATGATTTTTTCTGTATTAGGTAATCTATGAAAGTACTGGTCCGATTGCTAAAATTTTTTCATAGATAAAAAGATTCTTTATTTCTGAGTGAATAGGATATAGTTTTATGGAAGCGGGCGAACTCCCGGGCAAAAGCTAGTAGTATACTATATACGAGTATACCGATTTCGCTGGCAATTAAATTCTCTTGCGGTTTTATTTCTATGTGGTCGATTAATATTGTGAGCTTATTACATCAGTGGTTCCCAATCTGTGGTCCACGGATCACTGGTGGCCCACAAGAGCTACGATATGATTTGCGAAAGGATTTAAAATTGCAATCTTTCCAATTGAAAATCCAAAATCAAAATCCTGAAAAACTATATTTTTGATGGAAATTTTAAATCTATGAACATTAGTGACATTGATGCGAACAAATTTAAAATTTCTATTTAAAATATAGTTTTTCTGTGACAATTCTGATTATTATTGATTTTAATTAATGGTATAAAGATTTTTTAAAATATAGTAAAGTTTTTTTCTGGACTTCTAGTTCCTGCTAACAAAAAAAAACTCAAGAGGTCCCCGATCAAAAAAAGTTTTGCATCCACAGTATCGCACAAAAGAACCCGGGAGATAAAAAATGTCCCACTTTTCTATAAAAAAAATATTTGTACAAACGATTGATTGTCGAGTTATTCTGAACAATTACAAAAATGATTAATCAACTCTTTAGTACCTATTGACGAATCAACAAAGAAGTATTAATCGGTGTTTAAAAGATCGTTTATCGTTCTGTCTTGTGATTAAAAAAGATATGTCTACTGATAAAAGTTTAGAAGCTACAAATATCTGTACATTTATCTCATTTGAATCTCGAACCTTTTTTAGGGTTCCGTAGCCAAATGGCAAAAAACGGAACCCTTATAGATTCGTCATGTCTGTCTGTCTGTCTGTCTGTCTGTCTGTCTGTCTGTCTGTCTGTCCGTCTGTCCGTCCGTATGTCACAGCCACTTTTTTCCGAAACTATAAGAGCTATACTGTTGAAACTTTGTAAGTAGATGTATTCTGTAAACCGCATTAAGATTTTCACACAAAAATAGAAAAAAAGCAATAAATTTTGGGGGTCCCCATACTTAGAACTGAAACTCAAAAATTTTTTTTTCATCAAACCCATGCGTGTGGGGTATCTATGGATAGATCTTCAAAAATGATACTGAGGTTTCTAATATCATTTTTTTCTAAACTGAATAGTTTGCGCGAGAGACACTTCCAAAGTGGTAAAATGTGTGCCCCCCCCCTCTAACTTCTAAAATAAGAGAATGATAAAACTAAAAAAAATATATGATGTACATTACTATAAAAACTGCCAACGAAAATTGGTTTGAACGAAATCTAGTAAGTAGTTTTTTTTTTAATGCGTCATAAATCGAAAAAAATACACTATTATTAAAACATCGATCAAAGTTACAACACATTACAAGAGCTTTTATATTATGTTACTTGCTGCTACGGAACCCTTCATGGGCGAGTCCGACTCGCACTTGGCCGGTTTTTTTTCCTATGGATTAATACTGACAAGTGAAGCATCTTATGTGGCGTCTCAATTGAAACTTTTTAAGCTTGCCTGTGGAAATAAAGTTTGCATGTACCTATATTCTGCTGTATTTTAAACACTGAAACTATCGAAACGTAGAATGAAATGAAATGTATAGCTAAACTAATACGAGCAGTGTTTAAAAATTTAATCATCATCAACATGATTTCAGTCAAAAGACGTCCTCTCTTGGTCATAGGTCTCCCGCAAGTGTCGACATAACAGCTGGGGTGGAAAGAAATCCGATGGATGCGAGACGCACAGGACAAACAAAAAAAATATTTTTTTTTGAATTGATATAAACGAGTGCTTGACTGCGATCTCACCTGATGGTAAGCAGTAATGCAATCTCTGATGGTGAGGTGCACTAGTTTATTAAGAACCTATTCATTTTTTTTTTGCTTTGTAAGTGTACTAAAAATCTGTCACTATTATCTCAATCACGAATACATTTTCATTGCAAATAATAGGTAAGACAGTTTTATCGACATTAATCTCTAATAGAGATCGCCAAGTGATAGCAAATAGAATATAATCCCCGCGAAGTCTGCCACACAATGACATAAGTCGTCGGCTTCAACAAAAGACGATCAATCACCGTGACAAGATACATTTGTATGATATAGCAATCAGTATTCAATCTACTACTCATAGCAGTACTGAGTATTGAAGCAATATTATGAGGCTTCTTGGGATGGCTTAATTTATTTTAATAGATAATACTGAATGACGAAAATTAGGCGTAAATATCTATTGTTTTGTCATACTTATAAATATCTATCGGGAGAATTGAAGGCGGTGTATTTAAGGTTCTGGATTTGGTTCCTCAAACGATGTGCTGTTGATAACCAATGGAGTGGTTTTAGTGAAGTAAAAACGAGTGTTAGACACTAAAACCTAACTTTCAGCGAAACCTCGGATGTCACTATTGTGTGGATCGCCTGGAGGATATGGTAGAGCATACGGTGAAAGTCTGCCTCGCTTGGGTGGAGCACCGCACCGCCGTGTCTTCATGGCAGTGGTCACTTCTGGTTAAGGCAGTGGTCCACGTGCGGGAACGTTTGAAGGAGTGAACGAAGCCCTAGAAAATATAGGGCAATTGAAAGACACAGGTCCACGCTCTCTCGTTCCATCCTAGATCGGGAGAGGTCATTTCATGATTTCCCACCGTAAAAAATCTTTTTCATTTTAACTGCAAAGGAAAATAAAACAAAAAAGGAACACCGGTTAATTTAAATCTGAACTAGCATTGGATATAGGGACCCTATATCCAAAATTTGTATTTTGCTGTAACTACTTACGGCTCCCGCGCACTGTTCTCGTAATAATAGTAAGCAGGCTTCCGAAACATTGTAATTACACCTAGCAAGCATTCTCACCCTTTTCGTGTACTCGACATTAGAATATTGATACACCATCATGTAAAGATCCGCACTGCCGAATTTCGCTACAAGAACGTATAACGCGACGCAAGCGTATCAATACGACTGACCGACTAGTGAGGTTCGCCTGTAAACCGGTCAAGTTCATATTCAGCTACCCTCCGCTATTGCACTACCGCTTGCTTCGCATAGACTTCGTAATATTTAGAACGTTCAATTTAAATATTTTTATTTTTGTATGAAAATGTGATGAACTAAAATATGATACATTTTTAAAAGTCATAGAACAAAAGTTGTTGTCTATGATGTTCTTAACTAGCACCTAAGAGGTTGCTAGTGTTTTACAAATAAAACTGTATAGCTCCATTCTTTTAACAGTTCAGTTTTGGGTCGCGTTTTGAGCTCGTGGTAGCACAGCAGATGATCGTAGTGTAGACTATTATGTGAAAAGCGCATGATCGACTATAGAAAGGCCTGCAGGTTTTCTCTAAACAAAGATAAACGATTTCTAAATAATTTTATGTTTGTACAAACAAAAACACAGCATTACAATATTAAAAACAAGTATACCTTGTCAAAAAATCAAATATTACATAAATTATTATTTTTAGAAAATTATGTAAATTTTTATTAAAATTTACGAATAAATAATGATTTTCTTTTGTTCACCTTCAAGTTTCTTGGCTATATTTGGCTGACATTATGCAGGAATGCGACACCAAAATGGACAGGGCTTATTAGATATTGATTTATTTGTAAATTTTATTTTGATTGTTATCTTGTGGTAAGTGTCCAAATGATGTTTTCACTTCTATGCTTTTGTATACGAGTATACTATAAATGCAAAAATGCCTCTATGTGTTTATATTAAGTTTTCACACTTTAACCATAGAACCAATATTTAAACTGTTACGTTTGAAATTGGGTAGGTACTCGCAAAAATAAATCAACCGGTGCGTTGAAGCTCGTATATTGCACAGAGAGAACATTCGCCATATTTTTTTCATTTTGTTATTCTTGTCGCCATGGTAACTATCCACATAACATCTATTGGTTAAAGATAGATTGGACCTTGTCATATGATTAGCATTACATGGTGCAGGCTGAAATTGACTACTTCACGTAGACAAAAAGCTGCCTGTTTTTTTATTATTTATTTATTATTTTTCCTTTCCTCATTAGTGTGATAGGCAGCCGCTTCGCGAAAAATACAGGCATTCAGCTGCATGCAGTTAGAGTGGAAGCCGATCCCAAGCTAGTTAGAATAAGGCTAGGAAGATCTATCTACATAGCGTTTTTTTTTTTTATGGTGGGAAAAATCATCCAATGACAACCCCCGCTCTTGGGCGGAGCCGGAGATAGTGTCAGACTTTTACTGACTAAAAGCCCACCCCGTTCCTTCTAGCCTTCAAACAGGGCTCGAGTTCTCTTTCGGATAACCCTGGCCCCAGTAGGCTTCGACCCGGCTGGGCCTCTGCTGTCGCTGACAACTCCTTGAGGCGCACGGGAACAGTGCGCGCCGTCGACGACTTGGGCTTGGTTCGGACAGTTACCGAACGGCCGGACAGCGAGCTACCCATTGCTCACTGTCTGCAAGCCCGCGCCTACGGTGGCCGGAAACCGGGATCGGAATCCCGGCGGCGGCGGCGAGATGTATCTACATAGCCTAGAGCATAGGCGTAGGTGGGACACAACACATTTGGAAAAGGCCGGTAGTTTGACTATGTCCTGATAATTACAACTTGGAGGTCTTTAAATCAAGACTAAATAGGTTATTTTTCTAGGCAAGCGTGCTCTATAGTCGACCAAACCATCGCTAATAGTCAGGAGAGATAAGGTCAAGAAAACCGATAAAAAAAATCTCGTTATTCTTTTTTCTTTTTTTTAATATGTATATTTTAATATGTATTTGTTTGTTAAACATTTGAACCTTCACTATTTGATATTCTCAGTTGGAGAGAGTTTATAATTGCTTTGAAATTGGAAACCATTTTGTGCTTACTAATAAAGCTTCTAAATGGGTCACCCTTTCCCAGATGTTGGTAGACATTTTAACGGCTTATTAATTACCTAACAAAACAAGTTTAAAGGTTTCAGTGAATTCTTGTCTGATATTTATTTTATTAGTCCTTCACGCTGAATATATTGAAGGGATTTGAATGTTTGGCACAAGGGTAGACCATATCCTTAAATAGAATATAGGATCATCTTTTTTATCGGTTGAGTAGTTCCCTTTTGGGCCAATATTTTACTTTACAATTTGGAACCGTGCACTAGCTTCTGACGTTTTATAAGTGCCCATGTAGGCCTATGTGAAATAAAATATTTTTGACTTTGACTTTGACTTTTTACGCGGGCAAGACCGCTGGCAACGCCTTGTCTTTATAATAATTCTTCTGTACGTATGTTTGTCACCTAACTCCTCCTAAAACCCACTAACCTCCTAAACGCTTGACCGATTTGGATGATTTTTTGATGGATTGAAATAACAATTGTACCCAGTAAGTGGCGCTACAATCGGGTTTTTAATTTGCTCTGAAATTCAGTTCCATATTATGATTGCTAGTATGAAATTAGTAGGTACCTTTCTAACGAAAAATTATAGAACATTAATATTTCTTTTTATTCAAGGAGATTCGTTTTTTCTTAATCATTCATCTTCTTAATAATATTTATAAATATCCTGTATTGTAAATAACTAATATCTTTTTTATTACAAATTTTACAAGGCTTTGATGAAGACATATATCATTCCAACATTTATTAGAAGTCAAAGGATCATGAGTCATAACCTCGTATGTCACTTTCTCCAGATCCCGAGGCTCATAAAAGATATTCTGCTCAGTATGTACCCAGTGATTTATCTTTTTATAGCCATTATAATGGCCTAAAACATTAAAATCTAAATTATCATTGATGCTATAAATCTTTTATGAATCAATGGGTGATGCGTGCGTGATGTTCTGTCAAATAAAAAGCCGCTAAGTACTCTTTTCCTAAAGTCATTAAACATTAGAGACTTTCAACGATACGTTTTCGATTTTCATAAGTTGAAAAGGAAATGATGCTTATTTTAGAGTTTAGAAATCTTCAGGGATTTCTTATACCCTCTAGCTAGGAGATATCAGCAAAGGTCAAAGCCTACTGGGGCCATGAATTGTGTGAAAGTGAACCCCGGGGCCCTGAAACGAAGGCAAAGAGGGAACAGGAGTGGGTTTTAGTCAGTATAAGTTTGACACCCCCTCTCTAACCGCCCAGGGATGGCGAATGTCATTGGATAATTTTCCACTTAAAAATAAACACCCTCTAACGGGCATGAGCCCTGGGCCTCAAGTCTGCTATTACAATAGTGTCAGAACGGTCTATCATTGATTTCATAATTTTTGATTTTGACAAGTTTGGTAATCAATTAATATAATGGCTTCATTATGACATTCCAAGAAAGTCATTGAAAGAAGTGGGATAAAACGGTAATCTCGTACATATTGACAAATGAATGTCTGACGTTTGCGGTAATCTGCTAAAAATTTTTCAATTCCTTTGATCAGTGACCTACCATTATAATGTCATTATGCATTTATTGCTTAAAATAAGTTCGATATAGTCATTCCACCACAAAGCTATGACGAGACCATTGACCTATCAATGATCGATCATTATGAATTAGCAACTTAAACGAACTTTTAGCAAAATGACAATGGGATTGTGTTAGAATGATGAATTTATAAAAATAGCAGACTTGGGTCCATGTAAAGTTCTTACGGTTTGCGGATATCTCTTTGAGGAGTGCGTGCAACATTATGCGCTGTCTCATCTTCTATCTCTACAAACGTGGCCACTTACTAGGTCCGAAATGGGTCTGGGTGGTGGGTGGATGCTTTAAGAGAAAAAAAAGCCATCGATTCGAGAAGGAGAAGAAGAAGAATAAAAATATATATTTATAGGAATTATACATAGCTTGGTATAATAATAATAAATAATAATAATAATAATAATATTCCACAACTATCACACGACCGTCTAGTCTCAAGCTAAACAGAGCTTGTGTTTTGAGTACTAGACAACTGATAAACATACTTATATATTTCTAAATACATACATATTATAGATAAATTACACCCAGACACAGAACAAATGGTCGTGCTCATCGCACAAACATTTGTCCTGGGTGGGAATCGAACCCACGGCCTCCGGCATAGCAGTCAGGGTACTAGTAACCACTAGACCAACAGGCGTGTGGTATATTTTTTGTAAGTTATATATGCGCCGTATACATACATATATTTTCAGTTTATTTGAGTAAGAATATTATGTATTCATTTTAATTTTTTTTTTTGTACACTTATTAGACCGTACGTATACTGTCTTATGTAAAACTCAAAAGCTGGATTAAAGCTCGACATTCCTTCCGTTCGTATTCGCATTAAAAATAAGTAGGTTATATATCAAGATTGTGTATCTAAAATCCTAATTACAATAATATTTAATCAACAATCTCCATCATGCGTGCAATGACGCGAGACAGTCAGACAGATAAAACGTTACATTCACAGTGAATAGCGTTCTGTATAACATAATGCCAGCACGTTGCGCCCGCGCAAGTTGCGTGTCATTGTCGTATCCGAGTAATAGTAGCCGTGTTTTTGTGCACGTTGTATATTTACCGCATTTATGGGTTACACGTAATGTATGTAAAGAGATGTCAGATGTATTATTATTTAAATGAAATCTTTTTATGATAATACGTGTTATTACGTAATAAGTATAGTTTAAAAAAAATCTACTAATAATACATACCTTTTTTAATTGTTTTGGTTCGTGATTTTCTTTCATCTTTTCACTCACAGATGCCACTCTCAAACTTCCTCTAATGTGCTCAATTGCCACAACTTTCTAGGCTTTTTTCTCAAAACATCATACTCACTCATGTTCCCAGCTATGTACCACCTATGTATAGCTACCTACCTAAATGTGTTTTAAACGTAACAGTCTGCTGCCGTAAACTGCAACATTTAACATTATTCTAATTATGATGATTTACACGCCAGTCACAAATTATTTGTTATTACCAAGGTAACTACGGTTGTTAAGTATTATCCAATTGCAGATAATCAACTTATCTCTCTCTTGCTTGATAAGAATCTTCTCTCCTACGAGGATTTTTTCTTTTCAAAGCAAAAGCAATTTTCTTTTTATAAATATAGTCTACTCTACATGTCCATGTCTCGTAGAACAGATGATCGGTGGGCAATGGAAAGGGAGGGCTCGAGGTTCCCTTGTGTGATCGCATCAAGAATGAAGATATTCACAGGAGAATCAAGGTCGCCAACTTAACCTGAAAAATCACCAAACTAAAGTGGCAATGGGCAGGGCACGTTGCTCGTAGAACCGATGGTCGATGGGGCCGAAAGGTTCAGTAGCCCGATTCACGTAATCAAAACCGTAACGATATGATAGCGATTTAGTCGTTTAGACTATTTCCGTATTCACATCCATCAATCGAGTTTGAACGACACCGATTTTAAAGTCGTTCGGTCGAAGAGTCGATTAAAAAAAATATCTCTGTTACATTATCCTGGTAGAATACTTATTAATGTAAATATAAGTCGTCGATAGATCGTTTAGTTTCGAGCCAGTTGAGTTGTCGTTCTATCCAATTCCGATTAAGGAACACGTGAATACCGCTTTTGGATAGGACTTCGATCGAACGACTATAAAACTTCAGCGATATTTGGCTTGTTTGATTTTACGTGAATCAGGCTACTGGTGAGAGTCATGGGAATGCGATGGATGCGAGAGTCATAGGACTGTTCGTTGTGGCGACACCTGGAGGGGCCTATGTTTAACAGTGGACGTCTTCCGGCTGAAATGATGATGATGATGAAATATAGCCCTATAACATTTTACACCTTTTAGCCCTCCACAAAGTTTAAAATTAATTATAAACATAGATTTAATTAGTTACTCAGAAAATTGATACGATTTCGCAACTTTCTGAAACATGATTTAATTAATTAGAAGCCATTTTAGACCAATTAATTATTGCTTATTACTAATTAGAAACCAGGCATTCAAAACTTATTTTGTGCCTATAAAGTTTGATCATGCTTTTTAGGATTCCGTATCCAAAGGGTACCAACGGGATTTTCTTCCTTAAATCTAAATGAGTCGATACTACATGAGTACTTCAAACATTGGGTCACATATAGGTATGTGTTTATAAGTAAATCCATTAAGTGTTTAAGATCCCTGCCACCGCCAACAAACGAGCTGATGACCTTGAACATCTGAACAGATCTTCATAAATTGTATCTAAGAACCATCTCGATAACGTCAGCTTTCAAGTAAAAAAAAACCACATCATAATCGGTCTATTCGCTTAGGAGCACGTCAAACTTATTTATTTATTTCATTCTTCATGCACAAAATAGTACAAAGACCGACTTAATGCCATAAGGCATTTTCTACCAGTAACTTATAATACCCCTCTTTTCCGTCTGGGGGTTAATAACTTGCGAAATGTGTCTGCTTATCTTACGGGACATACAGGCGTGGTATGTTCATAATAAGCTGAAATTTTTGAAAAATTCACAGACACAACTGCAGGTTTAGCCAAGTTATGACCGTTTCGTTTCGAATCGCCTTCTACAGGCGGTAACGCCTTCGATTCCTTTGTTTTGACCACGTGACTTGACGTTGAGATGATGTCATTCCCGTACATTTGAAGTTTTCTACTAGCGTTACCGATTGTAGATATCAATTTGGCTAAGCCGTCTGTATTGAAACTAAAATTGACACTAAGAAGCTCTCACTTTCGCCGATATTAGAAGTCACGTCAAGTTCACAACACACCCAATAGTTTATCTCAATAACGATGATGCTGTATAATAAGTTTGCGTGGGTGCAGACATGTAAGTTCATTACTTCAAGTGCTTATAATATATTCAGTTACAAACGAAAGTCTGAGATAAGTAGACGTTCGTTGAGTTCTTCTTCTCAGTCGTACATTCCTGGTGATGTAGTCATGGTTATACAGCTCGTCTATTAGGTTGGTTGCGGCTTTTGCAAGAGTTCTCCATATCGTCTATTCGTGGCACTGCGTGTACATTATATGAGGGAACACTTTGAAGATGATTTAATGCGTACTGTCCATTTTTTTTTATTGATATCAACTAGTGCTTAACTGCGATCCCATAGTAAACAGTGACGCAATCTCTGATGATGAAGCGCACTAATTTATTAAGAGCCTATTCACTCTAGCCTTGAAGACACCCAAATTATAATCGGACGGAAAGACCGCAGCAGGCAAATTGTTCCAGTTCTTCGACGTACGCAGTATAAACGACGAAGCGAAATGCTTAGTCCGGACCGTAGAGGTTTCAACAACGTAAGGGTGGATACTCGTCGTACGTCGGGTTGTCCGATGGAAGAATTGAGATGGCGGAATGAAGTCATGCAATTCTTGAGCACACTCTCCAAAATCGATCTGGTAGGTGATCGACCGCGAAAACGTTGGTCCTCTACTGTACCATATTGTACCACTAAAAGTTCCAAAGAGCTTTCATTGCGGATATGTCCAAACATTTTAAAGATTCGCAGTTGCACAGTCGATAAAAGTCTTTGTTTGATGCGAAGCTATTACAAAATGGAAACGTTAGACGTTCCTCGATTTGTCATAAACATAATTTCCCACGTCTAGTACTCGTTGGGAGGACATGTTTTCACCGGATATAGTGTGTTTGTCAAAAATTTCTTTTCCTTAACTTGTCTAATACACACGGAGATGTAGATACTACGGGATTATGGGCTTGAGTTACTGGGCACGTAGCGTAGAAAGCGGTTGTCATGAGAAATATTTATTTTATTGAAAAAAGACCTTCAAATTTCACATTCACAAGAAGTTGGATGTTCTGTGATGATTCTACCAACTTCAATTCAACTTCAATTCATATGAATTAGTTGGATTCGGTTTTTTTACTAACATCGTTTATTTATATGTATGTACAAATGTATCAAATCATTATTTGTTTATTTTTGTACTTGTTTCTTTTCTGTTTGTCTTGCTATAAAATTGCACCTTCCATGTTATGTTTCTGCACTGTTCTAACATTAGCATTAAGTCCACCCATTATCCAGGGTGATAAGTAAATTAAAGTTCGCAGAAGCTGTAATAAGAATTCCAATTCTTAGTAGGTACCGGTATATTGTGATGAGAAGCATACAGAATACTAATATTTGTATAGAATATAGCATAGTCTAAAGGGACAAAATTAATTGTAACATTCTGTCTCAAGCAAATAAATTACCGATAATTAATTATCAAATTGTCAATAAAACAAGCACCTACCTCAAGAGTAAAACTACAACACAAAGGCTGAACAGCCATCCTAAAAAGAAACAAGAGCAGTTCTTGTCGACTTGAACCCACAGAAGCTTTCATGCTAATACCTCTCTTATTACACAGACTATTAAGGCCGGGTTCTACTCATTTTGAACTTTTTGAACCTCTGGAAATCTACAAATATAAAAGAGAACACCATAAAAAAATATTTTATTAAAATTGCCTCGGTATATTCTCTTAATAAACTAGTGCGCCTCACCATCAACAATTGCATCATTGCTTACTATCAGGTGGGATCGTAGTCAAGCACTAGTTTATGTCAGATAAAAAAAAGACTATATGCCCAACAATTACAAAAACAACAACTATGTTGGGCAAAAACCTAAACATGATATAATATAATAGATGGCTCGATAAAAAAAACGCAAGACAGAACCTAACTTACGATTTCAAGCGTGTATGTTTACGAGATTACGTCATGGAGATATTTAAAAGTTACAAAAACTAATAAAGCTTGTTTTTCAAAAGGGCCTCGCAAAACAAAAATCTAGAATAGTTACTGTTTTTTAAGCTATTGCATAGCTTCTATCGCGGGCCTTGAGCGTGGAGACCGAATCCAGAAATTCCGTAACGAAAATAACCTAACATCCCCCACTCATTTGTTTTTTGAGCGTGGTGACCGATAAGAAAACAAATGAGTGAACAATTCATCAAAATTCAATTCAATGTGTGAAAGTGTAACTTCAATTAATATCAAAGAAAAAAAAACAAAGGAAAAAAAAATACTGCATAAATAAAATAAATAAATAATTATAATTGCATAAGTTGATAAAAATGCTATGCAATAGCTTTACCGCGGCAGTCCCCGAGTGCCACACGTCTTTTTTTTTTAATATAAGAATAAAACCGCTGTTACGGGGCCACGAAATCGATATAGACATAGAAACCCTGACTGTAATGTGTTCGCGGACGAATGGAAGACGCTCATGTCAGTATATCTGGAGTTCTGTGAGATGAGTGTGTGAATTATTCGTATAAATTAATGTCTTTAACTAATGTAATTTGCGGATAGCCATTTTTAGGGTTCCGTAGCCAAATGGCAAAAAACGGAACCCTTATAGATTCGTCATGTCTGTCTGTCTGTCTGTCTGTCTGTCTGTCTGTCCGTCCGTATGTCACAGCCACTTTTTTCCGAAACTATAAGAGCTATGCTGTTGAAACTTAGTAGGTAGATGTATTCTGTGAACCGCATTAAGATTTTCACACAAAAATAGAAAAAAAGCAATAAATTTTGGGGGTCCCCATACTTAGAACTGAAACTCAAAAATTTTTTTTTCGTCAAACCCATACGTGTGGGGTATCTATAGATAGGTCTTCAAAAATGATATTGAGGTTTCTAATATCATTTTTTTCTAAACTGAATAGTTTGCGCGAGAGACACTTCCAAAGTGGTAAAATGTGTGTCCCCCCCCCTCTAACTTCTAAAATAAGAGAATGATAAAACTAAAAAAAATATATGATGTACATTACTATAAAAACTGTCAACGAAAATTGGTTTGAACGAAATCTAGTAAGTAGTTTTTTTTTAATGCGTCATAAATCGAAAAAAATACAGTATTATTAAAACATCGATCAAAGTTACAACACATTACAAGAACTTTTATATTATGTTACTTGCTGCTACGGAACCCTTCATGGGCGAGTCCGACTCGCACTTGGCCGTTTTTGTTAAAGTAAAACAATGAATAAATAGACCCAAGCGGAGTTCATGGAAAATACTCAGTGACTATAACCAGCTCTTAATACACAAAATCCCCAATATTCCAATAGAAAACTGATCTCACACACTTCCTTTGATTTAAAGATCAAAGCGCGTTTGATGAAATTTTTTCAAACGCGTCGGACTCAAGTGTGGAGGAAGTGAAATCTGCGCACACGTCGCATGTCGGTCGGCAAGGTCGCGAGTAGGATGCTCGCAAGTGGGCTGTTGTCACTGCTACACGTATGTACGTATGTGTGTGCGCTAGGTGAGGGTGCGGGCTTTGAACCGGTACCTTTTAACACTAGTAGCGCAGACTATAAACAACTTTGGCCATTTTATTTTTGCTACAGTAATATGGAGAGATGGTAAACAAATGAAACTGGTAATTGATAATCATCATTATCATATCAGCCGTACGTTCACAGTTGGACATAGGCCTCCCCCAAGCGTCGCCAAAACGACGGGTCCTGTGCGTCACGCATCCATCGAATTCCCGCGTCCCAGACCTGGTCATCGCTCCACCTTGTGGGAAGCCTTTCAACGCTGTGTCCTCCGGTAGGTACGCGGTTGCCACTCCAGAACCTGTCATCCCCTTCAACCATCTGTTCTGCGTTACTGATAGATAATCAATGTTTTTATTATGTATTACACATATTATTTTGATGTACTATTGCACGCATGAGCAGTGGTGGCCGAGTGGTAATGGCCCCGACTTACGAGCTGTAGGTCGCGGGTTCAAACTCAGCCAGGTGCATTACTTTGTGTAATTTATTTCATCACCACTGCTCTCAAAACGTTGAAGGAAAACATCGTGAGGAAACCGGTATGTCCTAGAACCTAAAATTCGAAGACATGTGACATTTACCAACACGCATTGGGCCCGCGTGGTGGATTACGGCCCATTCCCTCTCCTAGAGAGGAGGCCTGAGTCCCAGTAATGGGAACATAAGAAGGCCGATGATGATTCCACGCATAACAAAACTAGCGCAGAAAGAGCATATGAATGGGTCAAAAATGGAACGCCCGTGCTTCTAGTGTTAGAAGTTGATAACAGACAAACAGTTAAAGGTTTAAAAGGTACTGTAACTGGTTTTTCAACTCGATCCGTTCACGCGATACAGGGTCTTGACAGACAGACAGACAGACGGACGGACTACAAAGTGATCCTATAAGGGTTCTGTTTTTACTTTTGGGGTACGGAACCCTAAAAAACAATCGCATCAAAACCCGCACTCTGTACAATCGCACGCGCCACTCCCCAGACTGCGCGTGCTCGCCTCGCGTGCCCGCCGCCCCGGATGCGACACATGCTTTTCTAGGAGACCACGCTATTTATCCTGCTGCTACCTATCAGCTGCTATTACACTTATTTCTTTATGTTCATCGTTATTTACAAATCACTGCCACTTTATTACCCGAGTTTCAAGCTCAATCAGCCACGAGTGCCAACTCGTAAATAGGTAGAAAAGATAATGTCGAAAGATTAATTTGCTTCTAAATATTCAATCATCTTGCAAATGTACAATCACGGGAATACATTGTTTTTGTGGGATTGTTTGAAAGAGGTATTCGTGGAACTGGACCGTAAGAGCAATTGAAGAAACACCAGTGGATTTTAGTCAGTAAAAGTCTGACTCTTCCCCGGCAATGGGGAAAAAAAGGAGAATAAATTGTTTATCAATTAAAAGCTTTGGTCGTTTGATCGAAACGCATAACGCTACGTTATGCGGTAGGATACCACGCCTGTCTCTTAATCGTATATAAAACGCCAAGAATTGTCTTTTGTTCCGTCGCGGCATGCAACTTCAATAGTGAGGGATGTTACGTGTCCGACACCATATGTAATCAAGAGACCAAAGATTTAGGCTGACACTTAGTGCGTAATCAAACAACTAGATTTGTTTGTGACCTTTAGAAGTTTGCATAACATAAACCTTAGTAAAATTAAAAATAAAATACAATAACAAATAGGAGCATTACTAATACCTACCTTCCACTTTTTGTGGGCGTGAGCTTGCGGACTCCTGAGTGATATAGACTATATTTTATTTATATGGGAGAAACCGCGGGCAAAAGCTAGTAATTAATAATAAGACCTAATAGGACATAATAATGCAAATTAAATACAATATCACATTATATAAATTCCTTTAGTTGCCCTTTGTGCTCCAGGAATACGGAAAAAACCCAGCTTACTGACGTTTTGGACACGTCGTCTTTTTTTTTTTTTTTTTTTTCTTTTCGATGGGAAAAATCATCTTATGACAACCCCCGCTCTTGGGCGGAGCGGGAGATAGTGTCAGACTGTTACTGACTAAAAAACCCATCCCGTTCCTTCAAGCCTTCATACCGGGGCTCGAGCGCCCTTTCGGATAACCCTGGCCCCAGTAGGCTTCGCCCCGGCTGGGCCCCTGCTGTTGCTGACAACTCCTTGAGGCGCGCGGGTACAGCGCGCGCCGTCGACGACTTGGGCTTGGTCCGGACAGTTACCGGACGGCCGGACAGCGAGCTACCCATTGCTCACTGTCCGCAAGCCCGCGCCTACGGTGGCTGGGAACACGTCATGTTGGGACACAGTGTCCCAATTGATACTTTTCATTTTCAATATTTTTTATGACGATTCGGACGCCGATAAAAAAAACTGTTTTGTACAGTCAACCTACCTCAATACTCTTCTTCTTCACTATATTTTACAAGCTTTTATTTAGTTTCACCCGTCCCGTTATTTGTCTGTCATCAAATCTTGCAAATTAAATTTGACCCACTTCCCGGTTATCGATTGAGCTGAAATTATGTAAGCATGTGTAAATCAGATGACAATGCCAAATCATTATGACATGGAGCTGATCTGATGATGCAACTGGAAGGTGGCTATAGGAACTTGGTAGTTAAATGACACAATCCCATCGAGTTTGGGCTCGTAGGATTCGTCTTAACGAGCATTAATTATATAGGTATACCGAGCTATAAAAACTTGCTATGAAAAAAATATTTTCTTAAAATCTTGTTTAAAACTTTATTCACTCTAGTCTGAATTGTGTATTTTGTATGGAATAAAATTCAAAAATTCAAAATGTTTTTATTTGAAATAGGCATTCACGGGCGGCACTT